>OY992536.1:33389451-35881951 GCA_963921195.1 Pegoplata infirma
ATCTATCAATCTATCAATCTATCAATCTATCAATCTATCAATCTATCAATCTATCAATCTATCAATCTATCAATCTATCAATCTATCAATCTATCAATCTATCAATCTATCAATCTATCAATCTATCAATCTATCAATCCATCAATCTATCAATCTATCAATCTATCAATCTATCAATCTATCAATCTATCAATCTATCAATCTATCAATCTATCAATCTATCAATCTATCAATCTATCAATCTATCAATCTATCAATCTATCAATCTATCAATCTATCAATCTATCAATCTATCAATCTATCAATCTATCAATCTATCAATCTATCAATCTATCAATCTATCAATCTATCAATCTATCAATCTATCAATCTATCAATCTATCAATCTATCAATCTATCAATCTATCAATCTATCAATCTATCAATCTATCAATCTATCAATCTATCAATCTATCAATCTATCAATCTATCAATCTATCAATCTATCAATCTATCAATCTATCAATCTATCAATCTATCAATCTATCAATCTATCAATCTATCAATCTATCAATCTATCAATCTATCAATCTATCAATCTATCAATCTATCAATCTATCAATCTATCAATCTATCAATCTATCAATCTATCAATCTATCAATCTATCAATCTATCAATCTATCAATCTATCAATCTATCAATCTATCAATCTATCAATCTATCAATCTATCAATCTACAACTCAATCTATCAATCTATCAATCTATCAATCTATCAATCTATCAATCTATCAATCTATCAATCTATCAATCTATCAATCTATCAATCTATCAATCTATCAATCTATCAATCTATCAATCTATCAATCTATCAATCTATCAATCTATCAATCTATCAATCTATCAATCTATCAATCTATCAATCTATCAATCTATCAATCTATCAATCTATCAATCTATCAATCTATCAATCTATCAATCTATCAATCTATCAATCTATCAATCTATCAATCTATCAATCTATCAATCTATCAATCTATCAATCTATCAATCTATCAATCTATCAATCTATCAATCTATCAATCTATCAATCTATCAATCTATCAATCTATCAATCTATCAATCTATCAATCTATCAATCTATCAATCTATCAATCTATCAATCTATCAATCTATCAATCTATCAATCTATCAATCTATCAATCTATCAATCTATCAATCTATCAATCTATCAATCTATCAATCTATCAATCTATCAATCTATCAATCTATCAATCTATCAATCTATCAATCTATCAATCTATCAATCTATCAATCTATCAATCTATCAATCTATCAATCTATCAATCTATCAATCTATCAATCTATCAATCTATCAATCTATCAATCTATCAATCTATCAATCTATCAATCTATCAATCTATCAATCTATCAATCTATCAATCTATCAATCTATCAATCTATCAATCTATCAATCTATCAATCTATCAATCTATCAATCTATCAATCTATCAATCTATCAATCTATCAATCTATCAATCTATCAATCTATCAATCTATCAATCTATCAATCTATCAATCTATCAATCTATCAATCTATCAATCTATCAATCTATCAATCTATCAATCTATCAATCTATCAATCTATCAATCTATCAATCTATCAATCTATCAATCTATCAATCTATCAATCTATCAATCTATCAATCTATCAATCTATCAATCTATCAATCTATCAATCTATCAATCTATCAATCTATCAATCTATCAATCTATCAATCTATCAATCTATCAATCTATCAATCTATCAATCTATCAATCTATCAATCTATCAATCTATCAATCTATCAATCTATCAATCTATCAATCTATCAATCTATCAATCTATCAATCTATCAATCTATCAATCTATCAATCTATCAATCTATCAATCTATCAATCTATCAATCTATCAATCTATCAATCTATCAATCTATCAATCTATCAATCTATCAATCTATCAATCTATCAATCTATCAATCTATCAATCTATCAATCTATCAATCTATCAATCTATCAATCTATCAATCTATCAATCTATCAATCTATCAATCTATCAATCTATCAATCTATCAATCTATCAATCTATCAATCTATCAATCTATCAATCTATCAATCTATCAATCTATCAATCTATCAATCTATCAATCTATCAATCTATCAATCTATCAATCTATCAATCTATCAATCTATCAATCTATCAATCTATCAATCTATCAATCTATCAATCTATCAATCTATCAATCTATCAATCTATCAATCTATCAATCTATCAATCTATCAATCTATCAATCTATCAATCTATCAATCTATCAATCTATCAATCTATCAATCTATCAATCTATCAATCTATCAATCTATCAATCTATCAATCTATCAATCTATCAATCTATCAATCTATCAATCTATCAATCTATCAATCTATCAATCTATCAATCTATCAATCTATCAATCTATCAATCTATCAATCTATCAATCTATCAATCTATCAATCTATCAATCTATCAATCTATCAATCTATCAATCTATCAATCTATCAATCTATCAATCTATCAATCTATCAATCTATCAATCTATCAATCTATCAATCTATCAATCTATCAATCTATCAATCTATCAATCTATCAATCTATCAATCTATCAATCTATCAATCTATCAATCTATCAATCTATCAATCTATCAATCTATCAATCTATCAATCTATCAATCTATCAATCTATCAATCTATCAATCTATCAATCTATCAATCTATCAATCTATCAATCTATCAATCTATCAATCTATCAATCTATCAATCTATCAATCTATCAATCTATCAATCTATCAATCTATCAATCTATCAATCTATCAATCTATCAATCTATCAATCTATCAATCTATCAATCTATCAATCTATCAATCTATCAATCTATCAATCTATCAATCTATCAATCTATCAATCTATCAATCTATCAATCTATCAATCTATCAATCTATCAATCTATCAATCTATCAATCTATCAATCTATCAATCTATCAATCTATCAATCTATCAATCTATCAATCTATCAATCTATCAATCTATCAATCTATCAATCTATCAATCTATCAATCTATCAATCTATCAATCTATCAATCTATCAATCTATCAATCTATCAATCTATCAATCTATCAATCTATCAATCTATCAATCTATCAATCTATCAATCTATCAATCTATCAATCTATCAATCTATCAATCTATCAATCTATCAATCTATCAATCTATCAATCTATCAATCTATCAATCTATCAATCTATCAATCTATCAATCTATCAATCTATCAATCTATCAATCTATCAATCTATCAATCTATCAATCTATCAATCTATCAATCTATCAATCTATCAATCTATCAATCTATCAATCTATCAATCTATCAATCTATCAATCTATCAATCTATCAATCTATCAATCTATCAATCTATCAATCTATCAATCTATCAATCTATCAATCTATCAATCTATCAATCTATCAATCTATCATCTAATCTATCAATCTATCAATCTATCAATCTATCAATCTATCAATCTATCAATCTATCAATCTATCAATCTATCAATCTATCAATCTATCAATCTATCAATCTATCAATCTATCAATCTATCAATCTATCAATCTATCAATCTATCAATCTATCAATCTATCAATCTATCAATCTATCAATCTATCAATCTATCAATCTATCAATCTATCAATCTATCAATCTATCAATCTATCAATCTATCAATCTATCAATCTATCAATCTATCAATCTATCAATCTATCAATCTATCAATCTATCAATCTATCAATCTATCAATCTATCAATCTATCAATCTATCAATCTATCAATCTATCAATCTATCAATCTATCAATCTATCAATCTATCAATCTATCAATCTATCAATCTATCAATCTATCAATCTATCAATCTATCAATCTATCAATCTATCAATCTATCAATCTATCAATCTATCAATCTATCAATCTATCAATCTATCAATCTATCAATCTATCAATCTATCAATCTATCAATCTATCAATCTATCAATCTATCAATCTATCAATCTATCAATCTATCAATCTATCAATCTATCAATCTATCAATCTATCAATCTATCAATCTATCAATCTATCAATCTATCAATCTATCAATCTATCAATCTATCAATCTATCAATCTATCAATCTATCAATCTATCAATCTATCAATCTATCAATCTATCAATCTATCAATCTATCAATCTATCAATCTATCAATCTATCAATCTATCAATCTATCAATCCTATCAATCTATCAATCTATCAATCTATCAATCTATCAATCTATCAATCTATCAATCTATCAATCTATCAATCTATCAATCTATCAATCTATCAATCTATCAATCTATCAATCTATCAATCTATCAATCTATCAATCTATCAATCTATCAATCTATCAATCTATCAATCTATCAATCTATCAATCTATCAATCTATCAATCTATCAATCTATCAATCTATCAATCTATCAATCTATCAATCTATCAATCTATCAATCTATCAATCTATCAATCTATCAATCTATCAATCTATCAATCTATCAATCTATCAATCTATCAATCTATCAATCTATCAATCTATCAATCTATCAATCTATCAATCTATCAATCTATCAATCTATCAATCTATCAATCTATCAATCTATCAATCTATCAATCTATCAATCTATCAATCTATCATCTATCAATCTATCAATCTATCAATCTATCAATCTATCAATCTATCAATCTATCAATCTATCAATCTATCAATCTATCAATCTATCAATCTATCAATCTATCAATCTATCAATCTATCAATCTATCAATCTATCAATCTATCAATCTATCAATCTATCAATCTATCAATCTATCAATCTATCATCTATCAATCTATCAATCTATCAATCTATCAATCTATCAATCTATCAATCTATCAATTATCAATCTATCAATCTATCAATCTATCAATCTATCAATCTATCAATCTATCAATCTATCAATCTATCAATCTATCAATCTATCAATCTATCAATCTATCAATCTATCAATCTATCAATCTATCAATCTATCAATCTATCAATCTATCAATCTATCAATCTATCAATCTATCAATCTATCAATCTATCAATCTATCAATCTATCAATCTATCAATCTATCAATCTATCAATCTATCAATCTATCAATCTATCAATCTATCAATCTATCAATCTATCAATCTATCAATCTATCAATCTATCAATCTATCAATCTATCAATCTATCAATCTATCAATCTAATCATCATCTATCAATCTATCAATCTATCAATCTATCAATCTATCAATCTATCAATCTATCAATCTATCAATCTATCAATCTATCAATCTATCAATCTATCAATCTATCAATCTATCAATCTATCATCTATCAATCTATCAATCTATCAATCTATCAATCTATCAATCTATCAATCTATCAATCTATCAATCTATCAATCTATCAATCTATCAATCTATCAATCTATCAATCTATCAATCTATCAATCTATCAATCTATCAATCTATCAATCTATCAATCTATCAATCTATCAATCTATCAATCTATCAATCTATCAATCTATCAATCTATCAATCTATCAATCTATCAATCTATCAATCTATCAATCTATCAATCTATCAATCTATCAATCTATCAATCTATCAATCTATCAATCTATCAATCTATCAATCTATCAATCTATCAATCTATCAATCTATCAATCTATCAATCTATCAATCTATCAATCTATCAATCTATCAATCTATCAATCTATCAATCTATCAATCTATCAATCTATCAATCTATCAATCTATCATCTATCAATCTATCAATCTATCAATCTATCAATCTATCAATCTATCAATCTATCAATCTATCAATCTATCAATCTATCAATCTATCAATCTATCAATCTATCAATCTATCAATCTATCAATCTATCAATCTATCAATCTATCAATCTATCAATCTATCAATCTATCAATCTATCAATCTATCAATCTATCAATCTATCAATCTATCAATCTATCAATCTATCAATCTATCAATCTATCAATCTATCAATCTATCATCTATCAATCTATCAATCTATCAATCTATCAATCTATCAATCTATCAATCTATCAATCTATCAATCTATCAATCTATCAATCTATCAATCTATCAATCTATCAATCTATCAATCTATCAATCTATCAATCTATCAATCTATCAATCTATCAATCTATCAATCTATCAATCTATCAATCTATCAATCTATCAATCTATCAATCTATCAATCTATCAATCTATCAATCTATCAATCTATCAATCTATAATCTATCAATCTATCAATCTATCAATCTATCAATCTATCAATCTATCAATCTATCAATCTATCAATCTATCAATCTATCAATCTATCAATCTATCAATCTATCAATCTATCAATCTATCAATCTATCAATCTATCAATCTATCAATCTATCAATCTATCAATCTATCAATCTATCAATCTATCAATCTATCATCTATCAATCTATCAATCTATCAATCTATCAATCTATCAATCTATCAATCTATCAATCTATCAATCTATCAATCTATCAATCTATCAATCTATCAATCTATCAATCTATCAATCTATCAATCCTATCAATCTATCAATCTATCAATCTATCAATCTATCAATCTATCAATCTATCAATCAATCAATCTATCAATCTATCAATCTATCAATCTATCAATCTATCAATCTATCAATCTATCAATCTATCAATCTATCAATCTATCAATCTATCAATCTATCAATCTATCAATCTAATCAATCTATCAATCTATCAATCTATCAATCTATCAATCTATCAATCATCAATCTATCAATCTATCAATCAATCAATCAATCTATCAATCAATCAATCTATCAATCTATCAATCTATCAATATATCAATCTATCATTCTATCAATCTATCATCTATCAATCTATCAATCTATCAATCTATCAATCTATCAATCTATCAATCTATCAATCTACAATCTATCAATCTATCAATCATCAATCTATCAATCTATCAATCTATCAATCTATCAATCTATCAATCTATCAATCTATCAATCTATCAATCTATCAATCTATCAATCTATCAATCTATCAATCTATCAATCTATCAATCTATCAATCTATCAATCTATCAATCTATCAATCTATCAATCTATCAATCTATCAATCTATCAATCTATCAATCTATCAATCTATCAATCTATCAATCTATCAATCTATCAATCTATCAATCTATCAAATCTATCAATCTATCAATCTATCAATCTATCAATCTATCAATCTATCAATCTATCAATCTATCAATCTATCAATCTATCAATCTATCATCTATCAATCTATCAATCTATCAATCTATCAATCTATCAATCTATCAATCTATCAATCTATCAATCTATCAATCTATCAATCTATCAATCTATCAATCTATCAATCTATCAATCTATCAATCTATCAATCTATCAATCTATCAATCTATCAATCTATCAATCTATCAATCTATCAATCTATCAATCTATCAATCTATCAATCTATCAATCTATCAATCTATCAATCTATCATCTATCAATCTATCAATCTATCAATCTATCTATCAATCTATCAATCTATCAATCTATCAATCTATCAATCTATCAATCTATCTATCTATCAATCTATCAATCTATCAATCTATCAATCTATCAATCTATCAATCTATCAATCTATCAATCTATCAATCTATCAATCTATCAATCTATCAATCTATCAATCTATCAATCTATCATCTATCAATCAATCAATCTATCAATCTATCAATCTATCAATCTATCAATCTATCAATCTATCAATCTATCAATCTATCAATCTATCAATCTATCATCTATCAATCCTATCAATCTATCAATCTATCAATCTATCAATCTATCAATCTATCAATCTATCAATCTATCAATCTATCAATCTATCAATCTATCAATCTATCAATCTATCAATCTATCAATCTATCAATCTATCAATCTATCAATCTATCAATCTATCAATCTATCAATCTATCAATCTATCAATCTATCAATCTATCAATCTATCAATCTATCAATCTATCAATCTATTCAATCTATCAATCTATCAATCTATCAATCTATCAATCTATCAATCTATCAATCTATCAATCTATCAATCTATCAATCTATCAATCTATCAATCTATCAATCTATCAATCTATCAATCTATCAATCTATCAATCTATCAATCTATCAATCTATCAATCTATCAATCTATCAATCTATCAATCTATCAATCTATCAATCTATCAATCTATCAATCTATCAATCTATCAATCTATCAATCTATCAATCTATCAATCTATCAATCTATCAATCTATCAATCTATCAATCTATCAATCTATCAATCTATCAATCTATCAATCTATCAATCTATCAATCTATCAATCTATCAATCTATCAATCTATCAATCTATCAATCTATCAATCTATCAATCTATCAATCTATCAATCTATCAATCTATCAATCTATCAATCTATCAATCTATCAATCTATCAATCTATCAATCTATCAATCTATCAATCTATCAATCTATCAATCTATCAATCTATCAATCTATCAATCTATCAATCTATCAATCTATCAATCTATCAATCTATCAATCTATCAATCTATCAATCTATCAATCTATCAATCTATCAATCTATCAATCTATCAATCTATCAATCTATCAATCTATCAATCTATCAATCTATCAATCTATCAATCTATCAATCTATCAATCTATCAATCTATCAATCTATCAATCTATCAATCTATCAATCTATCAATCTATCAATCTATCAATCTATCAATCTATCAATCTATCAATCTATCAATCTATCAATCTATCAATCTATCAATCTATCAATCTATCAATCTATCAATCTATCAATCTATCAATCTATCAATCTATCAATCTATCAATCTATCAATCTATCAATCTATCAATCTATCAATCTATCAATCTATCAATCTATCAATCTATCAATCTATCAATCTATCAATCTATCAATCTATCAATCTATCAATCTATCAATCTATCAATCTATCAATCTATCAATCTATCAATCTATCAATCTATCAATCTATCAATCTATCAATCTATCAATCTATCAATCTATCAATCTATCAATCTATCAATCTATCAATCTATCAATCTATCAATCTATCAATCTATCAATCTATCAATCTATCAATCTATCAATCTATCAATCTATCAATCTATCAATCTATCAATCTATCAATCTATCAATCTATCAATCTATCAATCTATCAATCTATCAATCTATCAATCTATCAATCTATCAATCTATCAATCTATCAATCTATCAATCTATCAATCTATCAATCTATCAATCTATCAATCTATCAATCTATCAATCTATCAATCTATCAATCTATCAATCTATCAATCTATCAATCTATCAATCTATCAATCTATCAATCTATCAATCTATCAATCTATCAATCTATCAATCTATCAATCTATCAATCTATCAATCTATCAATCTATCAATCTATCAATCTATCAATCTATCAATCTATCAATCTATCAATCTATCAATCTATCAATCTATCAATCTATCAATCTATCAATCTATCAATCTATCAATCTATCAATCTATCAATCTATCAATCTATCAATCTATCAATCTATCAATCTATCAATCTATCAATCTATCAATCTATCAATCTATCAATCTATCAATCTATCAATCTATCAATCTATCAATCTATCAATCTATCAATCTATCAATCTATCAATCTATCAATCTATCAATCTATCAATCTATCAATCTATCAATCTATCAATCTATCAATCTATCAATCTATCAATCTATCAATCTATCAATCTATCAATCTATCAATCTATCAATCTATCAATCTATCAATCTATCAATCTATCAATCTATCAATCTATCAATCTATCAATCTATTAATCTATCAATCTATCAATCTATCAATCTATCAATTTATCAATCTATCAATCTATCAATCTATCAATCTATCAATCTATCAATCTATCAATCTATCAATCTATCAATCTATCAATCTATCAATCTATCAATCTATCAATCTATCAATCTATCAATCTATAAATCTATCAATCTATCAATCTATCAATCTATCAATCTATCAATCTATCAATCTATCAATCTATCAATCTATCATTCTATCAATCTATCAATCTATCAATCTATCAATCTATCAATCTATCAATCTATCAATATATCAATCTATCAATCTATCAATCTTTCAATCTATCAATCTATCAATCTATCAATTTATCAATCTATCAATCTAAAAAAATTGGTATAATTGGTAAAAAAAATTTTTTTTGACATTTTTCTTTTTTGAAAAAAAATCGGGGAAAAATTTTCTTTTGTTGAAAAAAGTTCCGCAAAAAAATTTTTTCTGCAAAAAATATGTTTATACTTGTTTAAATATCATTCAGTATCATATTTTGTTGATATATATCCACCTGCAGCCGAATTAAAGCCTTCTGTATTTTTAGCGGTTCATAACTTTTGAACCGCTGAACCGACATAGCTCAAATGAAATACCAAACTTTTCACTGCTACAGCAAACATATATGTTAAGTCTCAATAACATCGCTGTAATACTTTGGTCGTAATCGCCATTTCAACAGACTTTACGTCTGTTGAAATGGCGATTACGACCAAAAATATCTTGGAATCAATTACAGATCAATAATATTTACACTTTATGGGGTCCTAGACCGATAATTTAGTGAGATACAAACGGAATTACAAATTTATATTTTTATTATACCACTTACAATAGATGGAGGGTATGCAAAATGAATTTGAATTATTTTTTTAACATTTCTATATCATGACATAATACGTATCTTGACATAATAATATGAAAAAGAAATCTGTTATAATTAACGCATCTTCATTTCTATACTTAATGAGGTTCACAAATCTATTCAATTCAATTTTATGAACGCAAACATTCTTCAATTTTTTTTTCTTAATTAAATGTTGAGATAAAACATAAAACAAACAAATAACGTTGCTAAAAAGTTGAAGATCTTTCAATAAGAATGCAAACAAATATATAATTTGAAATCTAAAACTAAGTTTATCATCCACATATGACGAAATTTGATGAGACATACAAGTAAAGTCGTCAGAAAGTTTAATGAACGTTTAAAAATTGAAATTCATTTAAGTAGAAAAAAAACGGATAAAAAATAATTTAAAATTTTATTTATGCGAGTTCTGTGTTCAGGCAATTAAAACCCAAAAACAAACAGCACAAAAAAATTGGAATTTGTTAAATTTTTCGAAAAAAAAAAATTATAAATTGTTATTCAAGTGTTGTATAGAATTACAGCAATAAAAGTGCAATTAAACCATTTTTTGGAGGGAAAAAATTAAACAAAATACATTAACTTATACAAAAGTAAATATGAACAAAATATATAGAACAAAATTTATGAGAATATTTTTTTGGGATTTTACTTATACAATAATATAAAAAGTCATTGAACTGTTAAGGGATTTAATTATACGAAAAAGTATTTAAGATGATTGTAAAGTTTTTAAAATCGTTTAATAATTAAACATTGAAATTAACATATTAAAAAAAATACTGGCTTGTTTTAAGATAAAAACGTGAGTGTACTATAAGTTTATCCTAAAAGTAGGCAATGTTTTTTTGTTTCTTGTTAACCCCCTAAGATAGGCCACATTTTTAAAAATAAAGAACTATGAGTTTTTCAAACACACAAGCAGGCATTTTTTGAATATCATGAAATCCAGCAAAGATTTTATAAAATCTGACCGAGGGTCTTCAAATTTATCTAATTTTTTGTACACATGTGCTCTATAGAGCCAATTAAACATATCCATTTTCAGTTTTTTATATTTAAAAAAAATCGCGATTTTTTCGCGAATTTAATTTTCTTCAAAAATTGAAAAAATCAAAAAAGTATGCTATTTTGAATAGCCATATCTTCGGAAGTATCTATCGGATTTCTTCAATTCAAAAAGCATTCGATTCAGACGATAGTCTTACTTTATATTAATGTAATAAAAAAAAATATTTTTTTAAAAAAGTGCATTTTTGATGCCAATGCATTTTTTGGATGCATTTTTTAAAACTTTCTCCCCCTTCAATTTTTTTTAAACCTACATAAATCGAAAATATAGCATTTTTTACACAAAATTGCGTACCGCTTTTTTTGTGACGGAGTTTCGTAAAAATTTTGTAATTTTTTTAAAAATACCTTATTGGTTTTTCCATACAATTTTTTCATAAAATTCATAAAATAACAAAAAAAAATTTTAGTCTAAGGAAAAACTAAATAAGCATTTTTTAAAAAAATCACGAAAAATTTGTGAAACGGGGTCACAAAAAAAAATGTATCTAATTTTATGTAAAAAGTGCTATATTTTCGATTTATGCAGGTTTCAAACAAATTGAAGGGGGAGAAAGTTTTAAAAAATGCATCCAAAAATTGCATTTGCATCAAAAATGCATTTTTTTAAAAAAATATTTTTTGTTAGTGCATTGGTATAAAAACGGATAATCAGTTAAATCGAATGCTTTTTGAGTCGTAGAAATCCGATAGATACTTTCGAAGAAATGGCTTTTTAAAGTTACATACTTTTTTGATAAAATTGCAAAATAAACATTAAATCGATTTTTTATATGGAAAAAATCAAATAAGTAGTTTTAAAAAAATCACGAAAATTTTTTGAAACGCTGTCACAAAAAAAACGGTACTCAATTTTGTGTAAAAAATGCCATATTTTCGAATTATACAGGTTTCAAAAAAATTGAAGGGGGAGAAAGTTTTGAAAAATGCATCCAAAAATTGCAATTGCATCAAAAATTCACTTTTTTTGGAAAAACTTTTTTTTTATTGCATTGGTATAAAAAAGGACGAATCAAATGCTTTTTGAATCGTAGAAATCCGATAGATACTTCCGAAGATATGGCTATTCAAAGTAGCATACTTTTTTGATTTTTAAAATTTTTGAAGAAAATTAAATTCGCGAAAAAATCGCGATTTTTTCAAAATTAAAAAAACTGAAAATGGATATGTTTTATTGGCTTTATTGAGAATGCATATCGTTAATATAAAGAAAATCGAAAGACCTAAGGTCAGAAAATAGCACTTTTTATGTGTTTTCTGGTAGATTTTGTGATATACGTATAAATTCCGAAAGTAAGCAATATTTTTTTATTTGTAACTCCTTAAAGTATGCAACATATTTTACACATACCCAACAACTAAAAGTATGTTATACAAACTTTTAAGAAATCAACAAAATTTCCATCATTCTTTGAATTTCTCATACATTAATGACTGTTAACAGTCTTCCGTCTTTATTGAATTGGAACACTCTTCAAAAAAATTCCACCAAAACAGATTTAATTTCAATCCACTACATATTCATATCTATCCGTTCAGTCATCCATCCATCCTTTCATTCATTCATCTATCTTAGCTTGACATTTTAGCTATAAAATCTTCGTTGTGATTTTTAGAATTTACATTTAAAAAAAAACTGTTGATTGCTGAATGAAACATTTAATGGTGTTTCATCCAAAATGTGGAAAAAGACACTGAAATGAAAAACGAAAAATGTCAACAAATTTTTCAACATTTCCTTTTTGACTTACAGAAGTAACGCAGTTGTTTTAGCACCACATGAATCTTTATGGCATCATTTTTAACCAAAACAAGTGGTTTTCAATATTGTTCCAGAAACTCAATTTGTGGACATTTTCATTTGATAGACTAAGAAAAAAAAACGAAAATTCTTTAAACATACAAGAAACTGACTTTAAACTAGTGCCCCCCATTTCCCGGTTCTCGGTATTCCCGAGAATACCGGTATTCCCGGTTCTGAAACCAGTTTCCCGGTTCTAGATATATTCCCGGGAATACCGGTATTCCCGGTTCTGATCCTGGTACCGGTTCTCAAAAAACAAAAAAATACCATACCATTAAATATTTAAATTACACCATTTAATCAGTATTTCAGAAATATTTAGTTGTGTTTGTAAAATTATTTAAAAATCATGTAACTATTTGCTTCTTAAATTCATAAAAAAATAGAAATGGTGTTTTTCAGATGTTTTGTATTTTTTTTTTTGGTAAAAGCGAAGAAAAAATTTTAATTATACAAAATATGCATACCGGTAGTCCCGGGAATACCGTCAGAACCGGAACCGGTAATACCGGTATTCCCGGGAATACCGGGAATAATTCAAGAACCGGGAAACCGGTACCATTTCCCGGTAATACCGAGAACCGGGAATACCGGTATTCCCGGTTCTACGGTACTGACCGCAGGCACTACTTTAAACCCTACATTCAAAATAAATTTTTAGTAATATATTTTGAGTAGGTTTATTCTAGCTCGAGGTCTTTATTTCCTTAACTAATTCACAACATGATATTCTTACAGAATATTTTTCAAAATTTTTTTTTTCTGTCTTAAATTCATTTATGTTGGTCATTTTCGCAAAATTATTCTATGAGAATATCATGGTTTTAATAAGTAAAGGAAATAATGGCCTCGAGCTAGAATAAACCTATTCAAAATATAATATCACAAAGGTCGAAAACATTTTTTTTATTTTTTAATAAAAATTAATCAGGATTTTTAGTAATTATAACAAATAAAGTTAAGTTTTTGTTGCTAATATAAAACTATAACTTTTAATCTGTAAGTTTTATCAATCTAATCATATCAATTAATTATATCAATCAATGCCAGAAATTAAATTAATTGAAACAATTAATAAGACAAGTGGCTTAACAGATGTATTGATATTTTTAGATAGATTGATAGATTTATAGATTGATAGATTGATAGATTGATAGATTGATAGATTGATAGATTGATAGATTGATAGATTGATAGATTGATAGATTGATAGATTGATAGATTGATAGATTGATAGATTGATAGATTGATAGATTGATAGATTGATAGATTGATAGATTGATAGATTGATAGATTGATAGATTGATAGATTGATAGATTGATAGATTGATAGATTGATAGATTGATAGATTGATAGATTGATAGATTGATAGATTGATAGATTGATAGATTGATAGATTGATAGATTGATAGATTGATAGATTGATAGATTGATAGATTGATAGATTGATAGATTGATAGATTGATAGATTGATAGATTGATAGATTGATAGATTGATAGATTGATAGATTGATAGATTGATAGATTGATAGATTGATAGATTGATAGATTGATAGATTGATTGATTGATAGATTGATAGATTGATAGATTGATAGATTGATAGATTGATAGATTGATAGATTGATAGATTGATAGATTGATAGATTGATAGATTGATAGATTGATAGATTGATAGATTGATAGATTGATAGATTGATAGATTGATAGATTGATAGATTGATAGATTGATAGATTGATAGATTGATAGATTGATAGATTGATAGATTGATAGATTGATAGATTGATAGATTGATAGATTGATAGATTGATAGATTGATAGATTGATAGATTGATAGATTGATAGATTGATAGATTGATAGATTGATAGATTGATAGATTGATAGATTGATAGATTGATAGATTGATAGATTGATAGATTGATAGATTGATAGATTGATAGATTGATAGATTGATAGATTGATAGATTGATAGATTGATAGATTGATAGATTGATAGATTGATAGATTGATAGATTGATAGATTGATAGATTGATAGATTGATATATTGATAGATTGATAGATTGATAGATTGATAGATTGATAGATTGATAGATTGATAGATTGATAGATTGATAGATTGATAGATTGATATATTGATAGATTGATAGATTGATAGATTGATAGATTGATAGATTGATAGATTGATAGATTGATAGATTGATAGATTGATAGATTGATAGATTGATAGATTGATAGATTGATAGATTGATAGATTGATAGATTGATAGATTGATAGATTGATAGATTGATAGATTGATAGATTGATAGATTGATAGATTGATAGATTGATAGATTGATAGATTGATAGATTGATAGATTGATAGATTGATAGATTGATAGATTGATAGATTGATAGATTGATAGATTGATAGATTGATAGATTGATAGATTGATAGATTGATAGATTGATAGATTGATAGATTGATAGATTGATAGATTGATAGATTGATAGATTGATAGATTGATAGATTGATAGATTGATAGATTGATAGATTGATAGATTGATAGATTGATAGATTGATAGATTGATAGATTGATAGATTGATAGATTGATAGATTGATAGATTGATAGATTGATAGCTTGATAGATTGATAGATTGATAGATTGATAGATTGATAGATTGATAGATTGATAGATTGATAGATTGATAGATTGATAGATTGATAGATTGATAGATTGATAGATTGATAGATTGATAGATTGATAGATTGATAGATTGATAGATTGATAGATTGATAGATTGATAGATTGATAGATTGATAGATTGTTAGATTGATAGATTGATAGATTGATAGATTGATAGATTGATAGATTGATAGATTGATAGATTGATAGATTGATAGATTGATGGATTGATATATTGAAAAATGATAGAATAATAAAACAATAGATCAAGATTTATATTTATTAATAATTTTTTAAAATTTTTCAAAACTAAAAAATTTATATGAAATATTTATGGTGAATGCATTGTATCTTAATTCAAAAATAATTTGAGGCATACCTTAAGGCTTTTTTTAAAAAAAAAAAAGTCTTATTTCTTAAAAATAATTAATTAACATATTGATCCATAAAAACAATTTTACTTAACCACAATACGGTTCACAAAAAAAATACAAACTTTTAAATTGCAGCATACCTTATGGTTTCTTTCTAAAGTTCTCATTAACAGCATACCTTTAGGCTTCGTTTATACAATTTAATTATAGAATATTTTTTGTTGTTACTTAAAGAAAGACTACAAAAACAATTTGGTACCATTTTAAAATTTTAACAAAGAGGATATTAAAATAATTTTTATTGTCTACTTTTAGGCTTTATGAACAAAAGCTTTGAAAATGGTTTGTTAAGATATGACACGTTTTTGTAATCATTACATTGACTTTTGTTAAAAATGTTGTCTAGTTTTAGGCGGTTTTTAGAATAAAACAGGGTTTAAAGGAATGATGTTGTTTTTTAAATATTTAAGTTTATATTTTTTATTTTTTTATTTTGCATTCAATTAATTTTTTGATATTTAAAATAATAAAACTTCCTTTTGGCATTAAATTGTTTTTGTACGTAGTTGAATAAACCAATTATTACCTGGTCATGTTATTTTTATTTTTTAATAAATAACACTTCATAAAATTGCAATAAATTTAGTTTATAAAAAGCATTTGTGTTTTTTTTTGCTGAATGTACGAATGTACGAGTGATTCAATTTAAATTGCATATGGAAATATATACAGTGGCTGACAAAAGTTTTTATACGAACGGTAATAGAAATTCGGATTTTTGGAGTTCTAATTCTTTTGACCACCAAGTTTTTGTAAACAAAGAAAAGATTTTATTGTTTATCAATTTTTGTACACCCAAGCTGATGAGAATGAAGATAATAACACATTTTCTTTGTTTACAAAAAATTTATGGTTCAAAGAATTGGAGGTCAAAATATGCGAGTTTCTTTTCATTTCTGTTTGAGTCGTAGGAAAAATTTTAGATAACTGAAAACAATCCATTGGAACATTTTTTAAATTTTCAATGATTGAACTTAGAAAAAACTGACCTTTTTAAAAAATGTTCTAAAAATAGGGTCTTTCAACAACTTCAGTTTCCATTTCGAACCTTGGAGCACATTTAATAAATACCCAATGTGGACGCTATTAAGCTTAAATAAGAGCTTGATTAATTACCTACAAAGCACCTTTAGCAAAAATATTTATTTGGTAACAATAAGGTATTTTATTTTTAAATTTGTCGTTAACAAATTACATATACTATGTAGTCGTACATATACTTTTGTCGGCCACTGTATATGTATGATATTTTAATCAAATCCAATTTAAAAATGGCCACAAGGTTATGGTTAAATAAAATTTGAATTTATTAATAAAATAAATGAAGTTAAAAGGAAAAAAAATAATTAAAAAAAAATTATGCATATAAAGTTTTGCCAATAATTTGAAAATAAATTTTCGATTTCTAAAATGTCTTAGAATTTCAGAATATTTCAACAGATAGAATTTCTGAGCAACTGATAAATTTTCTTTATGAAATATATTTCAAAACAGAAACTTAAAAAATAAGAAAAAATTTTCAGAACCTTGAAATTCTGAAAAACTTAATTAAAATTCATAAAATCCAAATCCAGAAAAGTTCAATTTCTCAGAATTTTTTTTCAGAATTTTGATTTGGAACACCTAAAATTAACAAATGCTTCATATATGAAGGATTCCGATATTATTAACAAACTCGTTTGGCCATTTTTGCGCCCAACTGTGGGCCCAATCAAAAAATGTGCCTTGTTATATCGGGGCCCAATTAGTGACCCAATCAAAAAAGAAGCAATAAATTCTCAACTTACGGTTTTTGAAATAACAAACTCGCTTCGTCCTTTTAGCGCCCAGCTGGGGGCAGCAATAAAAAGACTTGTGTAGGGTCTCCAACGCTTCTAAGTTAATGACACAAGCGCTTTGATTAGAGATCTCAGTTGGGTTCTATTGGAAAAATGTCTTGTAAGTTAAAAATACGGAAATATATTTCAAAATCTATAAATTTTTCGAAAAAAAAAAATACATTTAATAGCTTTGGATTCTTCTATAAGAAAAATGTCACAGAATCCGAGATTTTTTTGTAAGGAAAAATTTTTCAAAATCATGAAACATTTTGGCTACAGAAAAATACAAATTTTCGTATAGGAAAATATTCAGAGCTTAATTAATATTCAGAAAAACTTAATTAAATTTCATAAAAGCCAAATTAAGATTAAGAAAACCGCAGTACGAAAACCCGTATAGAAATCCAGAAAACCCCAATTTTTCAGAATGTTTTCAGAAAAGCCGAATCAAAATTCTGAAAGGCCAAATTGAATGAAATTGAATGAATTGAAATGTAGAAAACTACACTAACAAATGCATTATATAGATGGATTCCATTATTTTCAACAAACTCGCTTTGTCATATTGGCGCCCAACTGGGGGCCCAATCAAAAAATTTGCCTTGTAATATTAGTGCCCAATTGGTGGCCCTGTTAAAAAACTTTGTGTTTGAAAAAAAACTTACATTTTTTAAAAGACTCGCATTGTCATATTGGCGCCCAACTGGGGGCAGCAATCAAAAGACTTGTGTATTTGAGCTTGGAAAAAAATAAATATTTGTGAGATTGTTTTATCTTTTTCTCCAATATCAATAGGCTTCGTCCTTGGGCCAAAATATGTTTAATTTTTAAATTTCAAGTCAATTGATGGAAAATTGCGACCTGTATCGTGCATAAACCGATAGATGGACAGACGGACGGACGGACGGACGGACGTAAGTACGTCAATAAATCGACTCAAAAAGTTATTCTGAGTCAATCGGTATACTTGAAGGTAGGTCTATGACCAATATTTCGGGTAGTTACAAACATCAGCACAAACTCATTATACCCTGTATCACAGAGTGGTGTAGTGTATAAATATAGTTTTTATTTTGGACTTCATCTTGTTATATGTTGACAGACGGACGGACAAATATTCACTGAATATCTTTAAATCAATCACGGCTGATATTTCGATGCGTTACACACCAAACGAAAAATTGAGTATACATGCTGTGGTTGAAGGGTATAAAAAAAGTCGCATCGTCATATTGGCGCCCAACTGGGAGCCCTTATCATAAGCCTTGTGTCTTTAAGTTTTTAGAGAGTAATACTATGTATTTTCTTCTCTTCAACATAATAAACTTATTTCTCAAATGTTTAATTAAAAAAAATGTACTTTTTTTAATAAAAACAAATATGAAATAGGCGCCCAGCTTGGGGCCGTAAATAAAATACTTTTGTTTCAATATAACTTGCAGTCTAAATATAAGATGTAGTCTGAGTGTATGAAGTAGTTTGAGTGTAAGACATTGTCTGAGTAAAAGACGTAGTCTGAGCCTAAATAAAATACTTGTGGTTTAGTATAACTTGTAGTCAAGCTAAAAGAGGTAGTCTGAGTATAAGACGTAGTGTGAATATAAGACATAATCTGAGTATAAAACTTAGTCTGAGTATAAGCCGTAGTCTGAGTATAAGACGTAGTCTGAGTATAAAACTTAGTCTGAGTATAAGACGTAGTCTGAGTGTAAGACGCAGTCTGAGTATAAGACGTAGTCTGAGTATAAGACTTAGTCTGAGTATATGACATAGTTTGATATAAGACGTAGTGGAGTATAAGACTTGGGATAATTCGCAATCTGAGGGTAATTCGTAGTCTGAGTGTAGGACGTAGCCTGGGTATTAGACGTAGTCTATGTATAAGGCGTAGCCTGAGGATAATTAGTAGTCATGCTATAAGACGCATTCTGAGTATAACACATAGTCTGAGGATAATTCGTAATCATGTTATTAGAAATAGTCTTAGGCTAATGTCGTAGTCATATTATTAGACGTAGTCGTCATAAAAGTTAAGTTATAGACTGCTATAAATCACAGCTAGAACACAAAATATAGTAGTTACACCCATTCCACACTATAAAACACTTTACTCCACTTTCATACACCTTTGACATACGTAGTTAATCACTTTTGACATATAACGTGTGTGTGAACATTTTTTAATTTCATCAGTTTAACAAAAGCTTTAAATAGTTTAACACTATCGATTTAAAATAATGACGGCTGACTTAAATGCCTTTTTTTTATTTGTGATCAAAAATAAAAAAAAACCAAAATCATTTATCATAATTTTGTTAATAAAACAAAAAATGCAAAGCAAAACAATATAAAAAATTATAGAAGATAATCTTCAAAAAATTGGTTCATAAACAAATAAAGGCAGACAGAAGACCAAAAAAAAAAAAACAAAACCTAATGATATTAAACACACAAAAAAGCTAATAGGAAGATTAAGCATTAAATTATTAAATATAAATCAAAATAAACAACAAATTAAAAAACAAAACATAATTTGCATAACAATAGAAAAAGTTTAAAACAAAACAAGTAGAAAAGTTAAATTCGACTTGGCCGAATCTATGAATACCCTCCACAATGCCCATTTTAAGTGATAATAAATTTTCTAACGTGAAAAATATAACAGTTTTCATTAGATTTATTTTATTTTGTTTAAAAAATTTATTTTTTTAGTAATTTTTGAAAAATTTTTTTTTGAGTGTAAAATTTTTTTTGAGTGTAAAATTTTTTTCGAGTGTATTTTTTTTTAGTTTTGGTATAAAAATATTTTTGAGTGACAAAAATACGTTGTAAAATATTTTTGTGACTTACCAATGTTTTTAAAACAGGTTGAACGGGTTTCAACACGTGAATTTTAGGTGAAGCTAATCTGAAATTCACGGTTTTGCTAATAACTTTTGAACCACTGGACCGATTTGGCTGAAATTCAATACGAACGAGGTTGAAGGAACGCAAAATATATATGCCAAGCTTCAGCATCCTCAGAATTGCTTTTCGAAAGTTATAGTGCTTTTTATCTCAAAAATTCACGAAAAACCCTTGCCGAAATTCAGTCTTTTGCTCATAACTTTTGAACCACTGGACCGATTTCGCTGGATAGCAATACTAACCTGACCAGGTAAATGCCCAACATATATGCCAAACTTCAGGAGCCTCCGTTAAGTCTTTCAAAAGTTAGCGTGTTTTCAACAGACAGACAGACAGACAGACGGACAGACGGACAGACGGACAGACGGACAGACGGACGGACGGACGGACATCGCTAGATCGTCTTAAAATCGATCGAGGATCATGAATATATATACTTTATGGGGTCCCAGACCAATATTTCGAGGTGTTACAAACGGAATGACAAACTTATATATACCCTCTATCACTAGAGTGGAGGGTATAAAAAAAAATATTTATAAATATTTTTTCCAAAACTTAAAACACATTCTTGTTGTCTCTTTTATTGTCTACTTTAGGAAAATAAATTAAAAAATTATGTAAATTTCTTTTGAAATTCGATTGTTTGCGTAAATGAAAATGAAACTGAAATTGAAACTCAATACACTAAAAAATCTATAAAAAAATATTAAGTGTAAATTTGTTAACGAACAAAAAAGAGAAAAGAAAGAAAATAAATTTATTATGGTTTAAACAAAAAAAAAATGTGTTGACTTTAATTTATACATGTTAACTTGTAAAAGTATCATGGTGAAACAGGTATTTTTTTTTTTTTTGTATAAAATCAATCAGGCTTAAATTAGTGTCTTGAATGTAGGCCTATCTTTATTAATGATATAATTTTGAAAGTAAAATGAATTTGAGAAAAAAATAAAACACAAAAAACCTGTTGGCCATTTTATGAAGATGACGTTTTTTTAACAGATTAACCTAATTAATGCTAAAAAAAGAATTAGTTGTTTTTGATATAAAAACAAAAAGAAAATAGATTAAAAAATAAGTTAATTTGCATAAATTTATTTGAAAAACTAGAGCAAAATTTGTAAATATGTTTTTTAAAGACTGAAATTTACTTAATATTACTTCTTAGTTTTAGAAAATCAAAAAAAAAATAAATATATCTGATAACTGTTCCTTTGTTATATTGGCGCCCAACTGCGGGCCAAATCAAACGACTTGTGTCTTTAATAAAAAAAAAATATTCCGGTTAAATAGAAAAAAAAATTTTAAACATACTATACTATTCTAAGATTTGTAGAAAATGTCCATATAAAATTGAAATCTTGAAATACATCCATTGTCATTGTCATTTTGGCGCCCAACTGCGGGCCCCATTTCAACGACATATGTATTTAAGTCAACAAAGATTGTAGCTCACAGTTTTTCGCTCAACTGCGGGTCCATTAAAACGATTTATAAATTTAAGTCAACAAAGCTTTTAGCTCCCAGTTAGGCGCCAAAATGACATAGAATCAATTATAAGACTTAATTGTCTAAATTTATTTTTAAAACTTTATATGTTAAAACTTTAATTTAAAACTTATTTTTATAAAATTCTTTCTTTTGGAAAATAAAAAAGAAATAAATCTTCCAATTAATTTTTTGTTATATTGGCGCCCAACTGTGGACAAAATATTTTTAACAGTATTTTATCAAAATTCTTGCCTGTGATTAAAGCTTGATTTCGTAGTTCATATAGCAACGTCCTTCAGTAAGACAATTGTGAGATTTTTTTAAAATTCATCCTTTGTTAATATCATTTTAAAGTCCAACTGCGGGTGCCATTTAAAGGACTATTGAATTTTAAGTAACTAAATTCGTTCAAACCTAATGCTACAATTTATGCTTTGCCATATTGGTGCCCAAGTGGGGTCCGAATCAATCGACTGATGTCCTTAAAATAAAAATACATTTTTTAAAAACATTTTTAAACAGTATTTTTACAAAGTTCTAGCCTGTGATTATGGTTTGATTTCGTAGTTCATATGGCAACGTCCTTCAACAAGACTATTTTGGGATTTTTTATTAAATTTCCAAATTAAATTGAAATCTTGAAATTCATCCTTTGTCATTATCATTTTTGAGCCCAACTGATGGTTCCACTCAAACGACTTATGAATTTAAGTCACCAAAGATTGTAGCTCCCAGTTGGGCGCCAACATGACAGGATCAATTTTAAGATTTAAAATGACAAAATTTGTTAAACCTTATTTTAATAAAATTCTTTGTTTTAAAGACTTTAAAAATGAGTTTAAATCTTATAATTGATACTTTGTCATACTGGCGCCCAACTGGGGGCCCGAATCAAACTACTGATGTCCTTAAATTAAAAAAGATTTTGTACCAGTTAAATGGACTAGATATTTTCAAACTGGTATTTTAACAAAGTTTGTGACAAAGGCTTGATTTCATAGTTCAAATATTAGCACAATTTAGACTTTTTTGGAATTATGGCCCCTAATTGGGCGCCCATATGACGATGAGATTCTTTTAATTTCGATCGACTTACATTTTTTTTTGATAGAGATATGATGTAGATTAAAAAAAAATTACAATTCACCTTTTGTCATATTGGCGCCCAACTGGGGGCCCCCATCAAACACCTTATGTCTTTAAACTAAAAACCAAGGACATAACTATTATAAGTTTTATGGCAAATTACTTATGTCATAACTATTATGGGTCAATTTTTATTTTATTTCTTATGAATAACTATTAAATACTAATTAATATGTTTTTTATTGTAAAATAATAGTTATGGGCGTAAGTAATTTTTATAAATTAAGCCGCGGTCACTTTAATTTTTGAAAAAAAGTAAGATTTTTAACGAATTATTTAGTTTTAGAAAATATCCTTCCAAAAAAGGATATCATTTCATTTGCACCTACAAAGGATAAAAAATAACTATTATAAAATAATAGTTATTTAATAGTTATTTTGGTGATAATAATTATTTTCAATTTTTTCAAATAACTATTAAAAGTTGGCAATTTTTTGGAAATCCAAAATGTCGATAATAGTTATTTTGGGTCCTTGCTAAAAACACGATTTTATCCCAGTTAAATAGACTACATTTTTTCAAAAAGCATTTTAAACAAGTTTTAGCCTGTGATTTAGGCTGGATTTCGTAGTTCAAACAGCAACGTCCTTTAACAAGACTATTTTGGGATTTGTAAAAAATTTCCTTATAAAATTGAATTCTTCAAATTCATCCTTTGTCATTTTCATTTTGGAGACCATCTGCGGGTGGCATTTAAACGAACAATGAAATTAAGTCATCACAAATTTCTGCTCCCAAGAAAGAAATAATAAAATTCTTTGTTTTGAAAAAAAAAAAAAAAAATTGATCCTTTGTCATATTGGCGCCCAAGTAGCGCTTCTATTCATACGATTTATACCTTGAAGTTATAAAAGGATTTTATCCTAGTTAAATAAACAAAATATTTTTAAAAGAATTTTAACAAATTTCTAGCAGTTATTAAAGTTTGATTTCGTTTTTCACATAACGTCCTTCAACAAGACTATTTTGGGATTTTTAGAAAACTTTTATTTAAAAATAAAATTTTGAAATTCATCCTTTGTCATTGTCATTTTGGAGCACAACTGCGAGTTCTTTTTATACGATTTATATATTTAAGTCACCAAAGATTGTAGCTCCCAGTTGGGCGCCAACATGACAGGATCAATTTTTAGATTTAACATGACAAAATTTGTTGAAACCTTATTTTAATAAAATTCTTTGTTTTAAAGACTTTAAAAATGAGTTTAAATCTTATAATTGATACTTTGTCATATTGGCGCCCAACTGTGGGCCCGAATCAAACAACTGATGTCCTTAAATTAAAAAAAATGTTCTACCAGTTAAATGGACTAGATATTTTCAAACTGGTATTTTAACAAAGTTTGTGACAAAGGCTTGATTTCATAGTTCAAATATTAGCACAATTTAGACTTTTTGGAATTATTGCCCCTAATTGGGCGCCTATATGACGATGAGATTCTTTTAGATTCGACCAATTTGCATAAGTGTGTTTTGTAACTTAGAGCAAAATTTCTAAATATATTTTTCCAAATCCGTTAATGGACCGCATTTTGATAAAACCTTGTTTTTTTGAAAATTAAAATAAAAAAAATTACAATTGATCTTTTGTCATATTGGCGGCCAACTGGGGGCCCCCATCACATGACTTATGCCATTAAATTAAAAGAAGATTTTATTCCAGTTAAATAGACTAAATATTTTCAAACAGTATTAAAAACAAGTTATAGCCTGTGATTAAGATTTCATTTCGTAGTTCAAATAGCAACGTCCTTTTACAAGATTATTTTGGATTTTTAGAAAATTTCCACATAAAATTGAAATCTTGTAATTTATCCTTTCCTTTGTCATTTTGGTGCCCAAATGCAGGTTCTATTTAAACGAGTTATGAATTGAAGTCAACAAAGGCTGTAGCTCCCAGTTGGGCGCCAATATGATATAGGGTCAATCATAAGATTTCGATTGATTTAATTTTTCAAACGGTATTTTAATAAAAAATTTTGTTTTGGAAAAAAAAAATCTTAAAATTAATACTTTGTCATATTGGCGCCCAACTGGAGGCCCCAATCAAACAATGTTTTTTAACTAAAAAAATTATCCCAGTCTAATAGACACAATATTTTTAAAAACCCGAGTAAAAAAAGATTATATATGTTTATATTTAATTATATAAAGACATCATATATATTCATATAGAATTTGATGCGAAAAATGAGTCGATAAAACCATATATAGTTGCATTAAATTTGATATAATTTGATGTGATTTTAATATAATTTTATATGATTTGATGCGAAAATTGGCCCCTTTTTTAGAAAAATTTATGCAATTATATATAATTAAATAAAAAAAAACCCAAAAAAAAACCCAAAAAAAAATTATATTAAATTATATATAAAGAACTTAGATTTTTTTTCATAAATTTTGCATTATATATAATAACATATAAAATTTTTAAAACAAATGTTGAAGGTTTAGGTTTGGAACTTAAAAAAAAAAAATTCTGGACTTAGAAAAATTTTCAAAAGTTATATCAAATTATATATAAAGGACTTAGATTTTTTTTTTTAATTTTACTCATATAAGATTACATATGATTCAGAAAAAAGTTGCATAAAGTTTTATATAAAATGTCTTCAAATATTTTGTTATATTAAATTATATAAAAAAACATACAGAATTTTATATTTCATATGTAATTATATAAACTAACTTTAATCATATGTTATTATGTATAACTTAACATTTTCTTTTATATAATTTTATATAAGAAAAAAATACGAAGTGCAAATATATATAATCTTATATGATAGCAAAACAATTTACGTATAAATTTATCAAATAATATATGTTTATATAAAAATAAGTAAAATTATATATAATCTTTTTTACTCGGGAAGCATTTTAATAAATTTCTAGCCTGTGATTAAAGATTGATTTTGTAGTTAAAATAGCAATTCTATTTAGCAAAACTATTTTAGGATATTTAAAAAAATTTCCATATAAAATTAAAATCATGAAATTCATCCATTGTCACTGTTATTTTAAACGACTTAAGAATTTATGTCAACAAAAATTTCAGCTCCCAGTTGGGCGCCAATATGATATAGGATCAATTAAAAGATTTAAGTTGACAAAAAAATTTTAAAGCCTTTTGTAATAAATTCTTTGTTTTGGAAAATTAAAAAAAAAAAAAAAATCTTACAATTGATCTTGTGTCATATTGGCGCCCAACTGGGGCTCCCATTAAACCACTAATGTCTTTAAATTAAAACAAGTAGAAATGTTAAATTCGACCTAGACGAATCTATGAATACCTTTCACAATGACCTTTTAATTGGATAGTAAATTTTATAAAGTGAAAAAATAACAATTTTAATTAAAAATATTTCATTTTGAGTTAAAAACTTTTTTTTGTCATTTTTGTAAAAAAAAAGAAAAATTACTAATTTTTTTTGAGTGTAAAATTTTTTTCGAGTGTATTTTTTTTAGTGCAAAAATATTTTTGAGTGACAAAAATACTTTGTAAAGTAATTTTTTGGCTTACCAATGTGTTTAAAGCTTGTTTTTTTAAAGCTCGGTGTTTTAAAAACTTCGTCATATTGGCGACCAACTGGGGCATCAATATGGCGACGCAATTGAGTTAAAAAATAACAGTTATATTTTGCAGGATTCTGATTTTTATAGTAGACCATTCTTTTTAGATCGATCGTGGTTCCACGGGGAAAAATAAAAACATTATCAGAAACTTTATATTAGCGTCTGAAAACTTTTCTTTAGGAAAAATGTCCAAGAATCAGGGATTTCTTTCAAATGAAAAATGTCACCGAATTTGAAACATTTTTATATAGAGATAACGTCTAAGAATGGATTTTTCTATAGAAAATACGTCACAGAAGCTGACACTTTATCTATAGGACAACGTATCTCCAAAACTGGGAATCATGTACGACTTTTATTACATATCTCCTTTAAATAATCTTTATTTCTGAATAAATTTTAAATTTCTTTTCACTTTCTTGAATGAAAAAATTTCCTTATTTTTCCATTTTCAATTTTTTTTCAACAAATTTTTAAGCTCATAAATCATTTATAAAAAAATATTTTACAATCAATCTTCATTTATCCAGCTCATATGAATTTTAAAAGCTATTTAAGAAAAAAACCACAACTATAAAGAAACAGATAAAAGAGATACAAAGCCAAAAGAAAATAAATAACTTGTTGGATATGCACTTAAAGAAAAATTGTAGATGTGCAAGAAAAGTTGTAATCTGTGCAAGAAAAGTTGTAATCTGAACGATCGGATGATGGGTTAACCTACTACTTAAAAGCTCAAAAAGAGCTTTCAGTCAAAGTTTAGGATAAGCTAATTAATTTTAGGATGATTAAGGATAAGCTTATTAATCTCTCCAAGAAAAAATCTAATCATTCCAAACATTTTATATTTTTCTGTCTGAAAATGTGTTGAGAATTGAATAAATTTCAGAAATTGTAAGTATAGTAACAACTTCTAAATCAAACTATGCATATTTTCTGCATTTTAGCATCATCAGTGATTCTATATTATTACATTTATATGTTTAACATTTGAAAATTGTTAAATTGTCTCTACACAGAAATTTTATTATATTTAACCTGCTGTGGGGGTTGAACCTGAGATACTAAAAACCACATAACACTCGTAAAAACAATGATTGACTGGCATCTTAGACCGTTCAACCACGTCTAGCATTGAGTCTGCATCAACTATAATGTATTTGTCTACAAGAGATTTCACGAACAATGTTAAACTATTTTCATTTGTTGTTAGCCACATCCTTTTCTTCAAGTGTATTAAAGAAAATACTTAAAATTGAATAAAATACAATACAATTGGCAAGCAAAAACAAATGAAAATTGCATCAATTACTTGTTTACTCTGTTGGAGTCTATAAATGCATAAAAAAAAACACTGCAACAAAAAAATTTCCAACTTACGCATGTCATACTTTATAGACATAAATGTAGATACTACCATGGTATTATTATGCAGATGTTGCTTAAAAATGTCTTACTTGAATATGCCATGCCATATTAAGTCAAGTATGTGTATGTACAAAAGCATTCCCAGCAAAAATTTCGATTACAAAATAGTTTAGTTTACAAAAATACCCAGCACAATGCCCAAAATATCTTAAATACAAATGCACTTTTTAAGGTAAAATATGTTTTAAGTACGTTTATTATTTATTCCTTTACAAAAAAAATGACCTCGAGCTAGAATAAACCTCCCCAAAATATAATATTTTATAGGTCGAATATAACGAATTTAAAAAAAAAAAAATTTGCAGAATTTTTACAAAAATGCATTACAATTTTTACTTGATACATACAATTTTGAGTAAGAACTTTCTTCCGATTTTAAACTTTCGGACAAATTTAAATTTTCCTTGGCCTCAGCAGTCAATCGGATTAAATTAAACTGTTGCATCCGGCGATCAAAGGTTTAGATTTTTAAAAATTAAAAAAAAACAAGTAAAAAAGTTAAATTCGGCCTTGCCGAATGTAGTGATACCCTCCACAATTTCAAAAAGATTATTGCAAAAAACTTTATTTAAAAGAAAATTACTTTTGAAAAAAAAAATTTTTTTGAAAAAAAAATTTTCGCGAAAAATATTTTTGGTAAAAAAATCCGCGATTTTTTTCTTTTTTTGTCAAAAAATATGTTCGTACTTGTTTAAATACCATTTGGTGTTCAATTATGTTCACATATGCCAACCAGAAGCCTAATTAAAGCATTTTGTATTTTTAGGTTATGTTGAATGTACTGAAATTTTTGAGGTGTGCTTACATTTTCGTTCATAACTTTTGAACCGCTGAACCGATATCGCTCAAATGCAATACCAAACTTCTCAGGAGAACTTCCAATAAATATGTTAAGTTTCAGTCATCTCTGTGCAATATTTTGTCCGCGACAGCATTTTCCACAGACAGACGGACAGACGGACAGACGGACATCGCTAGAATGTCTTAAAATCGATCGGGCATCATGAATATATATACTTTATGGGGTCCCAGATCGATATTTCGATGAGTTACAAACAGAATGACAAACTTATATATACCCTCTATCACTAAGTGGAGGGTATAAAAACAAATACAAAAGTTAAATTTGACCTTGCCGAATGTATTGATAGCCTACAAAATATAAAAAATGATAATTTGGAAAAAAAAATTTGAAAAAAAAAATCCGCGAAAAAAAATTTTTGGTGGAAAAAAAAATTTGGCGAACATTTTTTTTTTGTAACAAAATATGTTTGTACTTGTTTTAAGACCATTCGGTGATCAATTCTGTTCACATGTGTCAACCAGCAGCCGAATTAAAGCATTTTGTATTTTTAGGTTATGTTGAATGTACCAACATTTTCGAAGTGTCCTTACCTTTTTTTTCATAACATTTGAACCGCTGAACCGATATCGTTCAAATGCGATATCAAACTTCTCGGGAGAACTTCCAATTTCAGTCATCTCCGTGTAATATTTTGGTCGTGATCAACATTTACACAGACAGACAGATAGACAGACAGACGGACAGACGGACAGACGGACAGACGGACAGACGGACAGACGGACATCGCTAGAATGTCTTAAAGTCGATCGGGGATCATGAATATATAAACTTTATGGGGTACCAGATCGATATTTCGCTGAATTACAAACGGAATGACAAACTTATATATATCCTCTATCACTAGAGTGGATGGTATAAAAATGATTATTTGGAAAAAAAAAATTTTGAAAAAAAAATCCGCGAAAAAAAATTTTTTCCGCGAAAAAAAATTCGGCAAAAAATTTTTTTTTGTAAAAAAAATATGTTTGTACTTGTTTAAATACCATTCGGTGATCAATTCTGTTCACATGTGTGAACTTAAGAAAGTTTTTAAAAAATATAAAAATTTCTTTCCCTTTCCCATTTTGTTTCAACCAAATCCGATCCTTTTAACACGATGCGCCCTTGTATCAAAATTTGGGTTTTTCTTGGAAAATATTTAATAAAATTTGGGGTTTCTGAAAAAAAAAAAATAAAACCAAGTAAGAAAATTATAGTCGGTCAAGACCGACCATATAATACCCTACACTAGTGTTTCCCGGAATATGGGTGCCAAGTCCATACATGAACCGATTGGGTCTGTCTTTTGTCAAATCTTTAATAAGTGTAAAAAACACTCACAAACCAAATTTAAGTGAAATAGGCTTCTATTTGTTGCCAACAAACCGCTTTAAGTGAATATCGGGAAAAATTATCATATGGGGCCTAAGTCCAAAAATAGTGTGATTATAATCAGATTTGATTGGGATATTAAAGCAAGCGTAAAACACACACAATCAAAATTTTAATAAAATATTTTCTATTTTCATGAAATATTAGAGATTTATGTGAATATCGGGAAGGTGGTTTGTATGGGAGTTACAAGAAGAACTGGTCCGATTTCTTTAAAATTTGGAATGGTGATTTGTGAATATAGCGTATACCTGCCAAATTTCTAAGGATATCTATTAAAAAAGGTTGTTACACACCATAGGCGTAGATAGCCCTGTCTGGGGGGGGCTTAGCCCCCCCAGAATAATTTTAGCCCCCCCCAGAATTTTAATCATTCACAATTTTTTTTTTTAATAATTTAATGATTTCATTGATTTTTGCAACAATAAATAATAATAATATGTAATAAGTCTTTAGGACTCGTTATGATTATTCAATGAGTCTTAAGGACTCGTAATGATTATTATATAAGATCTAATAGTTTTTCCCATTGAAAAATAGTCTGAATTATTGAAAAAAGTTTTTATATGAATCTGATGTTTTTGTCAGTAATAAAAACTTTACCGTTTACCGAATCTTATGGTTTTACCTTCAGGAAAACATTTTAACTTCTTTGATTTAAAAAGTTTCTAAATTCTAAGGGGTTTTTTATAGACAAAAGTAATTGAAAGAAAGAATCTGAGAATTTTGACTAATAATCATCAACTTTTGCAATCATCAGAACTTTTTCTTAAAAAAATCCTAGTAATCTAATGATTTTACTATTGGAAAAACATGAAAAATCGTTCATTCTCAAAACATATCTAAAAGTTCTAAATTTCCGAAAAATCTACAGAATCAAAATTTAAAAAAAAAAAAATATGAATTTTTAACCGCTTTTGGGGGGCATTCGTTTCTAGGACATCTAGACGCATGTTAAAGGGAACGCTTCAGGAATAGGTCTAGGTTTTTCTATGAAAAAAAAATACCAAAAAATTAAAAAAAAAATCTAGGGGGGCTTTAGCCCCCCCCAGAAATGTTGGCTTCCTACGCCAATGTTACACACAAAAAAAAACCTTGTCAAATTACTAGAAAAGGCCTCGTAATCCCATTTTACCAATATTCGACAGTTTTCCTTGTTTTTAAACAAATTTTTTTATCGAAATTACATTTTTTTTTGTAATTTTACAATTTTTTTTTTGTAATTTCACAAACTTCCTACTTTTTTTACAAAAAAATCTAGTAAATTCACGAAAATTCCTTGTAAGTTTTATTGCGTCAAAAAAGTTGTAAATTTACAAGTTTATTGGTAAAAGCTTGTAAAATTACAAAAAAAAACTCGTAACTTTTACTAGCAATTCTCGTAAAATAGAAGGTAGTAAAGTGACAAAACTTCCTCGTAAGTTTCATCGCGACAAAAAAATTTTAAATTTACAATTTTATTGGTAAAAACCTTGTAAAATTACAAAATTATTGGTAAAAAGCTAGTAAAATTACATTGAATTTTTGTTACAAATTTTACAAATTTTTCTTGTCATTTTACAAGGTTTTTTTTGAATGTAGGGTCATTTGACCTATATTTAAAGGTAACATTAGTATGGGGACTAGGTCAAAATATGGAACGATTTTTTCCAATTTCAATAGCGCCCGTCCTTGGGACAAAAGAAGCTTAAGTTTCCAATTTCGGACAAATCGGTTAAAAAATGTGACCTGCATCGTGCGCAAAACTTTTATATGGACGGACGGACGGACATCGTTATATCGACTCAAAAAGTGATTCTAAGTCAATTGGTATACTTAAAGGTGGTTTTAGAGATATTATTATTTAAAATTTACAAAAAATTGGCCGTTTTTTCCAAAGTTCAAGAAAGTTTAAAAAAAAACTCGAAATTTTTCCCTTGCCCCTTTTACTTTTACCAAATCCGATCATTTTAACCCGTGGTGCCCTTGTATATAAAATTTTTTTTGTGGAAAATTTTCCCCAAAATTTGAGATTTTTGAAAAATAAAAAAATCATCTTCCGATACATTATTTTTATTAATTTTGGCGTGCTGAATACGAATATCAATAAATTTCTTAAATCGATCGACCGGTTTTCGAGATATCACCATTTGCATCTTGTCAACAAATTTCCAAAAATGGCGATCCCAGTTGGCAGCGTTCGAGCCATCCTCAGTGACGGAGCGATGACATGTCAGAGTCACACCTGACATCCACAAGACATCTCTATGTACCGGGTTGAGGACAGTTTCATACAAATTTTCAAAATGTCCTCACTCAAAGTCAGCAGTGGTCAGGGCTGACCTTCTGGGGACATTTCACCTAAGACTTCCTTGGGGAAATGTCTGACATAGGTCATACGAAGTACAAAAAAATTTCGTTTTTTCTTTAGTTTTTACTTTTATCCATTTTCCTTTATAACTTATCTTTCTCATATTTAGAAAAAACTTTTCGCCTTTTTTAGTCCCAACTGGATTTGAACCTGGAACCTCCAGGTTATTAGTCCCACACCTAACCACTAGTTCCAAACTTTATTTTTAAAATTGTTTGTCTATTTATTACTTTTATTCTACTTGTTAGATTTTGATTTTATTTTAATTAAGTCGATAATATTGCCATCTTTTTCTTGGAAATTGAAGAGTTGCCCAGATTTAAAATTCTAATTTAATATACTGCTATTCTGAAGACATTTCCTTTTAGACGTCTTAGAGGAATTGTCCACACTCTTAAAGCAAACATTCAGTGCTGACAATGTTAGGGCATGTCATCAAGGATTGCCTATGATTTGTCAGAACCTGAAGACATTTCCTCAAGGAATCACTGTGGAAATTTCCTCAGTGACACATTTTCCAACTGGAATGTTTTCCTACGTTTAAGAAATTAAAAAAAAAAAAAATTATTGCTTTAGGCAAACTTTCCTTTGAAGTTAATTTGAGCGAAATCAGACCATTTTAACCCATGGCGCCCTTAGGAAAAAGTTTTGAGGTTTTGCTTAAAATTTTCTAAAAGATCAAACTTTGATCGATGGGCGCAACGGGTTAAAAGATCGGCATTGGCTCAAATTAACTTTAAAGAAAAGTTTGTCTTAAATTTTATAAAAGGATCAAGGAAAAAAATTTTTTGATTTTTTTTAAGATTTCTTGAACGTAGGAATACCTGAAATTTTGAGAATTTGAAAAAAAAAATGCAAACGGCAATATCTCGAAATTCGTTTGACCGATTTTAGAAAATTTTCGATATTTGTATTCAGCATGCTAAAATTAACGTATCGCGATACATATATTTTTTTTTAATTTTTAAAAAATTAAAGTTGTTATAATTCGACCTTTCCAATTTTAAATAAATGCAAATTCTTCGAGCTCGAGGCCAGTTTTTTCTTGTGAATAAATATCTTTTAAAAGAATATTTATTCACGGTTTTTTTCTGGTGAATAAATATTCTTTTAAAAAATATTTATTAACAAAAAAAAACTGGCCTCGAGCTCGAAGAATTTTTATTTATTTAATTTAAAAAAAAAATTAAATTTTTGTGGAAATTTTCTAAAAATCCAAAACTTTGATCATTTATACCCATCGTTTAGGGGGGAAATGTCTCCCCGACCCCTCCCCACGAAATTTCCTTGTTAATTTTTATTTTTTTAGTATTTTAGAAGGTATAAAAGATTTAACACAGTTGAATTTTACACTCTTACTTGTTTTTATCTCAAGGTACAAATTCGTGTTGTACAGTGTAACGGAATGCCAAAGTATAAGTATTTTTGTTGGGAGAAAAAAAATAAGTGGGGTTTGATCTACCTTCTTCCCCACTTCAAAACACAAGTCTGACTCGAACTTGCTACCTTATATTCATATTAAAATTAACTGCTTTTAAATTCCTTTCCTAACTTATCTCCTGTCTTTTGTTGGGTTACACGTAGTATTCAGCAACCATGTACTTATGGTATCGTAGTATTTTCCAAATATATCCGCATTTAAAAGATGTTAAACAAGAAGAGGAAAATTTTGTATTTTTTGTTCATATAGCAATTTTAAAATTATTTTCTTCTGTTTTTAGCTTAAAAAACGAAAACGTTTTAGACAAGACAATTGGCTTTATTTGGCATGGTTTTCACAACAGTTTTTGTGGCAATTTTTTTTTTTCTAATGTTTAGGGAAGTTTTTTTTTTGTATGAATACATCAGAAAAAATTAATTTAGCCAAAAATTAAAATAGTAAGGAAGTAAGGAGTGAGATCATAAAAATGTTAACACACATAAAGTTAAATAAAAAACAGACTACTGAATTTTAAGACTTCAAACCAAATTTTTATTAAATAAAATTTAATACAAAATCATAACAAAAAAACCGCATGGAACTCTAACCACTACGAACAAAGTTATCCACTTTTTCCGGAAACCCTCCCATTAAGGCTTTTATGGTAGTTTCTGTCACCTTTTTAGAGCAGGTGGTCCATCTACGTTTGAAATCTTGCATGTCCTGGGAGACCTTTTTTGTGCCCTTTAATTCTTTTTTAACAAGAGCCCAATATCTCTCCACTGGCCTGAGCTCCGGGCAGTTTGGTGGATTTGCCTCTCTTGGTACAAAAACCACATTATTATCATTATACCACTCCAGCGCTTTCTTGCTGTAGTGACAAGATGCTAAATCGGGCCAAAAGTAAGTGGATACATTGTGCTGACTCAAGAACGGAAGAAGTCTCTTCTGCAAACACTCCTTGATATAAATTTCGCTTTTTATAGAGCCAGATGTCACAAATGACTGGCTTCTTTGGCCGCAGCTACATATGGCTTGCCATACTAGGAATTTTTTGGGGAATTTCGTTTGCTTTTTTGACCGAAATTTTTCCGCAACATTTCCTCGAACATCGGAAACATAAAATTCTTGACCAGGGAGCTGCGCAAATCAGCCAGGACATAAGTTTCGTCGTCCATTACACAACAGTTGTATTTTTTTATAAAATTTGATTTCAATTTTCTAGCTCTGGTTTTGGCCTCCAAATTTTTAAAAGCGTTTCTATCGGGAACTTTTTGAACTTTGTAGGACTTTAGTCCCGCCTTACGTTTCACTTTACGTACAAAAAAGTCTGAGCATTGGGCTAACCGAGCTGTTTTTCTGCCAGATGTGTTAGGAGCTCTCTTAAGGATGCTTTTAACTTTATATGCCTTACCAATGTTACGATAACCAGTCGTTGTTCCTGTTCCCGGCTTCCTTTCAATTGTTAGGTGTTCCAGATACCTTTTTACCACTTTTGAAACTGTTTGGCGGCATACATTAGTTTCTTTGGCAATTTTTTTGTATGTCCATGTTTGGTTTTGTTGAAAATATTTAATTATTTTTGAACGCACTTTTCTTTCATCGTCCATTGTGTAAAAAATTGTAAATTAAAACTCATGATGTAAATTAATTTATTAACTGACATATTTTTAAAATGTAAACTGCCGAAAAAAAAAAAAATTTGGAAGCTTTACACTAAAGTTGTAGGCAAAAATGTGTCTTAACATTTTTATGATCTCACTCCTTATAACAAAAATTTGCCCGGACGCTTGGGAAATCAAAAGTTTAAAAAAAAAAAAATTCCACTGGAATCAATGATGCCCGGTTGACAAAATAATTTGAAATTGTTTCCAAGAGACTAACGTTTTCAATCAAAATTTGGTGATTTTGTTTGGCTCCAGGTTCTGATCTGATTCTAGCCAAGATGATTTTTAAACCAGAATTTCATTGAAGTTTTTAATCTACAATAATTTTAAAGGCTAATTCACCCCAAAAGTCTATAAAATATAGTTTAAAGCTCATTAAAGGCAGTCAAGTATTTTACAAATAAACTTAACAAAATTACCTAAATCTTAAATCTCTAAAAACCTTGTAATATAATTATATTCCTTAAAACCACCTGTTGTTTTTTCTCTTTCTTCTTTATTTTCTTAATTTTGTGTTGTGTTTTTTTTTTTTTTTAATTTTATACAACAAGTATTAGCAAAAACTTTTGTTGACGCATCAGGAGTTTTTACCTTGAACTTTTAATTGAACTTTTTTTTCATACTTGACGTCCCTGTGTCGTCGGTTTATTGTAGTATGTGATTTACAATTATTATACCCTCTAGCTGCAGTATGAGGGTAAACTCACTTTGTCATTTCGTGTGTAACGCACCGAAATATCGGGCAGGGACCCTATTTAGTGCATATATTATTGATCGATCCTAAAACGTTCTATGAATGTCCGTCTGTCCATCAGTCGGTCTGTAGATAACACGATGCAATCACAAATTCTGGTTAACCGGTTTGCTTAAAAACCGGAATTTTGTGAAAAAACCGGTTCTTCGGTTAACCGGTTTGGAAACACTATCTCAAGCTCAATTAAATAGTCAGAGGAAGAAAACTTTGAGATTTTCTTTTTCAAAACTTTTTTAATGTATTTTTGGAAATTTTAAAAAAATCTTTAAATGCCGATATCTCGAAAACCGCTCGACCGATTTCAGACATTTTTTGATATTTTTATTCAGAGTGACAAAAATAAAAAACGTATCGTGGGGTATTTTTTTTATTTTTTAATTTTTCAGAACTCCAAAATTTTGGTGGAAATTTTTCAAAAATTCAAAACTTTGATCCAAGGACGCCGCAGGTTAAAATGATCGGATTTGTCTCAAATTAAGGTAAAATAAAGGACTTTCTCAACCTCTGTGAAAACGTCATGGGAAATAAGTTTAAATAAAAGGAAGAACATTTTGAGATTTTCTTTTTAAAATTTTTTTTAATGTATTTTTGGAAATTTTAAAAAAATTTTAAATGCCGATATCTCGAAAACCGCTCGACCAATTTCAGAAATTTTTTGATATTCATACTCAGCATGCCAAAAATAAATAATGTATCCTAAGATATTTTTTAATTTTTCACTTTTCAGAAATCCAAAATTTTGTTAGAAAATTTCCAAAAATCCTAAACTTTGATCCAAGGTCGCCACAGGTTAAAATGATCGGATTTGGCTCAAATTAAGTTTAATGACTGTCTCAAGCTTTATGAAAGGGTCAAGGGAAATTAAGTTTAAATAAAAGTTTGTTTTAAGCTCAATAAAATAGTCAGATTCCTTTTTTTTAAAATACAATAAAAAGTTTTTAAAAATTTTAAATGCCGATGTCTCTAAAACCGCTTGACTGATTTCTGAAATTTTTTGATATTCATACTCAGTATGCCAAAAAAAATGTATCGTGAGATATTTTTTTATTTTTTCATTTTTCAAAAATCCAAAATTTTGGTGAACATTTTTCAAAAATCCAAAACTTTGATCGAAAGTTACCACGGGTTAAAATGATCGGATTTGTCTCAAATTAAGTTTAAGTACAGGATTGTCTCAAAGGGAAATTAAGTTTTTCTCAAGCTCAACAAAATAGTCATAGGAAGCAAATTTTTAGATTTTATATTTCAAAATTTTTTTAATGTATTTATGGAAATTTTAAAAAAATCTTTATATGCCGATATCTCGAAAACCGCTCGACCGATTTCTGAAATTGTTTGATATTCATACTCAGCATGCCAAAAACAAAAAATGTATCGTGAGATATTTAATTTTTTTTTTCATTTTTCAGGAATCCAAAATTTTGGTAGAAATTTTCCAAAAATACCCAACTTTGATCCATGGGTGCCACAGGTTAAAATGATTCGATTTGGCTCAATAAAGTTTAATGACTGTCTCAAGCTTTGTGCAAGGGTCAAGGGAAATTAAGTTTAAATAAAAGTTTGTCTCAAGCTCAATAAAATAGTCAGAGGAAGAACATTTTTAGATTTTCTTTTAAAATTTTTTTTTAATGTATTTTTTGACAATTTTTGAAAAATTTTAAATGCCGATGTCTTGAAAACCGCTCGACCGATTTCAGAAAGTTTTTGATATTCATCATGCAACAGAAAAAAAATGAATCGTAAGATGTTTTTTCTATTTTTTCATTTTTCAGAAATCCAAAATTTTGGTGGAAATTTTTCAAAAATCCAAAACTTTGATGGAAGGGTGCCACGGGTTTAAATGATCAGATTTGGCTCAAATGAAGTTTATATGTAGGTTTGTCTCAAGCTCTATAAAAAGGTCAAGGGAAATTAAGTTTATATTAATGTTTGTCTCAAGCTCAATGAAATGGTCATGGGAACAAATTTTGAGATTTTCTTTTTATAACTTTTTTGAATGTATTTTTGGAATTTTTTTAAAAATTTTAAATGCCGATATCATGAAAACCGCTCGACCGATTTTAGAAATTTTTTGATGTTTATATTCAGCATGCCAAAAAATAAAAAATGTATCGTGAGATTTTTTTTTATTTTTTTAGTTTTCAGAAATCCAAAATTTTGGTGGAAATTTTTCAAAAATCCAAAACTTTGATGGAAGGGTTCCACGAGTTAAAATCATCGGATTTGGCTTAACCGCTCGAACGATTTCAGATTTTTTTTGATTTTCATATTCAGCATGCCAAAAATTAATTTTTCTATTTTTTCATTTTTCAGAACTCCAAAATTTTGGTGGAAATTTTTCAAAAATTCAAAACTTTGATTCAAGGACGCCGCGGGTTAAAATGAACGGTCAATGGAAATCAAGTTTAAATAAAAGTTTGTTTGACTCAAGCTCATTAAAATAGTTAGAGGAAGAAAATGGAGATTTTCTTTTAAAAAACATTTTTAATGTATTTTGGAAATTTTTTAAAAATTTTAAATGCCGATATCTCGAAAACCGCTCGACCGATTTCTGAAATCTTTGATCCAAGGACGCCACGGGTTAAAATGATCAGGTTTGGCTTAAATGAAGTTTAAATAAAGGACTGTCTCAAGCTTTATGAAAAGGTCAAGGGAAATTAAGTTTAAACAAAAGTTTGTCTCAAGCTCAATAAAATAGTCAAAAGAATAAAATTTTGAGATTTTATTTTTAAAAATTTTTTTTATGTATTTTTAGAAATTTTTTAAATATTTTAAATGCAAATATCTCGAAAACCGCTCGACCGATTTCAGAAATTTTTTAATATTTTTATTCAGCATGCCAAAAATAAAAAATGTATCGTGAGGTATTTTGTTTTATTTTTTCATTTTTTAGAAATCCAAAATTTTGGTGGAAATTTTTCAAAAATTCAAAACTTTGATCCAAGGGTGCTAAAATGATCAGATTTGGCTTAAATGAAGTTTATATAAAGGATTGTCTCAAGCTCTATGAAAGGGTCAAGGGAAATCAAGTTTAAATTAAAGTTTGTTTGTCTCAAGCTCAATAAAATAGTCAAAGAAAGAACATTTTCAGATTTTCTTTTTAAAAAATTTTTTAATGTATGTATTTTTGGAAATTTTTTAAAAATTTGAAATGGCAATATCTCGAAAACCGCTCGACCCATTTTAGAAATTTTTTTGTATTCAGATTTAGCATGCCAAAAATAAAAAATGTATCGTGAGATATTTTTTTATTTTTTCATTTTTCAGAAATCCAAAATTTTGGGTGGAAATTTTTCAAAAATCCAAAACTTTGATCCAAGGACGCCACGGGTTAAAATAATCGGATTTGGCTTAAATTGAGTTAAATAAAGGATTGCCTCAAAGTGAAATTAAAGTTTGTCTCAAGCTCAATAAAATAGTCAGAGGAAGAAAATTTTGAGATTTTCTTTTTATTATTTTTTTTATGTATTTTTAGAAATTTAAAAAAGGCCGATATCTCGAAAACCGCTTGACCGATTTCAGAAATTTTTTGATATTCATGTTCAGCATGCCAAAAATAAAAAATGTATCGTGAGGTATTTTTTTTTTTTTTCATTTTCCAGAAATTCAAAATTTTCAGAAAATTTTTCAAAAATCCAAGACTTTAATCCAAGGATGCCACGGGTTAAAATGATCGAATTTGTCTAAAATTACGTTTATTGACTGTTTCAAGCTCTATGAAAAGGTCGTGAGAAAATAAGTTTAAATAAAAGTTTGTCTCAAGCTCAATAAAATAGTCAGAGAAAGACAATTTTGAGATTTTTTTTTAACATTTTTTTTTATTAATGTATTTTTGAAAAATTTTGAAACCGCTCGAAAGATTTCAACAATTTTTTGGTATTCATATTCAACATGCCAAAAATAAAAAATGTATCATAAGATATTTTTTTCATTTTGCGGAATCAAAAATTTTGGTGGAAATTTTTCAAAAATCCAAAACTTTGATCCAAGGACGCCACGGGTTAAAATGATTGGATTTGTTCCAAATTAAGTTTAAATAAAGAAGTGTCTCAAGCTCTACGAAAAGGTCAAGGGAAATTAAGTTAAGATAAAAGTTTGTCTCAAGCTCAATAAAATTTTGAGATTTTCTTTTTAAAAATTTTTTATGTATTTGTGGAAATTTTAAAAAAATTTGGAATGCCAATATCTCGAAAACCGCTTGACCGATTTCAGAAATTTTTTGATATTCATATTCAGCATGTCAAAAATAAAAAATGTATCTTGAGATATTTTTTTTATTTTTTCATTTTTAAGAAGTCCAAAATTTTGGTGGAAATTTTTCAAAAATCCAAAACTTTAATCCAAGGGCGCCACGGGTTAAAATAATCGGATTTGGCTCGAAAATTAACAAAAATCACAAATTTCAAATAGTGTTATTCTGAAAACCATTCGATCGATTTCACATTTTTTTTATTTCATTAAAGTCCAAAACTTTGATCGCCGGGTGCTGCGGTTTAATTTAATTTGTTTGACCTCAAATTTGCCCCACATAAATTGTAAGCCGATAAGAATAAAAATTGCTCGGACATTTAAAATCGGAAGAAAAACATGCCAGTTTAATGGTAGGGCATAAAAGATTCGGCACAACCCAATTTCACATTCTCACTTTGTTATATTTTGAATTATTTAGTTTTTGAGTTTTATTCATCATTATGCCTGTTTTCTGTATTTATCATGTTTTCTCAGAAGGTTGGTAACTATTTACTACCTTATTATCGTAAAATATCGAAGGAGAAATACGAGTTTCTTTTTAAAGGGAAACAAGTGTTGAATCATTTAGGAGTTTCAAGTTGAAAGAATGAAGTAAGTAATATGAAATATATACAGCCTTACTACAAGAAAATAAAATTAATTTAAAATGAGCTTTTAATTTTATTTCCATACAAATTGTTTTTGTTTTTAAAATCGACTTTCAAAAAATGTATTGAAAATTTGAAATTTAAAATAAAACTTTTGTTAAAATAGACTTTTTGTTTTCTTGTGGTAAGGGCCATAGAGTTTTAAACCAAGGGATATTAATGAATACAGGAGTCCTAAACAAAACTGCTATCGGCTGTTAGAGAGGACTTTTTTATAAAACCGACTGTTAAAATTGTTAAAACCAACGAAATCAGCATATTTTTGGTTTCCTGCATTTATAAAGGTCATAGAATTATTATTGCGCATATAATTATTTTCAAGAAAATAATTTTTCTGTTTTAAATTCATTTTTGCAAGACTTGGCCGACGTTTGTTTCCGAATTTGTCAGATTTCATTGTCAAGACCATTGAGCAAATATAAAAACTGTATACAAGTAGCATAGTGAATTTAAATGACAATCGTTAGTGTCCAAAACAAAAATATTGGCACATATTGAATTCTGCACTCATTGAGCATAAGAAGGAGAAAAATGTACATTCTTTAGTTTGATCACTAATATATCAAAAATATCTCCGTAAAAAATCAACGGATTTCCTTCTTTTTGGTTTTAAATTAAAGGTAAATAAATTTCTTATCAATTTTACAAACAACATTTTTCAATTTGATTAACGCCTAAGAAGCTATTAATCGATATATCGACAATTTTGCTGCAATTTTACCGAAATTTTGGAAAAATGTAAATTCTATTATAAACTTAAAAAAAAAAATAAAATAAATTCATTACAGTTCAGAAATTTTTTTTTAACGTGCTTAAGATCATTTTAATTAAAATCATATGTTGTTTATCCCAAAACACCAATCATAAATTTCAAAGTTACGCTTCATTTAAAAGTAAAAAAATTAAAAAAATTTGAATTTGAAAAAATTTTAAACCCCATGATTTTATATTTACAAAACAGAAACAACGTTCATATAGAAAGAAAGACCTAAAAATGAACAAAAAAAAAATATTATTAATAATAAATTTATACAATGCATTTTTAAAGTAAACATAATGTTGGCGTCAGCTGCACTTGAAATAAAAATGTAGAACGATTTTTTTTTACACACAACTAGCACTGACAAAGAATGTGTGTTGGACTTTTTTTTATTTTTTGGCTCCATTAATAAATAAAAATTTATTAATTGTTATGAATGGATCATAAATGAGAATGAATTAACCCTTTATGGAATATAAGAGATTAAGAAGGGTTTAATTTTTGAGGATTTTTTTTTAATTGTTTGCAAAAAGACTACACTTTTTAGCAACACTACGTTTTTCTTAGTTTTTTTTACTAAGACCACGTCTTTTTTTAAGACTACGTCTTTTTGTAAGATTAAGTCTTTTTCTAAGACTACGTCTTTTTCTAAGACTACTTCTTTTTCTAAGATTACGTCTTTTTCTAAGACTACATCGTTTTTAAAGACAACGTCTTTTTTAAAGACTACGTCTTTTTTTAAGACTACGTCTTTTTTAAAGACTACGTCTTTTTCTAAGACTACGTCTTTTTCTAAGACTAAGTCTTTTTCTAAGACTACGTCTTTTTCTAAGACTACGTCTTTTACTAAGACTACTAAGAATACATCTTTTTGCTAAAACTTTGTCTTTACTTAGACTACGTCTTTTACTAAGACTACGTCTTATACTAAGACTACGTCTTTTACTAAGACTACGTATTTTACTAAGACTACGTCTTATACTAAGACTTTGTTTAATTTAAAGATTTAAATAAACATATAAAATTTTACTAAGACTACGTCTTTTACTATGATTATGTCTTTTACTAAGACTACGTCCTTTACTAACAAGGGAAGTATCTCAACCATTATGAACCGATTTGCATGAATCTTGAAATACATATATATAAAGAAGACAATTCTAAGGTTAGGGTGTCTCGGCATATCGGCCATATCGGGGATTTAAGAGTTCAAAACATGGGCCAAAAAATGGCAAAAATTTATTTTTTTTGATTTCAGCCATTTCTTTCTAAGAAACTGTAAGGTGTTTACATATGAGAAGAAATGTTTTTCTTAATGCCTATGCAACAGAGGCATAACCTTGTAAAAATTTGGCTTCGTTAAATATTTTTTTTAGAAAAATATGTAAATTTTGAGGGGTATTTATATGAAGCCATAGACCTACGATATCCATATGAATACGAAATAATCTTTATTGAATTTAAGTCGACACGTAGTTTTTCTCTAGACGATATTCCTGTTAGTTCGGAAGTAATCGAAATTTTCCCGAAGCTCCACATTATTTCATAAGAGGACAACGAAATTTTTAAACACTGATATGGCCGATAAGCCGAGACATCCCAATCGTCATATATTTTAAGTTTCAAGCAAATCGGTCCATAAGGGTAGAGATACTTCCCTTGTAAGACTACATATGTCTTTTACTAAGACTACGTCTTTTACTAAGACTACGTCTTTTACTAAGAGTACTTCTTTTACTTAGACTACGTCTTTTACTAAGAGTACTTCTTTTACTTAGACTACGTCTTTTACTAAGGCTACGTCTTTTACTAAGACTACGTCTTTTACTAAGACTACGTCTTTTACTAAGACTACGTCTTTTACTAAGACTACGTCTTTTACTAAGACTACGTCTTTTACTAAGACTACGTCTTTTACTAAGACTACATCTTTAACTAAGACTACGTCTTTAACTAAGACTACGTCTTTGACTAAGACTACGTCCTTTACTAAGACTACATCTTTTACTATAACTACGTCTTTAACTTAATCTGTGTCTTTTACTCAAACTACGTCTTTTACTGAGACTACCTCTTTTGCTAAGACTACGTCTTTTACTAAGACTATGTCTTTTACTAAGACACCGTCTTTTACCAAGACCACGTTTTTTACTAAGACCATGTCTTTAACTAAGACTACGTCTTTTACTAAAGCTACAAAAGCTTTTACTAAGACTACATCTTTTACCAAGACTACGTCTTTTACTATATATTTTTTTTTAATTTAAAGGGTTAACTAAACATATAAAACCACATTAACTAAACAATGCGGAAGCCTTCAATTCTTCTATTTTGTGATATTTCTTAACTCTAATTGATAAAGAGGATTATGTCTTAACTGACTGAATAAAATGAATGAACATATCATGTCTAAGCATGTCAATTTATAACTTTAAGGTTGACCATAAACAAAAGAGACATAAAAAACAAACATAACAAAATATTAGTTCATTTATATTAATGAATGAATATTCATTGTGTATTTGTGATATTAAACTTTCATCAACCATATCAATTCTTTTATGAGCATTTCTCTTTTTTTTTTGTTATTGTTCTTTATAGTTTTAATAATTTTCCATAACGATACAATCGAATGGAGTGCGAAAAAACTATGCGTGATTGCATTATATAGTCTGGATATAATTAACGAGACTGTATTATTTTTTTTAAAGGCGTTTAGATTGAATCATAAACTATTTCAAAATAAATTTTGAAGTTACTCTAACTACGTTAAGATGACTTAAGATTACGTTTTAATTAGGAATACGTCTTTAAAAAACTTAAAATTCCAAAATTAAGTATTTAACAAAGACTACGTTTTTATAAAGACAACGTCTTTTACTACGTTTTTTTCTGCTATTTTTAAGAAAGATTGCGTCTTTTAATAAGACTACGTCTTTCAGAAAAACTACGTCTTTTAGAAAGACCACATCTTAAATAGACTGCGTATTTAGAAAAGTCAACGTCGTTTAGAAATACTACGTCTTTTAGAAATACTACGTCTTTTAGAAAGAATACGTCTTTTAGAAAGAATACTTCTTTAACTACGTATTTTACAAAGACAAAGTTTTGGGAAGACTACGTCTTCAGAAACACTATGTCATTTAGTAAGACTACGTCTTTTATTAAGACTACGTCTTTTAGTAAGGCTACGTCTTTTTGTAAGACTACGTCTTTTAGTAAGACTACGTCTTTTAGTAAGATTACATCTTTTAGTAAGACTACGTCTTTTAGTAAGATTACGTCTTTTAGTAAGACTACGTCTTTTGGTAAGACTACGTATTTTAGTAAGACTACGTCTTTTAGTAAGACAACATCTCTTAATAAGACTACGTCTTTAAGTAAGAGTATGTCTTTTAGTAAGACTACGTCTTTTAGTAAGACTACGTCTTTTAGTAAGACTACGGCTTTTAGTCAGACTACGTCTTTTAGTACGACTACGTCTTTTACAAAGAAGAAGTTTTGGAAGGACTGTGCCTTTAAAAAGACTACGACTTTTAGTAAGAATACGCTTTTTACAAAAACGACGTTTTGAGAAGACTACGTCTTTTAGTGAGACTACGTTTTTTAGAAAGACTACGTCTTTTTGTAAGCCAACGTCTTTTCATAAGACTAGTTTCTTATTCAAAACACGACTGACATTCTTTTAAGTCAATCTAAACCAACTTTTCATGTTGTTAACGTCATGTCACAAGCACGTTCATTCATTTTGCTACTCTCCCTGTGGTCACATAGAATTTTTTCTGTTTTTTTAATATTATAGTACATATACATTAGGCTGGGTCGTATTCCAACAAAGTGCTCAGATCAACTATTAATAGTGAAAAAAAGTTGGTACAAGTAAATACAAGCAATTTAAAACCAAAATGAACAAAATCGGTCCATGGCTTCCGTTCTCGCATCGCGGGTCAAAATTGCGGTTTTTGAAAAAATGGACATAATTTAAAAAAAAAAATTAAATATTTAAAAAAAAAAAGTATTAAAAAAAAAAATTTTTTTTGTATCGCATTAATTCAAAGATATTTAGAAAAATTTTGTTTGTTTTTTTCGGATATCGATAACCCACCCAAACGTGAGGCCAAAAAAAACTCACATTTTTAACATGTAGCTCAAAACTACTTTTTCACTATTTTAAAAATTTAGTGAAACAAAATTTTTAAATATATTAGTTTATCCACTTGATATCATTGAATACATCTCAGGGATTGTAGAAAAAAATTCTTAGTTAAATTCCTTCGTCTAGTTGGTGTGTGGAGCGATTTGAATTTAGCGGATTTCCAGAACATGTGTTTTTATCGACATTTTTGACTAATTTGTAGTTGTTAGCAACATTTTACTTAAATTAACCAACTTTTTTTGTTCAAATGGTTGTTTTGGACCATAGTAACACTGCTTTGAAATAATAGGCTTTTTGGACAACGTTAACCCTTGCCGGCACGGGGTTAAAAAATTCCTCCAATGAAATTTTTGAAAATTCCTCACTCTAAAATCGTGTATGTGTTTAAATAATGAACAATTTCAAATTTATACAAAGTTTTCTTGAAGGACATCTTTAACCCTTGTTAAACGAACGCCCAAAAAATGTCAAACAGCTGTTTTTTTTGCTCATAGTCAAATGGACTTTTTTGACATATTAAATAATATGTTTTTACTTTAAGCTTTACACAGTAAAAACGACGAAAACGTAATGAAATTTCGGATGCCATTTATTTTATTTAGTTTTAAGCATTTTCCGCTTAAGTGCGCTTACTTTAAAACGTTAATTTAAATACGATCGTTTAAATGCATTCCCCGCTTAAACGATTCGTCGTTGTTCCTGGGTTAAGCTAAGAGTGAAAAACTTATTTAGAATGTTAAAAAGTCCATTTTGACTATGATTATAAAATGAAAGATATGTACATCTGCGAGTGAATCGTTTGAGCGGTGAATGCATTTAAACGATCGCATTAAAATTAACGTTTTAAAGTAAGCGCACTTAAGCGGAAAGTGTTTAAAACTAAATAAAATAAAAAAATGGCATCCGAAACTTCATTCGTTTTTACTGTGTAAAGCTAAAAGTGAAAAACATATTATTTAATATGTCAAAAAAGTCCATTTGACTATGAGCAAAAAAACAGCTGTTTGAAATTTTTTGGGCGTTCGTTCAACAAGGGTTAAAGATGTCCTTTAAGAAAACTTTGTATAAATTTGTAATTGTTGATTATTTAAACACATACACGATTTTAGAGTGAGGAATTTTCTAAAATTTCATTGGAGGAATTTTTTAATCCCGTGCCGGCAAGGGTTAACGTTGTCCAAAAAGCCTATTATTCCAAAGCAGAGTTACTATGGTCCAAAACAACCATTTGAACAAAAAAAGTTGGTTAATTTAAGTAAAATGTTGCTAACAACTACAAATTAGTCAAAAATGTCGATAAAAACACATGTTCTGGAAATCCGCTAAATTCAAATCGCTCCACACACCAACTGGACGAAGGAATTTAACTAAGAATTTTTTTCTACAATCCCTGAGATGTATTCAATGATATCAAGTGGATAAACTAATATATTTAAAAATTTTGTTTCACTAAATTTTTAAAATAGTGAAAAAGTAGTTTTGAGCTCCATGTTAAAAATGTGAGTTTTTTTTGGCCTCACGTTTGGGTGGGTTATCGATATCCGAAAAAAACAAACAAAATTTTTCTAAATATCTTTGAATTAATGCGATACAAAAAAAATTTTTTTTTTTAATACTTTTTTTTTTAAATATTTAATTTTTTTTTTTAAATTATGTCCATTTTTTCAAAAACCGCAATTTTGACCCGCGATGCGAGAACGGAAGCCATGGACCGATTTTGTTCATTTTGGTTTTAAATTGCTTGTGTTTACTTGTACCAACTTTTTTTCACTATTAATAGTTGATCTGAGCACTTTGTTGGAATACGACCCAGCCTAATATACATATATTTTTTTCTGATTATTGTTAGGCTACAGTCATTTAGAAATTGTTTCGAAAAAGCAGAAAATAAAACATATTTCCATCATTCATAACAAACACTTTGGTATCAGTCATGACTGTCATTCATTCATTCACTCAGTCAGTCATGTCTATATACACTAGGGGTATAACCAAAATAAGAACCTATCATAACGGTATGGGCAATGTTATATAGATAACAAAAAACGATATCTGGGGTCATTTTGGTTCAAAAACCTTCGGCACCGATTGCAATTTCTTAAACACCAAAAATTTTATTTTTTTTAGATTTTTTTGGTGGGAATCCTTCTCTTCCAACGTTTTTTTTATTTTCCACCGTTTTGCAACAAAAATAAAACAAGAAAAAATTAGCCTATGATTTTTTACATTAGATATATGGGTTGCCTGAATAATTCAAAAATAATATTAGCGAAAACTTCATCGAGATCGGTGCCGAACCTTTTTTAACATTCGCGAAAAAAAGAATATACATTTTTTATTGATTTTTTATGTACTTTCTCATTATGATAGGTCCTTTTTGATATTTGCAAAAATATGCAAATGGTTATATCCCTAATATACACTCACTTTTGCTTTCATGTTTTATGTAGTAGGAGAATGACAAGAAGAGGTTTTTGTTTTTAAAGGATTTCGTAATGATATTATTAATTAAAACTTGTTCACACTCATACAATCCAACGATGGCATCAAGTATTAATTGTAAGAAATTTATAATTTATGTTCAAAAATCATGATGCAAAAGAAAAAAAACTGTATAAATATGCGGAAAATCTTTTAAAGTCACGCAAAAACAATGTTTGATTAATAAGAATAAATTTATGAAAGAAAAATGAAAAGTGTTTGTTAATATTTTTTTTTTAAAAGAAAAGTTATTAATTATAAATTTTGGATGGGGAAGAGAAGCAGCGTTTGTAACTTGTGCAGTCTTAGTAAAATACGTAGCCGCACTAAAAGACGCAGTCTTCTGAAAACTTTGTGTAAAAGACATAGTCTTCCCAAAAGCTTCAGCTTTGTAAAAGACGTAGTCTTTCTAAAAGAAGTAGTATTTCTTAAAGACGTAGTATTTCTCAAAGACGTAGTATTTCTAAATAACGTATTCTTTTAAAAATACATACTTTTTCTAAAAGACGTAGTATGTATTTTTAGAAGATACAGTCCTTCTAAAGACGTAGTCTTTCTAAGACTTGGAAATTTTAAAAAACGTAGTCTTTCTAAAAGACGTAAAATTTTTAAAAGACGTAGTCTTTCTAAAAGATGCAGTCTTTTAAAGATATGGTATTTCTAAAAGACGTTGTCTTTCTGCACACCCCTCTGCAAGCAAGTTTAGGTTGTGTTAAAATGGTGATTTCACTCTCCTTTATTTTGAACTTAAAAATCGTTAACAGGAAAATCCCAGCTGATCCTGTTTTCAAGTTATTGCTTAATAATAACACTGTTCGGCAACAAAAACATTCCAGTTAAAAATCCAACTGATTCTTATAGGTGTTGCTTTCCTGAATCCAAATCTGTCATTCGATTTTTTCTAGCACCTACCATTTCTGAGATGTTCGCTGTTAAAAATTCAAAGAACCAATAATTTCGCACTTTTGATGGTTTATGAATACGTTAATGCGTACACTGATAGAAATTTGTACATGACAATAATGAAAATCTACATTAATGTTATGAAAAATGGCGTTAAAAAGGAACCTATGTAGGGTTTCATTGAATTAATGAAATAGGTATCATAAAATGTAATTGCAAGAACAAGTTTCATTAAATTAATGAAAATTGTTCATAAAAAATATAAATTGTATTTATGAAAATTTTGCATTACTTCATTGAAAAAAGTATTTGATTCTTATGAAATACTTTCATTGAATAAATCCTAATTTTTATTTTTGAAATGAAATACTTTCATTAAATAAATGCTACTTTTATTTTTAAAATGAAACATATTTATGAAATTGTAAAGATCTTTTTAAAAAATTAACAATAATAAAAATGGTTTTCACTTTGTTTTCTCGCACAAAATTTTACTCCAACCTTGAATTGTAATACTTAATTAAAACCACGAACTAATATAAGAAAGCACGAATTTAGTAAATATAAAAATAATATTTTTTTTTTTCAAATTTCATAAAAAAGTCTGAAAAAATCACAAAATCACATATTTTTTATTTTATCTATAGATTTCACTCAGTTTTCTCACACAAAATTTAACAACATTTACTTTTAAATTAAAAGTTTTAATACATAAGTAAAACCCCGAAGTAAAACAAAAAAAAAATCACGCTGTGATCAGCTGTTTTTTGCGCGCGTAAACTAACAGACTAAACAGACGCGACACGACAGGTGTCAAAAAAAGCAAATTTTGTAAACAAAACTTAATGAATTTTTTTAATGAAACTACGAAATCTAATGAATCAAAATTAATGAAAATCTTGCAATATATGTATGAAATTTCATTCAGCATATGAAATATTTCATTATTGTAATGAAACAACGTTAATGATTTCCATTCATTACCGATATGAAGCGTTTTTCTATCAGTGTAGTCTTAGTAAAACACGTAGTCTTCGTATAAGACGTAGTCTTAGTAAGAGACGTAGTGTTAGTAAAAGACGTAGTCTAAGTAAAAGACGTAGTCTTAGTAAAGGACGTAGTCTTAGTAAAAGACGTAATCTTAGTTAAAGACGTAGTCTTAGTAAAAGACGTATTCTTAGTAAAATACGTAGTCTTAGTAAAAAACGTAGTCTTAGTAAAATACGTAGTCTTATAAAAGACGTAGTCTTAGTAAAAGACGTAATCTTAGTTAAAGACGTAGTCTTAGTAAAAGACGTATTCTTAGTAAATTCGTAGTCTTAGTAAAAAACGTAGTCTTAGTAAAATAGTCTTAGTAAAATACGTAGTCTTAGCAAAAGACGTAGTTTAAGTAAACGAAAAAAGTTTCAGTTAAAGACGTAGTCTAAGAAAAAAATATTACAAGGGAAGTATATCAAACATTATGAACCGATTTGCCTGAAACTTAAAATATGTATAAAAGAGACGATTTTAAGGTTGGAGTGTCTCGGCTTATCGACCATACCAGTATTTAAAAATTTCGTTGTCTCCTTATAAAACTACGTGTACCTTTGGGAAAATTTTGATATCTCCCGAACTAACAGGAACATCGTCTAAAGCAAAAATACTTGTCGACTTAAATTTAATAAATATTATTTCGTATTCATATGGATATCGTAGGTATATGTCTTCATATAAATACCCCCCAAAATTTACACATTTTCCTGAAAAAAATATTTGAAGAAGCCGAATTTTTACAAGGCTTTGCCAACATTGCATAGGCATTAAAAAAAACCTTTCTTCTCATATTAAAAAATTTTATACAGTTTCTTAAAAAGAAATGGCTGAAAAATACAAAAACGATTTTTTCGCCATTTTTTGACACAAGTTTTGAACTCCTAAATCCCGGATATGGCCTATAAGCTGAGACACCCCAACCTTAGAATTGTCTCTTTTATATATATTTAAAGTTTCCCTTGTTAGTAAATGACGTAGTCATAGTAAAAGACGTGGTCTTAATAAAAGACGTAGTCTTAGTAAAAGACGTAGTCTTAGTAAAAGACGTAGTCTTAGTAAAAGACGTAGTCTTAGTAAAAGACGTAGTCTTAGTAAAAGACGTAGTTTTAGTAAAGGACGTAGTTTTAGTTAAGAGCGTAGTTTTAGAAAAATACGTAGTTTTAGTAAAAGATGTAGTTTTAGTAAAAGACTTAGTTTTAGTAAAAGACGTAGTTTTAGTAAAAGACGCAGTTTTAGTTAAAGACGTAGTTTTAGTAAAAGGCGTAGTTTTAGTAAAAGACGTAGTTTAAGTAAAAGACGTAGTTTTAGTAAAAAACGTAGTTTTAGTAAAAGACGTAGTTTTAGTAAAAGACGTAGTTTTAGTAAAAGAAAAAGATTCTGTTAAAGGCGTAGTCTAAAAAAAGTCGAAGTAAAAAACAGAGTATAAAATATGTAGTTTTAGTAAAATACTTAGTTTTGCTAAAATACGTAGTTTTAGTTAAAACAAGTAGTTGATAAAGATATAATTTAAGTAAAAGAACTAGCCTAACAGGAAATGATGTAGTTTTACACAGAAAAAAACACACCATAATGTTAATGATAAAACTAATTTAAAAAAATTCATTAAAAATGTTTAAATAATTTATTATTTTCATCTTTAACACCAAAACCATTTATGTGGTTCTCAGAATCTAAAAACGAAAATCATTCAAAATCCAAAACGAAATGTTCTCTTTAAAAATACAATTGCTCTGTCAGTTGACATGCTAAGACAACAATTTGAACAAATTGTCAAAAAATCTAACAGCATGTGGTTGAAAATTATTTATGTGGCACAACATAAAACAACAAAAAATTAAAATTGAAAAAAATTAATAAAAAAACAAGTAGAAAAGTTAAATTCGACTTGGCCGAATCTTTGAATACCCTCCACAATGCCCATTTTAAGTGATAGTAAATTTTCTAACGTGAAAAATTAACAGTTATGATTAGAAATATTTTATTTTGTGTAAAAAAAATTTTTTTAGTAATTTAAAAAAAAAAAAAAAAATATTTTTTTTTTGAGTGTAAAATTTTTTTCGAATTTTACATTCAAAAAAAATTTACTAATTGTTTTTGAGTGTAAAATTTTTTTTAGTAATTTTTGAAAAAAAAAACAATTTTTTTTTTGAGTGTAAATTTTATTTTTGAATTTTACATTAAAAAAAAAATTTACTAATTTTTTTTTTGAGTGTAAAATTTTTTTGAGTGTAACATTTTTTTCGAGTGTATTTTTTTTTTTTGTTTTGGTATAAAAATATTTTTGTGACAAAAATACGTTTTAAAATATTTTTGTGACTTACCAATGGTTGTAAAACAGGTTTAACGGGTTTTCACCACGTAAATTTAAGGTGAAGCTAATCTGATATTCACGGTTTTGCTAATAACTTTTGAACCACTGGACCGATTTGGGTGAAATTCAATATGCACTAGGCTGGAGGGACGAAAAATATATATGCCAAGCTTCAGCATCCTCAGAATTGATTTTCAAAAGTTATAGTGCTTTTTATCTCATAAATTCACGAAAAACCATTGCCGAAATTCAGTCTTTTGCTCATAACTTTTGAACCACTGGACCGATTTCGCTGGATTGCAATACCAACCTGACCAGGTAAATGCCCAACATATATGCCAAACTTCAGGAGCCTTCGTAAAGTCTTTCAAAAGTTAGCGTGTTTTCAACAGACAGACAGACAGACAGACAGACAGACGGACAGACGGACGGACGGACGGACGGACGGACGGACGGACGGACGGACGGACATCGCTAGATCGTCTTAAAATCGATCGAGGATCATGAATATATATACTTTATGGGGTCCTAGACCAATATTTCGAGGTGTTACAAACGGAATGACAAACTTATATATACCCTCTATCACTAGAGTGGAGGGTATAAAAACTGAAAATTCATTACCAGAAATTCATGTTTCATAAATAAACAAAATAAAAATATTTATCATCAGTTTTTTTGTCAACAAAAATCAAGAAACAAAAATCCCCGAAAATAATGATTTTACAACATTTATCATTATTTTTGATTAAAAATCAAAAAACAAAGTATAAATAAAACTGTCAACTGAAAATTAAAAAAAAAAAAATTGTATGTTGTCCTAAGAATGAGTGAATGTATGTAATGAAATCAATTCATAAAATAACAAAAAAAAAAAAAAAACAACAATGTACAAATATTGTCTTTAACACTTTAAAAGCAAACATGTCACTTTTATGGGATCGAAATTAATTTCATGTACAAAAAAAAAAAAATTGTATCAGTCAAGCTAAAAACGGAAAAATCAGGGCAATTTGGGAAAACTCATTTTGTGGTATTCCCCTTTAATATTGTAATTTTTTAAATGGAAAATAAATTTAGAAAACAAAATTAGAATTAGATATTTTTGAGTTTCTCTTAAATAAATAAATTTTTAAGCTCGAGGTCTAAGTTATTAAAATGTTTTTTATTTATTTAAAAAATCTTCTGATATTTCGCAATTCTTTGAATTGCATCTTCAGGGACAGTTTAAATTTGTTTATAAAAAATGGTAGTTTGTTCCTTTACTTTAAGATTGAAAAATTACAATAAATTTTTTTCAAAAAATTTAAAAAAAAAAGTAATAATCGTTATCCCACGATCCTCCTGGACAAAAAATTTGTAGAATCGATAGAGGTTTTACACAAAAAAATTTCAAAAAAATCGAGGAGTACAAACATTTTCAAAAATGAGATTTAAATTTTAAAACTTAAAAATCGCATACTAGAGCGCTTTTAAGAATTTTTTGGGATTCTTGTTTTTAAAGTACGTAAATAAACAAAAATTTGGAAAAAAAAAATTGAAATTTGGACCATTATTGAAGAAGTTATGAGTAAAAGAAGTTTGAGTAAAGGAACAAACTACCAATTTTTAAAAACGCCGGCTAAAAATAAAGTATACAAAGGCATGTACGATCATATATTATAATTTATGTTAAGGATGGGCCAATATATGATCGCATATTATCATATGTTCTACCATATATGGTCATATGTTGAATAAGCGCCAATTTTAATATATTATCATATTTGATCATATATGTTTCCGAATTAATGATGTATGGTCAAATGTGTTCAGATATGCCCATATACAATTCATTTTTAGCCGGGACTCGAAATCTTTTGAACGGGTCATCAAAAAAATCTGAAAACTTACCACGAAGGAGTTTTCAAAGGGTACTAAAAACTGTAAACAAATTGGGAAAAACTAAAAAAAAAAATTTTCAAAGTGTCCGATATGACATGGAATGCCCCATATGTTTTTTATAAACAAATTTAACCTCTCCCTGAAGATGCAATTCGAAGAATTGTGAAATACACCATCCGACAGACAATATTAAACATGAACCGGCTGCTATACGTCTGAAATTAGAGACCAAATAAAGTAAAACTGCATTTGCAATTTTTTATTTGGTGATCCTGTTTCCTTTTAAAAGGACTTTAAAGTTTAAAAGGATTCATTTTGTAAAATATTTTTGAAATATTTGTACTTGTCCTAGGATAACACTGGTGATGGCAAATGAAGGAGGAGGATCTCCCCTAATTTTTCGAATTTTTATTTTGCTATATCAGGATAAAAGGATGTGTATAAAGTCATTTGAAAACTTTATCAAAATATTTTGTTGAAAATTTTGAATAATATTGAAGGATACATTTTTGAAAGGACGTAACTTACCTACTTTTTCCTAATATTTAAAAAAAAAAAATAGGAAAATAAGGGGAGATTTTTCTCGTTCATTTGCCATCACTAGTGGCATCATAGGACAGGTAGAAATATTAGAAAAATATTTTATAAAATTTAATCCTCTATTACTTTGAAGTCATTTTAAAAGGAAACAGGATTACGAAAAGAAAAACTGTAAATGCAGTTTTACTACATTTAGTCTCTAGTTTGAAACGTATATTACTCAGTTCGTGTTAAAAGACTTTTTTTAATTTTTTTCGGACGGTGATATCGGAAGATTTTTTAAATTAATAAAAAAAATTGAACAACTTAGGCCTCGAGCTTAAAAATTTATTGCTTTTAACATATATTAAAAGAAGGTCGAATAAAAACGATAATTATTTTCTTGGAGTTTTTTAAAAAAATATACACAAAAAAAATATGAAAAAAAAAACAAGTAGAAAAGTCAAATTCGACTTGGCCGAAAATATGAATACCCTCCACAATGCCCTTTTTAAGTTATAGTAAATTTTCTAACGTGAAAAAAATAACATTTTTGATTAGAAATATTTTATTTTGTGTAAAAACCCTTTTTTTTACTAATTTTTGAAAAAAAAATTAATTTACTAAATTTTTTTTTGAGTGTAATTTTTTTTTGAGTGTAAAATTTTTTTCGAGTGTATTTTTTTTGTGTAAAAATATTTTTGAGTGACAAAAATACGTTGTAAAATATTTTTGTAATTTACCAATGTTTGTAAAACATGTTTAACGGGTTTTCAGCACGTGGATTTAAGGTGAAGCGAATCTGAAATTTACGGTTTTGCTAATAACTTTTGCACCACTGGACCGATTTGGCTGAAATTCGTTATGAACCAGATCAGGGGAACGATAAATATATGTGCCAAGCTTCAGCATCCTCAGAATTGCCTTTAGATAGTTATCGTGTTTTTTATCTCGAAAATTCGCGAAAAACCCTTGTTGAAATTCACTCTTTTGCTCATAACTTTTGAATCAATAGACCGATTTCGCTGGATTGCAATACCAACCTGACCAGGTAAATGCCCAATATATATGCCAAACTTCAAGGGCTTCCGTGATGTGTTTCAAAAGTTAGCGTGTTTTCAACAGACAAACAGACAGACGGACGGACGGACATCGCTAGATCGTCTTAGAATCGAACGAGGATCATGAATATATATACTTAATGGGGTCTTAGACCAATATTTCGAGGTGTTACACACGGAATGACAAACTTAAATATACCATCTATCACTAGAGTGGAGGGTATAAAAAATAAAAAAAAAATAAAAAAATACTGTTTTTCACTTTTTTTAGAACAACCAACAGATCTGTTGATTTTTCCCTAACAATATTTGGCAGTATTGCAGCCACGGTAAAGCTGAACATTTCTAAGAAACATACCAATGCAATCTAAACGTGCTTAGGCGCTCTTGATAGCTTATGAAGACCACTCTGTATCTAAAAAATTGTCGTTTTTGACTAAAAAAACCCACAAAATATCCCAAAACTGCCCTTCAGTCATCCCTAGATGAATAAAATGTAACATTTTTTCCAAACACACCTAACCACTGGGTCCACTACCTAAGGGGGCTGCCATACAAAATGACTTTTTTATAAAATTTGCTCCTACCGCTCTAACAGTCCCGATGGTGCCCCTAGACGGGGCAAATGTATTTCCACCCCAATTAAATGTATCTTTAATCCTTAAGGCGGTCCCCATGAAATGTTTTATGTTTTTATTAATTTGTTTTATGAAATCAGCTCCTACCGCTCTCATGGTGCCTCCTGCAGTGGTCAAAAGCAAGGCCGACCCCCATTGATTTTTACCACTCAAAATTTTTTTTGAATGTACCTACACTCCATCTCCACTCCCAAAGTGGGCTCCCGTCAGTGTTACCATATATTTTTTGGAAAAATCTTATTTTTCCTGAAAAAAAATCTTTTTTTTTGTAAAAAAAAACTTTTTTTTTTGAAAAAAGTATTAAAATCATTTTAAAAAATCCCAAATTGTATTTTAAATCCAATTTTAACATAAAAAATATATATTTCTGAGGTAATTTGAGATTATTTAGAAATTAAATTTTTGTTTTTACCTTTCCAAAAATCTTTTTTTCAGAAAAAAAATCTTTTTAGCACCTCAAAAAACTTGCAAAAAAAGATAAATCTTGATATATGGCAACACTGGCTCCCGTACAAAATGCCATGATTCTTAAATTTTCTCCTACCTGTTCCATGTATGCCCCTAGAGGAGACAAATGTATGATTGAGGCCAGGTAGGTTCTGAAAAACATTGGGGCTAAAAATCATACATTTGACTCCGCGAGGGGCAATCTTGGAGTTAGAGCGGTGTGAGCAAATTTTGTTATTTTGCATGGCAGCCCCCTTAGGGAGTGCAGATAGGGTGTAGGTATGTTCAGAAGCAAATTTGAGAGTAAAAATAGGGGTGGGTCATACTTTTGAGCGCTTTAGGAGACACCATATGAGCCGTGGAGCTGGTTTCATATGACAAATTAATAAAAAAAAATAATAAAATTGTATAAGTGTCAAAGATAGAGGGTAGGTATGTTCTGAGAAAATGTTGGTGTGAAGAAAAAATTGCGGATCGGTCATACATTTGACTCCTCTAGGGACACCATTTCGACAGTTGGAGCGGTAGGAGCAGTTTTATAAAAATGTAATCTTTGTATGGGAGCTCCCTTAGGGATTGCATCCAGGGCTTAGGTGTGTTTCGAAAAATGTTAGGGGGCTAAAGTTAACGGAGGTCGGTCTTACATTTTATCCATCTAAGGGCGTCAAAGACTATTATTTTTTGGTAGAGTGGTCTTTATGAAAAGGAATTGGAAACCAAACTGGATAATCCGAAAAAAGAGTTTTACTACCTTTTGGTAAACACTAAAAGAGAAATCTTCTTCGTATTGATTAATTTTTACATCAATATGAATAAATATTACATAATTTTTCGTCCAATGTAACTTATCATCAATATGATGATGTAGTGTCATCAATAGGGATGAGATTTTCATGCACTAAAAAATCGAAAATATGCGCTTAAAATATGCGCTAAAAAATTCAAAATATGCAATAAAAACCTTAAAATATGCACTAAAAAATAAAATTTGTACAACAAAAATCTTGTTTTCATAGGAAAAACTTTAAAAAAAGCAAAAAAAAAAAAACCCCGGGTTTAAATAGTAACATTTAAAACTTTATTTAAGCAAGATTTTTTTAGAAATTAAGAAAATCTATAAAAAAAATCAAGAAAAAAAATTTTTTTTTCTTATTTTCAAAATTAATTTTTAAAATTTAAAATAGTTTTTGAAAAAATAAATTTCAATTTGTGTTTTTGCTAATTTATGCCAAAATATGCAAAAATTTGCACATAAAGGTTGGAAGTATGCACAAAATATGCATTTAAAATCAAAATATGCAAAACTATGGATTTTCACCAAAATATGCAAAAATATGCAAAAACAAATCGATGCCATTTTAACGCAAATTTCTTGATTCGGAAAGATAATTGGTCGATATCGTTTTTTGACTTTCGACAAAAAACATGCATTTGCATGAAAATCTCATCCCTAGTCATCAATATAATGACACTTTGAGAATGAAATGTAATGAAAATTGTCATCAAATATGATGACAACAAGTGATAAAACCGTTTCATTAATATGAAGAAGCTTTTTATGTCAATTTCTTCTATTTTTTTTTTTATTTTTATTTTTTTTTAATGGAAATCAAATATAGAATGTTCTAGTGGAATTAGATATTTTTAAGTTTACCCCAAAGTGATTTGGGTTTTCCTACATATTCCTGATTGTTAATGATTATAATGATTGTACGATGTCAGGCAGGCATCTCTTAAACGTTGAGGCGGCCTTTGTACATCATTTTGCTTTATGTATTTAGTTTATTTTTTTAATAATTATTTTTGTTTTCATTTTCCTACACACAATATTTACCCAGTTGAAGAAGAAAATAAGTAAAGAAAAATAAATTCGGCCTGGTCGAATGTGTGGATGACCTCCAATGAACCTTATTTGAAAAAAAAAAAATACTTTCTGGTATTCCCATACCGGTTTCAAACACTTCAGTTAGTGTTATCGTCAGTAGGATTTTAAATGTCGGTTTGTTTTGTTAATGAAAACTGTTTTTATACCCTCCAACTACAGTATGGGGGTATACTCACTTTGTCATTCCGTGTGTAACGCATCGAAATATCGGTCTAGGACTCCGTAAAGTATATATGGGGCATTCCATGTGAAATCGGACACTTTGAAAAACCTTTTTTTTAGATTTTCCCAATTTGTTTACAGTTTTTAGTACCCTTCGAAAACTCCTTCGTGGTAAATTTTCAGATTTTTTGGGTGACCCGTTCAAAAGATATCGAATTTTTAAAAATTGGTAGTTTGTTCCTTTACTCAAACTTCTTTTAATCATAACTTCTTCAATAATGGTCCAAATTTAAATTTTTTTTTTTTTTAAATTTTTGTTTTTTTACGTACTTTCTAAAAAAAAATCCATATAAATTCTTAAAAGCGCTCTAGTATTCGATTTTTAAGTTTTTAAAATTTAAATCTCATTTTTGAAAATGTTTGTACTCTTCGATTTTTTTAAAATTTTTTAGTGTAAAACTTCTATCAATTCTAAAAATTTTTTGCCCAGGAAGATCGTGGGATAACGATTATTAATATTTTTTAAAATTTTTTTAAAAAATTTTATTGTAATTTTTCAATACAACATTTTTTCAAAACATACCTACGCCCTATCTCCATTCCCTAAGTAGGCTCCCATACAAATAACAGTTGGGGCAAATTTTATAAAAATATAATTTTGTATGGGAGCCTACTTAGGGAGTGGAGATAGGGCGTAGGTATGTTTTGGAAAAATGTTGTAGGGTAAAAATAAATGGGGGTCGGTCTCACTAATGACCCCTCTCGGACGCACTATTGGACCGGTAGAAGCTGATTAAATAAAACAAATTTACAAAAAATAAAAAAAATTGTATGGGGACCGCCTTAACAGTTAACGATAGAGGGTAGGTGTGTTCAGAGAAAATGTTTGGACTAAAAAAATATTGTGGGTCGGTCATACATTTTGTTGATCTAAGGGCAATATTGGGGCAGTAAGAGCGGTTGGAACAAATTTTAAAAAATGTCGTTTTGTGTGGGACCCCCTTAGAAATTGGAGATAGGGTATTAGTTTGTTCCAAAGAAATGTTAAGACGTAAAAATTAATGGGTGTCGGACTTATAAAGGACCCCTCTATGACGCACCATTGGAGCAGTAGAAATGATTTTAAGATTGGAAAATTACAATAAAATTTTTTCAAAAAATTTTAAAAAATAGTAATAATCGTTATCCCACGATCTTCCTGGGCAAAAAAATTGTAGAATTGATAGAAGTTTTACAAAAAAAAATTTCAAAAAAATCGAAGAGTACAAACATTTTCAAAAATGAGATTTAAATTTTATAACTTAAAAATCGCATACCAGAGCGCTTTTAAGAATTTTTTGGGATTTTTTTTAAAAAGTACGTAAAAAAATAAAAATTTTGAAAAAAAAAAAATTTAAATTTGGACCATTATTGAAGAAGTTATGATTAAAAGAAATTTGAGTAAAGGAACAAACTACCAATTTTTAAAAATTCGATATCTTTTGAACGGGTCATCAAAAAAATCTGAAAATTTACCACGAAAAAGTTTTCGAAGGGTACTAAAAACTGTAAACAAATTGGGAAAATCTAAAAAAAAAGTTTTTCAAAGTGTCCGATTTCACATTGAATGCCCCATATATATTATTGATCAGTTATCGATTCTAAGACATTCTAGCGATGTCCGTCTGTCCGTCCGTCGGTCTGTCCGTCCGTCTGTGGAAGACACAATACAGTCTAAAATAAAAGTGCTAGACTCCTGAAATTCGGCACACATATGTCTTATGTTCATAGGCTGGTTAAGTTCGGAGATGGGCAAAATCGGACTAGGGGGGAAAAGTTCCCCCTTGATGAAGTAAACCAACCCATGAAAAAGGTAACTTTTTATAGTTTTTTTTTTTGTTTTTTTGTTTTTTTGTTAAACAAATGAAACATTTTTATGCTTCAAGAACTTCAAAGTCTTGGACTTGTACCCAGGGGATTTGAAAATGACTTTTTTTTTTGGTCCGTCCCCTTTTGTGGGCGTGGGTATTGCAAATAATTTATATAATGATGAAATTGTATATCTTTTGTACAAAAAGCATAGTAATTAAATTTGTAAACATTTTTGACCAGAGAGAAGGTGTCCCCAAGGACCCCCGACAAGCCCCCCCCCAAAAAAAACGCCCCTGCAATTTTTTTTTTTCTATTTTTTTTTTTCAACGTTTGAGGGTATACAAGATTCGGCACAGCCGAATTTAACACTCTCACTTGTTTATATACATATGTGAATATTTATAGTTTCTACAGAATAAATTTTGACAGTTTCCAACACTACAATTCTATTTCTAGCAATCTCAACCTCACCTCATACTTTCTTTCAACTTTTTTGTCTGTTACACTATTTCGTTTTTAAGGTTATGTAGAATGTACCAACATTTTTGAGGTGTCCTTGCATTTTCATAACTTTTGTACCGCTGAACCGATATACCTCAAATGTAATACCACTCTACTTAGGATTACAATAAATAAAAAAGTTAAGTCTCAATCATATTTGCGTAATACTTTGGCCGTGATCGCGATTTCAACAGACAGGCAGACACATGGACATCGCTAGAATGTATTAGAATCGATCACTGATCAATAATATATACACTTTATGGGGGTCCCAGACCGTTATTTCGATGAGTTACAAACGGTATAACAAACCGATATATACCCCCTACTACTAAGTGTAGGGTATTAAAAATAAAAGCAGCAAAAGAAAACATTTATTTTAACAAATTGTTGGAAAATACTACATATATTTCTTTTATTTTATTATTTTTTGTTTGTTCTTGTGTTTTTTTTTTTAACATTTAACAAAAAATTAATTTTAATTTTTTCCCAATTTTTTTTTTTTTTGTATTTTTTATTTGTCCATTATTCTAGAGGGCGTTCTTGTTTGAGAAAATCCCTGAGTGTTTTTTTTTTGTTGTTTGATTGTGCATAAATACTCCTCCTCGTAGTCGTACATGATGAAAAATGATTGCAAGCAACAGCTGAAAGTATTAACAGCATACAAAAACCAAACTAAAAACTGAATAAAGTGTTACAGTAAACTCTTTTAGCAATGGACTAATTTTATGAAAAGGTTTTCTCTTTAGGTACACAGAAAAAATTTGAAACAAATTTCAATCAACAAAAACGCGGATTTAATAAATTTTTTGATTGAAATTCCTCCAATTAAAAAAATTGTTTTACCAATCATCAAATTGTAGGTGATTGATTGAAATTTTTTTCAATCAAACATTTTTTTGATTTTGATCAAAAGATTGATAAATTTTTTATTTATAGTCAATCAAAATAATCAAAATAATGATTGATTTAACAAGCGAATTGTAAGCTTATGACAAAATCATCGAAAAATGCATCTTTTTTGCTTTCCAATATGTTACTAACAATAAAAAAAGTAAAACCCGATAATTTTGAAAATTTTTGAATTAATCTATTCAAACAAATTAAAGCGAAAAAAATCTGGTATGTTGAAAATTTGTGATTCGACAGTTAAAGAAAATAACAAAAATGTTAATTAAAACATTGATTGACTCATTTAAATTTTGTTGATCAATAGATTTAATTGAAAATTGTTAGCCAATAATTTTTTGTGTGTAGTTTCTAACTTAAAAGAAAAATTACCTGCTAATAAACGAAAATTTCAATAAATTTTTCAGTTCGTCTTTCTTAGATTCCACTGTTAATATTATTTTTTTTTTTTGGTTGACTTGTTACTTGTATGAATATGTTTTGGGTGGAAATTGTTTACAAAGTGTTGGTGAGTACCGATTTTTTGCTTAATTTATTTTTGAAAAATAAGCAAAACTTTCATCAAAATGTCAATGAAAATTTTTTTAACTTTTTCAATAACTTTTAAATTGTTGATGATTTATTTATGTTGTAGGTTTTGTTACAATTTTAAGAGAAAAATAGAGAAATAGCAAAAAAATATATTTTTTGACACTTAATTCTACGAAGTTTTAATGAAAGCTACGTTTATTGAGTGTAAGACTGTCATTTCAGTAAAAACTTAATCTTTCGAAAAAAGACTACGTTTTTTTGAATAAAAACACTTCACTTATCATAAGTAATTTATATTAAGGAACCTATTCATAGAAAACAATCCTTACTCAATTAGGGAGTGGAGATAGGGCGTAGGTATGTTTTAAAAAAATGTTGTAGGGTAAAAATAAATGGGGGTTGGTTTCACTATTGACCCCTTTTGGACGCACCATTGGACCGGTAGAAGCTGATTAAATAAAATAAATTTACAAAAAAATAAAAAAAAATTTATGGGGACCGCCTTAACAATTAGAGATAGAGGGTAGGTGTGTTCAGAGAAAATGTTTGGACTAAAAAAATATTGTGGGTCGGTCATACATTTTGTTGCTCTAAGGGCACTATTAGGGCAGTTAGAGCGATTGGAGCAAATTTTAAAAAATATCGTTTTGTGTGGGAGCCCGCTTAGAAATTGGAGATAGGGTATTAGTTTGTTCTAAAGAAATGTGAAGACGTAAAAATTAATGGGGGGCAGTCTTATAAATGACTTCTGTATGACGCATCATTGGAGCAGTAGAAATGATTTTAAGATTGGAAAATTACAATAAAGTTATTTAAAAAATAGTAATAATCGTTATCTTATTATTCTACTCGGCAAAAAATTTGTAGAATCGATAGAAGTTTTACCCAAAAAAATTTCAAAAAAATCGAAGAGTACAAACATTTTTAAAAATGAGATTTAAATTTTAAAACTTAAAAATCGCATACTAGAGCGCTTTTAAGAATTTTTTGGGATTATTTTAAAAATACGTAAAAAAATTAAAATTTTGAAAAAAAAAAAATTTGAAATTTGGACCATTATTGAAGAAGTTATAAGTACAAGAAGTTTGAGTAAAGGAACAAACTACCAATTTTTAAAAATTCGATATCTTTTGAACGGGTCATCAAAAAAATCTGAAAATTTACCACAAAAGAGTTTCCAAAGGATGCTAAAAACTATAAACAAATTGGAAAAATCTAAAAAAAAATTTCAAAGTGTCCGATTTGACATTGAATGCCCCATATATAAGATTGTGATTCCTTTTGTATTACCTCGAAATATTGATCCTCGATCGATTTCATGACGATCTAGCGATGTTTGTCCGTCTGTCTGTTGAAAACACGCTAACTTTTGAAAGACTTTACAGAGGCTGCTGAAGTTAGGTAAGTATGTTGAACATTTACCTGGTCAGGTTAGTATTGCAATTTTGGGAAATCGGTCCAGTAGTTCAAAAGTTATAAGCAAAAGAGTGAATTTCGGCAGGGGTTTTCCGCGAATTTACGATATAAAAAACTCGCTAAGTTTTGAGAGACAATTCTGAAACTGCAGAAGCTCCTCATATATATTTGTAGTTTCCCTGGTATGATCGGTATTGAATTTCAGCAAAATCGGTCTAGTGGTTCAAAAGTTATTAACAAAACCGTGAATTTCAGAGTAGTTGTTTCACATTAAATTCACGCTCCGTCTGTTCCGCCTGTCTGTTGAAAACACGCTAACTTTTGAAAGACTTTACGGAGGCTACTGAAGTTTGAAATATATGTTGAGCATTTACCTGGTCAGGTTGGTATTGCAATCCATCAAAATCGGTCCAGTGGTTCAAAAGTTATGAACAAAAGACTGAATTTCGACAAGGGTTTTTCTTGAATTTACGAGATAAAAAACACGCTAACTTTCGAAAGCCAATTCTGAGGATGCTGAAGCTTGGCATATATATTTGCCGTTTCTCTGACCTAATTCGTGTTGAATTTCAACAAAATCGGTCAAGTGGTTCAAAAGTTATTAGCAAAACCGTGAATTTCAGATTGGTTTCACCATAAATTCACGTGTTGAAAACCCGTTAAACAGGTTTTAAAAACATTGGTAAGTCACAAAAGTATTTTACAACGTATTTTTTGTCTCTCAAAAATATTTTTACACTAAAAAACAATACACTCGAAAAAAATTTTACACTCAAAAAAAAATTTACACTCGAAAAAAATTTAGTAAATTATTTTTTTTTTCAAAAGTTGCTTAAAAAAAGTGTTTTTACACAAAATAAAATATTTCTAATCAAAAATGTTTTTTTTTCACGTTAGAAAATTTACTATCACCTAAAAAGGGCATTGTGGAGGGTATTCATAGATTCGGACAAGTCGCCAAAGTCTGATTAAGCTGTTGGTCGAATACCGTTGGGTCCCACTGCTTTTGAGAATCTTTGGAGGCTAATAAATATGAATTGGTCAAGAAACTGGACAATCCGAGTTAAGGGTTTTACTACCTGGTAGCAGAATCAAACTTGCATAAGTAGTCAGATTTTTGTGTTTTTAAAATTTTTGTGTTTTTAAAAAATTCAGAGCTATTCAAGAAAACCAAAATCGATGCAGTGACAAATAGAGGAACATCGCTAATGTCTTAGAATCGATTTGGCTCATTTATTTTACGCTCATTTATCAAATTTACCTTTATTTAGTTTGAACTGCTTCTTGCACTGAAAAAAAAAAATTAAACTAAAAAATGGTAAAACTAACTAAATTCAAGGAAAATTGATAAGATTTATATTTCAATTTAGTTCATACACATTTGAGAACCCGATTGGGTGAAGACCCCATTGGGTTCGGACCTGATAGGTTTAGACCCCGATGGGCCCAGTCCCAGTTGGGTTCCTTAAGAATCGTCATAGTTTTTGATCTAAAATGTTTTACCGTTTTGCTCTACCTTGCTAAGTTTTTGAGATACGTGAATTTAGGGGTCTTGAGAATTTAAAAAAACTCGATAATTTTAAAACTATTACTCGGAGACCGCTTTTGAGAGAGGTCTTGTTCTACGATTTGGACTTTTTGTTGTGTTGGCAATATTTACCAACACTTAAAATATTTTGTATTTCGTTTTTCCTTTTAAAAAACGGACTACTTATATTTCACTTAAAACAACATACTTTTTCAGTTATTTTTAAGCGTTAATAAATAACCGTAAATAGTTACTGTAAAACTTTTCTAGGTGAAGATATGAGCATTTTAAAAATTTTCGGGAACGCCAACTTTTTTTAAATCGAAAGTTAGGACCCATTGGGGTTCACACATGTGAAGAGGACCAGCGATACTATGGTAATCCAAAGAACCACAAATGGCCTCCATGTTGCTCTATCTGGCTTAGTTTTCTAGATATCGTCATTGTAAGTTTTTTGAAAAAAAAAAAAAAAAAAAATCCCCGAGTTATAAAAATTTTACTAAAATAGTGGAAAAAACTTCCTCAAATCTAAGACGAACTACACACAAAGAATTATTGGCTAACAATGTTGATTAAACAAATTTAATGAGTCAATCAATGTTTTGATTAAAATTTTTCTTAGTTTTTTTAACTGTCGAATTACAAATTTTCAACATACCAGATTTTTTTTTCTCATTTTTTTTTTTTGAATAGAGTAATTCAAAAATATTCAAAATAATCGGGTTTTACTTTTTTTTACTGTTGGCAACATATTGGAAAGCAAAAAAGATGCATTTTTTGATGATTTTGTCATAAGCTTACAATTCATTTGTTAAACCAATCACTATTTTGATTGACTATAAATAAAAAATTGATCAATCTTTTGATAAAAATCAAAAAAATTTTTGATTGAAAAAATTTTCAATCAAACACCTACAATTTGATGATTGGTATAACATTTTTTTTAAATGGAGGAATTTCAATCAAAAAATTGATTGAATCCGCGTTTTTGTTGATTGAAATTCGTTTCAAATTTTTTCTGTGTAATTGGTAGAAAATTACGATCTGAAACCGAAGAAGAGGAATATGTCTTAAAACTTAAATTTTTTTTTATATATTGAGGGAAATTTTTTTTTGGCGGTAAGAATTTCTTCCATGTATACGGGAGTTCCATTTAAGAAAAATAATGAACTATTTAGCAGAACATGAACTAAAATTTTTTAGTAACAGTTTAGAAAAATTCTCAACTCTTAGTTAAATTTAACTAAATTGTGAGAAAATTTTTAAACAATTTTGAAGAAAATTTTTCCAAAGCTTAAGTTAAGTCTTTTTTTTGAGTGTGCTTTAATGAAATCGGTTCTATTATGAACTAGTTCTAAGAAACTGTTCTTAAACTGATACAAAAGGAAAATGGAAAGCCTTGCAGCAAAGATCAATTCTAGAGAATCTGTTTTTGGAAAATCAATTTTTATTGAAAAAATTTCAAAATTTCTTATTTTAATCGTCCCACGTTGGTGCACCCAACTTCAAAGTATTCCAAGTATTTAACCCACTGTTACACATCGTGTTATTTTTTTTGAAATGTAGTGTTTGCGTTACACTTAACTTTCGACCACCTCAAAAAAATATATGTAAAAAAAATCTCTTACAATAAGTGCCTTTTTAACGCCAACGTATGTGTGGATTTTCTTAATTCAATGTTAAATAGCATTTAATTGCAAATTGCATAATGTGTTACAATTTAATTTTTTTTATTTTTCATTTTATATTTTACACAAACAACAATTACATGCTACATACGTACAACAATTGTTAATTATTGTTAAAGCTATTGTTATTAAAAAAAAATAGAAAAAAACCAACATGGATTAAATATCTTTACAAAATGCAGTTAAGAGCAAAAATTTAGCAAAAATCATACAAATGTGAATTAGTTCATACTGTGTGGATGACCAAAGAGCACTGATGATGCTTAAAAATCTGTCAAAATAAGTCAGGACGATCAAAGAGCGCTGATGATGCATAAAAATCTGTCGAAATCCTTACTACCAGTGTGGACAACCAAAGAGCGCTGATATTGGCTGCAGTGGAAACTACCGAGAGTTGTGGGCGATTGAGGAGATCAATTGATTTCCTTTTTTAACTGAACTTTTAAGCAACTGATATTTCTTTGCACATTACTGCTAATTTATCCAACCATAGAGTGTACTATTATTTGCAATGATTAATTAAAACCTGACAAACTAGTTTAGCTGTCTATACAGACATAAAAAATTGCGGGTAGTCGTCAGTTTAAACTAATGCTAAAAGTTTCATTTTTTTTATTAGTAATATTATTTTATTTAGCAAAGAATTAATTTAAAATAATAATAAAAAAAATATAATGAACTTTAAAATGATTGAGATTAACCCTATTAAAGGCAAAGGGCCTTAAAGCTTTTTTAAAAATGCACTAAAAATAATAAATATGCGCTATAAATATGCATCAAAAAATAAAAAATATGCACTAAAAAGAAAAAAATATATGCAAAAAATATTATTTTCAGATAAAAGCTTTTTTTTAAAAGCAAACCGTAACTCCGGATTAAAAACTCAGCACTGGAGACTAGTGCCTACGGTCAGTACCGTAGTACCGGGAATACCGGTATTCCCGGTTCTCGGTATTCCCGGGAAATGGTACCGGTTTCCCGGTTCTTGACTCATTCCCGGTATTCCCGGGAATACCGGTATTCCCGGTTCCGGTTCTGACGGTATTCCCGGGACTACCGATATGTATATTTTGTAAAACTTTGTACAATTAAAATTTTTTCTTTGCTTTTACCAAAAAAAAAAATACAACACATGTAAAAAACACCATTTCCATTTTATTTCTTGAATTTAAGAAAAAATAGTAACATGATTATTAAATAATTTTACAACCACAAATAAATACTTCTGAAATACTGATTAAATAGTGTAATTTAAATATTTTATGGCATAGTAGTTTTTTGTTTTTTGAGAACCGGTACCAGGATCAGAACCGGGAATACCGGTATTCCCGGGAATATATCTGGAACCGGGAAACCGGTACCAGAACCGGGAATACCGGTATTCCCGGGAATACCGAGAACCGGGAAATGGGGGGCACTACTGGAGACTATATCAAGACTTAAATAAAATATTTTTAAAAAATTTGAAAAATTTATGCAAAAAAAATAATAAAAAAAATATTTTTTTAAAAATAAAACAATTGCTTTAAAACGTTAACTTTATTATTGTTTTAATTTTTTTGTAAACTTTAAAAATATGCACTTATAAGTTTCCAATGTGCAAAAAATATGCATATAAAATAAAAATATGTAAAAATATGCATTTTATTAATACATGCAAAAACAAATGCAAAATTAAAACGATGCCACCTTTATGCAACTTTATTGATTCGTAAAGATACTTTGTCCATATTGTTTTACGATGATCGATAAAAAAACGCAGCTCCATTAACACTGTGCAACAAATTTGATGTCATCGAGTGCTTTTTGAATCAGATCAACAAAATTAAAGTATGTAGAGCACCAGTTGACTAAAACTCTTAAAGGGCTTTTAAAACTAAGCTATAGTTTTTTTTATGACCCACTGTGATTTTTAATATTTTTTCAAATGCGTTTGAAAAACTTAAAAATATTATAAATGCACTTCTGAGCCTAAAAATATGGTTGGATAACTTTATGAGAATTTTATGGCGGTTCATTATTTAAAATATATTAACCCTCTTACTGTCATTTTATGCGGCCATTTTAGCCCTTTTAAAAAATAATACACTTGAGTCTATAAAAACGCCCATTTAGAGAAATAAAATGTTCTACAAATACTTTTTACTTGGTGTTGCCAGTACCGTTTTGACTATTAGGGCCCTTAACCTCATAAGGGCCCCGAAAAACCAATAAATTTGCTTACACGATAAATGGAGCTTTATTTATGATAATCAAATTTTCTTACTGCTCCTTTTTAAGCAAATAAAACGTTATTTATTTGTAATTTAAAATAAATTTGTTGTTATTCGACCTTTTTATACCCTCCACTCTAGTGATACAGGGTATATAAAAGTTTGTCATTCCGTTTGTAACACCTCGAAATTTGATCTAGGACCTCATAAAGTATATATATTCATGATCCTCGATCGATTTTAAGACGATCTAGCGATGTCCGTCCGTCCGTCTGTCCGTCTGTCTGTTGAAAACACGCTAACTTTTGAAAGACTTTACGGAGGCTCCTGAAGTTTGATATATATGTTGGGTATTTACCTGGTCAGGTTGGTATTGCAATCCAGCGTAATCCGTCCAGTGGATCAAAAGTTATGAGCAAAAGACTGAATTTCGGCAAGGGTTTTTTGTGAATTTATGAGATAAAAAGCACCATAACTTTTGAAAAGCAAATCTGAGGATGCTGAAGCTTGGCATATATATTTTTCGTTCCTCCAGCCTAGTTCGTATTGAATTTCACCCAAATCGGTCTAGTGGTTCAAAAGTTATTAGCAAAACCGTGAATTTCAGATTAGCTTCACCTTAAATTCACGTGTTGAAAACCCGTTAAACCTGTTTTAAAAACATTGGTAAGTCACAAAAATATTTTACGTCGTATTTTTGTCACTCAAAAATATTTTTATATCAAAACAAAAAAAAAATACACTCGAAAAAAATTTTACACTCAAAAAAAAAAATTAGTAAATTATTTTTTTTTTTTTTCAAAAATTACTAAAAAAAATTTTTTTACACAAAATAAAATATTTTTAATCAAAACTGTTATTTTTTTCACGTCAGGAAATTTACTATTACTTAAAATCGGCATTGTGGAGGGTATTCATAGATTCGGCCAAGTCGAATTTAACTTTTCTACTTGTTATTAATACAATTAATAGTAAAAAATCAAGCTCGAGTTCTCTCTTTTATTTAAAAATCTTCTTTATTTCATTCCTTCAATATTTCGTTATTCATCGAATAACATCCTCAGGGACAGTAAAAAAATTCTTATAAGCTAGTGCGTCGCTGATGCTGACGACGATAAATTGGGATTACGAGACATTTTCTAGTAATTTGACAATTTTTTTTTTTTTGAATTTAACAGTGTACCCCAAAAAGGCTCAAATAATATCTCAAAAACGGTATGTGCTAGAAAACTTTAGAGATCAGATTTGAAACCAAGAGAGCAACATTTATAAGAATCAGTTGGATATTTTAATAGGAGGTTTTTGTTGTCGAACAGATTAATTATTTAGCAATAACTCGAAAACAGGATCAGCTATATCGTGTTAGCGATTTTTAAGTTTTAAATAAAGAGGAATAAAATGTCATTACCGGATTTTTTACTGAAAAAAATGAACTAAAAAATGGGGAAGTTAACTAAATTCAAGAAAAATTGATCGTTATTAAGCTCGATTGCCATGTTTTCCTTCTTTTAAGTTCGTAGCTTACTTAAAAAAAAGAAAATAAACAATTTTTTAATACTATGCCAATTTGAACTATAAAATGGGAAAATTACACTACTACTGGGGTCTAGAGAATTTAAAAAACTCGATAATTTAAAAACTATTACTTGGAGAGCTTTTGAGTATTTGGCGGTTTTGTTCTACGTGTTAAGAGATACAAAAATGCTTTTGAACTTTTTGTTGTGTTGCCAATATTTACCGAGATATGAACATTTTAAAATTTACGGGAATGCCAACTTTTTTAAATCGAAAGTTAGCACCCAATGGGGTCCACACATGTGAAATGGACCAACGATGCTAGGAAAATCCACAAAACCAAAAATGGCCTCCATTTTGCTCTATCTGGCTTAGTGTTTGAGATATCGCCATTTTTTTCCCCCAAGTTATAAAATTTTTACTAAAATGGTGAAAAAAAGCTTCCTCAAATCTAAGAAGATGAACTAATTGGTAGAAAATTTCATTCTAAAACTAAAGAAGAAGAATACAGTGGGCGACAATACATTTAAAACTTTTTTATAGTAGATGCAATTAGTTAAAGACAAAGTTAACAATACTAAACGTTATTATTATCAAACAAGTCTTACAATAAAAAATGTTATGTTATAAAGCTTTTATTTAAGCTTGATAGCGTCCAGATTGAGTAAATAATAAATGTGCTACGAGGGTCAATCTGGAAAATTAAATTATTTATAGACATTTTACAGAACATTTTTTTCAAAGTTTAAACATTAAAAATATAAAAAAATTCCCAAAAGTTTTTATTCAGTGATCAAATAATTTTTCCATCTACCCAAACAAACAGTGAAATTTTTTAAATTCAGTAGAAAAAATCCACATTTTTTTACTTCCAATTCTTTTGACCACCAATTTTTTGTAAACAAAGAAAAAATTTAATTATTTTAATATTTTATTACTATATACTTAGGTGTACTAACATTAATAAACAATAACATATTTTCTTTGTTTACAAAAAATTGGTGGTCAAAAGAATTGGAGGTCCGGAAATGTGGATTTTTTCAACTGTACTTAAAAAATTTCACTGTTTGTTTAGGTTATTGGAAAACATTTTTGATCACTGAATAAAAATTATTGGACCCTTTTTTAAATATTTAATGTTTGATTCCAGATTGACCCTCGTAGCACATTTATTATTTACTAAATCTGGACGCCGCACAGTGCGACATTTGGCCAATCTAGGTGGACAAAAATCGAAAAATAAAAGTTGGCGAATTGTTATAATTTAAATGAATGTGACAGCAAACAATCCATATACTATGGAAATAATCATAATATGACGAAAAAAGTGGTGTTTCATTTGATACAGGAGTTTAAAGTCACATCTTGTAATAGACTTTTGAGAAATAAAATATATTTTTGAGCACCATCCCAACTTCAAACACTTATAACATTTTTGCTGTTGTAGTTATAAGTCCATTTCTTTTTTTAAAAATACAGTATTTTTAATCTAGTTTTTAAATCCGTGCTCATTTTTTAATTTAATCGAAAACTTATTGTTGTAATTTATTAAAAACAAAAATTAAAAATTAAAAAAAAAAAAAGAAAAAAACGGAAACTTCGTTGGAATAAAACTATAGTTTCCTCACGCTCCCTCACACGACCTATACATGTGGCAGGTGTTGGAATATCTCTAGTAAGAGATTAAACCATGTTTGCTGGCGATTTTTTGCGATTTATAGAGAATTTTAAAGTTTAGTGAACGTCTAAAATGGACTTTTTGCTTGATTTTTTTTTAATTCCAGAGACTTTTAGTTTTAAACTATATGAAAAATACACTTATATTGCACATAAAATTGAATGATTATGTAAAAATACATTATAATATAAAATGTAATGTGTTATTACACCAAACCCTTGTTTAACGGCATTACATTTTTTTAACGATGTTTAGTTTTTGTATAAAATATGGGAAAATTGAATAATTGTTAAATTCGTAGAATTCGCAATGGAATTAAAATAATGAAAACCAAATAACTTTAATTTTTTGGTTTGAAATTCTAAAATATGAGTGATACAAATCACACGACTTCAATAAATTACTGTACTGCTATTTCTATTTCTATTGTAAAATCGTTTTGTGTGTAATAAATTTATAAAACTGCAAATAGTGGGTTGACCACGCCCCTTTTTGTAACAGTATAGAGTTAATTTTACAATGTACATAAGTCAAAAAAGGAAATCTAGCCCATGGTTGTCCAAAACAGCTTAAATGTCTGTTATAAAAAAAGTGGGCGTATACCGCCCATCAATAATTGTCTTCGAGGTTATTGTGTACATTTTTTTTTACAAAATGGTACACAAAAAATAATTTTTTTACAAAATCTCATAAAAATTCTTCAAATTATTTAAGCAATTTCTTAAAAAATAGTTAATTTCCCAAAAATGGGCGTGGCAATTGTTCGATTGTTCCAAATTTTGTTGTCAATATTAGTTATGTCCTACATTATTATCAAACCAAATTTCAAGCCAGGATCTTTTAAATTAGATTTTTGTCCACCTAGATTGGCCAAATGTCGCACTGTGCGCCGTTAAGCTTAAATTAAAGCTTTTAGAATTACCTACACCAAAAAAAAATTTTCCATTAAGGGGTTAATTTTTAAAAAAGCACGTGTTTATTTATTTCTACAACCATGTTTAAACATTTTGCAATAATTTTTTTTTTTAATGAATTATTAACTTTTTTAATTGATTTCTCTTAATTAGTTTTAATTATTTATTGTAGATATAATTTTCTAAATTCTTCAAAATTCATTTAAATAAACAATTAAATCAATCTCTTGCTAAATCGCTACTATATCCATTTGTCTATCTCTACACATATTCTTAACAAACTTTTGTTAATTTAATATAATATTTTCGTATTTTTGTTAGTTTTTTTTTTTGTATAAAGTCATAAAAAAGTTTTTTAAAATAAATTAAAACATGATTTAAATTAAACCACTTAAAAACTTGTTAATAAAATGTTATAAAAATAAAATCAAAAATTTTGTTTAATCCACAAAAACCGGCTTACCTTCCGCAAATTTAAATTTTAAATTACACAGTACAACACTAAAAAAAAAATATGAGGTTCCGACGATTGATTCTGGTAGAGGAGACTAAAAAAAATATACGTGTGTCGATGCAAGATCACATCGGAATTTTGTTTTAGAGACGGTTAAAGTTTCCCAGCTTTGGCCTATTCTTGCAACATATCGGTAGATAAAACTATGTTTTCTTTACATCTGAGGTGTATTAAGTGTTCAGCAACTTTGTAGAAAATATTATGGCAAATATTTTTGTTAAACATATTTACCCTCTAACTCCTCCACATAATGATAATTTTCGGGTCTTTTCTAACAAATCGTATAAAACACCCCAAAAAAGGAATGGGAGGGGATGAAATGTTCCACAAAAACACTGACCATAAAATTTTACAATATATGTCAGAACACACCAAAGCCCAAAACTTAAGAAAAACACCAACAATCAGTCAAATTCAAGATTGCCCACTAAGGGTTAATTGTTTTTGTAATTTTTTTTTAATGCGCAATCATGAACTTGACTCTTTTTTGGTGTTTGTGTTAGTTTTTAGGCTTTGGTGTGCCCTGACATGTATGGTAAAATTTTATGGGCAACATTTTTGTAGAACATTTTATCCCCGCCCTTCCCCTTTTTCCAGGTGTTTTTTACGATTTGTTAGAATAGAGCCAAAAAATACCGTTATGAGAGGGAGTTAGAGGGTTAATATGTTCCACAAAAATATTTGCCAAACTATTTTCTAAAAAGTTGCTGAACATACTATACACCTCAGATGTTAAGAAAACATAGTTTAATTTATCGATATGCTGCAAGAACAGGTCAAAACTGGGAAACTTGAACCGTCTCCAAAATAAAATTCCGATGTGATCTTTTAAAATACCGACAGACGTGTATCATTTTTTGGTCTCCTCTACCAGAATCAATCGTCGGAATCCCGTATTTTTAGAAAAAGTTTAAAATTGTTGTACAGTGTTATTTATTTTAATTTTAATTTAGCATTTTTATCTAATTTGTGTTTAAAGAATGCCAAAATCCATAACAAATTAGTTCACTTTCGCTTTTGTTTTATTGTTTTATTTCTTTTTTTGCTTAAATTAATATTTTTCGGACTTATTGAGGTTGAATTTTGTAGATTGGTTTATTTTATCCAAGATTTATCAGCTGCATTAGATTTATGACGTATGAAAATGACTTACCTAAAAAGAGAAAGAGAAGAATAAAAGTAAGAGAATTAGTAAAATGTTAAAAAAATATGCTATAACAAGTATAAATTCATAAATTTTTGAAATTTAAAAGTATTTGTTAATAAAGAATTTCACATTTTATTTTATGAATATGGGGTGAAACGCGTCAACGGTCCACACTAAAAACCGATTTAAGTATAATTTTGCAAAAATGTTAGGATAACAGTAGGCAAATAAAACAAAACAATTTTCGTTGAAAAAATTTTGAAGTTACAGAGATGGGAAGTTTTCAGTTTTTTTGCAAAGATCATATTTTGTTGAATTTTTTTGACACTTTGATGCAATAAAAATTTATTTTTAAAAACGATTTTTAAAGTATTTTTGACGACCTTTTCAATGGCATTGGTGGTTTTTTAAGAAAATATTAATTTGACTTTAAAATTCAAGATCAAATTATTAAAAAAAAATTATCTTATAAAGCGCCTATTTTGAGATTATTTAACTAAGTATCAATTTTTTGAAAAATGTTTTTAAATGTAAAAAACGTAGTGTTTATAAAAAACCGACATTTTGGAAAACCGGTTTCTCGGTTAACCGAAAATCAGCTTTTTCGGTTAACCGGTTTTCTCGGTTAAACCGGAATAAAAAAACCGGTTAATCGGTTTTTTTTTCTTTAACTGAAAAAACCAAAAAATACTTGAAAATATCTGTTTTTTATTAAAAAATAAAGCGAATATAGCTTAAGTTAACATATTTGTTTCTTTCAGCAAGGCTTGCAACTATTACGCTATAAAAAAGCGATATTTAAATAATGTTCTTTAATTGACCATATTCACTAGAACTTCAATTTAATTTGTATTGGTTTTATTTAGAAAAATACATTAAGTAAACTGCAGTTCCGAATTTTATTTTTATTTTCTTTTATTGACATTTTCGCCATTAACAGGGATTTTAGTATCTGGTTAACAGTCACATATTAAGTTTTTCATGAAATATTAAAAAAACGCTGACAACGGTGAGTATTTCAAATTTTTATCAGTTTCGGAAAAAAATTCCTATTTAGAAAATTATTTCTTTAAGACAAAAAATATTTTAGACGTTCTTTCTCGCGGATTTTTAATGTGTTTTCAACGAAATTTTGAAAATATCATAAAAAAAAGTAAGTGTAAGCCCTTAATATTTGCGAAAATATTCCGTTTTGAATGTATTTAAAAAACCGGTTAACCGACAGAAAAAAACCGGTTTTCGGTGCACCGAAAATCTTCAATTCCGGTTAACCGGTTTGCAAAAAAACCGACATTTTAGGAAAAACCCGGTTTTTCGGTTAACAGGTTAACCGGTTTATAAACACTAAAAAAACGTCAAGCTTTCTAATAAGCTTAGTTAAAATAATCTCATATAGGCGCTCTATAGCATAAATTTTTTTTTAATAATTTGACCTTGAATTTTAAGGTCAAATTTATATTTTTATAAAAAACTACCAATGCCATTGAAAAGGCCGTAAAAAAATACTTTAAAATCGATTTTTAAAAATAAATTTTTATCGTATCAAAGGGTTAATAAAAATTCAACCAAATATGATCTTTGTAAAAATATTAAAACTTCCCATCCCTGTAACTCTAAAAATATTTCAACAATTTGTTTTTATTTGAATTTTAGACTACCTACTGTTATCCTAACATTTTGGCAAAATTACACTTAAATCGGTTTTTTGGTGTGGACCGTTGACGCGTTTCGCTCCATATATAGTTTTATAATAGTCGTGGGAAGTTTTTTAAAAAGCTCCCAAAAAATTACAGGGGGCTTTTTTTGGGAGCTTTTTAAAGAAACCCAATTAAAATTCATAAACGCTCCACTGAAGTTCAGAAAAATCGTATTGAATTTCATAAAAGCTCAATTAGTGTTTAGGAAAGCTTTTTTTGAAATCCAAGCAAGTAAGAGTTTTTAATTCGACTGTGCCGAATCTTTGATAACCTCCAACATGTAAAAAAATTAAAAAAAAACGTTACATTGGAGATTTTTTGGAGGGGTGGGGTGGTTGTCAGCAGCGGTCTTTGGGGGTCACTTCCCCCCGCAGATTATGTTTAAAAATTCTTTTATTATGCTTTTTGCACTTAATTATTACAATTTAATAATTTTTTAAATAACACTGATCGAATTTGACTCTATTTTTTAACAAGCTGGGCACCCTACTGGTAAAGTTAATATGAGTATGCTGAATTCAATGGTGATAGCCGTTTTTCGAAGTTAGCGCTCATAATCGCGATTTAAAATTTTGACGCTCAAGTCCAATAAAAACGATATTTTTAAACTTTTGCAATTATTTTTAAATTTAAAACCATTCAAGCCTGGTAAGCTAACATAACAAACCATAATACCGTAAATTTATTTTCGTAAAAAAATAGGTTCAATACAAATATTTTTAGTTTGATTTGAATTTACGACAGCCATCTGGTAAAGCTAGTTCGTGTACAGTAAAACCTATTGTAATATAAATATTTTCAAAGTTAGCGTATGTATTAGCGATATTCGCTATTAATTTTTTTTTTTATTTTCAAGTAAAGACAATTTTTTTTTTTTATTATTTAGGCAATTACTGAATGTTTATTATCTAAATTCTATTGAATACTCAAAAAAAAAAATACTTACGGAAATTTTTCTCGCGAATTTTTTTTGCGAATTTTTTTTCGCGAATTTTTTTTTTCAAATTTTTTTTTATTTTGCTATTAATTTATGAAAATTAGTAGAATACAATATATAACAGACACAAAATTTTTAGAAAAAAAAAATTTTTTCCAGATTTTTTTATTTTTTTCGCGGAAAATTTTTTTTTCACAAAAATATACAATGCTTTTTTTAAATTTATATTTAAAACCAATACCAAATTTTTTTGCGGATTTTTTTCATTTTTTTTCGCGGAAAATATTTTTTATATTGTAATTAATTTATGAAAATTAGTAGAATACAATATAGTATAACAGCCACAAAATTTATAAAAAAAAAATTTTTGCGTATTTTTTTTTCGCGGTTTTTTTTCGCGATTTTTTTTTTTTTTTTACAAAAAAATACAATGAATTTTCTAAATTTATATTTCAAACCTATCCCAAAAGCATAAACATGTAATTTTTGTAGTTCGAAGGCTTTACAAGTTTAAATCGCGAATACAAGCGATAACTTCGAAAAACGGTTAGCGCCATTTAATTCAGCGTACCCGAATTAGCTTTACCAGCAGGGTGCCCAGCTTGTTAATTTTTGCAACAGTGCAATTTTATGGATAGTAAACTAACATAACAATAATACCGTGAATTATTTTTTGTTCGCGAAAAATCTTTATTTTCGTGAAAAAATAGGTTCAATACAAATATTGATTTGAATTTACTACAGCTATCTGGTAAAGCTAGTTCGTGTACACTAAATCCTATTGTAATATAAGTATTTTAAAAGTTAGCGATATTCACGATTTTTTTTTTATTTTCAAGTAAAAAAAAATTTTTTTTATATTATTTAGACAATTACTGAATGTTTATTATCTAAATTCTATTGAATATTAAAAAAAAAAATTATTCGCGGAAATTTTTTTTCACGAATTTTTTTTCGCGAAATTTATTTTGCAATTTTTTTCGCGATTTTTTTTCGCGAAATTTTTTTTATTTTGCTATTAATTTATGAAAATTAGTAGACTACAATATGTAACAGATACAAAATTTTTCCAAAAAAATATTTTTTGCGGATTTTTTTTCACGAAAAACTACAATGCATTTTCTAAATTTATATTTAAAAACTATCCCAAAAGCATAAAAATTTAATTTTTGTAGTACCTATTCTTTACAATTTTAAATCGCGAATATCGCGAATACGAGCGCTAACTTTGAAAAACAGCTAGTGCCATTGAATTCAGCGTACCCGAATTAGCTTTACCAGCAGGGTGCCCAGCTTATTAATTTTTGCGACTACCACATTGTAATTTTTAAATATCCACGCCCATAAAAGGGGCGAGCCGAAAAAACTAATTTTTCCGTTTTTTAGCTTTTTATGTACTTCGCACAAACTTAGAATCTTTGACCACCTCTTGAGAAGTTTGAAGAAGAAAATGTTCGTAGAACATTTTAGTGGACTTTTATGACAGTTTTTGAAATATGGACTAAAATGACCCCTAAAAATTATCGATAGTGGGTTAATATATTTTAAGAAAAAAAGCACCATCAAATTGAACTGAACTCAGAAGCATTTGAAAAGACTTCAGTGGGCCATAAAAAAAATTTTAAGTGACCAAAATACTTTTGGGGGTTTTAGTTGACCATAAGGGTACCTTCATATTTTTTTGGTCTCAAGCGAAATACATTTTCGTATTAAACAGTGTTATAGCTCATAAAAGCTTAATTGCAATTTACTAACCCGAGTAAAAAAGTTTTTTATATAATTATATATAATTTGATAAAATTATATATAATTTGATAAAATTATATATAATTTGATAAAATTATATAAAATTATATATAATTATATAAAATTATATATAGATGTAAAATTTTCCAAAAAATTGTATAAAATTATATATATAAAATTATATAATTTGATATAATTTTATATAATTATATCCACCAAATCCTGGATATAATTATATATAATTTTATCAAATTATATATAATTTTATATAATTTTATCCAACTTTTTGAAGAATTTAACCCTTATATATAATTTTATATTATTATATATAATTTAATATAATTTTGTCAAATTATATGTAATAATATATGAACTTTTTGGCTCGGGAAATCTCAATTAATTTTTAGAAAAGTCCTATTGAAATTGAACAATGTCCAATCGAAATTCATAAAAGTTATATTAAAATTCCAAAAACTCGAAAAGCAATTTAGAAAAACCAGATTAAAGTTTAGAAAAAGCTTTTTTTAAATTTCGAAAAATTTCAATTAAAATTCAGAAAAGCACAATTGAAATATTCACTAACAAATCGATCCCATTTGGGAATTCATCAACCATTTATATTGAAACATTTGTACATTTATGATAAAATCTATTACAAATTTTATTTATACATTACAGAATGAGTTTTCCTTTTTACATTTACTTAAAGAAAAAAAAAAAAAATCAGCGTAAATATTGAAATTTTATCGCTGAAAACATCAAAAACTATAAATTCTGTGTTGAAGTTCAAAGCAATAAAAAGTAAATAACTGAAATGTTAAAACATTTCTTTTACAGAAAAATCCCAGCATTATTTTTACAAGTAAAACTTAGTTAACAAATACTGGCATTATTTTTGTAAATTTTTTTATTTTTGAGTGTAAAAATTTTTGAAAAAAAAAAAATTTTAATGTAAAATTTCGTTTTTAGTAAACAATTTTTTAAGTCATTTGTGTAACAAAAAAAAATTTGAGAGTAAAATTTTATTTTAGTAAAAAATTTTTTTAAATATTTTTTGTAACAAAAAAATTTTTGAGTATAATTTTTTTCAGGGTAAGCTTTTTTTTGTTTTTTTTATTAACCAAAATATTTTTGTTGTTTTGAGTGTAAAAATAACTTCTGAACACCTGGACCGATTTCACGAAAATCGACTACCAATCTGATCAGGAAAGCTTTGACAATTAATGCGAAGTCTCAGTATCCACGAAGTTTTTTTTTTATCGAAAGTTAGCACTTTTTCTCTTTAAATCGTGGATAATGAATGTACTTTCTTGTACACTCTTTATGGTGTCATATACCGATATTTCAAGTGTGTAACACCGTTACGATAAACTTATATACGTTACGACAAACTTATTACACCCTCTATCACTAATTGTTAGTAAGGGCTAAGCAAACTATATTTGTAACGGATTAAATAATATTCAAATAGTTTTCCGTAAAGTTGGTTTTTAATGAATAACCAAATTGTGTTTTACCCTTTTTCTGTAGGTTATTCAAAAAATAACATTATTTTTTTCTAAGAATAAAAAAAAAAAAAATCGATTTCCTTTGAAAGCTCTTTTACACACAAAAAATGTTGCTGGGTTTTTTAAATATATTTAGCAAAAGGAAGAAAAAGTGTTTTATACACTTAAATTGATATAAAAATAAAATTAGTTTAAGACGTAGTAGTAGTTTATTTTTGTTTATTGATAAAAAGAAAAACTTCTACTTATTTTTGCGTGTTTTGTTATGATAATATTTTTCTTTTAACGATAAAAAGAAAACTTTATGGGTCATACCATACAACGAATTTTATTAAAAAAAAAAAATCAGAAAAATTTAGAAAATAGTTAAATTAAAAACGTGAATTTTATAAAATGTAATAAAGCTTTTCTAGATTTTAATTGGGATTTTTTAAATAACAATTAGGTAGCTTTGTATAAAAAATGAGCTTTCTGAAACTTCTATAATTTTCAATTATGAAATTTTATCGAGCTTTCAAATGAGCTCTAATGCCGTTTATTTGAGCTTTTATGATTTTTAAAAAAATTTATTAAAAACTCGAATTTCATGAATTTTAATAAAGCTTTTCAATGATTTTTATTTATTAAAAAAACTTCTTTGAAATGTGACTTTGGAAAAATAATTTCATTAAAAACTCAAATTTTTAAATTTTTAAAAAAGGTTTTCTGAATTTAATTAGAACTGCTAGAAATAGCAAATGGACTTGCGAATATTTAAACTGAGCCTTTTTGAATTTAAATTATGCTTCTATGAATTTAAATAGAGATTTTCGGAATTTCGGTATTGGCTTACTAAATTTCAATTCATCTGTTCACGCGTGCTCTTATAAATTTTGTACTTTTGTGATTTTATTTTTTTAGTTGAGCTTTTATGATTATTTATTAATTTTAGTTGAGATTTTTTTTCTGAATTTAATTTAGGCGGCTCTAATCATCAAGTGGAATTTAAAAAAAAAAAATTTTGAACCCACCAAATACAGTGCGGGGGTATAATCACTTTGTTATTCCGTGTGTAACGCAGCAAAATATCGGTCTAGGACACGAAAAAGTATATATATTTATGATCAGTGATCGATTCTAAGACATTCTAGTGATGTCCGTCCGTCTGTCCATCTGTAGTTAATACGATGCAGTCACTCAAAAAAATAACTTAGTCAAAATATTAGTAAAAGGTGTTGTAATTTACTTCAACCAAACTTTAGCAAAAAAAATTGTAAAAATTTAACTTTTACAGTTTTTTGGGCAATTTACTATTGGTAAAATACAATAATTTTTTGGTATTTTTACTATATTTTCTTGCTAGTTTTTTTTTTTATTTTACTATAATTTTAGCTAAAATATTAGTATTTTCCTTAAAGAAATGGTAATACTTTTTATTTTTTTTTTCTTAGTTTAAAAAAAAAAATTGTTTCAAGTGTTCTAGTGTGAAAAAAAATCATTGCAGATTGATGATGCTGCCAACACCATAGCAAAGTAGCCATCCATCAACTGCATGTGCGCTGAAAAATAGGCTACACAATTTTTGTATTTTTTACCATATTTTTTGCTAATTTTACCATATTTTTTGCTAATTTTATATAAAAATTTTTTAAAATTTGCCACCTAAATTGTTAATAAAAAGTTAATAATTTTGAAAAATAATTTTTTTAAAATTTTAACACATAGTTAGATATCTAATCTTCAATATCCAAAAGTTTTTTTTTTATTTTTTTTTAAATACATGTGAAAAAAATTAAAAATTCGAAAAAAAATTGTTAATTTTTTTACAAATTTTACCTGAAAATGTAAGAAATTTCTTGTGTAGACTACTACGCAAATCTCATTTGTTCTACTTAAGCTAAAAAAATGACGCAAAAAAAAATAAAAAAAGTGAGGTGTTGTTCTTTAAATTTTTTGTTTAAAGTGTTTAAGTGAAAAAAAAAATCATTTTGGATTTTGATGTTGTTGGAAGTTCAGTTACTGCAACTACAGCTGCTGAGAAGAAGGCAAAAGAAGATGCTGCCACCATCAAGCCGAAGAAACCATCCAACAACTGAAGTAATATGCTGCTATTACTACATTTAAAGAATGTGGTGCTCAAAAACAGGCAAAAAATTTTTTTAGTATATTCACCAAATTTTAAATCAACTACTAATCAGAGAAAAAAAATTACTAAATAAAACAGTTTTTTTTACCAAATTACAAATTTTTTTTATCTATTTCAATTTTACCATTTTTTTTGGTAATTTTACCATATTTTTTGATAATTTTACAAGGTTGATTTTTTACAAAAATAAAATGGTTTTCTTGTAATTTTACCATTTTTTTCCTAATTTTTTGATTAGCAAAATGGTTTTGCTAATATTACCAAAATTTTTGCAACGTCCAAAACTACAGTTTTTTTTGCTAATTTTAACCATTTTTATACCCTCCACTCTAGTGATAGAGGGTATATATAAGTTTGTCATTCCGTTTGTAACACCTCGAAATATTGGTCTAGGACCCCATAAAGTATATATATTTATGATCCTCGATCGATTTTAAGTCGATCTAGCGATGTCCGTCCGTCCGTCCGTCCGTCCGTCCGTCCGTCCGTCTGTCTGTCTGTCTGTCCGTCCGTAGAAAACACGCTAACTTTTGAAAGACTTTACAGAGGCTACTGAAGTTTGGCATATATGTTTGTCATTTACCTGGTCAGGTTGGTATTGCAATCCAGCCAAATCGATCCAGTGGTTCAAAAGTTATGAGCAAAAGAGTAAATTTCGGCAAGGGTTTTTCGCGAATTTACGAGATAAAAAACACGATAACCTTCGAAGGACAATAATGAGACTACTGAAGCTTGGCATGTATCTTTGCCGTTCCCCGGTTCTGTTTGGTTTTAAATTTCAGCTCAATCGGTCCAGTGGTTCAAAAGTTATAAGCAACACCCTGAATTTCAGATTAGTTTCATCTAAAATGCCACGTGTTTTAACAAGTTTTAAAAGCATTGGTGGTAACTAAACAATGCTTTTCAAACTTGTTTAATTTTAAAGCAATGCTTTTGAAACTGTTTAGTTTTAAAAGCATTGGTAACTTAAAAATTACACTCGAAAAAAATTTTACACTCAAAAAAAAATTTTACACTCAAAAAAAAATTGTACACTCAAAAAAAAAATTACACAAAAAAAAAATTATTTTTTTTTTGCAAAAATTACAATATTTTGTGTACATACGTACGTGCATTCACGCAGAAATATTTTTACAGTAAAAAAATATTACACTCGAAAAAATTTTACACGCAAAAAAAAAATTATTAATTTTTTTTTTTTTTAAATGACAAAAAAAATAGTTTTTTACTCAAAATAAAATATTTCTAATCAAAATTGTTAATTTTTTCACGTTAAAAAATGTACTACCCTTTAAAAAAATGCATTGTGGAGGGTATTCATAGATTCGGCAAAGTCGAATTTAACTTTTCTACTTGTTTATGCTAGTTTTACAATATTTTTTTTTTGAGTGGTCCTTATGTTTCCTATGTTCCTAGACAGGCTAAGTTCGTAAATGAGCAAAATCGGACTAGGGGGAAAAAGTTCCCTATTGAAGAACTAAACCAACCTATGAAAAATACCAGTTTTTACATGATTTTTTGTGTTTTTGTTTAACAAATGCAACATTTTTATGCTACAAGAAGTTTAAAGTCTTGCATTTGGACCCAGAGGATTAGAAAATGTCGTTTTTTTCGGTCTGCCCCCCTTTTGTGGGCGTGGATTAAAAAAAAAATTAAATAATGATAAACTTGTATGTCTTTAGTGCAAAAAGCATAAGAATGAATTTTTAAACACATATTTCAGAAAGAAATAGTCCTCCCAATTACCCCCACCGGCCTCCCCCCCCCCCCCCCAGAAGATAATAAAATAACCCTAAATTTTTTTTTTCGTTGGAGGGTGTTAAATTCGGCTATGACGAATTCTTTAACTCTTACTTGTTTTAATTTAAATCGAGTTTTTATGAATTTTAATTGAAATTTTCAAAATTTCGGTTTTGGCTTCCTAAATTTCATTTAATCTTTTCAAGTCTGCTCTTATCAATTTTATTTTCGATCTATCAAAATTTCAACTAAGCTTTTCAATCCTTAATGAATTTAAAATGGGCTTATATTACTTTCAGTGTATTTATGAATTAAACTTTTCTGATGAACTCTTATGAGTTTTTATGAATTTCAATTGAGATTTTCAAAATTTTGTTTAGAACTTTCTGAATTTCAACTAAGCTTTCTAATTCTTAATTATGATTTTACGAATTTTAATTTAGCTATAAGGCTTTCTTAATTTCCATTGAGCTTTTCAAGTCTGTTCCAATAAATTTAACTTGAATTTTATAAATTTAAAAACTTTTCTGAACAACAGTTAGGATTTTATCTAAATTACAACTGAGCTTTTCAAGCTTTAATGAATTTTAAATGGGTTTATCTTAATTTTAGTGCTTTTATGAGTTTTTATAAAACTTTTCCGATAAACTCTTCAGAGTTTCAAGATTTTCAAAATTTCAGTTTGGGCTTTTTGAATTTCGACGAAACTTTTCTTATTCTTAGTTAAAATTCTATGAGTTTTAATTAAGCTTTAAGGTTTCCGTGATTTCAATTGAGTCTGCTCTTATAAATTTTAATTTTAACTTGAGTCTTAGGATAAATAATATCTTTTCTGAATACAAAATGGGCAAAGTGTCTAAATTTCAACTGAGCTTTTCAAGCTTTAACGAATTTCAAATGGGCTTATCTAAATTTCCGTTTTTTATGAATTTTTATTAATTTTTATATGAATTTTAATGAATTTGTATGAATTTTAATAAATTTCAATTGAGATTTTCAAAATTCCAGTTTGGGCTTTCTGAATTTCAATTAAGCTTTCTAATTCCTAATTACAATTTTATGAATTTTAATTAAGCTTTTCTAAATTTCAATTGAGATTCTCGAAATTTCAACTAATGCCTAATAAATTGGAATAGGGGTTGCCGAATTTCAACAAAGCTTTTACGAAGCTTTTTTGTGTTGTTCTGAATTTCAAATACGATTTCTAAATCACGGCTTAACTGAATTACAATTAAACTACATTACAATTGGTATTAAGCGAACTTTAGTTGGCAAAAATAAAGTTAATAAGGAAAGCTTTTAATTGGTAATAAGATAAGCTTTTGTAAATGGCATAAATGTCGAATCGAAATTTTCCAGCTATTTCTAAAATTAAAAATATAAAACAAAAAGCTTAGATTTTTATACGTCGTAAAGCTAAAAGCTTTTAGTTTTATACATCGAAAGTAATATCTTACCAATAGCTTAATACATAGATTAAAGCAACTTATAGGGGGTATTTTGAGTGTTTTAAAAGGATTTTCCGTATTCATAATTTTCATGGAAATTCTCATATACGTGGTACTTATTCCCAATACATTCATATTGTTTTTTTTTTGTTGAAAGAAATGGTACGTGTATTTATTCTTTACATATTTTTTTTATATTCTCGTGTATTTGAAATGTAAAAGTATGCTGCCTATTAAATTGTACGTGAATGTTTTAAGTAAAAAGGATTTTTTCTTGTTCATCTCAGTTTCCTTTTCTACTTTTAAATGCGTAATGCTTTCCCTGAGTATGAAAATTCATACGCATGGAATTTATGGTATGTATTAAGGGGAAACGACCACCTCTTTTTCACATCCTCTCCCACAGGATGAGCTTTCAAGAAATTCAATACAAATTATATTACATGTTGTATACATATCTAAGTATGTACCATCGAGTATGTAAAAGTTTTATATTTTGTTATTATATTTTTTTTTTTTTTTATTTCGAAAGTAAATATTATCCAAAACATGGTAAGACGGTTTAAATATAAAAGTATGTTGAAAGTATATAAATTATTTTATTTTGGATTATATTACAAATGAAAATTTACGTAGGTAAGAAACAACAACAAAAAAAATTACCCAAAAATAAATATCAAAAAAGGATAAAGTAGCATGTAAGGAGATTTTCATGAGCTTAAAGGATTTACCAGAAAAAAAATACAAAAAAAGAAAATATTTAATAACTTGAAATAATATTAAATTTTAAGTAGTTTAAGTATATTAAAATAAAGTATCAAATCGTTATGATATTAGGTAGTTTTAAAAGGAAAGCTTTAAAGCTTTTGTTAAAATTTTTCTATAAAATATTTATTGAGTTATCGTGGTATCGATAACTTAAAGTTTTCGGTGGAAAATTAAAAGAGTTATCGATGTATCGATAACTATAATTTTCTATAGAAAATTTATAGAGTTGTCAATGTATCGGTAAGATTAAATTTTCTATAGAAAATTTACTGAGTTTTCAAATAATCGATAACTAAAAAATTTTCCAAAATTTAGGAAATTTTTAGTGTTATCGATATACCTATAGAAAATTTAATTTATAGTTATAGATTTTTCGATTACTTAAAATTTTTCTGCAGAAAATTTGTAGTTATAGATGTATCGATAACTTTACATTTTCTATTGAAATTTATAATGTTACCGAAATTTATAATGTTACTGATGTATCGACAACTGTTTAAAATTTATATAGAAAATTTTAAGCTATCGATAAATTTGCTTTAAAAAAATATTGGGTTATCAAAGTATCAATAACTTTATATTTTCTATAAAAAAATTATTAAACTATAGATGTATCGATAAGTTCCAATTTTACTTAAAAAATTATCGAGTTATCGATAACTTTAAAATTAGTATAGAAAACTTATTGAGTTATCGATGTATGTATGTAATTTTTTTATAGACAATTTATATAGTTATCGATGCCTTTAAATTTTCTATAGACAATTTATAGATTTGTCGATATATCGATAACTTTAAATTTTTATAGACAATTTATAGATTTATCGATGTATCGATAACTTAAAATGTTCTATAGAAAACTTATAGAGTTACTGATGTATCGATAACTTAACATTTTCTATAGAAGATTTATGGAGTTATCGTTGTATCGATAACTTAAAATTTTCTATGAAAAATTATCGATGTTCCTATAGAAAATGTATCGATGTAGCGATAACTTAAAATTTTCTTTAGAAAATTTATTGAGTTTTTTTGATTATTTCAAATTTTCTTTAGAAAATTTTAGAGCTTTTAATAGGAAACTTTTGATGACTAAATCTTAAGCTTTTGGCGAAGGAATTTAAAGCTTTTTCAATAACTCAATACATTTTTTATAGAGAATTTTAAGTTATCGATGTATCGATAACTTTAATTTTTCTACAGAAAATTTATAGAGTTATCGATAACATCAAATTATCTATTGCAAATTTATTGAGTAACGAAGAAATCAATAACTTAAAATTTTCTAAAAAAAATTATAAAGTTATCCATGTATTGATAACTCTAAAAATTTTTATGTTCTGAAACATTCTATAAAAAATTTTAAGTAATCAATAACTTTATAAATTTTCTATAGAAAATTTATAGAGTTATCGATGTATCGATAACTTAAAATTATCTATAAAAAACTTATTGAGTTATCGAAAAAGCTTTAAGTTCCTTCGCCAAAAGCTTAAGATTTAATCATTAAAAGTTTCCTATTAAAAAATATTGCATTGAAAGTTATCGTTAAAGGTATGCTTATAAAGATATCGATGTATAGATAACTTAAGATTTTTAATAGAAAATTTATAAAATTATCTATAACTTAAAGTTTTTTATTGAAAATTTAAGAATTCAGTAATGTATCGATAACTTAAAATGTTCGATAGAAAATTTAGGGAGTTATTGATGTATCGATAACTTGAAATTTTCTATAGAAAATTTAAAAAGTTATCAATGCATCAATGACCTTAAATTTTTACATAAAATTTATAGTGTTATCGATGTATTAATAACTTTAAATTTTCTATCGAAAAATTTTTAAATTGTTAATGTATCGATAACTTAAAATTTTCTGAATTTTATAGATTTATCGAAGTATCGATAACTTCAAATTTTCAATAGAAAGTTTATAGAGTTATCGATAACTTAAAATTTTCTATAGACAAGTTTAGAGCTTTAAATAGGAAACATGTAATGATTAAATCTTAAGCTTTTGGCGAAGGAATTAAAAGCTTTTTCGATAACTTAATACATTTTTTATAGAGAATTTTATGTTTTCGAAACATCGATATCTCTATAAATTTTCAATAGAAAATTTATAAAGTTATCGATTACTTAAATTTTTTATAAAAAATTCAATAACTTAAAATTGTCTAAAGAAAATTTATCGAGTTATCGATGTATCGGTAACTTAAAGTTTTCTTTAAAACAATTTATAGAGTTTTCAACTTAAAATTTTCTATATAAAATTTATAGAGTTATCGATAATTTAAAATTTTCTATAGAAAATTTATAGAGTTATCGATAACTTCAAATTATCTACAGAAAATTTATTAACAAAAAATCGATAACATAAAATTTTCTAAAAATAATTATAAAGTCATCGATGTATCGATAACTTAACATTTTTTAATAGAAAATTTTTAAAGTTATCGATAACTTAAAATTTTCTATAGAAAATTTAAAAAGTAAGTGCTGTATCAATAACTTAAAGTTTTCTGTAGAAAATTTATACAGTTATCGATGTATCGAAAACTAAAAATTTTCTATTGAAAATTTATAAAGTTATCAATGTATCGATAACAACAAATTTTCTATAGAGAATTTATTGAGTTATCGATGTATCGATAACCTAAAATTTTCTTTACAAAATTTAATGTTATCGATAACTTTTAATTTGCTATAGAACGTTTTAAGTTATTTATGCATCGATAACTCAATAGTTATCGATACATCAATAACTCAATAAATTATTGGTGTTCAATAACTATTGAGTTATCGTTGTGTTGACAACTAAAAATTTTCTAGTTTTTGTTATCGATGTGTCGATAACAAAAATTTCCTATAGAAATTTTATTGAGTTATCGATGTGTCGATAACAAAAATTTGCTATAGAAAATTTATTGAGTTATCAATGTATCGATAACTAAAAATTTTCTATAGAAAATTTATAGAACTATCAATGTATCGATAACTAAAAATATTCTATAGATAATATAGTGAGTTATCGATGTATCGAAAAAAAATTTCTATTGAAAATTTTAAGAGTCATCGGTTTATCGATAACTTTTTTCTAAAGAAAGTTTATAGCATTATCGATTACTCGATAAAATTTTCCAAAAAAAAATTAGAATTATCGATTTATAGAGTTATCCATGTATCGATAACTTAATTTTTTTAAGGCAAATTAAAAGACTTATTTATGTATTGATCCCATAAAATTTTCTATAGAAAATTTACAAAATTTTCGATTTATATTTTGAGTAGGTTTATTCTAGCTCGAGGTCATTATTTTCTTTACTAATTAAAACTATGATATTCTCATAGAATCATTTTCAAAAAAATTATTTTTCTGTTTTAAATTTATTTATGTTGGTTATTTTTTGCAAGACTTAATCGACACGTGTTACGGAATTGTCAGATCCCTCGAGCTAGAATAAACCTACTCAAATTATTATATTTTAAAGGTTGAATAGTTTTTATTTTATAATAAAAATTTTTATTTTATAATAAAAATTTATCATAATTTTCGATTTATTTGTAATTTATTGAGTTATCGATGTATCATTAACCAAAAATTTTTAAATAGAAAGTTTTTGGAGTTATCGATAACTTGAAATTCTATACAAAAAATGTATTGGGTTATCGAAAAAGATTTTAATTACTTCACCAAAGTCGTTAGCTTTTATCATTAAAAGTTTCCGCAGTTATTAATAACACACAAAAAATTATTGGCTAAAAATTTTATATTAAATCTTTTGATCAACAAAATTTAAATGAGACAATCAATGTTTTGATTAAAATTTTTGTTATTTTCTTTAACAAATTTTCAACATACCAGATTTTTTTTCGCTTTAATTTATTTGAATAGATTAATTCAAAAATATACAAAATAACCGGATTTTACTTTTTTTATAGTTCGCAACATATTGGAAAGCAAACAAGATGAATTTTTTGATAATTTTGTCATAAGCTTACAATTCATTCGTTAAATCAATCATTATATTGATTGACTATAAATAAAAAATTTATAAAATTTTTGATCAAAACCGAAAAAATGTTTGATTGAAAAAAATTTTCAATCAATCAGCTAAAATTTGATGATTGGTACGACAATTTTTTTAATTGGAGGAATTTCAATTAAAAAATTGATTGAGTCCGCGTTTTTGTTGATTGAAATTCGTTTTAAATTTTTGCTGTGAAAAGCTTGAAAGCTTTAGAGGGTTAATGCAACATATTATTATTAACAATTAACCTTCTTAAGTAATTAATCATTTAATTTATCAACACCATTTTAACGGTCGGTGATTTTTTTTCCAATTTTTCTTAATTTTTCATAAAAAAAAAACATTAATACTGCATTTTGGCGTTTTAATATAAATTACATTATGCTGGGGGTTAGTCAACATATTTCATGTACAATTTCATGCACAATTTTCAAGAAAATGTCAAAAGTTGTTTGAAAATCTTAAATAATACAAACTGATATCTTTTGCAAAACAATCATCATGAAAAATTCAAAACAAAAATATAGACAGACAGACGGACGGACAGACTGTTTTGCAAGAATAAACAATATTGTATATTTTTTCATGTTTAATTCTCGTCATTATCATCAACATCGTCTAACACTTCAATGGTTATTTTGTGTAGAAAAATATAATAAATTTATATATTATTTTTTGTGCAACTTCTTTATTTAATTTTAATGCCAATTGAAATCTTAAAATTTTTTTTAGTATAAATTTTATATTTATTTTTTGGCGGTATGATGAAAAAACCACTATTTTATGTGTTTAAGAAAAATATATTTTATATACATGTCAGTTTTGATATTCTTAGAAAATTTGATTGTTTAATACTTGTGGGTATTTATTTTTTTTAACTTTAAACACATTTACAAGATTATATTTGTTTTAACCTTTTTTGGTTAAAAACAAATTATGAAATAAAAATTTTTAACCCTTTAAAAACTGCAGGTTAACAAATTTAATTTGCTTTCTAAGTTAAATTTAGTTGAAAGTCTTTGCTTTTGAATATTTTTAAAAAACTAAAAAAATATTTCCAAAAAATGTACTGATGATAACACTAACTGGAGTGTTTGAAACCGGTATGGGACCCAGCAAAACTTTGGTAATGGGTAGTGATTATATAACACATTACCAGGTAATGCATATAACTTATTTGTAGCATTATTTTATGATGTCTTACCAAACATTTGTTCCACAACGTATTATTTTCAAGTGAAAAATAATGCATTACTAATAATTTGCTATGTAATGCATGATTATTGGAAAAAATGTATTTCATATTTATTATTTCTAAGCATTAAATCATGGATGACTTATATTTGGTTACATTATGTATAATTTGAAAGTTTGAAATAATGCATTATTTATAATTGGATGCATAATGCATTACAATTACATAAAAAATAATTATTTTATAAAAAATGCATAAGATTAAACTAGAGATGGGCTCACGACAGGAAATTTCTAACGACACACACTCACGATCATATTTTATCTACTTACACTCACTTACAATCACGTGAGTAAATTTAATACAAAATTACTTTTTCACTACTCGTAACACCTTATATATTATCTTCTGGTATGCTATATTATTTCATTTCTGGTAACCTATAAAATATCATATATTTTACACTTTACTTGTATTCTTCGTTATAAATTTATGACTTATTTTATACCTTACTGGTATTCTTTGTGATAATGTGGATGCATTACTTTGAGTCTCATCGCCTGTTAAAATCATCAATGCTGCAATGTATAAAATAAGAGATCCTATACCTTATTTTATACCTTATTTGGTAATATAAGTTTTGCTGGGGAATACCAGAAATGTCTATAATGTTTAGAAATTAAAATTTTCTTCTGCATTTTTTTAACTTGAACCCTTATAATAAATATAATTAGAGCCCAAGCTCGATCTAGTAATTTAATTCATTTTCAAGTTCGATTTTCTTAGCACATTTCTTATTTTTACAATCTGAATGCCATCAAGCTTAACTTAAAGCTTTATAAATTAATAAATAAAACTGTTTACTATTGTTATTTTTACCTTTAACGACTTTCTATCTACTGTACCATTTAAAATGTGAGCCACTGTATATTAAATATTATAAATATTTTCATTGACATTCCCAAATGGGTTAATTTCATTTTATAGTATTTTATATATTTTTTTTATAATTTATTTTTGTTTATAACCTTTTTGGCTCATTAACACTTATAAATCAATCAAATTTGTAATAATACAAAATTCAACCACATTACACCGTAAACCATTTTAAAACATGTTGGGAATTTTTAATTAAATTGACAATTTTTTTTTTTAACAAAACAATTGGGAAGTATAATGAACTGTGTCACAAAAAAAAATGAGGTAGAACAACACAATTTATTCAAACAAGTTGTTAAAAATTAATGAATAAATAAATCAAATGATTATAAAGAAAAGATTTTTTTAAATAATAATAATAAACAATTGGATTAAGATGATTTGCTAATCGTTTAAAAATGTTTGATGATGAGTAAGAAAATATAAAAATAAGGATCTTAAGATAGAATTTTTAAAACTGAAAAAAATTTGAGCGAACATTTTTGAAAATAATTTCCAATGAATATTTGGAGTTATCGTTAACTTCAAAAATTTTCTATCGACAATTTAAAGTTATCGATTTTCCGATAACTCAATTAACTTTATGTCCAAGATTTAAAGTAATCGATTTATCGATAACTCAATAAATTTTCTATAGAAAAAAATTTCTATAGAAAATTTATCATTAATTCAATAAAATTTCTATAGAAATTTAAGTTATCGATACATGACTAACTTAATAAATTTTTCTATAGAGAATTATTAGTTATCGATACATCGATATTTCAATAAATTTTCTATTGAAAATTTAAAGTTATCGATACATCGATAACTGATCAAATTTTCTATAGAACATTTTCAGTAATCGATACATCCATAACTGATAAAATTTTCTATAGAAAATCTTAAGTTATATATCATTATTATATATTATTAAATGTTCCATAGAAAATTTGAAGTTTTCGATACGTCGATAAGTCTATAAATTTTTTACATAAAATTTCATTTTATATATATATCGATAACTCTATTAGATAGTTTTCAATATAAAATTTTAGTTATCAATACATCGATAACTCTATAAATATTTTAAACAAAATTTTGAGTTACCAATATATCGACAACTCATTAAATTTTCTATAGAAGATTTGTAGTTATCGATACATCGAAAACTCTTTAAATTTTCCATAACAAATTTGAAGTTATCGATACATTGATAACTTTTTAAATTTTCCGTAAAAAAATTTTAAGTTGTCGGTACATCTATAACCCAATAAATTTTCTACTGAAAATTTAAAGTTATCGATACATCGATAACTCATTTAATGAGTAATTCTATTGAAAATTTTAAGTTCTCGATATAAAATTTCAATCATTCAATTTTCTATAGAAAACACAAAATTTAAAGTTAGCGATACATCAGTGACTAAATAAATATTCTGTGGAAAATTTAAAGTTATCGATACATCGATAACTCATATAATGAGTTATTCTTTAGAAAATGTTAAGTTGTCGCTTCAAAATTTCAATCATTTAATTTTTTATAGAAAAGAAGACAAAATTTAAAGTTATCGATACGTCGCCAACTCAGTAAATTTTCTAGAAAATTTTTAATTATCTACTTTTTGATAACTCAAAAAATTTTCTATAGAAAATTCGACAAAGTTATTAAATTTTTAATAACTTAAGAAATTTCGACAACTCAGTAAATTTTCTAGAAAATTTTTAATTATCTACATTTTGATAACTCAAAAAATTTTCTATAGAAAATTAAACGATAATTTATTAAGTTATTGAAAAGATTTTTCGATAATTTATTAAGTTATTGAAAAGATTTTTCGATAACTTAATAAATTTTCATTAAAAAATTTTCTGTTATCGATTTTTTAAAAACCCCATAGATTTTTAATTTAAAAGAAATTTTTAAGCTTTAAAAATTAAAAATTTTAATTTAATTTTAAATTTTAATTATATTTTCTATAGAAAATAGAAAACTTTAAGTTATCGATAGATCGATAGCTCATTAGATATAACTTTTTATAGAAAAACATAATTTATTGATATACCAATAAATTTAGATTCTTTTTAAAAAATTGAAAACTAAGTTATCGTTAGCTCATTAAATATAATTTTGTATAGAAAATTTTAATTTATTGATGTATCGATAACTCAATAAATTTTCTTTAGAAATTTTAAGTTATCGAGTTTTCAGTAGCTCAATATATTTTCTAAAGACAAATCTAAGTTATCGATTTTTTGATAACTATACAAATTTTCTGTTAAAAATTTTGTGTTATCGATTTTCGATAACTAAATGAATTTCGAAAGCAAATTTTACGTTATTGATTTTCTATAAAAATTTTCAAAATTATCGATACATTAATAACTTGAAGTTAGCGATGCATTGATAGCTAAGTAATCTTTTTAAGAAAAATTTTAAATTTTAATTTTATAATAAATATCAATTTATCGATAACTCATTAAATTTATTTTTTATTAAAAATTTAAGTTATCGATAACTCGTTAAATTTTCTAAAGAATATTTTCGGTTATCAATTTTTGGGTTACTTCCTAAACTTTATATAGAACATTTTTTGTTATAGATTTCGAATTTTCGACAACTCAATAAATTTTTTATGGAACATTTTTAGTTACCGATTTTTCGATAACTCAATAAATTGTCTATAGAAATTTTTTAGGTATCGATAACTTTATAAATTTTATATGGAAAATTTTAAGTTATTGATACATGGGTAACTCTTTAAATTTTGTTAAGTAAATTTATAGAGTAATCGATATATTATTGATATATTGAGTTATCGAACAACCGGTAACTTAAAATTTTCTATAGATAATTCATTGAGTTGTCGAAAACTCGAAATAAATAACAAAAAATATTCTGTAGAAACCTTACGGAGTTATCGAAACAAACAATAACAGGATATTTCCTTAAAATTTCCAAAGAAAATTTGAAGTTATCGATACATCGATAACTTATTAAAAATTTTATAGAAACTTTGAAGTTGTCGAAACATCGATAACTCATTAAATTTTTTATAGAAAATTTTAAGTTATCGATAACTCATTAAAAAAAATTTTAAGTTATTGATACATTGATAACTCATAAAATTTTTTATAGAAAATTTTGAATTATCGATACATCGATAACTCACTTTGAAGTTATCGATGCATCGATAACTCATTAAATTGTCTATAGAATATTTGAAGTTATCGATACATCGATAACTCATTAAGTTTTCTATAGAAACTTTGAAGTTATCGATACATCGATAACTCATTAAATTTTCAATACATCGATAACTTATTAAATTTTCTATAGAAAATTTAGAGTTATCGATACATTGACAACTCATTAAATTTTCTATAGAAAATTTTAAGTTATCAATACATCTATAACTTATTAAATTTTCTATAGAAAATTTTAAGTTATCGATACATCGATAACTCATTAAATTTTCTATAGAAAATTTGAAGTTATCGATACATCGATAACTCATTAAATTTTCTACACAAAATTTGAAGTAATCGATACATCAATAACTCATTAAATTTTTTATACAAAATTTGAAGTTATCGATACATCGATAACTCATTGAATTTTCTATAGAAAATTTCAAGTTATCGATTGATTGATAACTCATAAAACTTTCTATAGAACATTTTAAGTTATCGATACTCTACAGGTTTTCTATGGAAAATTTTAGGTAATCGATTTTTTGATAACTCTAAATTTTCTTTAGAAAAATTAATGTTATCGATTTTACTATTTAAATTTATCGAAACATCGATAACTCTAAAAGTTTTCTATAAAAGCTTTAATTTTTCAATACATTGATAACTCTATAAATTTTACTACTGAACACTTTAAGTAATCGATACATCGATAACTCATTAAATTTTCTATAGAAAATTTTAAGTTATCGATACATCCATGACTCACTAAATTTTCTATAAAAAATTTTAAATTATCGATAACTCTATAAATTCTCTATAGATAATTTTATGTTATCGATTTTTCGATAACTCAATATTTTCTTTATTCTGTTATCGATTATACGATGACGCCAAAAACTTTTCATAGAAAATGTTCCGTTATCTTTACATCGATAATTCAATAAAATTTCATTAGAAAATTTTCGATATTGATAACTCTATATATTTTCAATAGAAAATTTTAAGTTATCAACAATTCGATAACTATACAAATTTTCTGTTAAAAATTTTGAGTTATAAATTTTTCGATAGCTAAATGAATTTCGAAAGCAAATTTTGTGTTATTGATTTTTTTTATTTTTTTCTATAGAAAATTTTAAATTATCGATACTTTAAAAACTCAGCAAATTTTTTATTACAAATTTGAAATTATCGATGCATCGCTAGCTAAATAATCTTTCTAAGAAAAATTTTAAGTTATCGATAACTAAGTAAATTTTCTATGTAAAATTTTAAGCTATCTATAATTCATTAATTGTTGTTGTCGATAAGTACATACATTTTCCATAGAAAATTTTAAGTTATCCATACATCTATACTACAACTATAACTTCGATAACTCTATAAATTTTCTACAGAAAATTTCAAGTTATATATAGCTCTATAAAATTTTCTGTTATTGATTTTTCAATAAATTTTCGATGAAATTTTTAAGTTGTCAAGTGTTTGATAACTCAAAAAATTTTCTATAGAAAATTTTTAGTTTTTCGATAACTAAATAAATTATCTATAAAAAATTTTCTACTATCCGTTTTACAATAACTCATTAAATTTTCTGTAAAAAAAATATTAAGTTATCGATAACTCAATTAGTTTTCTATAGAAAATTTAAAGTAATTAATTTTTTGATTAATCAATAAATTTTCTATAGAAAATTAATAGACTTTTCGATAACTCAATAAATTTTGTAAAAAAATAGTTTTCGATGTATCGATAGTTTAATATATATTTTTTTTTTAACCGATAACTCAATAATTTTTTTAGACAAATTTTCTGTTATCGATATTTCGATTCAATAATTTCATTGGAAAATTTTCTGCTATCGAAAACTTAATATTTTTTTTTTTTTTAATTTTCTGTTATCGATTTTTCGATAACTTTCAAAATTTTCAAAAAAAAAATTGATAATTCATGGATAACTCAATAACTTTTCTACAAAAAATTTTCTGTTATTGATTTTTCGATAACTCAATAAATTTTCCCTTAAAAAATTATATGTTACCTTAAATTTTCATTTTTATGAAAATTTATAGTTTGTTATTTTATTTTTTACTTTCCTTTACTATGTCCTTTAGGTAAAGGAAAAAACCCTTCCTGCTCATTTTTTTATATTTTTTCCCCAAAATACACTAAAAATAATAACAATAAACTCACGTGGGATATAAACATAAACCTAATAATCTACAAGAATAAATCTATAAAATGTATCTTAAGGTATAATAAAAAGGTAGTCAGTGTTTAGATATGACGAAAAATAACAATAAACATTGTGCGAAAACGCTATAAGGGGTTGTCATAACAGCAATAAGTAGCAGAGTGCAAATGAAGAAAAACAAATACAATAATAAAATTAGAAATAAGTTGGAAAGAATATTTACAAAAGAAAATTGAAACTATAGGAAGGTTAACCAAATGAAAATAATATTGATTTATCGGGATATTAACCCCTTAAGGGACCAAGTGAGAAAGGATATTTGAGGAAACTTTTTAGTTGCATAGTTTACACAAATTACAAAAAAATATCAGATTTTTAGAAGAAAATTTAGATTATCTGTTTTAATTTAAATTCTGACAGATTTTTATTAAAAATAAAAATTGTTTTTTTTTAGAACTTTAAAATATTATATTTTGAGTAGGTTTATTTAAGCTCGAGGTAATTTATTTCTATTACTAATTAACACTAAATTGTTCTTGTAGAAAAATTTTCAAGAAAATTATTTTTCTGTTTTAAATTTTTTTATGCTATTTTGAGGATGTTTATTCTGGCTCGAGGTCATTATTTTCTTTACTAATTAAAACCATGATATTCTCATAGCATAATATTCAAGAGAATTATTTTTTTGTTTTAAATTTATTTATGTTGGTCATTTTTGCAAGACTTAATTGACACGTGTTTCGGAATTTGTCAGATCCCATTGTCAAGATTATTTAGCAAAAATAGAAACGATTTATTACAAAGTAGAAGACGAAAATTGCACCATCGTAGTAAGAGCACGATCATCAACTAACCAACAAACCCTTTGCTACTTGTAGTATATGTTTTTTTTTTTTTGCTGAATAATCTTGGCAATGGAATCTGACAAATTCCGAAACACGTGTCGATAAGGTCTTGCAGAAATGACCATTATAAATGAATTTAAAACATAATAATAATTTTCTTGAAAATTATTCTATGAGAATATTATAGTTTTAATTTGTAAAGGAAATAATGACCTCGAGCTAGAATAAACCTACTCAAAAAAAAAATAAAAAATTTTAATTTTAAATCTTTATAATTTTATCAACATATTGTCATAAAAAAATTTTTCGTGCAACTTTCCGAGTAAAAATACACATAAAAATGTCTAGAGCCAACTATTTGATTTTTAAAAATATTTTACAAAAATTAAAACAACAATTTTAATAAATGTATTGCTCAACAATAAGAAAAAACACCTCTCTGAAATTTTAATAGCGTTAAAAGGACATTCTATACTTTAATACAAAATTTTATTTTTGGAAATCCATGGTGCCTTCCCTGGAAAAAAGGGCAGTTAAATATTGTTTTCAAAATTTTTTGTTGAAATTTTTTGAAAATTTTTATTTTCATAATTTTATATCTTCGTAATTTTATTAACAATATTGTCACAAAAAAATTTTTCGCTCAAAAAACAGAAAAAACTGTCTAGAGCCAACTATTTGATTTTTTACAAAAAAATCAGATATATCAGATATATTTGATATTTTGCAAAAAAAAAAGTCAATTTTTCTTCTGCATTTTTTCAACGTGAACCCTTATAGGGAATATCATAGTTTTAATAAGTAAAAAATAAAATTACCTCGAGCTAGAATAAACCTGTTCTGTTTTAATTTTTGAATCTTTGTTATAAAATTAAATTCAATTTCAAATATTTAACTAAACTTTTGATACCCTCCACTCTAGTGAGAGAGGGTATATATAAGTTTGTCATTCCGTGTGTAACACCTCGAAATATTGGTCTAAGACCCCATAAAGTATATATATTCATGACCCTCGTTCGATTCTAAGACAATCTAGCTATGTCCGTCTGTCTGACTGTTGAAAACACGCTAACTTTTGACAGACTTTACGGAGGCTCCTGGCATATATGTTGGGCATTTATCTGGTCAGGTTGGTATTGCAAACCAGCGAAATCGGTCAAGTGGTTTAAAAGTTATGAGCAAAAGAGTGAATTTCGGCAAGGGTTTTTCACGAATTTACGTGATAAAAAACACTATAACTTTCTAAAGGCATTTTGAGGATGCTGAAGCTTGGCATATATATTTATCGTTCCTCTTGGCTGTTTCGTATTTAATTTCAGTCAAATCGATCCAGTGGTTTAAAAGTTATTAGCAAAACCGTAAATTTCAGATTCGCCTCACCTTAAATTGAAAACCCGTTAAACATGTTTTAAAAGCATTGTTAAGTCACAAAAATATTTTACAACGCATTTTTGTCACTCAAAAATATTTTTACACTAAAAGAAAAAAAAATACACTCGAAAAAAATTTTACACTCAAAAAAAATTTTACACTCAAAAAAAAATTTAGTAAATTATTTTTTTTTTTTCAAAAATTAGTTAAAAAAAAGTTTTTTGCACAAAATAAAATATTTCTAATCAAAAATATTATTTTTTCACTTTAGAAAATTCCTATAACTTAAAAAGGGCATTGTGGAGGGTATTCATAGAGTCGGCCAAGTCGAATTTAACTTTTCTACTTGTTTAAAAGTTTGGTAGTTTCTGGTAAGTTTGAGATAGGAAATCTTAAAGCGGCTGAAACATTAAGCAATCATGTTAAAAGGGATCTTACTTTTAAACATAGTATGATTAAAATTTGTAATTTTATTATTATAGTATGATTGCTACAATCATTAATATGATCAATAGAAGCAATTAAACAATAACTGTCATTCATTGTAGATTTATTAAGTTTGTCTTAAACATGTTTCCTCTGTGTCCCTCTCTGCGGGTATCCAATTTGTGAATTCCCCTATTAAGTAATTGAAAAACTTTGAAATCAAAAAACGTGTTAGGAATATATTTATAATATTTATGCAAAACTAAGAAAAAAAAGTGATTGTTATTAGGTGTTAGATGAAGAAAAAAAAGCAACATATAATTCCAATAACATATTTTTTTTTTTTTATAAAAAAAAACAGTAAAATAAACTTGACATTCATTAAAAATAATGTAAACATACTTTTCCAAAAAAAAAAAAACCATTCAACTACTTTATTGTCACAAATTTGACACACGCCCACGTACGTGTTATAAATATTTTGTAGCAAAAAAAAAAAAAAGTTTTTTCAATAAAAAATACTACAATACACTTTTTCTTGAGCCCCACACTCACTCCATTTCTTTTTATGGTTTGAATTTTTTAAATTTAAAATTTTGTTTAAAAAAAATATCCAAAATATGCATAGAAAAAAGGTTTGTTGTTTTTTTTTTTTTTTTGAGGTGATCAATTGAATTTTTTATACAATATGACACAATATTTGACACATTACATGATTTTAAGTGATTTTAAATATATGATAATGAGTATAAATTTAAAAAAATCTAACAAAAATTATGTTAAATTTATGCAAAAAAAGAAAACATAAATAGAAGTAGCAGTAGGATAGAGAGTCGATAAATAATAAAATAAACCTGTTGGTGATTTAGTTTTGCCAGTAAATAAACTGTGGGATATTTTCTTGGAATTTTGAGTATACCCAGCAAACATTTAAGAGGCAGAAGTTGTATGAGCAAATCCATGAGAAATTTAACTGGCGGATCAACGATTTTGTAAATTTTTGGTTATTTGATAGAGCTTCATAAATGATTAAAAACCATATTAAATAAAAAAAAAAATGTTTTATAAAAACAATATTGTAGATTTTAAAGAAATTGTCTTTTTTCCTGGCAAGGGCACTATGTATTTCCAAAAACAAAATTTTGTATTTAAATCTAGAATATCACTTTTACGCTATTTAAATTTCAGAGAGGTGTTTTTTCGTATTGTTGAGCAATAAATTTTTAAAGTTTGTTAGAATTTTTGTAAAAAATCAAATGTTTGGCTCTAGAGAGTTTTTTTGAGTTTTTTTTTTTGTTCGGAAAGTTGTACGAAAAAAGTTTCTGTGACAATATTGTTGATAAAATTTTGATGATTTAAAATTTGGGAAAAAAAATTTTCAAAAAATTTCAACAAAAACTTTTAAAACAATTTTGGATGTCATTTTTTACTGGCAAGGACACTATGGATTTCCAAAAACAAAATTTTGTATTTAAATCTAGAATGTCCTTTAAACGCTATTAAAATTTCAGAGAGGTGTTTTTTCGTATTGCTGAGCAATAAATTTTTAAAGTTTGTTGAAAAGCCAAATATTTGAATTTTTGTAAAAATTAAAAAAAAATCAAATAGTTGGTTCTAGACAGTTTTTGTATGTTTTTTTTACTCGGAAAAATGTACGAAATAACTTTCTGTGACAATATTGTTGATAAAATTATGGAGATTTAAAATTAAGAAAATACAAATTTTCAACAAAAAATTTTGAAAATATATATTCAATTAGAGTTTTATTCTAGTTCGAGGCCCAAAAATATTTCTATTTATGATATTGTCATAATAGAGTATTTTTAATTTATTGCTTTAAAAAAGTTACTATCTCATAGTATGTCTGTACTGATCAGTTTCATCCCCACTAAAGGAATCTTCAGCAGACTTTAGAGAATCATCGTTGGTCAATCAAACATCAAACAAGACATAATATTTGATATATTTCCCAAGTTATATGAGAAGTACTATTATGAAGGTCCGAAATCTGTTTTCCAACAAAAATAACTCTTTTAAAGCAAAAATTGTATATATTAAATCACCGTCGGTAACTATTATTTTTGGCCTCGAACTAGAATAAAACTCTAATCGAATAAATATACATATATAAAGGCCGAATAAATACATTTTATTTTTATGTACCTTTTGGTACTAAAAATAAAAAAACAACAATTTTGAAAATATTTAACTGCCCTTTTTCCAGGGAAGGCACCGTAGATTTCCAAAAACAAAATTTTGTATTAAAGTATAGAATGTCCTTTTAACGCTATTAAAATTTCAGAGAGGTGATTTTTCTTATTGTTGACCAATTAATGTTTAAAATTTGTTGGAAATATTTGAATTTTTGTAAAAATATAAAAAAAATCATATAGTTGGCTCTAGACAGTTGTTGTATGTTTTTTTACTCGGAAAAATGTACGAAAAACTTTCTGTGACAATATTGTTGATAAAATTATGAAGATTTAAAATTAAAAACAAGTAGAAAAATTAAATTCGACTTGGTCGAATCCATGAATACCCTTTACAATGCCCTTTTTAAGTGATAGTAAATTTTATAACGTGAAAAAAATAACATTTTTGATTGGAAATATTTTATTTTGTGTAAAAAAACTTTTTTTTTAGTAATTTTTGAAAAAAAAAAATATTTACTAAATTTTTTTTTGAGTGTAAAATTTTTTTTCAGAGTAAAATTTTTTTCGGGTGTATTATTTTTTTTTTAGTGTTAAACTATTTTTGAGTGATAAAAATATGTTGTAAAATATTTTTGTGACTTACCAATGTTTTTAAAACATGTTTAACGGGTTTTCAACACGTGAATTTAATATGAAACTAAGCTGAAATTCACGGTTTTGCTAATAACTTTTGAACCACTAGACCGATTTGGCTGAAATTCAATACGAACTAGGACAGGGGAACGACAAATATATACACCAAGCTTCAGCATTCTCAGAATTGCCTATCGAAAGTTAGCGTGTTTTTTTATCTCGCAAATTCACGAAAAACCCTTGCCGAAATTCAGTCTTTTGCTCATAGTTTTTGAACCACTGAAGTGATTTCGCTGGATTACAATAGCAACCTCACCAGGTAAATGTCCAACATATATGCCAAACTTCAGGAGCCTTCGTAAAGTCTTTCAAAAGTTAGCGTGTTTTCAACAGACAAACAGACAGACGGACAGACATCGCTAGATCGTATTAAAATCGATTGGGGATCATGAATAGGGATGAGATTTTCATGCACTAAAATATGCTCTAAAAAATTCAAAATATGCACTAAAAAACCTAAAAATATGCACTAAAAAATAAAATGTGTGCAATAAAAATCTTGTTTTCATGGGAAAATTTTGTTAAAAAGCGAAAAATAACGCCGGGCATAAATAGTAATATTTAAAACTTTATATAAGTAAAATTTTTTAGAAATTAACACAATCTTAAAAAAAAAAATTCAAGAACAAAAATAATTTTTCTTATTTCCAAATAAATTTTTAAAATTTAAAATAGTTTTTGAAAAAAATAAATTTTAATTTGTGTTTATGCCAAAATATGCAAAAATATGCAGTTAGAATTATGCACAAAATATGCATTAAAAATCAAAATATGCAAATATATGCATTTTCACCAAAATATGCAAAAATTTGCATTTTCACCAAAATATGCATTTCCAAATAAATTTTTAAAATTTAAAATAGTTTTTGAAAAAAATAAATTTTAATTTGTGTTTTTGCCAAAATACGCATTTAAAAGTTAAAAATATGCGCAAAATATGCATTTAAAATCAAAATATGCAAAAATATGCATTTTCACCAAAATATGCAAAAATATGCAAAAACAAATCGATGCCATTTTAGCGCAAATTTCTTGATTCGGAAAGATAGCTGGTCGATAGTGTTTAAATACTATCGACCAAAAATATGCATTTGCATGGAAATCTCTACCCTAGTAATGACCTTTTTTCCTGCCAAGGACACTATGTCTTTCCAAAAACAAAATTTTGTATTTAAATCTAGAATGTCCTTTTGACGCTGTTTAAATTTCAGAAATGTGCTTTTTCGTATTGCTGAGTAATATATTTTAAAAGTTTGTTGAAAACCAAATATTTGAATTTTTGCAAATATTTAAAAACAATCAAATAGTTTGCTCTAGACAGTTTTTTTTTCATTTTTTTTTTTTTTACTCGGGAAGTTTCAGAAATTTTTTTTGTGACAATATTGTTGATAAAATTATGAATATCTAAAATTAAGAAAATAAAAATTTTTCAAAAAATTTTGAAAACATTATTAACCGTACTTTTTTCCAGTGAAGGCACCATGGATTTCCAAAAACAACATTTTGTATTCAAGTATAGAATGTCCTTTTAACGCTATTAACATTTTAGAAAGGTGTTTTTTCGTATTGCTAAGCAATAAATTTTTAAAGTTAGTTAGAAAGCCAAATATTTGAATTTTGTAAAAATTTTGAAAAAAACCAAATAGTTGGCTCTAGACAGTTTTTTTCAGTTTTTTTTTTTTATCGGGAAGTTGTTGATAAAATTGTGAAGATCTAAAATTAAGAAAATGAAAATTTTCAAAAAATTTCAACAAAAAATTTTTAACACAATATTTAACTGCCCCTTTTTTCCTGGCACGGGCAATATGGATTTCTAAAAACAAAATTTTGTATTTAAATCTAGAATGTACTTTTAACGCTGTTAAAATTTCAGAGATGTGTTTTTCCGCATTGTTGAGCAATAAATTTTTTAAGTTTGTTGGAAAACCAAATATTTGAATTTTTGCAAATATTTAAAAAAATATCAAATAGTTGGCTCCCAGCAAAAACATGGTAATGAGTTGTGAAAAGTAATCATTACCAAGTACATTATTTATAATGCGTACCCATTACCATTAACATTATTTTAAGCCCAAAAGTACTTACTTCACAGTAATATGTTATAAAAGCACCTCTAAGTAATAATATCTTCTTGCACGTGCAGTTTTTAACCATTACAATTCAATTAACTTAAAAAGTACTTAAAAACTTAATAAAAATTACGCAATTTTTAAGTTTTAGTAAAAACAAGCTAAATTTTAAGAGTTTTAATTAACTAATTATTTTACTTCTTATTGGTAATGGGTTTTTACTCCTTATTTGTAATGCGAGGCAGTAACTACTTATTTATCTCCATACTCTTCACTAGTTATTTTTGTCTCACTCCCTTGTTAAAATAATTAGTGTTTCATTCAATAAGTAACTACTTATTAACATCTGTTTCGGATTACAAAACCCATTACAAGTAATGCCAATTTTTGCTGGGCTCTAGACAGGTTGTTTGTTTTTTTTTACGCGGAAAAATGTGCGAAAAAACTTTCTGTGACAATATTGTTGATCAAATTATGAATATTTAAAATTAAAAGAAAAAATATGTTTTTTTTTGAGAAGGTTTATTTTAGCTCGAGGTCATTTATTCCTTTACTAATTAAAACTATAATATTCTCATACAATAATTATCAAGAAAATATTTTTCTGTTTAAAATTTATTAATTGGTCATTTTTTGCAAGACCTAATCGACACGTGTTTCCGAATTTGTCAGATTCCATTGTCAAGATTATTTAGCAAAAATAAAAACCCTATACTACAAGCAGCAAAGGGTTTGTTGGTTAGTTGATGATCGTGATCTTACTACGATGAAACAATTTTCGTCTTCTAATTCCCAATGGGAGTAGAGTCGAATATGTATTAATATTTAAGTTTGATCATTAACGATTTGTCATTAAATGACCAACATAAATAAATTTAAAGCAGAAAAATAATTTTCTTGAAAATTATTCTATGAGAATATCTTAGTTTTAATTAGTAAAGGAAATAATGACCTCGGGCTAGAATAAACCTACTAAAAATATAATATTTTAAAGGTCGAATAAAACAATTTTTATTTTTTATTAAAAATTAATCAGAATTTGAAAAAAAAATCAAAAAATTTCAACAAACAGTATTTAATTGTCTTTTTTTTCCAGGGAAGGCACCATGGATTTCCAAAAACAAAATTTTGTATTAAAGTATAGAATGTCATTTTAAAACTATTAAAATTTCTGAGAGGTGTTTTTTCTTATTGTTGAGCAATAAATTTTTAAAGTTTGTTGGAAAGCCAAATATTTAAATTTTTGCAAATATTAAAAAAAAAAATCAAATAGTTTGCTCTACCCGGCTAAAAATGAATTGTATATGAGCATATATGAACACATCTGACCATACATCATTAATTCGAAAACATATATGATCATATAAGAACATATATTAAAATTGGCGCTTATTCAATATATGACCATATATTGTAAAACATATGATAATATGCGATCATATATTGGCCCATCCTTAACATAAATTATCATATATGATCGTACATGAGCTTGTATACATTATTTTTAGCCGGGTAGACAGTTTTTTCTTTTTTTTACTCGGAAAGTTGCACGAAATTTTTTTTTGTGACAATATTGATGATAAAATTATGAAAATCTAAAATTATAAAAAGAAAAATTTTCAAAAAATTTCAACAAAAAATTTTGAAAACATTATTAACTGTACTTTTTTCCAGGGAAGGCACCATGGATTTCCAAAAACAAAATTTTTTATTAACGTATAGTATGTCCTTTTAACGCTGTTAAAATTTCAAAGAGGTATTTTTTTTCTTATTGTTGAGCAATAAATTTTTAAAGTTTGTTAAAAAGTCAAATATTTGAATTTTTGTAAAAATTTTGAAAAAATAAAATAGTAGACAGTTTTTGTGTGCTTTTTACTCGGAAAGTTGCACGAAAAAATTTTTTGTAACAATATTGTTAATAAAATTATAGATTTAAAATTAAAAAAAAATATTTTTTTAGTAGGTTTATTCTAGCTCGAGGTCATTATTTCCTTCACTAATTAAAACTATGATATACACAAAGTATAATTTTCAAGAATATTACTTTTTCTATTTTAAATTTATTTATTGGATATTTTCTGCAAGACTTAATCGACACGTGTTTTGGAGTTTGTCAGATTCCATTGTCAAGATTATTAGCAATGGGTTTGTTGGTTAGTTAATGACCGTGATCTTACTACGATGGTACAATTTTCGTCTTCATATTCCCAATGGGAGTAGAGTCGAATATGTATTAATATTTTAGTTTGATCATTAACGATTTATCATTAAATGACCAATAAATAAATTTACAACAGAAAAATAATTTTCTTGAAAATAATTCTATGAGAATATCATAGTTTTAATTAATAGGGGAAATAATGACCTCGAGCTAGAATAAACCTACTCAAAATATAATATTTTACAGATCGAATAAACTAATTTTTATTTTCTAATAAAAATTAATAAGAACTTGAAAATTTTTTTTTTTTTTAAATTTCAACAAAAAATTTTGAAAACAATATTTAATTGCCCTTTTTCCAGGAAAGGCACCATGGACTTCCAAAAACAAAATTTTGTATTAAAGTATAGAATGTCCTTTTAACGCTTTTAAAATTACAGAGAGGTGTTTTTTCTTATTGTTGAGCAATAAATTTTCAAAATTTGTTAGAGAGTCAAATATTTGATTTTTATTAAATTTTTTGCAACAAGTCTAAAATTTAGTTTTATCACCAACTTTGAAAATTTATTGCTGGACAACACGAAAAAACACCTCCCTGAAATTTTAACAGCGTTAAAAGGACAATCTAAACTTTAGTAACAAATTTTGGTTTTAAAAATCCATGGTGTCCTTGGAAAAAAGAACATTCCAATATTGTTTTCAAAAATTTTTTTTTAAATTTTTTTTTAAATTTTTTTGAAAAATATTTTTTGTTTCTAAATTTTCAATCTCCATAATTTTATGAACAATATTGTCACAGAAGGTTTTTTCGTACAACTTACGGTTACCGAGGAAAAAAACAAAAAAGCTGTCTAAAACCAACTATTTGATTTTTTATCAAAATTTTGACAAAAAATCAAATATTTGGCTTTCTAACAATCTTTGAAAATTCATTGCTCAACAATAAATGTCAAATGTGTTTAAAAACGGGAAAAATAACTTTCTTGAAAATTATTCTAGGAGGATATTAAAGTTTTAATTATTAAAGGAAATAATGACCTCGACCTAGAATAAACCTACTCAAAATATAATATTTTAAAGGTCGAATAAACCCATTTTTATAAGGGTTCTAGTTAAAAAATGCAGAAGAAAAATTGAATTTCTAAAAATTATAGACATTTCTGGTCTTCCAATACCGGTTTCAAACACTCCAGTTAGTGTTATTATCAGTAGGATTTTAAATGCCAGTTTGTCTAGTTAATGGAAATTGTTTTTTTATCTATGTGAATATTTATGTATAGTTTCTACAGAATAAATTTTAACAGTTACAATTCTATTTCTAGCAATCTCAGCCTCACTTCATTCATTCTTTCAACTTTATTGTCTCTTAAATTATTTCACCAGGGTTACCAACATGATCTGGAATTGCCGACACAAATGAAGGAATTTGCATTTTCTGTTTCGAAGACGTGCCTAATGGCGACATATTTTGTCAGTAATTTTATTTATTGCTTTTTCTGTGAGTACAGACATTTCTGGTATTCCTGGTATTCCCATACCTGTTTTAAACACTCCAGTTAGTGTTATCATCAGTAGGATTTTAAATGTCGGTTTGTCTTGTTAATAATAATAATAATTCTATTTCTATAAATATTTGTAGTTGTAATTATTCGACCATTCAAATTTTAATTAATTAAATAAATATTTGAGCTCGAGGCCAGTGTTTTGTTAAATAAATCTTTATTATTTTCCAATGTTTCGATCCTCATCGAGAATCATCATCAGGGATTAAAATAAAATTTTTGACGCAAAAAACTTAAAACTGTTAATCCTTCTTCTTCGTCATTAAATAAAACAATATAGTTTTTTTCGTTAAAAGTTTTATTTTAATCCCTGATGATGATTCTCGATGAGGATCGAAACATTGGAAGATAATAAAGAAGATTTATTCAACAAAACACTGGCCTCGGGCTCAAATATTTATTTGATCGAAGGTGATAGATCGGATTTGACTTAAATTTAGTTTAAATGAAAGGCAGTGTCATGCTTTATGAAAGGATTAGGGGAAAGAAATTTCGAGATTTTTTAAAAAATTTCTTGGACGAATGAAACAACTCCATTTTTACAAATTTCAAATAGTGATTAATCGCAAACCGTTCAACCGAATTTTATTCTTTTTTGATAATTCGTGCTTAGCTCATAAAAACAAAATTTTTGATGGAGGGTATTAGTAAACTTAGTAAACTTCTGGCCAGTCTTTCTTACTCTTGTAAATTTAAAAATGACTTTTATAATCCAGCTTTTAATAACTTTTAATATTTTTTTATTATTTCTGTTTTAAAAATTTCAAAATATTATATTCTTATTAAAGATTAAGTAACTTTATACCCACTAAAAATTAATCTTTTTTAAATACAAAAATATAAAAAAAAAAATTACTGTGAGAAATAAAACAAATTGTCAACTCTTCACATAACTTTCATCTTAAATTTCTTAAAATAAAACCCAAAAAAACAGATGTAAATCTGTATTTTTAACTTGTTTTATTATATAAAGTTAAGTTTGGTTTAGTATTGTTGTTTTTTTGTGATTTTTTCTTTAAAAATTAGCAGACTATGGAAATTATTTTAATTGGATCCTATTACAAGTATTATCTATACACACCAACAAATGCTGCAAAATATATGCAAGCAAAAGTTTGCCAAGTTTTTTTTGTTTTTCTCGAGATTTTAAATCAGATTTAAAAACAATACTTGTTTTTGAGAATGAATAAAAAACAAAAAAGAATTTTAAAAACTTTTGCTTAAAACACATGAGATGCTAGACAACAGAAAACTTAATAGAAAGACATAAAGACAGACAAAAGTACAGACGAAAGGACAGACGGACAGATTTTGAAATTCTCAGGTAAACTAAGTTAGTCTTATTTTCAAGTATTCTAGTTAATAGGACAAAATAACAATAGGAAGACATTAAAAACTTGATTAACGCAGGTAATTTGCAGTTTCATGTAAAAACAGGTAAACAATTGAATACATTCCACAAAGCCCAAAAAAAATTTAAATACAAATAGCTTTTGGTGCAAACATTTTTTTAGGAATTGGAAGTATTTAAGGCAAAAAATAAAACAATTACAAATTTTGACTAGAAAAGTTTTAATTTGACCGAATTCTATGAAATTCAATACCAACTTGACTTAGGGAAATTAATCTGCTAAGTTGCAGTTGCCTCAGTGTTATCTTTTGAAAGTTAGCGCGTCGTCAAGACAGACAGACGGACGGACATCGTCTTAAAATCGATTGAGGGTCACGTATATGTGTTGTAGGATATAACTGGAGTATACAAAAATCGATTGTGTAGCAGATTTGTATGAAACCATTCCAACTTTTAAGTTTTTTAGAATCGATAAATATTTTTTAAGCTTTTCTAATAGCAAAAGATTTTATGCATCAAAGGTTCTTAAAGAAGCCTTCAAATTAGGGTCCAAAATCTGTACAAAAATATCAACTTTTGTTGAAAAAGAATCACTAGAAAAAGTCCCGAGTGACATTAGTGACTCATAAGCCCATTATCTTAAATTTTAGTTTGTGGCCCCACGTTGGGCGCCATATTTTTTTTTTTTAACTTTTCTTCATATAACCTGTCCTACCTCTTCCGAGACTAAGTCCGGGACTAAGACTAAGCTCCGGAGCGACATTAATGACTCATACGAACATTATCTTAATTTCAGTTTTTAGCCCCACGTTGGGAGCCATATTTTTTTTTTTTTAACTTTTTTTTTATAGTCTTCCGGGACTAAGCTACCTACAGCTTCCAGTCATGCTGAGGGTTGTGTTTAGATCTTCTCCCTTCAGAGGCATCAAACAAAAATATAAAATATTCAACTTATAAAGCAAAAATTATTCAATCGAGGCATTGACGCAAAACAGGAAGTGTTACAAAATTAAATTTCTAAACTAAAAAGTTGCAAAAACGGTGCTCCCGAATTGGGCGCCAAACATTTTAAATCGATAAGCTTTGTTTGAGATTGTCTAATAGCAAATGATTTTAGGTCATCAAACTTGGTAAGGTTCTTTTAGAAGCCTTCAGATTATGGTCCAAAATCTGTACAAAAATATTAAATGTTGTTGGCAAAGAATCGCTAGGAAAAGTCTGGAGCGGCATTAATGACTCATACGAACATTATCCTAATTTCAGTTTGTGGCCCCGCGTTGGGCGCCATATTTTTTCTAACTTTTCTTTAAATAAGCTGCCTTGTCTCTTCCGGGACTACGCTACCTACAGCTTCCAGTCATGCTAAGGGTTGTTTTTGATCTTCTCCCTTCAGAGGCATTAAATAAAAATATTAGATATTCAACTTATAAAGCAAAAGTTATTAACACAAGGCATTGACGCGAAACTGGAAGGGTTACAAATGAAAAATTTTAAATTAAAAAGTCACAACAACTGTGGTCCCGAATCGCTCGCCAAATATTTAAAATCTATAAATATTGTTTGAGATTGTCTTATGGCAAAAGATTTTAAGTCATCAAACTTGGCAAGGTTCTTTTCGAAGCCTTCAGATTAGGGTCCAAAATTTGTACAAAAATATAAAGTTTGTCGCTAGGAAATGTCAGGAGCGACATTATTGACTCATAAGAACATTATCTTAATTTCAGTTTGTAGCCCCGTGTTGAGCGCCATATTTTTTATAACTTTCCTTAATATAATCTGGCTTATTTCTTCCGGAGCTAAGTTTCCTACAGCTTTCGGTCATCCTGAAGGTTGTGTTTTGATCTTCTTTCTTCAGAGGCATTAAAAAAAATATAAAATATTCTACTTATTAGGCAACAACTTTTAAAATCAAGGTATTGGTGCGAAACAGGAAGGGTTACAAAATTTAATTTCAAAATAAAAAATTCGCAATGTCTGCGGCCCCGCATTTGGAGCCAATATTCAAGAATTATTAAATCAAGGTAATGACGCGAAACAGGAAGTGTTACAAAATTTAACAGGCACGACAACTTTGGCTCCGCATTGGTCGCCAAAAATTTTGTAACGTTATATCACCAGGTATACCTGTTTAGAATCTGACCAATAGAGAACAAACCTGAACACTACCGGAAACAACAGAAAGGTCAGAATCTTAAGACGTGGACCAGGATTTTTACAAAATATTTGGCGCTCAAGGTGGGGACAAAGTTGTGGTGACTATTTAATTTTGAAATTTAATTTTTAACACATACTGTGTCATGTTAATACCTTGATTAAATAATTTTTGCTTTAGAAGTTGCATATAGGGTCTGTGTTAAGTTGATGGTGGGTTGTTGCACAAGCCTAAAAGAAAACTAGGCAAGTCCATGGCGCTCAGACTCAAAATTGTCCGTTGTACCGTACCCTAGAGAGAAAATAAGTAAAAGATGAGAGAAAGTTTAAGAAAAGTTAAACTTGCTTTCTCCGAATTTCTCAGTTGCTTTCACAAACCTGAGAAAATCGGACAAGGAAAGTCCATGGATCATGTCCTTTGATAGAATAATAAAACCCTAAATCTGCCGTCCAGTTCTTGAGAACGCCGGACAACAACATACGTGGTGTTCTGTTGTATCTTCACCCTCATCCAGTGAGTCTTGGATGGAGGGAATTCCGGGTAGTGGGGATCGAAGCTGCACGAACAAGTGGGCTTTGGAGTCTATTCGAAAGAGCTTGGATTGAGCCTGGCTCAAAGATTTCCGGATCATTGCAGTGTTTTACTAGGGAAGGATGCTGCCAATAAAGGAAGTGTCTGACTGGTTGAGTGGCAATGTCTTGTCTAAGACCACAGTCAACATCTACCCAGACAGTCAACCCGCGGTCAAGAACCTGAAGTCAATGTTTCTGAAAATAAGATCTGCCCCAAACTGCCTCATGTCTGTAAATGAAATGGCCTAGCAGTTAGACATACGACTCATTTGGGTGACAGGGTACAGAGACATTTCAAGGAATTGCAAAGCCGATGAGCTTGCAAGACTGGGAACTACCTTAGTTCCAACAGAATTTGAATGTGTTGGTGTGCCTCTAGAAACTTGCAAGCAAATTTACGGCTTTCTTTCGTGACGGAGACTAATAAGAAATGGGAAAATGGATGAAAATTTGAGAAAACTCCACAAATTTGGCCTTCTCTTAATCAGAAGAGTGAGCTGATATCGCCTACGAGAGAAGTGAGATTTCGACGGTGGTTGCTGTAATTACCGGACACTGTCTTATAGGTGCGCAGAGCAGGTAAATGTGCTATCAAATTACTTTTGCCGGAATCACATGGGTAAGGAGGAGTTAGAAACTATCGAACACTTCATCTGATCGAGAAGTGATTGTCAGGGTATTTCCATGGCGAACTGGAAATGGAGAGAGTTAAGTACAAGCAAAATTACCAGAATAATCTGGCCGCGTTACGACCTCAAAAGAACTCGCTTCCTACTTTCTCTTAACAGAAGGGAATGTCGCTTACTCACGGAAGTGTTCATGGGACACTGCCCAATTTCTTTCCGCGCAAGAACAATTTGACTCATCTCTGATTCCAATTGTAGAAGATGTGATGAACCGAATACGGATGAAACAGTTAAACATATCCTGTGCAAATACCCCGCATTGGCCAGGCATCGCAAACAAATTTTAGGCAAAGCAGAAATCGAGAGTATGGAAAAAATCGCAGTTATGGACCTTATGCGCGTTAAATTGTTTGCAACATGGACTAACGCGTTTTATCCTCGTCGAGTTTAAAATTTTGAGTACCGCCACCCCTAACCTAACCTAACCTTCATCTGAAATTTCCCGGCACTTTTTCGTCATAGACTTACTTCACTGGGATCGATTTTCTGATTTGGCAGATGTCAAAATTCAATATCGTAGAAGTTTCATAAGAAGCTGAAATTGGTAAAACAACAGGGACCAGTAGGGAAACCTATTACAATCCCATGGTATCACAATGGACCTCAGAGTCTATGTGTGCTGATGTTAAATGTCAGCAGCCACTTACAACCTAGCCTCCCCATCCTCAAGACAAGCTACACACAGAGAGTCTGACAAGAAACCTTATCTCGTCATATGATGGCCTTATCATATGACTAGATTATGTTTCTTGTAAGTCTGATACAGTCTTTTCTAGACAATAGTTTGTCACTTTCCCTGTCTGGTCTTAGAGGGATGTTGATGTCTTATAAGTTGCTCTTAAAGAATTTTTAACCTTAGTCAAAACTGTTTTCATACAAAGAAACTGAAAGTTCCATGGACTCAATCGCTGAACCAAAAAATACTGTAACACTAATTTAAGTCAAAAAAAGCCCCCATGTTGGGCGCCAAATATTCTTAAAAGATACCTTACTTCGCCTTGCCTCCTTATTCAAAGAACTAGCTTTCACAGGCCAAATCCCAGCAAGATTTGGAATTCTCGACAACCATGGCCCCACATTGGGAGCCAAATTTTCATTAACATCTAAAACTGAGCAGGTTGTAGGTAGAGACTTTAAGTCGAATTTAGCTTTTTTTTAATTATCGAAAAATTAATATTCTAATCCCATAGATGACAAATATTGCAACATTTTAATGTCACGATAAATGCCCTCCTTAGGGCCTTTGACGATATTTTCCATCGCCTAGCCTACCTTCTTAAGGACTGAGCTTCCACAAATCAAAGCATAGCAAAGATTTGAATGCTTCAACAACAATGGCCCCATTTTGGGAGCCAAATAGTCTTTAAGAACTGAAACTGAACAGGTTCGAAGAAGAGACAAAGAAAGTAAACTAAAAGCTAAAATATCAAGAGATAAATAAAAAAATATTGCAACATGTGAATGTCACGACAACAGACCCCCCCCCCCCCTTTGATGATATTTTCTATCACCTAGCCTACCTTCTAATGATTGAGCTTCCACAAATCAAAGCCCAGCAATGATTTGAATGTCTCGACAAAATTAGCCCCTTGGGAGCCAAATATTATTTAACGACTGAAACTGAACAGATTCGAAGAAGACACAGAGAAGTAAATCTAAAATATCGAAAGATAAGTGAAAGAATGGATGGATAAAAAATTAGCAACATTAGAATTTAACGACAACTGTGGCCCCATGTTAGGAGCCAAATATTCTTTAACATCTGAAACTAAACAGGTTCCAGTTACAGACAGAGAAGTTAAACTAAAGGATAAAATATCGAAAGATAAATGAAAGAAGGATAGAAATGTAGCAACATTATAACTTCACGACGACTGTGTCCCCTTGTACTGGTACTCAGGATTGTGAAATCATGATTTTTTTGAATTATCATTTGTTGTCTCCTGTAAATTTAGGTATCTGTGTAATTTTAAAGTATAGTTTTTTTGTTTTGCAAACTACTGAATTTTTTGTTTTTTATTATTCCATTTCTAAAGCATCTCGTATAAATGCGCAATTTAACACTTTCTATTCAAAACTAAAAAAACAAATTGAAAGAGGATCATTTTAGATTATTTTGTCTGCTTACAAATTGTTTTTTGTAGTTTCATAGAAGGGTGTTTGCGGTCGGTATTTTTAATTTTCTTTAGAAACTTATTATTATACAATTATTTATAATTTTATTAAATGTTTTGTAACGAATAGTATTGAATCGTTTTAAAAAATTATAGCACGATTTACATTTTTCAATAATATTTTTTTGTTAAATTTTTGTTGGGTGTAAAAAAAAACGTGACTAGCTAATTGTAAGGCGGGATATACAAATAATCAAATTATACATAAATAATATATAGTTTTTGGAAATAAATGATTAATATGAAATAGTTTCGCAATTTGCAGACATCTTAAGTGTTACCAAATTTTTTTTGTGTAGAATAAGTTTACACTTTTTCTAATTGAAAGTCAGAAAGTCCTAAATTGAAATTCAGAAATCCGAATTGAAAGTCAAAACTGGAAAGACTTCTGTGGGGAGTTTATTTCACATACGGCTAGTTCGATCGAGAAACAAATTTTCTCTACAATGCGTTGCGTGATACTTTAGACAGTCCACAGTGGTTTATTATAGATTTTTTTTTGGAAATAATTCGGCCATTCAGTAAGTATTGGACCGGTTGCCGTGAAATTTATACCGGTTATAGGTAACGTAATTTCGAACTTAGGTTAAGACGGAGGACCCCACATGTCCAATAAGGGCATCTCCAGGGGTCCCTAAAGTGGGACACCTTTTGCATACAAAGGCTTTAAGTGCTTGACAATTTGTTGTTTATTATCCCATTTTTTATGAAATTAGATTTTTAAAGCCCTAGTAAATATCTTAAAAAAAACACGTTTGAAGTAGTCGTTATCTCTTTTACTTTCCGATTTATAGTCATTTGCATGGGGAAAATTAAATTTTTTTTTCGGATCCTGGTCCAGTTTTTTTGGGAATAGGATGGTCCCCTAACATCAGATTTATTTCAAACGTAAGTTTTTAGTTAGCCAGACAAATTTTTGATTTTTTAAAACAATAACGAATAAAATATCTTTTTTTTTGTTAAAAAGTTACACGATTTTAAAATTTAAAAATATCCCAAAAAAAATGGGATTTTTTGCCCAAAAAATAGTAACACTCTTTTGCTTCCATCTTAAAAGTTTCGTTCAGAACACGTAAATTTTTTCGATTGATCTGAAAGGCAGTACCACCAGTGATCGAAAAAAAAATAGCGTGTCAAAATTTCTTATTTTGAGCTCCCCAGCCTCATCGAAAGTTAACCTATTTTTAACACAAATTTCAAATTTCCTCCCCTGGGGAAAAAATTGCACGCCTCTGTTGACCTTGCCAAAGCAAACATAGATTCTTTGATGTGTAGGTAGCTTACCATATGAAAAGCTAATACTTCCCGCTTTTAATATAGACGTGGCAGCAAAAAATGCAAAAAATCAGGGTTTTTTGGAAATTATTAACAAACAAATTGGGAATTGGGGGATTCCTTCCATCAAATCTCTATATGTTGTTTTGTGTTTACATTTGCTATAGTAAGACCTATATAAATTTAAAATATTATTAATAGCAAATAATCAAGCTCGGGGTCTTTATTTTATTTAAAAATCTTTTTTATTTCATTCCTCCAATAATTTCTTATTCATCGAATAACATCATCAAGGACAGCATTAAAATTCTTAAAATCTAGTGTGTTGCTGCTATCGTCGTCATAATAGTACTGACGAATTAGCAGCAACAGTAACACACTAGCTTATAAGAATTTTTGTACTGTCCCTGATGATGATATTCAATAAGTAAGGAAATATTGGAGGAATGAAATAAAGAAGATTTTTAAATAAAACAAAGACCTCGAGCTTGATCATTTACTATTATTTATATTAATAAAAAGGTCGAATAGCAACTAAACATATTTAGTTATTACTAGGGATGACATTTTCATGCACTAAAAAATCGAAAATATGCGCTTAAAATATGCGCTAAAAAATTCAAAATATGCACTAAAAAATAAAATGTGTACAATAAAAATCTTGTTTTCATAGGAAAAACTTATTAAAAAGCAAAAAATTGTGCCGGGTTTAAATAGTAACATTTAAAACTTTATATGAACAAGATTTTTTTTAGAAATTAAGAAAATCTTTAAAAAATAATAAAAAGAAAAAAAAATTTTTCTTATTTTTAAAAAAATTTTTTAAAATTTTAAATAGTTTTTGGAACAAATAAATTTCAATTTGTGTTTTTGCTAATTTATGCCAAAATATGCAAAATTATGCACTTAAAAGTTCAAAATATGCACAAAATATGCATTTAAAATCAAAATATGCAAAAATATGCATTTTCACCAAAATATGCAAAAATATGCAAAAACAAATCGATGGCATTTTAACGCTAATTTCTTGATTCGGAAAAATAATTGGTCGATATCGTTTTTAGACTATCGACAAAAAACATGCATTTGCATGGAAATCTCATCCCTAGTTATTACTATAAAGTATCGGACACAAACTAGACCATAACAAATTTTTAAACGCCCCTCAAAAAATTTTTTTTTTATACCCTCCAACTACAGTATGGATGAAAATATCGGTTTATGACCCCATAAAGTATATATATTTATGATCAGTGATCGATTCTAAGACATTCTAGCGATGTCCGTCCGTCCGTCTGTAGTTAACACGATGCAGTCCAAAATAAAAGAGCTAGACTCCCGACATTTGGCACGAATATGTCTTATGTTCCTAGGCAGGTTAAGTTCGTAAATGACCAAAATCGGAACAGGGGGAAAAAAGTTCCCTCTTGAAGAACTAAACCAATTCACATATTCGAGAGGAAATTTGCCTCCAATTACCACTACCGACTCCCCCAAAAAAAAAAAAGAAAACGCCCCTGATTTTGAATTTGAATTTGCGTGTTGGAGGGTATAAAAGATTCGGCTCAGCCGAATTGAACACTCTTACTTGTTTTTTATTTGTTTGCATGTTGGAGGGTATAAAAGATTTGGCACAACCGAACTTAACAATTTCGTTCTTATACCCTCCACTCTAGTGATAGAGGGTATATATAAGTTAATCATTCCTTTTGTAACACCTCGAAATATTGGTCAAGGACCCCATAAAGTTTATATATTCATGATCCTCGACCGATTTTAAGACGATCTAGCGATGTCCGTCCGTCCGTCTGTCTGTTGAAAACACGCTTACTTTTGAAAGACTTTGCGGTGGTAAAGTTTGGCATATATGTTGGTCCATGTTGACCATTTACCTGGTCAAATTGGTATTGCAATCCAGCGAAATCGGTCCAATGGTTCAAAAGTTATAAGCCAAAAAATTAATTTCGGCAAGTTTTTTTTTTCGAATTTACGAGATAAAAAGTACGCTAACTTTCGAACGACAGTTCTGAGGGTGCTGAAGTTTGGCGTATATATTAATCCTTCCCCTAATCTGGTTCGTATTGAATTTCAGCTGAATCGGCCCAGTTGTTCATAAGTTATTAGAAAAACGGTGAATTTCAGATTTGTTAAATTCATGTGTTGAAAAAACCGAGCTTTAAAAAAACCAACTTTAAAAACATTGATAAGCCACAAAATTACTTTACAAATTAATTTTGTCACTCAGAAGTATTTTTAGACTAAAACAAAAATTTACACTCGAAAAAAAAATTTACACTCGAAAAAAATTTTACACTCAAAAAAAAATATTAGTAATTTTTCTTTTTTTTACAAAAATGACAAAAAAAAGTTTTTTAATTAAAATAAAATATTTCTAATCAAAACTGTTCTTTTTTTGACGTTAAAAAATTTACTTTCCTTAAAAAGCGGCATTGTGGAAGGTATTAATAGATTTTGCCAAGTCGAATTAAAATTTTCTACCTGTTTTAGTTAAGTTTTTATAAATAAAAAAAAAATGGTACCGTGAGGGTCCAAAAGTAAATTTTTTTTTAAAGTTGGTACTAAATTGAAAACCCCATTTAACATCCCTGTTTCTGAAAGTGATACGAAATTCCTGTAGATGGCATTAAAGTTCGCAAAGTAATGAATTGTCAAAAAAAATTTAGTCTACCCGGGTAATGCCGGGCACTTCAGCTAGTAATATATAATTTCATATTATTAACCACATGTTGTTATAATTACTTTTTAAACAAGTTGATTTTGAACTAGTTTTATAAATTAACTTTTTCATTTATTTATTTTAGATTTTTTGCTAATAATGTTTGGAATTTTTAATGTGGGTGCTAAGTCAAAAAGACAAAAACAAATCAACAATCTTATTCTACAATTGAAACAATTATAAAGAAAATGAGGTAAGTCCAGTTAATAAAGAAATAATGGAAGATTTCATAATTAACGATTTATTTAAAACCCTTCGTTGTGGAAAGTTTCTTAATCCCGGAGTTCTTCAAAAAATAGCTTTTTAAATTCACTAAGCCTTCCCATGTTTATCGCACATAAAAAAAATAAAATCGACTTACCTCACTTTCAAAATAAATGCTTCATTTATTTAGAATTCTAAAGTGCTTACACTCGTTAAACAATAATTTAGTTATTAAGTAATGCTAATAAATAAAATATTAAAACAAATGCAAAAAAAGCAGCTACTGTTAACTAATTAATTGACATTTTAAAAACACCTACTTGAAAAAAAACAAAGCTAAATTAAAAAGAATTATTTAAAAATGGGCAAAAATTTTAAAATTCTTTAAAATATATTAAAAAATTAACAAAAATTGACACAAATTTAATGTTTAGATATTTCAATTAGACACCTTTAGGTAGAATGATAATAATGTGTATAAAAAGATAGATGATTAATTAGTTTTTTTTTATCATAATTACTAATTATAGTCATTAGCTATTTAAAATATTAAAGAACATTTAAAATGATTATTTTTAAAATAGCATAAGGCACGTTTTTAAATGTGAGTCAACATTAATGACGAAACACAATTATTGATGAAATTTTTTGGTTTAAAATTATTATTTTAATGAGGGCTAAAAATAGATTTAAGAAAATTAAAATATTTATTTAAACCCTGGCAGAGTAAACTATGTGGTAGACATAAACTACGTAGTAAGCAGAAATTATGCTTAGTAAAGTTTTTATAAATGTAATGAATAAAATGTATAATACTATGAAATATTTCATAAATACGATGAAAAATTTCATAGATTTAATTTATTTTTTCTAAAATATTTGATCAAATTAGGAAACTATTTCATAGTATTTATGAATCACTTCATTGGTACCATAAAAAAGTTGCATATTTATAATGAAATACTTAACAAGTAGAAAAGTTAAATTCGACTTGGCCGAATCTATGAATACCCTCCACAATGCCTTTTTTAAGTGATAGTAAATTTTCTAACGTGAAAAAAATAATAATTTTGATTAGAAATATTTTATTTTGTATAAAAAAAAATTTTTTTTTAATAATTTTTTGGAAAAAAATACTAAATTTTTTTGAAGTATAAAATTTATTTGGAGTGTATATTTTTGAGTGACAAAAATACGTTGTAAAATATTTTTGTGACTTACCAATGCTTTTAAAACATGTTTAACGGTTTTTCAACACGTGAATTAAGGTGAAACTAAAATTTACGGGGTTTTGCTAATAACTTTTGAACCATTAAACCAATTGGGCTGAAATTCAATACGAACCAGACAAGGAACGACAAATATATGTGCCAAGCTTCAGCATCCTCAGAATTGCTTTTCAAAAGTTAGTGGGTTTTTTATCTCGTAAATTCAAGAAAAACCCTTGCTGAAATTCAGTCTTTTGCTCATAACTTTTGAACCACAAAACCGATTTCGCTGGATTACAATAACAACCCGATCAGGTAAATGCCCAACATATATGACAAACTTCTGGAGCCTCTGTAAAGTCTTTGAAAAGTTAGCGTGTTTTCAGCAGACAGACGGACGGACGGACACCGCATAGATCGATCGTGAAAATATATACCTTATGGGGTCCTAGACCAATATTTCGAGATGTTACAAACGGAATGACAAACTTATATATACCCTCCATCACTAGAGTGGTGGGTAAATAAAATTACCCATGACCAAAAATTATTCCTCGCAAAAAATGCAATGAGATCGCTCACTCACATTTGTTTGTTTTAATGGTTTCGTGCGTGTATTTATAACATACACAAAGGCCTGATCGAGGATGTAGTAAAATTTTTTTTTAGAAGCCTTCAGAAAAGGGTCCGAAATCTGTATAAAAATAAAAAATTTTGTTGGCAAAGAATCGCTAGAAAAAATCTGGAGCGAAATTGATGACTGATATGCCCATTACCCTAATGTCAGTTGAGGCCCCAAGCTGGGCGCCATATATTACCATACCTCTTCTGGGACTTAAGCTAACACACCTACCCTCTATCTCTAATTGTTAAGGCGGTCCCCATACAATTTTTTTTTTATTTTTTGTAAATATGTTTTATTTAATCAGCTTCTACCGGTCCAATGGTGCGTCCAAGAGGGGTCATTAGTGAGACCGACCCCCATTTATTTTTACCCTAAAACATTTTTTTAAAACATACCTACGCCCTATCTCCACTCCCTAAGTAGGCTCCCATACAAATAACAGTTGGAGCAAATTTTATAAAAATGTAATGTTGTATGGGAGCCTACTTAGGGTGTGGAGATAGGGCGTAGGTATGTTTTACAAAAATGTTGTAGGGTAAAAATAAAAAAATTGTATGGGAACCGCCTTAACAATTAGAGATAAAGGGTAGGTGTGTTCAGAGAAAATGTTTGGACTAAAAAAATATTGTGGGTCGGTCATACATTTTGTTGCTCTAAGGGCACTATTAGGGAAGTTAGAGCAAATTTTAATAAATGTCGGTCTTATAAAGGACCCCTCTATGACTCACCATTGGAGCAGTAGAAATGATTTTAAGATTGAAAAATTACAATAAAATTTTTTCAAAAAATTTAAAAAAATAGAAATAATCGTTATCCCACGATCCTCCTGGGTAAAAAGTTTGTAGAATCGATAGAAGTTTTACACAAAAAAATTTCAAAAAAATCGAAGAGTACAAACATTTTCAAAAATGAGATTTAAATTTTAAAACTTAAAAATCGTATACTAGAGCGCTTTTAAGAATTTTTTTGGCATTATTTTTTTAAAAATTATGTAAAAAAACAAAAAAAATGGACCATTATTTAAGAAGTTATGAGTAAAAGAAGTTTGAGTTAAGGAACAAACTAAATTTTTTTAAAAATTCGATATCTTTTTAACGGGTCATCAAAAAAATCTGAAAATTTACCACGAAGAAATTTTTGAAGGGTACTAAAAACTGTAAACAAATTGGGAAAATCTAAAAAAAAAAATTTTCAAAGTGTCCGATTTGACATGGAATGCCCCATATATACTTTATGGGGTTCAAGACCGATATTTCGATGAGTTACAAACGGAATGACAAACTTATATATACCCTCTATCACTAAGTGGAGGGTATAAAAAATATAACAATTGGTCGACTGTTTCCGAGGTATCGATATTTGAAATTTGCTACAAATGGCGGTTTTTTTTCCACGGTTTCGGTTTTTGAGACATGGGCTCCTGTTTTTTTCCAGATTCAAAAAATTAAAAGAAAAATCACAAAATTTATTCCATTGACTATTTCATAGAGATTGAGACAAACTTTTAATTCACAGGAATGTGAAACCAGCAGCGTCATCTGTTCATATGGATGGTATAAGTATCAAGGAATCTTATACTCTTGATGTTCTGGACATAAAGTTGAGTGTGATGTCCGCTTTAATAAGCACGTTTTTCAAGTGTCGAAAGAAGCATTCAAGTGGCTTGGTTTTTTAAGCCGTTGCAAGAAGTACTTCACCTCATTAGATCTCCTTACTAATTATACCACCTACATGTGACCGAAGACGAAATACAACTCCCATACATGACCAGGAGCTTCAAGATCTATTTTGGAGCTCTTGGACCGTGTTCAAAGGAGGGCGTTGATGCTTATTAATAACAATAGGGTATCCAATAGGGTGGCTCGTTTTTGGGCTTTTCTCTCTGATCAAATTCTAATACCCGCCAAAAGTGTCGGTCCCCTAAGGGTAACTCACATGCAAAATATCACTCCGATCGGAGTTTATCTTCTGTCTCCACTTTGAGCCTCAAAATTGGGGTTTTCGCAAAAAAGGACTTTAAAAAAAAAAAAAAATTAAATTTTTTTATTAAAATAATTAGAAAAATATTTTTGTATAATATTTGATCGTAATTACTTAAATATGAAATTTAAAGATTTTACGGTATCATTAACCCGTTCAAACTTGATACCAAAAAAATGGCATGATTTTGGGGGCGTTCTCAAAACACCTTTTTTCAAAATTTGAAAATTTTATTTAAAAAAAATTTTAAATATACCATTTTTTCTTTCTGAATTCATTAAGAACACCTTGGAGAAGAAAAATGTGAAATATGGCGGATATCCGTTGAGCCACTTTTCGGGAATCGCGGGGGGAAGTTAGCGGATTTCAAGGAAATGTTGGTTTTATCAATAATTTGGATTAATAAAATCTTATAAATTTCATTTTTGTGCAAATTAACGTTTTTTTGGTGTCGTGGCATTCTATTAGATAACTTTAAGTCTGTCATTAAATCTTACAGATCTAGGACGTCTTAAATCCACATTGGCTGGGGGTCAAAAATGACCCCCGCGGAAAATTTGAAGTTTAGAGCTTAAATTTTGTGCTATAAATAAGTTTAAAACGGCTTTTATGTTTTTTACCCCAACTATTATTTCGTATTAATATATTATCTTTAAAAAAATCGTTAACCCTTCTTGGTAGGGGGTCAAAAATGACCGATTCAATAAAAAGTATATATTTTTTCATATAAAATTAATTTGTGGCAATCTATTAGATAACTTTAAATCAGCCCTTAAATCTTACATATTTAAGATATCTTTAACCCACATTGGCCAGGGGTCAAAAATGACCCCGGCAAAAACTTTTAGGCATAGTGCTTGAATTTTTTGATATCAACAAAATATATATTTTTTATTGAATGTGTTATTTTTGACTTCCTGCCAAGAAGGGTTAACGATTTTTTTAAAGATAATATAATAATACGAAATAATAGTTGGGGTAAAAAACACAAAAGCTGTTTTATACTTGTTGATAGCACAAAATTTAAGCTCTCAACTTCAAATTTTATTCGGGGGTCATTTTTGACCCCCGGCCAATGTGGGTTAAAGACGTCCTAGATCGGTAAGATTTCATGACAGACTTAAAGTTATAAAATAGAATGCCACAACACCAAAAAACCGTTAATTTGCACAAAAATGAAATTTATAAGATTTTATTAATCCAAATTATTGATAAAACCAACATTTCCTTGAAATCCGCTAACTTCCCCCCGCGATTCCCGAAAAGTGGCTCAACGGATATCCGCCATATTTCATATTTTTCTTCTCCAAGGTGTTCTTAATGAATTCAGAAAGAAAAAATGGTATATTTAAAATTTTTTTTTAAATAAAATTTTAAAATTTTGAAAAAAGGTGTTTTGAGAACGCCCCCAAAATCATGCCATTTTTTTGGTATCAAGTTTGAACGGGTTAATGATACCGTAAAATCTTTAAATTTCATATTTAATTAATTACGATCAAATATTATACAAAAATATTTTTCTAATTATTTTAATAAAAAACTTAATTTTTTTTTTTTTTTTTTTAAAGTCCTTTTTTTGCGAAAACCCCAATTTTGAGGCTCAAAGTGGAGACAGAAGATAAACTCCGATCGGAGTGATATTTTGCATGTGAGTTACCCTTAGGGGACCGACACTTTTGGCGGGTATTAGAATTTGATCAGAGAGAAAAGCCCAAAAACGAGCCACCCTAGTATCCAACTCAATTAACTCATTGGAGCATCGTCGGAATGAGGGTTTTATGACACTTTTCTATCAATTTTATCATGGAAAGTCTTCTGCTGAGATAAGTGAAGTTATCCGTAGAGCCGTTTGTTGTCGATTTTCCAGTTAAACGCACATCGCATTACAGAAAAGGTTCGTTTATCAGTCGAACTAGCCGCATGTGGAATAATCTCCTCGCAGAGGTCTTCCCAATTTCTTTCAATGTAGATAAATTTCAGTTAAATATCCACAAACACAACTTTCTCTTTTCTCCTCCTCATAACCTATTTTCCTGATATCAACACATTGCACTGCATTAATAGGGGCATCCCCTGAGTGTTGGTTCAACTTAAAAAAAAAATAAAACTTTGATCGCTGGACACGAAAGGGTTAATTTAATACGAAAGGGATTTAATCCGATTGGCTTCAAATTTGTAACACAAAATTTTCAGGTTGAAGAGTTGAATAAAAAATGTCACTCTAATGTAGCATATTTGCACAAAATCATTCTACCCTTTATGTTTATTTAGAATCGATAAATATTGTTTAAGATTGTCTAATAGCAAACGATTTTAAATTATTATAGTTAGTAAAATCCTTAAAAAATATAAAATTTTGTTGGCAAAGAACCGCTAGAAAAAACTGGATTTTTGACTGATACGAACATTATCTTAATGTCAGTTTTTGGCCCCAAGCTGGGCGCCACATATTTATTTAAAAAACCTGACCTACCTCTTCTGGGACTTAGGCTAACTACGGATTTCGATCATGCTGAGAGTTGAGTTCTAATCTTCTCTCTTCTCTCTTCAGAAGCATGTTCATTCCCAGTTGGAAAATGTGTCACTGAGGAAATTTCCACAGTGATTCCTTGAGGAAATGTCTTCAGGTTCTGACAAATCATAGGCAATCCTTGATGACATGTCCTAACATTGTCAGCACTGAATGTTTGCTTTAAGAGTGTGGACAATTCCTCTAAGTCGTCTAAAAGGAAATGTCTTCAGAATAGCAGTATATTAAATTAGAATTTTAAATCTGGGCAACTCTTTAATTTCCAAGAAAAAGATGGCAATATTATCCACTTAATTAAAATAAAATCAAAATCTAACAAGTAGAATAAAAGTAATAAATAGACAAAAAATTTTAAAAATAAAGTTTGGAACAAGTGGTTAGGTGTGGGACTAATAAACTGGAGGTTCCAGGTTCAAATCCAGTTGGGACTAAAAAAGGCGAAAAGTTTTTTCTAAATATGAGAAAGATAATTTATAAAGGAAAACGGATAAAAGTAAAAACTAAAGGAAATACGAAAATTTTTTGTATTTTCGCATGACCAATGTCAGACATTTCCCCAAAGAAGTCTTAGGTGACATGTCCCCAGAAGGTCAGCCCTGACCACTGCTGACTTTGAGTGAGGACATTTTGAAAATTTGTATGAAACTGTCCTCAACCCAGTACATAGAGATGTCTTGTGGATGTCAGGTGTGACTCTGACATGTCATCGCTCCGTCACTGAGGATGGCTCGAGGACGTTGCCAACTGGGTTTGTACACAATATGTTTTCGGCATTGTAGCCTGTATTCGTCAATTCCGTCACGTCGAAGGATTTAAGATTATAAGCAGCCGAATTCAATTGTTTTAAAAATCACATTTTGTTAAGTGCACTATAAAATTTTAAGTAGCAATATAAACAAAAAACCTCTTTTTAAATCAATGCAATAAATTATAAATTCAACTTAATTTCAATAATTATTACAAATCTCTTAATACCCCCTCAATATTTTGTACTTAAAATGTCATCAAATTTAATCAATAGATTCAATAATATTTGTTTTCTATTATTTTATTTTTTTTGCTCACAAATCAATCGTGTCTAATGACATTTCTAAATATTTAAACACTAAAAAATAAATAATAGACCGACAGACAAATTCACACACACACACATATGCACGCATAGTCATGAAAATAGATAAATATTTATTTTATCTCTCTCTCAACAGTAGGTAATTAAAACTTGAAGAGGTAAATACAATTTTGCTAACTAAATAGACAAGTTAAATAAACTGAGTGTTTATTTTTTTTTTTAACGACTGAACGAACTAATATATTAGTTAGGTACTTAACTGGGAAAATATACAGTAAAGTCTAATAAAAAGGGACTGGGGAAAATTGGTTGGAAAATAGAGTGATGTGGGAGATAGTAAACAAAGAGAAAAAACATGTTTGGAACATGATTGCAGCACACCAAATTAGCCATAATGAAGGGGAAGTATAGTATGGTTGATTCATTTGATCATATATGTATATATGATTGTGACAATCATACTAAGATCATCAACAATTATTAAATGACAATTTTTTTATAAAACTATAATCAACATCATCATAACATGATCGCTACAATCATGTTATGATAAAGTTATCAATCATAATATGCCCTTCCCTTAAAGTTGTCTCATTCATATTTCTTCTCTGTATGTAGCTAAAGAAAGGTCTAAAAGTAGCCAACATTTTCGATTTTTTGGTAAAACCTTATCGAGTGCAATTTTTTTTTGGAAGTGCTCTTTATTGTTACATTTCCCTGTTATTGTATTTATTTTTACAACTATATACAAAATATACAATTTGGAAGGTAACAGCTAAAAAAAACGGTCTAGAAATAGCTAAATTTTCTGATTTCTCTTTATAAATTTATCCATTGCAAGAATTTATTGGTGTCTAATATGTCCTTTATTATTACATTTCCCTGTTGTTTGTATTTATTTTTACAATTACTTATATACAAAAAATTTTCACTTTCGTTTCTAGCACCTGCAATTATATTTTTTTTTTTCATATTTAAGGTAAATATTGGTTTATGAAAACAATTGTTTAAAAGGTTCATAAAATGAAAATTATAGTATTAATTAATCTGATGTTGATATGGTAATTGTTGAAATAAATATTAATTTTATGGGAAATAATATTAAATAAATTGTAGCAATTATATGAAGTAGTTATAATCAACTAATCGTATGATTGATAATAATTTAATACAACAAGGCGTATGATTTATAAATATTAGAGTTCGTTTGGTGACTATGTCACTTCATCTGTTTATCGGATATCATCATATTTTTGAAGGATTTAGGGGAGCTAAAAAGAATGCCTTTATTTTTGGAAAAATTTTCACTCCTTGGGGTGGTTTAAAGCATCTGATAACGCGGATTTTGAGCTGATTTTTCTGCAGAGAAAAAACGGCTGAATATATTGCAAATCTGATTTCAACAGTCAATTCTACAGCAAAAATTAATACAATAGCAGTTTTTCGAACTCTTAAAAAAAGTTCCAATAACCCACAGCAGGGGGCGGAAAATCAATTTTTTTAAAAAAAAATTTAAAATATTTTTTAATCATGCACGATGAAGAGGCAGTTTTTGCTAAGAAAATTGGTACAAAAAGCACCTTTCTATCACAACCCATTAAAAAGTTATAAGGCTTCAAAATGATTTTTCTAGTGGCAAAATTATAAAACACTGACCGAAATTTAAAAAAATTTTGGATGGGTCAGCGGTCTGGACACTCGTTTTCGATTAGCCTTTCAAGGCTGATTCCAACATGGTTTCCAAAGTTTTTCATAACGTCAGGTTTTTGAGGAAATTGAGGTCAAAGTTCATAAAAAAAGCATTTTTGTGCATTATTAAGAGCATTTTTTGTGATATTTTTGGATGATATTCTGGGATCGTACAAATCGTTTTCGATTAACATTTCGATACTGATCCTGAATCTGGTTTTCAAATTTTTCTATCACGTCATGTTTTTGAGAAAATTGAGATCAAAAATCTCAAAAAACGTGCTTTTGTTCATTTTTGAGAGCTTATAACTTCTTAACGGGTTGTGATAGAACGGAAAATTTGGTACCATTTTGTTAAGCTTAAAATGCCCTTTAATTGTGCATATTTAAAAAATAATTAAAAAAAAAACTGGAAAAACCTTATATTTCCGCCCTCTGTGGTGGGTTTTTGGAACTTTTTTTAAGAGTTCAAAAAACGACCATAGTATTATTTTTGCTGTAGAATCGATCCTACACTTCAAATTTCAAATTTCTGGAACCATTAATTCAGACGAGAAAAATCACTAAAGTAAAATTTTTATCCTTATACAACATTTCGAGGGAATTTCTTAATGGTACTTTTTTCGGAAAAGGGTTTCCCCGGCTGGAAATCTACATTTGAATTTTTAGGACCATTATTTTGAGAATATTGAAAAAAGGGTACCAAAGTACATTTTTTAAATTCCTAAAATCAAGACATTCTTAAAAGTACCTTTGTAAAAATATTTTATTCCTCTGGATGATCCTACAATCAAAATTTCTAGTTTCTGGAACCATTAATTCAAGAGAAAGTAAAGTTCCAGAGTACATTTTTTTTATATTTTTACACCATTTAAATTGGAATTAGGAAAAGGTACTTTCAGAATGGTTTTCTTCAGCTCTTTTTTGCTTGAATGTTCAAGAACCAAAATATTAAGTTTCTACACTCAAAGAGAAAGCTTAATTATATTTATGAAAACTGTCATAAATATAATGAAAGTCTTCATTAAAATTTGTACGATGAAACAGTTTCATAAATACAATGAAACAATTGCATAATTGTTCATTTAATCAATATCTATGAAATTTTTCGTTATATTTTTTAAAGGTTTCATAAATGAAACTCTTCATGAAACTCTTCATAAATATTATAAAATATTTCATAAATACGATGAAACATTTCATAGATTTAATTTTTTTTTTCTTAAATATTTGATCATATTAGGAAACTATTTCATAGTATTTATGAACCAATTCATTTGTACTATGAAATAGTTCCATAATCAAAATAAAATATTTAAAAAATAATACCACAATTCCCTTCAGCGACGAGAATAAAACGCGTTAGTCCATGTTGCGATCAGTTTTAGTTGCGTAAGGTCCTTAGCCGCGATATTATTCAGATTCTCGATTACCGCTTTACCTAGTATTCGCTCGCGGTGTCTGGCCAATACGGGGCATTGGCACAGAATATGTCCAACTGTTTTATCTGTATTAGGTTCATCACATCTTCTACAATTGGCATCCGAGATAAGTCCCATAGTTTTCGCGTGAAAAGCAATTAGGCAGTGTCCTGTGACCACTCCCGTGAGTAAACGACAATCCTCTCTGTTAAGTGAGAGTACACTGATAGAAATATGTACATGACAATAATGAAAATCTGCATTAATGTTATGAAAAATGGCGTTAAAAAGGAACCTATGTAGGGTTTCATTGAATTAATGAAATAGGTATCATAAAATGTAATTGCAAGAACAAGTTTCATTAAATGAATGAAAATTGTTCATACAAATTATAAATTTTATTTATGAAAATTTTTCATTTCTTTAATGAAAAAAGCAGTTAATTCTTATGAAATACTTTCATTGAATAAATCCTACTTTTTATTTTTGAAATGAAATACTTTCATTCAATAAATGCTACTTTTATTTTTAAAATGAAATATATTTATGAAATTGTAAAGATCTTTTTATAAAATTAAAAATAATAAAAATGGTTTTCACTTTGTTTTCTCTCACAAAATTTTATTCCAACCTTAAATTGTAATACGTAATTAAAACCAAATTTAGTAAATATAAAAATAATAATTTACTTTTTTCCAAATTTCGTAAAAAAGTCTGAAAAAATCACAAAATCACCAAGTAAAAAAAAACTTTCACATATTTTTTATTTTATCTATAGATTTCACTCAGTTTTCTCACACAAAATTTTACTATAACATTTACTTTTAATACATAAGTAAAACGACGAAGTAAAACAAAAAAATCACGCTGTGATCAGCAGTTTTGTGCGCGCGTAAACTAACAGACTAAACAGACGCGACACGACAGGTGTCAAAAAACAGCAAATTTTGTAAATAAAACTTAATGAAATTTTCTAATGAAACTACGAAATCTAATGAATCAAAATTAATGAAAATCTTGCATTATATGTATGAAATTTCATTCAGCATATGAAATATTTCATTGAAAGAAACAACGTTAATGAATTCCATTCATTATCCATATCAAGCGTTTTTCTATCAGTGTAGGTAGCGAGTTTTCCCGAGGTCGTAATGCGGCCAGATTGTTCTGGTGATACTGCTCGTGCTTAGCTCTCTCCATTTCCTGTTTGCAATAGAAATGCAACGACAGTCACTTCTCGTTCTATAGTACTGAATCGGGGGCTCAATATGAACAAAAGTTCCTACGCCTTCATAGTATTTAGGAAATATTTCATAATTTTTATAAAAAGTACATTGGACGAACTTTAATGACAAGTTTCATTATATTTATGAAAAGGTTTCATAGTATTTATGAAATGTTTCATTAATAGAGCAAATAAAACAGTACATTGGACGAACTTTAATGACAAGTTTCATTATATTTATGAAAAGGTTTCATAGTATTTATGAAATGTTTCATTAATAGTGCAAATTCGTTATTTTTTTAGAAATAAAATAGATGATATTTACATTGGAAAAACTAAAATAAGGAATTAAAATTTTAAAAATCGTCTTCAGGAGCTATAATTGTTGTGCCCTAATTTCTTATTCATGTTATAAAAAATCATATGACACGTTTATAAATTTTTTTTATGAAATCTTGAAATTTTATGAAGTGCATTTTATAGACTTTTTTATACCCCCCAACTACAGTATGGGGGTATACTCACTTTGTCATTCCGTGTGTAACGCATCGAAATATTGGTCTAGGACCCCATAAAGTATATATTTTATTGATCAGTGATCGATTCTAAGACATTCTAGCGATGTACGTCCGTCCGTCCGTACGTCCGTCCGTCCGTCCGTCTGTCCGTCCGTCCGTCTGTCCGTCTGTCCGTCTGTAGAAGACACGATACAGTCCAAAATAAAAGAGCTAGACTTCCGAAGTTTGGCACAAATATGTCTTATATTCCTAGGCAGGTTAAGTTCGGAAATGGGCGAAATTGGACCAAGGGGAAAAAAGTTCCCCTTTGGAGAACTAAACCAACCTAAGAAAAACCGCAATTTTTTCAGGGTTTTTTGTACTTTTGCTAAGCAAATGCAACATTCTTATCTCAGATGAAGTTCAAAATCGCAAGGGGAAGGTGCTCCCTAACGTCTCCCACCAACCCCCCCCCCCCTCCAAAAAAAAAGACGCCCATGGATTTTTTTTAAATTGTTTTTCTTTGTACATTTTGGAGGGTATAAAAGATTCGGCACAGCCGAATGTAACACTCTCACTTGTTTATATTTATGAAGATTTCATAAATGTAATGAAATTTTATGACAAAAATATTTATGAAATCATGTCATAAATATTATGAAGCATTTTTCTCTGAGTTTTGTTTTATAAGATCGGAAAAGTACCAGAGTTCATTTTTTTAGTACCAATTTTACAATTTTCCTCATATTAAAATCGCAATTTCCAAAAGTTAAATTTTTAGACTTTTTCCGTTGGAAGATTCTAGATTAAAAACTATTTTTTTTTTTAAGAAAGAAATAGTACCAGACTACACGAAATTTTACTCCTTTTTACTCTTTTATAATCGAAACTGCAAAAAAGTATTTTTTTTTCTGAATTTTTATTTCGATAGATGATCCTACATTTTAAATATCAAGTTTTATTGGTCATTTTTTCAGAGAGTAATAAAAAAACTACCAAACTGCACTTTTTTTACCCTACTGGAATCTTTTTACACAATTTAAATCGGAATTGTCGAAAATTACATTTTTAGAAAAGTATTTTTTCAAAGAAACCTTTATAAATATAATGAAGTTTTATGAAAATATCTATGAAATGCACTTCAGAAAGTTTCACGATTTCATAAAAAAAAATCATATTTTAGTTCTTCCAATGTATATAAAATAAATTTTATTTAAAAAAAAAAATAATGGATTTGCTTATATAAATGAAAAATTTCATAAGTACTATGATTTCTTTTCGTTAATAAAATGAAACTTGTCATTAAAGTTAGTCCAATGTAAGTGTTTCATAAATACTATGAAACATTTTTTAAATACAATATTTTTTTTTTGAGTAGGTTTATTCTAGCTCGAGGTCATTATTTTCTTATGAAAACTACGATATTCTCATAGAATAGTTTTCAAGAAAATTTTTTTCTGTATTAAATTTATTTTATTATTTTTCTGTATTACATTTATTTATAAAACCTTTCATAAATATAATGAACATTTTCATAAATATTGATCCTTTGAACAATTATGAAACTGTTTCAAGTTATTTATAAAACTGTTACGTTAGACAAACTTTAATGAAGATTTTTATTGTAAGCATGAACGTTTTCATAAATATAATAAAGCCTTGTATTTTTTAAAACATTCATTTGCCCTTAGAATTAAAAATCTCACTTAAATTAAATATAAGTATTTTTTTTTATTCTAAAATAAATATTATGAAATACTTTTGTAATTTTCGCACTAAGCAACTGTGTGAAAAACAACAGAAAAATCCATTAGTTCTCAATGAGGAAACACTACAAAAACAACTAGCAAAAAGGACCTTTAAAGTAAGAAAAAAAAATTAAAAATGCTTTTTGAAACACAAAAAAAAAACTAAATAATAAAAGAGCATAACACAGATGAAGAAAAATATTGTTTTTTCTGTTTTAAAGTTGATTTTAGCTGATTGTTGTTTTTGTTTTGCCATTTCCAATGTTAACATTTATGATGACAATGACGCCAATAAGTCTGGACGTCTGCCAGGATATACCAATACACACACATACATAAAGACAGGAGGGCTGAAACAGCAGAGAAATAGTTATAGAAATTAAATATAAACCTTTAAAAAAAGGAACAATAATGCCAACAGAAAAACACACACTTACAGAGAATTACCAAAAGGACGTCACGAACAGAGAAATAACAAAACTGTAACTAATACACTCACATATAGTGACATGAATATGGACAAGTACAAAGAAAGAACAAAACAAAAAAAAAATACTATAAAATGAACAAACCTTTAGAAGCTATCAAAAACATCAATTGAGAGGGTGGCATCGTGGTATTTAAATGGAATATTAGGGAGGTGTATATTTCTAAAACTTTTTTAATGTATAAGGAACAAGGAACATTTTTAGAACAACTTTCCCTTGAAAAAAACAATTTTTTCATTGGGCCCCATGTTGGGCGCCAAAATTTGCAATGTTGAAAAAAAATTTATTTCCTTAACTTTTTCCTTATATGTTTAGGGAGTAAAACAAATTCCGTTTAAATGATAAAAAAAAATTTCATCGATATAAACCAGTCATTTAGTTAGGCCCCACGTAGGGAGCCAAAATTCTTAAAAACCGCATGTTTATTAAAATTAAAATTTATTAAACTTTTTATTGTATAGGGAGCTAAATTAAAACTTCGATTAAATGATACAAAACCTTTTCATTCAAAGAAACAATTCTTTAAATTGGGTCCCCACGTTGGGCGCCAAGGTTAAGATGGAAGTCCCGATACTCACTGAACGTGCCAAGACGGAATGAAATAGTTTGAGAACAGGTTGAAGCCAACTATATACGAATCGAATAAAATTTTTTAAAGAAACGCCCCAATAAGGGCATCAAAAAAAGATGAATTTGTTGTGTAAAAAATAAGGAAAACTGATATAACGACTTTCAGTTAAAAGAAACAAGTTTGAAATGGGCCCCACGGTGGGAGCCAAAATATTTACATTCCACCATGTTTAATAAAATTTTATCTCTCAAACTTTTCATTTACAGGGAACAAAAATTAAATTTTGATTAAATCATACAAAAACTCTTCATTCAAAGAAACAAGTTTTTCAGTTGGAAACCCATGATTGGCGTCAAACGTAAGATGAATGTCATTTAACCGGCCAAGGTGAAATGAAATAGTTTGAAACCAGGTTGAGGCCAACTATAGACGAATCAAATAAAATTTTTAAAGCAACGCCCTGCGATTGGCGCCACGAAAAGATGTTTTAGTCATGTAAAGAAAAAAGAAACAAGTCTTTCAGTTGGAAACGCAAATTAAGATGGAATTCCCGATACTCACTAAATTTTGAGGTCAAATATAAACGAATCGAATGAAAATGTTAAAGGAAAATCCTAAAATGGGCACCAAAAAAGGAATGATTTTTTTGTAAAAGAAATAAAAAAAACTTATATAACTGATTTCCGTTGAAAGAAACAATTCCTGTAATTTGGTCTTACGTTGGGAGCCAAAATTCTTAAAAACCGCAATGTTTATTAAAACGTTTTTCTTAAACTGTCCATTGTATAGGGAACAAAAATACAACTTCAATTAAATGATACAAAACTTTTCATTCAAAGAAACAATTATTTTAGTTGGGGCCCCACGTTGGGCGCCATAGTTTAGATGGAAGTTCCGATACTCACAAAACTTCCCAAGTTGGAATAAAATGGTTTAAAACCAGTTTGAGGCCAACTATATACGAATCGAATAAAAAAAATTTAAAAAAGGCCACACGATGGACAACAAAAAAGGATTATTGTGTTGTTTAAGAAATATGAAAAAATAATGTATGTAACTACTTTTCGTTGAAAGAAACAAGTGTTTTAAATGGGCCCCACGTTGGGGGCCAAAATTGTTAACCATCACAATGTTTGGGGAACAAAAATAGAACTTCCATTTAATGCTGTAAAACCTTTCCATTGAAAGAAGCAAGTCTTTAAGTTGGGGGGCACACGTTGGGCGCCAAAATTAAGATGCAAGTTCCGATACTCACTAAAAGTACCAATGTGGAATAAAACGGTTAAAAACCAGGTCGAGGCCAATTATATACGAATCGAATAAAAAAAATAGAGAAATGCCCCACTATGGGCGCCAAAAAAATATGATTTTCGTTGTGTAAAGAATAAGGAAAAATGATATAAGGACTTTCAATTAAAATAAACCAGTCTTTTTATTGGGCCACACGTTGGGAAACAAGATCTTTATTTAGACCCCATGATGGGCGCCAAAGTTAAAATGAAAGTTCCGATACCAACCAAACTTGTCAAGGTGGAAAAGCTTGTCTTAAAACTAGATTACGGCCAAATATTTATTAATCTAATAAAAAAAATAAGGAAATGCCCCACGATGGGCGCAAAAAAATGTGTGATTTTGCTAATTTCCATAGTTAACCAGTTCATTACGATTATTTTGGACTGCATCGTGCTTTCTACAGACAGACAGTCGGAAGGACTTTCATAAAAAGTCTTATAATCTATAATAAATCAATGACATGACCACTACACTCAAAATAATTCTACAGTAAAAGGTTAAGCAAGTGATTTTCTACAAAAATCTACTAATTATTTACTAATTTTAGTATCTTCAAAGTACTAAAATTAGTAATTTTTACTGGTTTTCAATAATTTTAGTAAAAAATTTTAGTATTGGTTACCAATTTCTGCACTAGGTCCTTTTGGACTAAAATTTTGTTAAATTTTTAGTATTGAATACCCAAGTTTTTTTTTGGATGTAGTGCAAGTTTGGTGACGTGTTTCTTAAGGCGAAATCTGGACATAAGGGCATCCCGTTAAATTAAAACTTTCGAATTTCGTGTCGTAATACCTCCCAAACGATTGCAACGTTAGAGCTGAATATAGGAAAATTTATGAAAAAAAATTCGACCAAAAGTCATGTCCGAATTTTCTAACCAAATTCGGCTCAAAAATTCGGAAATTTTGCGTACTATATTGAACAAATATTTAAAAAATTCCGAAAACGCGATTTTGGTCCCCAGATGCTGATTTTTAAGCATACTCAAATTTTCTGAATTTTTAAGCCGGATTTGGTTAAAAAATTCGGACATGAGCGTTGGTCGAAATACGTAGTTTTTTCCAACTTCGACCGCTGGTTGCCGACTGAAGATGACCTTACAAATTTTTTATAAATTTTTCCGTATTCAACTCTAACGTGGCGAAATTCAAAAGTTTACATTTGATGGGACGCCCTACTGGACATGTTTTTGAAACCCCGTTGTAGACAAGTAATAGTGATAGGTCACTTTTATGGAAAACTTCCCGAGGAAAGTTAACTGAGGCCCCAAGTTGGGCGCCAAAATTAAAATAAAACAAACTTAACTCCAATTCAATCTTAATCGAATGAATAATTTTGGGTAAATGACATTCAAAAATGTCCTTAAAGACTACGTCGAAACAATTCTTAATATTCACTAAAGTCTGAATAAAATGGTCAGCAGCAAGCTGAACTTCAATTTTCAGTGAATCAAAATAATGATAAGCGTAGCACCAAAATGAGAACAAGGAAAATCTTGGTGTTAAAAACACTTTCTCTATAAAATAAAAAGTCTTTTAATTCATGCCCCAAGTTGGGCGCCAAAATTAAGATGCGATTCCCGATATTCACTAAAATTGTCAAGGAAGATTAAATGATCTAAAACAAACTTGAAGCGAATTCTATCTCAATCGAATTAATAATTTCGGGTAACTGGCGTTCAAAAATTTTCCTTGAAGACTGAGTTCAAACAATTCTTAATGTTCACTAAACTTGTCGAGATTGTATAAAATGGTCAGCAGCAAGCTGATGGTAAATTTTCAGTGCCACAAAGATGAGAACGAGGAAATTCTAGATGTTAAAAACACTTCCTCTATAAATTACAAGTTTTTTAATTGAAGCCCCAAGCTGGGCGCCAAAAGTAAGATTATCTCCGATATTCATTGCCAAGGTAAAACACATTGGTCTAAACAAACTTGAAGCCAATTCTATCTCAATTGAATTGTAAATTTTGGGTAACTGGCGTTCAAAAATGTTCCTTAAAGACTGTGTCCAAACAATTTTTATTATTCACTAAACTTGCCGAGTCGATCAATTTTCATTGAATTCGAAAAAATAAGTGTAGCTCAAAAATAGAGCAAGGAAAACGCGGTTAACTGATAACACTTTCTTTATAAAATACAAGTCCTTTAATCGATGCCCCAAGTTGGGCGCAAAAATTAAGATTGGTCTCCCGATATTCACTAAAACTGCCAAAAAAGAACAAATGGTCTAACACAAACTTGAATTCAATTCTATCAGAATTGAATTAATAATTTCGGGTCACTGGCATTCAAAAACATTCCTTGAAGACTGTGTCCAAACAATTCTTATTTTTCACTCAACTTGTCAAGTTTGAATAAAATGGTTAGCAGCAAGCTGAAGGTCAATTTTCATTGAATTGGAAATAATTATAAGTGTAGCTCAAAATGAGAGCAAGAAAAAACTCGGTTAACTGATAGAAACACTTCCTAAAGCCCCAAGTTGGGCGCCAAAATTTAGGTGAGTCTTCCAATCTCATTAAAACTGCAAAAGTAAAATCAAATGGTTTAAAACAAACTTGAAGACAATTTTATCTTAATCAAATTAACAATATTGGGTGACTGGCGTTCAAGACTTTGTAAAAACGATTCTTAATATTCACTAAAATTGTCGAGTTTGAATAAAATGGTCAGCTGCAAGCTGAAGGTCAATTTTCATTTAATTCGAAATAATGATAAGCGTAGCACCAAAATGGGAACAAGACAAGAACTTGGTTACCTGATACAAACACTTCCTTTGAGAAATGCAAACCTTTTAATTGAAGGCTCAAGGTGGGCGCCAAATTTGAGATAAATATCCGATTTTCACTAAAACTGCCAATAAAGAATCAAATGTTCTAAAACAAACCTGAACCCATTTAATCTGAATTAAAGTAATAATTTCGGTTAACTGTCCTTCCAAAAGGCCCCTTGTTGGGCGCCAAAAACAAAAGGCAATTCTTTGTAGTTTCAAAATTCTTCTTATTTAATTTTTTTTTAATTATAAACAAAATATGTCTCCCATAAATAAGTTCCTCCCAAAATATAACTTATTGGAATATCAGAGCAGCTGTTAGTGGGTGGCTGGGGGATTTCGAAATAGTTTACCGTTGTTGTTATTGAGATAACTAAAGTTTTACATTAACATTTATATACATGTACTTTTTCTTATATTTTATATAACAAACTAGGCTTCCTATATGTTACATAAATACCACTACTACCACTACATATGATACAAATACATACCAATCTAGATATTGTACACGTTTATATGAGTGACATCATGTTGTATAGTATTTTGTTAATATATATAATTTTTTTGTTTATGTATTAGTGTTGTTATTTTGCAAAAATAAAAAGGAAACCACGTGCTTTTCTTTAGTTTATATAGAAAAAAAATTAAAAAAAAAAGAAAAATACAAAAAACTTTTCTATTGTATAAGTATTATGTTATAGAATTTCTTCACCCCTTAAGGTTTTTCTAACTAAAAATTTGTAATGACAGTTGAAAAGTTTGAAGAAGGGATTTTTTTTCAAAGTGCACTACATTGGGAAAAGGGGTCATATTTTGGAACATAAAAATATACCAGAATTAGGAAATGAAATTTTATTTTACTTTATTTACTTCATGACCGGACTAAAACCAGTCTGGTGTCCTTTACGAGCTTCACAACATTCCTAAGCATAAAATCACGTCAGTTACCCGAAATTATAAATTCGATTTAGTTAGAATTGGCTTGAAGTTTGTTTTATACCATTTTTTCTACCTGGGCAATTAAAGTGAATATCGGAAAGTTCATTTTAATTTTGGCGCCCAACTTGGGGTTTCAATTAAAAGACTTGCATTTTAAAAAGAAAGTAACGAAAAAGCTTGTTAAGACAAAAAGACAAAAAGGTTGTTAAGAAAAAGTTTAGATATTCTCCAGTAGATGAATTGAAGGACTTATTGTAAAAACTCGATAAGCAATATTTCATTTTATGGCGGTTATTGCCTTAAAAATATTGAAATAATAATAAAAATATATCTTTTGAAGAACTTTCAAATTCAAGATATTTGCACGAAGGATTTAAACAAAACTTCTGGCAAAAATCTTTCAATGAAACATCAGTAGAATGCGAAAAGCACCAAAAAATAAAATGTTGCTTATCAAGTTTTTGCAATTAGCCCTTTAGAAGTCATTAAGCTTAAATTTAAACCTAATGAAGTGAATATCGAAAATTTCATATTAATTTTGGCGCCCAACTTAGGTCTTCATTTAAAAGACTTGTATTTTATAAAGAAAGTGAAAAAAAGCTTGTTGAGACTGAAAGACAAAAAGGTTGTTGAGGAAAAGGTTAGATATTCCCCAGTATATGAAGGCTGTATCCCAGTTGGATCCTTCAAGTTCCACCCTCGTAGCTGATTTAGTATTTATTCAATCTAGAAGCCATTAAGCTTAAATTAAAGCTTGATAAATTATCTTTCGAAGCAAGAATACCTCAGTAACGTTTTCATAATTCTACAAAAGTTCCTCAAAAAATCATATGGGCATTCTTATCATCTCCTTTCAGCCTTCAAGCACACTACACCTCGTCCACCCATGAAGAACAAATTTGGTCTCACCCCAGTTCCTTCTTTAATATCCGTTATTTTGTAAATTTTTTACACTATTCCCTTTTCCAAGTACTGTCTCCTCAAATCGTCCTTTACCATCGTTTACATTTTCTAACTAAATTCTTCTTCTATTTAAGTTTTCCATTTAGTAATAGTAGACATAACAAAACTTTAACACAAAAGGGTTTGAGGTTTCTACGGTTTCTTTGTATTACTTAAGTGGGTGGTTTTCTGTGTCGGTCGTATTTGTGTGTTTACAAGGAATCTCTCTAGTTTCACCATCAGAAGGTAGTTTGCAGGATGTTAAGTAAGACCTTTGCCTAGTAATATTTTTTTAACCTTTAGAACTTTTTTTTCTATATATTTACAGTAACTCACAATTAAATTCGTGCGGAAGATATCAACTCTTCAACAATATTGCACCCCATTGTTAACACACTTTGTCATTCCGTGTGTAACGCATCGAAATATCGGTCGAGACCCCATAAATAAATATAAATAAATAAAATTTTCGAAAAAAATGTTAATATTCATTCAATCTGGACGGCATTAAGCTTAAATTAAAGCTTGATAAATTATTTGCACAGCACTTTTTACAAAAATACGTGTTTGATAATGACTAATAAAATCAGCTATTTTTAAAATTTTTGGAAATTTTTTTTGAAAATATTTCTAAGTCGATTTTTTCACATTCGCAGCTTTGGTGGTCAAGCCAATTGGTCAAAGATACTGGGTTTTTCTTTTATATTAAGTGATTTTTTCGAAAAATTTAATAACTGAACATGAACTAAGAGACCAAAACAAAATTTCTAATTAAATTAGTGTTGTTTTTTATTCGACCTTTTAGTTATAATTTTTAAGAAATAAGCTTTGAAAATGCTATACGAAGTGTAGCGAAATATCAGCAATAAAGAATTTTACATACACTTGACCTCGAGCTCAAACAATTTTATTTCTTGAAAACAAAATTTCTAATTTAAAAAAAATTACTTGAAAGTAATGTTTAAAATACTTTCTAAAAAACAGTATTTAAATTAAATGCAATTTCCAGTTAAACCCTCGTAGCACGTTTACTATTAACTCAATCTGAACGCCATCGAGCTTAAATGAAAGCTTGTTAAATTTCCTACACAACGCTTTCTTTAAATAATAAATATTATTTGTCAAATTGCCATCTACTGCACGACATAAGCTACGAGTTACTGTATATTTTCTTTAATATATATCTTCTATTGTTGTAAACTAATACTAGATTTTCCGTAATATTGCCCGTAACAGTTGTCGTATGGTATTTATGGTTTAACAACAATATTTTAACATAATTTACTAACTAAATATTTTTTTTTTTTTATATTTTTGTTTAGTTTGTTAATATTATGCGATTGATATCGTGGTAAACACGATATGGACATGGGAGTTAGGGCTGATTTTTTTTATTTATTTTTTTATTTTTTGTTATTGTATGAATATTTATTGTATTGAGGAAGAGTATAAAAAGGGTATTTTTGTATTTTTTCAACAATAGAAATATTATTTTAAAAAAAATGTCATGATTGATAAAAATATAAATAAACAAATATTTTTTTAATGGCTGTAACGAATAATAAAAAAAAATAGATAGATTTAGGAAAAGGGTTAAAAGCTGGACGAAAAAAATTTTTTTTTTTTGAATATAAAAAGGACAATTTTTAAGGAAATATATAAGGAATAACACACAGTTACTCTTAACTTTTAAAAAAAGCTTTGATTTAAAGCTTTTAAATATTTTTGGATGTAAAAAATTGCAAATCCACAGTTTGATTCACATTGAGCTACGATTAATAAAAGCTTTTAACAAAAATAAAAGCTTTGCTTCAGCTTGGCTATTAACATGAAAGCTTTCATAGTGCTTGGCTATAAAGTTAAAAAAGCTCTTATTAAAATTCTCTTCAAATGGAAAAAAAATTTTACTGGGTTTCTTAAAGATCTTGGTAAAATTTTAAGGAAAATTTAATTTGAGCTTAATTAGCTCTATAGCCAAGAGAGCTTTATAGCTAACGGTCATAGCCAGGCTTAAGAGAGCTTTATAGCTTACTGTATTAAGTTTTAAAACAACCAGTCCTAACATCATCAAAAAAATCAGTTTAAATTAACTCTGTATTAACTCTTTTTAAAGCTTTTAAAGCTTATACAATTTTTTTTTTGGTTTAAAGAAAGAATTCCTTGTAGGCCTGACAGAGAAGATTCTCATTCTCTAATTAAACTTGACATTGAATCTTTCCTAAAAACTAAAAAACAAATTTAAAAAGCTATTTCTTTTCATATTCTCTCAAAAGCTCTTTAAAAAGATTTTCTTTAGAAAAAAATTTCCTTTATTATTATTTTTTAATTCACTTAATGTAGTTATCATTCAAACTTCAACTTATCAAACTTGACATACTATTTATATATGAAAAATACAAAAAAAATAAAAAAATATTACAATGATATATAGAAAAAATACAAAGATTAATGGGTCATATATTATAACAAATACTCGCACCATTAATATTTATGATACCCAATCATATAAATAATATTTCTAAAAAAAATATTAAACAACTAAATAAGTCTAAAAAAAATATTTTTATGATGCTTTAATTAAAGCTTTTAAGTAAAAATCATAGATCGCATAGCAAAAAAATATTGTAAAACATACAGCAACTCTTAAAAACTGTGAAAAACTTCCATTTAAAGTGTTGTTAATTTAATAAAAAATAAAAAAAAATAAAAAAAAATAAAAACACAATTTTGAAAAACAACATGAAAACTTATAATGACAATAATTACAAAGTAATTGTAATTTAATATTACCCAATAAAGCTTAAAAATAGCAACAAAAACGGCAGTTAAAAGAAACTGCATGATTGTAGAGAAAAAACCAGGGGAAGGATGGATAATAAAATTAAACCAATGGTAGAATTTAAACTGGTCCATTCTTAAACGTGGCATTCGAAGTTAAGAAATCATCCATTTAACAATTTTGTGGCACCAATCTTAGAATAAGTACCAAAATATTGCTTTTTAATAAAAAGAACTTTAATGAAAAGTACCAAAATAGTACTTTTAATTAAAAAACAATATAGTACTTTTAATTAAAAGAAAGTACAAAAATAGTACTTTAATTAAAAAAGTACACAAATATTACTTTTAATAAAAAAGTACCAAATTAGTACTTTTAATAAAAAAGTACCAAATTAGTACTTTATAACAAAAAATACCAATAAAATACTTTTATTGTAAAAAGTACCAAAATAGCACTTTTTTGTAAATAGCTTCAAAATATATTTTTTTTAATTAGAACTAAAAATGTTTTCATCGATTTTCGATCTTCCTTGGCAATTCCGCTAGAAAAAAAGTTGGGTATATTTGCTTAGCACTTTTTATTAAAATTAGTACATTTTCATACAAAGTACCAAAATATTACTTTTTTATGAAAAAAACTAAAATAGCTCCTTTAAGGTACCTACAGACGACGCAATATTATGCACAATATTTTTGACGTTTACCCACAAATGGCATACATAAAAATACTGTATAAAATATTGAAGCGAAAAAAATACATGCAGATTGTACATAATATTGAATCGTCTGTAGAGGCCTTTATATAAAAGTATATGCCTATAGAGTGGCATTTTTCTTAAAATTTTGATTTTCCTCAAATTTTTGCTATACTAGACCTAAAAATTATGAGGTACAAATTTGAGGCCAATCGAATAAAATTAACAAGTGACGCCCGGAGATAAATTTTTTTTGGTTTTTGAAATTAAAAAAAAAAACAAGTGAGAGTGTTAAATTCGGCTGTGCCGAATCTTTTATACCCTCCAAAATGTAAAAAAAACATTGTCAGGGGCGTTTGTTTTGGGGGAGGGGGTGATAGGCGTCAGTGGGGGACGTTGAGAGCACCTTCCCATCCCGATAAATATAACAAATGTTTCATTTATTTAACAAAAATACAAAAAAACATGTAAAAAATGTGTATTTTTTCAGAGGTTGGTTCAGTTCTTCAAGGGGGAACTTTTTTTCCCCTGAGCCGATTTTGCCCATTTACGAACTTAACCTGCCTAGGACCATAAGACATATTCATGTCAAATTGCAGGAGGCTAGCTCTTTTAATTTCGACTGTATCATGCCATCTACAGACAGACGGACGGACGGACATTCACAGAATGTCTTAGAATCGATCATGGATCAATAATATAAGTATATACTTTATGGGGTCCCCGACCGATATTTCGATGCGTTACAAACGGAATGACAAAGTGAGTATACCCCCATACTGTGGTTGGAGGGTATAAAAACAAGTGAGAGTGCTAAATTCGGCTGTGTCGAATCATTTATACCGTCCAACATGTTAAAAATATGAAAAAAAAATCTAGGGGCGTAATTTTTTGGTGAGAGAGAATGCTGCTTGGAGGAGGCTGTGGTGATACTTTCCCTTTCCCGATTAATTTTTACTTATTCTTTTATTATGCATTTTGCACTACAGTAATACAATTTTATCATAATTTTTATATTTTTTGCATCCACGGCCACAAAAGAGGGCAGGCCGTAAAAAAATAAATTTTCTAACCCTCTGGGTCCAACTACAGGACTTTGAAGTACTTCTTCCATAAAAATGCTGCATTTTCTTAAAAAAACTACAAAAAAAAACATATAAAAACAAGCAAGAGAGCCATAATCGGTCAAGACCGACCAAATGATTCCCTACACCTGTGTTTCCGGAAAATGGGTCCGAAGTACAAACATGGAATGATTGTACCTATCTTTTGTTAAATATTTATTTAGTGTAGAAAACACACACAGATCAAATTTTAGTGGAATTGGTTTATTTTTTGCCAATAGACCGATTTAATTGAATATGGGTCGAAATTTTTATATGGGGGACTTTTTGTTAGTCCAAAAATGGTCCAACTATATTCAGATTCGATTAGGTACCAAAGTACACGTTTAACACCTACAAATAACATTTTTATCAAATATTTCCTTTTTATGAATTTTTAGGGAATTCTGTGAATATCGCGAGGGTGGTTTGTATGGGGACTACGAGAAGGACTGACCCGATTCCTTTGAAATTTTGAATGATGATTCGTGCATACAAAATTTGATTACCTGCTAAATTCCAAAGCGATTTCTAATATAATACGGTTAATAGAGCCATTTAAGAATAATCCAAAGGTGGCGTTTTATATGGGGGCTAGGTCTTAACATGGACCGATTTTTTCCAATTTGAATAAGCTTCGTTCTTGGGCCAAAAATGCTTTAGTTTCGAATTTCAAGTCAATTGATTGAAAATTGCGACCTGTATCGTGCTTAAACCGTTAGATTAACAGAAGGACGGACAGACGGACATCGCTAAATCGACTCAAAAAGTAATTCTAAGCCGATCGGTATACTTGAAGGTAGGTCTAGGACCAATATTTTGGGTAGTTACAAACATCAGCACAAACTCATTATACCCTGTACCACAGAGTGGTGTAGGGTATAAATATCTCAGAATCTGAGATATTTCTGTCGCGGAATCTTTGAATTTTTCTATACAAAAAATATTTAAAAATCTGAAAAATTTTCTATACGAAACATGTCTCAAAATCAGAAAATTTTTTTATACGAAAAATGTTTTACATTCAACTTTTTTACGACAAATGTCTAAGATTCCGAAATTTTTATACGAAAAATTTTTTGGGAATCTGAGACTTATGTTGAAAATGTTTCTCTTTTAGAAAAATCTCAGATTTAGACTTTTTCTATAAAAGAAATGTTTTAGAATAGAAAAATATTCCTCTAAAACACGTTTTGAGCGCTTAAAAAGGCATTAAAAAACGGATATACGATCATGAAAAATTAAGCTCTTTTTTTTCTAAAATAATTTATTTGCCTTTCGAGGCCCCCGCGATCTCAGAGCCCTGTGTACCTGACCCAAGTGTCTAACAGCTAAAACGATACTGCTCATAGCAATACATTTTTAAACAGTTCCAAAATAATACTTTTTAATAAATAGTACCAAAATAGTACTTTTTAATGAAAAGTACCAAAACGGTAATTTTTAATAAAATGTGCCGAAATAGTACTTTTTTTATAAAAAGTACCAAAATTGTATTTTTTATTAAAAAGTACCAAAAACTACTTTTCTACAGGTTTTTTACTTCTTTTATGTCAGAAGAAGTTCGAGGTCCTGCATTTTGAACCAGAGGATTAGAAAATAAAATTTTTTTCTGCCGTTTTTTGGCGTATAATAAATAAATTTGAAAATTTGTATCACAAAGGCAAGGTGTCTCCCAGCCAAAAAAGTAAAAACTTAGGTTTTTATATAAACTTAGGTTTTTGGCGTGACCTTAAAATATACATATTTTTTTAAATCCAATAAAACAAAAACAATTTTGCATAAAAGATGCAATTTTAAGAAATTTTGAGAACAAAAGCTTTACAAAAGTTTTCAAGAAAATTTTAATTGAAAAATCTTTTACAAAAACTTTTAAGAAAATTTAGGTGAAAAAGCCTTTTCAAAAGCTTTCAAGAAAACTTTAAGTATAAAAGCTTTAACGAAATACTTTAAATGGATTTCAATGTCATAAACTTGAATACTAAATTTAACATAAAAAGCTTTTGCGAAAAATGATAATAGTTATGTAAATTAAAATCGGGATATTATGGATTAAAAGCTTGTAAAGGTTGAAATTTCTTTAATTTTTAAAGCAATACCTTTCTTTTACAAAAACTTTTAAGTAACTCATGGTGAAAAAGCCTTTTTAAAAGCATTCAAGTAAATTTTAAGTATAAAAGCTTAAACGAAATACATTAAATAAATTTAAAGCTAAAAATTTTAATACTAAATTAAAATAAAAAGCTTTTGTGAAAAGTGATTTTTGTTATATAAATCAAAATCAGGATTTTCTGGATTGAAAGCTTGTGAAACTTTAAAGTTCTTTAATTTTTAAAGGAATATGTACCTTCTCCTTTCTTTTTTAATCGATCTTATAGAGAAAAAGCTTTTTCAAAAGCTTTCAAGTAAATTTTAAGTATAAAAACTTTAACAAAATACTTTAAATGAATTTTAAGGTAACAAATTTGAATACTAAATTACCATAAAAAGCTCTTGTGAAAAACGATTTTTATTATGTAAATCAAAATCAGGATTTTCTAGATTGAAAGCTTTTGAAACTTTAAATTTTTTTAATTTTTAAATGAAAATGTACCTTCGTCTTTCTTTTTTAATTGAAAAGTCTTTTACAAAAACTTTTTAGTGACTTATAGTGAAAAAGCTTTTTTGAAAGCTTTCAAGTAAATTTTTAGTATAAAAGCTTTAACGAATTTTTTTAAATAAATTTTAGGTATTTCGTTAAAGCTAAATTTAAATTTAACATAAACAGCTTTTGCGAAATGTGATTTTTGTTATGGAAATCAAAATCAGGATTTTCTGGATTGAAAGCTTGTAAAAGCATTGTTATTTAAACGAAATCCGAAATCGCTGCTTTTCGAGTGCGTCTTCTTGATTTTTTGTGTGCTGTCAATAAAAAAGAAGCAAGAAAATTGGAATATTTTACTTAAAAAAACGCAAATAGAATAATTAAATTAATACGCATTAAAAAAAAAAAAAAAAAAAAAATTACAACAACAAATTCCACATACTTTAGAACAAAATAAAAAACATCTCGAAAATTACAAAAGTGAAAATTGTAATTTGCAGACACAATGTTTCATAATAAATTAATTACTTTGGCACTATTGTCATCTCTGTGCTTATTAACAGCCGCTCAATTGAGTGTTAATTTAAGACCGGCCGAATTCCCATCATCAGTTAAACCAATAATATTGCCAGCTAAAGATGAGACAACAACACCCTCCGTTATTACCACATCAGCAGCAAATACCACACCAACATCCACCAGTACTACATCAACTACGACTTCAACCACAACAACAACCACCACTACAACAACAGCAGCTCCAACACCTGATACCACTACAGCTGCACCCGTAACTACAACACCAGCTCCTAAACCTTTTCCAGAACCCGAAATAGGTACTTGGAATTCGAGTTGCATAATGGTTAAAATGGCAGCTCAACTAAATTTCACTTATGAAACCAAAGATAATAAAATGGCTCGTGCTCTTTATAATATCCCTAAGGAGGCTGTAGTTGAAGATGCCCATTGCGATATGAATTCTACAGAATTTTACAAGTCAATTGCTCAACATTCAATGGATTTGCAATTCGAACGTACCAATAGTACCACTAATTTGACCATGATGATGTTTACTTTGCCATTAATGAGTGATAGTTTTCCAAATGCTAAAGAAAATCAAACTATTCAATTGATCCATCGTGGTGGTGATTTTAGTACTCCATTAAAAATGTCCTACCACTGCACACGTCCTCAAGTCTTCAACTTAACTGAAACCGTAGCCGACAAGGAAATAATTGGCACCGTTAAGGTACATGATGTACAAACTGAAGCCTTCCGTACTGCCAATGCTGCTGGATTTTCTACCGCTCGTGACTGTGATAGTTCTGAGACCTCGGATGTGGTGCCAATACCCAGCAAAAAAAGTGCGGAGTACTTCTATTTGGAGTGCTTTTAAACTATAACAAATGTAATGAAATACAACAAAACTAACAAAAAACACAAGAAAAAAACACACAAACAGTTTTTTCTACTCCATAAAAAGTTGTTATTCAGCACTTAACTCATTACCTTCCGCGACACTCCCATACAAAAGTAAGTAGATATTCAGTAGATAAGAAGTACTCCGAGCTTTCAAACAACTTCCAACTACTTCCACGGAGTAGTTCTTATCTACTGAATATCTACTTACATTTGTATGGAGGTGTCGCGATAGGTAATGAGTTAAGTGCTGAATATCTATGTTTTCTGGAGTAGAAAAAACTGTTTGTGTGTTTTTGTCTTGTGTTTTTTGTTATTTTTGTTGTATTTCATTACATTTGTTATAGTTTTAAAGCACTCCACTGAGAAGTGGTAATGACTTTTTTTGCAGGGTAGCTGTAGGCATTGCTTTAGTAGCTTTAATTCTTATAGTTTTGATCTCTTATCTCTGCGCTCGTCGTCGTTCCACTTCTCGTGGTTACATGAGCTTCTAAATTTGTTTTGCATAAGAAAAAACCTCGCCCTAAAACATTTTAAATTTTGAAATCTTAAAAAAATCATTGAAAATTTTAATTAAATAGATTTTGTTTTATATGTTTACTTTAGAAATCTTTTTCGGAAAAATGTTTTAGTTACAGAGGAGAATTTTGAAAAAAAATATGTTCTATAATTTTTTTTCTTACTATTAAAAAATATTACCATAAAGACTAATTGGCTTTTTTTTAAAGCATACAAAATGAAACAAAAAAATCTAAATATCATTTTAATTGATTTTTAATAATTGTTTTTGAAAATTTATCTTAAAGAAGAATTATGTCGTGTATTTTATGTAACAAATTGGGAACGGAGGGTATTTTTTTTTAAATAAAAATTGAAATTATTTTAGGTTTTCTTTATTATTTTTTAGTTTATTCCGAAATTTTATGTAAAGTTTTTCTTTCTATGTTTTATTTACTTTATTTTTTTTTTTATAATTTTTAAACCATTTTTTTTATTATTAGTTTTATCTTTATCTTATAAAAAACATCTATTATCTATAATACAATCTTTCCTATTATCTAATTCTTTCTTTTTTTATTGTTTTTTCTTCTGAGTTTTACTTTTAGTATTATATATTGTTTATCAAGCCTTTTTTAAAATTTGTCAATTTTTGTTCATCATTTAGAATTTTGTTTTTCCACAGAATTAATATATTTTCTTTTTTTCCACAACATAAACAAATTTTATCTTAACAATTTCAATTTTAATTATTAAAAAATTTAAAAGAAAAGAAGAATCACAAATTTTAAATTGGCCTTAATTTAAAATTAATCATACATATACATATAATTAATTGATACACAGAAAGAAATAAAAAAAAAATTTGAGTAAATTTTTAATACTATTGAGTAAAAAATTACTCAATTTTCCACCAGTAAACGATTTAATAGTATTGAGTAAATTTTTAATAAAAATTTATTAAATGTTTGCCAAAAAAATTTGAGTAAATTTTTAATTGACACTATTAAGTGCAGTAACAGAACAAGAAGCACCACCTTTTAAAAACAGAACAAGTTTTATTTCACATCGGCGCCGGCCACCGGTTTAATCTGCCAAACCGTATGGAAAAAGTCGTGCCGGGCTTATTCTGTTTCTACTCTAAAAAAAACAAAGTTTAAAAAAATTTCATATTTTTTTACAAAGAAAAAAAACATGTTTTTTCAAACTTTACCAAATATATTTTTGTCTTAAAGACATAAAAAAATTTTATAAATATGATTACAAACTTTCATGTATATATACAAAAAACTATAAACTAAACAAGAATTAAAAAAACTAAGAAAATTCCAAAAAAAATTAAAAAAGCTATTAAATTCTTATTAAATTATTTACTCAATTTGTTTTTAAATTTTTGAGTAAATTTTTAATTGCGTCAATTAAAAAATTACTCAAAACTTTTTTTAAATTTAAACAATTGATTACTCAAATTGTTTTTCCCCATATTTTTTTCTGTGTAATAATAATAAATAATATATTAGGAGATGAAAAAAAAAAAAGCTTTAAATTTCTTAAATTTTTAAAGGAATACCTTCTCTCTTTATAAAAGATGCAATAAAAATCTAGATGTTAGAAATAAATTAAATAAAAGAGACAACCGACTTTTTAAAAACAAAAAAACATGAAAATAACATGAAAACAAATATCGATGTTAAAGTTTAATTATCACTTTAATATCGATTTTGTTTAATAGACAATTACTATATAGAAAAGTGTTTTTTTGCTGTCACTTTAACAGTTAAAAACTTTATAACTTAATACAAAAATAGTATTAAAAACAATTTAACAAAAAAATAAAAATTACTAGCTCCCAGTAAATTTTAACAAAAAAAAAAAAAACTCAAAAGTAATGAATCATAAAATCATAGTTGTTCAACAAAAAAATATACTAAAAATTTCATTATTTCATAATAAAAAACTTTTTTGCAGCTGCTGCTGTCGGCATTTAAACGCATTATGCATTTAATGCGTAAATTTTTGTTTGTTTATTATTTATATTTGCAATTTAAGTAGCGCACATCAATTTATAAATATTTTTATACTCATATTAATAAATATTTTTTATTATTATTTTTTTTTTTTTGTTATTTAAAAGTTAAAACCTCTCAATGCCAATGACAACAGTAATATGCAATCATAAATAATGCACTGGAGTTCGAGATCATAATAACTTTTTTTTGCTGTCGTATGCAGTATTTTTGTTTAAAAAAAATTTAAATAAAATCATTGCTCTTTTATATTCATGTGTATAGTTATTTATATACTGGAGCAATCATATACGTTTATTTTTATTGAAATATTCATATTTACGTGTTTTTATATACGATATAAAATTTTTATGTAAAATGACCTTAGAGCAATTTTTAGCTTTATGAGTGAGTTGAACATAATAGAACAGAGTTTTAGAGAATGAATTTAAAAAAAAAAAAAAATAAACTTTATTAAAAATTTAAAAAGAGAATTAGATTGACTAATGAAATTTAAAAAAAGTTCAATTGAAATTCTAAAGAAACCAATTGAAATGCAGAAGAACTGAAGTGAAATTCAGAAAAGCTCCATCTAAATTTAAAAACCTCCATTAAAACTCACAAAAAGTCATTTGAAATTTAAAAAAAATAACAATTGTAATTCAGGAAAGCTTTACTGAAATTCAAAAAAGTTTAATTAAAGTTTAAAAAGCTTAATTAAAATTCTTAAAAGCTTTATTTATATTTAGGAAAGCTGAATATTAATTTTAAAATTTTAACAGCATTAATTAAATTCTGTATTAGCAACTCCAGTACTTAAAAGCTTAATTGAAAATCAGAAATGCTTTACTAAAAATAAAAAAAAGCTCAATTTAATTTCAAAAACTTAATTGATAGCCAGAAAAGTTCAATTGTGTTTAAATTAACAGGCAGACAGCTCAGTTAAAATTAAAAAACCGCAATTGGAATTAAAAAAAGCTTAACTTTTAAAACAAACATTAAAAACTCAATTAAAATTCAGAAAACTTTTTTAATTAAGTCTAAAAAACTCCAATTGAAATTTAGAAAAATCTAACAATAAGTAGAGTTCTGAATTCCAATTTAAGCCCAACTCAAGTCTAGAAAAGTTTTCAGAAATTAACAAAAACACTGTAAAGCTTTTCTAAATTTATATTAAACTTTTCTGTATTTGAACTAATTTTTTCTGAATTTTTTAAAACACTTGATAATTTGGAATATATTTTTATTTAAATAAAAAGCTTCTAAATATACTGAAAGGAAAAAAAGGAATAATTAAAACTTTTCATCAATAAAAGAAAAATTTTAAAACACGTAATAAAGCTTTCATAAATATTAAATTAATTAAAAGCTTAAAAAGGTTGAAAGCTCAGAAATATCAAGGCCATTCTGAATTTAAGTAGGATTCTCCTTAATTTTAATTAATTAGTTCTGAATTTCAGTATGTATTTTTTTTTTTTTTTTGAATATTACTAGAGCTTTTCTAAATTTCAATAAAGCTTTTTTGAATTTCCATTCATTAAACTCTTTCAACTCCCTGTCAATATTTATTATTTATATTATTATTTAAAATAAAAAATAAAAATAAAAACTTTTTATTACCTGTTTACACTTTTACTCTTCTTTACATAAATATTTTCAATACAATTTCATTCGAAATATATCATTTATTTTTATCTAGACACGTTTAGTATGTGAAGTGTTAAGTTTGATACGGATGTGTCATCTATAGATATCTTTTTTTTCTGATTTGTTTGCCTTTCTTTACTTTAATCATGATATTTATTAATAATATTTACCTGTAACGAGAAAAAAACAATATGGAAAAAAACGTGTTAAATACTTCAAAAGTAAAGGATGAGCAAACCACAAAAAAAAACAATATTTTGTAAATGTTTACATAAGTGTAATAAATAAAGATTTCAATAAAAGTTTATTGAAGATAATAAATAAAATTTATGGAAAATTTGGAGATTGTTTAAAAACTTTTGATAACTTGTAATATTAATTTTTTAATATAAAAAGCTTTTAAATATATAAATATATTACACATATATAAATATATTAACTTAAAGCTTTTTTTTTCCAATAAAACAAACATTTCAAAAACTGAAAAAACTTTTGAAAAAATATTATGTTTATTAAAAGCTTAAAAAGCTTGAAAGCGTTGAAATTTCAACTCATATTCAAATGAAGTCAAAAATACTGATATTCAAAATGTTTTATTTTTGGTAAAAGAAGACTATATTAAAAAACTAGCGCTTTTAAACCCAAAATAAATTTGTTTTTTTTTTTAATTAAATGAAGTCTAATAAAAATATATAAATATTATAAAGCACTAGAGCTTTTATGGCCAAAATAGATATGATTTTTTTATTAAAATTAAATTCATTAAAAATATGTAACTATCATAAGATACTAGAGCTTTTATGCCCAAAATTTATTTGATTTTGTCTTCTTTTGTTAAACGAAATCCATTAAAAATATTTAAATATTATAACTATTCTTTGGAAATTATTTAAAAAAACAAGTAAGTTTGAGTATACAAGCTTTTGATAAAAAAAAACGTTACTGAAATAAGCTGAACATTTATAAAAATGTATTCGTGTTTAATACTTTTTTTCTCAAAAAATCTTTTCCGAAAATATATATTTTAAGACACGCTAAAATTAAAAAAAATGTATATTTTTTAAGAAGCTTTGAACATCGAAAGCTTTGCAACTTTAAATAGCTTTGGCAAATTTAAACTTTTTATCAATAAACAAAAATTTCAAAAACTGCAAAAAACCTTTTGTAAATATTATATTAGTTTAAAGCTTGAGAGCTTTTAAATTCCAAGTCAAATTCAATTGAATTCAAAAATACTTTTAATAAAAAAGTTTTATATTGGACAAAAGAAGACTATATTAAAAAACTAGAGCTTTTATTCCCAAAATGTATATGAAAATGAACTAAATGAATTCAATTAAAAATAAAAAAAAATTATATAAAGCACTAGAGCTTTTAAGCCCAAAATTGATTTGATTTTTTTTAATAAAATGAAATCTATTAAAAATATGTAAATATAATTTTTTTTAATAAAATGAAATCCATTAAAAATATGTAAATATCATAAAATACTGAAGCTTTTATGCCCAAAATTTGTTGATCTATGAATGAAATCAATTATAACTATTTTATGTAAATTATTTTTTTAAACAAAAGAAAGTTTGAATAAAAAAGCTTTGCTGACATAAACTAACCATTTATAAAAATATATTCGTGTTTATTTTGTTTGTACAAAAAAGCTTTTCCGAAAATTGAGAAACGCTAGAATTAAATAAAAAATTCTTTTAAGAAGCTTTTAACATCCATAGTTTTGGCAAAAACAAAAGCTTTTTAAGCATCCAAGCTTTCTTTATTAAGAAATTTCACATTGAAAATGTTTTAGTAAATTTAGTTCTTATATAGTTTAAGCTCTTATTATTTTTTGCAAAAAAAAAATAAGCTTTAAAGCTAAATACAAAAGTTTTGGTTTTTATTAATGCCTTTCTTTAGTCATAAAACCTTCACTGGAAAGCTGAAATATATTTAGAAATTTTTATCCTCAATATATGTTTCTTTAAAAAACTTTCAAGAGCTAAAGCTTATTCCAAAAATAAAAACTTTTAAAAAAAAAACTAAAAAAAAACAATAAAATATATATTTTGAATGACTTTTAAAATTGACAGCTTTAGTTAAAACAATGGTTCCCAACCCTTTTTTTTACAAAAATTAAAATGTCCCCCCTATAGTCAAGAAAAATTTGAAAATTTTTCAAATTTGTTTTAAAATTCAAAATCTACTTGTGGTTAAAAAAACTTTTTGTTAAAATCAGCGTTTAAAGAAAGTTTTTAGAAAAAGTTATCAATAACTAACTAAATAATTTAACTAAACTAATAATTTTTTAGTTTATTTAACAAAAAAAATCTTAAAAATTTGCTCGTTGCCCCCCCTGATGCATTCAAATTGCCCCCCAGTGGGGCGAGAATCAAAGGTTGGAAACCATTGAGTTAAAACAAAGCTTTGACCACGTTAACGCTTCGCTTGTGAAATATTATAAAATGTGTCTATATGTTGCTTTAATCAAAAAACTTTTCTTTAGAAACCTTAATATTTTTCAGAAAATTATTATTTAAACCAGAAAATTATATTTTTCTTTTTCTACACCTTAAAACGCATTTTAAATAAAAATTAATTTAAAAGCTTTATTTGTTTTTATTTTGTTAGAAGCATTGAAACTTGAAATTTAAATACAAAAGCTCAGATTCGTTATAGATATTATTAACGTTATTTTTCCGACCAGAAAAGCTTTACTAGAAAGCTTAAAAATATTTACATGTTTTCATGCTTAATTTATCTGTCATTACACAGAAAAAAATATGGAGGAAACAAATTTGAGTAATCACTTGTTTAATTTTTTAAAACAAATTTGAGTAATTTTTTAATTGACGCAATTAAAAATTTACTCAAAAATTGAAAATAAAATTTGAGTAAATAATTTAATACAAATTTAATATTTTTTTTTATTTTTTTTTTTCTCTTGGTGTTTTGAATTCTCATTTAGTTTATTGTTTTTTGTATATGTATATGAAAGTTTGAAATCATCTTTATAAAATTTTACTTTGTCTTGAAGACATAAGTATATTTGGTAAAGTTTGTAAAGTTTGTAAAAGCAATTTTTTTGTAAAAAAAAGTTAGAAACTTTTTAAACTTTTTAAAAAAATAATTTGATACATTTTGAGTAAATTTTTACTTGACACAATTAAAAAGTTACTTAAAAATATTAAAAAATTTTAAGTAAAGATTTAATTGTGTGAATTAATAATTTACTCAAATTTTTTATTAAGCATTTAATAATTTTTTATTAAAAATTTACTCAATACTATTAAATCGTTTACTGGTGCAAAATTGAGTAAATTTTTACTCAATAGAATTAAAAATTTACTCAAATTTTTTTTTTATTTTTTTCTGGGTATTCATTGCAACAACATTGTATGTAATTCTTTATAAAATTTATAATGATTATTATTTAAGCCGAGAACTATAATTTTGCTATTCTGCCCTAAAAAACTTAATTTTTAAAGCTTTTAAGTTAAATTTTTATAAAAATTATTTTAAAAGCTTTTATTGTTTTTATTTTGTTAAAAGCTTTGGAACTAGAACTCTAAATATAAAAGCTCAGATTCGTTGTAGATATTATGAATGTTGTTTTTCAGAACAGAAAAGCTTTACTGGAAAGCTTAAAAATATTTACATATTTTCATACTTAATTTATCTGTCATCACTTATCGCAACAACATTGTAATTCTTAATAAAAGTTATAATGATTACACTGCGTGACAAAACTAACCCCTATTTTAGAAAACAAGAGGCACGACCATCATTTCAATATATTTCGGACATGCTGAATCAAATGGCGTACTCCGTTTTTCGATGTATGGTACAGTTTTCATGTAAAATGTCATTAAAGATTGGCTGATTTTCAGCTGCTTTTTTAACAAAAAAAATTCCAAAGCTAATGATTTTTAAATTTTATGGCATGGAAAACAAAGATATAACTTGTAGACATATTTCTAATATTAATTTGGTTTAAAACTTTTCATCTTAAGCCCTTAAATTCGCGGATTTCTTAATTTTTTTAAGTTTTCGCGAAATTAACCGCTAAATTGGTCTCTGATAAAAAACTTGCATTTTGTGGATCATAAAGGCGTCCATAACACTACGAATAGTGGACAAAAAACAGCTATGTTTTATGGACCATCATGATGAAAATCGCGAAAAACCGTTTTTTTGTATATGGCAGCATCACTTTAGAAGATGATTTGAGGCTTCATCTTTTAGTATATAATGTGGGAACCTTAAACAATGAACTGACCCAAAATTTGTCCAAAAAAGTTTTCATTTGCAAAAGTTATCTTAACAAAAACTATAATTATTGTATCGCAAACACTGAAATAATAGTTTTTGTTAAGATAACTTTTGCAAATGAAAACTTTTTTGGCCGAATTTTTGGCCAGTTAGTTGTTTAAGGTTCCCACATTATATACTAAAAGATAGAACCTTAAATCATCTCGTAAAGTGATGCTGGCATATACAAAAAAAAGGGTTTTCGCGATTTTCATCATGATGGTCCATAAAACATAGCTGTTTTTTGTCCACTATTCGTATTGTTAGGGATGCATTTTTGATTCATTAAAAGCAAGTTTTTTTGTCAAAGACCAATTTGGCTGTTAATTTCGCGAAAACCTTAAAAAATGAAGAAATTCGCGAATTTAAGTTCTTAAATTGAAAAGCTTTAAACCAAATTTGCATAAAAAATGTTGCTACAAGTCATATATTTGTTTTCCATGTCATAAAATTTATAAACCATTTACTTTGCAAATTTTTTTGTTAAAAAACTGGCTCGAAATCAGCAAATCTTTAATGACATTTTGCAAGAAAACTGTACCATACATCGAAAAACGGAGTACGCCATTCGAATCAGCATGTCCGAAATATATCGCTACCTCAAAATACGAATGTCGTATGTCATTTTTTTCGGTTTTGAGAATATGATATATTCATAATAAATTTCGTACGCTCTTTCTAATGGTGTTATCAGTTCCTTCATAAACCTTATTTAGTATTTTAGTATTTTAGTATTTATTTATTTCATTTTCTATAACCTAGCCCATTGGCCATAATCGGTTACTAATTTCTACTTACAAAAATTTGTACTTAAAAGTTATTAATATAAAAATAAAAATATGAACACAGAAGAACTTATAAGTATGTATATATAAATGTAAATAATAGGCATAAACCAATTATTAAAAAATAAAAAAAATAAAGTAAAGAGAAGCAAAAATAGCAATTAACCGATCCCAAATGTTAAAATATAAAAAATATGTAAAAGCTTTAATTTGTAACCAATCTAGATAAAAAAATATATATATTCATCATGTTATAAAACATCATTATGCGACATTACATCAAATATTTTTTTCCTGAATGTATCAACGGAAAAATCAAACGTTTTAAATGTTTCCGGTAATTTATTGAATACACGAGCTACTCGAACATGGAATGAACGCTCCAAAAGCGGAGTCAATTTAGGAATTTTTAACTGTTTATTCCTCACAGATCTACCAAATTGAAAAAATTCTACTAAATACACAGGTGTTCCTAATTTATAAACTTTATAAAAATGTAAAAGATTTCTTATTCTTATATATTTCATAAGTGAACACCCCAAAAATTTTAATACAAATGGCGAAATATGCTGACGAATTCGGAGAGAATAAAGATATCTCATAACCCTATTAAAAGCCAAATTAATTTTTTTCATAACGTAACCCAAAGATCCAGAGTACAACTCTAAACAGTATAAAAATATTGGCATTAATAAACCATGGACAACTTTTATCTTAACATGCAAAGGCAACATTAAGTTAAGGCTATACAACTTTCTCAATATTCAGAATGCATTTTGTCGTATGTAACAACATTTTATCGTTTTGAGTATGTATTTTGTCGTATGTGCACAAATAATGGACATACGACATTTTTTGTAGGCAAAGTTATTATTTTCAATTGAAAATTCAATTGTTGTATGTCATACATTGTTATGCTAACAAGGGAATTATTCCAATTTTTATGAATCGATTCGCCTGAAACTTAAAATGTATGTAATAAAGACGATTCTAAGGTTGGCTTATCAGCCATATCAGTGTTTAAGAACTTCCACCTTATGAAACAATGTGGACCTTCAGAAAAATTTCGAAATTTAGTAAAGAACATTTCATATTCATATGAATATCGTACGTCTATGTCTTCACATAAATACTCCCAAAATTTACATATTTTCGTGAACAAAATATTTAACGAAGACGAATTTTTACAAGGTTGTACCACCTTTAAATAAGTATTAAATCCCATATAGTTTCTTAAGAAAAAATTACACAAAAATCAAAAAAAAAATATTTGTTCGGTATTTGTCTCTTTCTTGAACCGCTAACATGGCCAATAAGCCGAGACACCCCAAACTTATTGTCTCTTTTATATATATCTTAAGTTCCGGGTTAAAATCGGTTAAAAAAATATTACTTCCCTAGTAAGTACGTAGAACAAAGTGATAACAATGATGATTTTGGAGAGTGCCTGTTTTTTGAGATAAAATCATATATTTTTAAGTACGTAAAACAAAGTGATAACAAGGGTGATTTTGGGGAGTGTCTGTTTTTTGGGATAAAATTATATATTTTTATGTATTGTCTGATATCATTATATAATGATGATTTTAACGCAGAGAGTGATTGGAATTTTTATGAGGAATTATTCAAAAATACATAGATAAAATTTTTATACCATACATATTGTTAAAAAAAATTTGAAGTTTTTGGTATTTATTTTATTATTCGTTGAATAACGAGTTTTTTGTTGTAATAATTTCCGATACTTAACTAATAATGTTTTTTTAATGGTTTCTTTAAGGGTTAAATACAAAATTTTATCATTTTTCTTTATTAAATTATATATTTTCAGTATGCTTTTTGTCGTATGTTCAAAGAAATTAACTTTATGTTTAAAAAATGTAACATACGACAAATGTATTCTAAAACCAAAACGCTAATAACTTCTGTGTTATTATAACTACAGTAATTTTGCCTTAGGGATATGAAAATTTAATACTTAAACTATATTCAGTCCAAATCTGGAAAAAATCCATATGACCAATTTGAAGATATTTGATGTTAAACATTAAAAACAGTCTCCTGAAAAGTTGAGTTTTGCTACATACGACATTCGTATTTTGAGGTAGCGATATAGAAATGATGGTCGTAACTCTTGTTTATTTTTTTGTGTTCCGCAGTGTTATTATTTAAGCCGCGAACTATAATCTTGTTTTTTGACTTAAGAAACTTAATTTTTAAAGCTTTTCAGTTAATTTTTTTATAAAAAATAATTTAATAGCTTTTATTGTTTTTATTTTGTTAAAAGTCTTAAAACTTGAAATCTAAATATAAAAGCTCAGACTCGTTAGGGATATCATTAATGTTGTGTTTCAGTCCAGAAAAGCTTTACTGGAAAGCTTAAAAATATTTACAAATATGTATCCTTAATTTATCTGCCATTATTCACCACAACAACATTGTTTATAATTCTAAATAAAATTTAGAATTATCACTGATCATTAATTTAACATATTTATAAACCAAAATTTTTGTTCAAATTATTTTTTTTTCTAAAAATTCACTTACAATCCAATTTTCAAATCAATTGAACATTTGTTACAAAAACATCAAAATGTTGTTTTAAATATTTTATGACAAAATGTACAAAACTGACACTTATCATCAATTGTGCATACATAGATGCTCAAACGGCCATATATCATCGCATTTTTTGAATGTTTATAAAAATATATTTTATGCAACTTTCAATAGTTCTGGTCTATTTCATATTATCCCCACGTAATAGAAAAATATAAATACAAAAAAAAAATATCTAAAACATATAAAATAAATTTGCAACAGTTGCTGTCAATATTTGTGAATTGAGTTTACTTGAAGCAAATCATCATCAATTTTAACAAATTTTTATTTTTTGAAAAGTATTTATGCGCTTCAAGAAAAATCATCTATTTCCTGTCACCAAAAAAAAAAATCCACCTTTCCAAAAAATAAATTCAAAGAAATATTTTTTTTCTGAAGGCATTAACCCTAGGAAGCATAGGAGAGGCATAATTGGGTAGATGTTTTTAAAATGGAGCTTTATTTAAAGGTAATTGAAAAGCTCAATTTAAATTTCAAAAAACCTTATTGAGATTCAGAAACTCATAAGAAATTTACAAAAATCCAATGAAAGTTCTGAAACTCTTAATTGAAATTCGGAGAAATCAACTCAAAGCTCAGAAGTGTCCCAATTGAAATTTAAAAAGTTCCACTTTAAATTCAGGAAACCCCAAGAAAATTTCAAAAAAGCTTTTGTAAATAATAGCTTTTTAAAGTAAAAGACAGAAAAGCTCAATTGAATTTTATAAACGGCCAATTATTAAAATAACACTATCAGCATTTAGAAATGCCCAATTTGAATTAAAAAATTCAGAATTTAGAAAAGCTTTTTTGAAGTTTAAAAAAACTCAATTTAAATACAGAAAAGCTTAATTGAATTTTTTACAGAAAAATTTAAATTTCGTAAAATTCAAATTAACAAAATGTAAAGCCCAATTAATATCTATAAAAGCTTAACTAAAATTAAAATTCAAAAAAGCTTAATTGAAATTTCAAAAAAAGAAATATTTTTTTGAAGGCATTAACCTTAGGAAGCATAGGAGAGGCATAATTGGGTTAATCTTTTAAAGATGGAGCTTTATCTAAAAAAGCTTAATTAATACTTAAAAAAAAACTGAATTGAAATTTAGAAAGAACTCATTGGAAATTTACAAAAACCCAATGAAACTTCTAGAAATCTTAATAGAAATTCAAAAGAATCAAACCATGGCTCAGAAATGTCCCAATTGAAATTTAGAAAGCTCCACTTAAAATTCAGGAAACCCCAAGTAAATTTCAAAAAAGCTTTTTTTTAAGTAAAACACAGACAAGCCAAATTAAAACTCAGAAAAGGTAGATTGGAGTACATAAATCAAAATTCAGAAAAGCTCTATTAAAATTCAGAAAAGCTCAATTGAATTTTACAAACGCCCAATTATTAAAAAAAACTCTATTAGAATTTAGAAATGCCCAATTTGAATTAAAAAAGGCAGAATTTCGAAAAGCTTAATTGAAATTTTTAAAAGCTCAATTTAAATACAGAAAAGCTTAATTGAATTTTTTACAGAAAAATTTAAATTTTGTAAAATTCAAATTAACAAAATGCAAGCCCCAATTAATATTAATAAAAGCTAGACTAAAATGAAAATTCAGAAAAGCTTAATTGAAAATTATAAAGGCTTAAGTAAATTTAAGGAAAAACTAAATGGTCTTTGGAAAAGTTAATTCAATTGTTTTGATCTGAATTTTAAATAAGCTTTTTTGAATTTCAATGCATCCCAACAAGTCGACAACGTCATTTGCTCAGAAAAGCTTAATTGAAATTCGTAAAAGCTCAATTAAATTTTAGGAATAACTAAATGGTCTTTGAAAAAATTAATTCAAATGTTATTATCTGATTTTTAAATAGGCTTTTGTGAAGTTCAATGAATCTTTAAAAGTCTACAACGACATTTATTAACATTAAAGGGTTAATTTGAATTACATTTGAGTATATTTCTCAAAAAACACTTTTTTACAAGTAGTAATAATTTTTTTAAGGGGGTTATAATTAATTAACAAAAATAAAAATAATTGTGCTAGATTCATATAAAATTGATTGGTTTGACAAATTTTGAAAGAATCCTACACAAGTTTTATTTAAATTAAATTTAACAAATTTTTTGCAAGATAAACAGTGTTAAATAAAATTTTATTTTATAATATTTTCAAAAAGTTCTTTTAAAAAATGTGTCATAAAAAATTTATTGTCCTTGTATGTAGGTTGATTTGCACAAACTATATTTAATTAATATTTTGCTATAATATAAGTTTTTTTTTTGTTATTTTTTTAATTTTTCTTTCTTGAAGACTAGCAAAATTAACTTTTTCTTTGAATTTGTAGCTTTTTTTCACTTAACAATTTCTTTTGCAAACAAACAACAATATTAAAAATAAAAACAGAGGCGGATTAAGTTTTGAAATTGGGGTCGAGGGGATGAGGAAATTTATTTAAATGCCATCCAGTAGTGAAAGAAGGTAGTGAAAGAAGGCAGAGGCTAGCAAACTGATTTTAAAAGGGTTATTAACATTTATTATTAATCCGGGATCCGGTTTATTGCGATTTGTCTGTCAGTATGTCTGTTGAAATCAATTTTATGAAAAAACGAAGAGCACTATGAGCGCTTATTTTTGACTGAATTAAAGACAATTCTTCAAAACAGATCTCTAATAAAAATAAGCCAAATCAGACATGTGGTTTTTGAGTTACAGGTAAAAACTTTAGACTCGACAGAAAAAAAAATTGATTAACTTTAAAAAAATTTTCCGTTATTAAACAGTTTTAATCTAAATTTTGATTAACTTTTATTAAAAAATATTTTACCCGACCTTTAAAATATTATATTTTGAGTAGGTTTATTCTAGCTCGAGGTCTTTATTTTTCATTACTAATTAAAACTACCCCGAAAAAACATTGTAAAATGGCAAGAAAAACTTGTAACTTTTATTTTTTGCTACTTGACAAGAATTTCTTGTTATTTAACAAGCTTTTTAACAATAACTTTGTAATTTTACCAATAAAATTGTAAATTTAAAATTTCTTTGATGCGATCAAATTTACAAGGACGTGTCATAACTTTACAGTATATTGTGCTACCTCCTATTTTACGAGAACTCCTAGTGAAAATTACGAGATTTTTTGTAATTTTACAAGCTTTTTAACAATTAAATTGCAAGTTTACAAATTTTTTGGCGCAATAAAACTTTCAAGGAATTCTCGTGAATTTACTAGATTTTTTTGTAAAAAAAAAAAAATGGAAATTTGTAAAATTACAAAAAAATTACAAAAAATAATAGAAACTTCGATCGAAAATTTTTTGTTAAAAAACAAGGAAAACTGTCAAATATTGGTAAAATTAGATTACGAGACTTTTTCTTGTAATTTGACAAGGTTTTTTTTTTGTGTGTTAGTATTTTAGTTTGATCATTAACGATTTGTCATTTAAATTCCCTTTGCTACTTGTAGTATAGGGTTTTTATATTTGCTAAATACTCTTGACAATGAAATCTGACAAATTCCGAAACACTTGTCGAATAAGTCTTGCAAAAATTACCAACATAAATAAATTTAAAACAGAAAAATAATTTTCTTGAACATTATTTTATGAGAATAACATAGTTTTAATTAGTAAAGGAAATAATGACCTCGAGCTCGAATAAACCTACTCAAAATATAAAAGAAATATATTTTTAAAACATGTTTGGCAGATGCAGGAAAACTGATTTTCAAAGGGTTAAGAATACTTATTATTGATCATGGATCCTGCTTGAGGCGATATGTCTCTCAATCTGTCTGTTGAAATCAATTTTAAGAAAAAACGAAAAGCATATGGGGGCTAACATTTGACTGAAATAATGACAGTTGTTCCAAACAAATCTCTAATGAAAATCAGCCAAATCGGACTTGTGTTTACCGAGTTATGGGTAAATATGTTAGACTCGACAGAAAAAAAAAATTTTGATTGACGTTAAAAAAGTGTTCAGATATTAAAAGAATTTTATTCAAATTCTGATTAATTTTTATTAAAAAAATAAAAATTGTATTATTCGTCCTTTAAATATTTTTTTATTTTTTTTTTTAATTAGTAAAGGAAATAATTACCTCGAGCTAGAATACACCTACTCAAAATATAAAAGAACTTTATTTTTAGAATATGTTTGGCAGATGCAGCCAAACTGATTTCAAAATCAATAATAAGAATCAATAATAAGAATGCTCATAATTGATGCGGGATCTAGTTTAAGACGATTTTTCTGACAATCAGTCTGTTGAAATCACTTTGAAGAAAAAACGAAATGCATAAGAGTGCTAACTTTTGACTGAAATAATGACAGTTCTTCAACACAAAACTCTAATAAAACTCAGCCAAATCAGACTTGTGGTTACCGAGTTATGGGTAAAAATGTTAGACTCGACAGAAAAAAATTGTTCTTGATTAAAGTTAAAAAAAAATTTTAGATATTAAAAAATGTTTATTCAAATTCTGATTAATTTTTATTAAAAAATTGTTTTATTCCACCTTTATAATATTATATTTTGAGTAGGTTTGTTCTAGCTCGAGGTCATTATTTCCTTTACTAATTAAAACTATGATATTCTCATAGAGTAATTTTTAAGAAAATTATTTTCGAATATGTCGAATATGTATTAATATTTTAGTTTCATAATTAAAGATTTGTCATTAAAATCCGTTTGCTACTTGTAGTATAGGGTTTTTTTATTTGCTAAATATTCTTGACAATGGAATCTGACAAATTTCGAAACACGTGTCGATTAAGTCTTGCAAAACTGACCAAGATAAATAAATTAAAAACAGTAAAATAATTTTCTTAAAAATTATTCTATGAGAATACCATTTTAGTTAGTAAAGAAAATAATGACCTCGAGCTAGAATAAACCTACTCAAAATATAAAAAAAATTTATTTTTAAAATATGTTTTGCAGATGCAGGCAAACTGATTTAAAAATCAATAATAAGAATCAATAATAAGAATACTCATTATTGATGGGGGATCTAGTTTTAGAAAATCTGTCTGTTGAAATCAATTTTAAGAAAAAACGAAATGCATATGAAGGCTAACATTTGAATGAAATAATGACAGTTGTTCCAAACAAATCTCTAATGAAAATCAGCCAAATCTGACTTGTGTTTACCGAGTTATGGGTAAAAATGTTAGACTCGACAGAAAAAAATTTTTTGATTGACGTTAAAAAAGTGTTCAGATATTAGAAGAATTTTATTCAAATTCTGATTAATTTTTATTAAAAAAAAAAAAATTGTTTTATTCGTCCTTTAAAATATTATATTTTGAGTAGGTATATTCTAGCTCGAGGTCATTATTTCCTTTACTAATTAAAACAATGATATTCTCATAGAATAATTTTTAAGAAAATTATTTTTCTGTTTCAAATATATTTATGTTGGTCATTTTTGCAAGACTTATTCGACAGGTGTTTCGGAATTTGTCAGATTCCATTCGAATAAGTCTTGCAAAAATTACCATTATAAATAAATTTAAAACAGAAAAATTATTTTCTTGAAAATTATTCTATGAGAATGTTTAATGTTAATGGTCCTGGATCCTGTTTAAGGCGATATGACTCTTAATCTGTCTTTTGAAATCAATTTTAAGAAAAAACGAAGAGCATAAGAACGCTTACTTTTGAAATAATGACAGTTCTTCAACACAAATCTCTAATAAAACTCAGCCAAATCAGACTTGTAGTTACCGAATTATGGGTAAAAATGTTAGACTCGTCAGATTTTTTTTTTATTAACGTTCAAAAAATTTTCAGATAATAAAATATTTTTATTCAAATTCGGATTAATTTTTCTTAAAAAATAAAAACTGTTTTATTCGACTGGTAAAATATTATATTTTGAGTAGGTTTATTTTAGCTCGAGGTCACCATTTTGTTTACTAATTAAAACTACGATATTCTTATTCTGATTAATTTTTATTAAAAAGGAAAAAAAAAATTATTCGACCTTTAAAATATTATATTTTTAGTAGGTTTATTGTAGCTCGAGGTCATTATTTTCTTTACTAATTAAAACTATGATATTCTCATAGAATAATTTTCAAGAAAAAAATTTTTTTTTGTTTTTCTTGAAAATTATTCGATGTGAATATCAAATAATGACCTCGAGCTAGAATAAAACTTACTCAAAATATAAAAGAAATTAGTTTTAAAAAGAAATTTGGATCCAAAGAAATTTTTTATTGGAAAAATATGTCTATTTTCTCTCTTTTAATGGTAACTCCCTACTTACACCCCTTAAAACCACGCTTGATAACGTCAAAATGTGGAAATAACAGTTTTGTAATTTTTTTAAATTGCCATTAAGTTTTTTTCAAGGTCTTTTTTTATGACAGCATGATGTCAATAAATCGATAAACATTTAATAAAATTATTTAAAAATATGTTCTCGTTTACTTTTAAACAAAATATTTATAAGGTGCAGTATTAATTTTTTTTATTGTGTATGTGCAATTTACAGTATTCAAAATGCACAGGAACTTACAGGCAGTCATAAAATTTAACGAACACCCTAAAATTTTTAATTTAAAACGTTGTTTTTTTTGGTCCCAGCAAGGAAAAGGAAATTTTAAGGAAACAAATTTATGTAAGAAATAAAATCTTTTTTTGATAAAATGTCTGTTTAAATTTATTAGTGACTGTATCATGCCTGCATGCTAAAATGCAAAATAAATGATTAAAAAGATATAAAAACAAACTAAAAACATACTAAAAACGTAGTAAAAAGTTTTATAAACAATGGAAATTTATTTAATTTTAAATTGAAATAAAATGTTTAAATTCAAATAATTTTGATGGTAATTTTACCAAGTGATAAACAAATTTGTTATTACACTAAAAAAAATAACTTGTAAAATGACAAGAAAAATTTGTTATTTTTAATTCTTTACTATCTCCTATTTGACAACAATTCCTAGTAGTTTTACAATCCTTTTACCAAAAATTTTGTAATTTTACAAGGTTTTTTACCAAAAAAAATTGTAAATTTACAAATTTTTGGACACCATAAAATTTGTAAGGAGTTCTCGTGATTTTACTAGATTTTTTTGCTATTTTACGAGAATTCCTAGTAAAAATTGCGAACTTTTTTGTAATTTTACAAAATTTTTAACAATAAAATTGTAAATTTACAAGTTTTTTTGGCGCAAAAAATTTTACAAGGAATTGTCGTGAATTAACTAGATTTTATTTTTGTAATTTTACATTTTTTTTTTTTGTAATTTTACAAATTTTCATTGTAATTTGACAAAAAAAATCTAGTAAATTCACGAGAATCCTTGTAAGTTTACTAATTAAAACTATGATATTCATATAGAATAATTTTCTAGAAAATTATTTTCTGTTTTAAATTTATTTATTTTGGTCATATTTGCAAGACTTAATCGACATGTTTTGGAATTTGTCAGATTCCATTGTCAAGAATATTAGACTCGTCAGATTTTTTTTTTATTAACGTTCAAAAAATTTTCAGATAATAAAATATTTTTATTCAAATTCGGATTAATTTTTCTTAAAAAATAAAAACTGTTTTATTCGACTGGTAAAATATTATATTTTGAGTAGGTTTATTTTAGCTCGAGGTCACCATTTTGTTTACTAATTAAAACTACGATATTCTTATTCTGATTAATTTTTATTAAAAAGGAAAAAAAAAATTATTCGACCTTTAAAATATTATATTTTTAGTAGGTTTATTGTAGCTCGAGGTCATTATTTTCTTTACTAATTAAAACTATGATATTCTCATCGAATAATTTTCAAGAAAAAATTTTTTTTTTGTTTTTCTTGAAAATTATTCGATGTGAATATCAAATAATGACCTCGAGCTAGAATAAAACTTACTCAAAATATAAAAGAAATTAGTTTTAAAAAGATGTTTGGATTAAGAGACATTTTTTTCTTGAAAAAATCTGTATCTTTTTTAAGGGTAACTCCTTACCTACACCCAGAAAAACCACGCTTAATAACGTCAAAATGTGGAAATAACAGTTTGTAATTTTTTTAAATTGCCATTAAGTTTTTTTCAAGGTCTTTTTTTATGACAGCATGATGTCAATAAATCGATAAACATTTAATAAAATTATTTAAAAATATATGTTCTCGATTACTTTTAAACAAAATATTTATAAGGTGCAGTATTAATTTTTTGTTGTGTATGTGCAGTTTACAGTATTCGAAATGCACAGGAACTAACAGTCAGTCACAAAATTAAACGAACACCATAAAATTTTTTACTTCAAAATGTTTTTTTTTTGTGGCCACAGCAAGGAAAAGAAAATTTTAAGGAAATAATGGCCCGTACCAAAGAAAAATAAAAAGTCTATTTTAACAAAAGTTTTATTTTAAATTTCAAATTTCCAATACATATTTTGAAGTCGATTTTAAAAAACACAAACAATTTCTATGAAAATAAAATTTAAAGTTGATGTTAATTTTTTTTTTATTTTTTTTTAATAAGGCTGAAAATGTCCGTTTAAATTTATTAGTGACTGTATCATGCCTGCATGCTAAAATGCAAAATAAATGATTAAAAAGATATAAAAACAAACTAAAAACATACTAAAAATGTAGTAAAAAGTTTTATAAACAATGGAAATTTATTTAATTTTAAATTGAAATAAAATGTTTAAATTCAAATAATTTTGATGGTAATTTTTCCAAGTGATAAACAAATTTGTTATTACACTCCAAAAAAAAACCAAGTAGAAAAGTAAAATTCGACTTGGCCGAATCTTTGAATACCCTCCACAATGCTCTTTTTAAGTGATAGTAACTTTTTCAATGTGTAAAAATTTTTGATTAGAAATATTTTATTTTGTGTAAAACAACTTTTTTTTAGTAATTTAAAAAAAAAAAAATAATTTACTAAATTTTTTTTTGGAATGTAAAATTTTTTTTGGGTGTAAAATTTTTTTCGAGTGTATTTTTCTTTTTTTTTAGTGTAAAAATATTTTTGAGCGACAAAAATACCCTGTAAAATATTTTTGTGACTTACCAAATTTTTTAAAACATGTTCAACGGGGTTTCACAACGTGAATTTAAGGTGAAACTAATCTGAAATTCACGGTTTTGCTAATCACTTTTGAACCACAGGACCGATTTTGCTGAAATTCAATACCAGGCCTGGGGAAAATTATATATGCCAGGCTTCAGCATCCTCAGACTTGCGTTTCGAAAGTTTGTGTGTTTTTTATCTCATAAATTCACGAAAAACCCTTGCCGAAATTCAGTCTTTTGCTTATAACTTTTGAACCACTGCACACTGGGTAATTTGAGCCAATTTTTAGGCCAAAAATAATTACAGCCAAAGTTTTAGACCGATATGGCTGAAATTTTAAATTTAAGAGTTTTTTGTGAACACGCACAGCTGGATTTTATGAATTTGGTAATCGTGGAAATTTTTAGGGTTGCCACCATACGAAAAAAAGGGAAAATACTGAATATCTCGAAAACGAATAGGCTAATTTTTTTGAAACTTGGCACGAAGAAAATACGCAAGAAGGCTAACAAAATGGCACATAAACCATTTTGTTTGATTTTGCTGAAAAAAGCTTTTTTTTTTTGAGTGGGCCTTGTACCACCTTAACGAAAAATTTTCAAAAAAAGTTCGTACTATTTCCTTCAACGAAGCCAAATATTGGTTTAAAACATTATTTTAATCAATTTTACTGACAACAAAATTATAAACAGCAACAGGGTTTTTTCTCTTAGTTCTTTTCCCAATCCAAACGTTAGAAAGTTCAAGATATGGCAAGATGAGGCTGTCTGAAAGAAAATTGATATCTCAAAAAGTGCAAAAAAGTGCAACGGAAAATAAAAAAAAATGAATTCAGAATTATTTTCTTTAAATTTTTCATCAATCAAAAACACGGCACACCACGGCTAACATTATTAAAAGCTTATGCGAAGTTTATATTCATTGAAAAAGTCATTTATTTAAGGTTAAGTTATAATTACACGTTTTGTTAAAAAAAGCAATAACGTCCACCAAAATATTTTGCTATTTTTTTATTACTTAATATCCCCTCTCTTCTCCATAATATACACGATATCCTTCTTTATGTTTAATAGCTGAAAAAATCGTTTGAATTTATATCAAAATTAGGCGTTTTATATTGCACTGTGCACGTTGCTTGAAAATGCCGAATTCGACTGCCCGTCAATCAGTTTATATTTGTTTTTTGGAAAACCCAAATATGCAGTTATTTGCTTTAATATTTTCTAAATCGAACGTAATTAACAAAAACATTATTATTGTTAGTTCGAAAAATGATTTTTGGCCAAGATTTCGGTTCAAATTACCTACTGTGCACTGGATGGATTTCGCTGGATTGCAATGCCAACCTGATCAGGTAAATGCCCAACATATATGCCAAACTTCAGGAGCCTCCGTAGAGTCTTTCAAAAGTTAGCGTGCCAGATGGACAGACGGAGGGACGAACTTTGCTAGATCGTCTTAAACTCGATCGAGGATCATGAATACTTATATATACTTTATTCGGTCCTAGACCAATATTTCGAGGTGTTACAAACGGAATGACAAACTTATATATACCCTCTATCACTAGAGTGGAGGGTATAAAAACCTTGTACAATGACAAGAAAAATTTGTTATTTTTATTTTTTGCTACCTCCTATTTGAAAAGAATTTCTAGCAAATTTTTAAATTTTTTTTCCAATAATTTTGTAATTTTACAAAGTTTTTACCAAAAAAATTGTAAATTTACTAATTTTTTTGACACGATTTTTTACATTTTACAAGGAGTTTTCGTGATTTTACTAGATTTTTTGCTACCTTCTATTTTACAAGAATTTCTAGTAAAAATTACGAACTTTTTTGTAATTTTACAAAATTTTTAACAATAAAATTATAAATTTTATGTAATTTTAATTGACTTTAAAAAAATGTTCCGATATTAAAAAAATTTTATTCAAATTCTGATTAATTTTTATTAAAAAAATAAAAATTGTTTTATTCGCACTTTTATTTTCTTTACTAATTAAAACTACACACAAAAACCATTGTAAATAAAAAAAATCTGTCGAGTCTAACATTTTTACCTAAAACTCGTTGACGACAAGTCCGATTTGGCTGATTTTTATTAGAAATTTGTGTTAAAGAACTATCATTATTTCAGTCAAAAAATAGCGCTCAGCTTTTCGTTTTTTCTTAAAATTGATTTCAACAGACTGACTGACAGACAAATGCTCTAAAACTGAATTTTGGATCAATAATAAGTATTCTTAACCTTTTAAAAATCAGTTTGCCTGCATCTGTCAAACATATTTTTAAAATAAATTTCTTTTATATTTTGAGTAGGGTTTTTCTAGCTCGAGGTCATTATTTTCTTTACTAATTTAAATGATATTCTCGTAGAATAATTTTTAATCGAAATTTTTATGTTAAAAAACAAGGAAAACTGTAAAATATTAGTAAAATGGGATTACGAGACTTTTTCTAGTAATTTGACAGGGGTTTTTTTTTTTGTGTGTATTAAAAAATTCATAAAATCTTATAGAAATCCAAAAACCACCAACTTAAATTTAAAAAAAAATTCCGAATTAAAATTCAGAAAAACTCAATAAAAATTATAAAATTCAGAAAATTCCAATTAAAAGTAAACTGAAATCCAGAATTTTGAATTGAAATTTAGAAGAGTACAATTACAATAGATTTTTCTGAAGACCAGATTATCTCTGGGTAAAGCGAAATGATTAACTTTCATTTCCACTTTATTCTAATTTCATTTAAATAGCTGATTTTAAGCTGATACGCGTTAAGGGAGACAATCGAAAAGCGCTGATGATAGAAGGGTGGTAAATTCCGAAAGCTGTGACATCTCTGCTGAGCCGTGTACCACTTAATTTTTATACCCTCCACTCTAGTGATAGAGGGTATATATAAGTTTGTCATTCCGTTTGTAACACCTCGAAATATTGGTCTAGGACCTCATAAAGTATATATATTCATGATCCTCGATCGATTTTAAGACGATCTAGCGATGTCCGTCCGTCCCTCTGTCTGTTGAAAACACGCTAACTTTTAAGAGACTTTACGGAGGCTCCTGAAACTTGGCATATATGTTGGGCATTTACCTGGTCAGGTATTGGTATTGAAATCCAGCGAAATCGGACCAGTGGTTCAAAAGTTATTGGTAAAATAGTGAATTTTGGCAATTGTTTTTCAAGAATTTAAGAGATAAAACACACAGTAACTTTCGAACGACAATTCTGAGAGTGCTGAAGTGGGGCATACATATTTGTTGTTCCTCTGTCCCAACTTGTTTTTAATTTCAGCCAAATCGGTCCAGTGGTTCAAAAGTTATAAGCAAAACCCTGAATTTCAGATTGGTTTCACCTAAAATTCATGTGTTGAAAACCCCAAATTTTTAAAAAACAAACTTTAAAAACAATGATAAGCCACAAAATTACTTTACAGAGTATTTTTGTCACTCAGAAATATTTTTACACAAAAAAAAAAAATACACTCGAAAAAAATTTTACACTCAAAAAAAAAAATTTGTAATTTTTTTTTTTTTTACAAAAATGACCAAAAAAAATTTTTACACAAAATGATTTGTAATCAAAATTGCTATTTTTTTACATTAAAAATTTTACTATCCTTTAAAAAGGGCATTGTGGATGGTATTTATAGATTCGGCAAAGTCGAATTTAACTTATATATGTATGTACTTGTTTTTTTTTTTAAATTTCTCATTTCCAAAAAAAATTTTTTGTATCAGATTCCTATTGCAATAGATTCTAGAATATGATCTACAGTTACCACAACAAAATTTACATTCAATGGATTACTCTTATATAAGTCAGTCCAAAAGATCCAAGGCCAGCTTTGTATTCTGAGTGGCGCCCAGCATGGGGCGCATTCTAGTTATTTCCAAAGCAGCTGCTCTTGACTGCACTTCCTCAAGCAAATTAAAAGTCTACCTTCCAAAACTTAAATTGACGCAAACGATTGAGTTTTAACAAGAAACACTTTTAAATTCGTTAAACGAAGTATATACGAAACAACTGAAGTTGTGACTTTTTTCCCAAAGAGTGATTTATTTCTCAAAGCAATTTTCGCCACGTCGTTAAAATACCCACCACACATTGTGTCACTTGACTCACTAAATCCGACTTCCAATAATCGAATTTTAAACAAGAAATATAAGGTCATGTCGATCAAGTATATAACAAACATTGGACAAAGTTTTGAAAGCCTTACAAGCAGTGGCTCGTGAAATGTACTGTACTTTCCAAACCATGTTTCGTTTTTTCGAATACTTTAGGTCTAAAGGCTTACCGTTGGATAAGTTGGTCCAAAAGAACCATGTTCAACATTGTGTTTAAAGTGGCGCCCAGCATGGGGCTCAATCCATTAAATTCCAAAGCAGCCACTCTTTGAAGAAAATCTAGATACACACAACTATACGTTTATTAAAGAGTTTTTTGACAGCAATTTTACAAGTTTACTGAACCTTCCAAAACCAAGACTGGCGCAAACAATAGAGTTTGTAACAAGAAACACTTTTGAATTCGTTAAACAAAATATTAAAGAAGAAATCAAAGAGTGATTTATTTCTCAAAGCAATATTTCGCCACATCGTTAAAATACCCCACACATATTATGTCACTTGACTCACTAAATCCGACTTTCAATAATCGAATTTTTAACAAGAAGTACTATAAGGTCCTGTTGATCGAATATATAACAAACATCGGACAAAGTTCTACTTAAAAACCTAATAAGCAGTGGATCGTAAAATGTGCTGTACTTTCCTAACCATGTTTAGTTTTTCCGAATACTTTAGGTATAAAGGCTTATCGTTGGATAAGTTGGTCCAAAAGAACCATGTTCAACATTGTGTTCAAAGTGGCGCCCAGCATGGGGCTCAATCCAGTAAATTCCAAAGCAGCCACTCTTTGAAGAAAATCTATATACACTAAAGGTGTCCTAACGACTAAGGTAATTTTTCAAAATCACTTTTTAATACGTGGTAGGGTCCTAAATTGTAGTTTTGTATCTAAGAATGAGTGAGCCAAAATTTGGAGACAATCGGATGAAAATAACTCGTGCCGAAAATGGATTGAAGTTTTGGGACACTCTTATCTGATGAAAAAACACGTTTTTTCTAGTTTTTTGAAAAATATTGGTATATGCTATTTTTTGTTAATTTTTTTGTTAAGTAATATGAAAATGGTAATAAATTGCCTTTCCAAAAAGCTTAAAGAAATTCAAATCGGATAAAAAATAAGCATTTTACGCATACATGCCCCAGACCATTGCATGGTTTTTAAAGCCAAAATTTGAAAATTTTCAAAATTTTTAGGCAAAAAAATAAAAAAAATTAAATTTTACTTTATAATTATATTAAATACATGTTATAGATAAAAACTAACAGATATGGTAGTCTAACTTTTTTTTCATTTGGCGTGGGTAGTGATATAATTTCCGCGGATTCCAAAGAAAATGAGTTTTTCTAAAATAATTTAGCAAATATGGGAAACAATTTTCTGTATTGTATTATACGAAGTGAAATACATAAATTCTGTAAATTTTGTGAGAATTCGGGCATCTTTAACCCCTTTTCGTCGAGGTGAAATGACAAATTTGAGACGTTATACATTTCTATAATACAAAATATCTGCATATATCCGATTTCTCAAAAGTTACAGAATTTACGTTTTACACTTCGATCCGCACAATAGAGCACAAATTTTCAAAAATTTGCTTAATTTTTGTAGAAAAACGCATTTTATTTGGAATCCGCGGAAATTTTATCACTACCCGCGCCAAATAAAAAAAAAGCTTGACTACCATATCTGCTATTTTTAATCTTAAACATGTTTTCCATTTGATTATAAAGTAAAATAAAATTTTTACTATTTTTTTGCCTAAAAATTTTGAAAATTTTGAAATTCTGGCTCTTAAAACCATACAATGGTCTGGGGCATGTATGCGTAAAATGCTTATTTTTCATCCGATTTTTATTTTATTAGTCGTTTTGAAAAGGTAATTTAGTACCATTTTCATATTATTTCACAAAAAATTTAACAAAAAATATCAAATACCAATGTTTTTCCAAAAACTAGAAAAAACGAGTTTTTCGTTCTTATAAGAATGTCCAAAAACTTCAATCCATTTTCGGCACGAGTTATTTTTAGCCGATTGTCCTCAAATTTTGGCTCACTCAGTTTTAGATACTAAAGAACAATATAGGACCCTACCAGGTATAAAAAGGTGATTTTCGTTTTTAAGGACACCTCTAATATACACACAACTATACGTTTATTAAAGAGTTTGTTGACAGCAATTTTACAAGTTTACTGAACCTTCCAAAACCAAGATTGGCGCAAACAATAGAGTTTGTAACAAGAAACACTTTTGAATTCTTTAAACAAAATATTAAAGAAAGAACTGAAAGAGTGCTTTTTTCTCAAAGCAATATTTCGTCACATCGTTAAAATACCCACCACATTTTGTGTCACTTGACTCACTACATCCGAATTCCAAGAAAGACGTCATTTCGATTAAAGATATAATAAAAATCGGACAAAGTTTTTAAAGGCTAATAAGCAGTGGACCGTGTCCTGTACTGTACTTTCCAAACCATGTTCCACTTTTGTAGACACTGAATTTGGATTTAAAGGCTTATCCCTGGATAAGTTAGTACAAAAGAATTATGTCCAACATTGTGTTCTGAGTGGCGCCCAGCAAGGGGCGTAGTCCAGTAAATTCCACAGCTGCCACTCTTTGTAAAAAGTCTAGACATACACACAACTATGCGCTAATTGAAAAGTGCCCGGACAGCACTTCCCTAAGTAAACTGAACGTCTGCCTTCCAAAAACCCAGATTGGCGCAAACGATTGAGTTTGAAACAAGATATACTTTTAAATTCGGTAAATAAAATATTTACGAAAGAACTGAAAACGTGACTTTTTCCTAAAGCAATATTTTTTCACACGTCCAGAGTGACATAGATATTGTGTCAGTTGAATCACTGAATCAATACATACTTTCAATAATCGAATTTCAGCACGAAGAATAACGTCATGTCGACAAAGCTTTAAAAGCCTAATAAGCAGTGGATCGTGTTCTGTACTGTACTTTCCAAACCATATTTCACTTTAAAGGATACTGACTGAAGATTTACAGGTTTATCCTTGAATAAGTTAGTCCAAAAGAAACATGTCCAACATTGTGTTGAAATTGGCGCCCAGCATGGGGCCCATTCCAGTATTTTCTAAAGCTTCTGCTCTTCGTAGATAATCTAGCCATACACACAACCATCTTGCCATTTAAGGAGTGTCCTGACAGCACTTCCACAAGGAAACTGAACGTCTACCTTCCTAAAATAAAGATTGGTGCAAACGATTGAGTTTTCAACAAGAAATATTTTCAAATTCGTTAAACGAAGTATTAATTTCATTTTGGATTAGATATTGCGGATATCCTTGGATAAGTTAGCCCAAAAGAACCATGTCCATCATCGTTTATGAGTGGCGCCCGGCATGGGGCCCATTCCAGTAATTTCCAAAGCAGCTGCTCTTCGCTGGTCATCTAGCCAAAATCATTCGGTTAATTAAAGAGTGCCCTGACAGCAATTCCACAAGTAACCGAAACGTGTAACTTCCAAAATCAAGATGGCGCAAACGATAACGCATTAAAACGCAATGTGGCGCATATAAAATTTCAGAGAATTCAACGTCTCATGGGTTTATACATCACAGGCGCTCTGAGAACAACATCAGCTGAATCTTTTGATGCACTACTGCACCTGATTTGACAATTGGCATCTTTGTAAAGAGCTGCAATATTTGGGCAGTTCTCTTTCCATTCCAGAGACTGCCCAAATATTACATGGATACTTCTTGAAATTGTAAGTCCAAGGGAAGCATGTTCAAAATAACGTTAAGAGTGGTGCCCGAGAAGGGGCTCATAGTACCAGTTATTCTCCAGCTTAGATCGAATAGTCATGTGTAGGAAATTTTTTTTTGCAGATCATTTTAAGCCACCTTCCGGATACTACAGTGCATACATCCTTCAAATATGATAATTTATGTTCACTTAAAGAATGTATTTCTTCCAAAAGTAAGTCCACCATAAAACACCTAAGCATTGGAAAGTCTACAAAGAGGCTAATTTTCCTTATTCTATAATATTCATTACAAACACTAAACAAATTTTTATCAAATGCTTTTTTTTGGTCATTTATGACATCTGTAATTATTTAAACTGACATAATCAAATATGCAAAATGCATCTTTTATGACCTGAATTCCTTATATGTAACTACAAAATAAAATGCATAATAATAGAGGAAATCTCAAAAGTAATAATTTTAAAACCTTTTGTGTGTTTGTTTTCTAATTTTTATTTTTGTATTTTAAGAACATGTTATAGATACAAATTACCAAAATTACCCATCAAATCAATTGTGTTTCCAAAAAAAAAATGTATTTGTAAATAATAACTGCAATTGGAATATTGAAAATGTCAAAATGTTATTTTGATGCAGTTGTTTCAATTGTAATTTACATACAAGAAAATCTTTGGAGATAAATGAACATTTAGAAAACATTGTGTAACTACTATTTTGACTGCATTGTAGTGGACATAACCTTAAAAAGTTACACTATTTCGAAATTAAATTTTGAAATTTTTTTTTGAATTAAGAATTTTTAAAACTTTGTTAAGCTGCAAAATGGAAGTTTAGGTAAGAGTGGTGTAACATATCGGCACTCCACATAGACCAATTGGTCCATAGAGATACCACACAAATTTTTCCGCTAATCGACTTAAATTAAAAACATTGACCTTCATTTGGGAATTGCTTTTAACTTTTCAGGTATATACCCGTAATTTCCTTCAAAGTACCTTTCGTCATTTGCTCCAAGTTTCGCGAGTTCATCTGCTTTCTGGTTTTCTTTTATTCCTTCTTTTTATTCCTTTTCATTTATTACTTGAATGAAAATGAAAAAAAAACATTCAAAAAAAGATCAGAACTATTCAAAAGACTATCGTTGTCTTTTTGGCGCCCAGCTTGGGGCCAAAATCGAAAAACATGTTTTGTTTTCAAAGAAGAATAATATTTCTTCAAGTTTTTATAAGATATAATTTATAAAATATTTTAAAGAAGTGTATGTGACATCTATATTTCAATCCTCTTTGAGGATCATCATCAGGGGATTTAGTGAATTTTTAAACACACAAAAACTTAAAAATATGTTGCAAACGCATTGACACCTCATTGAGAGCAATTTTAGATGACAATGCCTTTGTATGGGTAAAAATTCACTAAATCCCCTGATGATGATCCTCAAAGAACATCGAAATATTTGAATGGAATAAAAAAAATATTTATTTATAAGAAAAAACTGGCCTCGAGCTGGAAGAATTTTAATTTATACTTGATCAAAGTTTCGATAATTAAACTTAAAACGAGTAAGAAAGTTATAGTCGGTCAAGACCGACCATATGATACCCTACACCAGTGTTTTCCGGAAAATGGGTCCCAAGTCGAAACATGGACCGATTGTATCTGTCTTTTGTTAGATCTTTATTTAGTGCAGAAAACACACACAGATCAAATTTTAGTGGAATTGGATTATTTTTTTTGGCAATAAACCAATTTAACTGAATTTCGGTCGAAATTTTTATTTTGGGGGACTAAGTCCAAAAATGGTCCAATTATATTCCGATTTGATTAGGTTACTGAAGCACACGTTTAACACCTAAAAATAAAATTTTTATCAAATATTTCTATTTTTATGAATTTGAGAAAATTATGTGAATATCGGGAAGGTGGTTTGTATGGGGACTACCAGAAGGACTACCCCTATTCCTTTGAAATTGGAAATGGTGATTTGTGCATAAAAAATTTGATTACCTGCTGAATTTAAAAGCGATAACTTTTTTAATACTGTTATTAGAGCCATTTAAGCCGAATCCAAAGGGGGTGTTTGTATGGGGGCTAGGTCTTAACATGGACCGATTTTCTCCAATTTCAATAGGCTTCGTCATTGGTCGAAAAGATGCTTCAATTTCAAATTTCAAGTCAATTGATGGAAAATTGCGACCTGTATCTTTAAACCGAATGATGGACAGACGGACGGACAGACGGGCATCGTTAAATCGACTCAAAAAGTAATTCTGAGTCGATCGGTATACTTGAAGGTAGGTCTAGGACCAATATTTCGGGTAGTTACTAAAATCTGCACATACTCATTATACCCTGTACCACAGAGTGGTGTAGGGTATAAAGAGATTCCTTTAGATCTTATTTGAAATTACCTAAAAATATTTTTCACTGGTAAATGGTATAGACGAACAAATATATAAAAAAAACCTGTAGTTGTACTACACCAAAAAATACTAAATTACATGCAAAACAAAAACTCTCAACAATGACTAAATGTTTTTTTTTTTGTCAGGAGTTTTTTTTTTTTTTTTTGCACATGCAAAAGTACAGACATTTTAAAATCCATACATTTTGGAAAAACCACAAAAAGTAGACAAGAAAAATTTAGACCAAAACACACCCTTTTATTCTAATGAAACGATAGTTGTTGCAGCAATTTTACGTTTACAACAATATGTTTTTGGTATAAATTTTTATTTTGTTACAAAATGCATCTGTAGTTGATGTTAGAAAAAACTTGAACACGTTTTTAACATAATGGATGTGGATACTCTTACATATGTTAATACAATAAGAATCCTGTTATAAGGATGATACATTTAAGTTGATGTAACTATAATAAACACATTTAAAACATAACACTAGAGATTTTGAAATGGAAACATTATTTTTTCTTGGAATAGTTTTATGAAGGATTGTATGTGAGTGTTACATAGAAAAATGTTAACCAAAGTGGGAGTCCAAAGACCATGGAGTCGAAACGACAAATCACTTTTCAGCAAAGTTAGGCTCCTGGTGGTCAATTGACGATAATCACTTCAATTTCACTTTTGAGAGGCTACGTTGGCATTTGATAATACTCTTTAAAAACCAATCATTTCCGTGCTTTCTACTAATTTTTTAGGATTTTTCAATGTTACTCAAAATGGCGCCCACAACAGGGCGCACTAATAAATAATTCGATTGACGAAACCCACTTCCATTGCTCTTTTGTTTTTTTATTCAAACTTTGAGAGGATACGTTGGCCCTTAATTAAACTCTCTACAAACCAATCATTTCCATGATTTCTTCTATTTTTTTAGGATTTTTCAAAGTTACCCAAAATGGCGCCCACAACAGGCCACACTAATAAGGAACATATTATAAACATTTTTTATTAATTTTATTCATTCCTTTTAATATTGGCATAAGAAATAACACCTTGATATTTAATTTCTTAGCAATTGTGTTTTACACTCTTCACTACCCCATGAATAATTTATGAAACACTTTCGAAAAGCAGAAGGTCGATTGACGAAATACACTTCAATTTCTCATTTGTTTTTTCATAAAAAGTTTGAGAAAGTACGTTGGCCTTTAATTTATTTTTTTACAAACCAATCATTTCAATTCTTTCTTCTATTTTTTACGATTTTTCAAAGTTAACCTAAAATAGCGCCCACAACAGGGCCCACTAATAAGGAATATTTTATTAACATTTTGCATTAGTTTTATTAATTACTTTTGATATTGGCATTAAGAGACAAAACCTTGATATTTTATTTCTTAGCAGTTGGGTTTTGTACTCATCACTATCCCTCATGAAAATAGGTCATGAAAAACTTTTGGAAAGCTGGGCGTCAATGGACAAAATACACTGTAAATGTTCGTTTGTTTCTTCATCAAAAGAGTGAGAGGGTGCGTTGGCCTTTAACAACCAACCATTCCATGGTTTCTACTATTTCGATCATTTTTTTGAGGATTTTTCAAAGTTTCCCAAAATGGCGCCCACAACAGGGCCCACTAATAAGGAACATTTTATTAACTTTTTGTATTAATTTTATTAATTCCTTTTGATATTGGCACTAAGAGAGACAACACCTTGATATTGTGTTTTGGGGATCGATTAACGAAATTCACTTCAAATATTCTTTTGTTTTTTTATCAACATTTTGAAAGAGTTCGTTGGCCTTTAATTTTAATTTTTACAAACCAATCATTTCTATGATTTCTACTATTTTTTTAAGGCTTTTTGAAAATTACACAAACTGGCGCCCACAACAGGACCCACTAATAAGGAACATTTAATAAACTTTTTGTATTAATTTTCTTCATTCCTTTTGAAATTGGCATTAAGAGACAACACCTCGATAATTTAAATTACACTCTTAACTATCTCCTATTAATAGGTCATGAAAAACTTTTGGAAAGGGGGCCGATATACGAGATACACTTCGATTGCTCTTTTGTTTTTTCGTCAAAATTTTGAGAGGGTACGTTGGCCTTTTACTTAAGTTCTTACAAACCAATCATTTCCATTCTTTCTTCTATGTTTTTTACGATTTTTCAAAGTTACTCAAAATGGCGCCCACAACAGGGCCCACTAATAAGGAACATTTACACTTCAATTGCTTTTTTGTTTTTTCATCAAAATTTTGAGAGGGTATGTTGGCCTTTAATTTAACTTTTTACAAACCCATCGTTTCCATGATTTCTACTATTTTTTTAGGATTTTTCAAGGTTAACAAAAATGGCGCCCACAACAGGGCCCACTAATAAGAAACACTTTAGAAACTGTTTGCATTAATTTTATTTATTCCTTACGATATTGGCGTAAGAAATAATACCTTGATATTTTATTTCAAGGTGTCATTGTGTACATTTTTATACTCTTCACAATCCGCCATAAATAGGTAATGAAAAAATTTTCGAAAGCAAAAGGAGTCGATTGTCGAAATATTCTTTTTATTGCATCTTTATCAAAAGTTTGATTTCTACTATTTTTTGAGGATTTTTCAAAGTTTCCCAAAATGGCGCCCACTACAGGGCCCACTAATATGGGACATTTTAGAAAATTTTTGTAATAATTTTCTTCATTTCTTTTGATAGTGGCACTAAGAGAACCAACAGGTTGATATTTAATTTCTTAATAGTTGTGTTTAACGCTCTTCACTATCCACCATGAAAAAGTTTTGGAAAACAGAGGGATCGACTAACGAAATTCATTTCAAATGTTCTTTTGTTTTCTCCTCAAAAGTTTGAGAGGTACGTTGGCCTTTAATTTACCTTTTTAGAAACAAATCAATTTCATGATTTCTGCTATTTTTTCTAAGATTTTTGAAAATTACACAAAATGGCGCCCACAACAGGGCCCACTAATAAGAAACCTTTTATAAACTTTTTGTATTAATTTTCTTCATTCATTTTGAAATTGGTATTAAGAGACAACATCTCGATAATTTAAATTACACTCTTCACTATCCCCCATGAATAGGTCATGAAAAACTTTTGGAAGGGAGGTTGATTGACGAAATACACTTTAATTGCTCTTTTGTGTTTTCATCAAAATTTTGAGAGGGTGCGATGGCCTTAAATTCAACTTTTTACAAACCAATCATTTCCATTCTTTTTTCTATTTTTTTAGGATTTTTCAAAGTTACCCAAAATGGCGCCCACAACAGGGCACACTAATAAGGAACATTTTAGAAACTGTCTGCATTACTTTTATTAATTTCTTACGATATTGGCATAAGAAATGAGACCTTGATAGTTTATTTCTTAGCAATTGTGTTTTACACTTTTCACTAACCTCCATGAAATGGTCATGAAAAACTTTTGAAAAGCTGGGGGGTCGATTGACGAAATACACTACAAATGTTTTCTCATCTAAAGATTGACACGGCTCGTTGGTTTTAAACAACCAACCATTCCTGCTTTCCACTATATTTTGAGGATTTTTCAAAGTTTCCGAAAATGGCGCCCACAACAAGGCCCACTAATAAGGAATATTTTATAAACTTTTTGTATTAATTTTCTTCAATCCTTTTGATATTGGCATTAAGAGACAACACCTTGATATTATATTTCTTAGCAGTTGTGTTTTACGCTCTTCACTATCCCCAATGAAAAACTTTTTGAAAACAGGAGGATCGATTAACGAAATTCGCTTCAAATATTTTTTTTTTTTTCATCAAAATTTTGAAAGGGTACGTTGGCTTTTAAATTAAATTTTTACAAATCAATCATTTCCATAAGTTATAGATTTTTGAAAATTACCCAAAATGGCGTCCAGAACAGGACCTACCAATAAGGAATATTTTATAAACTTTTTGTATTAATTTTCTTCATTCGTTTTGATATTAGCATTAAGAGACATTACCTTGATATTTTAGAACCGACTACATCTCACCACAGGCGAACTTTGACAGATCCTTAGTAGTCCAAATACCGACTAGGGAAGACTAGGCAAAAAACTCTGTTACGACAGAGAATGCGATGTCAATCTACTGCACTGATCAAAGCTCGAGATTACTCTGAAAGCCTCGAAATCGGGGCCTCATTGAGGCTTCCGGATAAGTGTAGTGTTTTCCAGGCTGAGGTACTTGCAATTGATAAAGCCGCTCAGATGATTATGACAAGGGAACTTCGTCCTATCGTCATTAAAATGTTCGTGGATAGTCTTGCAGCTCTGAAGGCCTTAAAATCAAACACTACAATCCCTTCGTCGAATCAGTCAGCACACAGGGCGAGAAATGGTTCGGAATCGGTGGGGGAACGTGTAGAACCTGACATTGCGATTCCTATACTGGAATCGATGAACGAAATTGATAGGATATTTGAGAATAGAATGAAGGATAGGTTGATATCACTGACTACGCGCAGGATTCAAAAACCCTGTGGACACTGGAAAGTCTTAAGGGGACAAAAAGGCTTCTTACTTTTGGTAAATGGTAGGTTAGCCTATTAGTAGGAGTACTTACAGGAGATAGTATAATTAACCAGATGACCGTGCGTATGGGAATTTCTGATAGGGAATCTTGTAGAAGTTGTGGGGAATTGGAGGAGGAGGAGTCTGTGAAGCAATTGTTACATAAATGTCCGGGTCTAACAAGAAGCCGCCTTAAGCAGTTGGGGCAAATATTTTTCAATGACCTGGATTGTCTTAAAGGTGCCTCATTGACGCCTCTAACAGAATACCTTAGAGAATCGGGGTGGTTTAAGAAGTAGAACTTTGTGTCAGAGGGGTAGTGGGTAATCAGAATAAGGGAATCACAATGGGCCTTAAGGCCTCCGAGTGAATTGGCCAAATGACGAACGTCCATTCAACGTACTATAAATCAATCAAATCAAAAAATCAATCAAATTCGCAAACTTACGCAAAAAATACATGACTCACTTACTAATCACTCACGCATATTTTTTCAACTTACGCTCACTCACAATTTTGTGATTGAAATAAAAATCACTCACAGTCACTCGTGAATCACGCGTTATTCACGCGAATCACGCAAATCACGTGAGTTACGCCCATATCCCCCCACAAATAGATTATGGAGCCCCACGTAGGGTTCCAATTACACGCTGTAAACATTTTCCTGTTCAATTTTCCATATTTCTTTTCGTTTATTAATACAATAATTGTATAAACAATTAAAGAGATGGAAGTTTTTGAATATCGAAATCTCACATAATCTCACTAATAATATTTTATAAATTTTCTCATAAAAAACTAGAAAAAAAATTATTATTCTTTTAAAACGAAACAAGTCTTTCGATGTCGGCCCCAAGCTGGGCGCCAAAAAGACAATGATAGTCTTCTGAATTGATCCGATTTATTTTGTATGTTTTTTTGTTGTTTAAATTTTAAAATATCTTGCAAAGTTTTAATAAAATATTGTTTTCTTTTCAAATATTTCGGAAAACTACTTATTAGCAACACAAAAACCAAATCACGTTAACGTGCTTTCGGATCTTAAACTGTAATGGTTTGAGGTACGAAAGATGATCGAAACCCAGTTGGAAAATGTATCAATGAGGAAATTTCCTAAGTGATTCCTCAATGAAATGTCTTCAGGTTCTGACAAATCATAGATGATCCTTGATGACATGTCCTGACATTTTCAACAATGAAAATTTGTTTTAAGAGTTTGGACAATTCATCTAAGACATCAACAAGGAAATGACTTCAGGATAGCAGAATATTAAATTGGAATTTTAAAGCTTGGCAACTCTTCCATTTCCAAAAAACGATGGCAATATTATCGATTTATTTAAAATGAAATCAAAATCTTACAAGTAGTATAAAGGAAATGCGGAAAATTTTTGTATTTTCGTATGACTTATATCAGACATTTCCCCAAAGAAGTTTTGGGTGACATGTGCCCAGAAAGTCAACGTGCCATGACTACTGTAGACTTTGAGTGAGGACATTTTAAAAATTTATATGAAACTGTCCTTAACTCAGTACATAGAGATGTCTTGTGGATGTCAGCAGTGACTCTAACATGTCACCGCACCGTCACTGAGGATGGCTCGAGGACGTTGCTAATTTGAAAACTGCACATTTAAGCAACGAAATGAAAACTTTTAAAGTGATTAAATTATTGTCCTTCTATTTATTTAAAAAAATTATTTCCAATAAAACCACAATTAAATTTATTTCTTTGTTTATTCGTTAATTTAACTTAGTTCCTTGAAATCAAATATTAAAAGCCTCAAGAGATTTTGTTTTAATTACTCAAAAGGAAAATTATGACAATACCTTAAACTATATAATCACACAATGTTCCCAACACTACCAACCAACTTCCCTTATCCCCCACACCATACTCCCCCACCAACAAAATAAAACAAAATGTCTTAATAAACCTCGTTATTAACAGAATGAGAACGGAAATAGAATTTCACTTAAATACCCACAAAAATTTCACAAATGCCCTAAAAATTGTTTTAGGAAAAAAGTTTTGTAAAATTTGTGTGTGTCTGGCAAAAAAAAATACAACTTTCTTAGATTTAACTTTGATTATAATTAAGGTCAAAATCTCTAAGGATATATTTTTTTTTTGTTTTGGTTTTTTAGATAATGAATGTATAAGAATGAAAGTAGGTAAAGGTGTAATTAACATAAAATATATATTAAAAAAAAAAAAAACCGGAGAAAATATATGTACCATAAACTTTTTTTAGGCTTAAAGAATTTCCAAAAAAAAGAAGAAAGTTAAAGAAAAAGAAATCTTAACTTTAATTAAGTTGGAAAAATTAAGTTGAATGGAAAGGTAAAATACTTATGAAATGAAAATTGAGTTGGAATATTTTTGACGAAAAGATGAATTTTGTAATTTAAGGATGAAAAGCAATCAAAATATTTCAAGAAATTTTTTCTACCGGTTGTCATGAAAACATGGAAGCCCTTGGTTGGGAGCCAGCCCTTTGCAATGAGAATGACAAAAGGATAATCGTTTTAAAATTAGTAACGTATATAACCTAAACTTTATATGCTCTCCGAGTTGTCACGGTTTGTTCATATTAAATGAATACCGAAAACCGCATGGCTTCATCAATTTCTTTCCTTCAAATATCCTTGTTAAAAATATAGAATTTCAATTTTCCTTAGAAATCTACAATTGAAAGTTCATTGGCTTCCTTTGTTCTAACTACTGACGTTGAGTGCATAAATATATTTATTTACAATGACCCAATTGTTTAAATATTGAAAATAAATACTGGAATTTCTAAAAATAAATATTTACTTAAAGTAAATATTTGCTAAATAATATGCTTTTAAACTATTTTAAAATATTTACAAAATAATAACAACAATATAATTGACTATTTATCGATAGATAGTTTAAACGATAGTTAACAAAATGATGAAAATGATTGGCATGTTTTGCATGAATGGTTGTAACAATATACGATATATTGTCATAAACATATTAAAAAAAAACTTCCTTGAAGGAATTCATAGGAAAAACGATTGTAGATATAAGGGTTGATATGAAGAAAATATTTTAAGGAATGAGGTGGAAAAGAAATATATAAATGATTTTAGAACAGGCAAAACTCGATTGAAGGAAATTATTTCAAGAATTGCAGATTTTTGAAAGTATTTTGTTTCTTCCTTCAAAACTTGCATTTAGATTGACTTGAAACTTCGTTTTTTTGTTGTCAATAATCTCCATAACTTCGGTTACTACTTAAGGAAAGAGAAGAAGATAATGCACATATGAAATAAAGTACAGCCCTTTGTTGGGCGCCATTTTAGGTAACTTTAAAAAACAGGGCTTATAGAGAAGAAGATAGAGCACTATCTTTAAGAGATAGAATCGTTAGGTTTTGATTTAAAATTGCACACATAAATTTCCTATTAAAAATATTGATAATATATGCCTAATTAGTTGGCCCCGTGATGGGCGCCATTTTTAGTAACTTTGATTAGAGTTAAAAAAGCGCATGAAAATATTTTAAGGAATGAGGTGGAAAGAAAAATATTAAGGATTTCCAAACAGGCAAAACTCATTTGAAGGACTAAAAATAATTTCAAGAATTAAAGTTATTAAAAGTTTTTTGTTCCTTCCTTCAAAACCTGCATTTATTTACTTTAAATTGCGTGATTTTGCTGTCTAAAATATCCATAACTTTTGTTACTTCTTAAGGTAAGAGAAGAAGATATTGCAGATATCAAATGGAGTTAATAAAAATGCGGCCCTATGCTGAGCGCCATTTTAAGAAACTTAGGAAAACAGGGGTTATAGAGAAGAAGATAACGTTAAAAAATAGAATCTTAAGTTTTTGATTTTTAATTTCACACATAAAATTCATATAAAAAATATTGATAATTTGTGTATAATTAGTGTTCCCCGTGGTGGGCGCCATTTTTAATAACTTTGACAATCCTTGAAAAGTGCATGAAAATATTTTATGAAATGTGGTAAAAATGAAAATAAAAAGGATTTTAGAACAGGAAAAACTCGATTGAAGGAAATTATTTCAAGAACTGCAGATTTTTGTAAGTATTTTGTTTCTTCCTTCAAAACTTGCATTTGGATTGACTTAAAACTGCGTATTTTTGTTGTCAATAATCTCAATAACTTCGGTTACTACTTACGGAAAGAGAAGAAGATTATGCACATAACAAATAAAGTGCACCGCTTTGTTGGGCGCCATTTTAGGTAAATTTAAAAAAACAGCGCTTATGGAGAAGGAGATAGAGCACTATCGTTAAGAGATAGAATTGTAAGTTTTTGATTTAAAATTACAAACATAAGATTCCTAATCAGTGGGCCCCGTGTTGGGCGCCATTTTTAGTAACTTTGAATATCGTTAAAAAAGCGCATGAAAATATTTCAAGTAATGAGGTGGAAAGAACAATATTAAGGATTTCTAAACTCATTTGAAGGACTTGAAATTATTTCAATAATTGCAGGTTTTTGAAAGTATTTTGTTTCTTCCTTCAAGACGTGCATATAAATTGACTTTAAATAACGTAATTTTGCTAGTAAAAATCTCTTCAACTTTTGTAACTTCTTAAGGAAAGTGAAGAAGATAATGCAGATATCAAATGGAGTTAAAAAGAAATAGCACTATCGTTAAGAGACAGATGCTTAGTTTTTGATTTTAAATTGCACACATAAAATTCATATACAAAATATTGATAATATATGCCTAATTAGTGGGCCCCGTGATGGGCGCCATTTTTATTAATGTTGAATATCCTTAAAAAAAATTGCATGAACATATTTTAAGGAATGTGGTGAAAAAGGAAAATATAAAGGATTTCAAAACAGGGAAAACCTGATTGAAGGACTTGAAATTATTTCAAGAATTGGAGGTTTTTGAAAGTATGAATTTTGTTTCTTCCTTCAAGACTTGCATTTATTTACTTAAAATTGCGTGCTTTTGCTATCAATAATCTTCATAACTTCTACTACTTCTCAAGGAAAGAGACGAAGATTTTGCGGATGTCAAATGGAGTTAATAAAAATGCAACCCCGTGTTGGGCGTCATTTTAGGTAACTTAGAAAAACAGTTGTTGTAGAGAAGAAGATAGAGCACTTTAGTTAAGACGGAAATGGAAGATGGAATCTTAAGTTTTTGGTTGTAATTTTCCCGCATAAAACTCATATAAAAAATATTGATAAAATATGTCTAATTAATGGGCCCCGGTTGAAAAGAAAAATATGAACGATTTTTAAAAAGAGAAAACTCGATTGAAGGACTTGAAATTATTTCAAGAATTTAAGTTTTTTGAAAGTATTTTGTTTCTTCTTTCAAAACTTGCATTTAAATTGATTTGAAACTGTGTGCTTTTGCTGTCATTAACCTACATAACTTCTGTTACTTCTTAAAAAAAGAGAAGAAGATAATGCGGATATCAAATAGAGTTAATAAAAATGCAGCCCCGTGCTGGGCGCCATTTTAGGTAACTTTGAAAAACACGGGTTGAAGAGAAGAAGATAGAGCACTATCGTTAAGAGATAGAATCTTAAGTTTACGATTTTAACTTGCACACATAAAATTCATATCAAAAATATTGATAATATATGACTAATTAGTGGGCCCCGTGTTAGGCGCCATTTTAAGTAACTTTGAATATGTTTAAAAAATCCATATTTTAAGGAATGAGGTAAAAAGTTAAATTATAAAATATTAAAACAGGGAAAACTCGATTGAAGGACTTGAAATTATTTCAAGAATTGGAGGTTTTCAATACCCCAAGTATTTTGTTCCATTCTTGAAAACTTGAATTTATTGACTTTAAATTGCATGCTTTTGCTATCAATAATCTCCATAAATACTATTACTTCTTAAGGAAAGAGAAGAAGATAATGCCGGTATCAAATAGAGTTAATAAAAATGAGGCCCCGTGTTGGGCGCCATTTAAGGTAACTTTAAAAAACAGGGGTTATAGAGCAGAAGATAGAGCACTTTCGTTCAGATATGGAAACTTAAGTTTTTATATAGCGCACATAAAATTCATATAAAAAATATTGATAAAATATGCCCAATTAGAGGGACCCGTGTTGGGCGCCATTTTTAGTAATATCTTAAAAAAAATGCATAAAAATATTTTAAGGAATGAGGTGAAAATGGGAATAATAAAAGATTTTCAAACAGGGAAAACTCGATTGAAGGTCTTGAAATTTTTTTAAGAATTAAAGGTTTTTGTAAGTATTTGCAATAGAAGCATAGAACTAAAATCCCACGTACAAAAGTTTTTTTATATGAAAGAAAACTACACTTGATCAGGCCCGACCATGTAATACCCTACAACAGTGCTACTCTAAAAATTGATTGGTTCGTAAATAAATAACAAACTACTGATTTTTATTAAAATTTTTTTTTAATTCTGTTGTAAAATATTTTCCAGATCCTTTCCTGTTCAATGAGCAAAATTTCACTGTTTTTACAAAAAAAAAAATATGCTTGTCTTTCTCTTTTTTTATCCATAAACAACTATCGGTTTTTTATTGCATTTGTGGTTATGTAAAGTGAAGGTTTGGTTTATTTTTTTTCCAAAGAATGAAATTATTTTAGGTTTTGCGGTTGTTGTACTACTATTGCATTGAAAATTGCATGCAAAATACAACTGTCACAAAAATTCTACAAAAAAATAATTTTATAAAGAAATTATTTATAACAATATACATATTGAAATACATACATGTATTTTATTTATTTATGAATTTATATTTTTTTGCTTTGAAATTATTTATGCAATATCAAATAATAGTTAAACGAATGGCACTTATGTTTTTATAAATTATTTTTTTGAGGAAACAGTAAAATAAAAATTTGGAAAAAAATTTTGAAAAATTTTATAAGAATGAAAAAGTGACGGAAAATAACTGTTTTTATTTAAAAGTTGTTTCAAAGAAGGCTCTTGGAGTTATTTTTGCACAAAACAATTTGTAGGAAGTCAAACCAAGAACCTCTTATTTAGTCAAGATGGATCTTAAAAATCATTTTCATGACGTACGCACTAAATTTTTGGAAAATTTTTTTTTGCGAATTTTGTTCTTTTTTTTCGCTGAAATTTTTTTTCGCGAAAAAAAGCAATGTATTTTCTAAATTTATATTTAAAAACTGTCCCAAAAGCATAACAATTAAATTTTTTGTAGTACTTTAGCTTTACAATTTTAATCGCGAATACGAGTGCTTACATCAAAAAACGGCTAGCTCTATTGAATTCAGCGTTCCCGCATTAGCTTTACCAGCAGGTCGCCCAGCTTGTTAATTTTTGCAACTAGCACAGTGCTATTATTCTTCAGAAATAATTAAAAAGTGTTTATATATGAAAGAAATGAAACAAAACACTGTAATTTGGTGTCAAAATTTGAGTTATTGGTTGTCCCCGTTTTGGGCGCCATTTAAAAAAATTTAAAATTCCTAAAAAAATAGCAATAAGCTTGGAAATAAAAGCTATGGATAGAATATAATTAAAAGCAAACGTAGAAAAAACAGTAAAAAACCGAACTAAATAAAAATTCTGTTTTTTCTATAGGTAAACTCTAAAATTCATGACACACTTACGGAGAATAGAGAAGAGAAAGACAAAGTATCAAGGCACCGCCGACATCAAATGAAATTAATAAAATTGAATAAAGTAAGTTATAAAATTTGCATTATTAGTTGGCCCCGTGTTGGGCGCCATTTGATAAGTTTAAAATTCCAAATAAAATAGTAATAAACATGGAAATAAAAGCTACGAAAGGCTTATAATTAAAAGAAAACGTGTAAAAACCACTTGGCTAGTGGTTTTTTATTGGTCTCCTCTAAATTTTATGAGTCGCTCATGGGGGATAGAGAAGTGGAGGAGATCTTAGCACAAATGGCAGGATACAAAGTGTCAAAATGTTGCCTTTATATGTCGACATCAAATGCGAAGAATAAATTTGATTTAAATAAGCTTTTAAATTTGAGTTAATAATGGATCCCGTTCTGGGCGCCATTTGAATAACATTCAAATTTCTAATAAAATAGTAAAATCACGGAAATAAAAGCTAAGCTTATAATTAAAATCAAACGTATAAAAACCACTTGGTTAGTGCATTTTACTGGTATCCTCTTAATTTCACGACCCGCCCACGGGGTAGTAGAAAAAAGGAGGAGATATTTGCACAATTGGCAAGAAACAAAGTATCAAAATGTTGCCTTTAAATGTCGGCATCAAATTAAATGAATAAAATTGATTAAATAAGCTATAAAATTTGAGTTATAAGTCGGCCCCGTATTGGGCGCCATTTCAGTAATTTTGAAATTCCTAATAAAATAGTAGTAAACATGGAAATAAAAGCTATGGATAGCATATAATTAAAAGCAAACGCATAAAATCCACTTGGTAAGTGGTTTTTTATTGGTCTCCCCAAAAATTTCATGGCACTCTCTCGGGGGAGAGAGAAGAGGAGGAAATCTTGGCACGAATGGAAAGATACAAAGTATTAAAATGTTCCCTTTAAATGTCGACAGCAAATTAAATTAATAAAATTGATTAAAATATGCTATAAAATTTGAGTTATTAGTCGGCCCCGTGTTGGGCGCCATTTAAATAACTTTGAATTTCCAAACAAAATAGTTATAAACATGGAAATAAAAGCTATCGAAAGCTTATAATTAAAATCAAACGTATAAAAACCCCTTGGTTAGTGCAAAAAACCGAACTTAAAGCGAATTCAATTATTTCTATTGGTCTCCTCCAAAAATTGAAGACGCACTCACAGGGAGCAGAGACGAGGAAGATTTTTTGACGCAAATGCAAAGAAAGAAAGTATCAAGGCACTGCCTCAAAGTGGCGACATCAAATGAAATTAATAAAATTGAATAAACAAGTTTTAAAATTTGCCTTATTGGTGGACCCCGTCGTGGGCGCCATTTTAATGACTTAGAAATTCTTAATAAAATAGTAATCAACATGGTAATTAAATATACGGAAAGCATAAAGTTAAAAGCAAACATATAAAATCCACTCGGTTAGTGGTTTTTTATTGGTCTCCTCTTAATTGCATGACCTGCTCACTTGGGATAGAGAAGAGGAGAAGATCTTGGCACAAATGGCAGGATACAAAGTGTCAAAATGTTGTCTTTAAATGTCGGCATCAAATAAAATAAATAAAATCGATTAATATAAGCTATAAAATTGGAGTTATAAGTCGGCCCTGTGTTGGGCGCCATTTGTATAACTTTGAAATTTCTAATAAAATAGTAAAAAGCATGGAAATATAAGCTAAGGAAAGCTTATAATTCAAAGCAAACGTATTAAAACCACTTTGTTAGTGCAAAACAACCGAACTCAATCAAAATTTAGTTATTTCCATTGGTCTCTTCCAAACTTCTATTAGAATTAAAACTTTTTTTTATAATTTCTACCCTATTAAATATTCTACAACTATTGGAATATTTTATTCATTTGGCTTTTATACAGGTATAGTCAATACAACAACTTGTTTATAAATATATATCTAACTATTTCTCTATCTGTCCGTCCGTCCGTCTGTCGGTGTGTCTGCGTGTCTCTGCTGCTGTTTGCAGTTTAAAAACAGAATTTGTTTTTTGTTGTTGGTTGCATGCATGCATGTGAAAACGTTTGAATTTCATTTATTGTAAATTTATTTGTATCTTAAACGTTTGAGTATTCTATTTTGTTGAATGTTTGTATAATTTACGGACATTTAGTTACTCAATTTGTGGAAAATTTATAACAAGTTTGATTACAAATTTTGTTTTATGTTTACAAAAATTTTTTTTTTTTTCACAAAGTTTTATATTTCTATATAAATATTTAGAGAAAATTATTACATATAAATAAAAATATAGGGGTTTTGTTTAAAAAAGTTTATTAAAGTATATTGTTAAGAATAAAGAAAAAATTGAGATATCCAGTGGCTTACATCTTAAATAGTCAAGTAAATAGCAGATTAAAAAAAATCATAAAGACAAAGATTACAATTATCCAACCAGCATTATTTTAAAAACTGATGTATCGGTAATTTATCAAGCTTTACTTTAAGCTTGATAGCATACAGATTAAATAAATAATAAATGTGCTACGAGGGTAGCACTGGAATTTACAATTTTTTATTATTATTAAGAATTTTTTTTAAATATTTCGATTTTGTTCAAGTTTATAGATATTTTACAGTTTAATTTTGATAGCCAGGTTTCTCTTACTGCATTATCTTTTGTTTGGTTCTTTGGAAAAATTTTGAATTTTTTAGTTCGACCCTTGTAGCATTTAATATTTGTTCAATCTTGATGCCATCAAGCTTAAATTAAATTTTTAAGTCCCCTTAATCATTCCAAAAATGTTTAACCACTTCTTTCATTTGTTCATTACTTCAACTTCTGAAATTTTCCTTTTCTAAAAAAAGAATCCTTTAAAGTTAGTATTTTGCCTCCTACATTTCTAATGAATCCCTACAAAAAAAAGTTTTTTTTTTCAGTTTAAAAACTATTTTATAACATTTTAATTTATATTTAACACTTGAGAAACCTTTTAAAGCTAATTTTCTACGTTTTATTTTTTATATAAAACGTAGTAGATACAGCAACAAGAAAAAAATAAAAGCAAACTACTATTATGCAGCAGCTGTTGCAGGCAGCAAGTAAAATAGCAACTAAAACAGCATCACCCCATACAAATTAAATGCAGTCAGGGAAATTTTTGTAAGGGCAGCTTAAACCAGTAAAAACAAGTAGAAAAGTTAAATTCGACTTGGCCGAATCTATTAATACACTCCACAATGCCCGTTTTGAAGGATAGTAACAATTTTGATTAGAAATATTTTATTTTAATTAAAAACCTTTTTTTTTCATTTGTGTAAAAAAAAGTAAAATTACTAATTTTTTTTTGACTGTAAAATTGTTTTCGAGTGTAAATTTTTTTTTAGTGGAAAAATATTTCTGAGTGACAAAAATACTTTGTAAAATAATTTTGTGGCTTATCAATGCTTTTAAAGTTGGGTTTTTTAAGCTCGGTTTTTTCACACATGAATTTAGGGTGCAACAAATCTGAAATTCACGGTTTTGCTCATAACTTTTGAACCACTGGACCGATTTTGCGGAAATTCAATAGGTCAGGGGAACGACAAATATATATGACAAGCTTTAGCATCCTCAGAATTGTCTTTCGAAAGTTAGAGTGTTTTTTGTCTCATAAATTCACGAAAAACCCTTGCGGAAATTCAGGCTTTTGCTCATAACTTTTGAACCACTGGATCGATTTCATATATACCCGCTATCACTACAGCGGAGGGTATAAAAAAATCATTCAAAAACGGAAAAATTTTAAAAATAATTGTTGTTATAAAAAAAGTTGGAAAAAATGCTCTAAAAATTGTAAAACTGCTCTAAAAATTTTAAAAATTGCTCTAAAAATTTAAAAAAATGCTCTAAAAATTTAAAAAAAATGCTCTTAAAATATGCTCTTAAACCTAAAATATGCAAAAAATATGCTCTTAAGGCTAAAATATGCAAAAATATGCTCTAACAAATCGGTGCCAGATTTCTTAAAATCTTCTGAAACGGATAAATACCTTATTCATTTATCAATAAAATGCGCAGGAAAAAACATGATACTGCATATTTTTGGTTTCCCTACTAATGCCCCTTCTAAAGGCATAATTACTTTAGCGAATACGGAGCGGAGACGTGTCAGCTGATACGTTAGCTTCTATTAAAATATATGGAAGTAGGTACTTAAACGAATACGTGGCGGTGCTGTAGCGGCCGAACCTAGAAAATTTTGATTTTCCGTACGTTTTACGTGTCAGCATTAAATTTAAATTTTTTATTTTGTGTTGAAATTTTTTATTTGTGTAAACGCTAAGAAAATGTTTTCCTATAAATATTAAATAAAAAAAATCACTAATACCCACTTTTTGAAATAAAATTTCCAAATTAATATGACACGTTTCAACGGATTCAGTAAGTGCTTAAAAAATACAATAGCCCGTCACGCTACAGCACCACTCCAGTAACGCTGAAGTGCCTAGGCCTTAAGAGGCACCATTGGACCGGTAGGAGCTGATTTAATAAAACATATTAAGAAAAAATTAAAAAAAAATTATAGGGAAAACCCTAAGGATTGAAGATAGAGCATAGGTATGTCCTAAGAAAATGTTGGGGTTGAAAAAATATTCAGGGTCGGTTATCTCTAGGGTCGGGACACTTCTAGGACAGCTGGAGCGGTAGTAGCAAATATTTTTAAAAATTGAACCTTTGTATGGGAGTCCCATAGGAAGTGGAGACAGGTAGTGTCCGACCGAATATTCGGATTCGGCCAAAAAGCACTATTCGGCCACTATTCGTTCTGAACAACATTTTTATACATTTATGTATTCCGCCATGTCGAGTTTTACATTTTTCCTTGTTTTTACTAAATAAATAACTTTTTTTTTAATATTCGGCTTCGGTTTCGGCCGAACAGTGAAAATTTGGCCGAATATTCGGCTTCGGCCAAAAAAAGTGTATTCGGTCGGACACTAGAGATAGGGCTTAGGTATGTTTGACAAAAGTGTTCGGGAGGAAAAATTATTGGGAGTCGGTCTTTCATTTGACCCCTTTAAGTTCATGTTCAGGGGAGTTGTGCGCAGCCGACAAGGATTGAACTCATCATCATCTGTAATACTTTGCTATTAACTGCTTGTAACGTACAATCACTCTAGACCAGCGACAGGCAAAAGCACTACGCGGCGTTTTTACTCTCACACCTACATGCTCTCACTCATTAAACAAAATAAAAAAATTTTATCCTCTCTTCTTGTTTAAAATATACTTAGAGAAATAATCAATAACGAATTTTAATGTCAAATTCTTGTTTAAGGAACATTTTTTGGTAAACCAGAATGCTTAGTTTGTCACTATTCACTAAATATTACATTGCTATACATTTTAACCAATGTTATTTATTATCTTTTTTATTTTTTAAATGGTTAAATGTGTTATTATTTTTACTAGAAGTTTCTTTAAGTGCATTGAGTATGAGAGTGCTACATGTTACACACACACAGAAAAAATGTGATAGTATGTGTTTGCCTGTCGCTGCTCTACACTGTTGCCAAGTTGGAGGTTTTCCCGCTAAATCTAGCGCTTTTTGTTTGGATTTAGCGGGAGAAAATTGGTTTTAGCGGGAACGGTGCTTTAGCGGGAAAATTTAGCGCTTTTTGTTTGGATTTAGTGGGAAAAATTTAGAGATTTTTTTCCAATTTTTCTTTTTTTCAATCAAAAACGCCAAGTTTGTCGAATTTTTGCGCTTTTTTTGTAACTTAGCGGGAGAATTTTATATTTTCCCGCAAAATTTTTTTCGACGGTTTCTTGCGCGTTTTTAGTGAAAAGACAATTTTCGAAGAAAAAAGTAATTTGGAGGTTTTTTTTTGTAATTTTTCTTTTTTGTCAATTGAAAATGCCAAGTTTATCGGTTTTTAGCGTTTTTTTTCGTAATTTAGCGGAAGAATTTTAAATTTTTCCCGCTAAATTTATTTTTGGCGGTTTCTAGCGCTCTTTTAGTGAAATTTAGAGGTTTTTGGTTAAAAATAGTTGGCAACAGTGCTGCTCTAGACCGATACGCCAAGTAGGCTGTTAAGCAAGTATCAACTAAATCTGATTTTTTCAATACGAGTGTGGTTGTTGCTGTTGTTTTTTTCTAACAGAAGACTTTGTTATTGTAATTTATGTAAACAAACTTATTTTTAGTAATCATTATTCTTCTTCCTCTCCTTCATCAATTCTGATCTAAGTACTTATTTTTGCAAACATTGCCAGACATTCTGATTAATTTTTATTAAAAAATAAAAGTTTGTTTATTCGACCTTTAAAATTTTGAGTGCGTTTATTCTAGCTCGAGGTCATTCATGTACTAAAAATAAAATTATTTTTCTGTTTTAAATTTATTTATGTTGGTCATTTTGAAGAAATATATTATTTTGAGTAAAAAACTTATTTTTAGTAAATTTTTTAGAACAAAAAATAATTTGTAGAAAAAAAAATTTAAAAAAAAAAAAAATTAAAAAAAAAAAAAAAATTTAGAAAAAAATTTTTTTGTTTGTAAAATTTTTGCTTGATGAAAAATTTTGACTAAAAATATTTTATTGTTAGTAAAAAACTTTTTTAAATAATTTTTGAAAAAAAAAATGACTCCATACTACGAGTACAGAGTGCCCTTAATTGAATGTCGTCAAGTGATATTTTTTTATCAGGGGTTTGGTAACAGAGCAGTCTTATTTTTGTGCAATTTTTTTTTTGCAACTTTGGCCTGTTTAAAAAAAAAAAACTTACGAGTAGTACGAGTATATGGAGTTTAAACAATAGTATGTTTTTTTTAATACTAATGTGGGCAGAGGAAGCCGGTTTTCTATACTAAAATATTTATATAGAGAAAAATAAAAAATAAAAAAACTTCCACCAGAAAATAAAAACGAAAACACTTTTTATTTTTTATTTTATTTTATTTTATTTCAAGATATTTTGTTGTTGTTGCTGTGGCAACTCGAATAAAAGTTGCAGTAAATGTAGTTTTGCATTTTTTATGCACAATATTTATTATTGTATATGGAAGTAGAAGAAACCCCACGTGAAAATTTTCAAAACCAGACTGGGGTATTAAAAAATAGCATTATAAGGAATATATATATTATATATAAAATATATATTAGGGAAGTTAAATATTTATGGAAATATAAAGGAAATAAAAAAATTTCGAGAGTTGCTATAATATCGGTAGCTTAAAGCTGGGGTCTTCAATAGTCTTATTATTTTTTTATTTTTTTTGTGTACAAATTGATTAGATTTAAGGGCGATTTCTCGGAGTCAATAGCGATTGAAATTCTATGAAATTTTTTGGGGATCTTAAAAAGTACTTGATTTGACTAAATTTAGTTCATTATATACAATTTCGATCCATATACTTTAATTTCAGTAAGTTTCATTAAAGTTTTGTTAATTTCCCCTTATTTAAGCTAATTTAAACAATCTAACTTGATTTTAGTTCTTTTAAAGAAAAATTAGTTCATTTAACAAAGATGTAGTTCATTTTACAAATAACTAAATTTGTGTCTGTTAATATTAGGTTTTTAGGAAAACAAGGACGTCTTACCTATGGATGTAAATTTCGAAATAAAAAGTTAATATGTAACCAATCTTCCCCAAAAATAAATTTAGTTCATTTGTATCAATTTCAATTGATTTTCCCTAATTTTAGACCATTTTATTAAAATTTAGTTTATATTGTAAAATTTAGTTCATTTAATTAATTTTACTAAATTTAGGGGCCTATTCACAAAAAAAGTCATAACTCAATCATAACTCAATTTTTTCCATGTGGTTGTTGTAAACAATCATAAAAAATTTCAAATTTTGTTTGAAAATTTCAAAAAAATAAAGACCTGCTACCCACATCGTCACAAAAAAAGTCATAACTCAATCATAACTCAATTTTTTCCATGTGGTTGTTGTAAACAATCATAAAAAATTTCAAATTTTGTTTGAAAATTTCAAAAAAATAAAGACCTGCTACCCACATCGCTCAAAATTGACAAATAATTTTAAATTTTGAGACTTTTTATGATTTTGTTTACAACAAACACAGGGAATATGAAGTTTGAAAATAATAAAATTAGTCATAACCAGTCATAACTGAGAATAGGCCTGTTAAATTCAGTTAAAAAAATTTGTTCATTAAACAACAGCTATGTTCATTTTACAATGAACTAATGATATGTCTATTGATATGAGATTTTAAGAAAAAAATTAAGTCTTTACTATGGATGTAAATTTATAAATAACAAATAAATGTGTAACCAATTTTAGCTAGGGGAAATGTGTTCCCCCAAGGAGTACATTTAGTTCATTTAATATTTTTCCAATCATTAACTTACATTTTCGAACATTTTATTAAAATTTAGTAAATTTTCCTTAATTTCAGTTTGTTTTAAAATTTAGTTAATTTTAATTAATCTTGAAAAATTTAAGACCACTTAAAGAAAAATTAGTTCATTTAACAAAACAATAGTTCATTATAAATAATTATAAATGAACTAAATTTCTGTCTTTTCATATTCAGTTTTTAGAGAAACAAGTAAATCTTAACTGTGGATCTTAATTTCGAAATAAAAACTAAATATTTAACCAATCTTCGCGAGGAACAAAGGGTTCCCTCAAAACGTACTTTATGTAACTAAATTTAGTTCATTTAATATAATTTCCATTCATTTTCTCTCATTTTAGTCCATTTTTCGTGAATTCTCCGTATATTGCAAAATTAAAGATCACTTAAATAAATTTAGACCAATTAACAATGATGTAGTTCATTTTACAAAGAATTTTTTTGTCTGCCTGTAGTTCATTTTACAAAGAACTTTATATCTGTTTGTTAATATAAGGGTTTTAGAAAAACAAGAAAGTCTTAACTATGGATGTAAGTTTCGAAATTAAAAATAAATATTTAACCAATTTTTGACGAGTGAAAATTTTTCCCCAAAACGTGCTTTATGTATAAATTTAGTTCATTTAATATAATTTCCATTAATTGTTTCTAATTTAAATCCATTTTATTAAAACTTAGTGAATTCTGCTTAGTTTTATTTTATTTGAATAAAATATAGTTCTTTTAATTAATTGTACTAAATTTTAATTCACTCCAAAAAATTTAGTTCATTTAACAAAAAAGTTCATTTTACAATGAATTTAATTTCTGTATGTCCATATGAGGATTTAGGAGAAACCAAATTGTCTAGACTTAATTCATAGTAAATTTAAAATTTCTAAATAAAATCTAAATATGTTGCCAAATTCTGCCAATTTTATTATTAATTTAGTCAAATTTATTTGACTAAATTTAGTTCATGTATTATAATTTTCATTAATGAACTTACATTAGCGTCCATATTATTAAGTTGATTTTCTTAATTTTTAGTACATTTCAATAATATATAGTTCATTTTATAAATTTAACTAAATTTAAGATCAATAAAAAATAGTTCATTTAGCAAATTTATAGTTCATTTTAAAATAAACAAAATGTTTGTCTGTTGATATGAGATTTTTAAGAATCACGAATGTTTCTGCTTGGAATGTAAATTTCTAAATAAAAAATTTAGATTAGAAAATTTTCCTTAATGTTAGTTTATTTTAATAAAACCTAGTTCATTTGATTAATCTTGCTAAATTTAAGATCACTTAAATAAGAAATAGTTCATTTAACATATTGTAGTTCATTTTACAAAGAACTTAATTTCTGTCTGTTAATATTAGGTTTTTAGTAGTGCCCCCATTTCCCGGTTCTCGGTATTCCCGGGAATACCGGTATTCCCGGTTCTGGAACCGGTTTCCCGGTTATAGATATATTCCCGGGAATACCGGTATTCCCGGTTCTGATGCTGGTACCGGTTCTCAAAAAACAAAAAAATACTATACTATAAAATATTTAAGTTACACCATTTAATCTGTATTTCAGAAATATTCAGTTGTGTTTCTAAAATTTTTTAAAAATCATGTTACTATTTTCTTCTTAAAATCATAAAAAAATGGAAATGGTGTTTTTCACATGTTTTGTATTTTTTTTGGTAAAAGCGAAGAAAAAATTTTAATTATACAAAATTTTACAAAATTTGCATACCGGTATTCCCGGGAATACCGTCAGAACCGGAACCGGGAATATCGGTATTCCCGGGAATACCGGGAACAATTCAAGAACCGGGAAACCGGTACCATTTCCCGGTAATACCGAGAACCGGGAATACCGGTATTCCCGGTACTACGGTACTGACCGCAGGCACTAGTTTTTAGAGAAACAAGAAAGTCTTAACCATGAATGTTAATTTCGAAATAAAAAATAATATGTAACCAATTTTCGTGAGGGGAAAAGGGTTTCCCTAAATTTAGTTTCAGTTGATTTTCTTTCTTGTTAGTTCATTTTATTAAAAATTAGTAAATTCTCCTAATTTTTAGTTTATTTTAATAAAATTTAGTTCATTTATCGAAAATATAGTTCACATCGCTCCTTTACTTGTATAGTGTCACAACTCAAATAATGTGTTTTTTTAGTTAATGATGCAGAATTATTCGTTATGTCATGCTTTATATTGTGTCAAAAATTCGTATTAATATCTTTTAAACTCACCGTTTGAGAAGAGTACACGCCATTATTACATTTTCTATGTACTGGTCTTTTTCAATTAAAAACCAGTTTAAATAGTAAACTTTAAACGTGTTTTCTGCAAAATCAAATATTTTGAGTTGTGACACTATACAAATAAAGGAGCGACATGTTAATGAACTAAATGTTTACCTGATAATATCAGGTTTTTGGAGAAACAATTTAGTCGTTACTATAAATGTAAATTTCTTAATAAACTTTTGCGGGGGGGGGGGGGGGGGGGGGGGTTAGGATAGGGAAGTTGTTTCCTAAAGCTTGCCTAATTTAACTTTAATCGACACGTGTTTCGGAATTTGTCAGGTTCCATTGTTAAGACTAAATAGTCAAGACCAAAAGTATTAGAAAAAAAGTGTTTCTTGAAAATTATTCAATAAGTAACAAGACAAACCGACATTTAAAATGATGATAACACTAACTGGGGTGTTTGAAACCGGTATGGGAAATACCAGAAATGTCTATAATTTTTAGAAATTCAACTTTTCTTCTGCATTTTTTCAACTTGAACCTTATAACTAAATTTAGTTCATTTAATATTTTTTCAAATTAAGTTGATATGAGGTTTTTAAAAAAACAAGAACATCCAGGTTTTAAGCCCCGGACTTCCAGTTTACCGTCAAGACCAAAGCTGAAGCACACAAACTCGTTTTTTTTGCAATTTTCTTCCCTTTTTTAAGATCTTCAAAGTAAAACTATCCTCTCTAAATAAATTTCCCCCTAATATATATTTTAGCCAACTAGTATATAAAAAAAAAAACAAGTTAGTAACATGTTGTTAAAGGTAGAAGTGATTATGTTCATACGTACAAGTTAGTTAGTATATAAGTTGTAAGTAGTGTTACAAACCTACTTACCTCGTCTTTTTAGTCTGTTTGTTTATCAAATCAATACGTAATTATGTGAAAGTGAAATGTAAAGTGAATTTTCTTTAAGAAAAATCATCATAGAAATTTCCCTCTTTATTATAACAAAAAAAAAAAAAAAAAGAAAACGAGGACTACTTTTTATGAAAGAAGTCTTTTCATAAAGTTTGTTAAATACCCAATAGGAAATTTACACAAATGGGGAAAAATTTTGATGATAATTGTTTTAGAAAAAATATTGCAACTACAAAAATTGCAGAATTTTTGACAATTTAAATATAAAAATTAATTTCGAACCCAAATTATCTAAAACATTTTTTATAACAACGAAGTTGAGTAAAAAAAATTTTTGAGAGAACAAAAACAAAAAATTTCTGTAATTTTTATTTTAATTGTAAGAGAAACTCAAATGTATTCAAATTAACTTAAGTAGGTGATGGTGAGGCGAGGAAAATAGTTACAAGGGGCACTCCATAAGGAGGAGTCATCTCTTCTCTTCTGTGGAATCTTGTAATAAATGAAATCCTCGAGTCACTTAACGAAATGGGTATCAAGGCGGTTGCTTACGCTGATGACGTTGTGATCCTAATTAAAGGTACGTTTTTACCAACGATTAGTGAACTCATGGAATCAGCGCTTAAGGTACTCTCAAAGTAAGTAAGGAACAACGGTCTGGCAGTCAATCCCGCCAAAACCAAACTCGTCTTGTTCACAAAAAAGACTAAGATAGACAGGTTTGTCCTTCCCAAATTAGATGGAATCACCCTGGAGCTATCCAATGAGGCGAAAGACCTGGGTGTGATTCTGGACTCAAAGCTTTCTTGGAAAAGAAACACAGAGGAAAGGATGAAAAAGTCGTTATGTGCTTTTTACACTTGCAAAAGAATTTTCGGGAGAAGGTGGGGTTTAAAACCGTATATCATACACTGGATGTATGGTGCGATAATTAGACCAATACTTACCTATGGTGCCCTTGTGTGGTGGAAAGCAGTTGATAAGAAATCATATTTTTGCAATCTACAGAAGGTACAACGACTGGCGTGTGTGGGTATTACTGGTGCTATTAGATCAGCACCCCAGGCCGGTTTGGAAGTGATACTAAACATTCAGCCCGTGGATATTTACGTCAAGAGCACAGCAGCAAAATCTCAGGTTAAGAGAGTCGCAATTGCTTAAGCAACGCTCTTGGGGACACTCGACTATATTAAGTACGGTGGGTGGGACGGAACTGGAACAGAGAACCGACTATATCTCACCACAGACGAACTTTGACAGAACCTTCGAAGTCCAAATACCGACTAGGGAAGACTGGGTGGAAAACTCAGTTATTACAGAGAATGCGATCTCAATCTTTACGGACGGATCAAAGATGGAGATGGGTACGGGAGTTTACTCTGAATGCTCGAAATCGGGGTCTCATTTAGGCTCCCGGATGAGTGTAGTGTTTTCCAGGCTGAGGTGCTTGCAATTGACAAAGCCGCGCAGTTAATTATGACAAGGGATCTTCGTCCTTGCGTCATTAACATTTTCGTGGATAGTCTCGCAGCTCTGAAGGCCTTAGAGTCAAATACTGTAAAATCGGGAATAGTTATGAATTGTATACAATCGCTTCGTCGAATCTGTCAGCACACAATCAAACTAATCTGGGTCCCAGGCCATAGTGGGGTAGCTGGGAACGAATTGGCTGATGAATGTGCGAGGAATGGCTCTGAATCGGTTGGGGAACGTGTGGAACCTGACGTCTCAGTTCCTATAGTGGAATTGATGAACGAAATTGATAGGATATCTGAAAATAGGATGAAGGATAGGTGGATATCACTGACTACGTGCAGGATATCTAGAACCCTGTGGCCACTGCCGAATCCTAAGAGGACAAAAAGTCTTCTTACTTTTGGCAAACGGACGGTTAGCCTATAAGTTGGTGTACTGTATGATTGGCCAAATGGCCGTGCGTATGGGAATTTCTGATAGGGACTATTGTAGAAGCTGTGGGGAAGTGGAGCAAGAGGAGTCGGTGAAGCACTTGCTATGAGAATGTCCGGGCCTAATGAAGAGCCGCCTTAAGAATTTGGGGCAAAGATTTTTCGATGACCTGGACTGCCTAAGCGGTGTCTCATTGACGTCTCTAGCGGAATACCTCAGGGAAACGGGGTGGTTTAAAAAGTAGAACTTTGTATCAGAGGGGGAGTAGGGAAATATGATTAGGGGAATCACAATGGGCCTTATGGCCTCCGAGTGAACTCGCCAAATGGCGAGCGCCCATCCAACCTAATCTAACATAAGTTCAGTAAAATAAGGTTAAACTACAATTATTTTTTCTTTAAATGAACTAAAATTTTGTAAAACTAACTATAATGAACTAAAATTCATGAAAATGAACTAAAACTTAGAAAAATAAACTTTATTTTAATAAAAGGTAAATTGAAACATTGTATAATTAACTTTTTTGATAAAACCGTTAATACTTTCCAAAATGTCTACAAAATTTTCAATTGCAAAGAAATTGAGAGCAAAAAAAAAATTTTATTACTTTTTTTTCGAAAAAAAAAAAAATTTGCTGTAAAATTTTTTTTTGGTGTACATGAACTAAAATGTAGTAGAATTAAATATATTTCAGTAAAATAAGCTATATTATGTTTTTTTTATAGTTTTGTAAAATTAACTATTTTGATGAACTAAAATTTGTGAAAATGAACTAAAATTAAAATAAATTTATTAATATTTAAAATTTTTTTAATGAACTAAAATTTAGTAAACTGAAATAAAACCAAAATTAGTTTTCATCAACTTATATATAAAATGAACTAAATTTTCGTAAAAGAACTATGGTTTTGTAAAAAGAACTAAATTTTCTTAAAATGAGTTAGATGTGAGTAAAAGGAAACTTTTATGAAATGAACTAAATTTTACTAAAATTAACTAAGGTTTTGTAAAATGAACTAAATTTTCTAAAAATGAATTTGATTTGGGGAAAATATAATTTTTATGAAATAGACTTCAGTAAATTTAACTGCAACTCAGAAAAATCTACAATATTTGAATAAAATGAACCAAAATCAGTTTTAATAAACCTATATATAAAATGAACTAAATTTTCGTAAAAGGAAACTAACGTTTTGTAAAATGAACTAAATTTTCGAAAAATGAGGAAAATTAAATTTTAGTGAAATGAACTAAATTTTACTAAAATTAACTAAGATTTTATAATATGAACTAAATTTTTGAAAAATGGATTACATTTTAGGAAAATTAAATTTTAGTGAAATGAGTTTTTTAAAATGAACAAAATTTTTTTAAAAGGATCTAAATTTTTTTAAAATGAACTAAATTTTTGTAAAATTAACTAAATTTTTGTAAAATTAACTAAATTTTCGTACAATTATTTAAATTTTAGTAAAATTAAATTTTACCGAATTGATTTTATTTAAAATTGTTAGAGTGAGTAGATTTTTGTTTCATCTAAATTACTTTTTTGGTCCCAACATAATTTCCTAGGTGGTTCTCATTTTAATATTTACTTATATTTTGAGGCTTAACTACTAGTAAAAAAAAAAACTTAATAACTATTGCTTATTAAAAATTCTGTTCAAGTATAGCTAATTAAGGTGTAGGTAGTTTGCTAAAAGACTCTCTGCTGAATGTTCATCTTAATTTTAAATAGAGTAATTTATTTTATACGAAATATACTTTTCCTTTTAAAGCGTTCAATTTCTTGATAATAGGGCGTTTAGATTGCCGCCTTACATGTTTCACAAACTAATTGACGATACCAATTCCGATAGTTTTAAAAGCTTTTTTAAACTTCTACTTTTATTAGAAATTAACAAGACAAACCAACATTTAAAATCCTACTGATGATAACACTAACTGGAGTGTTTGAAACCGGTATGGGAATACCAGAAATGTCTATAATTTTTAGAAATTCAATTTTTCTTTCGCATTTTTTCAACTTGAACCCTTAAAAAAATAGTTTTATTCGACCTTTAAAATATAAAATTTTGAGTAGGTTTATTCTAGCTCGAGGTCATTATTATTTAACTTATTAAAACTATGATTTTTATGTTTCAAATTTATTTATGTTGGTAATTTTTGCAAAACTTAATCGACACGAGTTTCGGAATTTGTCATATTTCATTGTCAAGACTTTTTTATATTTTCTAAATAATCTTGACAATGGAGTCTGACAAATTCCGAAACACGTGTCGGTTAAGTTTTGCAAAAATTACCAACATAAATAAATTTGAAACAGAAAAAAATTTTGTTGAAAGTTATTTTATGAGAATATCATAGTTTTAATTATTAAAGGAAAATGACCTTGAGCTAAAATAAACCTACTCAAAATATAATATTTTAACGGTCGAATTAAACAATTTACATTTTTAATAAAAAAAATCGGCCATATGTTTAGGTTGTTTATGGCATAAATCATACCCACAGTTGTATTCTAAGTATGCTTTTAGTTTATTTCACTTTAGTTCTACTCTCATCTAAACCCTTTACAGCTGTAGTAGTTCAGTAGATATCGTTTATTTTAATAGCGCGCAAACAAAAAATTAAGTTATATAGTTTATAATTTACTGTTTAAAGTTTCAAGCTCCTTTTGTTTAAAAAAAACAGCAAAAACAAAGTAATAAACTCTGCGTTACAAGGTTAATTGGCATAGTTTTTTAAACTTATAAAAAAATTGCTATAATTTTTTTTTTTTTTTATTTTTTTGTTAAGTGATCTATTTACATTAAATGGTTGTTTAATTTTTTTTTTTATGAGTTTTGTAATAAACTACTGTATTTTAATACAGTATTTAGAAAAAATATATATTTTTGTGAGACGTTTTTTATGACGTTTTGTATTTTTAATTAATCGAAACAAATTTTGAAATTGACTAAATTATAGTCTAATGACATTGCTGAGATTTAAAGATAAAATATATTAATTTTAGTTTGTTTTGAAGATTTTTTTATGACTTTAAGGGAGTAAATGTATGCTATTTAAAAAGATGTTGATTTGTTATCTAGGTGAACAAGGTCGTTGTGGTATGACGTTGGCTGACGTAGACATGGTCTATATTTAAAAATAAAAACTCACCAAATATGCCAATATAAGAAGAAATATTAACGCTTACCTGAAATGAAAAAAAAATAAATATATTTTTTAATAAAAATTTAGATTTTGAACAAAAAATATTTATGTCTAAAAAAAACTTGGCAAATTACTAGAAAAAGTCTCGTAATCATATTTTACCAAGATTAGGCAGTTTTCCTTGTGTTTTAACAAAAAAAATCGATCCAAATTTAATTTTTTTTTTGTAATTTTACATTTTTTAGTAATTTTACAAATTTCCATTTTTCCAAAAAAAAAAAAATCTAGTAAATTCACGATAATTCTTTGTAAGTTTTATTGCAATAAAAAACTTGTAAATTTACAATTTTATTAGTAAAAATCTTTTAAAATTACAAAATAAGAGGTAGCAAAAAATAAAAATAACAAGATTTTCTTGTAATTTTACAAGGTGAAGCCTATGAATCAAAAATTTGGATTTTTGAAAAATTTTCATTAAAATTTTTTAAAAAAACATTAAAAATTTTTAGACAACTTATTTTTGGGCCAAAAATTTGGATTTTTGGAAAATTTACATTAAAAATTAAAAAAAAAAAAAATAAATAAATTAAATTTTTTTTATAAGAAGTCGCAAGATTTTTTATAAATTTTTTGACAAATTGCAATTGGCGATATCTCGAAAACAGCTTGACTGATTTTAGAAATTTTTTGATATTCATAAAAATCATGCTAAAATTAATAAAAACAAGTAAAAAAGAAAAATTCGGCCTTGACGTATCCACAATTTAAACAAGTAGAAAAGTTAAATTCGACTTGGCCGAATCTATGAATACCCTCCACAATGCCCTTTTTAAGTGATAGTTAATTTTCTAACGTGAAAAAAATAACATTTTGGGTTAAAAATATTTTATTTTGTGTAAAAAAACTTTTTATTTTAACTAATTTTTGAAAAAAAAAAAAATAATTTACTAAATTTTTTTTGGAGTGTAAAATTTTTTTTGAGTGTAAAATTTTTTTCGAGTGTATTTTTTTTTTTTTTTTCTTTTGGTGTAAAAATATTTTTGAGTGACAAAAATGTGATGTAAAATATTTTTGTGACTTACCAATGTTTTTAAAACATGTTTAACGGGATTTCAACACGTGAATTTAAGGTGAGGCGAATCTGAAATTTACGGTTTTGCTAATAACTTTTGAACCACTGGACCGATTTGGCTGAAGTTTAAAACGAACCGGACCTGAAGAACGACAAATATATATGCCACACTTCAGTATCCTCAGAATTACCGTTCGAAAGTTACCGTGTGTTTTATCTCGTAATTTCCAAAAAAAACCCTTGCCGAAATTCACTCATTTGCTTATAACTTTTGAACCACTGGACCGATTTCGCTGGATTGCAATACCAACCTGACCAGGTAAATGCCCAACATATATGCCAAACTTCAGGAGCCTCCGTAAAGTCTTTCAAAAGTTAGCGTGTTTTCAACAGACAGACAGACAGACGGACGGACGGACGGACATCGCTAGATCGTCTTAAAATCGATCGAGGATCATGAATATATATACTTTGTTGGGGTCCTAGACCAATATTTCGAGGTGTTACAAACGGAATGACAAACTTATATATACCCTCTATCACTAGAGTGGAGGGTATAATTAAATATTTTCTATTTTCATGAATTTTGAGAGATTTATGTGAAAATCGGGAAGGTGGTTTGTATGGGGGCTACAAGAAGAACTGGTCAGATTTGTGTGGATAAAACATGATTACCTGCCAAATTTCGAAGAGATACCTATTTAAATGCGGTTATTAGAGTCATTTGAGCCAAAACTAAAGTGGACCTTTGTATGGGGGCTAGGTCTAAACATGGACTGATTTTTTCCAATTTCAATAGGCTTCGTCCTTGAGCCAAAAGAGGCTTAAGTTTCAAATTTCAAGTCAATTGATTAAGAATTGCGACCTGTATCGTGTTTACACCGTTTACATGGACAGACGGACGGACATCGCTAAATCGACTCAAAAAGTGATTCTAAGTCGATCGGTATACTTAAAAGTGGGTCTAGGACCAATATTTCGGGTAGTTACAAACATCAGCACAAACTCATTACACCCTGTACCACAGTGTGGTGTAGGGTATAAAAAACATTAAAAATTATTAGACAGATTTGGATCAAAAATTTGGATTTTTGGAAAATTTCCACTAAAATTTTTTAGTTTTTAAAAAATAAAATCTTGAGATTTATTTTAAAAAACCTTCTTAAACGTAGAATAAACCGCCATTTTTAGAAATTTTTTGACAAATTTCAATTGGCGATATCTCGAAAACAGCTTAAACGATTTTAGAATTTTTTTGATATTCATATAAAGTATGCAAAAATTATTAAAAACACGTTAAAAAGTTAAATTCGGCCTTGTCCAATGTATTAATACCCTCCACAATTTCAAAGAAATTATTGCAAAAAACTTTATTTAAAAGAAAGTTACTTTTGAAAAAAAAAAAATTGAAAAAAATTTGCTCAAAAAAAAAATTCGAAAAAAAAAATATTAAAAAAATTTGGGCGAAAAAAAATTTTTGGTTAAAAAAAATCCGCGACAATTTTTTTGTCAAAAAATATGTTCCCACTTGTTTAAATACCATTCGGTGTTGAATTCTTTTCACATATGTCAAGCCGCAGCCGAATTAAAGCATTTTGTATTTTTAGGTTAAGTTGAATGCACCTAAATTTTTTAGGTGTTCTTACATTTTCGTTCATAACTTTTGAACCGATATCGCTCAAATGCAGTACCAAACTTCTCGGGAGAAGTTCTAATACATACATATATATTACGTTTCAATCATCTCCGTGTAGTATTTTGGCCGTGATCACCATTTCCACTGACAGAAAGACGGACATCGCTAGAATGTCTTAAAATCGATCAATGATCAATTATATATGGGGCATTCCATGTCAAATCGGACACTTTGAAAAAATTTTTTTTTTAGATTTTCCCAATTTATTTACAGTTTGTAGTACCCTTCGAAAATTCCATCGTGGTAAATTTTACGATTTTTTTGATGACCCGTTCAAAAGATATCGAATTTTTAAAAATTGGTAGTTTGCTCCTTTACTCAAACTTCTTTTACTCATAACTTCTTAAATAATGGTCCAAATTTAATTTTTTTTCTCAAAATTTTTGTTTTTTTACGTACTTTTAAAAAAAACATGTGAGAGTGTTACATTCGGCTGTGCCGAATCTTTTATACCCTCCAAAATGTAAAAAAAAAAAATATAAAAAAATCCAGGGGCGGCTTCTTTTTTTTGGGGGGGTTGGTTGGTGGGAGACGTTAAAGGGCACCTTCCCCTTGCGATTTTGAACTTCTTCTGAGATAAGAATGTTGCACTTTCTTAGCAAAAGTACAAAAAACCCTGCAAAAAATGCGGTTTTTCTTGGGTTGGTTTAATTCTTCAAGGGGGAACCTTTTCCCCTTTGGTCCGATTTTGCCCATTTCCGAACTTAACCTGCCTAGGAAGATAAGACATATTCGTGCCAAACTTCGGCAGTCTAGCTCTTTTATTTTGGACTGTATCGTGTCCTCTACAGACGGACAGACGGACATCGCTAGAATGTCTTAGAATCGATCACTGATCAATATACTTTATTGAGTCTACTTAGGAAGTGAAGATAGGGCGTAGGTATATTTTAAAAAAATGTTGAAGGGTAAAAATAGATGCGGGTCGGTCTCACTAATGACCCCTCTCGGACGCACCATTGGACCGGTAGAAGCTGATTAAATAAAACAAATTTACAAAAAATAAAAAAATTGTATGGGGACCGCCTTAACAATTTGAGATAGAGGGTAGGTGTGTTCAGAGAAAATGTTTGGACTAAAAAAATATTGTGGGTCGGTCATACATTTTGTTGCTCTAAGGGCACTCTTAGAGCAGTTAGAGCGGTTGGAGCAAATTTAAAAAAATGCCATTTTGTGTGGGAGCCCCCTTAGAAATTGGGGATAGGGTATTAGTTTGTTCCAAAGAAATGTTTATACGTAAAAATTAATGGGGTCGGTCTTGGAAATAACCCCTCTATGACGCACCAGGAGCAGTAGAAATGATTTTAGGATTGGAAAATTACAAATTTTTTCAACAAATTTTAAAAAATAGTAATAATCGTTATCCCACGATCCTACTGGGCAAAAAATTTGTAGAATCGATAGAAGTTTTACACAAAAAAATTTAAAAAAAAATAAAAGAGTACAAACATTTTCAAAAATGAGATTTAAATTTTAAAACTTAAAAACCACATACTCACTGTTGCCAATTTGGTGTTTTTCCCGCTAAAACTAGCGTTTTTATTTTGCGTCTAGCGGGAAAAAAAGTGATTTAGCGGGCAGCGGGAAATCTAGCGATTTTTACCAGCCACACTTAATAAAAAAAAACTTAAAATTTTTCACACTTTTTATTTTATTTTTTTTGTTTTTATTAAAAAGCCGTTTAGATGAGCTTTTTTATCGTCATTTGTATATTTGACCTTTTTCGTTTTTTTACGATTTACGCATATTTAATCAAAATGAACATAGGCATATTTGGTATCAGATTAAAGGCATTTAAAATACCTATCTTCTAGTGCTAACAACATGCCAAAAAAGACGTTTTTACAAAAACTTTGGTATTTCCCTCAATATGACGAAAAATGTCCATGTTTGGACACGTTCTTTACAGACTTGGATAGGTTTTCTAAAGACCTTACATTTGATATACATTTATGTCTAGGTTTCTTTGCATTAGGCGTGACATATGCGAAACAAAATTACTATTTCTTCCCCCCTCATTTTCACCCACGAAACCTGAATTTGGACCGCTAAAAAAAAATACCTGTGCCTTTATTTTTCTGCTCTACAAAATAAAACCAATTCCATAAAGACCCGCGGGTGACACTACTCTCCAACATGCACAGCTTTTCCTCATATTAAGTAAAGTAGCAAAATTTAAGGACATTTTTGTTAATAAGTCGAAAAAAATACGTATCCAAATTTCATAAAGATTGGAATGTGAACCAGGGATACCTCTCTTGTAAGTCTAATTTAACTCTTTCGCTTGTTTTTCCTACATAATTAATTGTTTTTACTATTCGAATTCGGTTTTGGCTGTATAGTAACAATTTTACCGAATATTTGGTATGGCCAAAACAGGTGTATTCGATTCTGTAATTTTTTAACTTGCTATTAGAGATGGACGCGTGAGTGAATATTGACTCACGCACGCTCATGAAATCAAAATATTGATCACGCACAAAATTGTTTTTTCTGCTCACGTTCACGCACTCTCACGTGAATAACTAAAATTTTTCTCATGCTCACGAAGACTCACGAAATTTAAATTAACAAATTTTTATTTTACTGTTTTCGATTTCTTTTACAAAATGTATTTAATTTCCTTAAAACAATTATAAAAATTTATTTAAATCACAATTTTGTATTAATTACCCATTAAATTCCATATAATGACGATTTTTTTACTTGTTTTCTGTTTCAAACAGCACAAAACTATCACGAAAAGTCACGAAACAAAAGTTACTCACGCACGCTCACGTACGAACATATTTTTTCTAATCACGCGCACTCACGATCACGTGAGTAAAATCAAATTTCACTCACGATCACGCGTGAATCACGAAAAATTCGTGTCACGCTCTCATCTCTACTTGCTATGTTAAAAAAACTCTCGTTTTATAGCATTTTTATAACATTATTTAAAAAAAAAACGTTATATTTAAAAAAAAAAACCGTTACATTTCAAATTTCATGACATTTAGCTATTAAATAGCTAAATTTATTTTCTGTTTTTGAATCTGGTGTTTTCTGGAGATTTTTTTTCCTAATTTAGCGGGTTTTTGTCAAAAAAAGTTGGCATCAGTGCACATACTAGAGCATTTTTAAGATTTTTTTTTTTTTTTAAGTACGTAAAAAATAAAAGTTTTGAAAAACAAAATTGCAATTTGGACCATTATTGAAGAAGTTATGTGTAAAAGAAGTTTGAGTAAAGGAACAAACAACCAATTTTAAAAAATTCGATATCTTTTGAACGGGTCATCAAAAAAATCTGAAAATTTACCACATAGGAGTTTTTCAAGGGTTCTAAAAACTGTCAACAAATTGGGAAAACCTAAAAAAAATTATTCAAAGTGTCCGATTTGACATGCCCCATATATACTTTATATGGTCCCAGACCGATATTTCGATGACTTTATCACTAGAGTGGAGGGTATAAAAATGGCGAAATCGTGACTTCATTAGCGATTTCTATATTATACAAACTAACTATACTGTAAAATCCGACACTCAGAATAAAAAAAATAACTAAAAAATGGGAAAACTAACAAAATTCAAGGAAAATTGATAATGATTTAGCTCCATTGACATGTTTTCCTTTTTTTAAGTTCATGTTTTTCTTAAAAATAGGAGAAGAACACAGTTTTTAGTATTATGCCAATTTAAACTAAAAAATGGGATTTTGAACTATTTCAATTTAGTTCATACACATTTGAGGAACCGATTGGGTTAAGACCCAGTTGAGTTCCTTAAGAATCGTCTTAGTTTTTGATTCAAAATTTTGGTCCGTTTCGCTATACCATGCTTAGTTTTTGAGATACGTGAATTTAGAGGACCACTGGGGTCTTGAGAATTTTAGAAACTCAATAACTTTAAAACTTTTACTCGGAGAGCTTTTAAGTATTCGGTGGTCTTTTTCTACAAGCTTAGAGCTACAAAAATGCTGTTGCACTTCTTATTGTGTTGGCAATATTTACCGAGATATGAGCATTTACAAATTTTCAGGAATGCCAACTTTTTTTAATCCAAAGTTAGGACCCATTGGAGTCCACACGTTTGAAGAGGAACGGCGATACAAAGAACCAAAAATGGCCTCCATTTTGCTCTATCTGGCTTAGTTGTGGAGATATCGCCATTTTAAGTTTTTGAAAAAGAAAATTTCCCCGAGTTATAAAAATTTTACTAAAATAGTGGAAAAAACTTCCTTAAATCTAAGAAGAACTAATTGGTAGAAAATTACGTCCTAAAACTAAGGAAGAGGAATATGTCTTAAAACTAAAGATTTTTTTCATACATTTGGGAAAAATTTCTTTGGCGGTAAGAATTAATCCTGGTATTAGGGAATTCCATTTAAAGCAAATAATGGACTATTTAACAGCACATGAACTACAAATTTTGCCTAACAGTTTAAAAAATTTCCTAACTTTTAGTTAAATTTAACTAAATTATAGAAAAATTTATAAACTTTTTTCAAGAAAAATTTTCCAAAGTTTAAGTTAAGTCTTTTTTATTTTAAAATGTAAAACTATTTTCAAGAAATTGTTTCCAAAGTTTAAGTTAAGTTTTTTTTAGAGTGCATAATTCGCGAAAAAAATGTGCAATATTTTTGAATGTGATCTTGTCTAGACAGGGAAGACCTATTTTTCCGAATAGATAACACCAACACAAACAAAAACTGGCTGCCTAGAAATAAGATGAAATATGTATTTTTGGGGGGTTTTTACTTTAACCGCGATGCATGAGGGAAAGGAAATTTTTGATTTTTACGAAAATTTTATGACCCCTTTTTGGACCCCTTCAGTTCAAAAAATAAAAAATAAAAGTAAAAATCGATACGGCCTACTGTAGGTGAATATCAAAAAACTTCTGAAATGGCGGGTTTTTCCTTAAAAAAATCTCAAAATTTACTATTTCATAGAAATTAACACAAACTGTCATTTAAATTTAATTTGAGTCAAATCAGAACATTTTAACCTATGGGCCCTTTGTTCAAAATTTGGAGTTTTTGGTAAAAATTTTCTATAAAAACCAAAAAAAATAAATGATCGGATCTGGAACAAATTAATTTTAAATGAAAGTTGGTTTCAAGCTCTATGAAAGGGTCAAGGAAGAGACATTTTTGAGATTTTTTATTTCATGAACATATGAAAAAACCGCACATTAAAAGGTTTAAAAACATGGCGAATTAGCCTACCCTCTCCCCCCTTTTACTATCAAAAAAAAATATCAACACGCCCTCTTGCCAAAAAAGTAAATTTAATTTTAAAAATCATCACAATTGAAATCTGCAAAATTAAATCTTTAAAGTAACAAAAAAAAAACTTAACTAATGCATTATAAAATACTTTTAGGCTAATAAAAATGTATAAATCCATCATAAATTGAGGTATTTACGGCTATATATGACCAAAGGTAAGCTTTTTTTTTGTTAATTAATTATAGCAAAAACTTGATTTCTCACATAAAAACTATATTTTTTTTTTTTTAATTTTTATTACATTTAAGTGATTGCCGGTTAACGTTAAAAATGCAAAAAGGTGAAAATGATGGGTAATTTTTTTAAAAATTTAAAAATCTTTGAAGAGTTTTGATTTTTATGAATTTCAAGATTTATGGGTGTAGTTTCTGCTATTGTTTGTCTTTCATAATAACTAAGACTTAAAAACCTATTAAAAATCATTAATATAAATTATTTAAAAAACAAAAGTTAAAATTTAAATTTTTTATGATATTTTTGTGTTGTTTTTTTTATAACGCATATCATGTTATAGATTTATAATTTTTTTCCTGATTTTTTTTGGAAAAGATTAATTTCATGAAATTTTTTTTTTAGTTTTTATTATATTTGAAATTTTTGGAAATATTATTGCTTTCAACAATTTTTATAAGGAAATTTTTAATATACTTAAAATTAAATTACTAGTTTTAAAATTCCAAGTATTTGGATAAATTTCTACACATAAGCCTCGATTAACGCAATTAAACAAATTGTTTTTTTATCTTTTTGAAATGCGCTTGATGTGGTTTTTACACAGCGGGGCCCATTGTTGACAATTCATGACTTCATACAAAATATAGGGAAATGCCATCGAGAAAATGCACCGCTTTAATGCGTTCATACTTCAAAAATTGTAAATTTACAACATTCTTTTGGAATATTACAAGTTGGTTTTTACAACCAATCGTTTAAATGACCCCGCTTTAATGCGCCCGATTTACTGAACCCGTTTTAATGCGCCCGCTTTAATGCGTCCATACATATAAAACAGCAAATTCACAACTTTGTTTTGTAACTTAAGAGCTTTATTGTAATTTTAGACGCTTTTTTTAGTGTAGTTAAAATATTTTCAAGTTGTTTGATGAACTTTTTTTTAAAGGGGTTATTTTTTTGCCGATTGGATTTTTTTTACTTTTTTATAAATTTGATAAAAAATTTACTACAATTGAATTAAAATGAAATGAGCTTGATGTGGTTTTTACACAGCGGGGACTATTGTTGACAATTGATGATTTCATACAAAATATATAGGGAAATGACATAGAGAAAATGCACTGCTTTAATGCGTTCAAAAATTGTAAACTTACTATTTTTTTGTGGAAATTACATGTTTTTTTCTACCAACAATCGTTTAAATGTACCCGCTTTAATAAGCTCGCTTAAATGCGCCCGAGTAAATGCGCTCGCTTTAATGCGTCCATTCTTATAAATAATTTAAATGTGCCCGCTTTAATTCTCCCATTGTAATGCGCCCGCTTTAATGCGTCCATACTTATAAAATTTTAAATTCACAACATTGTTTTCTAATTTAAGAGATTTTATTGTATTTTTAGACGCTTTTTTTAGTGTGGTTGAAATATTTTTAAGTTGTTTGAGGAGATTTTTTTTAAAGGTGTGATTTTTTTTGCGATTGGGAATTTTTTATTTTTAATAAAAATTGATCAGAATTTGAAAATTCTACAGTTGAAGTTTAAGCCCAAGTTCAACGTCAGCGTCAATTTTTATTTTTTTTTTTTTAAATTTACAATCATTTCCAACTTCAATTTTCCTAAACACAAAACAATTTTCGTAAATAAAATTATATTTAATTGCTTTCGTTGGGTTTTATATTTTTTTGCTAAAAAAGACTGTGGTTCTTACACAGCGGTGACTATTGTTGACAATTGATGACTTCATACAAAATATAGGGAAATTCCATCGAGAAAATGCACCGCTTAAATGCGTTCATACTTCAAAAGTTGTAAATTTACAACTTTTTTTTGGAAAATGACAAGATTTATCTACCACCAATCGTTTAATTATGCCCGTTTTAATGCGTCCACTTAAATGTGCCCGATTTAATGCGCCAAATCTAATATTCATGCTTTAATGTTCCCGCTTTAATGCACCCGAGTTAATGCTCCTGTTTAAATTCACCCGCTTTAATGCGTCCATACTTATAAAATTGTAAATTTACAACTTAGTGTTTTAATTTAAGAGCTTTTATTATAACTTTATACGCTTTCTTTAGTGTGATTTAAATATTTTTAAGTTGTTTAAGGATATTTTTTTTGCGATTGGGTAGTTTTTTATTTTTAATTAAAATTTATCAAAATTTAATAAAAATTTTACTACAATTGAAATTTAAGCCCAAGTTCAATGTCAATGTCAATTTGTTTTTTATTTACAATAATTTTCAACTTCAATTTTTCTACACACGAATTTTTGAAAAATAATTTAAATTTAATTGCTTTTTATTTGATTTTTTCTGTAAGTACAGATCGAGCACGGGCTCTAATTATATTTGTTATATGGGTTCAAGTTGAAAAAATGCAGAAGAAAAATGGAATTTCTAAAAATTATAGACATTTCTGGTATTTCCTATACCGGTTTCAAACACCCCAGTTAGTGTCATCTTCAGTAGGATTTTAAATGTCGGTTTGTCTTGTTAATGAAAACTGTTTTTTATATATGTTGTTGCTTTTGTTTTATTTTTTTTATACCCTCCACTCAAGTGATAGAGGGTATATATAAGTTTGTCATTCCGTTTGTAACACCTCGAAATATTGGTCTAGGACCCCATAAAGTATATATATTCATGATCCTCGATCGATTTTAAGACGATCTAGCGATGTCTGTCCGTCCGTCCGTCTGTCCGTCTGTCTGTTGAAAACACGCTAACTTTCGAAAGACTTTACGGAGGCTCCTGAAGTTTGGCATATATGTTGGGCATTTACCTGGTCAGGTTGGTATTGCAATCCAGTGAAATCGGTTCAGTGGTTCAAAAGTTATGAGCAAAAGACTGAATTTCGGCAACGGTTTTTCGTGAATTTATGAGATAAAAAGCACTATATCTTTCGAAAAGCAATTCTGAGGATGCTGAAGCTTGGCATATATATTTTTCGTTCCTCCAGCCTAGTTCGTGTTGAATTTAAGTCAAATCGGTCCAGTGGTTCAAAAGTTATTAGCAAAACCGTGAATTTCAGATTAGTTTCACCTTAAATTCACGTGTTGAAAACCCGTTAAACCTGTTTTATAAACATTCGTAAGTCACAAAAATATTTTACAATGTATTTTTGTCACTCAAAAATATTTTTATACCAAAACAAAAAAAAAAAATACACTCGAAAAAAATTTAACACTCAAAAAAAATTTTACACTCAAAAAAAAAATTAGTAAATTATTTTTTTCAAAAATTAATTAAAAAAAAAAAGTTTTTTTTAAACAAAATAAAATATTTCTAATCAAAAATTTTATTTTTTCACTCTAGAAAATTTACTATAATTTAAAAAGGGCATTGTGGAGGGTATTCAGAGATTCGGCCAAGTCGAATTTAACTTTTCTACTTGTTTTTTTTTTTTTAAATTACAAAAAAAAATTTTTTACACAAAATAAAATATTTCTAATCAAAACTGTTATTTTTTTTCATTTAAAATGGGCATTGTGGAGGGTATTCATAGATTCGGCCAAGTCGAATTTAACTTTTCTACTTGTTTTTTGCTAAAAAAAGACTCTAGTTTTTTACATTTTTTACTAACAAAAAAAAATTTACCAAGAGAAATGTTGTAGGAAAATTAATTTCATTAGGAAAAATTCACATAATGTTGAATATTTTTTTTTTATTTTGGCATTGTTGTAATTTACATTCATTCAGCATTTCTTTTATTTTCGTTATAATTTATACAAATCACAGTGAAAGTAGACCATTACAAAAAAAGGTATGAAAATGAAGCGAAATTTGCAGTAGCTTTTATTTGTAAAAAAAAAAACAAATAATCGAAGATGAAAAAGTATTTAAGATATTTATTTGTACAAAAAAAAAATGGTGGAAATACATAATGACTTTTGTAATTTGGAAAATATTTTTATTTAAAAAATGAATTACCGGAATTGAAGGTTGAATAAAAAACAAGTAAAAAAGATAAATTCGGCTTGGCCGAATCTATGAATACCCTTTTTTTATGTAAAAAAATGAACAATTTTGATAAGAATTATTTTATTTTGAGTAAAAAACGTTTTTTTGTCATTTTTGTAAAAAAAATTAAAAATTACTAATTTTTTTTGAGTGTAAATTTTTTTTCGAGTGTAAATTTTTTTTTTAGTATAAAAATATTTCTGACTGACAAAAACACTTTGTAAAGTAATTTTGTTGCTTACCAATGTTTTTAAAGCTTGTTTTTTAAAAGCTCGGTTTTTTCAACACGTTAATTTAAGGTGAAACCAATCTGAAATTCACGGTTTTGCTAATAACTTTTGAACCACTGGACCGATTTGGCTGAAATTCAACACAAACCAGCATCCTCAGAAATATATTTCGAAAGTGAGCGTGTTTTTTATCTCGTAAAATAGCGAAAAAGCCTTACCGAATTTAACTCTTTTCTTTATAACTTTTAAACCACTGGACCGATTTCACTGGCTTGAAATACCAACCTGACCAGGTAAATGACCAACATATATGCCAAACTTCAGGAGCCTCCGTAAAGTCTTTCAAAAGTTATAGTGTTTTCAACAGACATAGAGACGGGCGGACGGACATCGCTTGATCATCTTAAAATCGATCGAGGATCATGAATATATGGGGCATTCCATGTGAAATCGGATACTTTAAAAAAATTTTAGATTTTCCCAATTTATTTACAGTTTTTAGTACCCTTCTAAAACTTCTTCGTGATAAATTTGCAGATTTTTTTGATGACCCGTTCAAAAGATATCGAATTTTTAAAAATTAGTAGTTTGTTCCTTTACTCAAACTTCTTTTAATCATAACTTCTTCGTCCAAATTTCATTTTTTTTTTTCAAAATTTTTTGTTTTTTGTGTACTTTCTAAAAAAAATCCCAAAAAATTCTTAAAAACGCTCTAGTATGCGATTTTTAAGTTTTTAAATTTAAAACTCATTTTTGAAAATGTTTGTACTCTTCGATTTTTTTGAAATTTTTTTGTGTAAAACTTCTATCGATTCTACAAATTTTTTGCCCAGGAGGATCGATTATTACTATTTTTAAAATTTTTTTAAAAAAATTTATTGTAATTTTTCAATCTTAAAATCATTTCTACTGCTCCAATGGTGCGTCATAGAGGGGACATTTACAAGACCGACCCCCATTAACTTTTACGTCTTAACATTTCTTTGAAACAAACTAATACCCTATCTCCAATTTCTAAGGGGGCTCCCCCCCAAAACTACATTTTTTAAAATTTGCTCCAACCGCTCTAACTGCCCTAATAGTGCCCTTAGAGCAACAAAATGTATAACCGACCCACAATATTTTTTTTAGCCCAAATGCCGGTCAAATGGTGCGTCCGAGAGGGGTCACTAGCGAGACCGACACCCATTTATTTTTACCCTACAACATTTTTGTAAAACATACTTTTTTTAAAAACGTACGCAAAAAAAAACAAAATTTTTGAAAAAAAAAATTTTTAATTTGGACCATTAGTAAGTAAAGAAGTTATGAGTAAAAGAAGTTTGAGTAAAGAACAAACTAGCAATTTTTAAAAACTCTATATCTTTTTAACGGGTCATCAAAAAAATCTGAATATTTACCACGAATGAGTTTTCGAAGTGTACTAAAAACTGTAAATAAATTGGAAAAATCTAAAAAAAAAAAAAATTCAAAGTGCCCGATTTCACATGGAATTATTTATTTATTTATTTTACTTATTCCACCAGCCTTCGACAAAACTTCAGTGGGCCATAAAAAAACTGGCTACTATAACACACAAAAAAAATTTTCCAATGAACGACTTTCATTTTATTTATGAACAAATTCATACAATTTATTAACTTTTTCATAATACTTATAAACTTTTTCATTGTATTTATGAAAAATGTTAAATAGTTCTTAAATTTCACATATTATGATTTATTCATAAATACTATAAAAAAGTTTATAAGTATTATGAAAAAGTTAATAAATTGCATGAATTTGTTCATAAATACTATGAAAGTCGTTCATTGGAAATTTTTTTTTGTGCAGTGTACTTGCATTTTTTGGTCTCAAGCCACCTCAAATTGGTTGATTCATCTCAAATTTTTTAAACAGCGTCATGAAGAGTAGCAAAATTATTGAAAACTTTATAGAAAACTATGTATGTAGTTAAATTTTGACTAAAAATTTAACTACGACTTAAGCTTAATTTTGATTACATATTTTTTGGCACTACAGAAATTAACAGTCTTGGAGTTAAGTTAAAAAACAACCTAACGAAGTAAATTTGGTCATAAAAGAACCTAAATTCTAAACTAAATTTAGGTTACACAAAAAAACTCTTTTCGAAGCAAAACGCAAAAAAAAACTATTTAAGTAACTATTTTTCAGCTACTTTTGTTTTATTTGCTTTTACTAAAAAAATTGTCATTTAAAAATTAATTTTTAAGATCACAGATAAAACTTGTAGTTTTCATGACTATATATCATCGCGATTAAAACAATTATTCTACGAATTTAGTTTTGGGCAACTCCTTTTTTTTGCGCAAAACATTTAAAACACAAGTGACAATATTGAAACGGCAGCAATTGGCACAATCGTAAATGTTGACATTTATAGTTTTTTTGCCTATATATTTTGCTTTATTTTTCTGCACATGAGATGAAAATTTCAATAGAGGAAACAAAAAGAATATATGTTCGCTAGCGTGTACCGAAAATAAAAAAATGTTTGGGAATACCCCTAGAATTATACTTATTGAAGAACTGATTATGGGAAAAAAAATAGAAAAAATTTGGAGGTCATGTTCAGGGCACAACCAGCATTCGTATTGAATTTTGTCAAAAATAAATTATTTTTTGTTAAATTAGTGCCAAAAGTTGCGTTATGTAGAGTACATTAAGGAAAAAAAAATTATAAAGTTTTCAAGGAGCAATTTTGATCCAACACAACGTTTTGAAATTTTAAAAATGAGTAATTTATTATTTTTTTGCACCCTGAAGATGACTTCCAAATTTTTTTTTTATTTTTCCCCCGCAATCAGCTCTTTAATAAACATCTTTTTAGTGGTATGACCCAATGAAATTCTACAATTTCTTGATTTCGGGACATGCTAATGTACATACATTCGATAATATTTAAGCATACTAAATAAACAAATAATTTTTTTTTTTTGTAGTTTTTGGAAATAAAAATGTCACTAAAAATATTGCACACCCATGTCATAAAGTAATGTGTGAAATAGTAAAATATACATAATATTTTAGTGGTACCAGAAAAAAAAACTATACTTTAAAATTAAGGAAGGCGGTTTTATGACGATTCTTCAAATAAAACTAAAATTATAAAAAAAATATAATTTTAGTTTAGTTTAGTGATAAATAAACGATAAAAATAGACGGGTATTGATATAAATTTAAAAATAATTTATTTTTTTTTTTTAATTTTTTTATGAAATTTTTTTAACAAAAGATGATTTTTTTATAAATCAGGGATTAAAAAACTATTCCAAGAATAGCTTTTTAAGAAATTCCAGACCTTATGCTGCAGACCGGACTTTAGACAAACTATCAGCATCAAGTGCACAGAAAAAATATGGAGGAAACAAATTTGAGTAATCACTTGTTTAAATTTAAAAACCAAAAATTGGGTAATTTTTTAATTGACGTAATTAAAAATTTACTTAACACCACACGGTGGTACAGGGTATAATGAGTTTGTGCTGATGTTTGTAACTACCCGAAATATTGGTCCTAGACCCACCTTTAAGTATACCGATCGACTCAGAATTACTTTTTGAATCGATTTAGCGATGACCGTCCGCCCGTCTGTCCGTCCGTCCGTCTGTCTGTCTGTCCATGTAAACGGTGTAAACACGATACAGGTCGCAATTTTTATTCAATTGACTTAAAATTTAAAACTTAAGCCTCTCTTGGCCCAAGGACGAGCCTATTGAAACTGAAAAAAATCGTTCCATATTTAGACCTAGCCCCCATACAAAGGTCCTCTTAAGTTTTGGTTCAAATGACTCTAATAACCGTATTATAATAGGTATCTTTTCGAAATTTGACAAGTAAACGTATTTTGTCTTCACAAATAACCATTCCGAATTTTAAAGAAATCACACCAGTTCTTCTTGTAGCCCCCATACAAACCGCCTTCCTGGTTTTCACGTAAATCTCTCAAATTTCATGAAAATAGAAAATATTTAATTAAAATTTTGTTTGTGTATGTTAAACGCGTACTTAAATAATCTTATCAAATCTGATAATCACAGGACCAGTTTTGGACTTAGGCTCCTTGTGGAAATTTCGCCCGATATTCAGTTAAAGCGGTTTATTGTCAACAAATAGATGCCTATTCCACTCAAATTTGACTTGTGAGTGTTTTTTACACTTCCCAGCAAAAAAAGTGCGGAGTACTTCTATTTGGAGTGCTTTAAAACTATAACAAATGTAATGAAATACAACAAAAATAACAAAAAACACAAGAAAAAAACACACAAACAGTTTTTTCTACTCCATAAAAAGTTGTTATTCAGCACTTAACTCATTACCTTCCGCGACACTCCCATACAAAAGTAAGTAGATATTCAGTAGATAAGAAGTACTCCGAGCTTTCAAACAACTTCCAACTACTTCCACGGAGTACTTCTTATCTACTGAATATCTACTTACATTTGTATGGAGGTGTCGCGATAGGTAATGAGTTAAGTGCTGAATATCTATGTTTTCTGGAGTAGAAAAAACTGTTTGTGTGTTTTTGTCTTGTGTTTTTTGTTATTTTTGTTGTATTTCATTACATTTGTTATAGTTTTAAAGCACTCCACTGAGAAGTGGTAATGACTTTTTTTGCAGGGTTATTAAAGATTTGACAAAATATAGATCAAATCGGTCCATGGGACCCATTTTCCGACCATATAATACCCTACACTCTGGTGTAGGGTATTATATGGTCGGTCTTGACCGACTAAAATTTTCCTACTTGTTTTTATTTTTTTCTGTGTGGATAATGAGAGGTTGATTTGATCAGAAAATTAGGATGTCTGTGCTTCAGGTAAAGAACCTTGCTGCCTCAATCTGCTGCTGCGTAGTTTTGATTTTGCTACTTCTTACATTTTTAAAGCTTCCGAACTATTTCCAACACAATAATTAATTAAAAGCAGAACATTAGAATATAATCATCTATTTGTAGCTATAAGTTTAGTCTGTGCTTTGGGTAATGAATCTTGCTGGCTCACTTTGCTGTATCAGGGTTTAAAAAACTATTTCAAAAATAGCATGGTAAGTAATTCCACACCCTAAGCTGCAGATTGAACTACAGAAAACCTTTCAGCATCAAGCGGGTTATCAGAAAATAAGAATGGCATCACCTATTTGTAGCTACAAGTTTAGTCTGTGCTTGAGGTAATGAATCTTGTTCACTCTGCTGTATCAGGGTTTAAAAAACTATTCCAAGAATAGCGTAAAAAATTAAAAAAAAATAAAAAATATGCACTAAAAAACCGTAAAATATGCACAAAAAAATAAAATTTGTCCAAGAAAAATCTTGTTTTCATGCGAAAAACTTCTAAAAAAATAACTCTGGGTTTCAAAAGTAACATTTTAAACTTAATGTCAGCAAGATTTCTTAGAAAATAAAACAATCTAAAAAATTTAAAGTAAAAAAAAAAAAAATCTTATTTTCAAAATACATGATTCAAATTTTAAACAGTTTTTGAAACAAATAAATTTCAATTTATGTTTTCGCTAATTTATGCCAAAATATGCACTTACAAGTTGGAAATATGCACAAAATATGAATTTAAAATCAATATATGCAAAAATATGTTTAATGCATTTTCATGCATTTTCACCAAAATATGCAAAAACAAATCGATGCCATTTTAACGCAAATTTCTTGATTCGGGAAGATAATTGGTCGATATCGTTTTCAGACTATCGACAAAAAACATGCATTTGCATGGAGATCTCATCCCTAGTAATAAGTAAATCCACACCCAAAGCTGCAGACCGGACCTCAGACAAACTTTCAGCTGAGAGGTTGATTTTATCTGAAACTTAGGATAGCATCACCTATTTGTAGCTACAAGTTTACTCTGTGCTTCAGGTAACGAACTTTGCTGCTGCGTAGTTGTAATTTTGCTAATTCTTACATTTTTAAAGCTTCCGAACTATTTTCAGCACAATAATTAGTTAAAAGCAAAAATTTTAATATGCTTTTTTGTTTAAAATTTGAATATACTTTTTTGTTTAAAAATTGTAATATTTTTTAGAGAGAATTTTACTCAAAAAGAGAATTATGAAACATTTGCTATATTTTTAGTTTTTCATTTTAGTTTAAGAAGAAAAAAAAAAATAAGAATCAATATTTTTTTTTTGTTTTGAAATTTTTTAAAATATCAGTTAACACCTTGACTTAAATGTTTATTAAAACAAAACAAAAAAACAAACCAAAAATATATATTATTTATTAATAATTGATTATTTATTTCATAGAAATCTGTGAAATATGATTTTAATTTATTATTTTTGTTGTTGTTGTCAAAAATATGAACATGTAGCATTTAATTCTATCAAAAACACACGAAAAATACATATAAAGTTATGTCTGTTTATTTTATTTTTTTTTTTTTCAAAAATATTCAATTACATAGTATATTCATGTTTAGACATGGCTGTTCAAGTTTAACATGTTTGTTTACATGGTTAATAAATAACAAGTCAATATTTTTGTTTTATAATTTTTAGAAAATATGGATTTAATTTAAAATTAAACTTAAAATATAAAAGGAGACTTTATTTTAACTGGTCAGCAGTGCCCACTAGCATTGGTGGCCACCAACAATTCTTTTAAACAACCGCTGACCAACTGCTGACTTGTCATTGGGGACATTTGGAAAAATTGTATGAAGATGCCAGCAATTTTATAAAGGGAGTGTCAACAGTATGTCGGCGGTGATTTTGTTTGCCAACTGGGTATATTCTTTAAGAGTATTATTCTAGTTCGAGGCCCAAAAATTATATTTATGATATTCTCTTAACACTGTTCAACACATTTGAGGTGACTTAACGTATTTGGCTTGAGACAAAAAAAAAAAATTGAGTATCCTAATAGTAGACTAAACCCTTAAAGTTTTTATACTCTCCACTTAGTGATAGAGGGTATATATAAGTTTGTCATTCCGTTTGTAACTCATCGAAATATCGGTCTGGTACCCCATAAAGTATATATATTCATGATGCCCGATCGATTTTAAGACATTCTAGCGATGTCCGTCTGTCTGTCTGTGGAAAATGCTATAACGGACAAAATATTGCACAGAGATGACTGAAACTAAACATGTTTATTGGAAGTTCTCCCGAGAAGTTTGGTATTTCATTTGAGCGATTTCGGTTCAGCGGTTCAAAAGTTATGAACGAAAATGTAAGCACACCTCAATAATTTCAGTACATTCAACATAACCTAAAAATACAAAATGCTTTAATTCTTCTTCTTGTTGACATATGTGAACATAATTGAACACCAAATGGTATTTAAACAAGTACGAACATATTTTTTGACAAAAAAAGAAAAAAATCGCGAATTTTTTTTTACCAAAATTTTTTTTCGCGGAAATTTTTTTTCAAATTTTTTTTTTTTTTTCAAAAGTAATTTCCTTTTAAATAAATTTTTTTGCAACAATCTTTTTGAAATTGTGGAGGGTATCACTACATTCGGCAAGGCCGAATTTAACTTTTTTACTTGTTTTTTTATGGTCGAAGTATTTTCAAAGGCTTGTCGAATAAGTGAAACAAATGATGTAATTACATGTGCTTAGATGTCTGTGGTATAATTTTATGGTGCTTCTTTTCTTAGAACATATTAAGTCCTTTTTTCAAAAAATGTCATAAAAGACCACTAAAACGTGCTTTTAAAGGATTAAAATGCTCTATGAATATTTTCTGAGTCAAATTTCACTAGGAGTCGTCCAAGGTTTTTATTTTGTGCGTCATTAGGATGATGTTTTTAGTCAACTTTTAATTTTCCCAAGTTTCTGTGTTAATTTTTATTCTAGACCTCAAAACTATGTGGTACAAATTTGAGGCGCCCGTTGATCAAAATTTTGGGATTTTTGAAAATTAAAGAAAAAAATATTAATGAAAAAAATATGTCTGCGATACGTTACACTTACAGTTTTCATTATATTTATGAAAACTGTCATAAATACAATGAAAATCTTCATTAAAGTTCGACCAAACGAAATTTTTCATTATATTTATTAAAGGGTTCATAAATATAATGAATAAAATTTCATAAACTTTTATGAAACTCTTCATAAATTTTATGAATGCTTCATAAATACGACGAAAAATTTCATAGATTTAATTTATTTTTTCATAAATATTTGATAATATTTGGAAACTATTTGATAGAATTTTTGAATCAATTCATTGGCACTATGGAATAGTTCCATATTTATACATTGGACGAACTTTAATGACAATTTTCATTATATTTATGAAAAGGTTTCATGGTATTTATGAAATGTTTCATTAATAAAGCAAATGCATTATTTTTTTTAAAAAAAAATTTATGATATTAATATTGGAAAAACCAAAATAAGGAATAAAAATTTAAAAGTCGTTTTCAGGAGCTATAATTTTTTTGCCACAATTTCTTAATCATATTACAAAAAAATCATATGACACGTTTAGGATTTTTTTTTTTATGAAATCATGAAATTTTATGAAGTGCATTTCATAGACTTTTTTCATTAAACTTAATTATAGTTATAAAGGTTTTATAAATATAATGAAATTTTATGACTAAAATATTTATAAAACCATGTCATAAATATTATGAAGCATTTTTCACTGAGTTTTGATGCCCTGAACACAAATATAAAAAAAACAAGTAAGAAAATTATAGTCGTTCAAGACCGACCATATAATACCCTACACCAGAGTTTCCCGGAAAATGGGTCCCAAGTTCAAAATGGACTGATTACATCTATATTTTGTCAAATCTTGAATAAATGTAAAAAAGTCTCGCAAATAAAATTTGAGTGAAATAGGCTTCGATTTTTTGCCAATAAACCGCTTTAACTGAATATCGGACGAAGTTTTCACAAGGGGCCTAGGTCCAAAAATGGTCCGATGATAATCGGATTTGATAAGGTTATTAAAGTACGCGTTTCACATACACAAACAAAATTTTAATAAAATATTTTCGATTTTTGTGAAATTTGACAGATTTATGTGAAAACCGGGAAGGTGGTTTATATGGGGGCTACAAGAAGAACCGGTTTCTTTCCGATTTCTTTAAAATTCGGAATGGTGATTTGTGTAGATGAAACATGATTACCTGCATTCCTTTCCCATCGCGATAAATGTTAACTAAGTCATTTATTACGCTTTTTGCACCATTTTCTAATTATTTTAATGATTTTTTTAAATCCACGCCCACAAAAGGGGCCCGGACAAAAAAAAATAAAAATTTCTAGCCCTCTGGGTCTAAATGAAGGACTTTAAACTCTTTCTGTCATAAAAAGTTTTATTTGTTTAACAAAAATGCAAAAAAATATGCAAAAAAATGGCGGTTTTTAGAGGTTGGTTTAGTTCTTTAAGGGAGAACTTTTTTGCCCCTGATTCGATTTTTCCCATCTCCGAACTTAACCGGCCTATGAACATGAGACATATTTGTGCCAATTTTCAGAAGTCAAGCTAGCTCTTTTATTTTAGACTGAATTGAGTTAACTACAGACGGACGGACGGAGGGAGGGACGGACATACATAGAATGCCTTAGAATCGACCATAGATCAATAATATATATACTTTTTGGGGTCTCAGACCTATATTTTTATGCGTTACAAACGGAATGACAAAGTGAGTATACCCCCATACTGTGGTTGGAGGGTATAAAAATATTTTATGAAAAAAAAAATTGATGCAAAAAAAATTAATCAAAAAAAAATTTTGATGAAAAAAAATTGTTGATGAAAAAAACAAGTAGAAAAGTTAAATTCGACTTGGCCGAATCTATGAATACCCTCCACAATGTCCTCTTAAGGCTGGATTACTCAATGCTCCGTTATAAAATAACTCTCCGTTAAATTTAACTTTTTCATACAAATTTTGACATAAGGCTAACTTTTCATTGAGTAATCCGCCCTAAGTGATAGTAAATTTTCCAACGTGAAAAAATAACATTTTTGATTAGTTTTTATTTTGTGTAAAAAAACTTTTTTTTAAGTAATTTTTGAAAAAAAAAATAATTTACTAAATTTTTTTTTTTGAGTGTAAAATTTTTTTTGAGTGTAAAAATATTTTTGAGTGACAAAAATACGTTGTAAAATATTTTTTTGGCTTACCAATGTTTTTAAAACATGTTTAACCGGTTTTCAACTCATGAATTTAAGGTGAAACTAATCTTAAATTCACGGTTTTGCTAATAACTTTTAAACCACTGGACCGATTTTGCTGCAATTCAAATCGAACCAGATCCGGGGAACGACAAATATATGTGCCAAGCTTTAGCATCCTCGGATTTGCCTTTCGAAAGTTAGCGTGTGTTTTATCTCGTAAATTCACGAAAACCCCTTGCCGAAATTCAGTCTTTTGATCATAACTTTTGAACTACTGGACCGATTTTGCTGGCTTGCAATACCAACCTGACCAGGTAAATGCCCAATATATATGCCAAACTTCAGGAGCCTCCGTAATGTCTTTCAAAAGTTAGCGTTTTTTCAACAGACAGACAGACGGACGGACAGACGGACGGACATCGCTAGATCGTCTTAAAATCGTTCGAGGATCATGAATATATATATTTTATGGGGTCTTAGACCAATATTTCGAGGTGTTACAAACGGAATGACAAACTTATATATGTATACCCTCTATCACTAGAGTGGAGGGTATAAAAAGGAAAAGTGATGAAAAAAAAAATTGACAAAAAAAATTTATAAAAAAATATGAAAAAAAAATTGATGCAAAAAAAAAAAATAATGAAAAAAAAAATTTTGATAAAAAAAATCAATTTCATAAAATAAAATATTTGATAAAAAAAAATTTATGAAAACAAAAGTTTTTTGTTGAAAAATAATTATATTACGTTTTATTCACCAGGTGGTGAAAAACGGTTTTACTCACCACCAGGTGAATTATTATCCAAGTTACAAATCATAATTATTTTTTTTTTTTGTTTAGTTGGTAGCTTATATACAGTCAAACTGAGGTGGCGTCCTGCATCATTTTTATAATTAGACCAGAGTAAAAACTTTATCATGTTAAAATATTAAAAACCCCATTAGGGTTTTTGTCTTAGGTTTTCAAAACCCATCAGAGGTTTGGTCTCCTGATAGACTACTTTCATATTTTGTTGGTCTCACTCAAGGCACACTCGACAAACTCAAATTTGCTGCATTGTGTTATAAGCTATTAAAGATATTAAAATTTAATCATACCTTAAGAAGCTGTTAGAGTAGTAGCAATAGTTATTTAAGACTTTAAATCAAATTGAGTAGTTAGAAAATTTAATTTTTTAATATTTAACAGAAGTAAATACTTTTTTATTTGGACTTTAAAAATGTTTACCATAAAAACGGCAGTAACTATTAACTCTTTTTATGAATATTAATAAAATTTCATACCTTTTTATTTCGCTTTCTTCAAACTCAACTCAAACAAACTTATGACTTTAAATATAATTTTTTTTATGGTCAAAACAGAAAGTATTTATAATATGTATTTCTTTATAAAGAGGCGCCATTAAATTTTATACAAATCATAAAAAAAGCGAGAAGAAACTATGTAAAGATACATAAACCCGGATTTATATTGGCAATTGGATTTCATTGTAGCCATAAGTCAGACGAAATGTTTTTCTTTACCATGAAACAAACTCTTTGTTTTTTTTTTGATATTTTTATAACCAATTCAATTCGTTTTATTTTTCTATATTGTTCGTTGTTGTGATTTTTGATCTGGTCTATAAAAAAAAAACTGTTTTGATTTTTTTATAATTTGATTTTTTTTTATAAATCGATTTTTTTTTTGTTTGTTACACTACCTTAGAAAATAAGAAAACCGGATTTTTTTTATTTTTCCCCTACTCATGGTGGTAGAGTGGTGTAAGTCTGTCATTTGGTTTGTGTCATCTTCAAATATCGGTTGGGGAGCACGTCAAGTATAAATTTTTCTGATTCTTGATCGATTTTAAGATATTCGTCCATCCATCTGTCTGTTGAAATCACTCTGACTTTTGAAAGACAATTTGTAGGTTTCTAAGGCTTGAACGATATATTGGTTATAGCTCTAGTCTAGTTGGTATTGATTTTCAAAGAAATCGGTCAAGCGGTTAAATGGTTATGGGGGAAAATGAAAGGACACTTTTAAAATATTAGTAAATTTTAATATGTTAAATAATTTTGTAATCAAGCAGTCAAAAAAAATATTTTACTGGGTGTTGTCACACTGAAAATTAAATCTACTCCAAAAAATATTATACCAATCATATTTTTTTTTTTTTTTTAAAATTACACAAAAATTTTTTTCCAAACTTTTTTTTTCAAACAATTTTTTTTCTCAAAAATTTTTTTTCTCTAAATTAATTTGTTTTACAATTTTTTTTAACAAAATTTTTTCATAAATTTTTTTTAACAAAATTTTTTTTTTCAAAATTTTTTTTTTCCAAATTTTTTTTCAATTTTTTTTTCCAAAATTTTTTTTTTTTCAAATTTTTTTTTTTTTTGCAATGGTCTTTTTTACATTATGAAGGGTATTCATGCATTCAGCAAGGCCGAATTTTTCTTTTTACTTGTTTTGTAAAATCAAAAAGAAATACAAAAGATTTCAATGGCCAGATAATAGATTGAAACTAAAACAAAACAGCAAAAAAACAACTTCATATATAGAAAATGATTGCAAATATTTACAATAATACAAAAATGTGTAAAAAAAATCTGTAACAGAGTAAAAAAAAAATAATAGATAGAAAGATAAACAAACATTGTAAACCAAACTCAATTCTATGAGTAATAGGTCTGAAAAACACAACCTAATGAATTTGAAATTTGTACTTAAGAACAGTGGAGCTGTAAAGGGAAAAAATTGGAGAGAAATAAACAAGTAGAAAAGTAAAATTCGACTTTGGCGAATCTATGAATACCCCCCACAATGCCCTTTTTAAGTGATAGTAAATTTTTTAACGTGAAAAAAGAACATTTTTGATTAGAAATATTTTATTTTGTGTAAAAAACTTTTTTTAGTAATTTTTGAAAAAAAAAAATAATTTACTAAATTTTTTTTTGAGTGTAAAATTTTTTTGAGCGTAAAATTTTTTTCGAGTGTATTTTTTTTTTGGTTTAGTGTAAAAAAATTTTTGAGTGACAAAAATACGTTGTAAAATATTTTTGTGACTTACCAACATGTTTAACGGGTTTTCAACACGTGAATTTAAGGTGAAACTAATCTGAAATTTAAGGTGAAACTAATCTGAAAGTCACGGTTTTGCTAATAACTTTTGAACCACTGGACCGATTTGGCTGAAATTCAATACGAATTAGGGGAACGATAAATATATGTGCTAAGCTTCAGCATCCTCAGGATTGCCTTTCGCAAGTTATCGTGTTTTTTATCTCGTAAATTCACGAAAAACCCAGGCCGAAATTCTGTCTTTTGCTCATAACTTCTGAACCACTGGACCGATTTCGCTGGATTGCAATAACAACCTGAACAGGTAAATGCCCAACATATATGCCAAACTTCAGGAGCCTCCGTAAAGTCTTTCAAAAGTTAGCATGTTTTCAACAGACAGACGGACGGACGACGGACGGACGGACGGACACCGCTATATCGTCTTAAAATCGATCGAGGATCATGAATATATATACTTTATGAGGTCCTAGACTAATATTTTGAGGTGTTACAAACGGAATGACAAACTTATATATACCCTCTATCACTAGAGTGGAGGGTTTAAAAAACTAGAAAAAATAGCTAAAAAAATAAATTTCGCTTTGCCGAACGTATGCATAAACTTCACACTGTAAAAATGAATAATGCAAAAAAAAAATTAAAAATCTTAATTTTATGAAAATTTTTAACAACAAATATAAAAAAAAAATTTTGAAACCAAAATTTGGTAAAAAAAATAATTTAAAAATCATCATCTGTGGACCAAATTTTATGAAAATTTTTAGAAAAAATTTACAAAAAATTTTTTAAAAAAATGTTTGAAATCAAAATTTGGTGAAAAATTTGGTAAAAAATAATTTTTATGTTTAAAAATCATCATCTTTGGACAAAAATCGAGGTTTTGGATTTTTTTAAATATTTTTCCATTGAAGTGCGCCAAATTTCCAAATTTTTGAGCCGGATTTGTTCAAAAAATTCAGACATGAATTTTGGTCAAAATACGTAATTTTTCCAACTTTTACCGCTGGTTGCCGACTGAAGATGAACTTACAAAACTTTTTCATAAATTTTCCCACAATCAGCTCTAACGTGGCCATCGTTTGGCAGGTATAACGACCCAAAATTCAAAAGTTTAAATTTTACGGGACGCCCTATTGTAGATTGGTACATTTTTTTAACTCCTGAAATAATGGTTTTCGGAACTTTAAATTTGAATTGTAAGATCATTTAGCGAAAAAAACAAACATTCTGGCAAATGTGCTTTAAAAAAAAAATTCAAGACAAAGATGATGACAAAGTGTACTTTGGTACTTTTTCGATCTCCTGAATAACGAACGAGTTTAGTATTTTTATATTTGCTGAAATAGTGGTCTTAAAAACTTGAAATTTGGAATGTAGGATCATCTAGCGGAAAAAACATTATCAAGAAATAATTTTTGAAATTCTAATTCTAAGATGGCAAAAAATAGTTAGAAAGTGTTCTTACAAAAATTAAGTGTACAAATTTTACTTTGGTACTTTCCAATTTTGGTACTTTTTCGATCTCTAAAAATGGAGCTTAAGAAGAGTACTGTGGTACTTTCTCGATCTCCTGAGAAATGGAGTGTAAAAAGTGTACTTTTTCGATCTTGAGACTTTTTAGATTTTCAAAACTGGAGTGTTAAAAGTGTACTTTGGTACTTTTTCGATCTCCTGAAAAATAAAGTGTAAAAAGTGTGCTTTGGTACTTTTTCCATCTTTAAAATTGGAGTGAGAAAACAGTACTTTGCTACTTTTTTGATCTCCTGAAATATGAAAGAAAAAAGAAATACACTCTAAAAAATGCATGTAACTTTACTATTATTAAATTAGTAAATTTTCATGTATATTTACAGAAAAGGCGCAAACTTAAGCATGTAGTGTTTAAAAAAATAGTAACACATTTATTTCGATAGAATTACACACAAAAACTAGTACATTGTGTGTTGTGAAACATGTTTATAAGATACAAAAACACTTTCCCTTTAAATATGGGGGTTTTCGTGTCAACTGACACAACTTTTGAAACCGATGTCTTCCGATCGGGATGAAATTTGCACCAAGGTTAGTCCTATTGGATAGTAGTTTAGACACAATTTTTCAACGAGATCGGTCAAGAACTCTCTGAGTTAGAGGGGGTCGAAATTTGACATTTTGGCCAAAGAGGTGTTTATTCTCATCCATGTAACTTCTTACCTATTGTTTTTAGCAAAATGTGTCCCAAAGACTTTAGATAGCTATTTCTTCAGTCTTTCGAAAAAAAAATATAAAAAAAATAAAAAAAAAATTTTTGATTTTTTTTCTTAAAAATCCAAAACTTTTTTGACTTTTTCCTCAAATTGGGCCCTTTTTTTTTTTTTTTTTTTTGATTCAAAAGAAAGCTTAGGTGATTTCCTTTAAGAGCTGTGGGGTCGCTTAGTGGGATGCGAGTGGGATATCTATGAAAAAAATTTTTTTTTACCTTTGGAACACAAAAAACCGTTCTTCAATTTGCACTATTAGGCGTGGGATAGCTAACCAGTTTTCGATTTCGATCCGCGATACCCTCTAATTTTTTTAGGTTCGACAAAGAAAGCACGAGCCAAAAAATGGGGGCGGTGGGGAGGGGCCATATGGCCCCCTCATTGGGGTCAAAGTTGGGCGTAAAGAGGTAAAAGTCCTCAAAAAGCCCCAAAACTCCCCTAGAAACGCCCCTGGAGGGGTGCAATGTGAGACCGACCTCCAATAATTTTCTGCCCCCAATATTTTTCTTGAACATACCTTACCCCTATTTCCACTTCCTAAGGGGGCTCCCATACAAACCATTTTTAAAAAATTTGATCCTACCATTCTAACATACCCTAAAGTGCCCCTAGTGGGGCCAAATGTATGACCGACCTCCATTATTTTATTAATTCCAACATTTTTTGCAAACATACATACAATGTATCTTTAACCCTTAAGGTGGTCCCCATACATTTCTTTTATTTTTTATAAACTTGTTTTATTAAACCAGCTCCTACCGCCCCTACCGTGCCTCCTAGAGAGGCAAAAATTACGACTAACCCCCATTATTTTTTAGTTACCAACATTTTGTCCGAACATCATAACACCCTATCTCCACTCCCTAAGGGGCTCGCATACATTATAAAAACATGTATTTTTAAAAACTAATAAAAAAATAAAAAAAAAATGTATGGGGACCCCCTTAAGAGTTGAAAATAAAGGGTAGGTATATTCCGAGAAAATGTTGGAGTTGAAAAAATATTGGGGGTCGGTCATACATTTTACTTCTCTAGGGGCACCCTACGGACAGTTAGAGCGGTAGGAGCAAATTTTATAAAATGTCATTTTGTATGGGAGCCCCCTTAGGAAGTGGAAATAGGGGTAAGGTATGTTCAAGAAAAATATTGGGGGCAGAAAATTATTGGAGGTCGGTCTCACATTGCACCCCTCCAGGGGCGTTTCTAGGGGAGTTTTGGGGCTTTTTGAGGACTTTTACCTCTTTACGCCCAACTTTGACCCCAATGAGGGGCCATATGGCCCCTCCCCACCGCCCCCATTTTTTTGGCTCGTGCTTTCTTTTTCGAACCTAAAAAAATTAGAGGGTATCGCGGATCGAAATCGAAAACTGGTTAGCTATCCCACGCCTAATAGTGCAAATTGAAGAACGGTTTTTTGCAAGGTTGGCAATCGAAACGAATAACGGTATCGATATCGGTATTGGTATCGTTTTTTTTATTTATTTCGGTATCGGTATCGGTTACGGTACTTGAGTTGAATCGGTTACGGTATTACCGATACCGAAACGTCGATACCGGTACGTACCGGTATTATCGAAAAAAATGCTAAAAGTATAAAAAACGCATAAAAACTTACAAAAAAATATTTTTTTCAATTTTAATACTAAACATGTGTTAACGTTTTTATTTTAAGCAATTTTCATTTGTTTCATTTGATTAAGAAAAATTAAAAAATATATGTAAAAACAAGTAAGAAAGTTATAGTCGGTCAAGACCGACCATGTGATACCCTACACTAGTGTTTCCGAAAAATAGTTCCCAAGTCCAAACATGGACCGATTGGATCTGGCTTTGGTTAGATCTTTATTTAGTGTAGAAAACACACACAGATAAAATTTTAGTGGAATTGGTTGATTTTTTTGCCAATAGCCTGATTTAACTGAATATCGGTCGAAATTTTTATATGAGGGACTAAGTCCAAAAATAGTCCTATTATATTACGATTTGATTAGGTTACTAAAGTACACGTTTAACACCTAAAAATAAAATTTTTATCAAATATTTCCATTTTTATGAATTTTGAGGGAATTATGTGAATATCGGGAGGGTGGTTTGTATGGGGACTAATAGAAGGACTGACCCGATTCCTTGAAATTTAGAATGATGATTCGTCAATACAGAATTTAATTACCTGTTAACTTTCAAAGCGATATCTATTATAATACGGTTATTAGCGTCATTTATTTCTAATCCAAAGGAGGCGTTTGTATGGGGGCTAGGTCTTCACATGGACTGATTTTCTGATTTTCAATTTCAATAGGCTTCGTCCTTGGGCCAAAATATACTTAAGTTTTAAATTTCAAGTCAATTGATTGAAAATTGCGACCTGTATCGTGCTAAAACCGATAGATGGACAGACGGACGAACGGACGGACATCGCTAAATCGACTCAAAAAGTAATTCTGAGTCGATCGGTATGCTTGAAGGTAAGTCTAGGACCAATATTTTGGGTAGTTACAAACATCAGCACAAACTCATTATACCCTGTGCCACAGAGTGGTGTAGGTATAAAAAGTAGAAAAGTTAAATTTAACTTACAAGGAGAGTCTCCCTGGTGTCCCACTCCGATCTTCATGAAATTTGGATATGATGTTCAGAACAAAAAAAAATTGGTCACGTATTTTTTTTAGGGCCCAAACTCATTTTTAGGGGGAGTCGATTTGTATGGGGAAAAATTTACCTTTTTCAGTTTTTTACGATTTACGCCTATTTACTCAAATTAAATATAGGCATGTTTGGTATCAGATTAAAGGTATTTAAAATACCTATCTTGTGATGCTAACAACGTGTCAAAAAACATAATATTTTTTGACTTATAATCAAAAATTTCCTAAAATTTTGATAATTTACTCAATATGACAAATAGGTTTTCAAAAGGCCTTTCATTTGGTATGCAACATGGCTAGGTTTATTTGCATACACTCAAAATAATTACTCTGTTAAATTACAGAAAAACTCTGCTAATTTAACAGAGTACACCATACTTTTCCAGCTAGCAACATTTCTTGGTAATTTTACTAAAAAACTCTGTAAAAAGATTTTGACAGAAAAAAACTGTTAATTTACAGAGTTTATAGTAAAATATTGGTTAAATATGAAAGTTTTTTTTACAGAGAAAACTCTGTAATTTTACTATAAAACTCTGTAAAATGATTTGGACAAAAAAAAACTGTTAATTTACAGAGTTTATAGTAAAATATTGGTTAAATAAACCACCATTTAGCAAAGAAAACTATGTAAATTTACATATATTTGTTAAATACATTTGATGCAAAAAAAAAATACAGAAAAAACTCTGTAAATTTACAGAGTTTAGTTAAATGTTATTGTTTAGTAAAATGTTATTTTGTAAAATTTTTATAAGATTTCTGAAAAAAATTTTTGATAACTTTTTTTACAACTTTTTCACTTTTTCTCAAAAAAAAAAAATACAGATAAAATTTTGATGTTTGTTAAAAAAAACTTCTCAAAACAGAAAACTTTTTTGGTTATAAAAAAATACGAAGTATTTTGCTTAGATCTGTATTTTAGCAGAAAACTCTGTTAATTATCTGTAAAATTAAGATTACAAAGTAAAAAGTAATATAACAGAGGAAACTTTGTTTTTTTGTCACAACAAAATACAAAGTATTTTCTTTAAATCTGTATTTTGACAGAAAACTCTGTCAAATATCTGTTGAATTGAGATTACAGTCATTTTACAGAGTATTTTACAGAGTTATTATTTTGAGTGTAGTATTGGAGATAAACGCAAAAAACTGAAAAATTACCGTTTCTTCCCCCCTCATTTTCACCCCCTAAATATGAATTTGGGTCGCTAAAAAAATTACGTGTCCGTTTATTTTTGATGCTCTACAAAATAAAACCAATTCCATAAAGATCGGCGGGTGACACCAGGAAGACATTCCTTGTTATCCAAATCCATGAATACCCTCCACATTGCCCTTTTAAAGTGATAGTTTTCTAACGTGAAAAAAATTAACAATTTTGATAAGAAATATTTAATTTTGAGTAAAAAACTTTTTTTTAGACATTTTTGAAAAAAAAACGCTAATAGTTTTTTATAAATATCAAAAAAATCCTTGGGCACCCACATCGCGGATTAAATAAAAACCTCCAAAAAACTAAACTATACTAAGGGGTTCAGAAAGTTTCTACTGGGAGTCTAAATGACTCCAAAAAAATTTCGTGAAAATCAATAATTTTCTTCTGCTCCCGCATAGCGGCTGAAGTATGACTTTTTTTTGGAAATTTTTACTTAATCCACGATGTGGGTGCCCAAAGATTTTTTTGATTTTTATAAGACTTCGGGGAGGCATTTGGAGTACGATTTTTCATTTACAAAAACCCAAAAAATTAAAAAAAAATTTTAATTTTTTTTTTTTTAAACATGGTTTTTTAGGAAAAACCGATTCAATAACGGTACGTACCGATACCGAAGGAAAAGGTTTTTGGATACCGGTATCCGATACCAAAACTGAGTTTCGGTATTGGTATTGGTACCGGTATTCAATTTAAAGGGTTTTGAAACGGATAACGGTATTGAAAAGGTATCGATTGCCAACATTGGTTTTTTGTGTTCCAAAGGTAAAAAAAAAAATTTTTCATAGATATCCCACTCGCATCCCACTAAGCGACCCCACAGCTCTTAAAGGAAATCACCTAAGCTTTCTTTTGAATCAAAAAAAAAAAAAAAAAAAGGGCCCAATTTGAGGAAAAAGTCAAAAAAGTTTTGGATTTTTAAGAAAAAAAATCAAAAATTTTTTTATTATTTTTTTTATATTTTTTTTTCGAAAGACTGAAGAAATAGCTATCTAAAGTCTTTGGGACACATTTTGCTAAAAACAATAGGTAAGAAGTTACATGGATGAGAATAAACACCTCTTTGGCCAAAATGTCAAATTTCGACCCCCTCTAACTCAGAGAGTTCTTGACCGATCTCGTTGAAAAATTGTGTCTAAACTACTCTCCAATAGGACTAACCTTGGTGCAAATTTCATCCCGATCGGAAGACATCGGTTTCAAAAGTTGTGTCAGTTGACACGAAAACCCCCATATACATTTTTTCTATGTAAAATTTGTTTCAGACACAAAATATGTAATCGTACATAATTTAACATAGTATTGTGGAAATTGTCAAAACTTTATTTATAAAAAACATTTTGGAAAATTGTTAAATAAAAAATCAAAAACGAACAAAACAGCTTGCAACTGAGGATTTTGATATCATCATTTCTGCTTCTATTGGTAAGTAAATGCAGCTTTTTTTTGAGAGTTTTGCACATGATGGAATTGTGGTTTCTATGAAGACCCGTTTTCACGTGTGCGGACCCTATTATTCTCAAACTTGTAATCTAAAATTCGCATTTTAAATTTTTATTTAATTTTTTAAGGTCCTTTTGGTCTGGAAAGAAATACATATGAAAATAATAGAACGAAACGTAGCCAAAATTAAAATCAAAATATGGAGCCAAAATTAAGATCAATATTTGGGTACACATTTGGAGCAAATAGGCAAAACATTTTTAAGAGGGCACATTTTCCTTAAAGAGTTTGAATCGATCCATTGCTATATCTCTATCTGGATGGAATAAATAACTAACTCATAAGCAGTTTCTCAGAGGGCTTTCCAGTACTTGGCGGTAGTATTATACGGCAGAAAGTTCAACAAGTGATAGTGCTAAATACGGCTGTGCGGAATCTTTGAAAAAATCAAAGGAAAGAAAAATACGACTGACATGGGTGTTTGGGGTAGGGGGGAGACCGGCGGGACATTGGGGCATCTTCTTAACCACACAGTCAAAAAATTGTCTTATCCCCATGAACCAAGTGCAGGTCAAGGTTCATCATATGAATAGAAAAATTCTCAGATTTTGAGACATCTTTTCAATAGAAAAATTCTCAGAAAAAAAATTCTTTGACACATTTTTTCTATAGAAAAGTTCTTAAATATTGAGACTTTTTTCTTTAGAAAAATTCTATAGCAAAAAATAACTCAGAATCTGAGAATTTTTCTATAGAAGAAATGTTTCAGAATCTGAAAAAATGTCTCAAAATCAGACAATTTTTCTTTTGAAAAAATGTCTCAGAATCTGAGAATTTTTCTATAGAAAAAATATGTCAGAACCAGAGAATTTTTCTATAGAAAAAAAATTAAACATGAGAATTTTTCTATAGAAAAAATGTTTCCGAATCTGAGAATTTTTCTATAGAAAAAATGTCACCGAATCTGATAATTTTTCTATAGAAAAAATGTCTCAGAATCTGATAATTTTTCTATAGAAAAAATGTCTCAGAATCTGATAATTTTTCTATAGAAAAAATGTCTCAGAATCTGAGAATTTTTCTATAGAAAAAATGTCTCAGAATCTGAGAATTTTTCTATAGAAAAAATGTCTCAGAATCTAAGAATTTTTCTATAGAAAAAATGTCTCAGAATCTGAGAATTTTTCTATAGAAAAAATGTCTCAGAATCTCAGAATTTTTCTAAAGAAAAAATGTCTCAGAATCTGAGAATTTTTCTTTAGAAAAAATGTCTCAGAATCTGAGAATTTTTCTATAAAAAAAATGTCTCAGAATCTGAGAATTTTTCTATAGAAAAAATATCTCAGAATCTGAGAATTTTTCTATAGAAAAAATGTCTCAGAATCTGAGAATTTTTCTATAGAAAAAATGTCTCAGAATTTTTCTATAGAAAAAATGTCTCAGAATCTGAGAATTTTTCTATAGAAAAAATGTCTCAGAATCTGAGATTTTTCTATAGAAAAAATGTCTCAGAATCTGAGAATTTTTCTTTAGAAAAAATGTCTCAGAATCTGAGAATTTTTCTATTGAAAAAATGTCTCAGAATCTGAGATTTTTCTATAGAAAAAATGTCTCAGAATCTGAGAATTTTTCTATAGAAAAAATGTCTCAGAATCTGAGAATTTTTCTATTGAAAAAATGTCTCAGAATCTGAGAATTTTTCTATAGAAAAAATGTCTCAGAATCTGAGAATTTTTCTATAGAAAAAATGTCTCAGAATCTGAGACTTTTTCTATAGAAAAAATGTCTCAGAATCTGAGAATTTTTCTTTAGAAAAAATGTTTCAGAATCGGAGAATTTTTCTATAGTAAAAATGTCTCAGAATCTGAGAATTTTTCTATAGTAAAAATGTCTCAGAATCTGAGAATTTTTCTAAAGAAAAAATGTCTCAGAATCTGATAATTTTTCTATAGAAAAAATGTCTCAGAATCTGAGAATTTTTCTATAGAAAAAATGTCTCAGAATCTGAGAATTTTTCTATAGAAAAAATGTCTCAGAATCTGAGAATTTTTCTATAGAAAAAATGTCTCAGAATCTGAGAATTTTTCTATAGAAAAAATGTCTCAGAATCTAAGAATTTTTCTATAGAAAAAATGTCTCAGAATCTGAGAATTTTTCTTTAGAAAAAATGTCTCAGAATCTGAGAATTTTTCTATAAAAAAAATGTCTCAGAATCTGAGAATTTTTCTATAGAAAAAATATCTCAGAATCTGAGAATTTTTCTATAGAAAAAATGTCTCAGAATCTGAGAATTTTTCTATAGAAAAAATGTCTCAGAATTTTTCTATAGAAAAAATGTCTCAGAATCTGAGAATTTTTCTATAGAAAAAATGTCTCAGAATCTGAGATTTTTCTATAGAAAAAATGTCTCAGAATCTGAGAATTTTTCTTTAGAAAAAATGTCTCAGAATCTGAGAATTTTTCTATTGAAAAAATGTCTCAGAATCTGAGATTTTTCTATAGAAAAAATGTCTCAGAATCTGAGAATTTTTCTATAGAAAAAATGTCTCAGAATCTGAGAATTTTTCTATTGAAAAAATGTCTCAGAATCTGAGAATTTTTCTATAGAAAAAATGTCTCAGAATCTGAGAATTTTTCTATAGAAAAAATGTCTCAGAATCTGAGACTTTTTCTATAGAAAAAATGTCTCAGAATCTGAGAATTTTTCTTTAGAAAAAATGTTTCAGAATCGGAGAATTTTTCTATAGAAAAAATGTCTCAGAATCTGAGAATTTTTCTTTAGAAAAAATGTTTCAGAATCGGAGACTTTTTCTATAGAAAAAATGTCTCAGAATCTGAGAATTTTTCTTTAGAAAAAATGTTTCAGAATCGGAGAATTTTTCTATAGTAAAAATGTCTCAGAATCTGAGAATTTTTCTATAGTAAAAATGTCTCAGAATCTGAGAATTTTTCTAAAGAAAAAATGTCTCAGAATCTGATAATTTTTCTATAGAAAAAATGTCTCAGAATCTGAGAATTTTTCTATAGAAAAAATGTCTCAGAATCTGAGAATTTTTCTATAGAAAAAATGTCTCAGAATCTGAGAATTTTTCTATAGAAAAAATGTCTCAGAATCTGAGAATTTTTCTATAGAAAAAATGTCTCAGAATCTGAGAATTTTTCTATAGTAAAAATGTCTCAGAATCTGAGAATTTTTCTAAAGAAAAAATGTCTCAGAATCTGAGAATTTTTCTATAGAAAAAATGTCTCAGAATCTGAGAATTTTTCTATAGAAAAAATGTCTCAGAATCTGAGAATTTTTCTATACAAAAAATGCCTCAGAATCTGTTTTCTATAGAAAAAATGTCTCAGAATCTGCGAATTTTTCTATGGAAAATATATCCCAGTATCTGAAAATTTTCTATGGAAAAAATGTCTCAGAATCTGAGAATTTTTCTGTACAAGAATTTTTCTGTAAAAAATGTCTCAGAATCTGAGAATTTTTCTGTAGAAAGAAATGTTTTTGGTTACATTTTAATTAATTTTTTTATTTGTTTTAGCTTTTTTTATTTAATTTTAACACGTTTGTTTTAAGCCTTCATTAGCCTTTTTTATTTTAAATAAAATATATAAAAACGCATTTATTGTTTTTTGATATTTGAATTTGGAAGAGTTAGAGTGGTTTTATAAAAAGCAATTTCAATGTATATGTACATAATTTTCATGTATTTCCAGGCATTTCTACTTTAAGTTTACTAAATAAACATGTTTATTTAGACACAAAACGTGTAAATTTTCCTGAAACATTTTTGTTGCGAAGCATTTTGTAGACACATCAATAAGTACGTTTACATACTTTGTGTCTATCACTTTAAGCACAACAAGTATTTTTACACGGTTTATAGTAGGAGACAAGTTACCTACTATAAACAGGGTAAATTTACATGAAAATTAATTAGAGTGTATGATAAAGGATATTAAAACTTAAAAAAAATTTGATTCCTCCATCGAAATGATCCTAAAAAGGTACCTTTGGAAATTCCGATTTAAATGTTGTAATAAGTCTAAAAAATAACACATTGGTACTTTTTATAACAACTGAAATAATAGTATTCGGAACTTGAAATTTAAATGTAGGATTGTTTAGCGTAAAAAATATTTTGACAAATGTACTTTTTAGAAAATTCCAATGCAAATATGGTAAAAAAAGTGTATTTTGGTACTTTTTCGATCTCCTGAATAACGAACGAGTTTAGTAATTTTTATATTTGCTGAAATAGGGGTTCTAAAATCTTGAAATTTGGAATGTAGGACCCGGAAAAAACATTATTAAGAAGTCATTCTTCTAATTCTAAGATGGCAAAAAGGAGGTATAAAGTCTTCTAAAAAAATGGAGTGTAAAAGTGTACTTTGGTACTTTTTAGATCTAGGTTCTTCTATGATCTTCAATGATCTCCTGAAAAATGAAGTGTAAAGGGTGTGAATTGGTACTTTTTCGTTCTTGGTACTTTGTGATCTTTAAAAATGGAGTGTAAAAAATGTACTTTGGTACTTTTTCGATCTCCTCAAAAATGGAGTGTAAAAATGCCACTTTGGAACTTTTTCGATTTTCAAAAATGGAGTGTAAAAAGTGTACTTTGGTACTTTTTCGATATCCTGATATATGAAAGAGAAAATAAATATGATAAAGGATATTAAAAATTCAGAAATATTCTTAAAAATTTAGGAAGATTTAGGAAGGAAGATTGAGTGTAAAATCTATACTTTGGTACTTTTTCCATCTCTAGAATGTAAAAAGTGTACTTTAGTACTTTTTCGATCTCCTAAAAATTTTACGATCTTCAAAAATGGAGTGTAAAACGTGTACATTTATATATTTTCGATATCCTGATATATGAAAGAGAAAAGAAATATAATAAAGGATATTAATAATTCAGAAATATTCCAAAAAATTTGGGAAGATTTTAGACAAATTTGGAAAAATTAAAAAAAGATCAGAAACAAAAATTTAAATTTTGGTAAGTTAAAAAAAAGAAAATGTGAAAATATTTTAGACTCTTCAAAGTCGAATATAGTACTTTTCGATTTTGGTACTTTTTCGATCTCCAGAAAAATTAAGTGTAAATAGCATACTTTGGTACTTTTTCAATCTCCTGAAAAATAGAGTGTACTTTGGCATTTTTTCGATCTTCCGAAAAAAGGAGTGCAAAAAGTGAACTTTGGTACTTTTTGATCTTTAAAAATGGAGTGTAAAAAGTGTACTTTGGTACTTTTTCGATCTCCCGATATGTGAAAGAGAAAAGAAATATGATAAAGGACATTAATAATTCAGTAATATTCTTAAAAATTTGGGATGATCTTAGACAAATTTGGAAAAATTTAAAACGAGATTAAAAAGATGAGGAAATTAATAAAAATTGTGAATATATTTTAAACTCTTCAAAGCCGAATATAAAACTTTTCGATCTTGGTACTTTTTCGATCTCCTGAAAAATGGAGTGTAAATGGTATAATTCGGTACTTTTTCGATCTTCTGAAAAATAGAATGTAAAAACTATACTTTGGTACTTTTTCGATCTCCTGAAAAATTGAGAGTAAAAAGTATGCTTTGGTACTTTTTCTATCTTGGTAATTTTTTGATCTTCAAAAATGGAGTGATAAAAGTGTACTTTGGTACTTTTCCGATCTCCTGATATATCGAAGAGAACACAAATATGATAAAAGATTTTAACAATTCAAAAATATTCTTAAAAATTTGGGAAGATTTTTGACAAATTTGGAAAAATCAAAAAAGATCAGAAAAATTAGGAAATTAAAAAAAAAAATTTTTGGCAAATTAAAAAACAATTGTGAATTTCAAAGCCGAATACAGTCCTTTTCGATCTTGGTACTTTTTTTATCTCCTGAAAAATGGAGTGTAAAAAGTATACATTGGTACTTTTTCGATCTCCTGAAAATAGAGTGTAAAAAGTATACTTTGGTACTTTTTCGATCTTTAAAAATGGAGTGTAAAAAGTGTACTTTGGTACTTTTTCTCGATCTCCTGATATATGATATATAAAAGAAAACTAATATGATAAAGGATATTAATAAATCAGAAAAATTCTTAAAAATTTGGAAAGATTTTAGACAAATTTGGAAAAAAAAAAATATTTCCAAAAATATTCAAAAATGGATTTAAAAAGCATACTTTGGTACTTTTTCGATCTCCTGAAAAATAGAGTTAGCCCAGGAAAATAAGAGGTCATCTGCGGAAAATCGGATAGGTTCTCTGAAAATTTGCACAGATCTTAGTTTTGGCAATCTAAATAAGGAAAAAAAAGTCCCAAGAAATCACCCGTGTCCTTGCTGAGATATTGAGGTCAAAGGTCACAAAAACCGGGTTTTTTACAGTTTTTTGCTAATATTTCGCTTGATATGCATCATACGCTTTAAGAGTCTATTCAGAGTAAGTATTATCTCACCATGAATAGCTCATTTCATCTCTTTCTTTAATCATTAACAGAAATTGATATTTTTGTATTTGCATCTTTTTTTCTTTGCTCTGAAATGATTGTGTTTCTGTTTGCTCGTTTTGTGTTTTTTCGAAAAATGAATTTCACAGCAAAGCTCAATATCGTGATAATTCAAATGGTGTTCTGTTTTCTTTGAACAGAAAACGAGATGAGCTGAAATTGAAAATGAAAAATAAAATGAGCTAATAGATGAAACGAGATTGAGATGAAATGAGCTATCAATGAGATCTCGCGAGATCTCATATTAAACAAAATTATTTTTTGTTTTTTCAAGCATAAATGGAAATGTGGTTGTTTATTGCTTATTATGTGTAGGGATATAAAAAAAAGCAGAAGGCAAGTAAATTCTAATAATAATTTAGAATTTTTACAGAATTATTAATTAAATATATGGGGCATTCCATGTGAAATCGGACACTTTGAAAAACTTTTTTTTTAGATTTTCCCAATATGTTTACAGTTTTTAGTACCCTTCGAAAACTCCTTCGTGGTAAATTTTCAGATTTTTTTGATGACCCTTTCAAAAGATATCGAATTTTTAAAAATTGGCAGTTTGTTCCCTTACTCAAACTTCTTTTAATCATAACTTCTTCAATAATGGTCCAAATTTCAAATTTTTTTTTTTTAAATTTTTGTTTTTTTACATACTTTCTAAAAAAAATTCCAAAAAATTCTTAAAAGCGCTCTAGTATGCGATTTTTAAGTTTTAAAATTTAAATCTAATTTTTGAAAATGTTTGTACTCTTCGATTTTTTTTTAATTTTTTTGTGTAAAACTTCTATCAATTCTACAAATTTTTTGCCCAGGAAGATCGTGGGATAACGATTATTACTTTTTTTTAAATTTTTTGAAAAAATTTTATTGTAATTTTCCAATCTTAAAATCATTTCTACTGCTCCAATGGTGCGTCATAGAGGGGTCCTTTATAAGACCGACCCCCATTAATTTTTACGTCTTAACATTTCTTTGGAACAAACTAATACCTTATCTCCAATTTCTAAGGGTGCTCCCACACAATACGACATTTTTTAAAATTTGTTCCAACCGCTCTAACTGCCCAAATAGTGCCCTTAGAGCAACAAAATGTATGACCGACATGTATGACCCACAATATTTTTTTAGTCCAAACATTTTTTCTGAACACACCTACCCTCTATCTCGAATTGTTAAGGCGGTCCCCATACAATTTTTTTTTATTTTTTGTAAATTTGTTTTATTTATTCAGCTTCTACCGGTCCAATGGTGCGTCCGAGAGGGGTCATTAGTGAGACCGACCACCATTTATTTTTACCCTACAACATTTTTTCAAAACATACCTACGCCCTATCTCCACTCCCTAACTAGGCTCCCATACAAAATTACATTTTTATAAAATTTGCTCCAACTGTTATTTGTATGGGAGCCTACTTAGGGAGTGGAGATAGGGCGAAGGTATGTTTTGAAAAACCCCTCTCAGACGCACCATTGCACAGAGGGCCAGACAGATCGATTTCCGGCCAAAAGTCCTTATTTGTAAATTCTCCAAAAAATGTTTACCAGTTTGTTGGGCATATATAGAAGCAGGTTTTCTGACCTTATCTTTATGATCCAATTACACCCTTTCCTTTGACAGGTCTTCAAAGTTAAAAAAGTTGGTAAACAAATTTTAAAAGTTGAGATACTTTTTTAATTTTTTTTCCAAACTTATATTGCTAATGTTTAACTTTTTGATTGCGTGGTTCAACCTTTTATATAAGCCTTTTTAACGAAAATAACATGGACAAATATAACTCATTTGCCTGGCAGCACTTCGCTTTTTTTTTTGAAAAAAGTTATAATTTTTAGCTATTTACCTCGCGCCGAAAAAATCCTCAGCGATCCTCAGTTCGATACAATCGGTCTATATTTTTTTTGATATAGAATGGATCCATATCTTTCGAAAAATGTTGCCCAAACTTGCTCGAAATGATAAATGGCGAAATTACAGCTATATATGCAGTAATCCGAGTTTTGTTTCAAAAAAAAATAGTTTAACCCAAAATAATGTTTTACGACTTGATTAGTTTTATTATCGTCAGAAAGTGCCTAAAGTGTAGGAAGAAAAAATTATCTACATTTCTAGTTTTTTTGTAGAATTATGGAAATTATTAGTTACACCATTTCCAATTTAATTCAAAAATTGTTTATTGAATTTCCAAAATAAAGAAAAAAAGTGAATAATTTGTCGTCACCATTTCCAAAAGCTTTTCTGAAACTCAGTAAGTCATTTACACCATTTCCATATTTATATTAAAAATTAAAAAAAAATATATATATGTAAAAATTATGTACGTAGATTTAACTTCAGACACTCTTAATACTCTTAAAACTGATTTTTAGTTAGATCAGACAAAGCTAAAAAATCTAGCCGCCATATTGAATTTTATTAGTTCGATTTTAAGATAACAGACCCGGAAATTTACTAGGCCACACTTTCAGCTACCTTCAACAAAGAAAAGAGATATAACTGTTTTTTAATTACTTGTAACAAACTTTACTAAGCATATATAGTCCGCCATTTTGTTTTTCAAAATTCACACCAGTTATTCTGATTCAGTAACTCCAATACCCCTTAAAACAAAATTTGAGTTAAATCGGACAATTATTAAAAAAATTTGTCCGCCATATTGGATGCGCCATTTTGATTTTTTTAGTTTTTAGTTAAATTTTGAAATCAGCGACCACAAAATACTCTAGAAGCACATTTTCAGCCGGATCTAACAACGATAAAGACTTTTGGGTGGAGTTGGATCATTCTTTAAACTTTAAGAAGCATATTTAGTCCGCCATTTTGTTTTTCAAAATTCGGAGTAAAAATTCTAATTCAGTAACTCCAAGACCCGCATAAAACAAAATTTGAGTTCAATCGGAAAATTTAAAAAAAAAAATTGTCCGCCATATTGGATCCGCCATTTTGATTCTTTTGGTTTTTAGCTAAATTTTGAAATCAGCGACCTCGAATTCCTCTATAAGCACATTTTCAGACGGATCCAACAACGATAAAGACTTTTGGCCGGAATTGGATCATGCTGGCCCTCCGTGCATTAGACCGGTAGAAGCTGATTAAATAAAACAAATTTACAAAAAATAAAAAAAATTGTATGGGGACCGCCTTAAAAGTTAAAGATAGAGGGTAGGTGTGTTCTGAGAAAATGTTTGGACTAAAAAAATATTGTGGGTCGGTCATACATTTTGTTGCGCTAAGGGCACTATTTGGGCAGTTAGAGCGGTTGGAACAAATTTTAAAAAATGTCGTATTGTGTTGGAGCACCCTTAGAAATTGGAGATAGGGTATTAGTTTGTTCCAAAGAAATGTTAAAACGTAAAAATTAATGGGGGTCGGTTTTATAAAGGACCCCTCTATGACGCACCATTGGAGCAGTAGAAGTGATTTTAAGATTGGAAAATTACAATAAAATTTTTTCAAAAAATTTTAAAAAATAGTAATAATCGTTATCCCACGATCTTCCTGGGCAAAAAATTTGTAGAATTGATAGAAGTTTTACACAAAAAAATTTAAAAAAAATCGAAGAGTACAAACATTTTCAAAAATGAGATTTAAATTATAAAACTTAAAAATCGCATACTAGAGCGCTTTTAAGAATTTTTTGGGATTTTGTTTTAGAAAGTACGTAAAAAAACAAAAATTTTGAAAAAAAAAATTGAAATTTGGACCATTATTGAAGAAGTTATGATTAAAAGAAGTTTGAGTAAAGGAACAAACTATCAATTTTTAAAAATTCGATATCTTTTGAACGGGTCATCAAAAAAATCTGAAAATTTACCACGAAGGAGTTTTCGAAAGGTACTAAAAACTGTAAAAAAATTGGGAAAATCTAAAAAAAAGTTTTTCAAAGTGTCCGATTTCACATGGAATGCCCCATATATACCATTTAATGTTGAATTGTTTCTAACCATTTTTTGGGTTTTTTTTTTGTACGTAACATGCAATAAGACAATAGTGGTGTTTTTGTTTAACTGTACATTCAAATTTCATACAACTTTACTACTGCTTTTATATAAATTAACGCTATTTAAAACAACACTAGCTAAGAAATACAATTTGCAATGATTAACAATTATTCACTTCTTTAACTTAAAAGCAGTAGTAAAGTTGTATGAAATTTAAAAGTACAGTTAACCAAAAACACCACTATTGTCTTATTATGTGTTACGTACAAAAAAAAAAACCCAAAAAATGGTTAGAAACAATTCAACATTAAACGGCATATATTTTTAATAAATAATTCTGTTAAATTTCTAATTCATTATTATATTACTTACTTTTTTCATATCCCTACATATCATAAGCAATAAACAACCGCATTTCAATTTATGCTTGCAAGCAAAACAAAAAAAAAAAACAAAAAAAAAATGATTTTGTTTGACATGAGATCTCGCGAGATCTCATTGATAGCTCAATTCATATCAATCTCGCGAGATCTCATTGCTAGCTCATTTTCAATTTCAGCTCATCTCGTTTTTTGTTCAAAGAAAACAGAACACCATTTGAATTATCACAATATTGAGCTTTGCTGTGAAATTCATTTTTCGAAAAAACACAAAACGAGCAAACAAGAAACACAATCATTTCAGAGCAACGAAAATGAAAACAAACAAGAAATTTTTTTCTCAATGAGATTGATAAAATCAAAATCACCATTTACTTACTCTGAGTCTATTATAAAACTTGTAGAATATAAAATTATCTACAATATATTTCTTAATACTTTTTTCATATCTCTCGCCGTTTCTGAGATATTAATGCCAAAACTCACAATAACCAGATTTTTTACAGTGTTTTGCTAATATCTCGCTTGATATGAGTCATACGCTTTAAAAGTTTATTAAAGAACTTATAGAATGTAAAATTGTGTACAAATTTCTCTCTGTAAGTTTTTTCGTATCCCTCACCGTTTTTGAGATATGGGCGAATTTATCTTTAATTAATGAATATAAAAGGGACACGAAATAATGACACCAAACATGAAAACTGAAAAGGGCATATCTTTAAAATGAAATCGTGTATTACTAAAAAATAAAAAGTGCTACGTAGATAATTAATCTAGCTTTTTTTGAGTCTGATCTAGAGCAGATTGTGTAATCTATGAATACACTCATGAAAAAACTCTGCCAAAAAACCTGTAAACAACTTTCAGCTTCAAACTTTAAGCGGATTTTTCTGCTGAAATAGATCTTTTTACTAAGTTTTCAGCCATTTAGTATAGAAAATAATAGAAATTAGCAGGATATTTTTCCAATTTTAAAGAAATATCTTTAAAAAATGTTTTTTTTTCAACCAATCATTAGATTGGCTAGCTGAAATCAACAGATTTTTTTGCTAAAATGAGCTGATTTTTCTGATAAAATCAGGGAATTTTCAGCTGAACTCAGGAAATTTTCAGCTGAAATCAGCAGATCTGTCTCGACAGATTTTCTCATTTAGCTCAAAATGTGCAGATTTTTCTGCAGCTTTGACATAGGTTTTATTTTAAGTGTATGCTACGAGAGTCGAGCTAGAAAATAAAATTATATTAAAATATTTTTTTCTTTAGCTCAAAATGTGCAGATTTTTCTGCAGCTTTGACATAGGTTTTATTTTAAGTGTATGCTACGAGAGTTGAGCTAGAAAATAAAATTATATTAAAATATTTTTTTCTAAGTTCAAAATTTTGTATTTTTAGTAATAATCTTTTTTTTTTATCTACAGGTATCGTATAACTTGCCGATCAACAAAAAGTTTCAGACCAGGATTGTGTTGTAAGAGTCACCCGTTTCTCAGGTCATTTAATTTATGACCTCCAACTTTCTTTTATAACACACGAAATATTTTTTGTTGCTTTTTAATTTCTCTACACTAACTTACCTGCATCTAAAAAATATTTTAAAATAACATAATTTTACAAATCGACCTTCGCAGCATTTTCATTAATTACACAATCAGCTATAGACTCAAATAAAAGCTAGATTTATTATCTACGTACGACTTTTTATTTTTTAGTAATACACGATTTCGTTTTAAAGATATGCCCTTTTCAGTTTTCATGTTTGGTGTCGTTATTTTGTGTCCCCCTATTATATTCATAAATTAAAGATAAATTTGCCCATATCTCAAAAACAGTGAGGGATACGAAAAAAATTCTAAAGAGAAATTTGTACATAATTTTATATTCTATAAGTTCTTTAATAAACTTTTAAAGCGTATCGCTCATATCAAGCGAGCTATTAGCAAAAACTGTAAAAAAAATGGTTTTTGTGAATTTTGGCCTTAATATCTCAGAAACGGTGAGAGATACGAAAAAAGTATTAAGAAACATATTGTAGATAATTTTATATTCTACAAGATTTGTAATAGACTCTTAAAGCGTATGACGCATATTAAACGAGATATTAGCAAAAAACTGTAAAAAACCCGGTTTTTGTGACCTTTGACCTCGATATCTCAGCAAGGACACGGGTGATTTCTTGGGACTTTTTTTTTCTTATTTATATTGTCAAAACAAAGGTCTGTGCAAATTTTCAGAGAACCTATCCGATTTTCCGCAGATTGCCCTTTTTTTCTCCTTATTTTCCTGGGCTAAGTGTAAAAAGTGTACTTTAATACTTTTTCGATCTTGGTACTTTTGCGATCTTTAAAAATAGAGTGTAAAAAGTGTACTTTGGATCGAAACGATCTTCTGATACTTAAAAGAGAAAAGAAATATGATAAAGGATATTAATAATTCAGAAATATTCTTAAAAAATTTACGAGAGTTAAGACAAATTTGGAAAAATTCAAAAAGATCAGAAAAATTTTGAAATTTTAAAATTTTGGCAAGTTAAAAAAAATATAGCATTAATTTTTGTCCCACTGTTTATAGGTCTAAACAAATATCACCAGTCGTATTTTTTTACCAAAAAAAAACAAAGGCCATTATTAAAGTGTATGTAGGAATATGTTTTTTTTTTGTGACACATGTTGCCATCAAGATTTCAGATGCTTTTTTTGGCGTTTTATTTACAAACATATCATATGGATGACGGAAATTTTGACCAAAACACCAAAAAAAAAGACATTTACAACTTTTTTTTTATTTTCTTGTCAACCAAAACATTTCTAGTTCCCAATAAATTTTAAAATTGTGTTTATTTTTTTTGTAAAAAAATTTGTTTATTTTTTTTATTTTGTGTAAAAAATTTGTTTATTTTTTTGTTTAAAAAAAAAATAATAGTGTTGAAATTGTACTCGTTTTTTTCCTACACTTTGCAATGGTGAATTTTTTTTTCTCATAGTCACAGTCACTGATAGTTTTTGCATTACTAACCGTTAAGTTTTTTATTGAATGGGTGTGGTTTTTTGAAATCTTAAACTTTGAATATGTAATTTTTTATATTTTTTTTTTTTTGTAATTATTATTTTTATAATTTATTGTTTTCATACACCTAAAGGGTATATTTATGGCATCAACACGTGTTTTTTTAGCGCATTAATGGGCAAAGTCAAAATTATTAAGGTCTTAGAGGTCTGCTTATTTTGGATGATAAACATAAACAATGAAACAACTATCAATTAAATGAACTCATCTTGACATTTTTTGTTACAGTAAAAAAATAAACATGACAAGAGTGTTATATTCGGCTGCGCCGAATCAAAAATACCCTCCTCCTTTTCACTCCTCCTCCATTGACAAAACAAACCGACATTTAAAACCCTACTGATGATAACACTAACTGGAGTGTTTGAAACCGCTAAGGGCATACCAGAAATGTCGATAATTTAAAAAAATTAAATTTTCTTTTACATTTTTCAACTTAAGACTTTATATTCTCCTAAATTATTTTGAGTTTTTACTGTTTTTTTTTTTAATTTCGGTAATTTTTTTAAATTTTCAAAGTTTTTCTAAATCTTCCCAAGTTTTTCTAAGTTATTTTGAATTTTTCTATTTTTTCATTATACATCAACATTTTTTGCATATTTTCTAATTTTATTTTTAATACTCCTGAAATTTTTTTCCAAAATTTTCTAGAATTTTTATGAATTTTCCAAAAAATTCGAAAGTCCTCCCAAAATTTTCCTAATTATTAAGTTTTTTTTTCTGAATATTTACGCAATTTTCTGAACTCTACAGACAAAAGGGCGTCAAATTTAAATTTTCGAATTTTATGTCGTAATACCTGACAAACGATGGCCACGTTAGAGCTGATTGTGGGAAAATTTATGAAAAAATTCGCAAGGTCATCTTCAAGCAAGGTCATATTTCGACCAAAATTCATGTCCGAATTTTTTGACCAAATCCGGCTCAAAAATTCGGAAATTTGGCGCACTTTGTTGGAAAAATATTTTAAAAAAGTCCAAAAACGTTTTTTCTTTTATCCAAATTTTTTCTTATTTTTCATTTTTCTCATTCTGGCCACGTTAAAGCTGAGTATGGGAAAATTTATGAAAAACTTTCGCATGGTCATCTTCAGTCGGCAACACGCGGTCAAAGTTGGACAAAATTACGTATTTTGATCAAAATTCATGTCCGAATTTTTTGACCAAATCCGGCTCAAAAATTCGGAATTTTGGCGCACTTTATTGGAAAAATATTTAAAAAATTCCAAAACCGCGATTTCGTTCCACAGATGCTGATTTTTAAACATAAAAATTATTTTTATACCCTCCACTCTAGTGATAGAGGGTATATATAAGTTTGTCATTCCGTTTGTAACACCTCGAAATATTGGTCTAGGACCCCATAAAGTATATATATACGATCTAGCGATGTCTGTCAGTCCGTCCGTCTATCTGTCTGTTGAAAACACGATAACTTTTGAAAGGCTTTATGGAGGCTCCTGCAGTTTGGCATATATGTTGGGCATTTACCTGGTCAGGTTGGTATTGCAATCCAGCGAAATCGGTCCAGTGGTTCAAAAGTTATTAGCAAAACCGTAAATTTCAGATTTGCTTCACCTTAAATTCACGTGTTGAAAAAACCGGGTTTTAAAAAACAAGCTTTAAAAACATTGGTAAGCCGCAAAATTACTTTACAAACTATTTTTGTCACTCAGAAAAATTTTTACACTCAAAAAAAAAAAAATTACACCCGAAAAAAAATTTACACTCAAAAAAAAATTTGTATTTTTTTTTTACAAAAATGACAAAAAAAAGTGTTTGGGTCAAAATAAAATATTTCAAATCAAAATTGTTAATTTTCTTTACGTTAAAAAATTTACTATCCTGAAAATCGGCCAAGTCGAATTTAACTTTTCTACTTGTTTTTATCCAAATTGGTCTCAAAAGTTGAAAAATGTTTAGTGTGTTGTCGAAAAAATATAAAAACGCGATTTTGGTCCAAAAATGATGATCTGCGATTTTGGTCCTCAGATGCTGATCATGATTTTCGGACCAAAATCACGGTTTTATATTTTTTTTAAAAATCAGCATCTGTGGACCAAAATCGCTGCTTTGGAATTTTTTAAATGTTTTTCCAATAAATTGCGCCAAATTTCCGAATTTTTGACCCGGATTTGGTCAAAAAATTCGGACATGAATTTTAGTCGAAAAACTTAATTTTTTCCAAGTTTGACCGCTGGTTGCCGACTGAAGATGACCTGGCAAAATTTTTTTCATAAATTTTCCGAAAATCAGCTCTACGTGGACATCGATTGGCAGGTATGACGAAATTAAATTCGAAAACTTAAATTTGACGGGACGACCTAATGGGCATCCATAGAACCATGGATCAATAATATATATGCTTTGTAGGGTCCCCGACCGATACTTCGATGCGTTACACACACCTGGAGTGACAATGTGAAACAAAATTTTTTTGATCAAAACAAATTTTTGGTAATAAAAAAAAAAAAATAATAAAAAACAATTAGGAAAATTAAATTCGACTTGGCCGAATCTATGAATACCCTCCACAATGCTCATTTTAAGTGATAGTAAATTTTCTAACGTGAAAAAATAACAGTTTTGATTAGAAATATTTTATTTTGTGAAAAAAAAATTTAGTAATTTTTGAAAAAAAAAAAAATATTTTTTTTTTTTTTTTGAGTGTAAAATATTTTTGTGACTTACCAATGTTTTTATAACATGTTTAACGGGTTTTCATTTCACAACGTGAATTTAAGGTGAAACTAAACTGAAATTCACGGTTTTGCTAATAACTTTTGACCCACTTGACCGATTTGGCTGAAATTCAATACGAGCTCAGGGGAACGACAAATATATATGCCAAGCTTCAGCATGCTCAGAATTGCCTTTAGAAAGTTATCGTGTTTTTTATCTCGTAAATTCACAAAAAACCCTTGCCGAAATTCACTCTTTGGCTCATAACTTTTGAACCAATGGACCGATTTCGCTGGATTGCAATACCAACCTGACCAGGTAAATGCCCAACATATATGCCAAACTTCAGGAGCCTCCGTAAAGTCAAAAGTTAGCGTGTTTTCAACAGACAGAATCGAACGAGGATCATGAATATACATACTTTATGGGGTCTTAGACCAATATTTCGAGGTGTTACACACGGAATGACAAACTTATATATACCCTCTATCACCAGAGTGGAGGGTATAAAAACAGAGTTTTCTGTAAAAAGACCAAAATTTTTTTTTTTTTTTTTTATACCCTCCAACTACAGTATGGGGGTATACTCACTTTGTCATTCTGTGTGTAACGCATCGAAATATCGGTCTAGGACCCCATAAAGTATATATATTATTGATCAGTGATCGATTCTAAGACATTCTAGCGATGTCCGTCTGTCCGTCCGTCCGTCCGTCCGTCCGTCCGTCCGTCCGTCTGTGGAAGACACGATGCAGTCCAAACTAAAAGCGATAGACTCCCGAAATTTGACACATATGTGTCTTATGTTCATAGGCTGGTTAAGTTCGGAGATGGGCAAAATCGGACCAGGGAGGAAAAAGTTCCCCCTTCAAGAACTAAACCAACCTCGGAAAAATATCATATTTTTACATGATTTTTTGTGTTTTTGTTTAACAAATCCAACATTTTTATGCTACAAGAAGTTCAAGGTCCTGCATTTGGACCCACAGAATTAGAAAATATCGATTTACGTTCCGCCCCCCCCCTTTTATAGGCGTGGAATATTTTTTTTTTTTATATAATGATAAATTTGTATTTCTTTAGTGCAAAAAACATAAGAACTATTTTTAACACTTATTCGAGTGGAATTGTGCCCCCCAATTACCACTACCGACCCCCCCACCCCAAAAAAAAAGAAGACGCCCCTGCATTTTTTTTTTTTTAATTTATTTGCATGTTGGAGGGTATAAAAGATTCGGCACAGCCGAATTTAACACTCTTACTTGTTTTTTTTTTTTTTGAGAAAATGTTAAAAAAGTACCAAAAAAGATCTTTTCAAAAATATTATAAAAATTTTCCAAAATAACATGTATTTTACTAAACTCTGTAAATTAACAGAGTTTTTTTCTGTAAAATTTTGGTTGCATGAAATGCATTTTACAAATATATGTAAATTTGCAGAGTTTTTCTTTGCTAAATGGTGTTTTATTTAACCAATATTTTACTAGAAACTCTGTAAATTAACAGTTTTTTTTTTTGTCAAAATCATTTTACAGAGTTTTATAGTAAAATTACCAAGAAATGTTGCTAGCTGGAAAATTATGGTGTACTCTGTTTAATAAGCAGAGTTTTTCTGTAATTTAACAGAGTTATTATTTTGAGAGCAGCTGGTGAAAAATTTTTTTTATTCATTATTATCCAAGTCACAAACCTTTTTAGATTTAAGAATTTTTTTTTTTGTCTTTAGATTACGCAGACAAACTGAGGTGGCGTCCTGTGTTCCTTTTAAGATTAGACACTAGCCTAAAAACATTATCATGTTGAAATGTATTATTAAAATTCGAATATGTACCTCTAAAATAAAATTACTTTATTAGGATTCCTGTTGAAAAAATGCAGAAGAAATATTAAATTTCTAAAAATTATAGACATTTCTGGTATTCCCATACCGGTTTCAAACACTCCAGTTAGTGTTATCGTCAGTAGGGTTTTAAATGTCGGTTTGTCTTGTCAATGGAAATTGTTTTTTATATATGTGAATATTTATAGTTTCTACAGAATGAATTTTAACAGTTTTCAACACTACAATTCCATTTCTAGCAATCTACAACCTCACTTTATACTTTCTTTAAATTTTTCTTTACTCTAATTTTGTATGAGTCGGTTATTAAAAGCATGTCAATATTGAAAATATTAAGCTGTAAAAATATAAAGGATTTTGTACTTTATATTGAAAATTGAAAATATTAAGCTGTAAAAATATTTAGAATATTGTATCAAAATGCTAGCTGGCTGTCAAAATGTTTGGCTATCAAAATAGCAGACTGCCAAAATAGCCGACTCTGGAAATTTCCAACTGCTTAAATAGCTGGCTCTCAAATAAATCAAAATGGGCGACTGCCAAAATAGACGACTGTCAAATTAGTAATTTTTATATTTTTAAATCAAAGCTGCATATACTTCCCTGATGCTGACACTTGAGAAAATCTTTAAAAGTGCCAGACTTTATGAAATTGTTTTAACATGTTGTGAAATTGTTATTTTAAACTGCCGTTTGAGGAAAGTTTTAAAAAATGTTGGTGTTAAGAATTTATATTAACATTTTTTTTAAATTCCCAATTTTTAACTTTATTCCAATGACTTTAAAATTTTTAAAAAAGCTCTACCCACTATTTTTTTTTAAGTGTACTTAAACTCCAATAAAAACTCAACAAGTATAATTTTAAACAGTCATTGCATTTGTATACCGTAATGCTTTTTTTTTGAAGATTTTAACATGAATTAGCACATTATTTTTATGTTTGGTTTTTTTGCGACTTTTTGTACAAAAAAAAATTGGTAATATTATGTTTTCAAGTTATTGTAATTATACTTTAAAACTTCAACAAAAAACCTAAGGATTTTTTTTATAAAAAAAATTTATTAAGTCATTGCATGATTAAAGCATTTTTTTAGTAGAGATGTTAGTACATATTTTTTTTGGGGTTTTTTTTTGCAAAAAAGAGGTTGGGTTTTTTTGGTCATCTTAAGATCAGTTTCTAAGATTATGGTTGGGATAAGAGTATTTGTAACATTGAACTACTTTTGTTGGTTAAATGATGTTGATTTAACGAAAATAGATATTTATTAAATTATCAACAATAAAAAAAACTACAGAGTCATTGCATATGTTTTAGCAGACATAGCTAGTATTTGCTAGTTGAGTAGCAAATAGTAAGTCAAAAATCTGCAAAACGGTTGAATTGCTAATAGTTATGTCATCATTTAAATCAGAGCTTCTTAATTCTTAATAGTAGAACAAAACTCCGAAAGGATTTTGGTCACGTACTTACAGTTTGTTTTTATTATGCCCCACTGAGGTTTTTATACCCTACACCACTCTGTGGTACAGGGTATAATGAGTTTGTGCTGAGGTTTGCAACTACCCGAAATATTGGTCCTAGACCTACCTTCAAGTATACCGATCGACTCAGAATTACTTTTTGAGTCGATTTAGCGATGTCCGTCTATCGGTTTAAGCACGATACAGGTCGCAATTTTCAATCAATTGACCTGAAATTTGAAACTTAAGCATCTATTGGACCAAAGACAAAGCCTATTGAAATTGGAGAAAATCGGTCCATGTTTAGACCTAGCCCCCATACAAACGCCCCCTTTGGATTCGGCTTAAATGGCTCTTATAACCGTGTTATAGTAGATATCACTTCGAAATTTAGCAGGTAATCAAATTTTATGCACAAACCACCATTCAAAATTTTAAAGGAATCGGGTCAGTCCTTCTGGCAGTCCCTATACAAACCACCTTCCCGATATTCACATAATTCCCTCAAAATTCATAATAAAAATGGAAATATTGTATAAAAATTTTATTTTTAGGTGTTAAACGTGTACTTCAGTAACCTAATCAAATCAGAATATAATTGGACCATTTTTGGACTTAGTCCCCAATATAAAAATTTCGACCGATATTCAGATAAATTGGTTTATTGACAAAAAAAATGAACTAATTTCTCTAAAATTTGATCTGTGTGTGTTTTCTGCACTAAATAAAGATCTATCAAAAGACAGATACAATCCGTCCATGTTTCGACTTGGGACCCATTTTCCGGAAAACACTGGAGTAGGGTATCATATGGTCGGTCTTGACCGACTTTAACTTTCTTACTTGTTTTAATTATGGCCCACTGAGGTTTTTTTTTGAAATTTATTAGATTTTTTGTAATTTTACAAACTTTTTACTAAAAAAATTGTAAATTTACAACTTTCTTGGCGCAATATAACTTACAAGGAGTATTCGTGAATTTACAAAAATTTTTTGGTAAAATTTCCTTGAAAATTTGTAAAATATTAAAAAAAATTTAAAATTAAAAAAAAAAATTAAATTTTGATCGAAATTGTTTTGTTAAAAAATGGGATTTCGAGGCTTTTTCTACACTAAAAAAAAAAGCCTTTTAAAATTACTAGAAAAACTTGTAACTTTTTTTTTGCTACCTCCTATTTGACAAAAAATCCTAGTAATTTTACAAGCTTTTTACCAATAATTTTGTAATTTCCAAATTTACCAATAAAATTGTAATTTTACAAATTTTTTGACAGGATAAATACCTCCTATTTTACGAGAATTCCAAGTAATTTTACAAGCTTTTAATTATAGAGGGTATATATAAGTTTGTCATTCCGTTTGTAACTCATCGAAATATCGGACTGGGACCTATAAAGTATATATTTTCATGATGCCCGATCGATTTTAAGACATTCTAGCGATGTCCGTCTGTCTGTGGAAAATGTGATCACGTCCAAAATACAAAACAGAGGTGACTGTTATTAAACATATATATTGGAAGTACTCCCGAGAAGTTTGGTATTGCATTTGAGCGATATCGGTTCAACGGTTCAAAAGTTATGATCGAAAATGTAAGGCCACCTCAAAAATTTTAGTACATTCAACATAACCTTAAAATACAAAATGATTTAATTCGGCTGCTGGTTGACTTATGTGAACATAATTAAACACCAAATGGTATTTAAACGAGAACAAACATATTTTTGGACAAAAAAAGAAAAAAATCGCGGATTTTTTTTTAACAATTTTTTTTTTCGCGGAAATTTTTTTACTTTTTCAAAAGTAATTTCCTTTTATATAAAGTTTTTGCAATAATCTTTTAGAAATTGTGAAGGGTATCACTACATTCGGCAAGGCCGAATTTAACTTTTTTACTTGTTACCAATAATTTTGTAATTTTACAAACTTTTTACCAATAAAATTTGTAAATTCACAACTTTTTTTGCACAATAAAACTTACAAGGAATTTTCGTGAATTAACTAGATCTTTTTTGAAAAATTACCTTGGAAATTTGTAAATTAACAAAAAAATGTAAAATCACAAAAAACGCGAAAATTTTTAGTCGATTTTTTTTTGGCAAAAAACAAAGAAAACTGTCATATATTAGTAAAATTAGATTACGAGACTTTTTTTTAGTAATTTAACAAGATTTTTTTTTTTGTGTGTAATTTAAAACTTATTTTAAATTCTTAAAACTTTTTCCAAATTTGTTTAACAAACATTTTCTGTCAATTGACAATTACACAGTTTTTAAAAGATTTAAACTATTTTTGAATTTAAGAAATTTTTAGTTAAATAATTTCCACCTTTATTTCAAAATCTAAAATATTTGTTGAAAATCTACCCATGTCTCTTTTACTTTTAAAAATAAAAAAATATTAATACCATGTGGGTTGTTTAAGTTTTTTTTTTGGTAAATAAATAACGAAATTTTAAATTTAATTTACCATAAAGCAAACTAGATCAATTTTAAAAGATAAAACAATCATATTTTTTTTTTTGCCTACAGTGTACACAAAAAGTGAGTTAATACTACTCGATAATAAAATTGTGGAAATTAAATTTTTATTAAAATTGTGATTAATTTTTATTAAAAAAGAAAAAATAAAGTTGTGTCGAGCTCGAAGCCAGTAGAGAAAAATTAATTTTATTTTTATTCTTTGCCAATATTTCGATACTCTTTGAGTATTTGTCATCCTCAGGGCTTGTAAATAATAATTTATCTTGAGCACCAACTTTTAAATTACTGTTCTTTCCACTCTAGTGATAGAGGGTATATGTATATACACCAAAAAAAACGTGGGTATTCAATACTAAAAAATTAACTAAATTTTAGTCCAAAAGGACCTAGTGCAGAAATTGGTAACCAATACTAAAATTTTTTGCTAATATTATTCAAAACCAGTAAAAATTACTAATTTTAGTACTTTGAAGATACTAAAATTAGTATTTTATAAGTAGATTTTGGTACAAAATCACTTACTAAACCTTTTACTGTAGAATTTTTTTTTTTTTTTATTTTATTTTATTAAGAACTACCATATAATTACAAATCATATACTAATTTTACCTAACCGAGAACTGGTAGCAATGACCTTCGTCTCGTTGTAGCGAAACAGACCAAGGCCTCTGGTGGGAATCGAACCCACGACCCCCAGACTCATAGGCTAGCACGCTACCAACTAGCCTACTGGGGCTAACCCAGAAATATTGGTCGAGGACCCCATAAAGTATATATATTCATAAAGTATATATGGGGCATTCCATGACAAATCGGACACTTTGAAAAACATTTTTTTTAGATTTTCCCAATTTGTTTACAGTTTATAGTACCCTTCGAAAACTCCTTCGTGGTAAATTTTCAGATTTTTTTGATGATCCGTTCAAAAGATATCGAATTTTTAAAAAATTGGTAGTTTGTTCCTTTACTCAAACTTTTTTTACTCATAACTTCTTCAATAATGGTCCAAATTTCAAATTTTTTTTCAAAATTTTTGTTCTTTTGCGTACTTTCTAAAAAAATCCCAAAAAGTTCTTAAAAGCGTTCTAGTATACGATTTTTAAGTTTTTCAATTTAAATCTCATTTTTGAAAATGTTTGTACTCTTCGATTTTTTTGAAATTTTTTTGTGTAAAACTTCTATCAATTCTACAAATTTTTTGCCCAGGAAGATTGTGGGATAACGATTATTACTATTTTTTTAAATTTTTTGAAAAAAATTTATTGTAATTTTCCAATCTTAAAATCACTTCTACTGCTCCAATGCACAGTGGTAAATTCCGGCCAAAACCCTATAACTTCCTTAATTTTTTATGAAAACTTATAAGATGTTGAAGGTAGGTTAAGAATATAATAATAAACCAATTTCGCGAAAAAAAAAAAAATTTCCGCGGAATTTTTTTTTCCGCGAAAAAATTTTTTTTGTTCGCGAAAAAAAATTTTTTTGAATGTGTTTTAAGATGTTTTGTCTTAATCGTCAGTATTTCATCCATATTCTTTTTTTATGTGTTTTCCACAGCTCAAAAAGCTCTTTATTTTATATAAATGACCCAACTTTAAAAGGCTCTAACTGAAAGACTTGGTTAAACTTGGTACTGATGTTAATTAGTACTTACTTGGGAACCCTTATACTAATTTGTGGTATAGCGACTTAAGAGCAATTTTGAGCAAAAAGTATTTTTTTGGGCTTTTCAAAGTTTGTATTTTTTATAATTTTTTTATTTTTTTAGATTTATTTTCACCACCACTGTTTAAATTGATCCACGCACTTGAAATTACCGAAATGCATATGACATATAAAAATAATGCTAAGTTTTCAAAATATATCAATTTCAAGACAAAAATTTTTTTTTTTAAGTTTACAGCCTACTTGGATTTCAAAGTTGCAAATCACAACTCTTAAATTTAAAAAATAATAAATACAATTACTCAACTTTGCTACGTTATAAAACCTAAACTAGTCAAGGGTTTGGCACAAAACTTTGTAATCGCACGTTTTGAAGTGTTAGCTCTTATTTGGCATCAATTTGGAAAAAAAGAAAAAAAAATTTTTTTTTTAGTTTTGGCCGGTTTTTACCTCTGTGCAATGGTGCGTCATAGAGGGGTCATTTATAAGACCGAACCCCATTAATTTTTACGTCTTAACATTTCTTTGGAACAAACTAATACCCTATCTCCAATTTCTAAGGGGGCTCCCAAACAAAACAACATTTTTTAAAATTTGTTCCAACCGCTCTAACTGCCCTAATAGTGCCCTTAGAGCAACAAAATGTATGACCGACCCACAATATTTATTTAGTCAAAACATTTTCTCTGAACACACCTACCCTCTATCTTTAACTGTTAAGGCGGTCCCCATACAATTTTTTTTTTTTTGAATTTTTATTTAGTTCGGTTTGAGTCCATATTAATTATTTCTGAGAAATAATAATTGTTGTACAATGAGAAAATCTGAAAAAAATTAAGTGACAACACAGGCTAAGTGGAGATGTCGACAGCTTTCGGAAGATGCCACCCTTCCATCATCAGCACTCCTTCGATTGCCACACACTTAATGTGTGTCAGATTAAAATTTGCCATTTAAATGAAACTTTTGAAGAAATTAAGAATTGGAATTACTCCTCTTTGTGTTGAATAACCCGTATTCACCATTAATTCGTGTTGTATTCATTTGGCAGAAACTTAATCCATCTTAACTTTTAACAGAGTTGTATTTATCCCATTGTTAACCCTTAGTAGGACTTTTCAAATCTTGAAAAATGTCCGTTAGGTTTGAATTTTTATTTCATATTTCTAATTCTTAGAAATATTACTAAATTGCAATGTACCTTTTGAGTTGTGTATTAATTGTGTTTATATATTGTTTTTTTTTTTTTTTTGTAAATTTGTTTTATTTTATCAGCTTCTACCGGTCCAATGGTGCGTCCGAGAGGGGTCATTACTGAGACCGACCCCCATTTATTTTTACCCTACAACATTTTTTCAAAACATACCTACGCCCTATCTCCACTCCCTATGTAGGCTCCCATACAAATAACAGTTGGAGTAAATTTTATAAAAATGTAATTTTGTATGGGAGCCTACTTATGGAGTGGAGATAGGGCGTAGGTACAGTTAAACAGTTAACAGTTAAAGATAGAGGGTAGGTGTGTTTAGAGAAAATGTTTGGACTAAAAAAATATTGTGGGTCGGTCATACATTTTGTTGCTCTAAGGGCACTATTAGGGCAGTTAGAGCGGTTGGAGCAAATTTTTAAAAATGTCGTTTTGTGTGGGAGCACCCTTAGTAATTGGAGATAGGGTATTAGTTTGTTCCAAAGAAATGTTAGGATGTAAAAATTAATGGGGGTCAGTCTTATAAATGATCCCTCTATAACGCACCATTGGAGCAGTAGAAATGATTTTAAGATTGGAAAATTACAATAAATTTTTTTCAAAAAATTTAAAAAAAATAGTAATAATCGTTATCCCATGATACAACAGGGCAAAAATTTGTAGAATCGATAGAAGTTTTACGCAAAAAAATTTCAAAAAAATCGAAGAGTACAAACTAGAGATGGGATCGTGAGTGACTTTTCAATCACGATCACGCACGCTCACGAAAAAAAAATTGTAATCACGCACGATCACGCACGAAATTTTTTTTTCTGCTCACGCTCACGCACGCTCACGTGAGTAGAAAAAAATGTAATCAAGCTCACGATGTAATCACGATCACGAAATACTCACGAATTAAAATATGTAAAAAAAATGTATGTCATATTTTTTATGCATTACCCAGTTGGGAAAGTCCTTGAGCCATCCGTGGTGACGGCTCGCTGACGCACCTGACATCCCCATGACAACTCTATATACCGAGTTGAGAACAGTTTCATAAAAAATTTCAAAATTTCCTCAATCATATTCAGCAGTTGTCAGGTGTGCTGACGTTCCCATGATATTTCCCCTAAGTCGTCTTTGTGGAAATGTCTGATATAGGTCATATGAAAATGCCAAAAATCTTCGTATTTCCATTAGTTTTTACTTCCATCCAATTTCCTTTATAAAATAAGAAATTTTCTTTTAAAAGAAATTAACCGTATAATTTTTTGGCATTTCAGGCCCGTTAGGTCGAGGGCCCTGTGCACGTGCCTAGTGTGCCCTAATGGTTAAAACGATACTGCCCAGATGTAAAAGTTCAGTTTGATATACAGCTATTGTGAAGACATTTCCTTATAGAATTTTTTCACGCTCTTAAAACAAACATTCATTGATGACAATGTTAGGACATGTCCTCAAGAACTACCTATTATATGTCAGAATCTGAAGGCATTTCCTCATGGAAGCACTGTGCAAATTCCCCAATAACACATTTAAAATACTTATTAAATTTATATTTTTTTTAAAGACCATGAAAAAATCAAGAAAATGTTACCGAACAAAAAAAAACTGGGAAACAATTAAAATCACGAAAAATTCACGCAAGAATTTGACTCACGCACGATCACGCACGGACTTTTTTGTGTTACTCACGCTCACTCACGCTCACGTGAGTAGAAAAAAAAATTACTCACGAATCACGTGATTCATGCGTGATTCACGTGATTCACGTTAATCACGTGATTAGTGCCCATCTCTAGTACAAACATTTTCAAAAATGAGATTTAAATTTTAAAACTTAAAAATCGCATACTAGAGCGCTTTTAAGAATTTTTTGGGATTTTTTTTAAAAAGTACGTAAAAAAACAAAAATTTTGAAAAAAAAAAATTTAAATTTGGACCATTATTAAAGAAGTTAGGAGTAAAAGAAGTTTAAGTAAAGGAAAAAACTACCAATTTTTAAAAATTCGATATCTTTTGAAAGGGTCATCAAAAAAATCTGAAAATTTACCACGAAGGAGTTTTCAAAGGTACTAAAAACTGTTAGCAAATTGGGAAAATCTAAAAAAAAAAAAATTTCAAAGTGTCCGATTTGACATGGAATGCCCCATATACTTTATGGGGTCCCAGACCGATATTTCGATGAGTTACAAACGGAATGACAAACTTATATATACCCTCTATCACTAGAGTGGAGGGTATAAAAATATTTATATTTTGAGTAGGTTTTTTCTAGCTCGAGGTCATTATTTCCTTTACTCATTAAAACCGTGATATTCTCATAGAATAATTTTAAAGAAAAAAACATTTATTTTTTTTATAAAAATAATATATTTTAAGTTGGCTTATTCTAGCTCGCGGCCATTATTTCCGTTACTTATTAAACCATGATATTCTCATATAATAATTTTCAAGAATGTTATTTTTCGGTTTTAAATTTATTTATGTTGGCCATTTTTGCAAGACTTAATCGACACGTGTTTCGGAATATGTCAGATTCCATTGTGAAGATTATTTAACAAATATAATATTGGACTGTCCAATGGAGAACGTATGTAAATATGTTTTTAATGTTTTGTTGTTGGTTATTTGATGATCGTGATTTCACTACGATGATACAATTTTCATTTAAATACCCTTTGCAACTTGTAGCATAGGGTTTTTATATTTGCTAAATAATCTTGACAATGGAATCTGACAAATTCCGAAACACGTATCGACTGACAATAAGTCTTGCAAAGGTGACCAACATAAATAAATTTAAAACAGAAAAATAATTTTCTTGAAAATTATTTTATGAGAATATTGTGGTTTTAATTATTAAAGAAAATAATGACCTCCAGCTAGAATAAACTTACTCAAAATATAATATTTTAATCTGAATATAAAAAAAAAAAAATTTTTTCAGAACTTTGTTGGGTGATCTCATACAGTCAATTTAAAAAGTGAGTGTTACTACTTTTTCTTATCTTTAAATATTTTAATAAAAAAAACACATATTTTTTTCTTAAATAAAAATAAAAATAAATATAAATATAAGAAAAAGTAGTAAACACTAATTTAAAAAAAAAAAAAAAAAATTTTTTTTAATAAAAAAATTTTTCTAATTCTGTTTTAAAAATATTTCCTTAATAAAAAACTATTTAAAAAAAAAATATTTTTTATCTTGAAATATTTTTATAATTTTTTTTTTTTATATTTTTTTCATTAAAAAAATATATTTTTTAAATTTTTTTTTATCAAAAAAATATTTTTTTTAGTTATTTAAAGAGCATTTTTTTTTTAATACATATTTTTTTATTAAATATTTTTTTTATAAAAAATATTTTTTTTTATAAAAATATTTGAAACTAAGAAAAAGTAGCAAACACTCACTTTTTAAATTGACTGTATAAGAACACCCAACAAAGTTTTTGTTAAAAAAAAAACTTAATATTTGTTTATTTAAAACAACCTTAAAATCTTATTTTTTTTAATAAACAATGACCTTATGTTTTAAACCCTAAGCTGTCAAAAAAAAAATACAAAATTGTAACACTCTGACACTTTGAATGATATTTCAAAAAACTCCAACTCATTTGGACTTTACTTGGGCAAACAAGTAAGAAAAATAAAATTGTTAAAGCTGTTTTTTTTAATAAGAAATGTCCAATTGTTAAATATTTTTTTTTGTTATATATATTTTAAAAATAATTATGGTTCATTAACCTTTTTTTGTTAAGCTTTTGTTTTCTTCAAATATTTCATTTTTCTACTTTTTCGGTCATGTGGCTTTTTTTCTAAAACAGACTTGAATGACGACTGGAAGATGATGTATATTCAAGTACTTTACAATACATTTGACTTTATTTGGTGGTATAGAATATTCTGAAAAAATTGTTCTTTGAAAATATTTAAACATTAGGGGTATAACCGTTAAAAAATATATATGGGCATTAGGGTGTCACGCACATAAAATGAAAAGCTCTTCCATAAAAAGGTACAGTTTTAAATTTTCCTGCTTGAAAAATTTGTTTGTATTGAGAAAAATGTATTTTAATTTTATTTTATTTTATTTTATTCTAGCTCGAGGTCATTATTTTCTTTACTAATTAACACTATAATATTCTCATAGAAAAATTTTAAAGAAAATTATTTTTCTGTTTTAAATTCTTTTATTTTGGTCCTTTTTAAAAGACTTAGTCAATAGGTGTTTCGAAATTTATAAGATTCCATTGTCAAGACTATTTAGCAAATATTAAACTTTTGCAATATTTTAAACTCTATACAACAAGTAGCAAAGGGGTATTGTTTCAAATAGAAAAAACCCTTTGCTACTTGTAGTATAGGGTTTTTATAATAACTTAATAGTCTTGACAATGAAATCTGACAAATTCAGAAACATGTTTCGACTAAGTCTTTTTAAAAAGTACCAACAACATTAAATTTAAAATAGAACAAGTAGAAAAGTTAAATTCGACTTGGCCGAATCTATGAATACCCTCCACAATGCCCATTTTAAGTGATAGTAAATTTTCTAACGTGAAAAAAATAACAGTTATGATTAGAAATATTTTATTTTGTGTAAAAAATTTTTTTTTAGCAATTTTTGAAAAAAATAAAATAAAAATACTAATTTTTTTTTTGAGTGTAAATTTTTTTTTGAGTGTAAAATTTTTTCGAATTTTACATTCAAAAAAAAATTTACTATTTTTTTTTTTTTTTTGAGTGTAAAATTTTTTCGAATTTTACATAAAAAAAAAATTTACTAATTTTTTTTTTGAGTGTAAAATTTTTTTTGAGTGTAAAATTTTTTTCGAGTGTATTTTTTTTTTGTTTTGGTATAAAAATATTTTTGAGTGACAAAAATACGTTTTAAAATATTTTTGTGACTTACCAATGGTTTTAAAACAGGTTTAACGGGTTTTCACCACGTGAATTTAAGGTGAAGCTAATCTGATATTCACGGTTTTGCTAATAACTTTTGAACCACTGGACCGATTTGGGTGAAATTCAACATGAACTAGGCTGGAGGAAAAATATATATGCCAAGCTTCAGCATCCTGAGAATTGATTTTCGAAAGTTATAGTGTTTTTATCTCATAAATTCACGAAAAACCCTTGCCGAAATTCAGTCTTTTGCTCATAACTTTTGAACCACTGGACCGATTTCGCTGGATTGCAATACCAACCTGACCAGGTAAATGCCCAACATATATGCCAAAATTCAGGAGCCTCCGTAAAGTCTTTCAAAAGTTAGCGTTTTTTTAACAGACAGACGGACAGACGGACGGACGGACGGACATCGCTAGATCGTCTTAAAATCGATCGAGGATCATGAATATATATACTTTATGAGGTCCTAGACCAATATTTCGAGGTGTTACAAACGGAATGACAAACTTATATATACCCTCTATCACTAGAGTGGAGGGTATAAAAATAATTTTCTTGAAAATTATTCTATGAGAATATCATAGTTTTAATTAGTTAAGGAAATAATGGCTAGAATAAACCTACTCAAAAAATATCGACTAACAACAAGTCTTGCAAAAATTACTAAAATAAATTAATTTAAAACAGAAAAATTATTTTCTTGAAAATTATTATATGAGAACATCATAGTTTTAATTAGTAAAGAAAATAATGGCCTCGAGCTAGAATAAACCTACTAAAAATATAATATTTTAAAGGTCGAATAAACAATTTTTATTTTTTAATAAAAATTAAGAAAATGTTATAGAACTATTATTTTTTTTTTCACCCAATACCAATTCTGAGACTTGTTAAGGCTAATTGTCCCGGTAACAATAGGTAAAATGGACTTTGTATAAAAACCTACTGATTTTTAAAGCATACTTTTTGGCATTCAAAAAAATAACGTATGATTTTTTGAATATTTTTTTTTTTCAAATACTTTCAAAAATAATACGAGAAGTGTTATCATGGTCATTTCTTTTTGGTGGACAAAGAGTATAAAAACTTTAACAGCATTAAACTTATCCACCTTTAGTGACTACCCTTATTATTTAGTAATATGCATTTGTATGCGTAATCTATGTATTTTAAATTCTACTACATTGTTATTTTTCCATATAATGAAATTGTAGTTATATTATTTTATAATTTTTTATTATGTTCTTCTTTGAAAATGAGTCGACAAATTAATATAATACAATTTAAAAAAAAAAAGTAAATTTTTTTTGTTGTATAATATTAAGGTTAATGTAGGTTAAAATAGTACTTCAAAACAATAAAAAAGTTTTGGAAGCATATAATTCTGTAAATCTCTTTTACCTTTACTTAAAGAGATCATTAAATAAGAGGCTCTTTAATGAAATTTAATTCAGAAAACTTGAAAATTTTGCGCCAAATATTTTACCTGATTAATTAAATAAAATGGCAAATCATTCGTTGTCATTATTAAGAACATTTGTCAATTTAAAAAACATTATCATGAAAATAAATTAAATTTCTGACTACAATTGATAAACATCTTAATTGATTCAATTAATAAATTTTTTGCTTCAATTAACAAATTAATTGCTTCAATTAACAAATTAATTGATTCAATGAACAAATTAATTGACTCAATTAATAAATTAATTGCTTCAATTAATAAATTAATTGCTTCAATTAATTAATTAAATAAGTTATTTAAAAATTTAATTTTTAACAATCACGAAACATTTAGTATTCATTAAATTTTTAATCGAATCAAATAATTTTTTAATTAAAATGATTAATTTCTTAATTGAATCAATTAATATTTTAATTTAATAAATTAGAATTTTAAATAATACTACAAAATTCATGGTTGCCCAAATTCGATTATTTTTTTAATTCTAACAATAATTTTAAAATTTAAATTTCACTTAACTATGGCTTTTATTAAATCAATCAACATTTTTATAAATACAACAAATTTCCTGATAGCCGAAATTTAATAAATTTTTTAGATGCAAAAATAATTATTTAAAGAAAATTTAATTAAGACCCCGTGTTGCCATAAGTGGTGGTTACCCAGCCAGAAATTGCCAACGGTACAAAAAAAAATGTACTGGTAGAACATTGGCTACACAAAAAATACTACGCTTTGCAGAAATATCGAAAAGTACAAAAAAACATATACTGGCAAAACATTGGCTACACAAAAAATACTACGCTCTGTCAAAATTTCTCATTGCATATACAGTACAAAAAAAATGTACTGGCAAAACATTGTCTACACAAAAAATACTACGCTTTGTCGAAATTTCTCACTACATATTCAGTACAAAAAAAATGTCCTGGCAAAACATTGACTACACAAAAAATACTACGCTTTGCAGAAATATCGAATAGTATAAAAAAATGTACTGGCAAAGCGCAATTTTTACACAAAATATTAAGCTTTGTCGAAATTTTCTCAATATATACAGAACAAAATAAAATAATTTTTATACCCTCCACTTAGTGATAGAGGGTATATATAAGTTTGTCATTCTGTTTGTAACTCATCGAAATATCGGTCTGGGACCCCATGAAGTATATATATTCATGATGCCCGATCGATTCTAAGACATTCTAGCGATGTCCGTCTGTCTGTCTGTGGAAAACGGTGTCGCGGACAAAATATTGCACAGAGATGACTGAAACTTAACATATTTATTGGAAGTTCTCCCGAGAAGTTTGGTATTGCATTTGAGCGATATCGGTTCAGCGGTTCTAAAGTTATGAACGAAATTGCATGCACATCTCAAAAATTTCAGTACATTCAACATAACCTAAAAATACAAAATGCTTTAATTCGGCTTCTGGTTGACATATGTGAGCACAATTGAACACCAAATGGTATTCAAACAAGTACGAACATATTTTTTGAAAAAAAAAGAAAAAAATCGCGTATTTTTTTTACCAATTTTTTTTTTCGTGGAAATTTTTTTTCAAAAATAATTTTCTTTTAAATAAAGTTTTTTGCAATAACCTTTTTGAAATTGTGGAGGGTATAACTACATTCGGCAAGGCCGTATTTAACTTTTTTACTTGTTTTTTTATTAAATTTATTTTTGAAAACTTATTATTAAATAATGTTTTAATGATTATCTTAACATTTAAGAAATGAATAATAGAACTGATAAATATTACTACCTCCGTCCCAAAATAATCTTAACATTTCTATATTTTGGCTGGGATTATGGAGGATTTTTTGAAAAAGCTTTGTTTTTTTTGTTAATACATATCGGGACATATCAATATGTAATTTAAAAATTCTTTATAGCTTTGCAATTTTTCAATTCACGTGCAAAATGGATGCAATAAACTGCATCCAGATAAATGAGACAACTTGTTTTCGACGTTACAAACAAGCATGGTGTCCACTATGGTCGAAAAGATGAAAATTATTACAAAATACGGCGTATGAAATAAGAAATTTTGCGCTAGAGGCTCTTTTAACGGTTTTTAATAAATGCATTATGGATGCAATAGAGACATCTTGCAAATATTTTTAATCAATTTTGTTACAGTTTTAGTACACGAGATTAGTATAATATTGTTTTTTTAACTTAATCTGTATTATTTCAACTAAAATACTGCTTAATAAAATGTTAAGTTTATTTTGGGACAAAAAAATCCATAGAAATGTTAAAAATATTTCGGGACGGAGGTAGTATTTAAATTACGCATGTAAAAGAGTAATTGCAATATTTTCTTTATGAGATGTTGTAGGGTTCTATAGTCGAAAAGTCGATTAATCGACTTTTTGTATGATAAAGTCGAAATCGACTTTTTTTGTTCTTAAAAAGTCGACTTTTGTTTTCGACTTTTTTGACTTTATCGACTTGATTTTTTTACTTTTGCCAGATGAGAATAGTTCTGAAAAAAAAAAATTCAATTGAAAGCCGAGTTTAATAACAACTGAAGCTATTGGTATTTCCATGTATTTTGTGTGTGAAGCAAAAATGTCAATGCCAAATTCATGAGTTAGAAAGTGTTAAGTGTTATATTTACCAATATTTTTGATTATTGTAAACACCTGATAGCGTTCTATCGAAAGTCGACTCTTTCGCTTTCGATCTTTTCAACCTTTTCCACATTTTCGCTTTCTTCGACTTTTTTTTAACCTTCATTACTTTGGTACCCAACATTGATAAATAAAATACAACCAAAAAAAAATAGCACCTAAAACAATTACAATAAGTCAAACAGTTTTTCGACAAGAATTTCGACCTTTTCCAGTTCGAAAAAAGTTAAAAATCGTAGAAAGTCGAAAAAGTCTACTTTTTAAAAAGTCGAAAAGTCGACTTTTTAAAATTTGAAAAAAGTCGAAAAATCGACTTTTTAGAAATTGAAAAAAGTCGAAAAGTCGACTTTTTGTTGCGACTATATAACCCTAAGATGTTGTAAGAAAAATGTTTCCCTTTAAAAATATGTTTACGCATAGCATTTTTTGTTTTGACCACTGTTTGCCAACGTTTGCTAGAACCGTGGGCACACGTACAACTGGCGTTATCATTTAGATATTGTGCCAGTACAGTATTTTTTGTTTTTAATACGGTTTGCCAACATTGGCTAGAACCGTGGGCACACGTACAACTGGCGTTATCATTTAGATATTGGGCCAATACGGTAGTCGTTGTAGAACGGATGTTTTGCCAACGTTTGTTGTACCGGTTACAACGCTTTGCCAATGTAGGCCCCACCGTATTTTTCTGGCTGGGTATTTAGGTGATACATCAGAAAAAAGTTGGGTGCCAGATTATTCTAACACATTTTTCGTGCAGAAAAATTTCTTTTAAGAAAAATGTCTCAAATTAGAATAGAAAGATTTTCAGTTTCTGATACATTTTTCTTACACACACCAAAAAAACTCGTCAAATTACTAGAAAAAGTCTTGTTTTTTAACAAAAAAAATTTCGATCAAATTTAAATTTTTTTTTGTAATTTTACATTTTTTTCTAATTTTACAAATTTCCAAGGTAATTTTACACAAAAATCCAGTAAATTCACAAAAATTTCTTGTAAGTTTTTTTGCGCCCAAAAAACTTGTAAATTTAAAATTTTATTGGTAAAAATCTTGTAAAATTACAAAAAATCTCGTCATGTTTACTAGGAATTCCCGTAAAATAGGAGGTAACAAAAAATCTAGTAAAGTCATGAGAACTCCTTTTTGTTATAAATTTACAATTTTATTAGTAAAAACCTTGTAAAATTAAAAAATTATTAGTAAAAATCTTGTAAAATTACTAGGAATTCTTGTCAAATAAGAGGTAGCAAAATAAAAATTAATGTTTCTTGTCATTTTACAAGGTTTTTTTTGAGTGAAATAAAAAAAAAAAGAAAAAGTACTATTTAAAAAGTACCGTGTAGTTAAAGTACCTCTTCAACAAAGTATAATTTAGATATGAAAGCTACTATATTTCTTTCTTATCTAAACGGTCCGTTAAAATATAATTTCTCACATCAAAAAATAAAAGTTCCTGTATTTATGAAGTCCCATCTCTGTAATTTTATAAAATACTTTGGTACTTTTATTTAAATTTTATGAAACTGTTTGCCTTTGATTTTAAATTTGGTTGTAAATTGAAAGTTGAAAATAAATAAAATCAGAATACTTTAAATTTCTAAAGACACACTTATTACCGTTAAAAAGTACCAATTTATTAAAGTACCACTTAATTAAATAACCATTTCATTAAAGTGTAATTTGATTCAAGTACTACTTTATTAAAGTACAATTTTATAAGATACCGTTTTATAAAAGCAGGAGTTCCTTAAAGAATTAAGAATTAAAAAAAAAATAAAAAAAAGACTTTAAAATTATACTTTTATTAAAAATCAGTTTTTTATAACATATTTTTAAATACATCATTGAAACAATACATTTTGGTAAGTATACTTTAGTAAAAAATTTCATTCTATATAAAGAAATAGCATGCCCGATTGGTACTTCTTCACCGGTATAAGATCAGAATTAGAGTCACCTTTTCTGAATTTTTATTTTTTTGATGGAGAATCCTAAATTGACATTCTCAAGCTAGAACCATTATTTTAGGAACTCGAAAATGTACCAAAGTACAATTTTTTACCCCATTTTGTATTTAAGAATCATAAATTCCTTAAAGTCTTTTTAAGAGTGTTTTGTTTTGATGAAGGATTCTATATTTTAAAAATCAAGATTTTATGAACATTATTTCAGGAGATCTACCTAAGTTTACTTTTTACCCTCTTAAAATCAAAATTTTCTACAAAGTACTTTTCAGAACGTTTTTTCGCTAACTGGTCCTATATTTTAAGTTTCTAGAAACATTGTTTTAGGAGATAGAAAAAGTAAAATTTTCTTATTAAAATATGAATTTTCAAACAGTACTTTTTTCGTAATATTTTTCCACGATTTATGATCCTACATGAGAAATTTTAAGTTTTTAAGACCATTATTTCAAATGATAGAAAAAATACCAAAATACATTTTTATATGCATTCTGGTTCATTAGTATCGGAATTAAAAAAAAGAAGTACTTTTCCATTTTTTTTTTTTTTGCTGAGGATGCCATATTTTAAATTTCAAGTTCCTATAAACATAATTTCAGGAAATACAAAAAAGTACCAATTGGTACTTTTTTATACCCTCCACTCTAGTGATAGAGGGTATATATAAGTTTGTCATTCCGTTTGTAACACCTCAAAATATTGGTCTAAGACCCCATAAATATATATTCATGATCCTCGATCGATTTTAAGACGATCTAGAGATGTCCGTCCGTCTGTCTGTTAAAAACACGCTAACTTTTGAAAGACTATACGGAGGCTCCTGAAGTTTGGCATATATGTTGGTCATTTACCTGGTCAGGTTGGTATTGCAATACAGCAAAATCACTCCAGGGGTTTAAAAGTTATGAGCAAAAGACTGAATTTCGGCAAGGGTTTTTCGTGCATTTACGAGATAAAAAACAAGACAACTTTCAAAAAGCAATTCTGAGGATGCTGAAGTCCGAAATATATATTTGTCGCTCCCCTGGCCTGGTTCGTTTTGAATTTCAGCCAAATCGGTCCAGTGGTTCAAAAGTTATTAGCAAATCCGTGAATTTCAGATTAGCTCATCTTAAATTCACGTGTTGAAAACCCGTTAAACATGTTTTAAAAACATTGGTAAGTCACAAAAATATTTTACAACGTATTTTTGTCACTCAAAAATATTTTTGCACTTAAAAAAAAATACACTGGAAAAAAATTTTACACTCAAAAAAAATTTTACACTCGAAAAAAAATTTAGTCAATTATTTTTTTTTTTTTGTAAAATTAGTTAAAAAAAAGTGTTTTTTTCACAAAATAAAATATTTTTAATCAAAAATTTATTTTTTTCACGTTAGAAAATTTACTATGACTTTAAAAGGGCATTGTGGAGGGTATTCATAGATTCGGCCAAGTCGAATTTAACTTTTCTACTTGTTTTCACTCAAAAATATTTTTACATTAAAAAAATACACTCGAAAACTATTTTACACTCAAAAAAAAATTTACACTCAAAAAAAAATTGTATTTGGTTTTCAAAAATCACTTAAAAAGGGCATTGAGGAGGGTACTTATTGATTCGGCTAAGTCGAATTTAACTTTTCTTCTTTTTTTTGATTGGTATACGTAGGCATGTAGGATGCTTAATCAAAAGTTTCTGGGGCCATGATTTCAGGATACATAAAAAAGTACCAAAGTACAGTTTGCTATTCATCTTGCCCCCCTTAGTATCAAAATTTGTAAAACCCAGCTGTATAGGATATATTTTCCGTAAGGTGCACCTACATTTTTTATGGGACACTTTTACACTTTTTTCTGTGTAATTCCCTTTACAAAGTCTTGAAGTTTCAAATAATTTTTTAACCTTTCCACACCTAAAATGCTTCTATAAAAATTTTATCATATAACTTTTAAAGATTTTTATTCAAATTTTTTTTATATAAAAAGAATAAAAATATCTTATTTAACTGGCTATTAAACCTCATTATACGGTTGCATAAAATGTTGTTTAAGTGACAACATCATCACGTTTATTTTTTTTTTTTAAATAATTTTTTCTTCAAAATTTTGTTCGTTCAGTTTTATCTTAAACATGTCATAATAAATGTTTACGTCGTTGAAAATTGTTGCCGGTTTGTTTTTTTTTTTCGTTTATGCCAAAATATTTTTTTATGGTTCATTCATTTTAATGAAAGAATTTTTTTTTTTTTGACAATTTAAGCTTGAAAATTATGTCTGTTTTAAATGTGATATTAAGTAATGAATGTCTCTTTAAAATTTAAAAGTGTTATTAAAGCAAGCAAACAAAAAATTTGCATGATTTTCAAAAAAAAAAATTAAATTAAATTAATTTAAGAGGTTTTTTGAAAAAATAAAATCAAGTTTTTATTTGAATTTTAATTTACCTACCTTAAAAAAAATTATAGTCACGTTTAGTCATCCAAGAGTTTTTAGAGATATTGTCATATAAAGTGTAATAGGTGAGGACAACATGGGGACATTTCTTTGATTAAGTTTTATATTTTAAAAGATTTTATTCTTTTTTAGAGTTGCCATATCAATTAAAATTTATCAAGATGATTAAAAAAGCTTACCTAAAAAGAGAAAGAAAAAGGTATATAATTAGTAAATTTCAATTTATAAAGTCAGAAAGGCCAAATATGGGCTACAAAAAGTGCAAAAAGAAGCTAAACAAGTAAAAAAAGTTAAATTCGGCCTTGCCGAATGTAGTGATACCGTCCACAATTTCAAAAAGATTATTGCAAAAAACTTTTTTAATAAGGAAATTACTTTTGAAAAAAGAAAAAAATTTCAGCGAAAAAAAATTTGTAAAAAAAAATAAATCCGCGATTTTTATCTTTTTTGTCAAAAAATATGTTTGTTTTTGTTTAAATACCATTTGGTGTTCGATTATGTTCACATATGTCAACCAGCAGCCGAATTAAAGCATTTTGTATTTTTAGGTTATGTTGAATGTACTAAAATTTTTGAGGTGTCCTTACATTTTTGATCATAACTTTTGAACCGCTTAGCCGATATCGCTCAAATGCAATACCAAACTTCTCGGGAGAACTTCCAATAAATATGTTAAGTTTCAGTCATATCCGTGTAATATTTGACCGTGATCACCATTTCCACAAAGAGACAGAAAGACGGACATCGCTAGAATGTCTTAAATTCGATCAGGGATTATGAATATATATGGGGCATTCCATGGCAATTCAGACATTTTTAAAAATTTTTTTTTTAGATTTTCCCAATTTGTTTACAGTTTTTAGTACTCTTCGAAAACTCCTTCGTGGTAAATTTTCAGATTTTTTTGATGAGCCGTTCAAAAGATATCGAATTTTTAAAAATTGGTAGTTTGTTCCTTAACTCAAACTTCTTTTACTCATAACTTCTTCAATAATGGTTCAAATTTCAAATCTTTTTTTCAAAATTTTTGTTTTTTTACGTACTTTTTAAAAAAAATCAAAAAAAATCTTAAAAGCGCTCTAGTATGCGATTTTTAAGTTATAAAATTTAAATCTCATTTTTGAAAATGTTTGTACTCTTCGATTTTTTTGAATTTTTTTTTGTAAAACATCTATCGATTCTACAAATTTTTTACCCAGGATGATTGTGGGATAACAATTATTACTATTTTTTAAAATTTTTTGAAAAATTTTTATTGTAATTTTCCAATCTTAAAATCATTTATACTGCTCCAATGGTGCGTCATAGAGGGGTCATTTATAAGACCGACCCCCATTAATTTTTACATCTTAACATTTCTTTGGAACAAACTAATACCCTATCTAGAATTTCTAAGGGGGCTCCCACACAAAACATTTTTTAAAATTTGCTCCAACCGCCCTAACTGCCCTAATAGTGCCCTTAGAGCAACAAAATGTATGACCGACCCACAATATTTTTCCAGTCCAAACATTTTCTCTGAACACACCTACCCTCTATCTATAACTATTAAGGCGGTCCCCATACAATTTTTTTTATTTTTTGTAAATTTGTTTTATTTAATCAGCTTCTACCGGTCCAATGGTGCGTCCGAGAAGGGTCATTAGGGAGACCGACACCCACTTATTTTTACCCTACAACATTTTTTTTAAACATACCTACGCCCTATCTCCACTCCCTAGGTAGGCTCCCATACAAATAACAGTTGGAGCAAATTTTATAAAAATTTAATTTTGAATGGAAGCCTACTTAGGGAGTGGAGATAAGGCTGTGGTATGTTTTAAAAAAACTGTTGTAGGGTAAAAATAATTGGGGGTGGGTCTCACTAATGACACCTCTCGGACGCACCATTGCACCGGTAGAAGCTGATTTAATAAAACAAATTTACAAAAAATAAAAAAATTGTATGGGAACCTCCTTGCCGAATCTATGAATACCCTCCACAATGCATTTTTTAAAGGGTAGTACATTTTTTAACGTGAAAAAATTAACAATTTTGATTAGAAATATTTTATTTTGAGTATTCTCTTTTTTGTCATTAAAAAAAAAAAAAAAATTACTAATTTTTTATTTTTGAGTGTAAAATTTTTTTCGAGTATAATGTTTTTTTCACTGTAAAAATATTTCTGAGTGAATGCACGTTCGTATGCACACAAAATATTGTCATTTTTGTAAAAAAAAAAAAAATAATTTTTTTTTTGTGTAAATTTTTTTTTTAAGTGTAAAATTTTTTTGAGTGTAAAATTTTTTTTGAGTGTAAAATTTTTTTCGAGTGTAATTTTTAAGTTATCAATGCTTTTAAAACTAAACAAGTTTAAAAAGCATTGCTTTAAAATTAAACAAGTTTGAAAAGCATTGTTTAGTTACCACCAAAGCTTTTAAAACTTGTTAAAACACGTGGCATTTTAAATGAAACTAATCTGAAATTCAGGGTTTTGCTTATAACTTTTGAACCACTGGACCGATTGAGCTAAAATTTAATACCAAATAGGCCCGGGGAACGGCAAAGATACATGCCAAGCATCAGTAGTCTCTTTATTGTCTTTCGAAAGTTATCGTGTTTTTTATCTCGTAAATTCGCGAAACACCCTTGCCGAAATTTACTCTTTTGCTCATAACTTTTGAACCACTGGACCGCTTTGGCTGGATTGCAATACCAACCTGACCAGGTAAATGACAAAGATATATGCCAAACTTCAGTAGCCTCTGTAAGGTCTTTCAAAAGTTAGCGTGTTTTCTACGGACGGACAGACAGACAGACAGACAGACGGAAGGACGGACGGACATCGCTAGATCGACTTAAAATCGATCGAGGATCATAAATATATATACTTTATGGGGTCCTAGACCAATATTTCGAGGTGTTACAAACGGAATGACAAACTTATATATACCCTCTATCACTAGAGTGGAGGGTATAAAAAATGTCATTTTGTGTGGAAGCCCCCTTAGAAATTGGAAATAGGATAATAGTTTGTTCCAAAGAAATGTTAAAACGTAAAAATTAATAGGGGTCGGTCTTATAAATGACCCCTCTATGACGCACAATTGGAGCAGTAGAAATGATTTTAAGATTGGAAAATTTCAATTTTTTCAAAAAAATTTTAAAAATAGTAATAATCGTTATCCCACGATCCTCCTGGGCAAAAAATTTGTAGAATCGATAGAAGTTTTACACAAAAAAAATTTCAAAAAAATCGAAGAGTACAAACATTTTCAAAAATGAGATTTAAATTTTAAAACTTAAAAATCGCATACTAGAGCGCTTTTAAGAATTTTTTGGAATTTTTTTTTTTTAAAGTACGTAAAAAAAAAATTTGAAATAAAATTTGAAATTTGGACCATTATTGAAGAAGTTAAGAGTAAAAGAAGTTTGAGTAAAGGAACAAACTACTAATTTTTAAAAATTCGATATCTTTTGAATGTGTCATCAAAAAAATCTGAAAATTTTCCACCAAGGAGTTTTCGAAGAGTACTAAAAACTGTAAACAAATTGGGAAAATCTAAAAAAAAAATTTTTAAAGTGTCCGATTTGACATGGAATGCCCCATATATACTTTAAGGGTCCCAGACCGATATTTCAATGAGTTACAAACGGAATGACAAACTTATATATACCCTCTATCACTAGAATGGAGGGTGTAAAAATATTTTCAGCAAAAAAAAAAAAAAATATTTTTTAATTTGTTTGGAACTTTCCGACATTCAAGTCAAAAGAGAAACCCAAAGACATTATCTTAAAGTTCCAATATTTTTGTGTGATATCATTGACCTAAATAGGCAACTATTCCGACTATTCGATCCTCCTACTCTACAATCTAGAGGTACTGGGTTTGATTCCTGATACCAGCATTTTTTTTTTTTAACTAGTGATAGTCGTGATTTTAAGTTTAAAGTGCAAAGAAATGACACTGATAATATTTTTTTATTAATTCAAAAAATTTACAAATAAAAAAATTTTATTATTCTGTTAAAAAAAAACAAGTTCACATCATTTCATAAAAAATTTTTATCTTCTACCAGCATGACAATATGCTCAATATTTATGCATTTTTTTTTTTCTGAAAAAAATATAATTCCAACATTATATTTCTCTACATTGTATGTAAATGTTTACAATGTTTTGTGAATGGGTAAAAAACTTACACGAATGTAAAATAAAATATTAAAAAAAAATACAAGAGAATTTGAGTATTAAGGCGTTTAGGCTACAAGTTCACTAAAATTTTATTTGAAATTGACATATATATATTTTTAAGAAAATCTAATTTTCTAAGTTTGTAGTTTTTTGAATAACCCGCAAAAATAGTAAAAAAAACAAAAATGCGGTGTAGTCAGTCAGTAAAAAATCGTATTTACCGAAGACTTTTTGAATAAACTACAATCACCTAATATTCTTGTAAACTGCCTGTTAAAAACAAAAAAATACTGGTTTAAATCAAAAATACTGGTTTAAATTAAAAAAATACTGGTAAAATTTTTATACCTACAAAATTCCGTTGTGTATTGGGCATATGAATTTTTCAATTTACTATAAATAATAATTCAAAATTGACCATTATCCGTAATACTGGGATGTATTTGATTTGTGTAGTCAACGTGTAACCCAGCCTTTAATTAAAGTACCAGTCTAAATGCTTTATAAATCAAAAAAAAAAAAAAACAAGAAGATGTAAATGTACATTAGGGCGTCCCGTCAAATCTAAACTTTTGAATTTCGTGTCGTAATACCTGCCGAACGATTGTGGAAAAATTTATGAAAAAATTTTGCAAGGGCATCTTCAGTCGGCAACCAGCTGTCAAAGTTTGAAAAAAATTACTTTTTCCGACCAAAATTCATGTTTGAATTTTTTAACCAAATCCGGTTCAAAAATTAGGAATTTGCGCTTACAAAAGTATTTAAAAAATTCGAAAATAGCGATTTTGATCCACAGATGCCGATTTTTAAACATAAAAGTTGGAAAATGTTGAGTATTTTTTGTGAAAAATACTTAAAAATATGATTTTGACCAAAAAATTCAGGATTTGTGGACCAAAATCGCGGATCAGCATTTTTGGACCAAAATCGGACTTTTATATTTTTTAGATGCTTAACATTTGGTATCAATTTGGATAAAAAATAATTTTCATGGTTAAAAATCACCATCCGTGGACCAAAATCTATTTTTTTTGGAGATTTTTAAATAGGTTTCCCACACGCAAATCGGTCCCCGACCGATTCGGACATGAATTTTGGTCAAAAACGCCAGTTTTTCAAACTTTGACCTTTAGGTAGTTGCCGACTAAAGATGCCCTTGCAAAATTTTTTCATAAATTTTCCCACAATCAACTATTCCGTGGCCATCGTTCGACAGGTAATAAATATAATAATGGCCATCGTTCGACAGGTTATACGACACGAAATTCGAAAGTTTAGATTTGACGGGACGTCCTAATGTTTATAGTGTACAGAATAGTAGTTCACACATAGATTTTTGTCTGTATAAATTGTAAAATACAATGTATTTTTTTGAAGAGTTGTTTTTTTTTTTTTGCACATTCATAAGTTGTTTCTCTTTTTTTTCAACTATTTTAATCATATGAGACGTCTAATGTTGAATAATACTCGTATGAATGCATATTCTATTATATGTTACTGGAGTATGGTATTTTCTAGTAGTAGTAGAGAATGGGCCAAGGTGTGTCGTATTGATGGTAAAGTAAGATACATGTAGACAGAAAGAAGGACGGACTAAGAGAGATACTTTACAGAATTACTTTAATATTTGAATAATTTAACGTTGGAAAATTACAAACACTTTTTATTATTAACCCTTAAGGGGACAAGGGGATAATATTTGGAAAAAGGGTCTTGGACTAGAAAAATAGCTAACGTGACAAATAGTACAACATGGGGAACAATTTTCCTCTTGTGATAAACTGTAACAAATTCAATTGTAGTGATTTTCGCACTTAACTAATTCAAATTTTAAATTACCTTTCTCAATTTCATTTATCCACTCCCACAAAAACGGGCGAATATCCCACAGATAGCGATGTCCGCCCTTCCGTCTGTCAGTCTGTGGAAGATACGTTGTAGCCCAAACTAAAAGTGCTAGACTCTTTAAGTGTTGTCAGAAAATGGACAATATCGGGCCAGCAGAAAAAAAGTGTTTTCCTTGAAGAACTAAACCAACCTCTGAAAAACAATATTTTTCACAGTTTTTTTTTCGTACTTCTGTTAAGGAAATGAAAAATGTTGATGTCAGAAGAAGGTAAAAGTCTTGCACTTGGACGCAGGGGTTTCGAAAAACCATAATCGACCTGCGCTTTTCGTAAAAGTTATTCAAAAATTTTGCTAAATAATCTTGACCATGGAATCTGGCAAATTCCGAAAAACGTGTCGATTAAGTCTTGCAAAAATTACCAACGCAAATAAATTCAAAACAGAAAAATAATTTTCTGGAAAATTATTCTATGAGAATATCATAGTTTTAAATAGTAAAGAAAATAATGACCTCGAGCTAGAATAAACGTACTCAAAACAAACAAGTAAGAAAGCTATATTCGGCTGTGCCGAATCTTTAAATACCCTCCACAATATTAACCAATGCACTATGGTTTCGAAGACGACCTTTCTTGGCCAAAATTCACAAAATTCAAAATTCCATAGTGCAATGTAAATATTTAAAAAACAAAAAAAAAATATTTTATAATTATGTATGAAAATTATATAAAAATTATGAAAATTATATAAAAGCAACCACGTGTATGACACATAATAAGTGTTTTTTACTTCTATTGATACAAATAACGACTAACATGCCAACAAGCCAAAAAACGTCAACAACTACAAAATGGCGCGCTGCGACGCCATATCATGGAGGTTTATATTGAAACTCATCTCAATTGCTCATAACTTCCTAACCCCTGAACCGATTTTGCCATAATTGGTACCAAAATAACCAGAAAAACATTGAGAACAGTAAAATATGAACCTAGTTAAAATTTTATTTGAACATGTCAACCATGAGCCAAGATAAATCATTTTAAAATTTTGGGTTAAATTTCTGGACCTCGCCCCAATGTGCGATTCCGCCCAAATTTAAAATCGATCAAGGATCATGAATATATATACTTTATGGGTCCTAAACCAATATTTCAATGTGTTACATACGGAATGACAAACTTATATATACCCTCTATCACAAGAGTGGAGGGTATAAAAATAAAAACAAAAAAAAAAAAATTCCAATTTTTTTTTTTTAAATATTTTTTTACTTTGTTAGCTTATTACGAAAAAGTATGATTTCATTCAGGTAAATATTTCGGTAGACATTGAAAAATAATTTTGAGTCCAGGTGGACATCAAATTAAAGATGGTTCAAAAAATATTCACAAAAATTTAAAAATATAAGCTTAAACTAAAATTTTATGCAAAATATAACCTAAAAATATGCATTTAAAGCAAAATATGCAAAAATATGCATTTTTGGTAAAATATTCAAAGATATTTGGTTTATGTTGTTCTAAGACTAACAGGAAAAAACATGCATTTTTATGAAAGTCCTCTCCTTGTTGATCAGCAATGGATTCTAAAACATTCTAGCGATGTCCGTCTGTCTGCTGAAATAGCGATCACGTCCAAAATATTACACATATACACCTGAAACTTAATATATTTACTTCTTGTTTCCTAGAGCAGTTTGGTATTGCATCTAAGTGATATCGGTTCATTCATTCAAAAGTTATGAACAAAAATGTAAGGACACGTAGAAAATTTTGGTGCCTTCTACATAACCTCAAAATATGAAATGCTTTATTTTCGGCTTCTCGCTGTCAAACCTGTAAAGTACTTAAGTATTTATTTACTTATATTTATTTTTTTCAAGTATTTTTGTATTTATACTTGAACATTTCAAGTACAAGTATTTTTTACTTACTTGAATAAATTTTCAAGTAATTAAAAAAATACTTGTACTTGAAATGTTCAAGTACAAATATTTTGTATTTACTTGACGAAAAGTTCAAGTAAGTAAGTATTTTTTTATTGCAACAATATTTGTTCAAATAAAATACTTGAGCACAAATTTGTTTAAGTAAAATACTACAAAATGAATTTTTAAACAAAAATGTTTCCAAATAAAATATTTAAGCAACATTTTATAAACAAAACTTTTGTGGCAGAAAAAATTGCATAAAAAACATATTCTTGGAAAATTTTGAGCAGATAATTGGGGTGGGTATGTTTCACAAAAATTTTTGGGGGCAAAAATTATTGTAGGTTAGTCCTACATATAGAAGGCACCATGGAAGCGGTAGGAGCAGATTTAATAAATTAGGTTCATAAAAAATTGGAACGCCTTAAAGACTGAAGGGTTTGCTTTGCTTTGAGAAAAGGCTGGAGTTAAGGAATTATTGGGGTCGGTCATATATTTGATTTCTCTGGGGGCTTCCTTGAAACAGAGCGATCGGAGTAAATTTTATATAAATGTAATGTTTAATGGAAGACCCCCTAGGGAGTGGAAATAGGAATTAGGTTTGTTAAGAAAAAATGCTGTGGTTTAAAAATAAATAAGAGCCGGTCTTACATTGCTCTCATCTAGGAACGACTCTTACGCAATTGTAAGGCTTTTTGTGTTTTTTTACCCGTTCACCTTTGCTCCAATGCGATGCATAATGTAAACAATAGTTGCCGAATGTCTTAAGAAATATTGGGGTTGGACATACATTCGATTTCTCTTGGGGCTTCCGAGTAATTTTATAAAAATTTATATAATATTTAATGGAAGACCCCTTAGGGAGTGTAGATAAGGATAAGTTTTATTGAGAACAAATGCTGGGGTCTATAAGAGTCGATCTTTCATTGGTCTCATATAGGACTCCGGAGCAGTTGTTGGCCTTTTTGTTTTATTTTTACCCCTTCACCTTTGCTCCAATGAGATGCATAATGCAATAGTTGCATAATGTATGCAATAGTTGTAGGCTTTTTCAAAATCGCGATCAGACATTACACATATGTAAAAATAACAACAAAAAACGGAAACTACAGAGAAAACCAAAATTATTTCAAAAATATTATTATTTTTTTTTTTGACAATCTCACAAAGAAATGTATACTATTTCCAAAATTTGTTGCTCAAGTTTTTTATTTCAACAAAATGTTTATCAAGTATTTTACTTGATAAAAATTTGTTTCAAATAAAAAATACTTGAAAATACTTGAACTTGAAAGTTTCAAGTTCAAGTATATCTTTACTTACTTGAAAAATTATTCAAGTAAGTAAAAAATATTTATACTTGAAAATTTCAAGTACAAGTTTTTGTATACTTACTTGAAAATACTTTTATTTAAGTTTTTTACAGGTTGATTCAACATAACCTAAAAATACAAAATGCTTTAATTCGGCTGCAGGTTGACATATGTGAACATAATTGAACACCAAATAGTATTTAAACAAGTACAAACATATTTTTTGACAAAAAAAAAACTAATTTTTTTTTACCAAATTTTTTTTTGCGGAAATTTTTTTTTCAAAAAAAAAATTCTTTTTTAAAAGTAATTTCCTTTCAAATAAAATTTTTTGCAATAATCTTTTAGAAATTGTGGAGGGTATCACTACATTCGGCAAGGCCGAATTTAACTTGTTTACTTGTTTTAATTGTTTTCAGTATTAAATGGAACTTCGATTAGATTTCGATTTGAGATGGGCACGTGAGTGAGCACTATAATTTAAAATAAATTTGATGTTATTTGGGCTATTTAAAGAACTACGATTGAATTTGGACTGTATTAAGAACTAATATTGAATTTGGGCTCTATAAAGAACTACGATTTAGTTTAAACTATTTAAAGAACTTTGATTGAATTTGGACTATTTAAAAAACTATGATTGAATTTTGATTAATTAAAGAACATTGACTAAATTTGTAATATTTAAAGAGCTACGATTAAATTTGGACTATTTAAATAACTGCGAATAAATTTGGACTATTTAAAGTACAACTATTAAATTTGGACTATTTAATGAACTACAATTGGATTTGGACTATTTAAATAACTACGATTAAATTTTGACTATTTAAAGGACTACGATTAAATTTGGAATATTTAAAGAACTACGATTAAATTGTGATTATTTAAAAAACTACGATAGAATTGGGACTATTTAAATAACTACGATTAAATTTAGACTATTTAAAGAGCTACTATTGAATTTTGACTATTTGAAAAAAATATGACAGAATTGGGACTATTAAAAAAACTACGATTTGATTTGGACTACTTATAGAACTACTATGCAATGTGGACTATTTAAAAAACTACGATTGAATTTTTATTTTTTAAATTTTGGAAATTTGGACTATTTAAAAAACTACGATTGAATTTTGTCTTTTTAAATTTTGGAAATTTTTACTATTTTAAAAACTAGGATTAAAGCTGATTTTGGACTATTTTAAACTATTTAAAGAATCTACATATAAAAAAATACCCCTCAAAGGGTTAATCCCACATAAAATTGTTCTTCATAAGTACATAGTATTCTGCAAATATCTCTGGTATAAAAAAAAAAAGAAAACATTATGAAATACAATTTTTCATATTTATGCAAACAAAGTAAGAGCCACCAAACAACATCGTCATTATATGTACCACATTCATGTATGAATAATAATACATTTTTCTCTATTTCTAAAGTATCTATGTATATTTTTCTTTATATATTTTTATAGAGTAAAGTCAGTGATTTGTAAAGAAGTGCATTTAATTTCAAGTGCAACCACTTTAATCATTAAAATAAAGTGTAAAAGAAGCAAAAACTCAGAATCTAAAAAAAATAATTTGTATAAAGTTGGGATATTTACATCTTACACAACAACTTAAGAAAAGAATTGTTCATGAAAATATGAAAAAAATAAGAAAAGAAAAATATTGTTTGAGAAGTTCTTATCAAGAAATTAGAAAAATTACTTGTAAAATTTATTATCAAACATGCTGGAGGATGACTGCAGTTAATGAATATGTAGAAAAAAATATTTTTTATAAAATTTATCGTGATATAACAATCATTTCCTGTTTGTTTTTTAATGGGAGGTAAATAAATTATCGATTTAAAAAAAAATGCTTTCAGTGTTTAAAATCCTGTTTTTTTAGAGGATTTTAAACACTGACAAAAAAATATTTTTTTTAGGATTTTAAACACTGGAAAAATATTTTTTTGAGGATTTTAAACACTGAAAAAATATTTTTTTTAAAAAAGGCTACAGAAAAATTTTAATAAGTTGTCAAAAGTCTTAAATCTAAATTAAATCCCTTAAGCTTTCTTCTGCTAATTCTACCTTTAAAATCTTTGGTAGCCTGTCTAAAATTCGCTGTGACCTCATATAGCAATTTTCTTTATTTTTTCACACTCTCTTTCTCTTTTTATTATTTTTTAGCCTTGAACTAAAAGTTTTGTAAAAAAATAAAAAATTATATAAGATAAAATACATGACTTCATATATGCATTACGTTTCTTTTTTAAATCTGGCCAAAACAAACTGTCATTTTTTTTATTTATTTTATAGCCAACATTTACCATTCTGGATAATCAATAATTTTACGTTTTTACCTGTTGGTCTGCAAAACCTTTTTTTATTTTTTTTTATTTCAATTCTGTTATTTATTTTAGGTTTTTTTGCAGCCAGAGTTTAAGTTAAAATTCAGCCACTTTTTTTTTTGACAACAGGAAGTCTACTTTTGTAACCACATTGTGCAAAAATATTTATATATACTCAACATACATTTTATGTTTATATATAAGAAAATCCATATCAAATATCCTCAGCTTAAAACATTAGGTAAAAAAACTAATTTTAAAGGGTTACAATTGCATTTGGATTATTTAACTAGAACTACGATTGAATTAAGACTATTTTAAAACTACGATTTAATTTAGCCTATTTTAAGTACTACGATTGAATTTGGAATATTTGAAAAACTACGATTTAATTTGGTCTATTTAAAAAACTACGGTTCAATTTGGACTTTTAAGAAACTTTTATTAAATCTGGACTATTTTAAGAACTACGATTGAATGACGACTTTTTATCAAATCTGGGCTATTTAAAGAACTACAATTGAATTTTAACTAATTAAAGCACAACGATTCAATTTCGACTATTTGAAGAGCAACTATTTAATTTGGACTATTTAATGAACTACGATTATATTTGGACTATTCAAAGAACAACGCTTGAATTAAGATTACTTAAAGAATTACGACTGAATTTGGATTATTTAAAGAACTACGGTCAAATTTGGACTATTTAAAATACTACGATTAAATTTGGACTACTTACAGAACTAAGATCGATGTTGGTTTATTTAAAGAGCTACGATTAAATTTGGACTATTTAAAGAACTACGATCAAATTTGTAGTATTTACAGAACTAAAATTGATGTTGGTCTATTTAAGAACTAGGAGTGAATTTGGACTATTACAAGAACTACTATTGAATTTGGAATATTTAAAAAACTACAATTGAAGTTGAACTATTTACAGAACTATAACTGAATTTGGAATATTCAAAAAAACGAAGATTGAATTTGGACTATTAAAAGAACTACAATTGAAAAAAGAGCATTTAATGAACTACGATTAAATCTTGACTATTAAAATAGCTATAAATAAAAAAAATCATGAACAAATTTTGGCTGCTAAAAAATAATTTAAAGCACGGAAGGGGGGATAGGAAATTCCCCCCAAACCGAATTTGACAGTAAAAAGGAAAACAAGTAAGAGTTTTTAAATTCGGCTGTGCCGAATCTTTTATACCCTCCAACATGCAAAAAAATAAAAAAAATTTCAGGGGCGTTTTTTTTTGGGGGGTGGGTAGTTTTTTTTTGGGGGAGGCAAATTTCCTCTCGAATATGTGCTTAAAAATTCATTCTTATGCATTTTGCACTAAAGAACGACAAAAATTTATTCCATGCCCATAAACGAGGGGCGGACAATTTCTAATTCTCTGGGTCCAAATGCAGGACTTTAAACTTCTTGAAGCATAACAATTATGCATTTGTTAAACAAAAACACAAAAAATCATGTAAAAAATTTATATTTTTTAGAGGTTTGTTTAGTTCTTCAAGGGGGAAATTTTTTCCCCCTGGTCCGATTTTGCTCATTTACGAACTTAACCTGCCTAGGAACATAAAACATATTCGTGTCAAATGTCGGGAGCTCTTTTATTTTGGACTGCATCGTGTTAACTACAGATGGACAGACGGGCGACTGACGGACGGACGGACATCGCTACAATGTCTCAGAATCGATCACTGATCATAAATATATATTCTTTATGGGCCGATATTTTAAAGCGTTACACACGGAATGACAAAGTAAGTATACCCCATACTGTAGTTGGAGGGTATAAAAAGAAAGATCGAGAGAAAGGAAGAAAAAGGAGTAATTTATAGAAAAACAAGTAAGAAAATTATAGTCGGTCAAGACCGACCATATAATACCCTACACCAGAGTTTCCCGGAAAATGGGTCCCAAGTTCAAACATGGACTGATTAGATCTATAATTTGTCAAATCTTTAATAAGTGTAAAAAGCACTCACAAATCAAATTTGAGTGGAATAGGCTTCTTTTTGTTGACAATAAACCGCTTCAATTGAATATCGGGCGAAATTTTCACATGGGACCTAAGTCCAAAAATGTTCCGATGATAATCAGATTTGATAAGGTTATTAAAGTACGCGTTTAACATACACAGACAGAATTTTAATTAAATATTTTCTATTTTCATGAAATTTTAATGATTTATGTGAAAATCGGGAAGGTGGTTTATATGGGGGCTACAAGAAGAACTAGTCCGATTTCTTTAAAATTCGGAATGGTGATTTGTGAGGATGAAACATGATTACCTGCCAAATTTCGAAAAGATACCTATTAAAATGCGGCTATTGGAGTCATTTGAGCCAAATCTAAAGAGGACCTTTGTATGGGGGCTAGGTCTAAATATGGACCGATTTTTTCCAATTTCAATAGGCTTCGTCCTTGGGCCAAAAGAGGCCTAAGTTTTAAATTTCAAGTCAATTGATTAAAAATTGCGACCTGTATCGTGTTTACACCGTTTACATGTACAGACGGACGGACGGACAGACGGACGGACATCGCTAAATCGACTCAAAAAGTGATTCTAAGTCGATCGGTATACTTAAAAGTGGGTCTAGGACCAATATTTCGGGTAGTTACAAACATCAGCACAAACTCATTATACCCTGTACCACAGTGTGGTGTAGGGTATAAAAATTCTAGGCTTCATAGAATTTTTGGGCAAAAGTTCTCCTTGTTTTTTAACAAAAAACTTTTATCGAAATTTACATTTTTTTTGTAATTTTACAGATTTTCTTGTAATATTACAAATTTCAATGTTTTTTTACAAAAAAATCTAGTAAATTCACGAGAATTCCTTGTAAGTTTTATTGCGCAAAAAAAGTTGTAAATTTACAATTTTTTTGGTAAAAAGATTGTAAAATTCCAAAAAATCTAGTAGTTTTTACTAGGAATTCTCTTAAAATAGGAGGTAGCAAAAAATCTAGTAAAGTTACGAAAAAATTATAAATTAACAATTCTATTAGTAAAAATCTTGTAAGATTACAAAATTATTGGTAAAATTACAAGAAATTCTTGTCAAATAGGAGGTAGCAAAAAAAATCTTACAAAAAACGAAAATATTCCGAGAAATTTTTTCTGACAAAAATGTCTAAGAATCACAAAATTTTTGTTTAAAAAAATTTTTCGGAATCTTAAAATTTTTCTATAGGAACCTCTGAAAAAAATATCAGATTTTTTCTATAGAAAAAATTCGCCGGCATTTCCTATAGAAAGATTCTTAGAGTTTTCCTATATAAAAAATCTAAGAAAATCTGATAATATTCTTAATGAAAAATTTGAGAATCTGAGAATTTGTCTATAAAAAAAATAACTCAGAATATGAAAAATGTTTCAGAAAAAAATACTTTTTCGATAGGAAATGTTTGTAAATTTTTCTATAGGAAAAATCTGAGAATTATCTTCAAGAAAAATTTGAGAATTTTTCTTTAAAAAAAATGTTTGAGAATCTGAGACTTTTTCTTTAGCAAAAATTACTCAGAATCTAAGAATTTTTCTATATGAAAAATGTCTTAACATAAGATACTTTTTCTATAGGAAAAATGTCTCAGAATCTAAAACTTTTTCTTTTCAAATAATGTCTCAGAATCTAAGACTTTTGCTAAAGGAAAAATGTCTTAGAATCTAAGACTTTTAAACTTTTTCTATAGAAAAAAATGTCTCAGAATCTGATACTTTTTATATAAGTCAAATTTCTTTTGAGATTTTTTCAATAGAAAAATGTTACAGAACCTGAGTACAATTCTATAAAAACATTTTTTGCATTAAATTTCACCACACAGAAAAAATATTTGCCAATGAACGAAATTCATAGTATTTATGAACAAATACATACAAATTATGAACTTTTTCATTAAATTTGTTAACATTAATTTTCAAATAGTGGCAGATACAACTTAATTTGGAATTTTTAACGAACTTGGTATTAATCTTAATTAAGTTGGACTTTTTTATGAACTAATTTTAAGTCTAAATTTCTAACAACAGCTTTGACAGCTTTGTGTATACTACTTAAAGAGCTGAGAGCTAGATATTAAAGTATATTTGGAATATTTAAAGATCTACGATTAAAAATTACCAATTTGGACTATTTTGGCTGAATTTCAAAGTCAGCACTTAAGTTTAAGTGGGCACTTATGTTTAAGTGGGCACTTAAGTGCAAGGTTTTTCAAAAAATTCTGATGTTTTTGACACCAATCAGCGCTAATTCTTGCTTCATAACACAGGATTAGACACTACTGCCTCAAAAAAAACATTAAAATGGTCAAAATTGCTTGAAAAACGTAGTTCTTTGGGTTTAACTAAGACGTAAGTGCTGACAATCCAATCTAGACAACTTCGATAAATATTTAACAATTAAAATAATTAAATTTCTTTTAGGAAAGGGAGTTTAAATTTTAAATTGTGATAATCATTAATGAAATTCTAGCTAAATAATGATAAGTTGACTTAGAAGAAATTGTATATTTTCAAATTACTGATTTTTTTTTTTACTACGGAAAACCTTCTGTATGACTGATATGATGTGTTGATGTTTTTCCTCTGTAGTTCATGACGTTTTTTTTATACATATAATTTTTTTACCACAAAAGAATTACAAACGCCTTCGATAAAAAGTTAAAAACTTGAGTGGGCCATAAAAAAGAAATTCGAATTATCTTTGCAAAACCCTTTGGTGGCAATGTTGATTTGATGGTCTACTTTTATTTGTTGCACAGTGTAATAAAAAAATGTCTTAAAATTGGCATTCCAGCGGTGTTTTTGAAGTTTGTTTAAGTTTACGTGTGACGCATTTAAGCGGGAGCTATTTTGTGACGCATTTAAGCGGGAGCTATTTTTATTCGTCCACTTTAATTTTCAAATAGTGGCAGATACAACTTAATTTGGAATTTTTAACGAACTTGGTTTTAATCTTAATTAAGTTGGACTTTTTATGAACTAATTTTAAGTCTAAATTTTGACGTTGTAAAAACACAGCTTTAAAATTTTGTTTAGACTTTTTAGAGAGCTAAGTGCTACATATTTAACTATATTTTGAGTATTTAAGGATCTACCATTAAAATTATCAATTTGGACTATTTTGGCTGAGTTTCAAAGTCAGCACTTAAGTTTAAGTGAGCTCTTAAGTGCAAGGTTTTACAAAAATTTCGGATGTGTTTTACACCAATAAGCACTAACTCTTGCTTCATAATACAGGCTTAGACACTACTGCCTCTAAAAAACATTAAAATGGTCAAAATTGCTTGTAAAGTTGGCATGGTCTACTTTTATTTGTTGCACAGTGTAATAAAAAAATTTCTTAAAATTGGCATTCCAACGGTGTTTTTGAATTTTGTTACAGTTTTCGTGTGACGCATTTAAGCGGGAGCTATTTTGTGACACATTTAAGCGGAAGCTATTTATATTCGCCCACTTCAATTTTCAAATAGTGGCAGGTACAACTTAATTTGGAATTTTTAACGATCTTGGTTTTAATCTTAATTAAGTTGGACTTTTTTATGAACTAATTTAAAATTATCAATTTGGACAATTTTGGCTGAATTTAAAGTCAGTACTTAAGTTTAAGTGGGCACTTAAGTTTAAGTGGGCACTTAAGTGCAAGGTTTTACAAAAAATTCTGATGTATTTTACACCAATTTGCACTAATTCATGCTTTATAATAGAGGATAAGACACTACTGCCTCTAAAAAAACATTAAAATGTTCAAAATTACTTGTAAAACGCCTTACTTTGGGTTCCACTAAGACAATTAAAATAATAAAACTTAATTTAGGAAAAAGAGTTTAATTTTTAAAATCTAATAATCATTAAAGTAGTTCTAGCTAAATCATGCTAAGTCGACTTAGAAGAAATTTTTTAATTTTTTTTGGTTTATTTACTACGGAAAACCTTCTATATGACTGATATGATGTGTTGATGTTTTTCCTCTGTAGTTCATGACTTTTTTTTTATACATATAATTTTTTTTACCACAAAAGAATTACAATGGCTTCAACGCTTCAGGAGTTTTTTCCTTCGTCTGTCTATTTGTTTTGGTACGAAATTGGTTTAGTACATGGGGGATATGTAAAATATATTTTATTATGATTTTTTGTGTTTTTTGTGTAGGAAAAATGATTCACCATTATTAGTAGTTAAGGTTTGAGGGAGTTTACTTTAATTTATGTTGGTTTAAATTATATACCTATAGTTGCAATATTTTCAGGTAGAAAATACAAAAAAAAATAATAAATTAAAATGGAAGGTTTCTGAAATGAAAACCCTGACAGATTGTCAGAAATAATTGCTGGAGAAAAACTATTAGATTTCAAGATTTATTTTCAAGAGAATGCGAAAATTGTTTAAATTATTTTTACTTAATTTAATATTGTATTTATTTGAGCTTTATATTTGTAACGTAAATGAAATAATTAAGCTCGAGGTCTATTGTTTAAAATAATTTTTATTTTATTTCTTCGATATTTCGAAATTCATCAAATTTCATTTTAGTACTTAAAATCAATTTTTAATAATTTCTCTGATTTAATTTCCATTTCCCCCTATTTCTTTCAGTATATTTAATTTGTTTCATTCGTAATATTTCAATTGATATCTCAAATGTTTTTATTTGTACCAATAATAAAAAAAACAACAATAACCTCAAACCATAAAAATATTAATTAAAAAAATAAGAAAAATAAACCAAATAAATACAAAAAAACAGAAAACAACCAAAAGTTTATCGCTATTTATTACTTACGGAGGTAGTTTTGGTAACTAGCTACCGAAAATAAGGAATTAATATCATAAAAAAAAATATTATTGTCATGTCAACTTATTTGTGTTATGTACAAATGTGTTTTTTTTTATTATTTATACGTAGTTTTAAGATAAATTTCTAATAAAGTGATTAGACTGGCGCCAAATAACGGTTTTGACACAATTTAGAAAGATATAAAACTGACCCAGATTTGTTAATTAGAATTTGAATTTTGTTACGGATTTTCTCAATACCACAACTTAAGAGATAAACAAGAATTTTAAACAAAAACCTGAAGAAGCAAAGAAAATGTAATTCAACAAACAATTTCCTAAATAAACCAGTATTTTTTTTATCAGCCAAATATCAATGCAATTTCTTTAATTTTAAACATAAACTTAAACTAGCAAAAAACCAAAAATTTCAGCAGATAAATTTCTCAACAAACCGGTATTTATTAAATAAATCCAATATCTTAATTACTAAACCAGTATTTTTTATATGAACCCAATAATTATGAGGGCAAAACCAATAAAAGAAAGATCAAATTCGAGCACAAAGTTAAAAGCGGTTTCAGCAAGAAAATCCCTTAAAACCACTATTTATAAGAGGTGTCAGTGAAAAACCAGTATTTTAAATTAGTACCTTTACATAAAGAAATACGTTTAATTTCAAACATAAACGTAAATAAGCAAATAAAATAATTTTAATTTTTTTTTTTAATAAACCCAATGTTTTTAGGATTTAACCAGTATTTTTGAAAAAACCCTTTATTTAAAAGAACAAACATAAAGTAACACAAGCAAAAAAAAACTATTTCAGCTATTTTTTTTTTTCAAGTAGAATTTTTTAAATATGTCAGAATAAAACCAGTATTTTTTAATTAAACCATATAAAATCTGCAAAATAAATCTTAAACATTCAGTAGAACTAGCAAATAAATATATTTTAAAAATTTATAAAATAAGTTATTTTTTTTTTTTTGGGATCTAACCAGTATTTTTTGTAGAAACACCATATTTAAAATGGCAAAAATAATAAAAGAAAATTGGAAAAACCAATGAAAGAAAGATAAAATTCGAGCACAAAATTAAAAGCAGTTTAGCAAGAAAATCCCTTAAAACCCGCTACTCATTAAAGTGCCATTGAAAACCAGTATTTTTAAAGTTAATCTTATATAATAATACAATAAATTTCAAACATAAATGTAAACTAGCAAATTAATCAATTTTCCAATTTTTTTTTATTAACCCAATGTTTTTAACATTTAACCAGTATTTTTATAGACTCCAATATTTAAAAGGGCAAAACTACTAAAAGAAATGCAAAATTTAAACATTAAGTAAAACTAGCAAACGAAAAAAAATCAGCTAAAATTTGTTGTTAAAAAGTACTATTTATAAAATATGACAGCATAAAACCAGTATTTTTTAAACAAATCTTTTAAAAGATACAAGATAAATTTCTAAGATACACATGAACTAGCAAATTAATTTTTTGTAAAAACTTTGTTAAATAACACAGTAAATATTTTTAGAATTTAACCAGTATTTTTTTGTAGAAACCCAGTATTTAAACGGGCAAAGCTTAATGAAAGACAAAATTAAAACATACAGTTAAACTGACAAAACACAAAAATTTCAGCTATTTTTTTAAGTAGTATTTATTAAATATGCCAGGATAAAACCAGTATTTTTTTAATAAACCTCATAAAATATACAAGAAACATATCTAACAAACATATGAACAAGCAAATATATAAATTTAAGAAATGTATTAAATAAACCAGAAAATATTTTTAAGATTTAACCAGTATTTTTTGTAGGAGCCCAGTATTTAAATGTACAAAGCTAAATGAAAGACAAAAAAAATTCAAACATAAAGTAACACTGGCAAAAAAACAACAATTTCAGCTATATTTTTAAATTAGCATTTATTAATTATGTCAGAATAAAACCAGTATTTTTTAAATAAAACTTATAAAAGATTAATATCTAACAAACTTGTGAACTAGAAAATAAATAAATTTTAAAAATGTATTAAATAAACCATTAAATATTATTAAAATTTACCCAGTATTTTTTGCACAAACCCAGTATTTAAAAGGGCAAAGCTTAATGAGAGACCAAATTAAAACATACAGTTAAAGTAGCAAAAAACAAAAAAATCAGCTATTTTTTAAAGTAGTATTTATTAAATATGTCTGGATAAAACCAGTATTTTTTAAATAAACCTCATAAAATATACAAGATACACATCTAACAAACATATGAACTAGCAAATAAATAAATTTAAAAAATGTATTAAATAAACCAGAAAATATTTTTAAGATTTAGCCAGTATTTTTGTAGCAACCCAGTATTTAAATGGGCAAAGCTTAATGAAAGACAAAATTCAAACATAACACTGGCAAAAAAAAACAATTTCAGCTATTTTTTTAAAGTAGTACTTATTAAATGTGTCAGGATAAAACCAGTATTTTCTAACTAAACCTTATAAAAGAAACAAGATAAATTTAAAACATACACGTAAACTAGGAAATTAAAATTTTTTTAAAAATTTGTTAAATAGAATTTAACCAGTATTTTTTAGTATTTAGTATTTATTTATTTCATTTTCTATAACTAGCCCATTGGCCATAATCGGTTACTAATTTTTACTTACAAAAATTTGTACTTAAAACCCCAGTATTTAAAAGCGCAAAGCTTAATGAAAGACAAAAATAAAACATACAGTAATACTGGCAAAAACAAAAAATTCAGTTATTTCTTTAAAGTAGTATTTATTAAATATGTCAGGATAAAACCAGTATTTTTAAAATAAACCTCATAAATTATACAAGATACATATCTAACAAACATATAAACTAGCAAATAAATAAATTAAAAAAATGTATTAAATAAACCAGAAAATATTTTTAAAATTTAACCAGTATTTTTTGTATATTAAAAGGGCAAAGCTTAATGAAACACAAAATTCAAACATATTTTCAGCTATATTTTAAAATTAATTTCAGCTTTACTTTTAAATTAGTATTTATTAAATATGTCAGAATAAAACCAGTATTTTTAATAATGTTAAACATTCAAGAGAACTGGCAAATAAATAAATTTTAAAAATTTATTAAATAAACCACTAATTTTTTAGGTATTTAACCAGTATTTTTTTGTATAAATCCAATATTTCACAGGGCAAAAGTAATGCAAGAAAGACAAAATTAAAACATGGTGAAACTGGCTAAAATCAATTTTAAAGAGAATTTTTTTTAATAACAAAAGTTGTTTTAATTAAATATGTCAGCAAAAACCCAGTATTTTTTTAAATGTACCTTATAAAAGATACAAAATACAATTGTCTTGTTAATGGAAATTGTTTTTTATAGTTTCTACAGAATAGATTTTGATAGTTTCCACACTACAATTCTACTTATAGCAATCTCAACCTCATCTCATACTTTCTTTAAACTTTATTGTCTCTTACATTATTTTGCAAGGGTAACCAACATGATCTGGAATTGCAGACACAAATGAAGGAATTTGCATTTTCTGTTTCGGAGACGTGCCTATCTATTATAATAAACTAAATAAACATTAATGCCAGTTGAAATAACGTATAATAAAACCAGTATTATCTGCGTTTTAACTTACTAGCCACAAGCAACAAATTTCTGTTAAAAAAAATGAGTTTCTTAAATTTTATTCTATCTATTATAATAAACTAAATAAACATTATTGCCAGTTGAAATAACGTATAATAAAACCAGTATTTCCTGAGTTTTAACTTACTAGCCACAAGCAACAAATTTCTGTTAAAAAAAAAGAGTTTCTTAAATTTTATTTTGTTTTTTTAGAATATCTATAAACCAGTATTTTTAGTCGAAAGCCCAGTATTTTTTTAATTTCACCCAATGAAATTTATAAAATTTACCCCCACACGAACTGGTTTGCTAAAACTTATCAAAACTCCGTATCTTTATTTTAACCAGTATATCTTTGCCTAAAACCATTTTAAAGACCTCAGCTGTATTGCGCTATATTGAGTTTTGAATCTAGAAAAACCAAAATAAAAGAAATCATATTTGTTGACCTAAACCAGTATTTTCAAGTATAACAACTTCTTTTTAAAATTGATTAGTTGGTGTCGTATCTATTTTAATCCGGTAAATTAAATTACTTAAAATGATGTACAATAAAACCAGTATTTTTAATTAGTTTCTGACTAGGACTTAAACTAAAATGAAATTCACTTTGTAAAAGATCGTTTCCTTGATATCCATTTTTTTTTTATTTCTTATAATCCCAGTATATTTTTTGTCAGGACTCCCAGTGTTTGAAAATGTTTACCACAAACAACAAATTTCACTTTAACAAAAATGAGTTTCCTAATTTTTTTTTAGAATTTCTATAAGCCCTGTATTTTTTTAAGTCAGGAAGCCCAGTATTTTTTTGTCTGGACTGTGTTGCGCTATACTTAGTTTTGAATGACCTAAATAAAAAAAATATTATTTATTGGCCTAAACCAGTATTTTCAAGTGTGACAAAATTCCTTTTAAATTATTTAGTTTATATCGTGTATATTCACACAAAAATTTTTTTTCCATGAACGATTTTCATAGTATTTATGAACAAATTAATACAATTAATTAACTTTTTCATAATATTTATAAACTTTTTCATAGTATTTTTGAAAAATGTTAAAAATTCTTAAAATTCACATATTATGATTTATTCATAAATACTATGAAAAAGTTTATAAATATTATGGAAAATAATATTTATAAACTTTTAATAAATTGTATGAATTTGTTCGTAAATACTATGAAAATCGTTCATGGAAAAAAAATTTTTGTGTGTTATAATCAAGTAAAATAAACCAGTTTGAATAATGTTCAATAAAACCAGTATTTCTTATTTTTAACTCACTAGGCCTTAAACTAAAATGAAATTCGCTTTGAAAAAGATCAGTTTCCTAAATTTATTATTTTTTTCAATATCTTACAAGCCCAGTATTTTTTTTTTCTTTGTCAAGAAATCGACAAAGTATTTTTCCCAGTTTTTTTTTTTAATTTTTTAAACAAATATCTTAATTTGTATGGTATTTGCTTCAAAATCAATCACATTGATACAACGACTCCTAGTTTATCGTTTACAGTGTCAGTCTAAACACTGTCACACTCATATCTGTCATTTTTTTAAAAATGAGTTTGAGTGTGGTACGTTATTTGTATAAGTAGTAAATACAATTAAAGAATATATCATGGTGGTGGTAGTAAATAAAATGATTGATATTGCAGCATTGTGTAGATAGAAATTCTTATTAAATGCTATATGGAAAGATATAAAAAAATAGTACTGAACAGAAATAAAAAATAAATAAAAAAAAATATCTGTACTTGAAAGAGAAAAAAAAATATTTGTAGCTAAATGAAACCAAAAAACAATCAATTGATTTGATTCATTTGTGGTTTAGTTTTTTTATTTATTTTTTTTTTTATTTATTTGTTGCTATACTATAGTATATATTAAATTAACGTTTTTATATCTTTTTTTTTAGATTTTTTTTATAAAAAATATATTTAACATTTTTTATATATTTGTGGTTTTTTAAGTATTTTTAAGAGGTTTTTTTATAATTTGTAGGTTATTATTTAAGTGTTCTAGATATTTTTAGTGGTTAATTTTATAAAATATTATCAAAGCAATTTTTAGGAAATTTTGGTTTTATCTTTTTGTGGTTATTAAACAATGGGAAATAGAGAAAAAATTTCAAATGTAAAAAGCCCCTCATTAGAAAACAGGAACTTTATCTCTAAAAATATGTTATAAATTGTAAAAGAAATTGAAGTATTTGTGTTAACAAAAACCAGTAATTTTTTTTTTAAATGTAACCTTTGTCCCTTGAACATATAGTTAAAAATCGTAAAAGAAGTTGAAATATTAATAAAAACCAGTATTTTTTGTAATTCATTGCAATATCTTAAAAAGTTCCAATAACATTCGTGATTTATTATAAGTTTCTTTTAATTTTCAAATAAAACACAAAAACAAACCGGTATTTTTTGCAATTTTAGCAGAAATTTTATTTAACATCAACTATTTTTTGTAAAGGCACCATATTTTTTAATATTAATAGGTGTTCTGAATAAATTAACAGTACTCACTAATAGGGATAAACATAGAGGGTTCCAAAAAAACCCAATAAATCTGAATATTATGAAAAACCAGTATTTTTTGTTCTTAACTACAATGCGTTATTCATTTTAGATTAAAATCTAATTAAATCATTGGTTGCTTTTTACTTAAATAAATAATAAAAAATTAACAGTATTTTTGGTATTAAAGTCGCATTAATATTTTTAAATAAACCTACTTTTGTAAAACAAGCCCATTTTTAATATCTTAAAAATAATACCCTTATTTAACACCTTGGTATAAAAATTAATTTAGATCACATCAAAAACAGTATTTATGCCAAAGGTGTTATATAAGGGGTTTCCAACAAAAATCCAGTTTAAATATGAATATTTACAAAAAAAACAGTATTTTTAGAAAGAAGAATAAGTTATTCAAAATAAGTGGATATTCCCATTTAAAGCAAATCATAAAAAACAGTATTTTAGCTATAAAAGCTGTGATTTAAAAGCTTTGATTTAAATTAGAGAAATTTTGTAAAATAACCCCATTTTTTTATTTATCTTCAATAGGTGATCTAAATTAAAAACAGTATTAAAAAACCAGTATTTTTTGTTATAACCTAGAGTTTGTAATACATTTCAGATAAAAACCTTGTTTTATCACTGGTGGCTTTCGACTTAAATAAACCATAAAAAATAAACCAGTATTTTTGATAATTAACTTGTATTATTTTTTTAATAAACCTGCTTTTGCAAAACAACCTCATTAATAATATCTTATCAGCAAGTGATCTGAATCAAAAAACAGTATTTTAAAAAAATAACATAAAACCAGTTTTCCAAAATCCAGTTTAAATACGAATATATACAAAAAACAGTATTTTTTGTAATTTACGATAATATTTTATAAAGTTCAGATAAAATTCGTAATTTAAAATAACTTGCTGTGATTTGATTTAAATTAGACCAGTTTTTTTTTTAAATAATCCCATTTTTTTATATTTTATCAACAGGTGTTTTAAATTAAAAACAGTATTTACTAAAGATAAATATTATGAAAAACCATTATTATTTGTTATTAACTAGAATATGTAAAACATTTTAGAAAAAAAAATAAATATTTATTATTGAATTATTAAACCAGTATTTTTGCTATTTAATATGGATTGTTATTTTTAAATAAAGCTGCTTTGCAAAACAACCCTAATTTTAACAAAAACTACTTTTAGTGGCGTGTTTATAGAAAATTATACAAAATAATGACAAAAGTGTATTTTTTAGGCGTAAATATCGTAATAAATGAATTTGTAAACATTTATATGAAGAGGGAAAAGGTGTCCTCCACCGACCCCAGCCGACTCCCCCAACTTAAAAACCTTAATAGAAATATTTTTTAACAACTTTTTTTCGATTTAATCGATTAATCGAATAATTTTTAAGATTTAATCGACTGATCGAAAGAACAAAAGCAATTATTTCAATTATTCGAACATAGTTGAAAGGCGAATAATTGACAACTCTATTATAATCTAATAGTAACAAAAACCAGTATTTTTTTGTTATTAACTAAAATATTTTATAACCTTAAGAAAAAATTCATAATTTAAAATAAATTGGTATTCCACTTTATCATAAAATCATAAAAACCAGTATTTTTGCTATAAAGCTGTGTATTCGTTCAAAATAAACCATTTTTTAATATTTTATCAAACAGGTGGTCAGAATTAAAAACAGTATTTACTAAAAGGGGTTTTCCGAAAAAATAACAAATAAATAAGAATATCAACAAAAACCAGTATTTTTTGTATTACCTAGTATATATATTTCCAGATCAAATTCTTAGATAATTTTTGGTAGCTTTTAACCTTTTAATAAATAAACCAGTTTTTGCAAAAGACACTAATAAAATTATTATTTTATCGTTGACTTAAATAAATAATAAAATATAAACCAGTATTTTTGCTACTTAAGTTGCATGTATATTTTTAAATAAACCTACAAACCCATTTTTATATCTTTTCAAAAGGTGGCCTGAATTAAAAACAGTATTTTTACAAAAGTGCTAATATAAGCGTTTTTCGAAAACAATCTGGTTTAAATACGAATTTTAACAGAAACCAGTATTTTTTGTTAGTACCTAGAATATTTAATAAAGTTTAGATCAAATTCGTAATTTAAAATAAGTGGTAATTTAAACAAAAAAAACAGTATTTTTACCATTTAAACTGTGATTTTATTTAAAATAGGCAAGTTTTTGTAAAATTACTCTATGTTTTAATATTTTATCAACAGGTGGTCTGAACTAAAAATAATATTTTTACTAAAAGTAGTGATTATATGTGTTTTCCAAAATGGTGTTTAAATGTAAATATTAAAAAACAGTATTTTTTTAATTATTATGTAGTGTTATGTAGAATTTTAACAGAAACCAGTATTTTTGTTAGTACCTAGAATATTTAATAAAGTTACGATAAAATTCGTAATTAAAAATAAGTGGTTATTTAAAAAAACAGTATTGTTGCCATTTAAACTGTGATCTTATTTAAAATAGGCAAGTTTTTGTAAAATAACTTCATATTTTAATATTTTATCAACAGGTGGTCTGATTTAAAAACACTATTTTTAATAATAGTGGTTATTATATTTGTTTTCCAAAAAATGCTGTTTAAATGTGAATATTTAAAAAAAACAGTATTTGGTGTATTAACTAGATTATGTAGTAAAAATCAGAAAAAAATTGAAATAGTTCATTTGATTTTTAAGTATTTTTAGTATTTTTGATTTTTAAAAGTAACCAGTTTTTAAAAAGAAACCAATTTCTTAATATTTTATCAATACATAGGTGGCCTAAATAAAAAACACTATTTTAAGCAAAATATTAAAAAAATATGAATTTTAACAAAACCCAGTATTTTTTTTGTATTAACTGGAATATTTTATATTATTTATAACTATATATTTAAGAGATCTGATTAAAAACAGTATTTTTAATAATGGGTGCAAATATTGGGGTTTTCCTTAAAAATCGAAGTTTTAACAAAAACCAGTATTTTTTGTGTTACTTAAAATATGTAATAAAGTTCAGATAAATTTCGTTATTTATTTTTGATTGCTTTTTACATTTAAATAAAAAAATAAAATATACCAGTATTTTGATATTTAAAATGTATTTTTTTTAAATAAACAATTTTTTAAAAAGACTAACATTTTTTAATATTTTATCAATATGTAAACTGAATAAAAAACAGCATTTACTTATAGTAGCAAAAATAGGGGTTTTCCACAAAAACATCCCGTGTAGAATATTCACAAAAACCAGTATTTTTTGCATTAACTATAATATGTAATAAAGCTCAGATAAAATTCTTAACTTATGATTGGTTTCCTTCTATCTTCAATACACAAACCAGTATTTTTTCTGTTTCGCCTAAGATTTTATTTGAAACCAGTTTTTGTAATACCACATTTTTTACTGCTATCAACTTTCCTGTAATAAATCTTCTTTATTAATTTCTATTTCAATTGTTTTTGTTTTCTCTTCCAACTGCTGTTTTCTTGAAACAACCCACAATTTTTTAAATTAGCAAAAAAAATACAAACATTTAAATGACATTACTCATTTTAAGTTTAAATCTTTTGTAACATTAAACAAAAAAAATGTAAACATCTGTTTTTCTTTTTAATATAATTTCAAACTCGTACCAAGTCCAATGTTCTTTAGTAAATTTATTTATATATTTTAAACGTACTATATATATTGCTAGCCACCATATAATTAGCTAAAAACAATTAAAGCTAATTACTATAAAATGACGAAAAGACTGAAAGACTTACAAAGAAAATGAATACTCTATATATATTGTAAAATATAAAATTAACCCATTGCGACATGAGGTAAGAATTACAAAAATCCAAAAATTGACTTTAAGTTGCTTAAATAAAAACCAGTATTTTTTTTAATTTACAAGAATTTGGAGACCAAATGAAGTTATATAAAGAAAAATCAGTATTAACTAATTATAATAAGGTAATTAATAAAAAATATTTTGAATAAGAACTACTACCTCCGTCCCAAAATATTTTTAACATTTCTATAGATTTTTTTGTCCCAAAATAAACTTTACATTTTATTAAGCAGTGTTTTAGTTGAAATAATACAAGATAAAGTTAAAAAAACAATCTTATACTAATCTCGTGTACTAAAACTGTAACAAATTTAATTAAAAATATCTGCAAGATGTCCCTATTGCATCCATAATGCATTTATTAAAAACCGTTAAAAGGGCCTCTAGCGTAAAATTTCTAATTTCATACGCCGCATTTTGTAATAATTTTAATATTTTCGACATTAGTGGCCACCATGCCTGTTTGTAACGTCGAAAACAAGTTGTCTCATTTATCTGGATGCAGTTCATTGCATCCATTTTGCACGTGAATTGAAAAATTGCAAAGCTATAAAGAACTTTTAAATTATTGATATGTCCCGATACGTATTAACAAAAAAAACAAAGCTTTTTTCAAAAATCCTCCATAATCCCAGCCAAAATATAGAAATGTTAAGATTATTTTGGGACGGAGGTAGTATTTACTATAAATATACGTTAAAATAAAAAAAATGGCTTGTATATAATAACCGGTGTTTTAAATTCAAATTTTACTTTAAATAGAGTTTTGCAAAAAAATTGTTTAAAAAAAAGTTTTAATGGCTTCAAGCAAAAAATACTGGTTTTATTCTTAAAACAATATGCCATTTTTGACACCTCCTTTTCCACACATTTTTTTAATAGAAAAAGTTTTAGAAAAAAATTGTTAAAAAAAAGTTTTATTGGCTTCAAGCAAAAAATACTGGTTTTATTATTAAAACAATATGCCATTTTTGACACCTACTTTTCCCCTCATTTTTTTTAATAGAAAATATTATTAGAAAATTTGTTATTGGCTTCATACAAAAAATACTGGTTTTATTTTTAAAACAATATGCCATTTTAAATTCCTCTTTTTTCCCACATTTTTTTATAGAAAAGATTATTAGAAAATTTGTTAATGAATTCAAACAAGAAATACTGGTTTTATTCTTAATACAATATGCCACCTTAAACACCTCCACTTCTCCACATTTAAGGGATTAACAAATTGTCATACATATCTTTCAATTCTTTGTAAAAAATTGACCATTTTATAACGCCAAAACAATGTAGAAACATTTAGAATATTTTTTTTTGTTGTTTAAAGACACTCACATCACAAATGAGTTTAACTGACGCACAATTAGCAACCATTGTATGAAAAAAAAACACAACTACAAAATAAAAAATACGAAATTTTAAGAAAAAATAATGTTTTTTTTAAGAAAAATTTATTTTTTATACTCGACATGTAGCATGTTGGAACAAAAAATATTGAAAGGAAAAAAAATCGCATGACAAAACATAAGCTCGAACATCATTCATTTACTGAGGCAGGCATCAACACATAAATTTTTAACACAAATTGTTGTTGGCTAAAAGCTAAAAGCAAAAAAAAAAACTAAAAATGTGTTTACAAAAATTAAAAAAGAAAACAAAATTTAGAAAATTTCATTTCAATTTAGTTTAAGGGCTTAACTAGCAAAACGGATGGATATGATACGTACAGAAGAACAAATACAGTGGGGGTTAAAAAAGAGGGCAACATTTTTTTTAGAAATTTTTGAAATTAGTGAAAATTTAGATTATGTTATAGATATGTTAAAAATACTGGGTTTTGTAAAACCATTACTATACCTTCCTTTACAATATTGTCTGCTTTTACAAAGAGGGTTTTTATACAAAATTTTCAATTAAAATGAACACGTATTGGTAAAAATCAGTAAATACCGGTTTTTGTTATAAAACGAATGGCATTATTAAGCAACTGAAATATCTGGTCATTTAGATCATTTCATTGCTTCCTTTGCTTTTCAAATAATATTATCAAAAAATTCAGCTAAAAATCAATAAATACTGGTTTTTAGTAATTCGATTAAATTATTAAAAAAATCAAGAAAAAGTTCTTTAAATCTCATAAAGCAACTGCAATATCTGGTCATTAGGATTATTTTATTTGATCATAATTGATTTTGCTTTAAACCTTATATATATTTACAAGAAAATCTGCTAAAAATCAATAAATACTGGTTTTATTAATTTTTGTAAGAAACAATTTTTTTAGGGACAGCTTAAATGAAATTATACATTTTAAAATTAAATTGTTAAGATACTCGTTTATATACAAAAAGGACCTCGAGCTTAATTATTTGTTATTTTTTTAATACCTGTCTTATTTTTAAGCGATTTTAAACTTAAATAAATTGAGTAAACAATTAAAATATTTACGAAAAAATATTATCTGCTTCCACAAAGCAGTTTTTAACACAAAATTTTCAATTAAAATTAACAAATATTGGTTAAAATCAATAAAATAACGGTATTTGTTATGTGGCATTACTAAGCAACTGAAATATCTGGTCATTTAGATAATTTCATTGCCTCTAATTTGCCTCCTTTGCTTTTCAGATAATATTTTTAAGAAATTCGCATAAAAATAATAAATACTGGTTTTTTGTAATTCGATTAAGAAATTCAAATAATTAAGAAAAAGTTCTAAAAACCTCAAAAATAAGTTACAACCTTGTTTTTTTACATTATATGATGCAAACTGGATACAAAAAATAAAAAATACTGGTATTTTGTTGATTTGGAAGAAGCAACTGAAATATCTGGTTATAAGATAATTGTATTAGCTCATAATTGATGTTTCTTGAAACTATATACATATTTACACGGAATTCTGATAAAAAATCAATAAATACTGGTTTTTATTGATTCTTTTAAAACATAAAAATAACTAAGAAAAAGTATTAAAAATCTCATAAATAAGTCAAAATTTTAACTTTCTGTATTATACAGAAAACGAATGGCTTAGATTTAAAATACTGGTTTTATTAACAATTAGGGAGACCTCAAATAATATTATTTGGTTAGAATATTCTTTAAACTATACATTTACAAGAAATTCTGCTAAAAATCAATAAATACTGTTTTTTATTGATTCGATCTAAACTTGCAATTAACCAAGAAAAAGTATTAAAAATCCCAAAAAAGTCAGAAACTTAAATTTCTATATTATATAGAGAAGCACTAGCTTAGATTAAAAATACTGGTTTTTTAAATAATTAGGTAGACTTCCAATATTATAATTTTACCATACTTTGTACATTGCACTATACATTTACAAGAAATTCTGCTGAAAATCAATAAATACTTTTTTTATTGATTCGATTAAAACATGAAAATAGCAAAAAAAATTAACAATTTAAATCCACAAATTTCAACTGTCATAAAAACACTGGTTTTTCATAATTTGTGGAAAAAATAAAAATATCTACAAAATATTACAAAAAAATACGCATGTCCTCAAAAAAACATGTGTTAGAAATGAACAATGTTCATTGTGCATAAAATACTGGTAAAACAATGTCGTACTTGTAAAATTAATCAATGCTGCTATAACTTTGAAATGCTGGTAAAACTAATAAATGCTGTTAAAACAAATAAATATGGCTAAAACTTATAATACCAAAACTTACAAATTCTGTAAAAACTACTAAATACTGGTAAAACCAAAAATAGTTAAAAACCAGTATTGTTGCGGGTAAAACTATAAAATACAGATAAATCTAATAAAATCCGAATAAAACTAATAAATAATAAATACTGGTTAAACTAAAAAATCCTGGAAACACTAATACATAATTACTGGTAAAACCAAAAAATCTGGAAAACCAGTATTATATTTCGTATACTGATTTATAGCATGTCCATAAAATAATTTTTTATATATATTTAAGATCCTATTACCCACAATTTCGAAAATTTTATAAAAAAAAATGTCCACCAAAAATAACAAATAAAACCCCTATTTTTCCCCCACTGTATGTCATTGCATATTATATACATAATAGTTGGTGTACATTTTAAAATAATTCTTTAAAAACAAATAACACAAGAAATTAAGAAATTCACTAGTATGAAAAGCAAAAAAAAAAATTAAAATTAACACAAAACAAACAAAAAATTTAATGAAAATACACACATGTGATCATTTATTATTGTCAAATTGAGTTGTGAGTTTTTGTTAAAAATTGTTTATTTTAGAGATTTCAAAATCACTATGAGAAAAACTACTAAACACATAATAAAAAAATATATATCATTGGAATGTTTAAATATATTTTATATTTTTTTAAATATAAGTGATGGCTAAGCGCCATCTGTTGAACATAGTTGTAACTACGGTATCCTCAAGGATTTTTTATACTTATTCAAGGACTCAATAACATATACTGTTAACAAAGCAATTTTTATTGGAAAATAATTCAAGGGAAGATTAAGTAAACTATTTTCAAACAAATTCAAAAAAACACAGTATTTTTTTAACAGGTTTACAGCAAAAAATTATCCGTTATTGAAATATTAAAAAGATGTCTAAAGAAATATTTTTTAGCTTAGAATTAAAAATTTGGTAAAACTAAAAAGAAAAATCATCCCAGTATTTTTTTAAAAAAATATTAAAACAGGTTTAAGACAAAAATTATCTGTAATTGGAATATCAAATAGATATAAAAAAAATATTTTTAGCATAGAACTAAAAATTTGGAAATATTAAAAAAATCAAGTATGTTCTGCTAAAATTTTTTATTCATACCATCCATTATCTCAATAAAACCCAGTATTTTTATATCTACACCAATATTTCACGATTTGGGAAATGAAATCTTACAAATTTTTTAAGAGAAAACAAATGTTAAATTATGGGGATATTTTGAAAGAAATTTAAGATAGAAGTTCCGACGAAAACCCAGTATTTTTGAAACAAAAATCATTTATGAGAGACACAGGCCTATGCGAAGGCTTTACAAAGTATAATTAAAAAAAAATATATAAAAAAATATATATAAATTCTTTAGTTTTTAAAAATACACAATTAAAACCAGTATTTAAGAAATATGACCATAATATAATAATTACACAAAAAGATATTAAAACGACTTAACAACGTCATTTTTAGAGTGAGACATTGATTATATGCGTTTAAAGTGTCTTTTGTAATTTACATAAAACCCAGTATTTTTCTTTTACATCAGTACTTTAATAATTTTTGCTATGAAAATCAGATACTTTGTGTTCTAACACATTTCTGCATATTAACCATACATTTTTGCAGTAGTTACTCTCAATTAAATGTTGTTAAAATGTGAAATACATTTTTAGATAAAACCCAGTATTGCACGGCTAAAATATATTATGAAATATTTTTGGAAGGTATTAAGATTTTTTTTTAAATTTAAATTTTGTATTTTTCTGCAAACAAAAGACCCCATAAAAACTATAAAAATTTCTAAAATCTTTTAATAATCGATTCTTGAGAATTCTTATTTAAAAAATACTGGTTTTCTTAAATTTTAAACAAAAATGTCGTTTAACTATGAAATTCGTTCCTAATTTAGACGAAAATAGTTCTTTGACAAATGTAGAGAATTTTTAAGGTGAAATTTCGACAACCCCAAAGATCTGCGGAGTCTCTGTGCTGACTTTGTGTCACCAGACATCGATGTCTGTTATATTATTTTTGCTCTGCTACAAATCTGTGCAGAAATTTCATATTATAAAGTATTTTTTTGTTATAAGTAAATTTTAAGTTAAAATAAAAAAGTTTTAAGTTAACATTATTCATGCCACCAATTATTATAAAAACCAGTATTTTTAAATATGCAGCTATATTTGACAATTTGAGGAGTTGAAGTTGTTCACATTTTTTAATGTGAAACAAATGATAAATTATGTGGCGATTTTGAAAGAAAATTAATGAAAAAATTCTGACAAGAACCCAGTATTTATAGACAAAAAAAACATTAATAATAGCGTCAGGTCTACAGGAAGACTTTTCAGAGTTTAATTCAAAAATAAAATTTTTATAAAAATGGATGGCAATCAACAGCAACATTTTTGAGTTTTTAAAAATATGCAATAATAAAAACCAGTATTTAAGAATGTACACCATTTGTTACACAAAAATACATTTTAAACGACCTTTCAAAGTCATTTGCAAAGAATAACATTTATTACGTTTGTTTTAAAGTGTCGTATGTGGTTTATACAAAACCCAGTATATTTTACAACAGTATTTTAAAAACATAAGATACTACGCGTTTTCAACAGATTTCTGATATTTAACATACCCGAGTAAAAATTTTTATATGATGCAATATATAATGATATGTAACACAATATATATTTATACGCAATTTGATCCGAATAATGGTGGATGTTTTTGCATTAAAAAAGATCAACTTGTATAAAATATGATTTGATTTCATCCGAGTTTTGACCAGACATTGCTATATATTGGTGGATCTAATTAGATCTAATTGCATAAAAACTTATAAAATCCTTGTGTTTTTTGGTTTGGGTTGAGATACACCACAGGTCAACGATACATTCACCAAACATAAAATTTTCTAAAACAAAAAAATGTTTGGGTACGCTTCGAACCAGATAGGTGATATACATAACCCTAACAAGGAAATGTTTAGCAACATTTTAAAAAAATTCTTATATTTTGCCTAAAAAACTTAGAAAATTTTTGGTTAATTGGAAACATATAAAGTTTTATATGGAACAGAATAAGCTATATATAATTTGATGTTAAATTATATAGAAAAACGGATTTTGTATTGACCCTCATATTATTTTATTTAATTATATCAACCGTACACCTTTTAATCCGAATCATGATTAAATTATATATAACTACGTATGACTGCATTTAAAAAATATGAGATTTATTATGTTTGTATCAAGTTATATATTGTAATATATGTATATTTTTACTCGGGATACGTTTTTGCTGTATTTACTATCAATGAAATGTTAATAAAAAAATAAAATACTTTTTCCGATAAAACCCAGTATTTGACGGCTTAAATCGGTGTTATTAAGCCCATTTTTATATGCAATAATAAAAACCCGTATTTAAAAAAGCACAACATTATTTAAACAACAATGTTTTAAACGACTTAACAAAGTAATTTTAAGTGAGACGTTTTTTATGAGTAAGTTTTTAAAAATATGCTATAACAAAAACCAGTATTTAAGAAAGCACACCGTTAGTTATACAAAAGGATCATTTAAACGACCTTAAAACGTTACTTTCAAAGTGAGGCATTTATTATATGCATTTTAAAGTGTCTTCTGTAGTTAACAAAAAACCCAGTATTTTTTTAACCAGTATTTTAATACAAAAGGACATTTTAAACGACTTCACAACGCTCTTTTCAAAGTGAAACATGTTTTATATGCGTTTTAAAATGTCTGCTGTAGTTTACAAAAAACCCAGTATTTTTTTAAAACCAGTATTTTAATAATTTCTGCTATAAAAATCATATACTATACGTTTTCTAACCATTTCTGCATATTTACCATACATTTTTGCAATATTTACTCCCAGTTAAAATTAAAAATATGCAAAAATAAAAACCAGTATTTAAGAAAGCACACCATTTATTGGAAACAAAATTAAAACGATTTCACAACGTTATTTTCAAAGTGAGGCATTTGTTATACGCGTTTTAAAGTTACTTCCGTAGTTAACATAAAGCCCAGTATTTTTTTACACCAGTATTTTAATACGAAAAGACATTTAAACGACTTTACAACGTTATTTTCAAAGTGGGCCATGTTTTATATGCATTTTAAAGGGTCTGCTGTAGTTTACAAAAAACCCAGTATTTTTTTTAAACCAGTATTTTAATAATTTCTGCTATGAAAATCAGATACTATACCATACATTTTTGCAGTATTTACTCTCAGTTAAAAGTACCATACATTTTTGCAGTATTTACTCTCAGTTAAAAGTAATTAACAAGTCAAATATTTTTTTAGTAAAAACCCAGTATTACACGGATAAGCCGGTATTAAACCAATTTTTTGACATTTCTTAATATAACCTAAATTTGTTTAAGAACCATTCATTATGAAAGCTGCTTATTTAATACTTTATAACCATTTTTATATTTTCACCGCTAGGAGGCGCTGTTAAAAATGTTAACTTAAACTTGCCATATTTCCGGAACACATTAAGATTTTTTCAAAATTTAAATTTTGTATTTTTCTGTTAACAAAAGGCCACATAAAAACTATACATATTTTCAAAATCTTTTGATGAGCGATTTTTAAAAGTTCTTATTTGAAAAAATACCGGTTTTCTTATTAACTATGGAATTCGTTCCTAATGTTGAAAATTTTTTAGGTGAAATTTCGTCAACCCCAAAGAGTCTCTGTGCTGACTTTGTGTCACCAGACAACCGATGTATGTTACAATTTTTTTTTTTTTTTTTAAACCAGTATTATTAATTTCACATATCTTTTGGTTAAATATAATCATATCATTTTTCATTATGGTTTCCTAGTACAAACATGTTAAAGTTATCAGATTTTTTGGTTAGAAATATTAACATTTTTTCATATTAATTTCACAAAACACACTCCAGATATTTTTTTTTTTGTATTAAACTTGAACTTAACAACAAGTAGTTGTTAACAACAATCAAAATACCTTAGAAAATAAAAAAAAAAATAAACTAAACGATTTTTTATTAAGTTGCACACCCTGAAATTTTTATTTAGTTTATTGTGATTTGTATTTAATTTGTTTTTATTACAGAAAGAAAAAAATAAAACAAATAATAATAATAGTATTCCGTTGAATATTAATTACTTTCATATGGAAATGAATAGATAGTGAAGACAGACAGACTTGTTTAATTTATGCGATTTAGTTTTCTTACAGCGGATTTTTTTTTATTATTCAATGTCTCCTTTAAGTAGACGACTTGAATGAATTTTTAATAAATATTGTTTTAAGTAATATTTTATTTTCAATAAAATAAATGCATAAATCGGTAGATATTTTTTTTTATTATTTAATTAAATTCTTAATGCGAATGCAAGTGTTAAAGATTTATGTTCTTAATAAAATATTATTTTTAAAACAATATAAATTTATTTTTTTTTAAATAAACAGCGACTTGTAAGGTAAACTACATTGTTAGTAATATTTTGTTGTTTACGAAATGATAGACGTAGTCGTTTACGTAAAAATACGTAGTCATAGGCTTCATATAAGTAATACCGTCCGACAAAAATGAAAAAAAGTAGTTTAACACGAACTGGATAATACACGTTTGAAACTACAGAATAAACGTAGTAAAACTGCACCAAAAAACCACCCCAAAAAGCGATTAATTTCCCAAAAAAAAAATACCGTTTACCCCGACAGGTGGCGCTGTTGTCGCTATATTTTAATTTGTGGTATTTATGGTATGATTTGGCTAAAATACACAAAATATATTTTTAATTAAAAATAAGTTTTCTAATAAAATTTGGACTCGATAGGCAGGGCCGGATTAATCATGTCGGGGCCCCTAGGTAATGCATGTTTCGGGCCCCTTTCAGCCTTTTCATACTTCCTAAAATATATTTATTCTACCAAAATGTTTTTTTATTTTTTACTCTCCCACCACAGTATAGGGGTATACGCTTCAAAATTTCGGGCAGGGACCCCATAAAGTATATATGGGGCATTCCATGTCAAATCGGACACTTTAAAAATTTTTTTTTTTTTTTTTTTGATTTTCCATTTTGTTTATAGTTTACAGTAGTACCCTTCGAAAACTCCTTCGTGGTAAATTTTCAGATTTTTTTGATGACCCGCTTAAAAGATATCGAATTTTTAAAAATTGGTAGTTTGTTCTTTTACTCAAACTTCTTTTACTCATAACTTCTTCAATAATTGTCCAAATTTCAATTTATTTTTTTCAAAATTTTTGTTTTTTTACGTACTTTTAAAAAAAATCCCAAAAAAATTCTTAAAAGCGCGATTTTTAAGTTTTAAAATTTAAATCCCATTCTTAAAAATGTTTGTACTCTTCGATTTTCTTGAAATTTTTTTGTGTAAAACTCCTACCGATTCCACAATTTTTTTGCTCAGGAAGATCGTGGGATACGATAATTACTATTTTTTAAATTTTTTTGAAAAAATTTTATTGTAATTTTCCAATCTTAAAATCATTTCTACTAGAGATGGGCACTGGTCACGTGATTTGCGTGATTCACGTGAATCACGCGTGAGTGTGAGTGATTTTAATTTCAATCACGTGATTGTGAGTGAGTGTGAGTCGAAAAAAAATCTGAGTTAGTGATTAGTGAGTGAGTCATTTATTTTTTTGCGTGAGTTTGCGTGATTAGATTTTTTGATTTGCCCAATTCTTTTTAATTTTTTGTAAAAATTTTTATTTGAATTTTTTTGGTAAGAAAATTTTATTGCGTGAGTAGATTTTGCGTGACTCACGCGTGAGCGTAATTGAATCTGGCGTGAGTCACGCGTGAGTGTGAGTAAGTTTTTTATTACTCACGTGAATGTGAGTGAGCGTGAGTAAAAAAAAAATTGCGTGAGTGATTAGTGAGTGATTCGATTATTTTTGAGCGCCAATCTCTAATTTCTACTGCTCAAATGGTGCGTCATAGAGTGGTCATTTATAAGACCGACCCCCATTAATTTTTACGTCCTAACATTTCTTTGGAACAAACTAACACCCTATCTCCAATTTCTAAGGGGGCTCCCACACAAAACGACATTTTTTAAAATTTGCTCCAACCGCTCTAACTGCCCTAATAATGCCCTTAAAGCAAAAAAATGTATGACCAACCCACAATATTTTTTTTGTCCAAACATTTTCTCTGAACACACCTACCTTCTATCTCTAATTGTTAAGGCGGTCCCCATACAATTTTTTTTAATTTTTAGTAAATTTGTCCGAGACAGGTCATTGGTGGGACCGACCCCCATTTATTTTTACCCTACAACATTTTTTTAAAACATACCTACAGTTGGAGCAAATTTATAACAGTTGGAGCAAATTTTATAAAAATGTAATTTTGAATGGAAGCCTACTTTGGAAGTGGAGATAGGGCATAGGTATGTTTTACAAAAATGTTGAAGGGTTAAAATAAATGGGGGTCAGTCTCACAAATGACCCCTCTCGGACGCACCATTGGACCGGTAGAAGCTGATTAAATAAAACAAATTTACAAAAAATAAAAAAAATTGTATGGGGACCGCCTTAACAATTAGAGATAGAGGGTAGGTGTGTTTAGAGAAAATGTTTGGACTAAAAAAATATTGTGGGTAGGTCATACATTTTGTTGCTCTGAGGGCACTAATAGGGCAGTTAGAGCTGTTGGAGCAAATTTTAAAAATGCCGTTTTGTGTGGGAGCCCCCTTATAAATTGGAGATAGGGTATTAGTTTGTTCCAGAGAAATGTTAAGACTTAAAAGTATAAATTGGAAAATTGGAAAATTACAATAAAATTTTTTCACAAAATTTTAAAAAACAGTAATAATCGTTATCCCACGATCCTCCTGGGCAAAAGGTTTGTAGAATGTTCAAAGTGTCCGATTTAACATGGAATGCCCCATATATATACTGATCCGTGATAGATCCTAAGATGTTTTATAAATTGTGATTTGATTTCCATGCAAATGCATGTTTTTTGTTGATACTCTATAAATGATATAGACTTATTATTTTTCCGAATCAAGAGATTTGCGTTAAAATGGCATCGATTTGTTTTTGCATACCTTTGCATATTTTGGTGAAAATGCATATTTTTGCATATTTTGGTTTTAATTTCATATCTTGTGCATATTTCCAACTTTTAAGTGCATATTTTTGCATATTTCGGTATAAATTAGCAAAAAAACAAATTTAATTTTTTTTTCAAAAACTATTTTAAATTCTACAAATTTATTTTGTAAACAAAAAAAAAACATTTTTTTTCTTATAAATTTTTTTTGTAGATTGTCTGAATTTCTAAAAAAATCTTGCTTATATAAAGTTTTAAATCTTATTTTTTAAGTCCGGTGTTATTTTTCGCGTTTTAAAAAGTTTTTCGTATGGAAATAAAATTTTTATTGTACACATTTTATTTTTTAGTGCACATTTTTAGGTTTTTTAGTGCATATTTTGGATTTTTAGCGCATGTTTTCGATTTTTTAGTGCATGAAAATCTCATCCCTAGTAATGAAATATAAAAATAATTAAAATTTTTCTTTGAAACATAGAAATAATTAAAATTTTTCTTTGTTTACAAAAAATTGTTGGTCAAAAGAGTTAGAGGTCAAAAAATGCGGATTTTTTCCACTGTATTTAAAAAATTTCATTTTTTGTTTGAATTGTTGCAAAAACTAGCTGAATTATTGGATAATTTTTTAAACTTTTAATATTTGAACTTGAAAAAAATCGACTAACAAGGGAAGTATCTCAACCCTTATGAACCGATTTGCCTGAAACTTGAAATATATATAAAAGAGACGATTTTAAGGTTGGAGTGTTTCGGCTTATCGGCCATATGAGTGTTTGAAAATTTCGTTGTCCCCTTATGAAACAATGTGGACCTCCGGGAAAATTTTGATAACTCCCGAACTAACCGGAATATCCTCTAGAGCAAAAATACGTGTCGACTTAAATTTAATAAAGATTATTTCGTATTCATATGGACATCGTAGGTCTATGACTTCATATAAATACCCCCCCCCCCCCAAAATTTACACATTTTTATGAAAAAAACATTTAACGAAGCCAAACTTGTACAAGGTTATGCCACCGTTGGATAGGCATTAAAAAAACCTTTCTTCTCATATGTAAACATCATATAGTTTCTAAGAAAGAAATAGCTGAAAAATCCAAAAAACGATTTTTTCGCCATTATTTGACCCATATTTTGAACCCCTAAATCCCCGATATGGCCGATAAGCCGAGACACCCCAACCTTAGAATTGTCTCTTTTACATATATTTTACGTTTCATGCAAATCGGTTCATATGGGTTGAGATACTTCCCTTGTAAGAAATATTTTTAGAAAAATTTCAAAAAAACATCTACAAATAATTTAATTTTCCAGTGCGACCCTCGTATCTTATTTTATATTTTCTCAATCTGGACGTTATCAAGCTTAAATTAAAGTTTGGAAAATTTCCGATATAGCACATTTTTCAAAAATAGTCGATTGATAATAATCAGTTTTCGTATTGACAACTTTTCCTTTAAAGAACTGCTAACAAATATATGCCTGTTCCCTTTGAGTCACTGTAATTTAATATAACTTTTGATAATTTTTCTAAGTCCAAAATAAAAAATAATTTTCTAAGTCCCAAAAATCTCGAACTGATACAAGATTAAAAAAAATACATAGAATTATATATAACTTTTAACAAATGTTCTAAGTTCAGATTTTTTTAGTCGGAATCAAATTTTGTCAATCAAATTATGAATTAACATAGCAAGTAATGTAATGGGGAACATAAAAATGGCCTCGAACTAGAATGAACTTTTTTTAATAGCACAATTAAAAGGTCGATTAAAAAGGAATGTTTACTATTTTTAATAAAAACTAAACCAACTTGGTTTTTTGTAACATTTTTTTTTTAATTTATTATTAAATTTTTTTACAAAGTTTTGGTTTTGAGTAGGGCGCTAAAAATGCACATTTTAATTTATTTAGAGGTTTGTAGGTTTTTCTTATTTTGCTGCCGCTGTTGCCGCCACTACTACTAACTGTCAAGTTGAGTTTTTAGTTAATTGCATTCAATTTTTTTTTTTTTTTTGTTATTTGTCCTATAAAAGATTAAAATCAACACACATGTATAAAATGTAACAACAGAAATTTATCTGTCTAATGTCTGCATTTTTTTGTTTCGATGTAGATTTTTTTTCTAACGACAAAAACATACAACTGACTGACTTGAATTTGCATAAAATGAAAAACAAAATTACAATTTCCGTGTAGGAATGATATCGCTGAAAATTATTAAAAAAGGGGTTTGGGCTGATTTCTGGTTTATTTGTATAAGCGTAAGAAATTGTTTATAATTTAACATAATATTAAAAAAAAAAAATTAAATATCGAGTTTATTTGGATGACTTTTTGTAGTTAGAGACCCAAGAAAGTATAATATTTTAATGTAATATTGGGTGCACTGAACAAAAATTATCAACTTTAATTAATTTTATCGAATTTCCTTGAATTAATTTTAATTTTTTCATTAGATAAATTTTTCACAAAATACATACATAAAAATTTCATTGCTTTTATGAAAATAATCATTGTTTAAATGAATTTTCTTTTCTATGTAACTTTTTCACTAAATGTATAAACATTTACATTATTGTAATGAAATTTTTCATAAATATAATGAAAAATGCATTCATCCAATTTAAAAAAAAAAATCATTGGATCACTTCTAATGCCTTTTTCAAAGATGGTATGAACATTTTCATAACTTTAATGAACAACATTTTTTCAGGGAACTTGTATAAAATTTTCTGAAACAGAGAAAGTTTCCCTATAAATGAAAAATCATATTATAATAAAATCACATAATTTTTAAAATATTTCTTTGCGAACGGAAATCTAGATTTTAAACAACTTCTTAGATTTTTTCGTTTCTTTAACTTTTAATACACTTTTCTTTCAGTGTATTTACAAGCATTTTATATTATATACTTTAATTAGTTTATTACGTTTTATGGTAATTTTTTTTCTTTCTCAATATGGTTATTATACGCATATATAATTAATTATTGTGGGTTCTGGTTTTGAGTTTTTATATTTATTTACATTATTTTGTTTGAAAAAAAGATTTGGTTTGTTTAAAAAGAAAAAAATAGCTTATATTAAGTGTAAATGTCATGTTTTTGTATTCACTTGAGTAATTTTTGAAGTTAAACTTGGGCATTGGGATTTAAACTACAGATTCTGATTTAAATAACTTTTAGTTTTGGTGTTTCGATCTGATCAAATTATTATACTTATGGCGTTTTTTATTCTTAAAAAAATGTGGCACTTTTTCTGCCCTTTTTTCCAAAAACGGCTTTTTGGAAACGTACCACGAAAAAAATTTTGTGGGATCAAAGTCATACTTAGGTAGAAAAAAATGAAAACAAATTCGTATCACGAAAACGCGGTTTTAATCATTTTTATACCCTCCACTTACAATTAGTGATAGAGGGTATATATAAGTTTGTCATTCAGTTTGTAACTCATCGAAATATCAGTCTGGGACCCCATAAAGTATATATATTTATGATGCCCGATCGATCTTAAGACATTCTAGCGATGTCCGTCTGTCCGTCTGTCTGTCTGTGGAAAATGCTATCACGGACAAAATATTGCACAGAGATGACTGAAACTTAACATATTTATTGGAAGTTCTCCCGAGAAGTTTGGTATTGCATTTGAGCGATATCGGTTCAGCGGTTTAAAAGTTATGAGCGAAAATGTAAGCACACCTCAAAAATTTCAGTACATTCAACATAACCTAAAAATACAAAATGCTTTAATTCGGCTTCTGGTTGACATATGTGAACATAATTGAACACCAAATGGTATTTAAACAAGTACGAACATATTTTTTGACAAAAAAAGAAAAAAATCGCGGATTTTTTTTAACAAAAATTTTTTTTCGCGGAATTTTTTTTTCAAAATTTTTTTTTTTTCCAAAAGTAATTTCCTTTTAAATAAAGTTTTTGGCAATAATATTTTTGAAATTTTGGAGGGTATCACTACATTCGGCAAGGCCGAATTTAACTTTTTTACTTGTTTTTGTTTAAATAATTTTTAATGAAATTCTTAACTCCAAAACGCAAACATTATTTGTGTCTGGAAATTTAAAAAAATTTTCTCGGGACTTAGAAAACTTTTTTCCCAGATTCGGCACCATATATATATATGTATATCTCACCTTGTATGAGTTCAGACATGGAGTTGTATATCATATATTTATTTATCTAATCTTGTATGAGGTCATTCATGGAGTCATATAAAATTATATGCAATATCTAATCTAATAAAGCGTTATATATTGTATGTGGAGCAACACATTATTCGATACCCTTTTATATGGCACCATATTAAATTTTGGGTGTAAAACTTAATACAAGATACATTTAAATAAAGTACTGCTCAAAATTATAGCGCACTTTAAATTATTTTTTACAACTTATTGTTTCTATTCAAAATATCAAAAAAAAGTCAAGTTTTTTTGTGTCAATAAAACATTTTTATTCAAATTTATTTAATTTAAGTCACAATTCAGTTTTAAATAACACAATAAAAATATCAGAGGTGGTTTTATAAAAAAAGTTTTAAATAAACTGTTCATAATTATAGCGCACTAAAAAAAAATAATTAATTAAATGAAAAGTTGATCAAAATTTAAACACAGCCTGATGAACAACTTGTTCATTTAGCTTTCAAAATACATTTAATCCTATTTGAAATAGATTTGACCGATTTGGAGCAGTCATTTATGGTTGGTTTAGACCAGATATCCTTCGTAGCGCTGATCAATTCACTTTTATAGTTATTTGGTAGATTTAAGGGGCACGATCGGTAGTAGACCAATGGTTTTCAATTGGGCTAATGTCTGGTGACTGTTTTAATATCTTTTGGCCACTTTAATTGGGGAAAATTGTTGTTTCTGAACCAGTCCATTAAGAATTTCGCGTTATGACAGGGGACATTATCACTTTGAATGCAGGCCTGGGTCGATTTAGACCCAAATATTTAATCAAAATATGAAGCAAATACTTCAGAAACTGGATCGATATATCTTTTAGCAGTAGAAAGTCCTTCTTTAAAAAGTAATAAGCCGGTACCATGGGCTGTAAAACATTTGCATACGCTAACAGAACCACCACCACGTTGTGCGCTTGGCTGGAACCAATATGGTTGATCCTTATCCTGCATTGTACATCGAACAAATGATGGATTTTAACCATTATAATAATTTATTCATGACAATTAACTGATTAGTTGATTTTGTTTCATTTTTTCAATGAACAATGCAAGATAAGGATCAATCATAATGGTTCCAGCCAAGCACACAACGTGGTGGTGGTTCTGTTAGCGTATGCAAATGTTTTACAGCCCATGGTACCGCCTAATAACTCTTTTGAGAAGGACTTTTTAATGCTAGCTGCTATATCAATTCAATTTCCGAAGAATTTCCATCATATTTGGATCAAATATTTGGGTCTGAATCGACCCAGGCCTGCATTCAAAGTGATAATGCCCCCTGTCATAAGTCGAAATTCTCGATGGACTGGTTCGGAAACAACAATTTTCCCCAATTATATTGGACAAAAGATATTAAAATAGTCACCAGACATTAACCCAATTTAAAACATTGGGACTACTACCGATGGTGCCCCTTTAATCTACCAAATAACTATAAAAGTGAATTGATCAGCGCTATGAAGGATATCTAATCGAAAGCAACCATAAATGACTGCTCCAAATCGGTCAAATCGATTTCAAATAGGATTAAATGTATTTTTAAAAGCTAAAGGAACAAGTTTTTCATCAGGCTGTGTTTAAATTTTCATCAACTTTTCATTTAATGAATTAATTTTTTTTAGTGCGCTATAATTTTGAACAGTCTTTTTAAGACTTTTTTTGTAAAACCACCTCTGATATTTTTATTGTGTTATTTAAAACTGAATTGTGACTTTAATTAAATAAATTTGAATAAAAATGTTTAATTGACATTAAAAAACTTGACATTTTTTTGATATTTTGAATAGAAACAATAAGTTGTAAAAAATTATTTAAAGTGCGCTATAATTTTGAGCAGTACTTTATAATTATGTAAAGTACTGTGTATGGCCATATATTAATATATTTAATAATATGTTACTACTATATCTAAACTTTTTTAGTCGGGTATGTCTGAATTTTTGAAATTTTACCTTAACCCTTAAATACATAGCGTACCATATATGGTACATGTCTTTAATTATATGATAGTCGAACAAATTTAACAGAATCATGTTTCCAAACGCTGTAAATTGAAGTTGAGACTATATGCCTTTATAAGAATTCCGTTTCAGCTATCCTACGATTTAATTAAATTACCTGGAAGCTGTCAAAGTGGTCAAATGTACTTTTTGAAGAAATTTCCAAATGTGCCTTTCAATAGTGAAAAAGTAGTTAATAACATTTATTAATCGTGTTGAAACGAATATGGGCGAATACATTAGACTTTATTTTAGCTTATTTTAATCAGTTTTAATCAAATTGTATATCGTGGAATAGTTTTCTCCCCTATTTTCCTATGTACCATATTTGGTACACCATGCATTTCCACATGTTTATTATGTGTTGGATATATGACATTCTTTTACTTTTTTCTAGTCAAATAGATGATATAGAATGGGCTAATGATATATAATGGGCCGATGTTGGATTATATGACGTATCGGTTGAATTGATTTGTAACTCTCAAATATCACAACGTGTAGGAAATCCACCCGAAACCGATTATATCAGTATAAAGTGTAAATTTCCGACGAATAATTTTTTTGCTTTGACAAACTGGACTTATCAGTTTTTGAAGCTGCTGGAATTCCTGATATACGAATGTAAATGTCAGTTAATTTGTATGTAGTGATTTAGGAACCAACCTTTACTCCACAAAAAACAATGCAAAGGGTTCTTCGATCGCTGTGTGACTAGTAGATGATAAAAATGCTACCACAAGTCTCTTAATTAGAATGATAATGTACGCGAAGAATGCTGTAAGAATGCTGTTGTTTACGTAGGTTCAATATATTGAATTTTGACATTTTACGTCAGCACACGTAGACTCTGAAGTCCGTTATGATACCACGGTACTGTAATAGGTTCCCCTACTTGTCCTTGTCGTTAAACCAATTTGAGATTCTTATGAAACTCCCAAGATATTGAACTCCGGCAAAAGTCGTCTGACGGCACATTTATCGCTCTGCGAGCTTCCCTATAAGACAGTGTCTGGTAATTATAGCAACCACCATCAAAATCCCTCCTCCTGGAAGCGATATCATCTCACTTGTGCGCTTCAAATTAAGAGAAGGCTAAATCTGTCCTGTTGTCTCACACGTCCATCCATTTGACCATTTCTGATAAGTCTCCATCGCGGACAAAGCCGTTGATTTTGCCTGCAAGTTCTTTGTTGTAGTTTACGTAACTTCCAATGATTTTGAGAGAGCCCGCTAAAAAAACACCTACGCACAACTGTACGTGCGAAGAGCAGATTTTGTTTTTCGAAATCACTAAATTGTTTCAAAAATTTTTCATGGAGATGCTGTATATGGCACAAAAAGTTACCAATAGCATTCATTACTCTAAATTTGAAAAAAAAAATTACCAAAAAAGGGGGGAATTAAATATTTGGACATTTTGATACAACCGATTTTAGGTAAAGGGTCAAAATTTATACAGGAGAAGACTAAGGCTGGATTACTCAATGCACCGTTATAAAATAACTCTCCGTTTTTCATACAAATTTTGACATAAGGCTCCGTTAAATCGGCAGTTAGCAGCTAACTTTTCATTGAGTAATCCGCCCTAAGAATGAAAAATTATTATTAAATTTACACTAAGAAAATTATGTCATTAACTGTTTGTAGGTTATTTTAAAAAGTAATAAGTAAAGGAATTCTTGTTTTTAACTTTTTTTGTAGTTTAAAAATAGTAATTTTCTGTTTTAAAAATGAATTTTCTGTTACATCTAATTTCGGCAGTAAAAAATGTCTTCAATACAAAATAAATGAATATTCATTAGTTTTTTAATATTTTGGTTAGTCATTAAATTAACATTCAAAATTGACTGTAATATGATCTTATTTTTAATGAAAAAACAGTGGAATGGTTTTTAAATAAAATTTCATTTGTTTTAAGTGAATATTCACTGGAATGTACCTACATAATTCTTTGAGTGTGGGCTTTAATCTACTAATAATTTTAATATTATGAACTTTTAGTTTATTTTCAAATATTTTTTGGTTTATTTTTATATTTTTTTTATTGATTTCTAATAAATAAAAAAATATTTGCAGCAAATTGAATTTTATTAAAAATATGTATAGAATGCATAGTGTACCAAATATGGTACACGTCAGAAATTGTCCTTTTTCCGCTTTTCCGGGAAACTGGTGGATTTTCCAGGAAAATTAATATCCAATTCGTGTTTAGCGAGCGATTTTACATAAGGGTAGCTCGGTCTCCATATTGGGAGCTGACCTCATGCATTTAAGGGTTAAAGTCGATGTAGCAAAAATCACGCCATTTTTTAAAATTTAAATGAAAGCTCATTAAATTCTCAAATTTTCAGAGAGCAGTTATTTTCTGTTTTCGAGAAAAATGTCTTCGTAAAATATGGTAAAATTCAGAAATTTTTGCATGACAGCGTTATGTTTAATTTTTTCTAAAAAAACTCAACAATTTTGAAGATTCCGAAACACATTTATTAAACGGAGTTTTGTACGGGTTATCGATTGGCGTTATTTGTGTTTGAAAAAAATTCAGAACTGATTCTGAATTTTTCACATTTTGCATGAAAATATTTTGAGTTAAAGCTGCGAATCCATCTTCAAAATCCCTAAATTTTTTTTGGGTTTTACTGTGTTATTATTAGTTATAGAGGGTTCCTATAAATCACAAAAAGTGCATATACTAATGATCCCCGATCTCTTTATTTATGTTTCTTAGTCGATTTTAAGTCGATATAGGGATGTCCGTCCTTCTGTATGTTCAAAACAAAACAAGTAAGAAAATTATAGTCGGTCAAGACCATATAATACCCTACCCCAGAGTTTCCTGGAAAATGGGTCCCAAGTTCAAGCATGGACCGATTAGATATATATTTTGTCAAATCTTTAATAAGTGTAAAAAACACTTACAAATCAAATTTGAGTGAAATAGGCTTCGATTTGCTGCCAATAAACCGATTTAAGTGAATATCGGGCGAAATTTTTACATGGGGCGTAAGTCCAAAATGGTCTGATGGTAATGAGATTTCATAAGGTTATTGAATTACGCGTTTAACATACACAAACAAAATTTTAATTAAATATTTTCTTTTTTCATGAAATTTGAGAGATTTATGTGAAAATCGGGAAGGTGGTTTGTATGGGGGCTACAAGAAGAACTGGTCCGATTTCTTCAAAATTCGGAATGGTGGTTTGTGGAGACAAAACACGTTTACCTGCCAAATTTTGATAAGATACCTATCATAATACGGTTATAAGAGTCATTTAAGCCAAAACTAAAGAGGACCTTTTTATGGGGGCTAGGTCTAAATATAGACCGATTTTTTCCAATAGGCTTCGTCCTTGGGCCAATAGAGTTTTAAGTTTCAAATTTCAAGTTAATTGATTAAAAATTACGTATCGTGTTTACACCGTTTACATGGACAGACAGACAGACAGACAGACAGAGGACCAATATTTCGGGTTGTTACAAACATCAGCACAAACTCATTACACCCTGTACCACAGTGTGGTACAGGGTATAATAGGTAAAAAAGTCGCATAGAAAACAGTCTTAGATTCTAAAACATGTTTCGTTCAAAAAAAGTCACAGATGCTGAGACATTTTTCGTATAAGAAAGTAGCAGATTCTGAGACAATTTTCGAAAAATTCTAAGATTCTGAGACATTTTTCGTGTAGAAAAGTCTCAGATCGTGAGACATTTTAGAATATTCTCAGATCCTGAGACATTTTAGAATATTCTCAGATTCTAAAACCTTTTTCGTAAAGAATTTGTCGCAGATTCTGGGACATTTTTTATATAGAAAAAGTTTCAGATTCTGATACATTTTTCATAAAGGTCGAGTTTTAGATTCTGAGACATTTTTCGTATAGGAAAAGTCTCAGATTCTGAGATAAAAAAGGTCTCATTCTACACAAATACCATGGTTTTAATTAGTAAAGAAAAATTGCACCGAGCTGAAATCCCTACTGAAAATATTTTGTTTTTAATTTCTTTGTCTTAAAACAGGTAATATCATGAGTAGGGATGAGATTTTCATGTACTAAAAAATCGAAAATATGCGCTTAAAATATGCGTTAAAAAATTCAAAATATGCACTAAAAAACTTAAAAATATGCACTAAAATATAAAATTTGTGCAATAGAAATCTTGTTTTCATGCGAAAACCTTCTAAAAAAAGTAAAAAATAACACCGGGTTTGAATACTAACATTTAAAACTTTATGTAAGCATTATTTTTTAGAAATTAAAACAAACTATAAAAAAAATTTTAAATAATAAAAAAAACTTTTTTTTTTATTTTCAAAATAAATTTTTCGAATTTTAAATAGTTTTTGAAACAAATAAATTTGAATTTGTGTTTTTGCTAATTTATGCCAAAATATGCAAAAATATGCACTTAAAAGTTGGAAATATGCACAAAATATGTATTTAAAACCAAAATATGCAAAAACATGCATTTTCACCAAAATATGCAAAAATATGCAAAAACAAATCGATGCCATTTTAACACAAATTTCTTGATTCGGAAAGATAATTAGTCGATATCGTTTTTAGACTATCGGCAAAAAACATGCATTTGCATGGAAATCACATCCCAAATCATGAGTTTTATTTGTACCAAAAACATATTTTTTTTTTTTGTTATGCGACTTTTTACTTTCCAGAGAGGCCCCCAAGTTCTTGTGTGCCCGGGGCCTCAATACCTAATACCTTAAAGCGCTCCTGACCCTGCACTTATTGTTAGTGAAAGAAGGTTTGTCATTATATTTGTAACTCAACGAAATATCGGTCTGGACCCCATAAAGTATATATTATTGATCAATGATCGATTCTAAGACATTCTAGCGCTGTTCGTATGTCTGTTAAAATGACCATCACGGCCAAAATATTACCAAGACATAAGTGACATGTTTACTTGTTGTTGTCTCGAGAAGTTTGGTATTGCATTTGAGCGAAATCGGTTCAGCGGTTCAAAAGTTATGAACGAAAATTTAAGGACTCTTCGAAATTTTTGGTACATTCCACATAACCTTAAAATACAAAAATGCTTTAATTCGGCTGCTGGTTAACAGTTGTGAACAGAAATGGATGCCGAATGGTATTTAACCAAGAACAAACATTTACTTCATCAAAAAAAATTTCGCCGATTTTTTTTTTTTTACCAAAATTTTTTTCCGCAGAAATTTATTTTTTTATTTTTTTTGCGAATAATTTTTTTACATTTTGGAGGATATCAATACATTCGGCAAGGTCGAATTTAACTTCTTTTGCTTGGTTTTTATTAAAATATTTATACGTAAATTAGTTTTTAATAACTTACCTTAAATTTGGAACCGCTGCTGCTGCGGCGGCCGCCTGTAATGGCGGTGGCACATTGTAGGGGAATGGTAGCTTGCCAGCTACAGCAGGATTTTCAAATAACATATTCGTAAAAATTGTGAAAATTTTTCTTTAAATACAAGAGGGGATGAAGAAGCTTAAAAACACTATTTAACACTTTTTTAATTTTATTTTTTTATTTGACAAAAGATCTCTTAAAGAGCTCTTTGAAGATTTTATATTTTTTTTTTAATCTCAAGAATATTTAAAATATTTTTTTTTTATATTTTTCTTTAGAAATTTTTTTAACAAATTTTTTTTTATTATTTTTTTAAGATTTTTTATGTTAAAACTTCATTGATTTTTTTAAGTAGAATAAACTTGAACTCTTAAAATAATTTTTTTTAAATTTTTATTTATTTTTCAATATTTTTCAATATTTTTTTTTATTTATTTTAAAATATTTCTTTATTTATTTTATTATGTATTTATCTTTAAACCACAAAACAACACTTGGTTATATATTTTTTCTTGAATTTTTTTGAGATAAAAAAATATTTTAAACGACAAATTGTGGAAATAAATTTTATTATTTTCTTAATTTTTTGTTTGTTTTTTTTTTGTAATATTTTGTAAAAAGATTTATATTGTGGTAGTATTATTGAACAACTTAAACGCGGGTAGAGTATTTTTTTTTTTATTATTTGATTTCAAAATGAAATATAACGTATTTAACTTAAAGAATATCGAGATTGTTAACCACGATTGTATAATTTTATTTTTTTTTTAAATTGAGTTGAGTCTTGAGTATTGAAGTCGGCCACACATTTACAAATGATGACGATAATAATGACGACTTTAGTTTTTTTTTTTTTAGAATTTCTTCTTTATTAAGTAAAAATATTTTTTTATTTATTTAATTGATAGTTGCTGTTGTTGCTTTTGTTTTCTTTAAGATTGCTGTTGTTGTTTTTTGATATTATTATTAAAATTCTTGTTCTTGAATTTTTTTTATAAATATTTTTAATAAGAGAGCATTTAATTTAATGCTTTAGTTATTTTTTGTAATTAATGATGACAAATTGTATACAATTTTTTTTTTTTTTTTTTAAATTTGTAATAAATTTATTAAATTCACTTTTTGTTATAGTTTTATTTCATAAACACCTGCAAGAAAAAAGGAAAAAGAAAACTCATTAATATCTAATTTGTGTAAATATTTCTTGTTTTAAAATTATTTTAATATACATATTAATTAAATTAAGCCCCCAATTGTTAAATTTGGAAAATATCTACTTTTCCAGTGTCGGTAATAAAACCCCAAATGATGTTTAATAGTGTTTCTTTACAAAAAAAAAAAAAAAAAAAAAAAAAAAAAAAAAAAAAAAAAAAAAAAACTTTAGAAGAAACGTATACTTAATTTTGTAATTGCCTTTAAATAACCAGCATACGCAACGGTACACTGCTTTTTTAATAATTCGGCCATTTAGACAACATTGCGCCGAGTCCAGTGAAATGCCGGTTATTGTTAACATAATTTAAAGCTAAAGTTTGGACGCTGAATCCCACATGTACAATAAGGGTACCACCAGGGGCCCCCAAAAGTAGGAATAAAAATCAATTTTTTCACATTTCACAAATAATTTTGTATTTTAAGCATAGTTTATTAAATGTTTAAAAAATTTCATATAATTTTTATATAAAATTATCATTCAAACTAGCCAAAAAACACTGAAATCAGAAGAAATTTCGCTTATTTTTACTTCCCCCGACCATTATACCGTATTTTTTTATATGAGAAAAAAATGTTTCTGATTTTCAATTGTTGGGCAAATTATGATTCCATTAGATCTAAAACTGATGTAGAAGAAAATTAGAGATAATTGGACATTATAAAGAAAAATAATGTTTTTTCTCATCAAAAAAAATCACGGGCATATGGTCGGCGAAGTATTTATAACTTTGTCATTTTTCATCCGATTTCAATGTCTTTTGGCTGGCTAAAAGATAATTGCATATACAAAATTCATTTTTTTTTACCTTTATAAAAAAGTAAGTTTAAATAAAATGCATTTTTTATTTAAAAACCAACAAAAAATATTTTTTCTCCTTATTAAACTTTTAACCGATTTTTGGCACGTGTTCCCCTTATACGATTGTCACCAAATTTTGAATTTTTAGTTTTTAAATACCAATTAACAAAACTTGTATTTAAGAACAGGGGTAGGGTCCATACATCTATAGAGGGCCAGCGATATTATGGCGAACCAAAAATTTGCTCCGTTTTGCTTTATATGGCTTAATTTTCGAGATAGCGCCCAGCAAAAATAAATCGAGATTTTGGCGACATAGCATCTTTTTATAGCATACAGTAAGGGGAAAAAATTAAAATTTTTTGTTAAGATTTTTTATATAAAACTCAAAATATAAAATTATATTTTGATAAAATTTCACACATGCTTATCTTTTAAATATATTCAACACTTTTTGAATAAAAAACCATGAGTTTTGGACAAAGACACATGATTTCACTGCATCATTATTGCGCATTAATCAGCGCTGCAAAGAGTGCTTTAATCATAACACCTCACATTTTGAATGAAAAAAAATTTAGTACACCATTTCCACTTTAGTTTCAGAAAATACAAATTATATTACAAAGAATGTCCAATCATATTTTAGAATCTCCAATTATATTTCAAAAATTTCCAATATAATTGAACATTTTTGAAATGTTTTTAAAATTTTTTTGGTTATAAATATCTGAAATATAAATGGAAGTTTCTGAAATATAATTTGAAATTTTCAAATTTTAATTGGAAATTTTTAAAATGTAATTAGATCTCTTAGGCGATATTTCTTCCAAATGCTTGTAGGGAGTCAACTGATTTTCAGAAATAGTCAATTGTATTTAAGATTTTCCAATTGTATTCAGAAATAGTCAATTGTATTTCAGATTTTGTAATTTGTATTTCAGAAATAGTCAAATGTGCTTCATCTTTATTCTGCTTAAATCAGCTCTAGAATTCAATCCATCTTTATAGCGATTTTTTCAGCGCTCTAAAGAGATGTGAATTCAGAGCATCTTAAGAGCGCTTTTTCTGTGTATCCAACTAGTGCTCTAAAGTGTGACATCGCCTTAGAGAATCATGCATGAATTCAGCAGGTTTGGATGCGCTCCTTGACTCGAGTTTCCTTTCCAAAAGCTGCTGGCAGTTCAGCAAAATTTCTGCTGGGCGGTATTTTGAGTTAAAAAAAAGGTTTCAAAAGTTCGCAACCAGAACACTAAAAGTACCACCATATCCCCATTGCTTCAGTAAACGGTGCGTATACTTTATTATATTACGTATCCGACATGGTGTACTGTTTAAATTTAAAATATGGTACTCTATTTAATGGTCTTTGTGGAACATGGTAGAGATGGCGTGACTCACGTGAATCACGCGTGAGTATTAGTGATTTTCATTTCAACTACATGATGGTGAGTAAGCGTGAGTTGAAAAAAATCTGCGTAAGTAACTAGTGAGTCAAGTTTTTGCGTGAGTGATTATTGAGTGAGTCATTTTTTATTGCGTGAGTTTACGTGATTTGATTTGTTTTATATTTTTTGATAAAAAGTTTTTATCTCGAAATACTTGAAAATTGGAGATATTTGATTATAATTTTATATGAAGATGTTTTGCGTAAACTTCGGAAAATAAAAACTTTTCAGTTTACTAATTTTAAGTTAATCGTTACAAAAAAAAATTGTTTTTAGAATCAGCAAATTTTTCTAGTAAACAAAAATTGTTTATACCCTCCAACTACTGTATGGGGGTATTCTCACTTTGTCATTCCGTGTGTAGCGCATCGAAATATCGGTCGGGGACCCCAAAAAGTATATATGTTATTGATTAGTGATCGATTTTAACAAGGGAAGTATCTCAACCCTTATGAACCGATTTGCATGAAACGTAAAATATATATAAGAGAGACAATTCTAAGGTTGGGGTGTCTCGGCCATATCGGGGATTTAGGGGTTCAAAACATGGGTCAATAAAAGGCGAAAAAATCGTTTTTTGGATTTTTCAGCAATTTCTTTTAAAGGAACTATATGATTATGATGTTTACATATGAGAAGAAAGGTTTTTTTAATCTATCCAACGGTAGTATAACCTTGTAGAATTTTGGCTTCGTTAAATACGTTTTTCAAGAAAATGTGTAAATTTTGGGGGGTATTTATATGAAGACATAGACCTACGATGTCCATATGAATACGAAATAATCTCTATTAAATTTAAGTCGACACGTATTTTTTCTCTAGAGGATATTCCTGTTAGTTCGGGAGTTATCGAAATTTTCCCGGAGGTCCACATTGTTTCATAAGGAGACAACGAAATTTTGAAACACTGATATGGCCTATAAGCCGAGACCCCCCAACCTTAAAATCGTCTCTTTTATATATATTTTAAGTTTCAGGCAAATCGATGCATAAGGGTTGAGATACTTCCCTTGTAAGACATTCTAGCTATGTCCGCCCGTCCGTCTGTACGATGCAGTCCTTAATAAACGAGATAGACCCCTCAAGTTTGGTATAAATATGTCTAATTAAAAATAATTTTTTAGGCGTTTTTTGTATTTTTGTGAATCAAATGAAACATTTTTATGTTCGCAGAAGTTTATAGTCTTGCGCTAGGACCCAGGGGATTAAAAAATGTCGCTTTTTCTGAACCGCCCCTCTTTTAAGGCCGTGGATAAAAAAATAATTTAAGTAATAATAAAACTATAATACTTTAGTGCACAAAGCAGACAAAAATTAACTTGTAAACATATACCGCGAGGGCCAAGGAGTCTCCAAGCTCACTGACCACTTCCCCACCTTGGCCCCCCCCCCCCACCAAAACAACGCCCCTGTTAATATTTTTTTTTTTTTTAATTTTTTTACATGTTGGTGGGTATAAAATATTCGGCACAGCCTAATTTAACACTCTCACTTGTTTCTAGTATTACAGTTTTTCTAGTTACAGAAATTTAGTTTATGGAAATTTTTTGCTAAAAGCTATATAAGTATAGATCCAACCAATCCATGTTTGGACTGGAGATTCATTTCTGGCAAACCCAGGGTTTTATATCGTCAGGTCATAACCGACTATTATTTTCTTTGAAGTTTTTATTAATCAAAATGATTATGTTAATATTAACAAAAGTTTTGTAGCATCAGAATTTTTTTTTTTTTTTAGACAATTTTTTTTAATTTTAGAAAATTTTTTTGTTAATTTAACAAATTTTTTTTGAGTAATTAATCTGTTTAGTTTGAGCACTTAGCACTTTTTTGATCTTATCCAAAAAAAAAAAAATCTATTAGTTAATATAAAAAAAATTATTCGCTTTATTTTTTTTTTTGTTTTTATTTTTTTTTTTAAATATTTTCATATAGAAGTTTTTTATTTTTTTTTTTTCATTTTTTCTACCTTTTTTGTAATTTTTTTTTTTTGTAAAGAAAATCTCATTAAAAATAAACTCCTGTAACTTCTTGTTAAATCGATGACTATTAATGTCAAACTGTTTGTTTTCTGTAATAAAAATTATAACAAAAGTCAATGTATTACAATGAATTTATACAATTTGTTGAAATTCGCCGTGTTGCCAAAATTTTTGTTTGTTTGTCAGTAAAAGTAACAACACATTGGCAAACAAATACAAATAAGAAAAACATGTGATAAATCCTGTTTAGGCAAAATATTAAACTCTCCGAAAAACTCTCATATTAAAACAAAAACAAACAAATGTTCTCTAAAATAGCTCTTCTGCCATTAACAATATCCTGTTTGTTAAGGAAAGGAAAAGCTGAAAGAAAGAGAAAACTCTATAGCTATTTATAGAATCTCACTCTTTCTGTCTTTATTTCCAACTTGTTTATACTCTCTCTCTCTCGTTTTCTTTTAACTACAAATTCATTACTAACACCCGCACTTTCGGCAAAAAGAAAGCATTTAGCAAAGTTTTAACTAAATTCTCACAATCAGTATTATTTTAAACATGTTTTTAGTTCACGAAACAAAAAAACCTGTATGCAACATAAAGTGTAATTTGTTTCTGTAAAGTAAAATAGAGAATAAAGATAGAAGAAACTGCTGTAGAAAATCCTAAGAACCCCATTAAAAAAAAGAACATGAAAAAATTTTTAAAAAAATACAAAAATACAATAAAAACAACCACTAAACTACTACGAACTTATTTCTGAGAATTTTTTGCAACAAACAAACACTCATACATTGAATTCTCGGTGTTTGTGTGTGTTTTAGCCTCCTTCATTTATAATTCCAATAAGAAATTCAACAACAACAAAAAGTTCTTATACAAAGGTCTGTTGAAAACGTGCACGCGTAAATTGAATGAAAAATAAATGTGTTGTGTTTTTTATACTTCTTCAACGTCCAGAGTGGCCAGTTTACAGTAGGAAATGTTGTTTTTGATTTGGGTATAAGGTATTTTGAAATGTAATATTTGACCATAGTATGGCACACGACACATGTGTCATTCTAGGGGTACATTTCTGATGTGTCAGTAGCATGGCACATCTGAAATGTGTCGTGTGAACATAGCAGGGCATATGTGTCATGTGCCTAAATACTCGCACAAACATACACATTTCAGATGTGACATCTAAACTTTTTTTCCATTCTGCGCAAAGTTAGGGCTTCTTCTCCTTGCACCCTGGGATACCTGAAAGATCAATCAGGGGTTTGGTCTACTTCCAGTGGGCAGTCGCTGGAAATTCTTCTAAACACGCATTTTCCGGGCAATTACATGACGCCGTTTTTAGTTTTATAACACTCTGACGCCCAAGCATCTGAAATTTGCTTCGGAAATAATAAATATGCCAACATAGATCTGGACGATTAAAAGCTTCAGGCCATATAAATCCCCTGGACCTGATTCTTCTAAACACCCATTTTCCGGGCAATTACATGACGCCGTTTTTAGTTTAATAACACTCTGACGCCCAAGCATCTGAAATTTGCTTCAGAAATAATAAATATGCCAACATTGATCTGGGCGATTAAAAGCTTCATGCCCTATAAATCCCCTGGACCTGATGATATAATTTCGGCTAAGATGCAGCAAGTGTCGGAATATATAACATCTTGTAGGGTTAATTGGAGCACCTTCTCGATCATGATTAGGGGTTTGGAAAGGGCCGACTTCTTACATGGAAGTATTCTTAATCGCTCATTAGGTTACTGACAGGTTTTCTTATCGGACATTATAAAGTAAAGTATCACTTGCATAATTTAAACCTTGGTGCATCGTCTTTGTGTCGACTTTGTCTGGAGAAAGTAGAAACAACGCAACACATATTGTGTGAGTGCGTCGCAATTTGTAGGTTCAGAAAACGGTTCTTAGACAGGGAATTGCCTAATTCTGCGGATATAATGAACATTATTCCATCCTCTGGAATAATGTTCATTAGGAACATTGAAGAGATTTTGAATTAAATTTATAGATCTTGGCACACAAGACCCATAAGGGTCGCAGTGCCGGCCGTTAGGGCTAGATCACCCCTTGAATATAGCATCTACACGGCATGCATAAACTGGTAACATATTTCTTTCAAATGGAGAAATACCAGAGACATCTTTAATCCGAAGGCTGGACAAAATTCCCACACTGCTCCGAAGGATTTCAGACCAATTAGTCTGTCTTCTTTTTTGTTAAAGACAATGGAACGAATGCTAGATTCATATTTGCGTAGAATAATAGAGCCGAGGTTGCTTTCGACTAGGCAACATGCATACTGCAAGGAGACTAACGGAACTGTTCTTCATGATCTCGTTGGTACCATCGAGATAGGAGTACACTATTGGGGCCTTTCTTGATAGGTGGCTTTTAATAATGTCATCCCAGACTCGATAATTGTGGCATTTTCTAATCTGGGAGTGAAATTCTTTCGCCGCTTCTTTGGAACCTGGCACTGAGTTCAAAGCTGCTTGTCTTTTTTACAAGGAAAAGTAAGATTCCTGCTTTTGATCGAATTTCTCTGGAAGGCACTGAAATTGCCTTCTCAGATGGAGACAAGTATCATGAAGTATTTTTAGATAGGAAGATGAATTTTAGGCGTAATATTGAGGAACGGGTGAGAAAAGCAACAATTGCCTTTTATTCCTGTAAAAGGGCAGTTGGAAAACGATGGGGATTTGGCTCTAAAGTCGTTCATTTGATTAGTGCAGACAAAAGAGAACTGTGTCTTTATCAAGAAGGTACAAAGAATGGCATTAGAAATCCTTCTTCACCTGATACCATTGGACATAATTGGGTAGTTAGTATGCGGATACGTCGGCAATTCGACTAAATAGTACACTTTATGAGTCTTTTTGAGCGCCACTTTACAGCTATGGTACCTTCCAGGGAGTTTTGGATGATGTGTTATGTACAACCGCAGTCAACATCTAGTCTGACAGTCAAGCCGCGGGCAAGTTCGTGGAGTCAATGTTTCTGAAAACAAGATAAATAAGGTAACCAAGGAGTACGACTCATATGGGTACCAGGGCACAGAGACATTCTAAGGAATTGCGAATCCGATGAGCTTCCAAGACTGGGAACTGCCTTACAGATTCCAACAGAATTGGAATGTGTTGGTATGTCTCTAAAAACTTGCAGGCGAATTCTACTGCTTTGTTTCGCGACAAAGACTAACCAGAGATGGGCACACAGATGGACGTGTGAGACTACAGGACAGATTTGGCCTTCTCTTAATCAGAGGCGCACAAGTGAGTTGATACATCTTAAGCACGCACAACGGTTAAATGTACCGTCAAATTACTTTTGCCGAAGTGGCATGGACGAGGAGTTGAAAACTGTCGAACACTTTATCCGCCATTACATTATCCACTATTACTACAGCGGCATCGACGTTACCGTCAAGGAAACAAAGTTTGCCGCTGAATTGCCGAAAAAATTCCTTGAGTTCTACCCAACGAGCATTTTCGTAAATATAAACCGAGCGTTTAGTAGCCGACCGAGAAACGCTCTGAAGTGCCAAGTACGAAAGGATAAAGAAATAGTGTTATGATCCGAATTATCAAGCGGTTCAAGCACTTTTACTTCATACTTTGAAGGGTGTGAAGTAAGAAAAGATCGATAGTATTTTGTTGTTGCCCTTAAACACACGGATTGTGTATTGGTTCGTCCACTAGTTGTGCCAAGTGGTTGTGCGCTGCGAAAAGCTAAACGTATTTGCCTTCGGGGGTGGTATGGCTGAAATGGAGAAGCCAAGAGGAGTTGTGAAGTACCCAACGACGACTACTTAAGCGCTCGGACAACTCGCAAAGATTTCGGTGATGTTATTTGATGCTGCGAAAAGCTTAACGTATTGGCTATCGGTAGTGGTATGGCTGAAACTGCGAAGTCAAGAGGAGCTGTGAATATCGGAGATGTTATCTAATGTTATTAAACAAGTTGCTTAACAAAACACCAGTAACCGTGCTGGGCACAGAACCAATACCTTTTTAAACACGTACCCCTTAAACGTTCAAAAGCAGCAATTGTGAACGGCACATTTAACAAAAAAAATATTTGACGTCACATTTAGTTCGTAACAGGTCAAAGTCGGTCTGAGGCATAAAGTACCATAGCAAGTTGGCAACCCTATCACTTCTTCTTTTCAGAGTTTTTTGTTGATTTTTTTGCTTTTGTTTGTGTTTGCTGTGTTGCTGTTTGTATTTATACCCTACGTTACCCTATGGTACAGGGCATAATGAGTTTGTGCTGATGTTTGTAACCAACCGAAATATTGGTTCCAGACCCACTTTTAAGTATACCGATCGATTCAGAATAACTTTTTGAGCCGATTTAGCGATGTCCGTCCGTCTGTCCATTAAGGGTGGGATAGTGTTGTGTGAGATTTTAAGCAGCAATATTCGGAAGCGCTAGAACCGCTCATTTTGTGAGGTTGGTGAAAAAAGTGTATGAGCCAAAAAATGGGGGAGGTCGGATAGGATCTAGGGGTCGCTCATCGGGGTCAAAGTTGGGCGTAGAGGGAAAAAAATCCACAAAAAGCCCCAAAACTCCCCTGGTTTTGCTACTAGAGGGGTCAAATGTGAGACCGACCCCCATTATTTTTTCCCCCTGAACACTTTTGCCAAACATACCTAAGCCCTATCTCCAATCCCTAAGGGGGGTCCCATACAAAGGTTCAATTTTTAAAAAATCTTGCTTCTACCGCTCTAGCTGTCCTAGAAGTCACCCTAGAATAATCAAATGTATGAGCGATCCCCAATATTTTTTCAACCCCAACATTTTCTTAGAACATACCTACACCCTATCTTCAATCCTTAGGGTGGTCCCCATACATTTTTTTTTTATTTTTTCTTAAATTGTCATATTAAATCAGCTCCTACCGGTCCAATGGTGCCTCCGAGAGGGGTCATTATCAAGACCAACCCCCATTTATTTTTAGCCCCCAACACTTCTTCTGAAGATACCAATTCCATATCTCCAATTCCTAAGGGGTCTCCACACAAAATGACATTTTTGTAAAACTTGCTCCCACCGCTCTAACTATCGCAGGGGTGACCCTAGAGAAGTTAAATGTGTGACCGACCACCAATATTTTTTCAGCCCCAACATTTTCCCCAAACAAACCTACCCACTATTTTAAAGCCTTAAGGGTGTCCCCACACATTTTTTTTATTTTTTTATAAAATCTGCGCCTTCCGCTCCCACTGTGCCTTTTAGGGACGGGAAATGCAGTCTGACCCCCATTAATTTTTGCCCCCTACATTTTTTCTGAACATACCTACGCCGTATTTCCACTTTGTAGGGGTGCTCCCCTGGGGAAAACTAAGTGTTTGAAACCAAATTCGGCAAAACGTCTGGACCAGGAGTGCTAATGTTTGCGCGTTTTAAAGAGCAGTGGGAAAATATAAAAGACAAACCGTACAGTCCTGGCATAGAAGATGAGGAAGTGCAGGCAACATACTCAAGTCCAAACTGACATCAAGTTGTTTTGTTGGGCTCAAATAAAAGAAAATCAACCCAGAGACGACTACAAGGAGTTTCTTGAAATTGTTTTATTATACCTTGGCGAAAATATTCCTAATAAGCATTTTAGCCCACCAGGACCCATCAGTCATGCTCGATGGATGGCAAAAGGCATATATTGCCTAAAAATGTTTTTGTTCCGAATATATCTCGGTTTGGCCAAAAAAGAATTAAATGCACTTCTTGATGTGACCGTTTTCATCATAACAATTTACGTAAAAGCTTGGTTTAGCGCTACCAAAGCAATAGAAGCTCCAAATAATGATTTGATTTTTTTGAAAGCGATTGCCAATTATGCTTCAATTGATAAGATTGTGCCGCAACGATTGGTGAAGAGATTCTGTGAACATTTCTGATATCTCAGTGGCGAAGCCGTTGCTCTCGCACTATTTGATCCAAATATCTCTTGTGAAATAAAACGAAAAATGTTGAATGCAATTCGCATATTTGAAGAAGAGAAAGAGGAATTGGAGGAAGAGTTATCTGATGATGAGATGGACGAATCGTCTAACGAAGACATCGAGGAAGAAGAAGACGATGATATCGGGGAAGAAGATGCCTCAGAGGATAGCGGTACATGTTGTTGGATTCGAAGGTGTGAAAAGAATTAACATGGCATCGAAACAAGTGAATCAAGAACTCATAAAAACTGATTCAAGCCACTACGTCACACCTGAGACTCCAACATTTTTTGCACGCTTCGGAATAACAACAAATTACGTAAATTACATGTGGTCAACGACGCTGCCGAAAGAGGCGTAAAATTAATAGAAGACTATAACAACGTGTTGTGCCGTAACGAGGAGGAAAAAATAGTTTTGCTTCAGGTCGTGGTCGAAAATCGGAAACAATATCCATCACACGATAAAAATAAATTAATTTGATTTATAGTTATGTATATTATTTATCATTTTTTATTATTTTCAAGTTAAAAAAAATATTTTTTTACGCTTAACAAAAGTTACTATTAAATTACAAATTTAAGACCTCGGATTTCTCGATAAAATAAATAAAAAAAATTGTGGGCTATCACCTTGAAGATAGAGGGTAGGTATGTTTGAAGAAAATGTTTTGGCTAAAAAAATATATGGGCAGGTCATACATCCCAGTAAAAACTTCTATTACCAAGTAATGGGGTTTTCGCCTTAAAATAGATGGTGGTATCTAGTTACTAGGTTGGTGAAACACTCTTTATTTTAACATGGCGATGTCATTGGAATAATGACCGCATACCCACTCGCTTACGAGAATGCTACTGAAAAACTACATACATTAGTCCCACAAATAATGAGCTACAAGTAGCCCAAAAATAACTCGTTACCCACTCCTTACAAAAATGCTACCAAATAACAGCATACATTAGTCCTAAAAATAAGTAGCTACTAGTAGCCCAAAAATAACTCGTTACCCACTCCTTACAAAAATGCTACCAAATAACAGCATACATTAGTCCTAAAAATTGGCCGTCTTCCCTCAGCAAGGAATTGCGTCAAGAGTAAAATATTCGCTTCATGCCTATTCGTCAGGATGATAAAGTTTATGTTAAACGCGGTTATTTCAAGAGCAACCAAGCCGGAAAATTTCTCCAATCTAAATGAAAGAAAAGCCAACGGAACCAATGTTTACGTTGATATCCATCCCTCCAAATGTTTGATTGTAAAATTCAAATAATACAAGGACCGAAAATATATCTTGGAACATAGTAGAAAGAGACATTTGGCTGCATAGGGCAGGACCAATAACAAATATACAGAACCGACTTCTTGTCAGCCCATGGAAACCACATTAAATACTATCTTAAGTTTTAGTCTATATAAGAGTGAGAAAGTTTTTAAGGGGAAATACTGTCTATGATGTTTTTTACCTTTTAACCGGTTTTAACATATGGTGTTTTCTTTTCTGGCAAATAATGTGCCTTTTTTTTGCATTTCGCCCCAAAAATTATGCTTTTGTGTTCTTTTCTAAAAAATGCCAACCATTTTAAAGAATATCGTGTTCTTTTCTAAAAATGTCTGCCCTATAAAGTGCAAAAAAGTTGCACTTTTTACCCCGTAAAAAATCACGGGGTTGAAATTGCCTTATACAATAGCTGACTTTTTCTGTGTTGTTTTCTAAAAACAGCTGTTAAAAAATACAGGGCAGAGTATTTTTGTATGTTGTGTTCTATTCCAGTCAAATAAAATGCAATTTTTTGAAGGTGTGAGTTAAACATTTTAAAAATGTATACCCTTAAAAGGCAAATATTTTTTTTCAGAAAAGAAATCACCAATAGTTTAAACAACAAGGCAAACAAATAAGTTAAATTAAAATTTGGAAAACGATCCAAAATTTCTAGAAAAACAATTACAATTTACAAAAAGCCAATTAAAATCCATAAAACTTCAATAGAAGTTATGTAGACTAATTAAGGCTCACAAATCACTATCAAGTGTCAACTAGATCCAGGTTTTCAAATATCAATTTGGTTTTCTAAACTTTAATGTGACTGTTCCCAATTTTAATCAGAATTCCTGAACTTAAATTTCTGTTAACGGAGTTTTATTAGAAAAAGTAGAGATATGTTAATCTTTTTTAAGCTAAATGTTCAAGTTCTTTCTAAATTTTCTTTAGAATTTTTTTAATTTTAATATAAAAAAGATTATTTGGACAACTTATTAAATATTTTAAATCGTATTTACCAGTAACCGGTTCTGTATGAGGCTATCAGTAACTCGTTATTTGTTAACACGAAGTAACCGGTCCTGTATGAGGTTATCGGTAACTCATTATTTGTTAATAAGAAGTAACCAGTTCTGTATGAGGTTATCGGTAACCCATTATTTGTTAACAAGAAGTAATCGAGCAGGTAACGAGTCCTCATTACATAGAATGCAGGCGGTAATGGGGACTTAATACCAAGTTTTTACTGGGATTTGACTTCTCTACATACATTACTAATTTAGTTTTCCCCAGGGGAGCACCCCTACAAAGTGGAAATACGGCGTAGGTTTGTTCAGAAAAAATGTAGGGGGCAAAAATTAATGGGGGTCAGTCTCCATTTACCGTTCCTAAAAGGCAGAATGGGAGCGGTAGGCGCAGATTTTATAAAAAAAAAATTAAAAAATAAAAAAAATGTGTGGGGACACCCTTAAGGCTTTAAAATAGAGGGTAGGTTTGTTTGGGGAAAATGTTGGGGCTGAAAAAATATTGGGGGTCGGTAACACATTTAACTTCTCTAGGGTCACCCCTGCGATAGTTAGAGCGGTGGGAGTAAGTTTTACAATAATGTCATTTTGTGTGGGAGACCCCTTAGGAATTGGAGATATGGAATTGGTATGTTCAGAAGAAATGTTGGGGGCTAAAAATTAATGGGGGTTGGTCTTGATAATGACCCCTCTCGGAGGCACCATTGGACCGGTAGGAGCTGATTTAATATGACAATTTAAGAAAAAATAAAAAAAATGTATGGGGACCACCCTAAGGATTGAAGATAGGGGGTAGGTATGTTCCAAGAAAATGTTGGGGTTGAAAAAATATTGGGGGTCGGTCATGAATTTGATTCCTCTAGGGTGACTTCTAGGACAGCTAGAGCGGTAGAAGCAAGATTTTTTAAAAATTGAACCTTTGTATGGGACCCCCCTTAGGGATTGGAGATAGGGCTTAGGTATGTTTGGCAAAAGTGTTCAGGGGGAAAAAATAATGGGGACCGGTCTCACATTTGACCCCTCTAGGAGCAAAATCAGGGGAGTTTCGGGGCTCTTTGTGGATTTTTTCCCCTCTACGCCCAACTTTGACCCCGATGAGCGACCCCTAGATCCTATCCGACCTGCCCCATTTTTTGGCCCATGCATTTTTTTTACAAACCACACAAAATAAGCGGTTCTAGCGTGTCGAAATCGAAAACTCGTGCACTATCCCACCCCTACTGTCCATGTAAACGGTTTTATCACGATACCGGTCGTAACTTTTAATCAATTGTGTTGAAATTTAAAACTTAAGCCTCTCTTGGCCCAAGGACGAAGCCTATTGAAATTGGAAAAAATCGGTCAATGTTAGTACCCATAAAAAAGTCATTTTTAATTTTTGCCTAAATGACTCTAATAACCGTATTCTTCCGAAATTTGGCAGGTAAACGTGTTTTGTTTTTATATCACAGTTTCAAATTTTCAAGGAATCGGACCAGGACTTATTGTAGTCCCCGTACAAACCACCTTCATGGTATTCACATCTCTCAAATTTCATGAAAATAGAAAATATTTGGTTCAAACTTTGTTTGTGGGTGTTTAACACATACTTTAATAACCTAATTAAATCTGATTGTAATTGAACCATTTTTGGACTTAGAATATGGAAATTTCTCCCGATATTCAGTTAAAGTAGTTTATTGGCAAAAAATATTTGGTTTGTGAGTGTTTTTTACACTTGTAGAAGATTTGACAAAAGATAGATCCAATCGGTCCATGTTTGAACTTGGGACCCATTTTCCGGAAACACTGGTGTAGGGTATTATATTCAGACTGTTCTTACTTGTTTTCAGTTGGTTCCTTTTTTTCTTGGTCTTGTTATTTATCTTTATGTTTAACTTTGTTTTTGTTTAATGATTTTATATGTTACAAAACAAAATACATACATCTACACTTCATACATATGTATTTATGTAGTTGTATGAGAAAACCTGATTCCTTTTATATTTCTTTTTATGTATTTTTTTTTTCCTTTTTGAATTTATTTTTATGTTTTATTTTTTGCGTTTTAGGAATTATGTATTTTGATGTTTGCTTTATCATACATATTTATGTTTTTAGGTTTATGTTTTTTTAAGGAATTGTTTAAATTTTTGATAAAGTAAAGACAGATCGCAGTTTGACAGTTCAAATTTTCAATAATTTTAATTAAATGTTTCTTTATCAATTTTGAAACCGGAAATACCTATGTACTACTCAGAAATTCTAATTAGATAATATGAACGCATTGGCGTGAAAATTGTATTTGTTAAAGTGGAAAATTTTAAATTTAATTGAGGACCCTAAATATGAAAAATATATGCACAGTCAATATTATTTCTAATGGAAAATTTACAGTTAATCTTTTTATACCCTCCAAATATTGCTACTTTGTAAAACCTCGAAATATCGGTATATGACCCATTTTCAAACTGAATTGTTATGTTATACCCCATTAGAGTTGGATTTTTATATCCACCACTTATTGTTAGTGGTAGAGGGTATATATGAATAAGTTTGCTTTCGTAATTCATCAAAATATTAGTCTGGACCCCAGAAGTAAATATTTTTGATCGTTGATCGACTCTAGGGCATTTAAGCGATGTTCATCTGTCTGTTTAAATGGAAATCACAGTCAAAATATAACAGAGATATGACTGAATTTATTTGTTGTTGTCCCGACCAGCTTGGTATTGCATTTGAGCAAAACCGGTTCATCGGTTAAAAAGTTATGAACGAAAATGCAAGGACGTCTCGAAAGTTTTGGTACATTTCACACAACATAAATATACCAAATGCTTTAATTCTGCTGCTGGTTGACATAAATATGTGCCAAGGGTATTAAAACAGAAACAAACATATTTAAAAAAAACTTACGGAATATTTTTCACAAAAATATTTTTTCCGGGCATCCCGTCACAAAATTGCTGACTGTTGGAAAATTTATGAAAAAAATGTTCATAAACCAGCGGTCAACATTTTTAAAAAATTATGTTTTCGGCCAAAATTCATGTCAAAATTTCGTAACCAAATCCGTCTCAAAAACTATGAATTTTTGTGTACATTATTGGAAAAATATTTAAAAAAAATTCCGAAACAAAAAATTCCAAAATCGCTGATTAGCATTTTTTTATATCTTTTTAATATTTTTTAGATAACATTCTTAACGTTTACTAACGCTTGGGACCAATTTGGATAAAAAAATATTTTTTTGTTTTTTCCATAAAGCACGCAAAAATAAATTCCCAATTTAATAAGCCGGATTTTGTTAAAAACATGAATTTTTTCAAACTGCTGGTTGCCGACTAAAGATACCTTTTTTCATAAATTTTCTCACAATCAGCTATTTAGTGGCCATCGTTCGGCACGTATTACGACACGAAATTCGAAAGTTTAGATTTGACTTGAATTTCAGATTGATTGGATTAAAAAAACCGAGTTTTAAAAACATTGGTACACCACAAAAGTATTTTTGTCACTCAAAAGTATGTTTACACTAAAAAAAAAAAAATACACTCGAAAAAAAATTTTACACTCAGAAATAATATTAGTATGTATTTTTTTTTTTTTTACAAAAACTACAAAAAAAAGTTTTTTACTCAAAATAAAATATTTCTAATCAAAATTGTTAATTTTTTCTCGCTAGAAAGTTTACTATACTTTAAAAGGGGCATTGTGGAGGGTATTCATAGGTTCGGTCTACTTGTTTAAACTTTTAAAAAAGCAATTGTAATTTTTTTCAAGAAAATTTTTTTTTTCAAAGTGTTAATTATTTTTGTTTTTTTTTAACAAAATTTTTATTTTTTTTTAAATTTAATCTTTCAAAAAAAAATTGAACATTTTCTTGAAATCTGGTTTTCTACACTCAAAAAAAATTTTTGTAAAATTACAAGTAAAAGGTCTTGTAATTCTATATTACTAATATTTTTTGTCTTTTCACAAAAATTTTTGTATTTTTAATAAAACGAAAACTATAGCTTGCTTTGTAATTTTACTATTATATGTTGGTAAATTTATTTTACAAATTTTTTAGGTAAAGTTATTTTACAAATTAAAAAAATATTAAAAGGTGTTTAGTTTTTACACAGTGGTTCAAAAGTTATGAGCAAAAGACTAAATTTCGGCAAGGGTTTTTCGTGAATTTACGAGAGGCAATTCTGAGGATACTGACGCTTGGCATATATTTTTCGTTCCCCTAGCCTGAATCATATTGAATTTCAGCCAAATCGGTTCAGTGGTTCAAAAGTTATAAGCAAAACCGTGAATTTCAGATTAGTTTCACCTTAAATTCATGTGTTGAAAAGCCGTTAAACATGTTTTAAAAACATTGGTAAGTCACAAAAATATTTTACAACGTATTTTTGTCACTCAAAACTATTTTTACACTAAAAAAAAAATTCACTCAAAAAAAATTTTACTCAAAAAAAGTTTTACACTCAAAAAAAAATTTAGTAAATTATTATAATTTTTTTTTTTTTTTTTAAATTACTATAAAAAGTTTTTTTACACAAAATAAAATATTTCTAATCAAAAATGTTAATTTTTTCACGTTAGAAAATTTACTATCACTTAAAAAGGGCATCGTGGAGGGTATTCATAGATTCGGCCAAGTCGAGTTTAACTTTTCTACTTGTTTTATTTCTAATTTTTTAAAAATACTTGTAAAAACAATTAAAAATTCGAAAAAATTGTTATTTTTTGACTTATTTTTCCTGAAAATATAAGAAATTTCTCGTGTAGCCTCTTTCGCAATTCTCATATGTTCTACTTAAGAAAAACGTAATTCCGAAAAAAATAAGAAAAGTGCAGTGTTATACTCTAAAAAGTTTGTTAAAAGGGTTCAAGTGAAAAAAATCATTTAGATTCTGCTGTTGTTCAAGTGCTCCAGCTGCCGAGAAGACGGAAAAATAAGATGCACCAATGCAAATAAACAAAATTTTTTGTAAATTTATAAAACAAATATGAAAAATTTAAAGAATAAAATTGTATACTTACAGAATAAAGTTATTTTACACAAATTAACTAAAGAAAATACAAAAATAATATTGTAAAATAACAAATTATTTGGGCAAACTACTGTTTTTACGGCAAACAAATTTAAAAAAATGGTATATTTACAATAAAAATTTGTAAATTTACCACTTTTTATTGTAAATATACAAGTTTTTTGCCAAAAAAAAACAGTAGTTTAAACAACTAATTTGCAAATTTACAACTTTTTTTATTATTTTCCACTTTATCTTTGTAAAATAACAATTTTTTTCTGTAATTTTAGAATTTTGTTGTGTAAATTTCCATATTTGTTTTGGAAATTTACCAAATATTTTGTAAATTTACAAAAAAAAAAAACTTGCGGCTCGAAGTTAATATTTCGCAAACAAAAATTGTAAATTTACATTTTTTTACTGTAATTTTTTAAAATAAATAATAAATTCCCGTAACACTACGGGAATGTTTGCTACACACAAAAAATTATTGGCTAAAAATTTTCAATTAAATGTATTGATCAACAAAAATTAAATGAGTCAATCAATGTTTTGATTAAAATTTTTGCTATTTTTTGTTACAAATTTTCAACATACAAGATTTTTTTCGCTTTAATTTATTTGAATAGATTAATTCAAAAATATACAAAATAATCGGGCTTTACTGTTTTTATTGTTGGCAACATATTGGAAAGCAGAAAAGATGAATTTTTTGATAATTTTGTCATAAGCTTGCAATTCATTTGTTAAATCAATCATTATTTTGATTGACTTTAAACAAAAAATTTATCAAATTTTTTATCAAAATCGAAAAAATGTTTGATTGAAAAAATTTTCAATCAATCACCTACAATTTGATGATTGGTATAACAATTTTTTTAATTGGAGGAATTTCAATCAAAAAATTGATTGAATCCGCGTTTTTGTTGATTGAAATTCGTTTCAAATTTTTTCTGTGTAGTGCATATTTGAAGAAAACTACCTCGTTAAAATACGGGGATTTTATGTGATTTTACAAACTTTTTTTTTTTGAGTGTAGATATTCCTGTTAAATTAGCAAAATAATCTTCTGGGGGTAATTATGTAACTTGATAGTCGTCAATCGTATCGTTTCCATCGTTATTCCATTACCATATAGTGTCAGTTTATGGCAATAGTATAATGAGCTAACGATGACGTTGACGATCATCAAGTTACATAATTAGCCCCCTGATTTCGATTGTAAATCAACCAAATATTTGGTAAAAACGGTCGCTTGTTAGTCCATAATACAAAACTACGATTTTTTTTCAACAAACTCAATTTTTTATTCCAAAATATTTTATCGTGTCAACAAATAGTGTTTGTGTTTCTAAATTTCTTTGTTGAAACAAAATTTCATTTGTCAGATCAACAAATTGTGTTTGTTGAATTTCTTTGTTAAAAAAAAAAATTAGATTTTCTACTTTTGTCAGATCAACAAATTGTGTTTGTTGAATTTCTTTGTTGAGAAAAAATAATTCTTTTTTCAACAATTTAATTTACAAAGTTTGTTGACATTACAAATCTCCGTATAGGAGCACTTTCAGTGAAAAAATTAATTGTATTCACAAATATGGGGGTCAATATAACAGTTATTTTCTGTGAAAATGACAGAGAATTCAGTCAAAACATCCATTTAAAGACAATCCCCAAAAAATCCTCAAAATTTACATTTAAAATAGGGTTTCATTGGCCGTACAAAAAGCCATCATCAATTTTTTTCAAACTGCTTCCAAATACCGAATTCAGGCTAAAAACATTTTTAGGACAAACTATCGGAAACTATCATAAAAAACTTCATACGATTGTCATAAATGGGTTAAGAAGTTGTTAAAGTCTCAAAGTCTTCCCACTTGTAGGAGGTTTCACTACTTTAAGTTTTTTTGAACGTAAAACTCAAGTTGTATGCTTTATATTTTTTCTGCATTAATTTCACAATTTTTTTTTTTGTGAACAACGCATAATATTCAAGAACAGAAAAATTCATGAAGCATAAATATTTAAACAAAAGCAAACTAAAGCATAATAAAAGCACAGACACAGACTTAACAGAAACCAACACACCAGCACTAGAATATTCAAACGAAAACCGACATTTTATGCAAAAATACAAAATAAAAGTGACAGAAACAAAAAAAAATAATAATACAACTTTGACAACCAACAACGAACGACGCTTAAAAACGGAATTAAAAAAAAACGACAACCAACAAAATATAAACTTTAGTTAACAAAGTTTTTTGTTGAAATTACAGCAGAAAAAACATGCAGCTTCCGTTTTCAATGTTAAATTTTTGTTTTTAAATAAAAAAAAAAACTGATCTGATACACATTCACTAAAAAATTTATTTTATGTAAATTTTATTTTAAAAAAAAAACAATAAAAAATTACTTTAAATTATAAAATTTAATTAAAACTTTAAATTAAAAACACCTTTTATGGGCTCAAAATGATGATGATGATGATAATGTTCTTGTTGTTGTTTTTGTAGCGGAGATTGCTGTAGATTTTTATTGAATTTATTTATTTTTTTATTAAAAAAAAAGAAAACTTTTTTATTATTTTGTTTTTATATTTAAAATCATTTGTTTAAAAACTCGGTCGTTTAAAAGGAAATGACGTTTTTTTGCTGTTGTTTGTTTTAAACAAATACACACAGATTTTATTTCTTTTAAAAATTTATTTGAACCAGATTCAAAAAAACAGAATTGTTAAAACACACGTTACGGCTTTTAATTTTTATTTATTTTTTCTTTTTGTTGGCTTTTAATTTCGATTTTTTTATATTTTAATATTTCGAGAACCAGAAAAAAAAACTTTGACTTTGTTTAATAATCATAAAAACCCGCTTAAAGTGTGTAAACGTAATAACGGTCGGAACCGAACTAAACAGCAAACCACTCACTATGCAAAATTCAAACCAATTTCAAAAAAACAAAAACCTAAAAAGAAATCGTTACGTTTTCCACGCACATTGTCTCCAAAAAAACAACAAAATCATCGTGCAGAAGGTCTGAACAGAACAAGCCCGGCACGACTTTTTCCATACGATTTGACAGTTAAAAACCGTGACCGGCACGACAAAAAATTAAAACTTATTTTATTTTATCTCCGGGTTCTCTCAATAACCCTCCCTCTCACACTCCAGGGTTGCCACATTTTCACAACCATTTTTTATTTTTTCATTCACAATGGTGTAACAAACGTACAGTCACAGACTAATACAGACTCGACATAAGTGACAGGTGTCAAAAAAAGTAGGTACAGTAGTGCCAACTTAATCACATTGACTATGTGATAAACGATTTTTTTACGTAAAATTACACTAATTTTATTAAAAGTTAGCACCACTGAACAAACAAATGACATTTTTTGCCGTCCCCCGTGCCGTGATTGTTCTGTTTCTACCTAGAAACTGAAAAAAAAACATCATAACGAAAATCACCAAAAGAGATTGAGAGTAAATATCTTATTTAGTTAAAAAAGGGGAGCATTGTTTATATTTTTACTCTCTTTCTTTCTCTCGATAAAAAATAGCTCCATTTTTATTATTCTCTATATCACAAAAAAGTCTCCACCAAATAAACAACACAAAACAAACTACGAACAAAAACATCATCTACAACATTTAGGCAAAAAAAAAAATAAAAATCTGTGCATACAGTGTATGGCTCAGAGATGATAAATAATTTGCATTATTATAGTACTTTTTATACCTACTAAAAAGTACCTTAACTCAAAATAATACATTAGTAGATTTACTAATTTTTTTTTGCTAATTCTAGAAAGCTTACTTTTAGCAAATTTTTAGTTGAGATTAGCATGTTAGCAAAAATATTTTGTAAACTTCATTTAGCGCATTAGCAATTTTAAACAAAATTTGAGCTAATTTTTTTTGCTAAATTTAAAATTGAGTTGACCAAATTTTTACAAGCTTTTTTGCTAATATTAGCAAAAATAAATGATAATTTTTTTTTTTATTTTCAGAAAACTTAAAATGGCTCTATCTCGAAAACTAAGCCAGATAGAGCAAGGTTAGGTTGGATGGGCGTCCGCCAATTTGGCGAATTCACTCGGAGGCCGCAAGGCCCATTGTGATTCCCCTATAGTTGTCTCCCTACTCCCCTCTGATATACAAAATTCTACCTCTCAAACCACCCCGATTCTCTAAGGTATTCTGCTAGAGATGTCAATGGGACACTGTTAAGGCAATCTAGGTCATCAAAAAATCGTTGCCCCAAATACTTAAGACGACGTTTCATCAGACCCGGACATTCACACAACAAGTGCTTCATACTCCTCCTCCTCCACCTCTCCACATCTTCTACAAAAGTCCCTGTCAGAAATTCCCATACGAACGGCCATTTGGCTGATTATACAGTGTCCTGCCAGTACTCCTACTAATAGGCTAACCGTCCGTTTGCCAAAGGTAAGAAGACTTTCTGTCCTCTTAGGATTTGGCAGTGGCCACATGGTTCGCGATATCCTGCACATGGTCAGCGATATCCACCTATCCCTAATCCTATTCTCTTATATCCTATCAATTACGTTCATCAACTCCACTATAGGAACCGAGATATCAGGTTCGACACGTTCCCCTACCGACTCGGAGCCATTTCTTGCACATTCATCAGCTAATTCGTTACAATCGACCTCACTATGTCCAGGGACCCAGATTAGCTTGTCTGTGTGCTGACTGATTCGATGAAGGGATTGTATACAATTACCAACAATTCTCGATTTTATGTTGATGGCGCAAGGACTTAGGTCCTTTGTCATAATCATCTGCGTGGCTTTGTCAATTGCAAAAACCTCGGCCTGGAAAATGCTACACCTGTCCGGGAGCCTTACTGAGGCCCTGATTTCGAGGCATTCAAAGTATAACCCCGAACATGTACCCATCTCCATCTTCGATCCGTCCGTGAAAATAGAGATTGCATTCCCCGTTATAACAGAGTTTTCCGCCCAGTTTTCCCTAGTTGGTATTTGGACTTCGAAGTTCCTATTAAAGTTCGTCTGCGGTGAGATATAGTCGGTTATTCGTTCTAATTCCGTCCCGCCCACCGTACTTAATATGGTCGAGTGTCCCCAAGAGCGTTGCTTAAGCATTAGTGACTCTCTCAGATAGAGCAAAATGGAGGCCATTTTTGGTTCTCGGGCTCTCCATAGTAACGCCGGTCCTCTTCACATAAGTGGACCCTAATGGGTCCTAACTTTGTATCCAAAAAAGTTAGCATTCCCGAAAATTTTAAAATGTAAATATTGCCGACAAAACAAGAAGTCCAAAAGCATTTTTAAGCTTTTTTTTGCTAACATTACAGTTTTTTTTTGAGTGTATACTAAAATGGACTTATGTGGAGTTCCCACTTAATCAAGTTGTTCAACAAAATACCAGTAACAGAAAATGAACGTAATTGACACAAAACAAAGACTTTTATAAACACGTAGCCCTTAAACACTCAAAAACAGTAAGTGTGAACTCCACATTATTCTATATTCAGGGGGCACACACGATACTACTTGATGTACAATTTGTTCGATATGGGCTTGTTGGACGACCATTACAAAAACAAAATATACACATCCATCCAAAAAGCTATACGACATGCAGTATCGTGTGTGGTCACCTTATGGACTTGAGATTTTTGCAAGAGATGTTATAGGTTAGGTTGTAAGTGGCTCCCGACGTTTTATGTTAGCACACGTAGACTCTGAGGTCCATTGTGATATCACGTGACTGTAACAGGTTTCCATACTAGTCCCTGTCGTTAAACCAATTTGAGCTTCTTATAAAACTCCTTAGATATTGAATTTTGATATATCAGAAAGAACATGCAGCTCCCTAGATCCCAGTGAAGTCTCTGACTAGAAAGTGCCGGGCAATGGCAGATGTAGTGTTCTATAGTTTCCAACTCTTCTTCATCCATACAACTCCGGTAAAAGTCATTCGACGGCACATTCAACCGCTCTGCGTGCTTCACTATTAGACAGTGTCCAGTAAATATAGCAACCATTGTCGAAATCTCTCCTCTTGCTGCTGATTAAAAGAAGGCCAAATCTGTCGTGTTGACTCACACGTACATCCATTTGCCCATCTTTGATTAGTTTCCGTCGCGGAACAAAGCCGTAGGTTTTTCTTGCAAGTTTCTAGAGGCAAACCAACACATTCCAATTCTGTTGGAACCTGTAAGGTAGTTCCCAGTTTTGCAAGCTCATCGGCTTTGCAATTGCTTGGAATGCCTCTGTGCTCTGGGACCCATATGAGTCGTATGTCAAACTGCTTGGCCATCTCATTTAAAGACGTGCGGCAGTTAAGGGCAGATCTTGTTTTCAGAAACATTGACTCCAGGAACTTGACCGCGGTTTGACTGCCAGAATATATGTTGACTGCAGTTGTAGACATTACATAGCAACTCAACCAGTCAGCCACTTCCTTTATTGTCAGCATTTCTGCCTGGTAAACTCTGCAATAGTCCGGAAATCTTCGAGCCAGGCTCAACCCAAGCTCCTCCGAATAGACTCCTAAGCTCCTCGATCCATCCACGAAAAAATTTATGGGGGTTCCACTATCCGGAATGCCTCTCATCCCAGACTCCTTGGATGGTAGTGGTTAAGTGGCGTTAAAAAGTCTTATAGAGGGAGCACAATCCACATTTTGTGGCACTGCTATCTTCTTTGAGATCGCGCTATGGTCACAATCGTTGCTCCTTCATTGGAATGTGCTATTAAGTCGAATTGGCGACGAAGCCGCATACTGGCTACCCAATATGCCCAATGATCTTAGGTGAAGGACGATTTCTAATGCAGCCATAGGTGTAGTACCTTCATAATAAAGACACAGTTCACTTTTACCTCTAAAGTAGGCCACCACACAATGATTCCATACAGCAGAATTGGACGAACCACCGCTGTATAAATCCAGTAAGCGACCTTAGCGCTAAAACCCTATTATTTTCCAGTGGGCCTTGTACAAGAATATAAAGCAATCGTTCCGTTTGTCAACCGTTCTTCAATATTACGCTTAAAATCCAACTTCCTATCAACAAATACTCCAAGATACTTGGCTGCACCTGAGAAGGTGATTTCAGTGCCGTCCAGAGGATCAAAATCAGGAATCCTTTTTTTTCCTTGTAAACACAACAAGTTCTGTTTTACTTGAATTTACTCCCAGACTACAGCCTCTTGTCCATTAAGACACATCTTTTATAGAACCTTGATGAATGCCCCTCAATGTTGGCAGATGCTTTTCCTTTACCGCTATCGCGACATCGTCTACATATGCGACATGAAAACCGCGTGCTTCTAGAGAGAGCAGCATTGAATTCAGTGCCAGGTTCCAAAGAAGCGGCGAAAGAACACCTTTCTGTTGTGTGCCCCTATTGACAAATCGAGATATGACAGACGCTCCTAATTCAGATGATGTGCATTAGCATTACAGCACACTACTACCTGGTGTCCCCTAGATTCAGAATCCCGAACCTTCTTCGGGGTATTGCCCCGGATTAGGAAAATACGCATAGGCGAGCCAAATAGCCCTCTCATCAAGCTCCAAGTCAGCCGCTGCAACATCCATATCACAAAATTTTATAAAAAAGTATGTGTTTAAGCAATTTTTCGTCAAGATGCAAGCTCTTGGTGAGCCCTCAACCTTAGCAACCATCAACTTAAACCCAGGGGTCTATAATCCATAAACCCTACCCCCCCAACCCAGGGCTCTTGCATAAAAATCAAGTCAACGGCTCCTGTCGTCAGGCGCAGCAAGAGTGCAACTGAGGTGTTTTATTCGATGCCTTTTTTGATAGACTGTATGCTGCTGCTTTTGAGTTTGTTGGCAAAAGAGGTAGATATAGGGTAGACTGAAGAAACAGAATTCTAAAAAGTGGAGCAGAAAAGTCCCCATCCAAAATCATTCTAACATTATGTTTTTTTGCATTGAGCAAATGACCAAATTCTGTTTGACGAACGTCAATCGTCTGCGACGAACTTGCATGTATTTTTCTATTTTTAGACCCAAATTTTCACGAGTCAATTTTTGTTGCGTCAATTTTTATAATTCTTATTTTAACTTGCCGTTTTTCGCGAAAAAAAATAATTATGTATGAAAAAGGGGGAATTTCAGATAAATTTTGTTACGATTGTTAAGTCTTATCTTTCTGTAATTAAAAAAAAAAGTATCCCCCCTTAACCACCGCAATTTATTTGTGCATGAAATGCAATGTGCATCAGGCTTAGGGTTGCCAGAATTTTATTTCCAAAAAAATATTGGCAAATTTAACAAAATTTTAATTTTAATTAACGTTTTTGAAGCTGAGCGGTTTTACTCACAAAACGGATTTAACTAAAACTTTATAAATTTACAGAGTTTTTTTTTTGTAAAATGTTTAACTCATAAAACGCATTTATACCCAATTCACACCTGAGGTGAAATCTCGTTCGAATGAGATTTCGATCATATGGTTGTGTATAAAATGATATAAAATGATCAAAATCTCGTTCGAAGGAGATTTGACCTCAGGTGTGAATAGGCCTTTAACTAAAACTTTATAAATTTACAGTTTTTTTTTGGTAAATTTTTTTTCGGTTTTATCAATATTTTACAGATAATTCTGTAAATTTACAGTTTTTTATCGAAATCATTTTACAGAGTTTTCTTCGTAAAATAACAAAAAATCTTGCTGGTTGGAAATCTACACTCAAAAAAATACGTTAGTAGATTTACTAATTTTTTTTTGCTAATGCTAGTTAGCTAATTTTTAGCAAATTTTTAGTTGAGATTAGCATGTTAGCAAAAAATTCTTGTAAACTTCATTTAGCACATTAGCAATTTTAAACAAACTTTGAACTAATTTCTTTTGCTAAATTTGAAATTGAGTTGACAACATTTTTACAAGATTTTTTGCTAATAAATGGTAAATTTTTTTTTATTTTCCGAAAACTTGAAATGGCGCTGTCTCGGAAACTAAGCCAGATAGAGCAAAATAGAGGGCATTTTTGGTTCTTAGAATACTTTCGCGGGTCCTCTTCACATGTGTGGACCCTAATGGGACCTAACTTTGGATCCAAAAAAGTTAGCATTCCCGAAAATTTTAAAATGCTCATATCTCGGTAAATATTGCCGACACAACAAAAAGTCCAAAAGAATTTTTGTAGCTCTCAACACGTAGAACAAGACCGCAAAATAAACAAAAGCTCTCCGAGTAATATTTTTGAAGTTATCGAGTTTTTTAATTCTCAAGACCCCAGTGATCCCCTAAAATCACGTATCTCAAAAACTAAGCAAGGTAGAGCGAAACGGACACAAATTTTGGATCAAAAACTATGACGATTTTTAAGGAACCCAACTAGGTCTAGGCCCATCGGGGTCTGGACCTATTGGGTCCGAACCCAGTGGGGTCCTCAAATGTGTATGAACTAAGTTGAAATAAAAATTATTTCAGTTAACTAATTTTTAGCAAAACGGTTTTGCTAACTTTACCAAAAAAATTGTGGGTTCAAAATCAGCAAATTTTCTTGTAGGTTTACAAGCTTTTTTTGCTAACTTTACAGTTTTTTTTTTTAGTGTATGGTATTTTATGCTGGCTGAGTAGAGTATTTCTGTTATTTAACAGAGTGATTATTTTGAGTGTAGAAAAAGTGTCAGAAATTTTCTTTTAAAACAAATTAAAAAAAAAATTGTTCCATAAGCAAATTTATTTGCATTTCGTGGCCCCCTTAGGTCGGGGGCTCTGGGCACGTGCCCAGTGTGCCCTAACAGTTTACACGGTACTGGGTGTAGGGTATCATATGGTCGGTCTTAACCGACTATAATGTTTTTGTTCTTACTTATTTACAGCACAGAAATTTTAATTTTCTCACTTGTTTTAACCTCTGTTTGTAAAACTATTTACCATGGTACTTTTTAAGTATCAAAATGTACTTTTGTATCCAACTTTATCATCCCCCATACAAAACCTTCTATTCTTTGTTGTTGTGTTTCTTTCTATCCACAATGTTTCAATTTCGCCGCCTAAGCATGTTTTTTTTTCTTCGTCTTATGTATTTTATATTCCAATTGAGGGTTTTTTCTATGTTTTCTTTTAATTTTCTTGTTTTTTCTTTTACACAAAATTTTCTTCAGATTTTTTCATTAAACAAATACAAACGATATGTAGGTACAAACGATATGTATAAATCAAGATAAAAATCTTTTAACCAAACAAAAACACTTTTTGGACACGTTAAAAAGACATAAATTCTTGAAAAAAAAAAAAACACACACACTTACTTTTTTATCAAAACATTAATTAACTTCTTCTATCCAGACAGCATTTTTCATTAAAATAACAACAATTTTAGTAAAATAACAACAAATTTTGTTCACTTAAAAAACACTTTTTTTTTGGTTAATATTGAAACAAATACTGGCAGTGGCTTTGGTTTCACTTGAAAATTAAAATTTAACAACTCTCGATGCTGAGTTTTGTAACTTGTGTAATTGTAACGTGTAACGTACTAAAGTGTAAAAAACTAACAAATAAGTGGTTGGTAGTAAAGTAACATTAAAAAAAAAATACTTTTGTTTTTTTCTACTTGTCTGTATTGTTGTTTTTGCTAAACAATGCAAAACTCTCTGATTATTTTTTTTTGCAATGGTTCCCCCAACGCCAACAAAAAAGAGATAGCAAAAATGTGGGTGCATAAAGAAAGAGAAGAGACTACAACAAAAAAATTATGATGGAGTAAAATAAAAATCTTATTTGATTTTAGTAGTTTACGGCGAATTCTCTCAAAAGACGCTATTTTTTATTCAAGTGTAGGTGGTGTGTTAGAGTGAGATGATATGACGTATTCGGGCATATATAGTGTTGTTTCTTTCTTGCTGTTCATAAATTTTAACAGCATTTCCGTTTTTTGTTACATTTTGTTGTCATTTAGTGAGATGTTAATGTTCTTTACTAAAACAAAGATGTTAAATAACGTTTATTAGAGCTGAATTGGGGGATAAAAAAAGTTGTACCGGTAAATTCGTTTAAATTTTTTAATTGATCTGTTTAAAACGCTTAAAACAATTTGTAATATGCCAGGAACCTGTTCCTAAAAATGTCTGAAAGTTTATCTTCGGTGACATGACATTATCCCCACTAACATGATCCCCATTTCCGTAATGGGGATTATGACCGAAATAAATTCGGTAATATTTCCCATAAAGGTAGTCGGTTCTATGACCGAAAATAATTTGGACATTATCCCAATAAAAAATGGACATAAATCCCAGATTTATGGGGATAATGACCACGTAACAAATGGCCATAATCCCCATTACAGGGATTATGTCTACTATAATACCTCTCTGCAAAAAACAGGGATTATGACCGAAATTGCTTTGGACTTACAATTAGGGCCCATGATATGAATGGGGATTATGACCGAACAAATTTCTGTCGTTATCCCAAAAGGGAACGGACATAGACCCCATTGGCATTATGACCGTTTTGGAAAGAGTCATAGTCCCCACATCTAATATGGGGATTACGACCGTGAAGTATGTGGTCATAATCCCCATTTCCGTTATGAGGATAATGTTCTGTCACCTTTTTCTGCCAGAAAATTGAACAGAATCTAGAATTTATTTTTCTCGACACTTCAAACATTTATATACAAACGCCCTTTAGATTCTAAAGGATAAGTGTCTCAGAGCGTGAAGCTTTATATAAATTGTACTAATTGAAAGTAAATTTCAACAAAAATTAAGATATTTTCCTTATATAATATGTCTGAAAATCTGCGAATTATTCCATTTAAAAGTTAATTATGGCTTTATTTCCTTTAAATTCTGGAAAACTGTAGCCGAAACAGGTACTTATTCCATAACAAAAAAATCTTGGACACCGCGAATTTTAAGAAATAAAATATATACATATGTGAATCAGAGCCCTTTCTACTAAAAAAGATATATAATAAAATTTTACTTTTTCGGTGGAAAAAGATTTTTCTTTATAAAAATGATATTTATGAATTTGATACTAATTCTGTTAAAAAATTTCTTTCCCCAATAAAAGAATTTTTAAAATCCGAAACTTTTCCATGGAAAAAGTGTATTAGAAACTGAGTCCGTGAAACTGAAAAGGAAGGTCTTTCACAGGGCACCCACCGATTGTCCTGAAACTTGAATATGTTTTTTTTTAGCTGCCCAATCTCAAATTTAAAAAAGCGTTACCAACTTATGAAAAATTAAGGGATTTAGGGAAAATCCGTATTAAAGCCGAACTAGCAGAAATTTCGCCAAACGAAAATATATGGGTTAGCTTAATTTTGATAGAGATTATTATATATGATTTTGGCGGTCGTACACATATACATTTCCATATAAACTACCCCAACGATTATACATTTTTGACAATAACGAACTTAACGAAGCCGAATTTAAACACGACCAATACACCATTGGATAGGCCTTCAAAAAACCTTTCGACCTGTAAAAAATGTTCATATAGTTTCTTTTGAAGATATGGGAAAATCCTCAAAAAACTAAAAAAATCCCGTTTTTTCCCCTACCCTTTGACCCGCTAAATGTTAGATCCCCTCTTTCCTATATTCAGGACAATCTGTGGGTGCCCTGTGAAAGACCTTCCTTGTGAGAGTTTTCTTTAGAAAATGTTTCAGAATCTGAGAGTTTTTCTATAGAATTCCTACATGTCTCAGAATTTGAAAGTTTTTGTTCGGAAAATAATGTTTAAGTATAGAAAAACAATGTATAGGGAAAATTTCTTGGAATCTAAGACTTTTTCAAAAGAAACAATTTCTCAGAATCTGAGATTTTTCTATGGTCAAAATGTCTGAGAATCTTACAAGGAAGGTCTTTCATGGGGCAACCACCGATTGTCCTGAAACTTAAATATGTGAATGAGGGGGAAAAAAAAGAGATACCTGTTTTTTGTTTTAGCTGCCCAATCTCAAATTTTAAAAAGTGTTGCCACCTTATGAAAAAAAAGTGCTTTCGGGAAAATCCGTATAAAAGCCGAAAAGGAATTTTGCCAAACGAAAAAATACGGGTCAGCTTAATTTTGATAGAGATTACTATATATGATTTTGGCGGTCGCACGTATATACATCTCCATATAAACTACCCCATCGATTATACATTTTTGACAATAACGAACTTAACAAAGCCGAATTTGGACACGGCCGATACACCATTGGATAGACCTGTCGCCCTGTATAAAATGTTCATATAGTTTCTTTTGAAGAAATGGGAAAAATCCTCAAAAAATGAAAAAACAACTTTTTACTAGAGGAAAAATGTCTCAGAATCTGACCCATTTTTATAAAGGAATCTGGGACTTTTTCTGTAGCAAAAATGCCTCAGAATCTGTGACTTTTTCTATACGGAAAATGTCTCAGAATCTGAGACTTTTTCCATACGAAAAATGTCTCAGAATCATAGACTTTTTCTATAGGAAAAATGTCTCAGAATCTGAGACTTTTTCTAAAGGAAAAATATTTTGCCTGCGGCGATTGTATCGCACCTCCATCCAATTTTTTCAATTTCTTCATAATTTATGTTACACGCATAATATTTTTACATAAATTACCTACTTATTGCATTTTCAGACCATATTATCAATAAACATACATATCGCGACCTTGGGACAACAAGGTTCTATCTGTGCCTATTTCTTTAAGCAGATAGAACCTTGTTGTTCTAAGGTCTCGATATGTCAAAAATATTAATAAGGATACGTAACAAAAAGTCTTGTCTTATAATTTGTTATTTCTTTCTTAAAAGTTTTTCTGGGATTTTGGGGATTAAAAGCTCCATAACTTAAACCCACCCTCTCCGCAAAATAAAACTTTTTTGGGTAATATGTGTTTTGGGGAAAATGTGTTTTCCAAAAAAATTTTTTTTTTTTCAATAATTTTTAATTTCTTTCGTGGGCTTTTTTTCGTTAATTTTGGGCGTAATGTCGTATTTTTCTTTTTGGGTAATTTGTCATATTTTTTGGGCGATTTTTAATAAAATTTTTTGCGCGATTTTGCCTACAGCCGCATTAAACACACCCTCTTCGCAAAATAAAGAGGTCATAGTCCCCACAACTGACATGGGGACTAGAGATGGGCGCCGGTCACGTGATTTGGGTGATTCACGTGAATCACGCGTGAGTGTGAGTGATTTTCATTTCAATCACGTGATTGTGAGTGAGTGTGAGTTGAAAAAAAATCTGAGTGAGTGATTAGTGAGTGAGTCATTTATTTTTTGCGTGAGTTTGCGTGATTAGATTTTTTGATTTGTCAATTTTTTTTTTTCATTGTTTGTAAAAACATTTTTTTTTTTAGTTTTTTTTTTTTTTTTGTAAGAAAATTTTATTGCGTGAGTAGTTTTTGCGTGACTCACGTGTGAGTGTGAGTAAGTTTTTTATTACTCACGTGAATGTGAGTGAGCGTGAGTAAAAAAAAACTTTCGTGAGTGATTGGTGAGTGATTCGATTATTTTTTGTGTGAGCTTGAGTGAGTGTGAGTCAAAATCCACTCACGCGCCCATCTCTAATGGGGACTATTACCGTGATGTATTCGGACATTATCTCCGCTATGAGGAATTTTAACATTTGATAACACTGTGGAATAAATTCAGGTTAGCAAAAGTTAGGTCGATTCTGAGAGTGTGGGGTGAAAATAGAGGCTAAATTAGAAGACCCGTATCGCACCGTTGTTTATGTTAGTATGATTTTTTTTTAATCGAACTTCGAATTTTACAGTCAAATGCTGATTTTCAGCATGTTGTTTATATGGTTTTTGTGCTATAACTCGTCGACTAATTGATAGTTTTTCAATCTGTAAAAGCCAAATTATTGCTAGAGACCTGTCCAACAACTAAAATTTTTTAAAAAATTTATTTAGAAAATTTTTGTGGTGCTTATGAAGAAAAATGTAGGAAAAACAATTTTTTTCATGCTTTTTGAAAATATTTTGCTTCATAAGCACCACAAAAATTTTCTTATTCAAATTCTTTTTTCTATACAAAATCGAACCCCGCTGGATCTCAGATTGTTCTTTATGAATAATAGCTCAGAGCCTGAGAATTTTTCTTTATATTAGAATCGTAGATTGTTCTAAACAAAATAATTTCTTACAATTTTTCTTTATAAACAACGTTGGGATGAGTTGAAGTAGACAATTTAACCATATTTATCAGTGGCTCAAAAAATAATTTGAGCCAATCGTGGAGTTTGACTAGAAGTAGAATTTTTCATTATTAACATTTTTAAGAATTTAAACTTTTTTAGAATATAAGTCTCTTTAAATCTGTTGATTGGAATAAAATGGCTCCCAACGTGCGGCTCGTTTAGGAATAGACAATTTCGAATTTTTTTATTTACGAAAATTGTCTTAGAATTTGAATTTTTTTAGAAACTAAGTTCAATAACTAATTGAACTAAGTTCAATAAAAAATATCAATAAAATCTACCAATTTGGCAACAGATTTCCTATACAAAAATTCTACAATTCTAAAATATTTTTGTAAAGTTAGTAGAGATGGGTACATGAGCAGATTAGAGCGTGATTCACGTGATTCACGCGTGATCATGCGTGAGTTTGACTGATTTAAATTTTACTCACGTGATTGTGAGTGTGCGTTAGTAAGATTTTTGCGTGAGTGAGTGTGCGTGAGTCGATTTTTTTGCTTGAGTTTGCGTGATTTATTTTCTCTTCGTATTTCCTTTTGTACCAAAAAAAAGCAACAACAAATTGTAAAATATGGCTTAATGTCATATTTTGCCCCGAAAAAAGCAAAAAAAAATGGATTTTTTTGCTGAAATTTTGAATGATTTTTGAAATTTTAGTTTTTGATTTTTTTTTGTATAAATAAGTGTTTCGTGAGTGTGAGTCAACGTGAGTGTGAGTGAAGCTTGCGTGAGTGCACGTGAGTTGTATTAAACTTACTGACGTGATCGTGAGTGATTGTGAGTAGAAAAAATATGCTCGTGAGTAATTGAGTGTGAGTCAAAAATCCCTCACGCGCCCATCTCTAATAGTAAGTATTTCCAGACTCTAATACTTTTGCAAGAATTTTTTTCAAATTAGAATATAAAAATTCTGCCGCTCTTTTTTTCTTTTATTCAAATCTAAAATCATTCATCATTCATCCACATTTTGTTATAAAAAAAATTATCCTTGATTAACACAAAACAACCTTTACAATTTATTATCCTTTTAAATATTTTTTTTGGTGTTATTTTGAATTATGTTTTACAACTAAAACATATTAATTTTGATCATAATCATTCAAAAAGTAAAAGATTTTGTAAACACAAGATTTTGCAACAAAATACGTTTAAAATCTCACAGAAAACAAAACTTTTTTCCAACTCTTTCCATAAACTGATTTGTTAGCAACAAAAAAAAACATTCAGCACTTTCCAATTTGCCACAAAAGATATATAAAAGTCTAACCACAACCAATAGACCCATAACGGTTTACTATTTATGGTTTCAACATACTCAGATACAAATAATACAGTAAGACTTGGTTAAAACGAATAAAAAAGGATTATCCAAAAACTGATTGTTAAGTGCCAAGTTTATAAAAAATGTTGTTCAAATTGGATTTTTTTTTATTTGGTATAAACAGGAAAATTAATCTGTCAAAATCTGAGAAATCTTCTTAATCAAGTTCATTTAAACCGAATTTTATAGTATTTGGATTCCAGATTAACACATACAAACATCAGCAGTAGCAGCAACAAGAACTACACAAGTCAACAGCATGTGCAGAGACAGAATTTAAAGGAATGCAAACTACCTACGACCCCATAATTTATATTTCTGCAGTAAAAGTAATAGGTCCATATCACCCGGTTCCAAAAAACTTATTACAAATTCAACATCTTTCACAAAAAAATACCTATCACTTCTCTTAGGGAATGTCTCAGTCACAGATGTATCACTAGTGACATGTCACTGAACCGGTTTAATAGTGACATGTCTCAGAACACATTACAGCTGCAATTACCCAAAAATTTTGTAAAAAAGAAAATCCTTAAACATTAAAAAAAAAAAAAAAACTTCAAAACGCCAAAAAAATTGACAAACTTTTTTATGAACGCGACTTAGAAAATTTTATTTTTTTCATACATTTTTTAAAATTTATGAAAAAAAAGTTTTTTTCTGAAACTTTTTTTGATACAAAATTGTTTTATAAATGTGTTTGGAACTTAGAAAATTTGGAAAAAAATTTCAGGACTTGGTGAAAATTGGAAAATTTGGTTTTATCCTATTGTCTCTGGTCATGGGATAAGTTTTTTTGACACAGTTTAGTGATGAGTCCAAGATAAAAATCTTTCACGTGATGAGCATTTTAGTGATATATCCCGTTTTCAATAGTCACAGGATAGGTGATTTTGGATCGAGAGACACATTATCCTGCAGGGTTAATCGATGTTGTGTAAGACATCCGAAAATATGCTATTAATAACACTGTGCTAGTCGCAAAAATTAACAAGCTGGGCACCCTGCTGGTAAAGCTAATTCGGGTACGCTGAATTCAATGGTGCTAGCCGTTAACCGAAGTTAGCGCTCGTATTCGAGATATTCGCGATTTAAAACTGTAAAGCCTTGATACTACAAAAATGAAATTTTTATGCTTTTGGAATTGTTTTTTAATATAAATTTAGAAAATGAATTGTTTTTTCCGCGAAAAAACATTTTTCCGCGAAAAAATTTTTTTTTCGAAAAATTTTGTGTCTCTATATATCGTATTCTACTCATTTTCATAAATAAATACCAAAATAAAAAAAAATTCGCGAAAAAAAAGATCGCGAAAAAAAATCGACTAAAATTTTTTTGTAATATTAATGGTATATTAAATATAGTTCAGTTAATCGAAATTCAGCAATTGTCTAAATAATATAAAAATTTTTTTTTTTACTTAAAATTAAGAAAAAAATAATCGCGAATATCGCTAATACATACGCTAACTTTGAAAAAACTGACATTACAATGGTATTTAGTGTACACGAACTAGCTTTACCAGATGGCTGTCGTAAGTCCAAATCAAACTAAAAAATAAGTCCAAATAAACAAAAAATGTTTTTCGCGAAAAAATTCACGGTATTATGGTTTGTTATGTTAGTTTGCCTTTAGCAACTTGTAACTTGAAAAAAGCAAGTATTGTGGCATTCACACTTGCTGTTTTGAAGTATTCAAGACTGAGTTTGGAATGGGTCATTGGGTTAATAATTAATAGTAATAGTAATTAATGTATTAGTAATACAATTTTATCATTATTTAAACCATTTTTATATACACGTCCATAAATTTTTTAAAAAAATATTTAGTTTTTCGCGAAAAAAAAATTTTCGCAAAAAATAAAAAAAAACGCGAAAAAATGTTTTTTTCGAAAAATTTTGTGTCTGTAATGTATCGTATTCTACTAATTTTCGTAAATAAACACCAAAATAAAAAAAATTGGAAAAATAATTTCGCGAAAAAAAAATTCGCGAAAAAAATTTTCGCGAATAATTTTTTTTTTTGGTATATTAAATATAGTTTAGTTAATCAACATTCAGCAATTGTCTAAATAATATAAAAAAATATTTTTTTTGCTTAAAATTAAAAAAAAAATTATCGCGAATATCTCTAATACATACGCTAATTTTGAAAAAAAAAAAAAAAACTGATATTACAATGGTATTTAGTGTACACGAACTAGCTTTGCCAGATGGCTGTCGTAAGTTCAAATCAAACTAAAAATATTTGTATTGAACCAACTTTTTTTAAGAAAGTAAAGATATTTCGCGAACAAAAAATGTTTTTCGCGAAAAAAAATTCACGGTATTATGGTTTATTTTGTTAGTTCGCCTTTAAAATTTTTAAAATTATCGCAAAAGTTTAAAAATATCGTTCGCGAATATAGCGAATACGAGCTATAACATCGAAAAACGGCTAGCACCATTCAATTCAGCGTACTCGAATTTACTATACCAGTAGAGGGCCCAGCTTATTAAAAAAAAGTGTCAAATTCGAGCACAGTGTAATTGAACTACTTACATTCCCTCGTAATGTCTTATACAATTACCACGCATTATTAGGCTATGCTGGGATTCTGAGACTTAACTTCTAAAAACAAATCTAATTCTAAGACAATTTCCTAAAGAAATTTTAAGATTTTAAGACATTTATAGATGTCGTTAAATTGCCTATTCCTAATCGTGCCCCACGTTAGGCGCCATTTTTCCAATCAACAGATTTGATACTTATTTTCTAAAAAAAATAAAAAATATTCACATTCAGAGAAAACGTTCGTAAAGACAAATAACGAATAAAATTAAAATATAACCGTCAACACGAAAAAACCACTGGCAGAAATATTAAAAATCTTTACTTTTATTAAGGCTCCACGTTGGGCGCCAAAAAATACTCTGAGATAATTTTAAATATCAAACACTATTGATAGTTGTGGTGAAATTGTCTCGATATGTTGAAATTGTTTGTTTGTCTAGGGTCCTATATTAGGCCCAAAAATTGATATGTTTTTTTTTCTGAGATTTTTTATACAAGAAAGTTCTAAGACTTTCTAATAAATTTGTATATTCTGAGACAGTTTTTATACCAAACAAAACATCTAAAATTATCAAAACTGATAATAGATATCGCTCATTTGCTTGTATAGTGTCATAACTCAAAATATGTTTTTTTGGGCAAACAATACAGAATTATTTGTTTTATATTGTGTCAAAAATTCGTATTAATATCTTTTAAACTCACCGTTTGCGAAGAGAACACGCCATTATAACATTTTCTACTCACGGGCCTTTTGCAACGTAAACCAAGTTTCAATTGGGTAATTCCAAAAATTTTCGCCCCACTGTTCGGAAACATGCCTTTGGACGCCACTGAGAATTTGGCTCATAGATATTCACGTTTATATGAGATATGTTGCATTTTTGGATTTTCAAAATTTGCTGTAGTTTTCAAATTATCGCGGGTCAAAGTTCGACTTTTTTAGCAAAAGTCAGAAAAATACATGACGTTTAACGTGCTCTAACTTTTTAACTAGTAATCCGATTATCACAAGTAAGGGCTCATATGAAAGCTTAATTCTTCTTCTCTTAGGAAATATTTTCAAAAGCATACGGTTTTTTTTTCAGAAGTGTTGCAAAAATTCAAAAACATTTTTTTTGCGAATATTTAAAAAAACACATCTTCGATTGTTTTAAAAAAAAGTTTGGTGATAAACAATCCTGTTTTGTACAACATATCCAAAATTCAGAGTGGGATCCCAATGGGATCAAAAAATATTCTGGTTTTAGTACAAAGTTCTTAAATTTTACCTTAGAAAATTAAAATTTTATGTTTCTTCAATATAAAAATTTAAATTTTCAAAGAAAATTATGCTATTAAAATTTTGAAAAACATTCAAAGCATTAGAAATTTAAATTTTCTAAGGGAAAAATGTGAGAACCTCGTACTTAAAACATAATAGTTTTCGATCCCATGGAGATCCCACTCTGAATTTTGAATATGTTATACAAAACATTGTTTTTTTTCACCAGAATTTTTTAAAAAAAATCGAAGATGTGTTTTTTTAAATATTCGAAAAGAAAAAATGTTTTTGCATTTTTGTATCATTTCTGTAAAAAAAACTGTGTTATTTTAAAAATATTTTCTAAAAGAAGAACCCCAGCTTTCACATGAGCCTAAATTTGTGAAAATCGGGTCATTGGTTAAGAAGTTACAGCTCTTTAAACGTTATGTATTATTCTTACTTTTGCTTAAAAAGTCAATCTTTGACCCGCCATAATTCGTTAAATACACCAAATGTAAAAAAACGATATATGGTACATATATCATATTTATGAGGGCTATCTATGTGTCAAGGCTCAAATTAATCTGAGACACCATTTCCAAAAATTACTAAAATTTGAGCTAAATTTTCTGGAATGGCCCAATTGTAAACTTTAAACAGGTTTTCAGTAAAATCAAACATTTTGAGCTATGGCACTATACAAGTAAATGAGCGATATGGTAAAATAGTAATTTTCTACTCGGGCCCCAAGTTGGGCGCCAAAAATTTATTTTTTTTCTTTGAGATAGAAAAAAGCCTTACATTCTGTGACTTTTTTAGCCAAAATGTTTGAGCATCAAACTGGATTTTTAAAAAAATATACACTTACATAGCACCTTTTCACACTTAGCCACACATTGAAAGGTCGTTGCATATGATTTTTTTTTGCATACTACACTGAGGAAAAACAGAATACTCAAAACAAAAATTACAACTTCCGACAGCAATTATTAAACATGTACCGGATGATATACGTCTAAAAGTAGAGATCAAATGGAGTAAAACTGCATTTACAGTTTTTCATTTCGTGATCCAGGTTCCTTTTAAAAGGACTTCAAATTTTTAAAGGATACATTTTGTAAGATACTATTGAAATATTTGTACTTGCTCTAGGAAGACACTGGTGATGGCAAACGGAAGAGGAGGATCTCCCCTAAATATTCCATTTTTTTTATTATGCCATATTGTTTTTTTTTTAATAAAAGAATGTGAATAAAGTCATTTGAAAACATTATCAAAATATTTTGTTGAAAATTTTGAATACATTTTTGAAAGGACGTAACTTACCTCCTTTTTCCTGATGTGTAAAAAAAAATAGCTAAATTAGGGAGATCCCCCTCTTTCATTTGCTTTCACTAGTGGCATCATAATCAAGTACAAATATTAAAAAAATATTTTATAAAATTTAATCTTTTAAAACTTTGAAGTCCTTCTAAAAGGAACAGGATCACGAATAGAAAAACTGTAAATGAAGTTTTACTACATTTAATTTATTTTTTCTGACGTATATTATCCAGTTCGTGTTTAACGACTTTTTTCATTTTTGTCGGACGGTGTTACTATTCCTTAATTTAAAATACTACACTATTTTCAAAACAAAAAATAATACTAGTTATTCGAGAAATTCTACTCGAGAAGCAGTTTGCATTTTTTGTGTTGCACTGTTTGATGGAAGAATTATTTAAAGAGTTAATTCCTTTAAATTCCTTTTATAAAATAAGACTATGATAGAATAATCGTTTTTTTATATACTTTGGGGAAAAGTCATCATAAGTTTGTCATTCCGTTTGAAACTCATCAAATAATTTGGCATCATTGATAAATGCTCTCACAGAGCTTTAAGTCAATCGATTGAAAATTGCGACTTGTGTCGTATTGTCGCCATTTAAAAGGACAGACGGACGGACGGGCATTGCTAAATCGACTCAAAAAGTGATTCTGAGTCGATCGGTATATAGGACCAATATTTCGGGTAGTTACAAACATCAGCACAAACCCAGTATACCCTGTCCCACAGAGTGGTGTATACTGAAAAACCTTCGCGATATAAATGAAACGGATTCATTATTTTGTTTTCATTTATCCAATGAAGGAATTCATTGGCATGTTTAAATATCATGCATATTAAGGCCTCTACAGACGATTCAATTTTATGCACAATCTGCATGTATTTTTTTTTCAGTACAATATTTTATACAGTATTTTTATGTATGCCATTTGTGGGTAAACGTCAAAAATATTGTGCATAATATTGCGTCGTCTGTAGGTACCTTTAGGAACAAATTTCATAAAATTTTTTCAGTAGATTTCTTAGTTTCATTAAAAATGTTCTATAAGTTTTGTTTATAAAAGTTGTTGTTTTTTGACACCTGTCACGTCGCGTCTGTTTAGTCTGTTGCTAATCGCGCAAAAAAACAGCTGATCAGAACGACACGAATTTAATTTGTGACTTTTTATACGAAATTTAAAATAAAATGTAATTTATTAATTACACCGTCCGACAAAAATCAAAAAAAGTCGTTGAACACGAACTGGATAATATTCGTTTAAAACTAGAGACTACACTCAAAGAACTGGAAAACAATTTGTCATAAAAGTTCGTCCTATGAAACTTTTTAATGAAGTTTCCAAAGTGATGAATAACCCTAATATGGATTATTACCTCACAACAACACAAATAACATATTGTTGTAGTCCAATGGACTATCCTATGTAAAATTGTTTTGAATATTTTTGTTGGTTATTGACAATCGTTGCCTTATTAGTATGGTACAATTTCTTCGTCTTTCTAATTCTCATTGTGAATAGAGGCGAATATGTATTAATATTCTAGTTTGTGCACAAACGATTTGTCATTAGACTCGTTTGCTACTTTGTAGTAATTCGTTTCTATTTTTGCTAAATAATCTTGACAATGGAATCTTGACAAATTCCGAAACACGTGTCGATTAAGTCTTGCAAAAATGACCAACATAAATAAATTTAAAACAAAAAACAAAATAATTTTCTTGAAAATTATGCTATGAGAATATCATGGTTTTAATTAGTAAAGAAAATAATGACCTCGAGCCAGAATAAACATCCTCAAAATATAATATTTTAAAGGTCGAATAAAACAATTTTTATTTTTTAATAAAAATTAATCAGAATTTGAATATTATGAAAAATTTCATATTGACATGTTTTATAAATACTATGAATATTTATGAAACATTTCTTAAATATAATGAAACAATTTCGTTGGACGAACTTTTATGATGAGTTTCATTATATTAATGAAGCTTTTTCTTTTTGTGTAATCGTAGTAAAACTGCATTTACAGTTTTTTATTTCGTGATCCTGGTTCTTTTAAAAAATACTTCAAAGTTTTAGAGGATTAAATTTTATAAAATATTTTTTTTAATATTTGTAATTGTCCTAGGATGTCACTAGTGATAGTAGTTGAAAGAGGAGGATCTTTTCTAATTTTCCTATTTTATTATTATTACATATCAGGAAAAAGAAGGTAAGTTACGTTCTTTCAAAAATGTATCCTTCAATATCATTAAAAATTTTCACAAAATATTTTGATAAAATTTTCAAATGACTTTATTTACATCATTTTATCCTGATATGCCAAAATAGAAAAATGAAATAATTAGGGGAGATCCTCCTCTTTCATTTGTCGTCACCAGTGTCATCATAGGACAAGTACAAATATGAATTTATATTTATATATATTTAAAAATATTTTACAAAATGTATCCTTCAAAATTTTGAAGTCCTTTTAAACGGAAACAGGATCACAAAATGAAAAACTGTAAATGTAGCTTTCCTCCATTTGATCTCTACTTTCAGACGTATATCATCCGGTTCATGTTTAATATTGGATGTCGGACGGTGTTATATATTTAATTCATTACAATTTAAGGTTCAAATAAATTTTTGTGTGAAAAAACTAAATGAAAACCATAAATAAATGTAAAAGTGTATTTTTCTACAATCACGTAAATTAAATAAAATTCCAGTGACTGTTACACGCGACTCACCATCATCATTGTTATTAATGAACAATTTCAATTTTCCATATTCCGGGTAACATTGTTGTATGGTATTATATGGTCGTTCTTGACCGACTTTAAATTTTCTTACTTGTTTTTTTCTTCATTTTGGTTGTCTTTTTCACATGAACGCATAAATATTGCAAAAGACAGGAGAAAATTTATAAAACTCAACGCAATGACTTTGAAACAGTTCAACACAGACACATACAACAATTTGTAGTACTACAGTGCATTTTAAAAGGAGACGGGGAAGTGGTGGGGAGTGTATAAAAGGAAAATCCTTTCAATGTGTTGCTATTGTATGGTGTTGACATATGAATTTTGATGTTTATGATTACTGACCATACAGTTAAATGAATGAAAGGATAAAAGTATAAGTGTGAGTAAGTGTGTGTGTGTGTGTCAATGATTACATGTGGGTTTTTGGCGAATAATGGCTGGTTGTTGTTTTTGCTGCTATTGAACAACACTTTAGTCTAGTGTATGTGTGTCCTTTTTTTTTTTTTTTGTTTTGTTGTTGCTGCTGGTCACACATGTGGATGACTTTTTGGGGTATCCATAATATCACAACAATTTTTATTGTGTCTCTCTTTGGATGTGAGTGAAAGTGAATGTATGAGTGTGTGTGTTTTTTTTTTTGGAAAATATCTTTGTAAGTGATAGGATTTGATTAATTGTTTTAAATGAATAAACAAAACAACAACAAAAAGAAATAACAATGTTGTAACTTACAACATATTTCATATAAATTGCTAGACTTTATATAATAATTATTGTCCTGGGAATAATAGTGAAATTAAATATAGAAAATTGAAATTTAACCATCGTCTAAATACAAATTTTCGTTATATAAATCTTAAAATATTATTAAATTTCGATTATTACTGGTCATTATAATAATTAATTTCTATGTAGTATTTGTAAGAAAAGCCGCACTCGAACGAGGTAAGAAGGTTGGACAATAAAGGAAATTTATTAACATTAATTTGAGGTCAGGCCAGTTTGTAATTTATGTAACTACACAGTTAAAGATGAAGAAAATAAGGTGACCAGGTGTTTTAATTCCATTAAATTTTACAAATTAATGTTTTTTCATAAATATATTCAATAACCGATTAATTTGTTTAAAATTACAAAATGTTACCACATAATCTCACTAAACGATTTACACCCTCCATGTAAAGTATTAAAGGAACAAACACGGCACATGGTACGGTTTCCAATGATAATGAGAATCATGACGTCCCAAAAAAAGTCGTTACACTCAAAAAAAACTTTGTAAAATGACAAGAAAAACTTGTAACTCTTATTTTTTTGCTAACTCCTATTTGACAAATTTTTTTTTGGTAATTTTACAAGCATTTTACCAATAATTTTGTAATTTTACAAGCTTTGTTGTAAATTTACAATTTTTTGACGCGTTAAAACTTACAAGGAGGTCTCGTGATTTTACTATATTTTATGCTATCTTCTATTTTACGAGAATTCCTAGTAATATTACGAACTTTTTTGTAATTTTACAAGCTTTTTACCAATAAAATTGTAAATTTACAAATTTTTTGTCAAAATAAAACTTACAAGGAATTCTCGTGAATTTACTAGATTTTTTTTTGTAACAAAGTTAGAAATTTGTAAAATTACAAAAAAAATTGTAAAGTTGCAAAAAAAAATATAAATTCCGATCGAAAATTTTTTGTTAAAAAACAAGGGAAATTGCCAAATATTGGTAAAATGGGATTACGAGACTTTTTCTGGTAATTTTACATGTTTTTTTTGTGTGTACGTTTGAAACTAGAGATAAATGAAGTAAAACTGGAACTAAAATTTTTCTTTTTGTGATCCTGTTTCCTCTTAAAAGGACTTCGAAGTTTTGCTAGCAAATGATAGAGGAAGATCTCCCCTAATTTCCTATCTCACTATTTTTACATCAGGAAAAAGGAGGCAAGTTACGTCCTTTCAAAAATTTATCCTTCAATATCATTTAAAATTTTCAACAAAATATTATAATAAAGTGACTTTATTCACATCCTTTTATTCTGATATGGCAAAATAAAAAATGGAAAAATTAGGAGAGAGATCTTCTTTTATTTGCCGTCACCAGTTTCATCCTAGGGCAAGTACAAATGTATCCTTTAAAACTTTGAAGTCCTTTTAAAAAGAACCCGGATCACGAAATGAAAAACTGTAAATGCAGTTTTACTCCATTTGATCTTTACTTTCACTTACTTTTATTGGCTGTCGGTCTGTGTAGTCATTATAAATAAGTGTGTCATTCCGTATGTAACCCATGAAAATACTGGTCGAGAAAGTAAAGAAAAAATTAAAAAAAAAATACATATATAAAAAATTTAAAAACTTCTTGGAAAAATTCTGAAAAAACAGAAAATTTTTAAAATTTCTGTTAAAAAAAAATAAAAATTTCAGGCAAACAAATTTTAAAATTTCAGTAAAATTCGCAATTTTTTTAAAAAAATTAAATTGCAAAAAATTTAGAAAAAGTCTATAAAAATATTTTAACAAATTTCAAAACAATTCAAATTAATATTCATTGAAATTCTACTAAAAACAGACAATTTCTCCAATTTTACTGAATCCGTTTGCTGAATTTCAAAATATTTTTGTACAGAGTTTTAGCAGATTATTTTGTTATTTTACAAATTAAGTCTGTCGACTTTTTTTCAAAAAAATGTTCTAAGTTTTTTAAGATGAATTTTTTTTATACCCTCCAGGGTAGAGGGTATATATAAGTTTGTCATTCCGTTTGTAACTCATCGAAATATCGGTCTGGGACCCCATAAAGTATATATATAGTCATGATCCCCGATCGATTTTAAGACATTCTAGCGATGTCCGTCTGTCCGTCTGTCCGTCGGTCCGTCTGTCTGTGGAAATGGTGATGACGACCAAAATACTATACGGATATGACTGAAACTTAACACATTTATTCGAAATTCTCCTGAGAAGTTTGGTATTGCATTTGAGCGATAGCGGCTCAGCGGTTTAAAAGTTATGACCGAAAATGTAAGGACACCTCAAAAATTTTAGTATATTCAACACAACCTAAAAATACAAAATGCTTTAATTCGGCTGCTGGTTGACATATGTGAACATCATTGAACACCAAATGGTATTTAAACATGTACGAATATATTTTTTGACAAAAAAAAAAAAATCGCGGATTTTTTTTTACCAACAATTTTTTTCGCGGAAATTTTTTTTTAAATTTTTTTTTTTAAGTAATTTCCTTTTAAAAAAAAGTTTTTTGCAATAATCTTTTTGAAATTGTGGAGGGCATCACTACATTCGGCAAAGCCGAATTTATCTTTTTGACTTGTTTATTTTAATTTTGGTGAAATTCAAAATTTAAAAATTATTAAAATTAAAAAACACAAGTAAAAAAGGTAAATTCGGACTTGCCGAATGTATTGATACCGTCCACAATTTAAATTAGATTATTGCAAAAAACTTTATTTAAAAGGCAACTACTTTTGAAAAAAACAATTTTTTGAAAAAAAAAACATTTTTTTGTAAAAAAATTTTTGGTAAAAAAACAAAAAACGCGATTTTTTTTTGTGTCAAAAAATATGTTCGCACTTGTTTAAATACCATTCGATGTTTAATTCTGTGCACAAATGTCAACCCGCAGCCGAATTAAAGCATTTTGTGTTTTTAGGTTATGTTGAATGCTTCAAATTTTTGAGGTGTCCTTTCATAACTTTTGAACCGCTGAACCGATATCGCTCAAATGCAATACCAAACATCTCGGGAGAACTTCCAATAAATATGTTACGTTATATTTTGGCCGTGATCACCATTTCCACAGACAGACAGACGAACATCGCTAGAATGTCTTAAAATCGATCGGGGATCATTAATATATATACTTTATGGAGTCCTAGACCGATATTTCGATGAGTTACAAACGGAATTGCAAACTTATATATACCCTCTATAACTAACAATAAGTGGAGGGTATAAAAAATGGAACATAATTGAATATTTAAATAAATTAAGGAATTTAAAAAAAAATTTAAATTTAAAAAACACAAAAAAAAAATATGTTAAATAAAAACAAAATTTAAAAATTTAAATCTTAGAATAAATCAGAAAAAAACAGAAAAATGCTGAAAATCCAGTAAAGTTCTCAAAAAATTACAAAATTCTAAACTTTTTCTGAAAAATTAAAAAAATTATGGAAACATCAGAAAAACTAAAAAAAATTAGTTAAATTCGAAAAAGTTCTGGAAATTTAAAAAATTCAACAAAAAGTTCTGGAAAATTCTGAAATTGTCAGAAAAAAATTGTTAAATAAAGACAAATTAGAAAATTTCAGATAAATTACAGAAAATTTTAAAAAAACCTTAAAAATTCAGAAAAGCTGGAAAAAGTCTACAAAAATGTAAATCGACACAAAAAGAGCTTCTGAGTCGATCGATATACTTTACTCGGAATGACAAAGTGAGTATACCCGAAAACTGTGATTGGTATAAAAAAAGCAAAAGAATTAAAAACAAATCAAGACAATTTCAGCAACTCTATAAAATTAAAAAAAAAATGACCATTGAGAAAAATTCAGAATAAACAAGTAGAAATTTTAAATTCCACTTGATCGAATATATGAATACCCTCCACAATGCTATTTTTAATAATAATTTTTCTAACGTGAAAACAATTTAACAATTTTGGATTAGAATTATTTTATTTTGATTAAAAAACTTTTCTTTTATTTTTGTAAAAAAAAAATACTATTTTTTTTTGAGTGTACAATTTTTTCTAGGTAAAAACAATCTGAAATTAACGGTTTGGCTCATTACCGAAAAAAATTTCAAAAAATCAGAACAAATTAACAAATAAATAAAATTAAAAAAAAAATATTTTTTTTTTTTAATTCAAAACAAATTTTCAAATTTGTTTAAATCTAAATTCAGATAATTCAGTAAACTACTTTTACTAGAAATCGATAAAAATTAGAAAAATTTTAACAAGGTCAGAAAAAATTCAGAAATTCTAAAATAAAAAATCTAGAAATAAAAATTGAAAAAAAAAAATTAAATTCAGAAGAAATAACCATAATTAGTAATAATTCATAAAATTTTTAAAATTCAATCAAATTGAAAAAAATTTTTAAAAAACGTTTAAAAAAAATCCCCAATATTGTGGAGATTATTTTTAATTCGGCACATCCATTTGTACCATACTTAATTGCTAATATTTTAAAATATGACCCTCCCATCAATTCACCACAATATTTTTTTTATGACCCAATTGGCCCTTAGGAAGAAAATATACCACAACAAATTATATTTAAATATACTACCATAAAATATTTATGTTTCCAGCTATCATCTTACATACTCAATTGTGGTTTTGCTAATAATTCCCTATTACACATTATTATAAGCGTTCAATAACACACAAACAACACTAATTTCCCTATTACTTTTTCTTCTTCACTCACGTACAAAATTTTCTTGCGAAAGCAAAAGGCAAACAAGATTTTTTCTTTTATTATAATTTATAAAAATCATTGTAATATAAATTGTATCATAAATTGCAACAAATTTTACGTTAATATACACTCTACACTAACCTTCTACATCTTTAACTTCATTTTACATCTTCACGAAATGGAATCATAAACAACCCCGACCTCCCTTTTTATATATAAAAACCATGTAAAATTATTTGCACTTCTAATATTAAGGTTCCTTGGGAACTTTGACGTTTTTATGGTGAATAGAGGCAGCAACACGAAAATGGAAAAAATTTAAATCGGTCTTGGTGAATAATTTGATATACTACAGAAAAAAAAGTTTTTTTAGAAAAAAAAAAAAAATTTAGAAAAAAAACATTTTTTTAGAAAAATATTTTTTATTAGAAAAAAAATTTAGTTAATTGTAAGTAAAACAAGTAGAAAAGTTAAATTCGACTTGGCCGAATCTATGAATACCCTCCACAATGCCCTTTTTAAGTGATAGTAAATTAAAAATATTTTATTTTGTGTAAAAAAAACTTTTTTTTATTAATTTTTGAAAAAAAAAAAAAATTACTAATTTTTTTTGAGTGTAAAATTTTTTTTGAGTGTAAAATTTTTTTTGAGTGTATTTTTTTTGTTTTAGTATAAAAATATTTTTGTGTGACAAAAATACCTTGTAAAATATTTTTTTGACTTACACTTGTTCTTAAAACATGTTTAAGGGGTTTTCAACACGTGAATTTAAGGTGAAACTAATCTGAAATTTACGGTTTTGCTAATAACTTTTGAACCACTGGACCGATTTGACTGAAATTTAAAACGAACCGGACCAGAGGTACGAAAAATATATATGCCACACTTCAGCACCCTCAGAATTGCCGTTCGAAAGTTGCCGTGTGTTTTATCTCGTAAATTCGCGAAAAACCCTTGCCGAAATTCACTCTTTGCTCATATCTTTTGAACTAATGGACCGATTTTGCTGGATTGCAATACCAACCTGACCAGCCAGGTAAATGCCCAACATATATGCCAAACTTCAGGAGCCTCCGTATAGTCTTTCAAAAGTTAGCGTGTTTTAAACAGACAGACAGATGGACAGACGGACGGAGGGACGGACATAGCTAGATCGTCTTAGAATCGAACGAGGATCATAAATATATATACTTTATGGGGTCTTAGACCAATATTTCGAGGTGTTACACACGGAATGACAAACTTATATATACCGTCTATCACTAGAGTGGAGGGTATAAAAAATATATTTTAGCAAAAAATATAAAAACTTATTTTTAGCAAAAAAATCTTAAGCAAAAAAATATTTTTCTAGACAAAAAAAAATTTTAAGCAAAAAAATAACGTGTAAACAATATTTATCTAATAACTTTTTTTGTTAATAATCGAATTTTGGCTAAAAAAAATTTTGTTCAAAAAAAAAAAATTTCTAGCAAAAAATTAAAAAAATGTTGGTTTGAAAAAATTATTGTCAAAAAAATTTTTTTCAAGCAAAAAAATTTTTTTCTAGCAAAAAAAAAGTTGAAAAAAAAGTATTGTCAAAAATTTTTTTCAAGCAAAAAAATATTTTTCTAGCAAAAAAAAAAAGTTCACCAAAACCAAGTTATGGGAGAAACAAATTTTGTAAAATATATTTTTAGCAAAAAAAAAGTATTGTAAAAAAAATTTTTTTTTGCTTGAAAAAGTTTTTTTTGCTAAAAATATCATTGAAGATATTAGCCATTTTTGAGTTTTAATACAAAACTATTCCAGGCATACCCAAATATTTATGCTTAGAATCAACCATATCCATGTTCTATTATGACCGTAGTCCACATAACCACCGACGGACGGACAATATTTCGATAAGTTACAAATGATATGACAAACTTATGTAAACTTACCATTCCAAAGTAGAGGTTTAAAAAAAGAAAATACATTTATTACATTTATTGCAGTCGTTTGTTGCCAATTGATTTTTCGTTGACTGTTTATAATATGTAGTGGCGGTAGTACTATAAACTCGAACTCAAGAGCAGCGGTAATAAGTAGGAATATACAGATTAGACACACTGTGCTCAAAAAGTATTTAAAATTTAACAAACGTTTAAAAAAACATGAAAATATATTTTTACCGAAATTATTTTTTTAGCAAAACAAAAACTCGTAATTACGGATTTTGAATAAAACAATAACTCTTGAGAAAAAATTAAATTTTGAGTAAAAAAAATTTTTAAAAAATAAAAGGAAAAATTTTTTTCTATGGTGAAAAAAATATGCCAAAAAATATTTTTTTAATTTCTTGACGGTAGGAATATTTAGCCATTTTTTGCAAATTTAAAATATCGATATTTCTAAAACCATTCGACCGATTTTTTTTTTTTAATTCGTGTTCAGCGCATTAAAATTAATAAATATGATGTATCGCAAGACATATTTTTATACCCTCCAGTATGGGGGTATACTCACTTTGTCATTCCGTGTGTAACTCGGTACTGCGCAATAACTCCCAAATGAAATAAGCCCCAATGAAATAATTCCCAATGAAATAAGTTCCAAGAAAAATGAATTAACTCCACACTTTAAAAAATGAAATAACTCCCAAAGAAAAAATGAAATATGTCCCAATATTTGGGAGTTATTTGAAATGAAAATAATAACTCCCAAAAAAAATTAAAGAACTCCCAATGAAATAAGTGCCAAAGAAAATGAAATAAGTTCCCATTGTTTTTTTGTAATAAAGGTTTTCTGCGTAACCGGCCTTCAACCGGGCTTAGGGATTACATACTCCATGCATTAAACCCACCCTCTCTGCAAACCAAGCTATTTTGGTTATCAGGCCTTTTTGAGGCATAACAAATTTGATAGCGTAAAGGCCTGCTACCCTAGAAATCTTTACTTTGCGGAGAGGGTGGGTTTAATGCATGGATTATGTAATCCCTAAGCCCGGCCGAAGGCCGGCTACTCAGAAAAAATTTTAAGCAAAAAAAAAAAAAAACAATTGCACAGAGGTGTATATTGTTTTCAATTAAAATGAAATAAGTCCCACCATTGATGAAATAACTCCCAATGCTTAACAAGAAATGAAATAACTCCCAATCTATTTTTTGTTGGGGTTTTTTTCATTTGGAAGTTATTTCATAATGAAATAAATCCCAACAAAATTTGTGTAATAAGTCCCACTACACTGGGACTAATTTCATAATGAAATAATTCCCAAATCGTATGTAAAATTTTTGGGAATTGTTTCATTTTTTCTTTGGGAGTTATTTCATTTGGGAGTTATTGCGCAGTACCTAACTCGGTACTGCGCAATAACTCCAAATGAAATAAGCCCCAATGAAATAATTCCCAATGAAATAAGTTCCAAGAAAAATGAATTAACTCCACACTTTAAAAAATGAAATAACTCCCAAAGAAAAAATGAAATATGTCCCAATATTTGGGAGTTATTTAAAATGAAAATAATAACTCCCAAAAAAAATTAAAGAACTCCCAATGAAATAAGTGCCAAAGAAAATGAAATAAGTTCCCATTGTTTTTTTGTAATAAAGGTTTTCTGCGTAACCGGCCTTCAACCGGGCTTAGGGATTACATACTCCATGCATTAAACCCACCCTCTCTGCAAACCAAGCTATTTTGGTTATCAGGCCTTTTTGAGGCATAACAAATTTGATAGCGTAAAGGCCTGCTACCCTAGAAATCTTTACTTTGCGGAGAGGGTGGGTTTAATGCATGGATTATGTAATCCCTAAGCCCGGCCGAAGGCCGGCTACTCAGAAAAAATTTTAAGCAAAAAAAAAAAAAAAACAATTGCACAGAGGTGTATATTGTTTTCAATTAAAATGAAATAAGTCCCACCATTGATGAAATAACTCCCAATGCTTAACAAGAAATGAAATAACTCCCAATCTATTTTTTGTTGGGGTTTTTTTCATTTGGAAGTTATTTCATAATGAAATAAATCCCAACAAAATTTGTGCAATAAGTCCCACTACACTGGGACTAATTTCATAATGAAATAAGTCCCAAATCGTATGTAAAATTTTTGGGAATTGTTTCATTTTTTCTTTGGGAGTTATTTCATTTGGGAGTTATTGCGCAGTACCGTGTAACTCATCGAAATATCGGTCTAGGACCCCATAAAGTATATATTTTATTGATCAGTGGTCGATTCTAAGACATTCTAGCTATGTCCATCCGTCCGTCTTCCGAAGTTTGGCACGAATATATCTTAGGGTCATAGGCTGGTTAATTTCGGAAAAAGGCAAAATCGGAATAAAGGGAAAAAAGTTCCCCCTTGGAGAACTAAACCATCCTCGGAAAAACGTAATTTTTTGCAGGGTTCCAAATCCATAATTTTTATGTCAGAGGAAACTTAAAACCCTACATTTTCATTTTCGGGGCACGCTAGTGTCCACAAAGTCTCCCACCCTAGTAAAAATTAAACTAATCCAATTATATCAGAGAAATGGTAGATACAATTATGTAAAATATTATCCAATTGTATCTTATTAAATCCAATCAGACGGAATTAGATAAGAAATTATCCGAAAATTGTCTCTATCAAACTGTATTATTTGGGATAAAATTTATATAATTAAATATATTCTGATTAATTTTTATTAATAAATAAAAATTGTTTTATTCGACCTTTAAAATATTATATTTTGTGAGGATGTTTATTCTGGCTCGAGGTCATTATTTTCTTTACTAATTAAAACCATGATATTCTCATAGTATAATTTTCAAGAAAATTATGTTTTTTTTTTGTTTAAAATTTATTTATGTTGGTCATTTTTGCAAGACTTAATCGACACGTGTTTCGAAATTTGCCATTGTCAAGATTATTTAGCAAAAATAGAAACGATTTACTACAAAGTAGCAAACGAGTCTAATGACAAATCGTTTGTGCACAAACTAAAGCATTAATACATAATTCGACTCTATCCACAATGTGAATTAGAAAGACGAAGAAATTGTACTATACTAGTAAAGTAACGATTGTCAATAACCAACAAAAATATTTAAAACATTTTACATACGATAGTCCATTGGACTACAACAATATGTTTTTTGTTGTTGTGAATGAAATTATACCATTATTAGGGCTATTCATCACTATGGCGTGCCAACCATTATGTTCAAATTCTGATTAATTTTTATTAATAAATAAAAATTGTTTTATTCGTCCTTTAAATTATTATATTTTGTGAGGATGTTTATTCTGGCTCGAGGTCATTATTTTCTTTACTAATTAAAACCATGATATTCTCATAGTATAATTTTCAAGAAAATTATTTTTTGTTTTAAATTTATTTATGTTGGTCATTTTTTAATTAAGTCTTGCAAAAATGACCAACATAAATAAATTTAAAACAAAAAATAATTTTCTTGAAAATTATACTATGATAATATCATGGTTTTAATTAGTAAAGAAAATAATGACCTCGAGCCAGAATAAACATCCTCACAAAATATAATTAAATATAGTTTGATACTTTTATATATGATCGCATATGGTTATATAAGGCACCACATAACACCATATATAATGAACATTTTATATCAAGCATAACATATAATAATATATACTATATATGGTGTTAAATGGGGTAAAATGGGTCAATATATAAATATATATAGTATTGTACAATAAGATAAAATTATTTTTATTTACATGTTGGAGGGTGTAAAAGATTCGTCACAGCCGAATATAATACTCTCACTTGCTTTTACTTAATTACTTTTTTTTATACACTCTTATAAATTTTTGTTGAATTTTACCCACTTTATTGTAGGTAACTGTTCTCCTACAATAAAGTGGGTAAAAATACACTATGTGTTTAAATTTCAACATTTGCACACAAAGTGTGTACAACTAATAAACATTTTATGTGTACACCTACATGTTTGACGCTTGGAAAATTCTCTAGAAATAAACACAAAGTGTGTAATTTTAAAATGTTTGTGCTTAAAAAAGCATTCTTTGTGTGCAAAAATGGATTAAAAAAGTTTAAATTTGCATGTAAAAGGGTTTTTTCATTTAATGTTATTTATTCCTATGAAATTAAAATATATGGAACGCATTTTTAATTTTACGGATTTTATTTTAACTTAAGTGCAATTACAATATTTTGATAAAATAAACATCTATTGTATAAACTAAAATGTACAACAGAAAAACAAAAAGAAATATATTTTGTGCAATAATGACAAATTATTAAAAATTGTTAACAACTAAAAGCTTCATTAAACATCGTAAAAACTCAGAATTTTAAGAAATCGAAATTTTGATAACATCAAGGTTAGTCACAATCTGCAAATAAATAAAAATTTAAAGTAATTAAAATTACAAGAATCTGATTTGTTTTATAGAATAATTTTTAGCATGATCAATATTTTATAAAAACATTCTCAAAATCTGAGTGATGTTATGTATAGAAAAGTTCTCAGAATGAATGATATAGTATTGTCTGTAGAAAAAATCTTAGAATCTTAAAAAAAAATTAGGAAGATTTTAGAAAAATTCAAATACTCTGAGACATTTTTTTTTTTATTTTCAGAATCTCAGACATTTTTGTATAGAACAAAATTTCAGAATCTGACACATTTTTCCATAGAAAAAATTCTCAAAACCTGAGACACTTTTGCATTAAAAAAATTCTCAGAATCTGAGACATTTTTTCTACAGAAAAATTCTCAGAATCTGAGACATTTTTTCTATTAAAAAAATTCCCAGAATCTGAGACATTCTTTTATAGAAAAATTCTCAGAATCTGAGATAATTTTATTATAGAAAAGTTCTTAGAATCAAAGGCGTTTTTTCTTTAGAAAAAATGTCTCAGATTCTGAGAATTTTTTTATAGAAAAAATCTCTCAGGTTTTGAGAATTTTTTCTATAGAAAAAAAGTCTCAGAATCTGAGACATTTTTTCTATAAAAAAAAATGCCTTCGATTCTAAGAACTTTTCTATTATAAAATTATCTCAGATTCTGAGAATTTTTCTATAAAAGAATGTCTCAGATTCTGGGAATTTTTTTAATAGAAAAAATGTTTCAGATTCTGAGAATTTTTCTATAGAAAAAATGTCTCAGATTCTGAGAATTTTTCTGTAGAAAAAATGTCTCAGATTCTGAGAATTTTTTTAATGCAAAAGTGTCTCAGGTTCTGAGAATTTTTAGAATCTGAGAAATTTTTTATAGAAAAATTCTTAGAATCTGAGACATTTTTTCTATAGAAAAATTGTTAGAATCTAAGACATTTTTTCTATAGAAAAATTCTCAAAATCTAAGAAATTTTTTCTATAGAAAAATTTTCAGAATCTGAGACATTTTTTTATAGAATAATTCTCAGAATCTGAGAAATTTTTTTTCGAAAAATTCTCAGAATCTGAGACATTTTTTATAGAAAAATTCTCATAATTTGAAACATGTTTTCTATAGAAACATTTTCAGAATCTGAGACATTTTTTTTTATAGAAAAGGTCTCAGAGTCTGAGATATTTTTCCTATAGAATAATTTTAAGAATCTGATACATTTTTTCTAAAGAAAAAATTTTAAAATCTGAGACATTTTTGTATCGAAAAATTCTCAGAAGCTGAGACAGTTGTTCTTAAGAAAAATTCTCAGAATCTAAAACATTTTTGAATATTAAAATTCTTAGAATCTGTCACATTCTTTGTAAAGAAAAGTTCTCAAAATCAGGAAGATTTTGTGATTCTGGCAAATTTTAAAATCTGAGAAATTTTTTCTAAGACATATTGTTTTAAGATACATGAGTTCACAGAATCTTAAACATTTCCGCTAAGAAAAATTCTTAAAATCTGAGGCACATGTTTTTTCTAAAAACAATTTAAAAGATAATTGCTGTACTTACCGATAAGTTGTATAATTGGCAAATAGTTTTATTAAATATCACGAGATAATTTCCTTTGTTAATATTTGTTTTTGGTTTAGTTTCGCTTTGAGTTTGTAAATACCAAAATGCATATATTGCATTTGAACGCAGGACATATATTTTAATTTTCCAGTTATTTTAAATACGTTAATTTTCATGTTGTTGTTATTTTTTTCGCGTTGTTTTATTTTTGTTGCTGAATGCTGAAAAATTTTCTGTATTTATTTTAATTTTTATTTGACAATTTTAATTTTGTTTTTTTTTTTTAGTTACACATTTAATGTTCAATATTGGAATATTAAACACAAAATGCTTACTATACACATTTAATGTTTTATTTTAAACATCTTGTGTGTAATTTTCTACGAATAAATTTATCAACACACAAAATACTACATAAAGTGTTTAATTTTCGAATTTTTGTGTGCAAATTAGATTTTTAAACACTTTGTGCTCAATATTAGGCGTTGTGTGTTATTTTACATAGAAATTTACCCACTTTATAGTAGTAATTTTACAAAGAGTTTTTAGAGTGTATTTTCAAAAATCCGAAATTTTGAGCTCGAGATAGCGCTATTTGAAATTTGCAAAAAAAATTGCTGATTTTTCAGCGGTCGAGAAATTAAAAAAAAAATTCTTCACCCTTTCATAGAGCTTGAGGCAAACTTTCATTTGAAATTAATTTAAGCCAAATATAATCATTTTAACCCGTGGCGCCCTTCGATTAAAGATTTGGGTTTTTAGAAAATGTTCATCAAAAACTCTTAACTCTGATCTAAGGGCACCATGGGTTTAAGTGGTCTGATTTGGCTGAAATTCGGTTTAAATAAAAGTGTTTGTCTAATTCTCTTTGAAATAGTCAATGGAAAAAAATTGGAGATTTAAAAAAAAAAATTGGAGACTTGTAAAAAAAAAATTTTTAACGTAGGAAAACAACTACTACTTTTTTAAAAATTTTTTGACAAATTTCAATGGCGGTATCTCAAAAACCACTGACTCGACCGGTTTTATAAAATTTGTGATATTCGTATTTAGCATACCAAAAGTAATAAAAATAATAAATCACAAGGTATTTTTATTTTATTTTTTAATTTATATAAAAAATTAAAAATTTTGGTGGAAATTTTTCAAACATCCAAAATTTTGACCGAAGAGTGCTACGGTTTAAAATTATAGGATTTGGCTTAAATTAAATTTAAATGAAATATCGATATCTTGAAAACCGTTCTACCAATTTTAAACTTTGTTTGGTATTTGGTTCAGCGCATCAAATTTAATATCACTAGACATATATTTTTTATAATTTAAAACTTTGACCGCCGAGCACCACGGGTAAATTTAATCCGATTGGCCTCAAATTTGTACCACACAAGTTTTGGGCCTAGTAGAATAAAAATTTGCGCGGACATTTAAAATCGGAAGACAAACTTTTTTGCCATACAAAAAAATTCTGCTTTATTTAGTAAGCTCATATAATCCGTTTTAATAATTTTTATTGGTTGTTTGATAATCGCAATCAAACTATAAGATAGCACAATTTTTTTTCTATTAATGTTTAAGGAGTGTAGAGTCATTAAAATTCACTATAATATTGTTGAAAATTATTCCATGAGAATGTCATGGTTTAAATTAGTAAAGAAAAATAACCTCGAGCTAGAATAATCATACTCAAAATGTTTAATACTATGTTTAGACCAAACAAAAACTAACTTGTTTTTGGCCAAAATTGATTTTTGAAAACCAAACCGTTTATACCGAATAAATAGAGTTTTTGGTTGTCAAATCAAATTAATTATTTTATAAATTCACTAAAAAACACAAAATAACAATAGCCACACGTTAATAAAAAAATTAAATTACATATTTATTAACTTTTTTAACAGATTGGAATAATAATTTTACAAAAAACAAATATTTTATTTTTGACATTCGAGTTAAGCAAAACAAAATTGAAAAAAATATTCACACAGAATGATTAGCTAGTAGTGAACACAGCCAAAAATCTAGTTTTTGTTTAGTTTTGGTTGGCAACGCAGTTTTTAAATTGTATGGAAAAACTACATAGTTTTTGCCAAAAACCAAAAAAATATTCAAAAACAAGTTGTTTTCGTTGGTGTAAATACCATATAATAAAAAATATTTTTTTATGAAAAAAATCCTTAGTAAAACTGTTTTTTGAATAAAACAATATATTTGATAGAGAATTTTTTGACACACCATATTTTTTAAATTTTAACCTACCGCCACTTTCGCCTGTTCCGGCCCATCTAAATTCTTAAAAAAGTACTTATTGTAAGTTTCTAAAACATTTTTCGTTATACTTTTTGAACATAGTTTTCCCAAGTTTATTTTCAATACAATTTCCACGTTTATTCTTGTTGCCATGGTTGTTTAAAGGTATTTTTATGGTTATATATCGCCGTTTAATGTTACCAGCACCAGTTCAGTTAGATGAAGTTCAAATTTCTTAGAAGTAAAAATCACGTTTAGGTGCTGTTGATATGCCATGATGAAAATAAACCACGAATAAAAATACGAGAAATAGAAAACTGACTGAGTTTGTTTTAAGGGTTTAAAAAATTTTTTTTTGTTTGGCTGGCGTATTGAAATTTACTAGAGATGATGGCATTGAAATTTGATCAGAAGCGGATTTAAATTCCATGTGTGGGGAAAAGAATTTGGAAAATGTTTTAGATTGTGAAATATTTTTCAAATGGAAAAAAAGTCTCAGGTATTTTTCCTATAGAAAACATCTCAGATTCGAAGATAATTTTCTTTCCGGATTTCGAGCGACTGGCCAAAAAGTCTCATTTATCATCCCCCCTCCTTCTCCTTTAACCCACGCTATAGTTTCTCTAAGGTAGTTTATTGTTGTTTATTGGAATCATTGAGCAATTTTATAAAAAGGACTAAACAACTACTTTGCATTCACCAAATAATTTTCGATCGAGACAGGAGATTATGAAAAACAAACTTTAATGTCTGGATTTAAATAAACCAGACATTTTTAAGCTCCAAGGGATCATGAGTATCATAATTTGCAATAATCTCTTAAAAAACAAGTTAAATAAGTTGAGAGATAAACATTTTATGGGAGAAAATATAAAGCTTAAAAAGTGTAAAGTTTATCATTTTGATAAAAAAGCTTAATTGAAAACTTTATCATATCTATCAACTGATTCATTATCTTAATTTAAAAAGTTTTTGAAATTGTTTTATTTATTTCATAACATTGATTAAACTTTTTACAAATGTAAGGAACTTTTTAATTATTTTTCGTCCAAAGAGACATTTTCTTCGCCAGGTTAATTAAAAAGGTTTAATAAATTGTGAATTATTTAATCAATATGAGCTTTTATTAAATATGATAATATGTTAACTCCTTTAATTAAGTCTATTCGTATTATATCGTAATTATATCTGTTTATCAAATCAGTAATTTTTTTTTGGGTTATTAACAATTCTGAATGACTGATTAAATCATAGATGACATTCCATAATAATCTCTTTAACTAAAGTGTCAAATCATAAACATCAACACCAAACTGGCAGCAAAAGGCACCAATGATTTTGTACGGCAAACAAAAATTTTCGTATGTCAAAACAGAACTTTGAAAGAATTTAAACTTTCCCGAGTAAAAATTTAAAGGATCAGTATTGATCCGAAAAATGGATCCTTAAGATGAGATCAGTTTTAAGCGGATGGAAACAATTTCATACGATTAAAACTGAAACAATTTCATCTGATTTAAATTGGAAACAATTTCATCCGATTAAAACTGATCTTATCTTAACGATCCATTTTTCGGATCAGTATTGATCTTTCAAGTCTCAGATCAGTACTGATCTTACTCGGATCAGTACTAATCATTCAAATCTCGAATCAGATGTGATACATTAATTAACTTCGTAAGATACCACTTTAACCTCAAGTTGGGAACACTGTAAATGTCTTTCCTGATTATGTGTCTAGGGTGCCCCACTAGACTAGCATTTTTCATATTTGTTAATTTTGATGCGATGAGCACGAATAGCAAAAAAAAATTAAAATCGGTCGAACAGTTTTCAAAATATCGCTATTTGAAATTTGCAAAAAAAAAATGGCGGTTTTTTCATACGTTCAAGAACTTCCGCCGACACTTTGTAGATCTTGAGACAATTTTTCATTTAAAACTAATTTGAGCCAAATTCGATCATTTTAACCCGTGGCCCCTTTCGATCAAAGTTTTTGGAATATTTCCACCAAAATTTTGGATTTTTGAAAATGAAAAAATAAAAAAATATCTTGCGATACATTATTTTTTTACAAAAACTCTCAAAATTTCTTTATTTTAACCCTTTCATAGAGGTTTAAACAATCTTTCATTTAAGCCTAATTTGAGCCAAATCCGATCATTTTAACCCGTGGCCCCTGCGATCAAAGTTTAGGGTTTTTGGTAAAAAGTTTCAAAAATGATCGGATTTGGCTCAAATTAAGTTTAAATGAAAGGTTGCCTTAAGTTTCATGAAAGGGTCAACGCGAAGAAGTTTTGAGACTTTTTTAAAAAAATTCTTGAACGTAGGAAAAAAACGCCATTTTTAAAAAATTTGAAATGGCAATATCTCGAAAACCGATCAAGCGATTTTAATTTTTTTTTGATATTTGTGCTCAGCGCATCGATATTAACAAACATGATGAGTGCAAGATATTTTTAATTTTATTTTTAAAAATTTTTCAAAAATCCTAAACTCTTTAATTTGACCCAATTGACCTAAATGTGTACCACATAAGTTTTAGACCTAGGACAATAAAAATTTGCTCGAACACTTCTGAAAGTCGAAAGTTGACAAAAAAACGCCAGTCTAGGCCCCCACTACTATATTTCGACAAATATCAAAATCTTTGCCAAGGCCGTTTTTGAAAATATCGAGATCAAACGTCAAAAAATTTACATTTCAGCATTGTCGGGAAAGCGATTAGGGATGTGAAAAAATAACTCAAGACAACATTTTTCCCAAGGGAAATATTGCAATGTTTTTATTTTCAAAAATTTCACTTTTAAATTTCGAGCTAAAATCTTCGCGTTTTCTATAGAAAAATAACAAATTGTAAATGTCGCGATTTGAACTTAAAGTGCAAATTTTTACCTTTTAAAATCGGAATTAGTAAAATTTACTTTTTTAGAATTTCATATGTTTAGTTACTAGAATATATTTTTCTGGAAATAAAAAAATTACCAAAGTACACATTTTCACCTCTTTAACTCCTTAGAACTGGAATTTCCGAAAAGTAATTTTTTCGAAATGTTTTTTTCTCGCCAGATTATCATACATTCCAGATTTTAAAATTCTAAGACCATTTTTTATGGAAAAATAAAAAAAAGTACCAAAGTTCACTTAGAATTGGAGTTTCCGAAAAGTACTTCTTTCGAACTGCTTTCAGGCAGAACTTCATGGAGAGAAGCAAAAAGACTAGCCGAAGATAGAATTCAAGGGAAAGCTTTTGTACTGGCCCTTTGTTCCAACTAGGAATCCCAGGAATTTATATATATACTTCTTTCGAAAGCATTATTCCGGCAAAAGATCGTACATTCTAAACTATTAGTTTCTAGGACCATTTTTTCTGGAAATATAGAAAAGTAACAAATTACACTGTTTTTACCCGCTGTAGAATCGGAATTTCCGAAGAGAAGCTTTTCGGAATGTTTTTTTCCTCCAAAGGATCGCACATTTGAATTTTTTTGTTTCTACAACCATTTTTTCTTGGAAAACAAAAAAATACCAAAGTAAATTTGTACAGGGCGATGATGAATCAGTCAGTAACCCGACTCTTTTAAGTTTATCTATACTGTTAGAAGTAATATCCGAAACTACTACCTGATTTCAAAAACTCTTTCACCAATATTTCAAATGGTCCTTCAGGGTAGACACAGGACCACGACCATCACGGCCATTTTTGTCAAAAAACAAAAAATTTAAAAAGCTTTAAAACCATTTATTCAATTTCAAAATTTGCCGAAAAATACTTTTTGGAAATTCCGATATGGTAGCAAAGAGGAGTAAAGTTGTGTACTTTGGTACATTTTCTTTCTTCTGAAACAATGGTCATAGAAACCTGAAATTTGAAATGTTGGTACCTGAAATTATGTATCAAATTATAGAAATTTGAAATATGGAGACGTCCAGACAAAAAAAAAATACTGTTTTATTTGGCCATTAAAATATTATATTTTGGGTAGGTTTATTCTAGCTCGAGATCATTTTTTCCTTTACTACATAATTAAAACTATGATATTATCATTGAAAAATTTTACTTACTTTCTTTGCTATGAAAGCAAAGAAGGTAAAGTTGTGTACTGTGGTACTTTTTCCGTCTTCTGAAATAATGGTCATAGAAACCTGAAATTTGAAATGTTAGTACTTTTTCTATCTCCTGAAATTATGTATCAAATTGAGGAAATTTAAAATGTGGAGTACTCCAGACAAAAAAAAAACAAATTCTGATTAATTTTTATTAAAACATAAAAACTTTTTTTTTCTACCTTCAAAATATTTAATTTTGAGTAGGTTTATTTTAGCTTGAGGTCATTATTTCCTTTACTAATTAAAACTATAATATTTTCATAGAATAATTTTTAAGAAAATTATTTTTCTGTTTTAAATTTATTTAATCGACACGTGTTTCGGAATTTGTCAGATTCCATTGTCAAGATTATTTAGCAAATATAAAAAACATATACAACAAGTAGTAAAGGGATTTCAATGACAAATCGTTAATGATCAAACTAAAATATTAATACATATTCGACTCTACTCCCATTAGGAACAAAAAGACAACATTTGTTAGTAAAGGAAATAATAACCTCGAGCTAGAATAAACCTACTCAAAATAAAAAAAAAAATAAAAAAAATAAAAACATTTTGAAAAATTACAATGTTTAAAAAAATTATACTTATTGTTAGTACTTTTTATATCTCTTACAATAAAAAAATCAAAAAACTTGAAATTTGAAAGGACTAATCATCCAGCAAAACAAAAAAATATTTTAACAAAAGTACTTTTTAGAGAGTTCTGATTCCAAGAGGGTAAAAAGTGTTGAGTTGAGTTAGGGGTGGGTTGTACAAGCCCAAGGCAAAAAGTGTACTTTCGTAGCTTTTCGATCTCATGAAATTTTTTTTTTAATTCCTTTATTTATAAACTTTTTCTTTTCTTATTACAATGGTAAAAAAAAAAGTTAAATAAAACGTTTAGTTTCAACTTAGGGCGCCAACAAACTCTTTCCATCTTTGTCGATCATTAGCCAATGACTTTACTTGGTTCCATGTCATTCCGATATCTTCATAATCATTTTTTATGTTTCTTATCCACGTTACACGTGAGCGACCAGGACCTCGTTGACCTTGCGGGTTCCATTCCAACGCTGCGCATGCTATTTCATTTGGGGGCTTTCTCAGTGTATGCCCAATCCATTTCCATTTACGTTTTTTTTTATCTCATTCTCGATCGATTTGAGGTTCGCCAATTCGAGAAGCTGTTCATTTGTGACCCAGTACGGCCAGAAGATTTGGAGGATTTGGCGTAGACATCGGTTTGTAAACGATTGCAGCTTTCTTAAACTTTCCTGCGTTAATCTCCAGGTAGTACAGCCATAGAGAAGTACACTTGTAACACTGCTGTTGAAAATACGAATTTTTGTTTTTCTAGTTATACTGCTCGATCTCCAAATTTTGTAAATCGATTGGAAGGCTGACCGTTTACGGCTACTGTACTACCAAGGTAGCAAAATGAATCCACTTCGTTTATTTCGACTCCATTAAGATAAATGGGAAGATTGTTTGCTGCTACAACACGCATGAGCTTTGTTTTCTTTACATTAAAATTCAGGCCTACTTTTTCGGCGTTCTTAGCCAGATGGAATAATTTGGCCTGCATGTCGCTGTGTAGGTGGTGTAAGTAGACAGTTGTCGTCCGCATAATCGATGTCTTTTAGACGTTCCAATAAATTCTATTGGATACCAAATGGAGAATCAATGTTAGTCTGTTAGGCAAATAATTTTTTCTGGAAATTCTCTGCAGTTGAGCGAGGCCCAGAGAGCTTCTCTTGACACAGTGTCGAACGCACGTTCGAAGTCTACAAACAGTAGGTACAAAGGGCTGTTAAGTTCTACGGATTGTTCTATTAGAATTCTAAGAGTGGTCACATGATCTGCACAAGAACGATTTGTTCTGAAGCCTGCTTGTTCTTTGCGTAAGATTGTTTCAACATAGGGGGTGATGCGTTGGAGGATTATAAGGGCAAGTACCTTGTTGATGGTGTTAAGAAGTGTGATACCACGCCAATTTTTACACAGGCTAATGTCGCCTTTCTTGGGTATTGTTCTTACGGTTCCTTTTTTCCATTCATTCGATACGACCATTATTTCTCCAGAAATAATGGTCATAAAAACTTGATTTTTGAAATGTAGGATACTTCTTTGGAAAAAAAAAAAATTCTAAAAAATCTAAAAAAAATACTTTTTTGGAATTTTTGATTCTATTAGGGTAAAAAATTGTACTTAGGTACTTTTTTGATTTCCTAAAATATTAGGCTTATAAACTTGAAATTTCGGATCTAGTATAATCAAACAAAAAATAAATATATTTTTGGAAATTTTGATTCTTAGGGGTCAAAGAGAAAATAAAAGCGGAAAAGTGTTACTTTTTAACAATTAACTAAAATTTATAGGGTATAAAAAGGGTAAATTGTTGTCAAATGTGGGGCAAATGGTCCTTTTTATATCTGTTAAGATAAAGAATATAGATTTTTTTAATTTTTTTAACGCATGATAGGATGAATTCTACGAAAGGATGAATTCTACATGGAACGAAATTAAATGAAACTGGGAATAAAATGGAATTGAACGGGAAACTCAATGAAAAAAAATATTTGTTTGACGACATTTTGACACATTGCTAGGGTCACAGTTAGATAATTTTTTTTGAGACCTGAACATCTTTCAACAGAATAACAGGGTGACTCAATAACAGGGTAAACCCAAAAAATAATTTTGAAAAAAAATGAGTAAATATTGACTTTAAAAAAGAATTAATTCTTCAAAAGTTCTGATGTCATAAAAGTAGTCGCCGTACTTGTGGATGTGTGTAAGTAAAATATCATAAATCATCAACACCTGTCGTGTTGTGTTTCAAATATCACTACCATCGACTACATGGCTGGCGTTGACCAAAAATACTATAAACCAACGGCTACCATGAGGACTATGACTACAATTGTGACCACTAACCACCATGTCCTCAACCCACAAATGAGTGTTACAAGGCAAACACCCATCACAGGAGAAAAAGTCTGTGTAAATTTAAAAGCCGTTGACTGTTTTTCCAGGAATTGAAACTTAATGATGGTATGACAAAACCAAAAAAGTACACAAAATGCAAAAATTTCAAAAATCATGAAGGGAAAAAATTAAAAAAAAAAAAGAAAATATAAGTCAATTACGTACTCGTCCTAGTGGAACAAAGGGAGTCCTAACTATAATTTCAAAAGCAAACATTTTAAATTTAACAACATTTCACTTTAATTTCTTAATATATTTAAGTTTTTTTATTTGTTGTTTATTTACCAAATAAAAACAACTAATTGCTCCTTATAACACCTGTTACCAGCCACAATTTACATAAATATTACACAAATCATCTTAGAGACAGATTTCCGTTTATTGTTTTTTCTGCTATTTTTTGAGCCCAAAATTTTATGTGTGGTTTTTCATAATAGTGAAAAAAGTATAAAAAAAAATTCTCTATGGTCATTATTATGAGAGTGACCAAACAGGCTAAAACCATAAAGGACACATTATTTGTGGTCAAATAAAAATCCTAAAGTAAAATTTTATTTTAAGCTATTTTTTTTTTTTTTTTTAATTTCGCTTGAAATGATAAAAAAAATTCACGATGAAAACGTTTTTAGAATATTAAAAAATAACAGTATTCTTTTTAGCAGTAAATTGATAAATTTTAAACAGGGGCGTTTCGTAAGTTTTTTTTAACAGAAAAAGCGTGAACTTAAAAAGTGCTCGAAAAGTTCTTAGATTCAATAATTCTTAGATTCTAAGAAAATTTTTAGAGACATGACATAATCCACATGGACATTCCACATTCCGTTATGGTAACTATGTCCAAAATTATTTCGGTCATAGTCCCTATAACGGTAGTGGGGTCTATGACTTTTTCTTCTGACTTAGTGATGCTGAATATCAAAATTGTTATATTGACCCCCATATTTGTGAATACAAATAACTTTTTCACTGAAAGTGCTCCTATGCGGAAATTTGTGATATCAACTTACGTTTCTAAATATTGAAAAAAAAATTAGATAAACGAGTTTGTAATAGTTCTCTAAAATTATTATTTGTATTGACAAACGTACAAAATCTTATTTTTTTTTTCAACAAAGAAATTCAACAAACACAAACACCCTTGCGCAATAATGTAAGAGACAAAAAAGTTGAAAGAAAGTATGAGGTGAGGTTGAGATTGCTAGAAATAGAATTGTAGTGTTGGAAACTGTCAAAATTTATTCTGTAGCAACTATAAATATTCACATATATAAAAAACAGTTTTTATTAACAAGACAAACCGACATTTAAAATCCTACTGATGATGACACTAACTGGGGTGTTTGAAACCGGTATAGGAAATACCAGAAATGTCTATAATTTTTAGAAATTCAATTTTTCTTCTGCATTTTTTCAACTTGAACCCTTATAACAAACACAATTTGTTGATCTGACAAACGTAAAAAATCTTTTTTTTTTTCAACAAAGAAATTCAACAAACACAAAAACTATTTGTTGACATGATAAAATAATTTTCAAAAAAAATTACTTGACTAACAAGGGAAGTCTCCCTAGTGTCACCCGCGGATCTTTATGGAATTGGTTTTATTTTGTAGATCAGAAAAAATAAAGGGACACGTATTTTTTTTTAGCGGCCCAAATTCATATTAAGGGGGTAAAAAGGAGGGGGAAGACAAGGCCATTTTTCAGTTTTTTTCGTTTATCTCCTATGTTATGCAAAGAAACCTAGTCATGTTACATACCAAATGAAAGGTCTTTCGAAAACCTATTTACGTGTGCTAAGAACGTGTCCAAACATGCACAACTTTTCGTCATATTGAGTAAAATACCAAAATTTTAGGACATTTTTGTTAATAAGTCGAAAAATATTAACTTCTTTGGCCCGTTGTTAGCACCACGAGATAGGTAATTTTAATTCATTTAATCTGATACCACACATGCCTTAACAACATATCCAAATTTCATGAAGATCGGAGGGTGACACCAGGGAGACTTCCCTTGTAAGTTTTTTAAAAACAAAATTGAAGTTTTGTATTATAGACTAACAGGTGGCCGTTTTTATTAATGTTTGGTTGATATCATATTTGGTTGATTTACAATTGCTGTTAGTTGATTAAAATTTGACGATTTTATTTTCTGTATACCATTTAAAATTTTTCAAAAAAATTGTGGGTTTTTCAAAAAATTAAAAAAAAACTCAAAACATGTTTTTTAATTGACTATTTTATAGAGATTGAGACAAACTTTCATTTAATTTTAATTTGAGCCAAATCAGAACATTTGAACCCATTGCGCCCTTCGATCAATATTTGAGTTTTTGATAAACATTTTCTAAAAACCCAAAACTTGTATCGAAGGGCCCCACGGGTTAAAATGATCGGATTTGGCTCAAATTAATTTTACATGAAATTTTTGTCTCAAGCTCTATGAAAAAGTAAAGGGAAAGAAATGTTTAGATTGTTTTTAAATAATTTCTTGAACGTAGGAAAAACCCGCCGAATATATCCGAAAGAAGATTTTTTGTAGATACCAAATACACTGTGAAACAAGAAAAATGAGCCTCAATGGCTTCAACGCCATATGAAAGTAGACCATCAAATGGACAAAATCACCAAAGGGTTTTGCAAACTCAGTTCGGATTTATTTTTTATAGCCCACTGAAGTTCTTATTTTTTTATCAAAGGCGTTTGGAAAACGTCAAAAATACTAAAATAAGACCACATCTGAGCTTCAAAATATGATTTTATCTCTTTAGTGAAATTTTATGGCGGTTCTTTTCCTAGAACAGTTTAACCCTCTAACTGCCATTTTAAGGGGTCAGTCCTTTTTCAAAAACTAAACACAGAAGTCTAGTAAAACGTTCATTCAGAGGGTTAAAATGGTCCACAAATATTTTCCGTATAAAATTTCACTAGGGGTTGTCAAATGTATAAAGTTTGTGCGACATGCGCAAAGTGCTTAAAAAGGGTCAAGTATAAATAATCAATATTTGTTATTTTTTTTACCAAAGCAGTGTTAAAAAATATCGACAAAAAACAGTGCAAATAGACTTTTGAGCTAAAAATTATGTTCTGATGTGTTTTATAAAATTTTATGATGATTCTTTTCTTTGACCAAATTAACCCTCTAGCTCCCGTTTTAAAGGGTAATTTTTGTCCTTTTTTTAAAAGAAACACAAAAAAGTCTATAAAAAAGGCAGTTAAAGGGTTAAAATGTTTTACAAATATTTTCTGCATCAAATTTTAGTAGAGCACGTCATAGACAGAAAGTTCGTCCATTATATGGAAAATGCTTAAAAATTTTAAAAAATAGAGGGTTAATTTGGTCAAAGAAAAGAATCATCATATAATTTTATAAAACACATCAGAACATCATTTTTAGCTCAAAAGTCTATTTGCACTGTTTTTTGTCGATATTTTTCAACACTGCTTTGGTAAAAAATAATAACAAACATTGATTACACCGCTCTACAAATCTGAGGTTTGTCGCTGCGTTTTGGATGAAACCAAAAAAAGTTGATAGGGTTTGGTTCCCCGATTCCAAAACGGTCACTCAAATTTTTCTATCACGTCACAATTTTGAAAAAATCGCGGTTAAAGTGTCAAAAAATGCCCATTTTGACCATTTTTGAACGCCTATAAAATAAGATCCTGACATGCAAATGACTTGGTATCAAGCTCATTCGAAAGTGTGTAATTTTCGTTTTCAGACAAGATCAAATTTTCTTGGAATTTAATTTTCTAAAGTGGTAAAAAAATCATTAGCCACAAGTGCTTTAAATCTAAAATTTACGTATGAATTTGTATTGAAATTTGTTAAAAAACACTGTGTAAATAAAGTAAATATTGAAAAAATGGAAGGTTTTTTGCTAATGATTTTTTTACCATTTTCGAAAATTAAATTTTTAGAACATTTTATCTAATCTTTAAGAGAAAATTACAGGCTTTCGAATGAGCTTGATACCAAGTCCTTTGCATGTCAGGATCTTATTTTATAAGCTTTTAAAAAGGGTCAAAAATGCCCTTTTTCGGCACTTTAACCGCGAATTACTTAAAATTCTGACGTGATAGACAAATTTGGGCTCCGGATTTGGAATCAGCGCAGCAGACACTATCCAAATCACTAAACAGAATCCAATACGCATTTTCTTGTTGAGCTGTGTTATTTATACTTGACCCTTTTAAAGCAGTTTGCGCATGTCACACAAACTTTGAAAATTTGACAACCCCTAGTGAAATTTTATGAGGAAAATAATTGTAAAACATTTTAACCCTCTAAATGGACGTTTTATTAGACTTCTGTGTTTAGTTTTTGAAAAGGACTAAAATGACCCCTTAAAATGGCAGTTAGAGGGTTAAATTTTCTAAGAAAAGAACCGCTATAAAATTTCACTCAAGACCTCAGATCATATTTTGAAGCTCAGATGTGTTTTTATTACAGTATTTTTGACGTTTTCCAAACGCCTATGACAAAAAAAGTGGGCTATAAATAAGAAATCCGAACTGACTTTGAAAAACCCTTTGGTGATTTTGTCCACTTGATGGTCTACTTTCATATGGCGTTGAAGGCATTGATGCTCAATGCAATGACCCAAAATTTGTTGCACAGTGATATTGGTCGGAAACTCACACTAAACATAAAAAAGCCCGACACAATGATGCTGGAAGGCCGACATGTAAAGTTTGCATACCATTTCTAAGTCACTCGTTCGAGTATTTCGAAAAAAGTACTTTTTGAAAGGGTACTTCGGTACCTTTTCTGTTTCCTTAAATAATGTTAATGGAAACTTGAAATATGAAATGATCCTCCAGCCGAAAAAACTTTACGAAGAAAGTTAATTTTGGATAATAACTTCAAAAATATTACTCGGAGAACTTTTGACTATTTTGCGGTCTTGTTCTACGTGCTTAGAGCTACAAAAATGCTTTTGGACTTTTTGTTGTGTCGGCAATATTTACCGAGATATGAGCATTTTAAAATTTTCGGGAATGCTAACTTTTTTGGATCCAAAGTTAGGGCCCATTAGGGTCCACACATGTGAAGAGGACCGGCGATACTATGGAGAGCCCGAGAACCAAAAATGGCCTCCATTTTGCTCTATCTGGCTTAGTTTCCGAGATAGCGCCATTTCAAATTTTCTGAAAAAAAAAAAATACCATTTATTTTGATAATATTAGCAAAAAAGCTTGTAAAAATGTTGTCAACTCAATTTCAAATTTAGCAAATCAAATTAGTTCAAAGTTTGTTTAAAACTGCTAATGTGCTAAATGAAGTTTACAAGAATTTTTTGCTAACATGCTAATCTCTACTAAAAATTTGCAAAAAAAAATTAGTAAATCTACTAACGTACTTTTTTGAGTGTAGGACTTTATTATTAATCAGTTATCGATTTTTAGACATTCTGAGAATGTCCGTCTGTCTGTGGTGGACACGATGGAGTCCAACATAAAAGAGCTAGAAACTTTAAGTTTGTCACAAATATTTCTTATGGTCATAGGCGGATTAAGTACTTGAATGGAGAAAATCGCAGCGGAAAAGGTACGCTCTTGAAGAACTAAACCAACCACTGAAAAACGCCACTGTTTTAAGCGTTTTTATGACCTCCACTCTAGTATTAAAAGGTATATATAAGTTTGTCATTTCGTTTGTAAAACCTTGAAATATTGGTCTAGGACCCTATAAAGTATTTATGTTCATGATCCTCGAACGATTTTAGGACGATCTAGCGATGTCCGTCCGTCTGCCTGTTGAAACACTCTAACTTTTGAAAGACTTTACTGAGCCTGTCTGTCATATATGTTGGACATTTACCTGGTCAGGTTGGTATTGCAATTCAGTGAAATCGGTCCAGTGGCTCAAAAGTTATAAGCAAAAGAGCGAATTTCGGATAAAAAACACACTAAGTTTTATTAGACAATTCTGAGGCTTCTGAGGCTTGGCATATATATTTATCGTTCACCTGATTTGATTGGTATTGAATTTCAGCAAAATCGATTTAGTGGTTAAAATGTTATTAGCAAAACCTTGAATTTCGATTAGTTTCACCTTAAATTCACGTGTTATAAAAACCGTTAAACATGTTTTAAAAGCATTAGTAAGTCACAAAAATATTTTACTACGTATTTTTGTCACTCAAAAATATTTTTACACTAAAAAAATTACACTCGAGAAAAGTGTAATTAAAAAAAAAGTTTTTTACACAAAACAAAATATTCAAAATTGTTCTTTTTTTCACGTTAGAAAATTTACTATCACTTACTTGTTTTTTATCTTTTGTCAAAAAAAATTTTACGTTTTTATGTCAGAAGATGTTCAAAGTCCTCCAGGGAAGGGAAAATGGTTGGACTTGTGAAACTACACAGCGAAACAAAAATCGTAAAAGTATGCTGTCTTGGCTCCCAAGATGGGGCCTTTCGACAGTAGCTGCCCTAAAATACATTAAATGGCTGAAAGTGATTTTAGATTATTTATTTTTTTTGTAAATAATGATCTTAGAAGTTTCTAAAGATGCTTAAATAGTTTTACAGCAGAGTCTACACCATACACCATACACCAAGTTTGAAGATTCCATTGGTAATTCAAAGATTTCATTTGAAATTCGAACTTTAAATTTCAATTGAAATCTTTGAATATTAATTGGAAAAAGAATTCGAGTCTGAAAGGGTTAAAATCTTTCATTCTTAAGAAATTTATTTATTGTAATGGTTAAAAATTCTTTGAATAAATAAACTTAACAAATTTATTAGAATTTGTCAGTTTAAATTAAATTCCATTGAAACACCTTAACTACTGAGGAGATGTATAATTTATTTTTTTTTATTCTTTAAGCGCCACTGTTCTCGCTGTGCAGTTTTATCATAAAAAAAATGCCTATTAAAAACTGTCAACTTATGGTAGCGACAGTAAAGGCTGTAATGCAACTTGGCTCTTGGTTAAATGAAAAAAATAAAAAATGTAAAAGACAAGAGATTGAAAAACATTTTTATTTAAATTTTTTTTTTGTTTGTCCTACCTAAAAAATACTAGACCTGACATGTTAATGTAGGAGGGTTGTTACGGGTTGTAAGCATATGAAAATAATTTTTTTGCAACATTTTTTTTTTTTAATATTCTGCATAAAAAAGGGGGTCAAATTTTAAAACCTCAAACTTTTAAAACTGCTCGTTTGAAGCGAAGTGTGTAGAAAACTGCAGCCTAAAAATGTAGGCTGCTTTTGTTTTAGGTTACAGACAAAAAAAAAATCTATGTAAGTTTGGTATGCACCAGCATTGTATCTGCATGTACAGATGGGGTTAACAAAATAGTGCAAGTAAAATGTTCCAACGTTTGCCACTAAAAGACAAATTCGTAAAAGATGAATTCAAATTCGTAAGGGATAAATTTTAATTCGATAAAGATAATTTGAAATTCAACAAGTAGAGAAGTTAAATTCGACTTGGCCGAATCTATGAATACCCTCCGCAATGCCCTTTTTAAGTGCTAGTAAATTTTCTAACGTAAAAAAATAACATTTTTGATTAGAAATATTTTATTTTGAGTAAAAAACTTTTTTTTTTAGCAATTTTTGAAAAAATTTACAAAATTTTTTTGAGTGTTACATTTTTTTTTGAGTGTAAAATTTTTTTCGAGTGTATTTTTTTTTTAGTGTAAAAATATTTTCGAGTGACAAAAATACGTTGTAAAATATTTATGTGACTTACCAATGTTTTTAAAACATGTTTAACGGGTTTTTAACACGTGAATTTAAGGTGAAACTTATCTGAAATTCACGGTTTTGCTAATGACTTTTAAACCACTCGACCGATTTTTCTGAAATTCAATGCGAACCAGGCCAGGGAAACGAAAAATATATATGCCAAGCTTCAGCATTCTTAGAATTGTGTTTCGAAAGTAAGCGTGTTTTTTATCTCATAAATTCACGAAACCCCCTTGCCGAAATTCAGTCTTTTGCTCATAACTTTTGAACCACTAAACTGATTTTGCTGGATTGCAATATCAACCTGACCAGGTAAATGGCCAACATATGTGCCAAACTTCAGGAGCCTCCGTAAAGTCTTTCAAAAGTTTGCGTGTTTTCAACAGACAGACAGACGGACGGATATCACTAGATCGCCTTAAAACCGATCGAGGATCATGAATATATATACTTTTTGGGATCCTAGACCAATATTACGAGGTGTTACAAACGGAATGACAAACTTATATATACCCTCTATCATTAGAGTGGAGGGTATACAAACGGTCAATTGGAATTCTTAAGAGATCAATTGAAATTCGAAAGTGATCAATTAATTTTCGAAGGATCCAATTAAAATTGGAAGATTCAAATTAAATTCGAAGATTTCAATTGAAATTGAAATATTACAAAGAGAACTCAAAGATTAAAAAAAAAAATGTAAAAATCAAAATTTCAAATTTCAATTGGAATTTTTGAATTTCAAATGAAATTAACAATAAAACATTGAATTTTAATTGAAATTTATGAATTGCAAACGAAATCTTCGAGCTACAAGTATTTATACCGTACACCACTCTGTGGTACAGCCCAGCAAAAAATGGCATTACTAGTAATGGGTTTTGTAATCCGAAACAGATGTTAATAAGTAGTTACTTATTGAATGAAACACTTATTATTTTAACAAGGGCGTGAGACAAAAATAACTAGTGAAGAGTAAGGAGATAAATAAGTAGTTACTGCCTCGGATTACAAATAAGGAGTAAAAACCCATTACCAATAAGAAGTAAAATAATTAGTTAATTAAAACATTTAAAATTTAACTTGTTTTTACTAAAAATTAAAAAATACGTAATTTTTATTAAGTTTTTAATTACTTTTTAAGTTTATTGATGTGTAAAGGTTAAAAACTGCAAGTGCAAGGAGATATTATTACTAAGAAGTACTTTTATAACAAATTACTAAAAAGTAGTTACTTTTGGGATTAAAATAATGTTAATGGTAATGGGTACTCATTATAAATAATGTGCTTGGTAATGATTACTTTTCACAACTCATTACCATGTTTTTGCTGGGAGGGTATAATGAGTTTGTGCTGATGTTTGTAACTACCCGAAATATTGGTCCTAGACCTACCTTCAAGTACCGATCGACTCAGAATTACTTTTTGAGTCGATTTAGCGATGTCCGTCCGTCCGTCGTCTGTCCGTCCGTCCGTCTGTCCATCTATCGGTTTAAGCACGATACAGGTTGCAATTTTTAATCAATTAACTTGAAATTTGAAACTTAAGCATCTTTTGGCCCAAGGACGAAGCTTATTGAAATGGGAGAAAATCGGTCCATGTTAAGACCTAGCCCCCATACAAACGCCCCCTTTGGATTCGGCTTAAATGACTCTAATAACCGTACAATAATAGATGTCGCTTTGAAATTTTGCAGGTTTTTTAACTTTTGTATGCACGAATCATCATTTCAAATTTCAAAGGAATCGGGTCAGTCCTTCTGGTAGTAAAAGTAAAAAAATAAAGATCTAGCAAAAGACAGATCCGATCGGTCCATGTTTGGACTTGGGACCCATTTTCCGGAAAGCACTGCTGTAGGGTATCATATGGTCGGTCTTGACCGACTATAACTTTCTTACTTGTTTTTTTTTTTTAATTCATAACGATTAGGAATTACATCTGTAAATGGTGTAGACTCTGCTATAGAATTTTGACCATCTTTATAAACTCCTAAAGTCCTAATAAATAAAATATGTGATCGAAAAGCACCTTTAGCCATTTAACGTATTTTTGAGGAGCCACTCAAAAGCCTTCATCGTGGGAGCCAAGGCAGCATACTTGTACACTTTGATTTATATGGCATTCACACTAGCGACCTTAAACAAGTTGTTTAACAAAACACCAGTAGCAGAATAAAAACGTAAAGGACACAGAACAAAGACTTTTTTAAACATCTCACTCTTGAACACTTCAAAACAGCAAGTGTGAACGCCGTATTAGATAAGGCCAAATGTAGTTTCCAAAGTCCAAAGGTTTTTCCTTCACTGATTTGCCTTCTAAATGGGCGTTAGTCTCAAATTCCGACTAATCAAAGAAATAATTCAGTTGCTTAGATTCAGCAGCAGCCACTGTCGAGTTGCCCCCTCTTGGGAGCCAAATCAAGGCACTTGTTCGCTTTTGATTTAGGCGTGGCTATTTCTGCCTTAAATTTTATAACCAACTAGCTATACCCGGTCCGCGTTGCTGGCCCTAAGCAAAAAACTTGTTTATATTGCATCTTAATTTAAATATAGAGTCGGATAAATTTAAAGCACGGGTCTGGGTCCAGCTAGTAACCTTTGGTTCCACCCTCGGTTAGCACTATCTGTAGAGAAATCTCAACAAAATCGGTTCAGTCGTTTTTGCGTGATTTCGAAACAGACAGACATAACGTTAATTATAGTACAAAGGGGCATGTCATTTAACGCATTGTTTTTTATCAAATCGTGCACCCAAAAAATTACATAGTAGCATAGTTAACAAAATCCATAGTTATTTCAAATAATTTTTAAATCAACTATTTATAATCAATAACAACTATGGACAAAGTTGATAACAACGATTTATATTTGAAAAATCAAAATATTTAAAAATACAAGTTTCAGAAGTAAAAATAAACAAATTAAAACCAATAAATATTTTAAACATTAAATGCATCAAACGTGCAAAATATTTTTTTTTATACCCTCCAACCACAGTATGGGGGTATACTCACTTTGTCATTCCGTGTGTAACATATCGAAATATCGGTAGTGGACCCCACAAAGTATATATAATATTGATCTATGATAGAATCTAAGACATTCTAGCGATGTCCGTCCGTCCGTCCGTCCGTCCGTCCGTCCGTCCGTCCGTCCGTCTGTAGAAATACCGATGCAGTCCAAACAAAAAGAGCTAGACCCCTGAAATTGGGCAAGAATATCTCTAATGTTACTGGTAAGGTTAAGTTCGAAGATGGGCAAAATCGGACTAGGGGGAAAAAAGTTCCCCCTTGAAGAACTAAAAGGACCAATGGAAAATACGATATTTTTACGATTTTTTTTTAATTTTTGCTCAACAAATGTAACATTTGTAGGCCATATTATGTTCATAGACCTGCGCTTGGACCTAGGGGGTTAGAAAATTCGATTTTTTTTCAGGCCGCCCCCCTTTGGGGGCGTGGTTATAGAAATTAATTAAAAATAACGATAAAAATTTATTATTTAAGCGTAAATATCATAAACAAATAATTTGTAAACATACACAGAAAGAAATAAAAAAAAAATTTGAGTAAATTTTTAATACTATTGAGTAAAAAATTACTCAATTTTCCACCAGTAAACGATTTAATAGTATTGAGTAAATTTTTAATAAAAATTTATTAAATGTTTGCCAAAAAAATTTGAGTAAATTTTTAATTGACACTATTAAGTGCAGGAACAGAACAAGAAGCACCACCTTTTAAAAACAGAACAAGTTTTATTTCACATCGGCGCCTGCCACCGGTTTAATCTGCCAAACCGTATGGAAAAAGTCGTGCCGGGCTTATTCTGTTTCTACTCTAAAAAAAACAAAGTTTAAAAAAATTTCATATTTTTTTACAAAGAAAAAAAAACATGTTTTTTCAAACTTTACCAAATATATTTTTGTCTTAAAGACATAAAAAAATTTTATAAATATGATTACAAACTTTCATGTATATATACAAAAAACTATAAACTAAACGAGAATTAAAAAAACTAAGAAAATTCCAAAAAAAAATTAAAAAAGCTATTAAATTCTTATTAAATTATTTACTCAATTTGTTTTTAAATTTTTGAGTAAATTTTTAATTGCGTCAATTAAAAAATTACTCAAAACTTTTTTTAAATTTAAACAAGTGATTACTCAAATTGTTTTTCCCCATATTTTTTTCTGTGTATATAGCGGGGGTACAGGTGTCCCCCACCAACTCCACCGACCCCCCTCCCCCCAACAAAAAAAAGACGCCCCTGTGATTTTTTTTTTTAATTTTAAATGTGTTGGAGGGTATAAAAGATTCGGCACAGCCGAATTTAACACTCTTACTTGTTTTTAAATAAACTAGCACAAAAAGTGGAAAATAAGAAAAATATGAACAGGGATGGGAGGGAGAATCAGAAAAGCAAGGAAAAAGGATTTGGTAAGAAATATTTTCATAAAAAATTAATCTAAATGTACACCGAGCGTTTGTAAAGAAATATGTACATATATCTTAGAAAATGATTTATATTTTATAGAAAAATTGTCTAATATGGAGTTCACACTAGCGACTTTAAACAAGTTGTTTAACAAAACACCAGTAACAGAATAAAAACGTAATGGATACAGAACAAAGACTTTTTTAAACATCTCACTTTTAAACACTTCAAAACAGCAAGTGTGAACGCCGTATAAGACTTTTTTTCTATAGAACAAATTTCGCAGAATCTAATATTTTTTTACAGAAAAAATGTCTTGGAATATAAGATTTTTTCTATAGAAAATATGTATCGGCATCTAATATGGTTTCCAGAACTTGAGACTTTTTTTATAGAAAAAATGTCTCAGAATCTGAAACATTTTTAGAGAAAAAATGCTTCATAATCTGAGTCTTTTTCTATAGAAAAAATGTCTGAGAATCTGAGACTTCTTCTATAGAAAACAATTTTCAGATTCTGAGACAATTTTTCTATAGAAAAAAATTTTCAGATTCTGAGACAATTTTTCTATAGAAAAAGTCTCAGATTCTGAGACAATTTTTCTATAGAAAAAGTCTCAGATTCTGAGACAATTTTTCTATAGAAAAAGTCTCAGATTCTGAGACAATTTTTCTATAGAAAAAGTTTCAGATTCTGAGACAATTTTTCTATAGAAAAAGTTTCAGATTCTGAGACAATTTTTCTATAGAAAAAGTCTCAGATTCTGAGACAATTTTTCTATAGAAAAAGTCTCAGATTCTGAGACAATTTTTCTATAGAAAAAGTCTCAGATTCTGAGACAATTTTTCTATAGAAAAAGTCTCAGATTCTGAGACAATTTTTCTATAGAAAAAGTCTCAGATTCTGAGACAATTTTTCTATAGAAAAAGTCTCAGATTCTGAGACAATTTTTCTATAGAAAAAGTCTCAGATTCTGAGACAATTTTTCTATAGAAAAAGTCTCAGATTCTGAGACAATTTTTCTATAGAAAAAGTTTCAGATTCTGAGACAATTTTTCTATAGAAAAAGTCTTAGATTCTGAGACAATTTTTCTATAGAAAAAGTCTCAGATTCTGAGACAATTTTTCTATAGAAAAAGTCTCAGATTCTGAGACAATTTTTCTATAGAAAAAGTCTCAGATTCTGAGACAATTTTTCTATAGAAAAAGTCTCAGATTCTGAGACAATTTTTCTATAGAAAAAGTCTCAGATTCTGAGACAATTTTTCTATAGAAAAAGTCTCAGATTCTGAGACAATTTTTCTATAGAAAAAGTCTCAGATTCTGAGACAATTTTTCTATAGAAAAAGTCTCAGATTCTGAGACAATTTTTCTATAGAAAAAGTCTCAGATTCTGAGACAATTTTTCTATAGAAAAAGTCTCAGATTCTGAGACAATTTTTCTATAGAAAAAGTCTCAGATTCTGAGACAATTTTTCTATAGAAAAAGTCTCAGATTCTGAGACAATTTTTCTATAGAAAAAGTCTCAGATTCTGAGACAATTTTTCTATAGAAAAAGTCTCAGATTCTGAGACAATTTTTCTATAGAAAAAGTCTCAGATTCTGAGACAATTTTTCTATAGAAAAAGTCTCAGATTCTGAGACAATTTTTCTATAGAAAAAGTCTCAGATTCTGAGACAATTTTTCTATAGAAAAAGTCTCAGATTCTGAGACAATTTTTCTATAGAAAAAGTCTCAGATTCTGAGACAATTTTTCTATAGAAAAAGTCTCAGATTCTGAAACAATTTTTCTATAGAAAAAGTCTCAGATTCTGAGACAATTTTTCTATAGAAAAAGTCTCAGATTCTGAGACAATTTTTCTATAGAAAAAGTCTCAGATTCTGAGACAATTTTTCTATAGAAAAGTCTCAGATTTTCAGACATTTTTTCTATAGAATCTGAGACTTTTTCTATAGAAAAAATGTATCAGAATCTGAGACTTTTTCTATAGAAAAAATATCTCAGAATCTGAGACTTTTTCTATAGAAAAAATGTCTCAGATTTGAGAATTTTTCTATAGAAAAATGTTTCTGAATCTGAGAATTTTTCTATAGAAAAGTGTTTCTGAATCTTAGAATTTTTCTTTAAAAAAAGTCTCAGATTCTCAGACCTTTTTTTATAGAAAAAGAACCAGTTTATGAAACATTTTTTCTATAAAAAAGTTTTAGATTCTGAGACATTTTTTCTATAGAAAAAATGTCTTATACTCAGTATTTTTCTAGTGAAAAAATGCCTCAGTCTGATCATTTTTCTATTGAAAAAATGTGTTAGAATATGAGATTTGTTCTATAGAAGTTTTCTATAAAAAAATGTTTCAGAATCTTGGAATTGTTCTATAAAAAAAAGATATCTCAATCTGAGAATTTTTCTATAGAAAAAATGTCTGAGTCTGATATTTTTTTTGGGATTTTTTATTCAGAATCTGATTTTTTTTTATAGACAAAATGTCTCTAAATCTGAAATTGTCTCTGTAAAAAAAATGTTTCTGAATATGAAATTTTTCTGTACAAAAAATGTCTCAGTATTTAAGTTATTTTCTAGAGAAAAAATATATCAATTTCTGAGATTTTTCTATGGATAAAATGTTTAAAAATTTAAGATTTTTCGACAGAAAAAAATGTCAAAAATTGATACATTATTTCTACAAAAATGTCAGAATTTTTGACGTGTTTTCTATACAAAAAAATAAAAAAGATTACAAAATAATGTTTTTTTTTCATATTTGCAGGCTGGCTTTTTTGGATCCTACAATATTGGTGTACCCAGTTTATATGCAATTTTTAATAAAATAATGTTTATAAATAAAAAAAATAAAAATTTTGTTTTTCTTTGTATACAAATTATAGGGTATAATTAACTATTTATGAAATTACATAGTAAATATTAACTATGATTAAACACATCGTTGTCATTAACTTTTCTCATAGTTAATTTGTAGATTTAAATGACACATAGTCAGCAACAACTATGTCACATCAACTATGCCATAGTTGGGGCTATTTCACCTATGACATAGTTGAAAAAATAGTAATTATCAACTATGTAATTTTTTGGGTGTGATAGTCTACACCATTTACAGATGTAATTCGAAAAAGATCAATTGTAATTCGAAGATTATATTTGTAATTCGAAGATTCTATTTGTAATTCGAAGATTCCATTTGTAATTCGAAGATTCCATTTGTAATTCGAATACTCCAATTGTAATTCGAAGATTCCATTTGTAATTCGAAGATTCCAATTGTAATTCGAAAAAGACCAATTGTAATTCGAAAAAGATCAATTGTAGTTCGAAAAATATCAATTGTAATTCGAAAAAGATCAATTGTAATTCGTAAAAGATCAATTGTAATTCGTAAAAGATCAATTGTAATTCGAAGATTCCAATTCGAAAAATATAAAAATATAAACTGTATTTCCATTGATATTTTTCGAATTACAATTGGAATCTTCGAATTACAATTGATCTTTTACGAATTACAATTGGTCTTTTACGAATTACAATTGATCTTTTTTGAATTATAATTGATCTTTTTCGAATTACAATTGATCTTTTTCGAATTACAATTGATCTTTTTCGAATTACAATTGGAATCTTCGAATTACAAATGGAATCTTCGAATTACAATTGGAGTATTCGAATTACAAATGGAATCTTCGAATTACAAATGGAATCTTCGAATTACAAATGGAATCTTCGAATTACAAATAGAATCTTCGAATTACAATTGATCTTTTTCGAATTACATCTGTAAATGGTGTAAAGTTCCATGCTGCATCCTCGATTACTACTATCTGTGCTGCAAATTTCATTGACATCAGTTTTGCCGTTTTTTGTGTGATTGCGAAAGAGGAAATAACTTTTTATTTATAAAAAACGGGAGTGACATATTACACCCTTTTGCCGAATCGCGCTCTACATATGACCTACAGTTCCCGCTCGGTTAGTTCTATCAGTAGTGACAGATTCAGCTTATACGTTTTTGCGTGATTTCAAAACAGACAGTTATAACGTTCAGTGTAAAACAAAGGGGCGTGGCAATTTACGCATCTTTGTTCAATCGTGGTCAGTATAGTACAAAGGGCGTTGCAATTTTGATCCCTTTTTCCAATAATGATCTTATATGGCCTACATATGCACTCAAAATAATCACTCTGTTAAATTACAGAGATACTCTGCTGAGCCAGCAGAAAATACCATAGATTTCCAACCAGCAAGATTTTTTGTTATTTTACGAAGAAAACTCTGTAAAATGATTTCGTTAAAAAAAAACCTGTAAATTTACAGAATCATCTGTAAAATATTGATAAAAGCGACCAGAATTTTACTATTTTATTTACTATTTGTTTCTGATTAATTTCTCTTTCCTTAATGTGTAAGTAGTGTTGACAATTGGAAAATGCCACCGAGTAAATTTGCCCGCTTTAATGCTTCCAAATTGTAAATTTACTTTTTTTATTTTTGTGAAAATTACGATGTATTTTACGAGTACCTCCAATTTTACCCGACATCCTCGTAAAATTTACCAGGTTTTATTGTAATTTAAGACGCTTTTTAAAGAGCGGTTGAAATATTTGGGAGTTTTTTGAAGAGCTTTTATTTAAAAACTGTATTACAGAGCACTAAGTTAAATTACAGTTGAAATTTAGTATTTTGGTTACGAGAAAATGTATAAAATCTGTATTTTACCAAAAAACTCTGTTTATTATCTATAAAATAGAGATTGCAAAGTAAAAACTAAAATTACAGATAAAATTTTGTTTTTCGGTTACAAGAAAATACAAAGTATATTCTTTAAATCTGTATTTCGACAGATAACTTTGTCAAATGTCTGTCGAATTAAGATTACAGTCATTTTACAGAGTTTTTAACAGAGTAATTATTTTGAGTGTGCACTTGGTTAGCATTGTGTGTAGTGAAAATGTCAAGAGAATCGGTTCAGCTGTTTTTGCGTGATTGCGAAACAGGCAGACAACGTCCAGTATAGTAAAAGGGGGTGTTTCATTTTACGCCCCTTTTTCCAATCGTAGTATAACATGGCCTATAGGGCCGCACTCGATTAACACTATCAGTGCTGAAAAGTTAATTAAAATCGAATCAACAGTTTTTGCGTTATTGCGGAGCATGCAGAAATAACATTCAATTCAATACAAAGGGACATGGCATTTTACGCCCATTTGTCCGATCACGCTCTAATTTGGCATAAAGTTAGTACTCGGGTAGTACTATCGTTGGTTTAAATTTCATCAAAATCGGTCCATCTGTTTTTTATATATAGATGTCATTAGTGGTGCAATGTAAAAATTCGATTTTGCCCGCCCCTCCGCCCACAGGCAAATATGCATGGCATTTTAAGCCCATTTGGCCGATCACGCTCTAATTTGGCATATAGTTAGTACTCGGTTAGTACTATCTTTGGTTTAAATTTCATCAAAATCGGTCCATCCGTTTTTGTTATATATAGATGTCATTATTGGTGCAATGTAAAAATTAGATTTTGCCACGCCCCTCCGCCCACAGACAAAAAATAAAAAATCCGACTTGACAGTGTTACTCCCCAGGCTATTCTGAATATTATATGAAAATTTCATCAAGATCGGTCCAGCAGTTTTCGAGTCCATACGGAACATACATACACACATACATACATACATACACACATCCATTTTTATATATATAGATTACCAATTTTTGATTAATCTCTGACTAGTCTCGGCGGAACAATGTTTCTGGAGGGTAAAGTGTTTACAGTTTGATTGTCAGTCTTCTCAGCAGTCAATTGGTCTCTCAATCCGACTTAGCAAAGAAATCATTCCACTACATGGAATCTAATGTCACAAGTGTTTGCCCAAAAATCCATAAGAAATTGTCGGGAAAGTGTGTAATTAATTTCATTTCCTACCTAAGTAGTCTGACGACACTTTTAGTGGTTCTACGTATGTCACAGCAAACGTTGTCGTAAACCCCTTCTTAGGAGCCAAAACAGTGCTCATATATGTCTAATCAGCGGACACGTGTCTCGACCTCAGTTTTATTAATGAAATCATACAGAAGCGTAAATTCTAATGTTACAAGATTTCGCCTAGAACACGCTAAATATTTGCTTGGAAGTCGTTCGATGCATTTGATGGCACTTTAAGCCGTTAAGCGCATTTCACAGTAACCACATTAAAAATTCGGTAATACAAGTGTCATGGACGTATACAGGGGATGGGCACAGGGGGCACGTGCCCCCCCCCCCTTTTGATTTGAAAATTTTTAAAATTTTATACACAAAAAAGCATTATACAAAAAAAATTCACAAGTTTTTAAATATTTTGATTTTAAAAGAAATGATTTTATTTGTTTTATAAAAACTCTAGAGTTTAAAATAATTTTGTTTCTAAAAAGTCATTTACACCGAAAATCAGTTAAATATGATAAAAAAGCACATGATATTACTTTTATCTAATAAAAATTATGCATCAGGATCATGAAAATAAATTTCTACAAAACAATTTTCAAACAAAAGGATAAGGAAGTATCTTAACCCTTATGGACCGATTTCCCTGAAACTTAAAAGACGATTTTAAATTTACACATTTTCATAAATAAAAATATTTAACGAAGCCAAATTTTTACAAGGTTGTGCCCCCGTTGGATACCCATTAACAAAAATTTATTCTCATATGGAAACATCATAATATGATAATAATAATATGATTTTTCAGCCATTTCTTTCTAAAAAACTATATTATAGTTTTTTAGAAAGAAATGGCTGAAAAATCAGAAAAAATCGCCATTTTTTTGAATCCCAAAATCCCCGATGAGCCGAGACACCACAACCTTAGAATTGTTTCTTTTATATGAAGATTTCTTCGTCAACTCTTTCAACACAGGTTTTTGTGGTCGTTTAAGAAGAATCTGAAATTGGAATTTTAAAATTCAAAATGGCGGATCCAACATGGCTACAAATATTTTTAAAAAATAAACCAATTTGCTTGAAACTTTTTATGCCCAAATTTTGGGGTCGCGTTAATAAGAATCTGAAGTTAGATTTTTGAATGGCAGATTCTAATTTAGCAACCCAACAAATCGGTGCGTAAAGACTTTTGAGTGAATCTGTTATTAAAAAAAAAAAAATATTGCCATGTTGGATCCAACATTTTGAATTTTAAAAATTCAACTTAAAATTTTTCTTAAGCGACTTCAGGAACCCGTGCATTAAAAATTTTAATCAATTCTGTAATATTTTTAAAATATTGGGCGCCATATTGGATCCGCCACATTGAAATTCTAAACCGCCACTCGGTATTCAAAACAAAATATTTTTAAGTAATTTCCAAAATTTTTTTAAACATTTTTAAACCCATACCAATTTTGGAAAGAAGGCTGGCTCGGTTGACGAAAAAAACCTCATAAAAAATTTAAGTTTCATGCAAATCGGTTTCCTGGAAAGATTTCGAGATTTTATAAAAAAATCTGATATTCCAAGACATATTAAGACGAAATCATGTTGTGGGGGGAGGGGGGAGGGGAGGGTTGGTTATGGGTGTATTTAAAAACAAATACTAATAGGCGATGACGAAAAAACGAAAAAAGTTTTGGGAATTGTGCCCCCCCGTTTTCAAATTCCTGGATACGTCGCTGACAAGTGTTAAATTTTAAAAACTTCGCCTATGGTGCCATTTTTTTAACCAAATCTGTTTTGGTAATTGTGTGTAGGTTCCATGTTTTTAAAGTTATCATATTGATAAAATACGAGACCACAACCCAAACATAACACATGTTGCAACATCATACATTCATTCATTCAAAGTGCATACATATACACAAACAAACAATTGCAGTTACAAATTTTTACATTGTAACTTTAGCACAGTATGTAACTGTTACTACTAGGAGTAGACCATGATGTTAAACTATGGATGTCTCATATTTATTTATGTATGGGATGTTTCATATTTTCTATATTGTCTTTTAAATACAAGGAAATTTACTCTTTCCTTCTTTATAATGAAATCATGGGTTTACAAAAAAAATTTTGTTGTTTAACCTTTCCGTTTGACAACTTTACATGATGCCATAATATATAGATTTTATTAAACCACAAAAGACACATAGGTTTAAAGGAATTTATTGTATAGTTTAGTTTTGGAGATAGTAAAGAAGATTGTTTGATACATTGGATTAGATGATATAGCCCCTCAAAAACTTAAACATGATAGGAATCATGTATATGATGCTGCCTTTCATTTACCCATCTTTGATAAGTCTCCTCTGAGGACATCAGTTTCGACATCCAGGAAATCAAAGCGATAATGCAGTTGCTAAAGCATTTCAGTTTCGTAAAAAGTTTTTACTAAAAATCCAATACCCTGAAATGAGTTGATTGATGAATTCCAAGTTCTACTCATTCTTATAGCTCTGAAAAAAGTCATCTGCCGGCACCATTAGGTGTTCGACGTATTTCACTGAAACCACCGTCGAATGGCCCAAACTTGGAAGCAAAATCAGCATACTTGTTTACTCTTGAATAAGATTTGGTCATATCCGCCATGTAGTTCACAGATCCATCCACTTTCCCATCTCTGATCAGTCTCTTCAGTGTCGATACATTAAAAGTTAAATCGATAATAGAGTTCCATAGGCCAAAGTATCACAATTTTTTGCCCAGAAAATATTGAGTAATTGCCAAGAAAGTGTTTGATAGATTCAAAGTCCTTGTTATTTAGTGAGAAGTCGCTGCTGCACTTTTAGCCGTTCGCAGTATTTCACACTAGTCACCGTTAAAAGGCCCCAACTTGGGAGCCAAAGCAGTGCACTTGCCATTAAGTTTAAATATCCAACCATATGTCCATCTCTGACCTGCCCCTGTATCGAAACAAGGTCAAAGTTTGTACTTGCAAGTTTCTAAAAGCATGATTACAAATCCTACATATTCGAGTATTTTTGACTGAAGTAATCTGCCGGCTTCTTTAGGTTTTCAACGTATTTAACAGAAACCACCGTTGAAAGGCCCAAGCTTGGGAGCTAAAGCAGCGTAATTTTTTACTATTGATGTATATGGTCAGATCCGCCATGTAGTTCACATATCCAACCATTTGGCTATCTTTGATAAGTCTCCTCAGATGACACCAGTCTCGACATCTTACAAATCAAAGAAATAATGAAGTTCCATGGGCTGAAAAATCACAACTTTCTGCCCAAAAAACACTGCTTAGAATGTGTTCGATAAATTCAAAGTCCTAGTCGTTTAGTAAGAAGTCATTCAACGGCAGTTGTAGCTGTTCGACGTGTTTCACACTAATCACCGTCAAAACGCCCCAACTTGGGAGCCAAATTAGTTTACAGATCCAACAACTTGCCTACTTCTGATTAGAAGTATCGAAACAAGGTCACAATTTGCCTTAGCAAATTTATTTAAGTCATGTCAATTTCGTAGAAACACACTTCTCTGGAAGGAATTGTTTGATAGATTCCAAGTTACGCTCATTCGTTATGCTCTGACAGAAGTCATCTGCAGGCACTGTTAGACATTCAACGTATTTCACAGACCACACCGTCAAAATGCCCAGACTTGGGAGCCAAATGAGCGTACTTGTTTACTTTTAGTTAAGATATGGTCAGACCCGCTATGTAGTTCACAGATTTAACCACTTCCTAATCTTTGATAAGTTTCCTCAGAGGATATCGGTCCTGACGTCCTACAATTCAAAGAGATAATGCAGTTTTATAAGTTAAAAGGTCACAATTTTCTACACAAAAAATGCTGAGCAATTGCTTAGAAATTGTTCGCTATATTCAAAGTCATTAAGTGAGAATTCATTTAACGACACTTTTAGATGTCACCGCCGAAATGCCCCAACTTGGGAGCCAAATTAGCGCACTTGCCATTGAAGCCCAAACTTGAAATCAGCGTAATTGTTTGCGATTGATTAAGATGTGGTCAGATTCTCCATGTAGTTTACAGATCCAACCATTTGCCCATCTTTGATAAGTCTCCTTAGAGGTCATTTGTCACAGCATCCAACAAATAAGAGATAATGCAGTTCCACAGGTTAAAAACTAACAATTCTCTGCACAGAAAACTCTGAAAAATTGACTGGAACTTGTTCGATAGATTGAAAATCCTTGTGATTAATGGAGAAGTAATTTTACTGCACTTTAAGCTGTTTGAAGTATTTTACAACAGTCACCGTCGGAATGTCCCCACTTGGCAGCCAAAGCAGCATCTTTGTCATTAAGTTCAAAGATCCAAACAATTGTTCATCTTTGATTAGCCTCCGTATCCAAACAATGTTAAACTTTGTACTTTCATGTTTCTCATGCCAGTTGATGAATCTCATGTTCTCCTCATTCTTATAGCTCTGACAAAAGATATCCGACGGCACCTTCAGTCGTTCGCCGTATTTCTCAGAAACCACCGTCGGAAGGTCCCAACTTGTGAGCCAGAAATTCGTAATTGTTTACTCTTGATTAAGATATGGTCAGATCCGCCATGTAGTTCACTGATTCAAGCCTTTCCCCATCTAATGATAAGTCTACTCAGAGTTCATCAGTCTTGCCATCTGAGAAATAAAAGAGATAATGAAGTGCCATAGGTAAAAAATCACAATTCTCTGCCCAGAAAACACTGAACAATTGCCAAGAAAGTGTTTTAGGTAGCTGTTCGAAGTATTTTATACCAGTTACCGTCGGCATGTCCTCACTTGGGAGCCAAAGCAGCGCACTTGTCATTAATTTCAAAGATCCAAACAATTGCCCCTCTTTGACTAGCATCCGTATGGAAAAAAGGTCGAACTTTGTACTTGCATGTTTCTTAAAGTCATGCTAGTTGATGAATTTCATGTTCTTCTCATTCTAATAGTTCTGACAGAAGACATCCGCTGGCATTTTTAGGCGTTGGCCTTATTTCACAGAAACCACCGTCGAAAGGACAAAACATGGGAGCCAAAGTAGCGTAATTTTTTACTCTTAATTAAGAAATGGTCACACTCGCCATGTAGTTCACAGATCCAACTATTTACCAATACTTGATAAGTCTCCTCAGAGTTCATCAGTCTTGACATCCGAGAAATCAAAGATATAATAAAGTGCCATAAGTAAAAATTACAATTCTCTGCCCAGAAAGCACTAATTATTTATCAAGAAAGAGTTCGATATATTCAAATTCCTAGTCATTTAGGAATAAGTAATTTTACTGCATCCTTAACCGTTCGACGTATTTTACGCCAGTCACCATCGAAATGCCCCAACTTGGAAGCCAAATCAGTGCACTTACCTTTGACTCCCAATAATAGTGGAATTTTAAATAAATTTCCATTCCAACCATTTCTTTTCCAAAAAAAAAAAAACTATAAATTCTTTTGAGTTCTGCTCGTTTATCCCACACATCTCTCTGCCCGTATAGACACGTTTAATCATGTTGTGTTTTGTACATTAAATCTGTACGTATATATTTTGTTGGTTCCTAGTTGTTTAACAATTAGTAAATAATAAAATTGCATTTGTTGTTGCTGTTATAGTTGAATGTAGTTGTTCTATTGTTTTTTTAATTAATTTATTTTGTGGTTTATTGGAAATTGTGTTTTATATGAACAATACCTGGTTTTTCATGTTATTTTTTTATCCTCTTGCTTAAACAACACATGAAAGTTTTTAAAAGTGGAAATAATAGATAGTTTCTAGTGTGGATTTAACTTGAACCTTATTTTTTGTTTGTGGGATATTCCATTTTTGAGATAGAAAACTACATCTTTAACAATTGAAATCCATGGAAACCCAGTTGAAATTTAGAAAAAAAAAACTTAGAAATTTAGGAAATGCCAATTGTGATTTTGAAAAATACAATTAAAATGCAGTAAAGGCCCATAGGGATTCAGAACAGCTTAATGGAAATTAAGATAAACCCAATTGCAAAACAGGAAAGAAAAATTTTAACCCAGATAGGCATTCCTTAGGCGGTTCGCTATGGACCATCCGGTCTATATGACCTTTTCATTCGCAGTATCTTTTTCGCTTCTCTAAAACTTGAGTCACGTGCGAAGTAGTGATATAAGGTGATGTTTCAGAAAAAAATATTCTTATTTAAATGCACAAATAAACGAAGTTAAATAAGTTGTGTAAGTGCCTCAAAACTTTAAATTTTAAGTGGCGCATTAAAGCGGGGCATGTTGGTTTTAATAAAAATATGCTTTAAATAAAAGCGAATAACATATTCAGACATTTTCATTTTACACCCTAGGCGGGTTTGGGAAAATAAATTAATTAAAAAAGTTTTCCGTCCGTTTTTCATTCGCTTTATCTTTGGCGAAGCGCCAATACTAGAGTCACGTGCAAAGTAGTGATATAAGGTGATGTTTCATAAAAAATATTCTCATTTAAGTGCACAAATAAACAAAGTTAATTAAGTTGTGTAAGTGTCGCAAAACTTTAAATTTTAAGTGGCGCATTAAAGCGGGTCAGGCTCGTTTTAATAAAAATATGCTTTAAAATTACCGCGAATAACATATTCAGACATTTTTTTTACACCCTAGGCGGGTTCGGGAAAATAAATTAATTGAAAAAGTTTTTCGTCCGTTTTTCATTCGCTTTATCTTTGGCGAAGCGCAAATACTAGAGTCACGTGCAAAGTAGTGATACAAGGTGATGTTTCATAAAAATATATTCTCATTTAAGTGCACAAATAAACTAAGTTAATTAAATTGTGTAAGTGCCTCAAAACTTGAAATTTTAAATGGCGCATTAAAGCGGGTCATGTTCGTTTTAATAAAAATATGCTTTAAAATTAAAACGAATAACATATTCAGTCATTTTCATTTCACACCCTAGGCGGTTTCGGAAAAATAAATTAATTGGAAAAGATTTCCGTCATTTTTTCATTCGTTTTATCTTTGCCGCTTCGCCAATACTTGTGTCACGTGCAATGTAGTGAGTGATATAAGGTGATGTTTCATAAAAAAATGCATTTAAGTGCACAAATAAACGAAGTTAATTAAACTGTTAAGGTGTCTCAAAACTTTAAATTTTAAGCGGCGCATTAAAGCGGGTCATGTTCGTTTTAATAAAAATTGGCTTTAAAATTAAAACGACATTCAGACAATTTCCTTTCACACCCTAGGCGGGTTCGTGAAAATAAATTAATTTAAAGAGTTTTTCGTTCGATTTTCATTCGCTATATCTTTGCCGCTACGCCAATACTTGAGTCACGTTCAAAGTAGAGATATATGGTGATGTTTCATAACAAATATTCCCGTTTAAGTGCACAAATAAACAAAGTTAATTAAGATGTGTAAGTGCCTCAAAATTTTAAATTTTAAGTGGCGCATTAAAGCGGGTTATGTTTGTTTTAATAAAAAAATGATTTAAAATTGAAACGAATAACATATTCAGACATTTTCATTTCACACCCTAGGCGGTTTCGGGAAAATAAATTAATTGAAAAAGTTTTCCGTCCGTTTTTCGTATCTTTTTCGCTTCTCCAAAACTTGAGTCACGTGCGAAGTAGTGATATAAGGTGATGTTTCATAAAAAAATATTCTCATTTAAGTGCACAAATAAACGAAGTTAATTAAGTTGTGTCAGTGCCTCAAAACTTTAAATTTTAAGTGGCGCATTAAAGCGGGTCAGCTTCGTTTTAATAAAAATATGCTTTAAAATTACAGCGAATAACATATTCAGACATTTTCATTTTACACCCTAGGCGGATTTGGGAAAATAAATTAATTGAACAAATTTTCCGTCCGTTTTTCATTCGCTTTATCTTTGCCGCTTCTCTAAAACTTGAGTCACGTTCGAAGTAGTGATATAAGGTAGTGTTTCATAAAAAATATTCTAGTTAAAGTGCATAATTAAACGAAGTTAAATCTAAATGGTGCCTTGTGTAAGTGCGTGAAAACTTTAAATTTTAAGTGGCGCATTAAAGCGAGTCACATAGTTTTAATAAACATAACCTTTAAAATTAAAACGAATACAATGTTTAGACATTTTCAGTATACAAACAATAAGAAAATATTTGCCGCAATATTGGATCAGTCATTTTGAATTTTTCGGATATGTGTTCCGATCAGAATCAGAGAGAGCCCAAAAAAATTAAATTTATATAACGGTTTTTGAGATATCACCGTTTGAAGAGTTATTTTTTTTTAATACAAAAATATAAGCAATTTTTATACCCAACAATTGAGATGTACGCTGGCATAGATTCAGAATCACTTTTTTACTCGATATTTTTTCTGAAAATTAAAACTTAAGCTTCTCTTGACTGAAGGACGAAGACTATTAAAATAAAAAAAAGGTCTATGTATAGACCTAGCCCCATACAATCGTTTCCTTTGAATTTTGCTCAAATGGCTATAAAAACACTGTACAACAATTTCAAACTTTTTTTCAAAATTACGGCCAAAGCTGGGATAACCGACTCTAAAATAAAATTCCGATGTGATATTTTTTTTTTTGGTCTCCTCTACCAGAAGCAATCGTCGGAACTTCGTAATTTTTTTTAGTGTTGTACTGTCTAATTTACCTCATCCTTAAAAAAACCATTACCCATCAAACAATTGTTAGAACATACAAATAAATTAACCATTAAGCAAAATATGATGAACTTTTTTTTATCAATCTTTTCTGTTAATTTAACCAAAAAAAAATATAAATTATAACATTAAATGCTTATAAACATTTAATACTCCATCATCGTTATATTACTTTCCAACAATAAATAATTCTGAGCGTGTGAAAGAAAGTGAAAATAATGTAAATGATAAAATTATTAAATGATGCGGAAATGCTGAGATAAGCCAACATTTGCAGCACAGAAACTCATTCATACCCCAAGTAAGTAAATATGTAGACACAAAAATATTTAAACAAATAAATTGTTAAAGGACATTTCTGTGTGAAAAACACTGGTCACATATTTTTTGGTTAATCAAATAAATATAAAATATCATCATCATTATCCCTACACAAGAAAATTATGTTTTAAAAAGGGATTTTCTTTTAAATTGTAAAAGATTTAAGAATATTAAACAAAAAAGTTGTGTTATTAAAATTTCTTTTTAGTGTTTTAGGATTTAATGAAACATTTTAAAATCTATTAAATTAAATCGCAGTTTAAGACGATTTTGATTAAAAATAATAATGAAAAAAAAAACATTTTTAAAACAAATGAAATTTTTATTATGGTGGTTTAAAACATATGATGTCAATTATAAATTTGAATATTGATGAAGTACAGTACCGTTTTATACATTAAGGCACACAGGGCACGTGCCCAGGGCCCCGACCTAACGGGAGCCCTATTTTTCGAATACAAGAAGTCTAAACAAGGGAAGTATGAGCCGATTTATCTGAAATATAAAAGAGACAATTCTAAGGTTGTAATGTCTCGGCTTATCGTCCATATCGGAGATTTAGCTGTTCAAAAAATAGGTCAAAAAATTACCAAAAAATAGTTTTTGGGATTTTTCAGTAATTTCTTTCAAAGAAACTGTATAATGTTTCCATATGAGAAGAAAGGTTTTTTAACACCTATCTAACGGTAACATAACCTTGTAAAAATTTGGCTTCGGAAAATATTTTTTTCTTGAAAATGTGGTAATTTTGTGGGTTATTTAAGTGAAGACATAAACCTACGAAATAATATTTATTAAATTTAAGTCGATACGTTTTTTTTTGCTCAAAAAAATATTCCTGTTAGTTCGGGAGTTATCGAAATTTTCCCGAAGGTCCACATTGTTTCATAAGGGGACAATGAAATTGTTAAACACTGATATTTTTTATATATTTTAATCAAATTGGTTTAAAAGGGCTGAGATACTTCTCTTGTTAGTCTGAGATTTTTTCTATACCAGAAATTTTATAAAAATTTTCCTACATAAAAAGTTTTTCTGAAACATTTTTTTTATAGAAAAGTCGCAGATTTTGAAATATTTTTTCAATAGAAAATTCTGGAAACATTTTTCGTATAGAAAAAGTAGCAGATTCTGAAACATGTTATGAATAGAAAAAAATCTTAGATTCTGAGACATTTTTCGTATAAAAAAGTCACAAATTTTAAAACATTCTTCGTTTAGAAAAGGTCTCAGATTCTGAAAGAAATTTTTCGCATACAAAAATTCTCAGATTCAGAATATTCGTATAGAAAAAGTCCCAGATTCTAAGACATTTTTTGTATAGGAAAAGTTTCAGAAGGGGGTCCTCTGGGTTAGTAGGTAGCGTGCCTTTGAAACCTGCGGTCGTGGGTTCGATTCCTACCAGAGCACTTGTTTCTCGTTTAGTTTGAAATTATTAAAAATGTATTGTAATTAAATGTGAAAAAATTAAATAAAAATACTTGATCAAGGAATCAAAATTATTATTGTTATCAAAATTAATTTTCAAATCTGAGACATTTTCCGTAAAGAAAAAGTCACAGATTCTGAGACATTTTTCCTAAAAAAAAATTTAAAATTATATGACGTTTTTCGTATAGAAAAATTCTCAGAGAATGTCTAAGAAAAATTTCTCAGAATCTGAGAATTTTTATATACAGAAGAAAAATATCTCAGACTCTACAATATATATTTCGTATAGCAAAAGTATCAGATTCTGAGACATTTTCTTATAGAAAACGACTCAGATTTTGAGAAATTTCTCTTGAAAAAAATTTAAAATTATATGACTATTTTCGTTTAGAAAAAGCCTCAGAGAATGTCTAAGAAAAATGTCTCAGAATATGAGATTTTTTATATACATACAGAAAAAAAATATCTCAGATTCTGAGATATTTTTCGTATAGCAAAAGTATCAGATTTTGAGGGATTTCTCTTTAAAAAATTTTTTAAATTATATGACGTTTTTCGTATAGAAAAAGTCACAGGGAATGTCTCAGCATCTGAGAATTTTTCTACACAAAAGAAAAATATCTCAGTCCCAGATTCTGAGTCTCAGATTCTGAGAAATTTTTCGTTTAGAAAAAGTCCTAGATTCGGAGACATTTTTTGTATAGAAAAAGTCTTAGATTCTGAGATATTTTTCGTAAAGAGGAGTCTCAGATTCTAATAATAAGACATTTTTCGTATTGAAAAAGACTCTGAGATATTTTTCTTACATTTAGAAAAATTCTCAGATTCTAAGACATTTTTCCTATCGAAAACTTTTCCAATTCTAAAAAATTGTTCTTATAGAAAAAGTCTCAGATTCTAACAATAAGACATTTTTCGTATAGAAAAAGTCTTAAGTTCTGAAATATTTTTATACCCTACACCACTCTGTGCAGGGTATAATGAGTTTGTGCTGATGTTTGTAACTACCCGAAATATTGGTCCTAGACCTACCTACCTTCAAGTATACCGATCGACTCAGAATAACTTTTTGAGTCGATTTAGCGATGTCCGTCCATCTGTCCATCTATCGGTTTAAGCACGATACAGGTCGCAATTTTCAACCAATTGACTTGAAATTTGAAACTTAGGCATCTTTTGGCACAAGGACGAAGCCTATTGAAATTGAAAATACAAACGCCCCCTTTGGATTAGGCTTAAATGACTCTAATAACTGTATTTTAATAGATATCGCTTTGACAGGTAATCAAATTTTGTATGCACGAATCATCATTCCAAATTTCAAAGGAATCGGGTCAGTCCTTCTGGTAGTCCCCATACAAACCACCCTCCCTATATTCACATAATTCCCTCAAAATTCCAAAAAATTACAATATTTGATAAAAAATTTTTTTTAGGTGTTAAAGGTGAACATAGGCGTAGATAGCCCTCTCTGGGGGGGGCTTAGCCCAGAATTTTAATCATTCACAATTTTTTTTTTAATAATTTAATGATTTCATTAATTTTTGCAACAATAAATAATAATAATGAGTCTTTAGGACTCGTTATGATTACTATACGAGTGTTAAGGACTCGTAATGATTATTATATTAGATCTAATAGTTTTTCCTATTGAAAAATAGTCTGAATTATTGAAAAAAATTTTTATATGAATTTGATGTTTTTGTCAGTAATAAAAACTTTACCGAATCTTAGGGTTTTAACTTCAGGAAAACATTTTAACATTTTGATTTAAAAAAGTTTCTAAATTCTGAGAGGTTTTTTTATAGACAAAAGTTATTGGAAGAAAGAATCTAAGAATTTTGACTAATAATCATCAGAACTTTTTCTTGAAAAAAATCATAGTAATCTAATGATTTTACTACAGGAAAAACATTAAAATTCTTTCATTCTCAAAACGTATCTGGGAGTTCTAAATTTCCGAAAAATCTTCAGCATCAAAATTTGTTTAAAAAAAATATATGAATTTTTAACCGCTTTCGGGGGGCATTCGTTTCTAGGACACCTAGACGCATGTTAAAGGGAACGCTTCAGGGTTTCCCAGGTCTGGGTTTTTCTATTAAAAAAAAATACCAAAAAATTCAAAAAATTCTAGGGGGGGCTTTAGCCCCCCCCCAGAAATGTTGGCTTCCTACGCCAATGAAGGTGAACTTTATTAACCAAATCAATTGGAATTCAAATTCAATTATATTGAACCATTTTTGGACTTAGTCCCCCATACCAAAATTTCGACCGATATTCAGTTAAATCAGTCTATTGGCAAAAAATAAACCAATTCCACTAAAATTTGATCTATGTATGTTTTCTACACTAAATAAAGATCTAACAAAAGATAGATCCAATCGGTCCATGTTTGGACTTGAGACCCACTTTCCGGAAAACACTGGTGTAGGTCAGTCTTGACCGACTATAACTTTCTTACTTGTTTTTTTTTCGTATAGAGAAATTCCCAGATTCTAAAACATTTTTTCGTATCAAAAAACTCTGATTCTGAGACATTTTTTGTATAAAATCTGAGACTTTTTTTATATGAAAAATGTTTCAGAATCTGGGACATTTTTCGTATAGAGAAGTCTCTGATTCTAAAATAAGAAATTTTTCGTATAGAAAAAATCTCAGGTTCTGAGATATTTTTCTTTCGTATAGGCAAAGTCTCAGACTATGAGACAGTTTTCGTATAGAAGAAGTGTCATATTGAGAGATATTTTTCGTATACAAAAAGTCTCAGATTCTGAGATATTTTTTTTATAGAAAAAGTATCAGACTTTAAGACATTTTTCGTATAGAAGATGTCTCAGATTCTAAAACATTTTTCGTATAGAAAAAGTCTCAGATTCTCAGACATTTTCTCAGATTCTGAGACAGTTTTCTTTCGTATAAAAAATTCTCAGACCCTGAGACATTTTTCGTATAGAAAAAGTGTCATATTGGGGGATATTTTTCATATACAAATAGTTTCATATTCTGAGACATTTTTTTATAGAAAAAGTCTCAGATTCTGAGACATTTTCTCAGATTCTGAGACATTTTTCGTTTAGAAAATATTTCAGATTCTGAGACATTTTTCGTATAGAAACAATCTCAGATTCTAAGGCATTTTTCTTATAGAAAAAGTCTTTTATTCTGAGACTTTTTTTCCGTATAGAAAAAGTTTCAGATTGTAAGACATTTTTCGTACAGAAAAATTCTATAATAGCCGTCCGTCTATTTGTTGAAAACAGGTTATCTTTTAAACGACTTTACTGTGGCTGCTGAAGTTTGGCATATATGTTGTCCATTTACCTAGTCAGGTTGGTATTGCAATTCAACGAAATCGGTCCAGTGGTTCAAAAGTTATAAGCAAAAGAGTGAATTTCAGCAAGGGATTTTCACAAATTTGCGAGATAAACAACACGACAACTTTCGAAAGACAACTCTGGCATATATATTTAACGTTCCCCTGGTCTGGTTGTAATTGAATTGCAACAAAATCGGTGCAGTGGTTAAAAAGTTATTAGCAAAACCGTAAATTTCAGATTGGTTTCATCTTAAAGTTACGTGTTAAAAAACCTTTAAACAAAAAAATAATTTTCTTGAAAATTATACTATGAGAATATCATGGTTTTAATTAGTAAAGAAAATAATGACCTCGAGCCAGAATGAACATCCTCAAAATATAAGTTTTAAAAACATTGGTAAGCTACAAAAATATTTTACAACGTATTTTTGTCACTCAAAAATATTTTTACACTAAAAAAATTCACTCAAAAAAAAATTTTACAATAAAAAAAAATTTTTACACTCAAAAAAAAATTTACAAAAATAACTAAAAAAAGTTTTTAACTCAAAATTTTCTAATCAAAATTGTTAGTTTTTTCACGTTAGAAATTTTTTTTTAGCACTTAAAGAGGGCATTGTGGATGGTATTCATAGATTCGGCCTAGTCGAACTTTTCTACTTGCTTAATTTAAAATTGTATTAGAAAACATAACTCTAACTTTTCAAATTAAAAAATTTCATCAACATAATCATCAACATCATGATGCACAAGGACGCACTTTAATTTGAACATTTTCCACTTACTATAAAATGTTCACACACATACATTCCGGACACAGCATTATCATTATTATACTTACACGTTAAAAAAAATAGAAACTTTAATTCAATTACATACATACACTTTCAAAAAAGGTTAACTAAAAAATAGGAAAATTAAAAAAAAATTGAGAAAAAATATAAAAATTACATAAATTTTCAGAAAAAATGGTAATTATTTAGCAATTTTTTACAAATGTGAGGACTAGATTGGGTCCAGACCCAATTGGGTTCGGACCCGGTTGGCTCGAAACCCTGTAAGGTCCTTTAAAGGTCACCATAGATATTGATCCAAAACTTATGTCCGTTTCACTCTACCTTGTTTAGTTTTTGTGATACAGGAATGAAGGGGGGAAGAAAAGCTTCGTCAACATGATAAAATCCCAGCAGAAATAAATCGAGATTTTGGCGACACAGCATCTGTTTATAGCATACCGTAGCGCATCCAAAGAGCGCTCTTAGGGATGCAGTAAAAGGAAGGGGAAAATTTTTTTTTTTTTTTAAGATTTTTTATATAAAACTTATAATGTGTAATTATTTTTTGATAAAATTTCACACTTGCTTTCCTTTTTAATATTTTTAACACTTTTTGAATAAAAAACATGAGTTTTAGACAAAGACACATGATTTGACTGCATCATTATTGCGCATTAATCAGCGCTGCAAAGAGCGCTTCAATCATAGCATCTTTGACCGCTGTTCCCAAAAAAAATCCCATAAAAAATGTGAAAATGAAAATTTCCGATATTTTTTTGATGGTCACTTCCGATTTTTTTTTTTTTCATTTTGTTTCACATAAATAAAGTTTTGTAAAGTAAAACGAATGAATTTTTTTGTTATATTTTTTTAAATTTTAGTTATTTGATTTCAACTTTGAATTAACAGCATCTTTATTCTGCTTAAATCAGCTCTACAAAGATACATGAATTCACTGCATCTTTAATCTGCTTAAATCAGCGCTAAAAAGATACATGAATTTACAGCATCTTTATTCTGCTTAAATCAGCGCTCTAAAGACACGTGATTTCAGTGCATCTAAAGAGCGCTGTTTCTGTGTATCCAACTAGCGCTCTAAAGTGGGACATCGCCTTAGGGAATCATGCATGAATTCAGAGCAATTGGATGCGCTCCTTTACTCAAGTTCCCCTTCCAAAAGCTGCTGAACGTTCAGCAAAATTTCTGCTGGGATTTGTCATCAAAATTAACAGCAAGTGATGAAACCGTTTCATTAATATGATGAAGCATTTTTCTTTGAGTGCAGTACTCCGCTACAGTTTTTCTTTTCAGTGTATACCATTTTCAAAAAAAATAAACGAAAATTTCATTAAACGTTTTATATCACTATATCGTATTTTACATGTGATAAGTGATATGTCCCATCAGTCAACGTGAGTATGTTTTTACTATATTTTTTTCTTATTCCACGATTGTAAAGTGTGTGAGATAAATTTTGGGGTGGGTTAGTTGGTGTGGCTGAATGAATTTCGAGGCAGGCACACATACGATTTAAATGTTCAGTGGTGTTTAAAAATGTAATGAGTTGCAGTGACATTTAATTATCACATGTTCTTTATATGAAAATATATACATAATATACATTGGTTTGTAGAAGGCAGCCTGTGTGTGATACAATTTCGTTGGATGATTTCAATGATGTTGTTTTTTTACTCCTTTTTAGTTTATCTTTATGTCGATGTTGTTTATGATAATTTTCTTCTGTGTGATTGTTTTTTTTTAATTTTGTTTTTCTGTATTAATACGAATTATACGATTTTAATAATGTCAGTTTAAGTATGTTTATGGGATTAAACAATTTATGTTATTAAACAGTTTATATTGTTAACAAGTATTTTTTTGTTAATATAAATTGTTTTGAAAATCATAAAAACGTTTTATTTTGAAATACGTTATATTCAGTAAATGTCCTCACTATGGCATTGTGTTGATATATTTTTTAAAGCAAACTAAAGATTTTCGAGATTCCGCAATTAAAACCGTTTTTCAGACTTCAATTTTGGATTTCGGAAATTTTTGGAAATTTTTAGAAATAAATAAAAATACAAAAAATAAAACTCAGTTTTATCACATATTTCCCCTAAACATTTCTTTGGAACAAACTATTACCCTATCTCCGATTTCTAAGGAGGCTTTTTAAAATTTACTCCTACCGCTCTACTGCCCTAAGAGTGCCCTTAGAGAAATCAAATGTGGAATGAAATATTTTTTTATTCCAAACATTTTCTCTTAACACACCTACCCTCTATCTTTAATTCGTAAGGTGGTTTTTTTTATTTTTTTTAAATTTGTTTTATTTAATCAGCTTCTACCGGTCCAATGGTGCGTCCGAGAGGGGTCATTAGCAAAACCGACCTCCATTTATTTTTACCCCCCAACATTTTTGTAAAACATGCCTATGCCCTATTTCCACTCCCTACGCGGGCTTCCATTCAAAACTACATTTTTATAAAATTTGCTCCAACTGTAATTTGTATGGGAGCCTACTTTGGGATTGGAGATAGGGCGTCCCCTTTCGGACGCACCATTGGGCTGGCAGAAGCTGATTAAATAAAACAAAAAATAAAAAAAATGTATTTGGACCGCCTTAATAGTTAAAGATAGAGGTAGGTGTGTTCAGAGAAATTGTGTGGACTAAAAATATATTGTGGGTCGGTCAGACATTTGATTGCTCTAAGGGCACTCTTAGGGCAGTTAGAGCGGTTGGAGCAAATTTAAAAAAAAAATATTTTGTGTGAGAGCCCCCTTAGAAATTGGAGATAGGATATTAGTTTGTTCTAAAAAAATGTTTTTTGACGTAAAAATTAATGGGGGTCGGTCTATGAAATGACCCCTCCATGACGCACAATTGGAGCAGTAGAAATGATTGAAAAATTACAAAAATTATTTTTGCTAAATAATCTGGACAATGGGATCTGAACAAATCAAGAAACACGTGTCGATTAAGTCTTGCATAAAATGACCAACATAAATAAATTTAAAACTGAAAATAATTTTCTTAAAAATTATTCTATGAGAATATCACAGTTTTAATTAGTAAAGGAAATAATGACCTCGAGCTAGAATAAACCTACTCAAAATATTGAAAAATTACAATAAAATTTCTTGCAAAAAATTTTAAAAAATAGTAGTAGTCGGTATCCCACAAAAAATTTGTAAAATCGATAGAAGTTTTACACCAAAAAATTTCAAAAAAATCAAAGTGTACATACATTTTCAAAAATAATATTTAAATTTTAAAACTTTAAAATCGCATACTAGAGCACTTTTAAGAATTTTTTTGGAAAAAAAATTGCAATTTGGACCATTATTGAAGAAGTTATGAGTAAAATAAGTTTGAGTAAAGGAACAAACTACCAATTTTTAAAAATTCGATATCTTTTGAACGGGTCCTCAAAAAAAATTTGAAAATTTACCACGAAGAAGCTTTCGAAGGGTACTAAAAACTGTAAACAAATTGGGAAAATCTAAAAAAAAATTATTCAAAGTGTCCGATTTGACATGGAATGCCCATATATTATTGATCAGTGATCAGTTCTAAGACATTCTAGCGATGTCCGTCTGTCTGTCTGTGGAAGCTAGACTTCTAAAGTTTGTCACAAATATGTCTTATAGGCAAAATCGAACAAGGGGGAAAAAAGTTCCCCCTTGAGGAACTAAACCAACCCCTAAAAAAAACTCAATTTTTAATAGATCTTTTTATATTTTTATTAAGCAAATGAAACATTTTAATGCCGGAAGAAGTTCTAGGTCCTGATCTTGAACCCCGGAAATAAGAAAATGTGTTTTTTTCGGTCCGCCCCCTTTTGTGGGCGTGGATATTGAAAAATTATTTAAATAATTATAAAATTGTGTTATTGAAGTGCAAAACCCAAATAAATGAATTTTTAAACATAAACCATGGGGGGAAGTGATCCCCATTTAGCTCTGATGGATATAGGAACGGGTTCGGGAGTGTACTCTAAATGCCTCGAAATAGGGTCCTCATTGAGACTTCATGATAAGTGTAGTATTTTCCAGCCTGAGGTACTTGCAATTGAGAAAGCCGCGCAGATGATTATGATAAGGGACCTTCGTCCTTGCGCCATTAACATTTTCGTGGATAATCTCGCAGCTCTGAAGGCCTTAGAATCAAACACTGCAAAATCGGAAATCGTTAGAAATTGTATACAATCTTTCTTGTAGGGGCTTTTGTAATTGTGGGGAAGTGGAGGTGGAGGAGTCAGTGGAGCACTTGTTGTGTGAATGTACGTGTCTGATGAAGCGCCGCCTTAAGTATTTGGGGCACAAATTTTTCGATGACCTGGATTGCCCAAACGGTGTCTCATTGACATCTCTTCAGCAGAATATCTTAGAGAATCGGGGTGGTTTTAGGAAGTCAAATGTTTGTATCAGAGGGGGAGTAGGGAAATTACAATAAAGGGAATCGCAATGGGCCTTATGGCCTCCGAGTAAATTCGCCAAATTGGCGGACGTCCATCCAACCTTACCTTCTGAAAAGTTCTTTTGTTAGAATATTTTCTTTTTCGCTGGATTATCCTACATTCCACATTTAAATTTTTTAGAACTATTATTTCAGGAGATAAAAAAGAGATAAAAAAAGTACCAAAGTATAATTTTTTAAAGTATTATTTTTTTTACCTTTTGATCCCACTTAAATCCGAATTTCAAAAAGTTAGTTCTTCAGAATGTTTTTTTCGGCTGGAGTTTGCCACACTTCAAATTTCATGTTTTAATGACCTTTATTTAATGAGACAAAAAAAGTACCAATGTACACTTTACTCCCTTTAATCCCTTAAAATTGAATTATCCAAAAAAGAACTTTTTCCGAATGTACTTTTATTCTTTTTGCCTGGAGACAACAGTATTACACGATCTACGCTCCAACGATGTTCCTACAAGACATTAAAGTGGCGATTGCGATTGATTAAAAACGTTCCAAGATCTTCAAAATAAACTTTAAAGAATTTTATAAATTTTTACCTTAATTTAATAAAAATCTAGATGTGTCTGAAAACTTTGGAGACCTGATCCTTGTTAAGCATTTTACAGGCAATCGATATCATTGGTTCACTTTCCATTCCTAATATTTATATTAATCATCTTTAATACTGTCCGAAAAATTCGCATTAACCAAAATTCCAACGTATTTATAATATTTTTATTGTTTCATTTATATGTACATAACCAAAAAACCAAACATGTTTCTGATGACTCCTCCATTAAACTTAATAATGACCAGTTTATAATTTTCAGGCTATTAATTCCATAAGATTTAATTTATTTAACAAAACCACGTGTATGTGAGTGTGTTCGCAAAAGTTTGGTTTGTGAATGGGTTGTGTGGATATGAGTGCTCTTAATTAAGTAGAAGTGGGTGGGTTTTTGGCATCAAATTATATATGATACTTTGTAAATATACTTCAACATAAATACAGCATACACTGAAAGATGAAAAGATAGTAAAATGCACTAATTTTCAACCGGCGGAAAAAAAACATTTTGAAAAAGTACTTTTGGAAATTCCGGTTCGACAATACCAATAAGGGGTAAAATATTGTACTTTGGTACTTTTTAATTTCTCTTGAAATAATGGTCATAGAACTTGAAATTTTGAATAAAGGACCTTTCAGAAAAAAAAACATTCTAAAAAAATCTTGAAATTTGGAATGTTGCGACAAAAATTGGAAGTAAGTGTGAGTTAAAAAAATGGTTGCGTGATTAAAATTTTTGCTTGAGTGAGTATTTCCTACCACCTACCGGCGATCAAAGTTTTGGACTTTAAAAAAATTAAAAAAAAACTGTCTTGCGAAACATCATATTTGTTTATTTTGATGCGCTGAACTTGAATATTAAAAAAAATGGTCGAACGGCTTTCGAGACATCGCTATTTAAAGTTTACAAAATATGGCAGTGTTTTCCTACGTTCAAGAAATAAAAAAAAAAAAAATTGAAAACTTCTTTCTCTTGACTCTTTCATAGAACTTGAGAAAAAATTTAATTTAAAACTAATTTGAGCCGAATCGGACCATTTGAACTCTTGGCGCCCTTCCATCATAGTTTTGGATTTTTGGAAAATTTCTATTAATATTTTGGATTTTTGAAAAGTGAAAAAATATCTTTATTAGTTTCTTAATTTTTGCCTGCTCAATATGAATATCAAAAAGTTTTTGAAATCGGTCGAGTGGTTTTCGAGATAACGCCATTTGAAATTTGTCACAAAAATTTAAAAAAAAATTGTGTTTTTTCCTTCGTTCAAGAAATTAAAAAAATGTAAATTTTTTATCACTGACTATTTCAAAGAGCTTGATACAAACTTCCATTTAAACTCAATTTGAGCCAAATCAGAACATTTTTACCCATAGCGCTTTCGATAAAATTTTAGAGTTTTTGACAAAAATGTTAAATTAGTTTTAAATGAAAGTTTGTCTCAAGTTCCATGAAAGGGTCAAAGGAAAAAATGTTGAGGTTATGTTTATACCCAGTGGCGTATACAGGGGGGGGGGCCCGGGGGCCCGGGCCCCCCCCGAAATGATTTCACAAATTTCAGGATTTGGTATCAAATAACAAGTACAATATTAAAAAACTTCTTAAAAAAAATCGAAAAACAATAAGAATCAAAATTTTTTGAAGAAAAATATTTTGAAACTGAAAATTTTGCTGTTAAAAAAATCTCAAAATCTGAAAATTTTTTCTTAGAATTTGAAACTTTTCAACTTAAGATTCTATAGAAAAAATATCTTAGAACCTGAAGTTTTATGTACATAAAAAATGGACCTAATTGTAAGTAAAATGTAGTCAAATCTTAAAATGCGACTTTGTCTTTTAGAAAAATGTCTCAGAACGAGACTATTTCTTAAAAAAAAAAAATGTCTCAAAATCTTGCACTTTTCTAAAAAAAATGTCTTAAACTCTAAAAAAAATCTAAAAAAAAATGTCTGAGAATCTAAGACTTTTTCTATAGGAATAATGTCTTTAAATATTGGCCTTTTTCTTAGATTCTAAGACTTTTTCTATAGGAAAAATGTCTCAGAATCTGAGAACTTTCTATAGGAATAATGTCTTTGAATCTGAAAAAGTCTCAAAATCTGAGATTTTTTTTATAAAAAAAAAATCTTACAATCTGAGACTTTTCAATATGAAAAATGTTTTAGAATCTGAGAACTTTCTATAGGAATAATTTCTCTGAATTTTTCTTACAATCCAGGAAAATGTCTCAGAATCTTATATATTTTTTTTACGAAAAATGTCTCAGAATCAACGAAATTTTCTTAAGGAAAATTATCTCAAAATCTAAGATTTTGTGTATAGGAAAAATGTCTTAGAGACACATGCTGAGACTTTTTGTATAGAAAAATGCTCAAAATCTGAGACTTTTTCTATTGCAAAAATATTTTTTCTATAAGAATAATGTCTCAGAATCTGAGTATTTTTCTATTGGAAATCTGAGGCTTTTTCTATATGAAAAACATTTTTTAGAAGAAAACCCTTGACAATTTCCTATAGGTATAATGTCTCAGAATCTGAGACTTGTTCTATAGGAAAATGTCTAAGAATTTGAGACCTTTTCTATTGGACAAGTGTTTAAGAATCTGAGACTTATTCGATATGAAAAATGTCTCAGAATCTAAGAAATTTTGAAACTTTTTCTATAGAAAAATGTCTAAGAATCTGAGAATTTTTCTATAGGAAAAATGTCTAAGAATTTTAGACTTTTTTTATAGGAAAATTTTCTCAGAATCCGAGAATTTTTCTTTAGGAAAAAGGTTTTAGAATCTATGACTTTTTCTGAATTATTTTTGTTATAGAAAAAGCGAAGATTTTCTCAGAATCTAAATCTTTTTGTGTAGAAATATCTCAGATTTTGGGAAAATGTCTTACAATTGGAGTCTTTTCTTTTGGAAAAGTATTTTATGAATATGTTTATAGAATCATTTTCTAAAGTGACTTTTTCCCGAGAAACGTATTCCATTGGAAATATGATCTAGAGTCTTTGACTTTTTCTATAACAAAAACTGTCTCAACTTGAAATTGTCATAGAATCTTAGACTTTTCTTTGAAAAATAAATTCAGATTCTGATAATCTTCTTTGTGAAAATGTATCAGCATCTGATACAATTCACACTTTAAAAAAAGGCTTAAGTCTCCCAAAAAATTTTAAAATATAAAAAAATTTAATTTTTTTCCCCAACAGTTTAAAACTTACTCAAAAATGAAGAATCTGATTGTGTTACATTCAGTTCAAGGAAAAGATCGTGAAAAATTCTAAAACATGTGCCGTTATGTAAATTTTTTGTAAAAAAAAAAAAAAAATTTAAAAAATGTTGGGCCCCCACCGAAATAAAATCCTGGATACGCCCCTGCTAGGGTTACCAATGTTTTTAAAAAATGTTTAACGGGTTTTCAACATGTGAATTTAAGGTGAATCTAATCTGAAATTCACGGTTTTACTAATAACTTTTAAACCACCGATTTGGTTGAAATTCAATACGAACTAGGCCAGAGGAACGACAATTATATATGCCAAGTTTCAGCATCCTCAGTATTGTCTTTTGAAAGTTAATTTCGTAAATTCACGAAAAACCCTTGCCGAAATTCAGTCTTTCGCTTATAACTTTTGAACCACAGCAGTGGACCGATTTCGCTGGACCAGGTAAATGCCTAACATATATGCCAAACTTCAGGACCCTTCGTAAAGTCTTTCAAAAGTTATCGTGTTTTTAACAGACAGACAGAAGGACGGAGCGACATCGCTAGATCGTCTTAAAATCGATCGAGGATCATATCATCAGTATATAAACTTTATGGGGTCCTAAACCAATATTTCGAGGTGTTACAAACGGAATGACAAACTTATATATACCCTCTATCACTAGAGTAGAGGGTATATAAATGCTTTCAATGACGTTGCCTGTTCCATTTCATTTCGTTTACCTTTCTGTTCCATGCATTCATTTCGTTCCACTTACACTGAAAGAAAAAGATTCATTATATTTATGGAAACTGTCATAAAAACTTTCATTAAAGTCCGTCCAATATAACAGTTTCATATATACAATGAAACAGTTTCATAATTATTCATAGGGTCAATATTTATAAAATTTTTCATTGTATTTATGAAAGTTTTTATAAATATAATGAATAAAATTTCATAAACTTTTATAAAACTCTTCATAAACATAATGAATAAAATTTCATAAACTTTTATAAGACTTTTCATAAATATTATGAAATGTTTCATACATACGATGAAAATTTCGTAGATATTTTTATTTTTCTTAAATATTTGATCATATTAGGAAACTATTTCATAGTATTAAACCACTTCATTTGAACTATGAAATAGTTCCATATTTATAATGAAATTCTTAAAAAATAATATTACTTTTATGAAATGTTTCCTAGTTTTTATGAAAAATTCCAATTCTTAATTTGTTCAAAAGTTTCATTTAAATGGCTAATTTTAATCTGACACACATTAAGTGTGTGGCAATCGAAGGAGTGCTGATGATGGAAGGGTGGCATCTTCCGAAAGCTGTCGACATCTTCACTTAGCCTGTGTTGTCACTGTTGTCACTTGATTTTTTTTCAAATTTTCTCATTGTACAACAATTATTATTAGTGTCCGACCGAATACACCTTTTTGGCCGAAGCCGAATTTTCGGCCGAATATTGTACATTTTTGTAAAAAAATATATTTTAGAGTGTAAATTTTTTTCGACCGAAAATTTTTTTTGAACGTAAAAAATGTTTTTATTTGCAAAAACACTTATTGTTAGTTAAATGTTTTTGTGGCTTACTAATGTGATTCAAAGAAAGTTTCGTGTGTTTTTCAACACGTGAGCACAAATATTATACAATTATTCGGTATTCGGCCTATTCGACCAAAATTGTGGCCGAAGCCGAATAGTGGCCGAATAGTGCTTTTTGGCCGAAGCCGAAGCCGAATATTCGGTCGGACACTAATTATTATTTCTCAGAAATAATTAATATGGACTCAAACCGAACTAAATACAAATTCAGTTATATTTCAAAATATTTATGAAACAGTTAAATTGGACGAACTTTAATGACAAGTTTCATTATATTTATAAAAAAGGTTCAAAGTATTTATGAAATGTTTCATTAATAAAGCAAATGCATTATTATATTTATGAAGGTTTCATAAATTAAATTTGTATGACAAAAATATTTATGAAACCATGTCATAAATATTTTTTTTTTAATCAACAACTCCCCATTTGAGAAACTCTGCACTAAACTCTGTATCAGGGTTTAAAAAAGCTGCTAATATTATCCAAAAACAGACAAATATTTGATAATTTTCATTAATGATATCTAAAAATAGTCATCACACTTTAATATTCAACAACAAGCTTTCTAACAGCAGCCGGCTGTACACATTATCTTGTCCAATAGTAGCTCTGATGAATGTTTGGACAACGAATGGCTTTTTTATTTTATGTATATCCAAAAAAAGCAAAACAAAGTCTATTTTTTTTTATGTCTAAATATATTTAGCTTGTGTGTTTATTCTGCTTTGGACGCTGCTTTTGGATTCTGCTTTTGGACGCTATTTTTGGATGCTGCTGTTAGACAAATATTTAGATTATTTTATATAAAATGGAATGAAGAATAAATAACTCAACATCGAAAATCTTTTTTAATGATTTGTAAATTTTTAAGTGTAAATGAATTTGTTAATACAAATGTAATGAAATTTGTTAATATTATTGGAAGTTATGATTTGTTTTGTATTTAAATTAATATAAAATTAAAGTTAATTAAGATAAAACAATTGTTGTTGTAAATTTAAGTATGTACAATTTTTTTTTGCGGTACGGGCGGGGGTGGTTTTACTAAACTGTATAATATTTCGTTAAATGCTTTAAACATAATTGATGTTAAGAAAGGAAATTCACAGTTAAAATTGAAATAAATTTATGATGTACACCAAAACCTCAATATGCGGCCAATTGTTTTAATTAGAACACTGTGGTTCGTTCAAGTAAAACTGAAGTTATGCAAATATTGTATTTACGTTTTATTTTATTTAAATTTTTTATGCTATCGAAAAATCGAAAAAAAAATAAAATTAATTTATATTGTGCTTTAAAGCGAATTTATGACATTTTGCTATCTAAAACATTTTTATATAACCAAATTTCTATAGATAAAATTTCTAAGAATCTCAGATTTCCTTTCATATAAAAAATAGTTAGTTTGGACAACATTCGTTTAATGATTTTTTTAAAACAAAAATACACACATAACTGTTATATTTGGTCTCTGGTTGAAATACAAAAAAATTCTTGCAATATTATAACAATTTTTAACACAAAATCTTTTTTAAACCAAAAATTTTTCCATTTTGCCAAAGAAAAGTAATGATCGGAAGTATAGTTAGGGTGACCATTTTTTTCTGAACTCAAATCAGTACGCCTAAGTTTTTTTTTTTTGTCTAGAAATAACTCTCTGAAAACTCTTTTCTACAGGGTTTACAATTAGCATACACAAAAAATTTTTTAAACAATATAATACTACAAATATTTCACGCCTTCAATATTTTTCTTTATTGCTAATTTAAAAATTAGAATACTAAAGCAATTTTTTTAAATTGCTAATTTATAAATTCAAACTAGAACATATTTTCAAAATGAATATATTCAAATTTTAAAATTTCTGAAGAAAATATTTTAGCAAATTTAAAAATTTGAAAATGAAAAAAAAACTGGTGACAGCAAATTTAAAAATTTCAAAATTAAAAAAAAAAAAAACTGGCCACAGCAAATTTTAAAATTTTAAAATTGCAATTTTAGCAAATTTCAAAACATTTAAAATGCTAAAATTGTAAATTTCAAATTCCGAAAATTGCAATTTGGTAAATTTGAAAATATTTAACATGCTTGTTTAGAAAACTTAAAAACTGAATATATTACAATTTGAAAACAATACAAATTGAATACACATACATGCGTATGTGTGTTTGGACTAAAAAAAATTGATGAACGACATTTATTAAACGAATACATAAATATTAGAAGATAAAAATGTTACACGGTTTTTGTGCAGACTTCTAGAATATATTTTCTAAAGTATTTTTGCCTCCTAAACACAAATCTGTCATCAGAAAAGTTGTATCGCCTTCTCGAGATATAGGCATTTTAGTTTTTTGCGGGCCAATACCTCAAAGCCAACAATTCTTTTAGTATTGGAAAAATGTATGTTAAAAATTGGCATGAGTTTAAAATTTTTAAAAAATTTTAAAATTACTTAAAAATATTTACTTTTAAATGCCGAGTGACGCCTTTTGAATTTCTATATGGCTGATCCAATATGGCGCCCAATTTTTTAAAAATATTACAGATTCGCTTAAAACGTTTTATATATGGGTTCTTGGGGTCGCTTAAGAAGAACCTGCAGTTGGATTTTTAAAATTCAATATGGCGGACTCAACATGGGGACCAATATTTTTAAAAAATAAACCGATTTGCTTGAAACTTTATATGCTCGGGGTTTTGGGGTCGCTAAAGAAGAATCTGATGTTAGATTTTCTAAGTTCAAGATGGTGGATCCAACATGGCGATAAATGATCCGACCCAGTGGCTTATACAGGGGGGGGCGGGGGCCCGGCCCCCTTTACAATTAGGTTCAATTACAATTAGGTTCATCAAAAAATGAACCTAATTGTAAGTAAAATGTAGTCAAATCTTAAAATGCGACTTTGTCTTTGAGAAAAATGCCTCAGAACGAGACTATTTCTTAAAAAAAATGTCTCAGAATCTTACACTCTTCTAAAAAAAATGTCTCAGAATCTAAAACTTTCTATAAGAAAAATGTCTGAGAATCTAAGACTTTTTTTATAGGAATAATGTCTTAAAATATTAGCCTTTTTCTCAGAATCTAAGACTTTTTCTATAGGAAAAATGTCTCAGAATCTGAGACTATTTCTATAAAAAATTCTCAGAATCTGAGGCTTTTCTACATGAAAAATGTTTCAGAATCTGAGAACTTTCTATAGGAATAATGTCTCTGAATCTGAAAAATGTCGCAAAATCTGAGATTTTTTCTATAAAAAAATCTAAGAATCTGAGGCTTTTCTATATGAAAAATGTTTTAAAAAAAATGTTTCAGAGACACAAGCTAGGACTTTTTGTGTAGAAAAACGCTAAAAATCTGAGACTTTTCTATTGTAAAAATATCTTAATAATAATTCAGAATCTGAGACTTTCTCTTTATGAAAAATGTCTCAGAATCTGAGTCTTTTTCTATATTAAAAATGTTTCAGAATCTGACAATTTCCTATTGGCAAAATGTCTGAGAATCTGAGACTTGTTCTATAAGAAAATGTCTAAGAATTTGAAACTTTGCCTATAGGAAAAGTGTTTAAGCATCTGAGACTTTTTCGATTGGAAAAATGTCTCAGAATCTAAGAAATTTTCTGTAGAAAAAATGTTTGAGAATCTGAAACATTTTCTATAGGAAAAATATCGAAGAATCTGAGACTTTTTTTATAAGAATCTGAGACTTTCTATAGGAAAATTATCTCAGAATTATAAACTTTTTCTATAGGAAAAATGTCTAAGAATCTTAGACTTTTTCTATAGGAAAATTTTCTGAGAATCCGAGAGTTTTTCTTTAGGAAAAATGTTTTAGAATCTAAGACTTTTTGTATACTGTTTTCTTTTTAAAAAGGTCTCAGAATCTGAATAATTTTTCTTAAAGAAAAGGCGAAGATTTTCTCAGAATCTAAAACTTTTTGTGTAGAATGTGTCAGAATCTAAGAAAATGTGCTAGACTAGAAATATCTCAGATTCTGGGAAAATGTCTTACAATTGGAGTCTTTTCTTATAGAAAAGTATTTTATGAATATATTTATAGAATCATTTTCTAAAGTGACTTTTCCCCGAGAAACGTTTTTCATTGGAAATATGATTTAGAGTCTTTCACTTTTTCTATAACAAAAACTGTCTTAACTGGAAATTGTCATAGAATCTTAGACTTTTCTTTGAAAAAAAATTCAGATTCTTATAATCTTCATTGGAAAAATGTATCAGCATCTGATACAATTCACACATTAAAAAAAGACTTAAGTCTCTCAAAAAATTTTAAAATATTAAAAAAAATTTTAATTTTTTCCCCAACAGTTTTAAACTTACAAAAAAATTAAGAATCTGATTGTGTTACATTCAGTCATAGAGTAAAGAAAGGAACAGAGGTACGATTAGTGAAAACTTCGTGGAACCCAAATTGAGAACTACGATTATCTCAAGGCGGGCTCTTTTAGATAATAGAATAGATAAATTGTTTTGTTTTCTTTTCATTTTCCTTTTAAATGCATTCCTTTATTTTTCTTTATTTCCTTTTGAAATGTATTTAGGGTTTCACTTGTTTCTTCGATTTCCTTTTGAAAGGTATTTGGGGTTTCTCTTTTTTTCAATTTCCTTTTGTAAGTATTCTGGGTTCTAGCCCGAGATAATCGGAGTTCACGGCTAAAAAAAATTTAACAAAAGAAGTGCGGTTTCATCCGTAATATCTCTTATTCTTCTTTACTCAGTGATTGAGTTCAAGGAAAAGATCAAGACAAATTCTAAAACATGTGCTGTTATGAAAATTTTGACAAAAAATATTGGGCCCCCACCGAAATTAAATCCTGGATACGCCCCTGTTTATACCACAGTACATAATTAGTAGGTTTATAGCAGTGCATTTGATGTGTGTAAATATTAGTGAGAGCACACAGTGTAACTTTTGACGTTTCATACAAAACGTAAACAAACAACATAAATGCATACACAAAAGCTCACACGTACAGGAACACATACACTAGGCAGCGATGATTATTTTATTCTAATAACCATAGGTTAGGTTGTAAGTAACTGCTGACGTTTTACATCAACACACGTAGACTCTGAGGTCCGGGACCCTAATAGGTTTCCCTACTAGTCCCTGTCGTTAAACCAGTTTGAGCTTCTTATGAAACTCCTTAGATATTGAATTTTGACATCCGACAAATCAGAAAGATCGTGCAGCTCCCTAGATCCCAGTGAAGCAAGTCTCTGACCAGAAAGTGCCGGGCAATGGCAAATAAAGTGTTTGATAGTTTCCAACTCCTCCTCATCCATGCAACTCCGGCAAAAGTCATTCGACGGTACATTTAACCACCGTCGAAATCTCTCCTCTTGGAAGCGATATCAGCTCACTTGCGCGCCCCTGATTAAGAGAAGGCCAAATTAGTCGTGTTGTCTCACACGTCCATCCATTTGCTCATCTTTGATTAGTTTCTAGAGGCATACCAACAATCTGTTGGAAAATTTATGGTGGCTCCACTTCCGGGAATGTCCCCTATCCAAGACTCCCTGGATGGTATCATAGTGGTAAAGTGGCGCTCAAAAAGGTTAATAGAGGGAGCACAGTCCACATTTTGGGGTGTTGTTATCTTCTTTAAGATCGCGCTTAAGCCAAATTGCTAACGTAGCCGCATACTGCCTACCCAATATGTTCAATGGTATCAGGTGAAGGAGGATTTCGAATGCAGCCGTAGGTGTAGTACGAAGAGCACCAGTGATGCGCATCGACGCCATTCTCTGCACGCCATTCTCTGTATAGATCTTGAGGGCTAAAACCCCATCGTTTTCCAATAGCCCTTTGCAGGAATATAAAGCAATCGTTGCTTTTCTCACCCGTTCCTCAATATTACGCCTGAAATTCAACTTTCTATCTAGAAATACTCCAAGATACTTGGCTCCATCTAAGAATGTGATTTCAGTGCCGTCCAGAGAAATAGGATCAAAAGCAGGAATCTTACTTTTCCTTGTAAACAAAACAAGCTCTGTTTTACTTGGATTACCTCCCAGACCACAGTCTCTTGCCCATTTAGACAGATCTTTCAGAGAACCCTGAAGAATGTCCCTAAATGTTGGCAGATTCTTCCCCTTTACCGCTTTCGCGACATCGTCAGCATATGCGACAACATGACAACCACGTGCTTCTAGAGATAGCAGCATTGAATTCAGTGCCAGGTTCCAAAGAAGCGGTGAAAGAACACCTCCCTGTGGTATGCCCCTATTGACAAATTGAGATATGACGGACGCTCCCAATTCAGACGTTATACGTCTATTGGCAAGTAGGTTTTCCACCATTAAAACAGTCCCACGCTTTACTCCCAGACCAGACAATGCCAAAAATTATCGAGTCTGGGATGACATTATCAAAAGCCCGCTCTATATCAAGAAAGGCCACCATAGTGTACTCCTTCACCAAAAGCGATTCGGAGCTATGTGGGAACTTCTCCTTGCCTTCGGGATAAAGACAACTTGGGTATCCCTCCATTTTAAAGCAATATACGGCGAGTTGATGCATGCTGTGTACACACATATTCCATATATCCAACTGAAAATTAGTTAAGACAACTAAAAATCGGTTGATACATTTGCATATAGGTCGTCTCAGTTGAATATCGGAAGTATCAGCTAAAATTCGGTTGATACAGCAGACATTTAATTGAAACAGCAACAAAATTCGGTTGTCATACCAAAAAATGGTAACAATAAACGAATTATGAGTCGACACAACTAAAAAATTCGATTGAAAATTTATTTTTCTGTGTGTATATTAGCACCATTGTTTGCATACTACTCTGTACTGTGGTTTATACCCTCCACTCTAGTGATAGACGGTGTATATAAGTTTGTCATTCCGTTTGTAATACCTGTTGGTCTAGGACCCGATCGATATACATATTCATGATTCTTGATCGATTTTAAGTCCATCACTCCGTTTGTCTGCTGAAAACACAGTAACTTTTGAATGACTATCCTGATTCGGCTAAGATTGGCACATATATTTATAGTTCCCCTGGTCTGGTTGGTTTTGAATTTCAGCAAAATCGGTCAAAAGTTATTAGCAATTTACAGTCAAAAAAAATGTTACACTCAAAAAAAAAATTTATACACAAAAAAAAATTTCTTACTTTACAAAAATTTACTAATTTTACAAAAATTACTAAAAACCAGCTTTTACTCAAAATAAAAAGAATTTTTCTAAAATTGTTAACCCCCATTTTCTGTATAACGAACGTATGACGAACGTCATACAGAAACTGGGATAAATTTGTTCACGTTAGCAAATTTACAATCACTTAAAAAGGACATTGTAGAGGGTATTCATGGATTCGGCCAAGTTGAATTTAACTTGTCTACCTATTTTTTGTAATCTCTTGAACGTAGGAGAAAACACCATTTTTGCAAATTTCAAATAACAATATATCGAAAACCGTTTAACCGATTCGATAATAATAATCTCCTCGCAGAGGTCTTCCCTGAAACATAGGCATATCCCGAGTGTTGATTGAATAAAAAAAAAATATTTCTATGCTTAATAATGTTAATAGATGTCTTCAGTGAAATTTTATGATGATTCTGTTTTCGGAATATATTAACCCTCTATCTCCCATTTTAGGGGTCACTTTAGTCCCTTTTTCAAATACTCTTTTCTTTGCCCCATTTAAGATACAAAATAGTGTTGCACAGTGTTAGACATTTAATTTTGAATGCACTCATGTAATTTATATACTTCTTTAACAGATTTTGTATTTTTACCAACATTTAACTTTTGAGTGTATTTTTCAATACTGAAATTACATTGTAGGAGTATTGAGATGAGGTTTAATTTTTGTTATACTTTCTGTCATATGTATTGTAAACGTTGATATTGCTTTTCTACTCACTCTTGACATTTGATTTCTTTTGTTTGTTCCTAAACAACATCAGAAAGCTCCTTATGTTTATCCCAATCAAAAAAAAATGAACAATTGGAAACAGCCACAACCAAAAAAAATGTTAGTTTAATCGTGCGTATTAAAACATTAAATATGTGTAACGGAAGTTATATGTCCCAAACACACATACAGATGAAATCGTTTAAAAAAAATTCCAAATATAATTTGACAAATAACATAAATCTGTCACAAACAGTTTCAAGTGATATTTTTGCCCAAGAGAGTGTATGTGACTTTTTTTAATACGGTTGTTGCTTTCTAATGGAAATAATCTTGTTAAGTACAAATTTAAAAGTTTAAATGAAGTGTTAAATTTTTTAAGAAATTAATTTTCTTTTTTTCAAAAATATAAATATGGCAACATGTGTTACAATTTAACATAAATTTACCATTTACTTATTTACAAACACTTTGGTAAATTGAAAAAAATTCTGTTTCCATTTGCTAGAGGCCAAATTATATTTTTTGTTCATTTCTTCTTGACTTTTTTTTTGTGTGTTAAACAAAACTATTTATTATTTATTTTTATTATTATTTTTTTTTAGCGAAAAAAAAACTAGGATTGTATGCAGCCTCCCTAATTTTCTTTAGTCATCAACACGACTTGTTATTATTTTTTGCATAAACAGTGGTTTGAATTAGCAAAAGTGTGGCAACATTACCCACAGAGACTTTTAACTTAAAAAGTTGTGGGTGATTTTGGAGACACAAAAAAAGGTTATTTGATAATTCTGTAAACTAAACTGGGATTTTAAAAATCGTCCATGCCAAGCAAAAACTTGGTAATGGTTACTCCTTCCCGTTTCGCTTACCTGGTAATGGCTTTAAATACTACTAATTACTACCATTAGCATTACTTTAACCCCAAAAAGGCAAAATGTGGCTACCTCACTGAAAAAAAGACATAACTTAAATTGAGGAAAAAATGTCTTTGAAAATTTATCATGAATTTTCCTAAAATTTAGTTAAATTTAACTAAAAAATTAGAAATTTTCTTAACTATGAGGAAAAAAGTTTAGTTCATTTACTTATAATTAGTTCATAGTTTTCTTTAAGGAAAAAAAATCTTACTGCCAAAGAAATTTTCCAAAAATCTCAGAAATGTATCTTTGTTTTTAAGACATATTTCTTAAAAAACAATTTAGTTCAAGTTTAGTTAAAATTTAGTAAAAAAACATTATCGTATGTCTCCTCTTTGAATTGAGCGAAACGGATGAAATTTTCAAAAGAAAGACTATAAAAAAATATGGAATAGCGGAGCTCTGCATATCCGTCGGGGTCTCAAGACCCTAATTTCGGATCTAAAATGGATCCATGGGGTCTGAACCCATGGGTTCAGGGTCTGGACCCAATCTTGTCCTTAAATGTGAATGAACTAAAATGTAATATAATTTTTCCCATTTTCTAGTTAAAAATGACCTAAAATTAAATAGCCTTGTTTTCCTTATTTTTGGGAAAAGTATAAACTAAAACCAAGAAAAAAAATCTTTGAAGTCAAACATTCCCTATCTTTCTCAAAATGTAGTTAATTTTCTCAGTAGTTAGTTCACTTTTTTTTTGAGTGCACCAATGACATCACTGTGTTGAAGTAATTAACATTGAAATTAGGAGGTGACTAGTTACTCATATTTTTTCTAACCCCTTTAGTTAATTATTTGGTAATTAAAGTTTTTGCTGGGGTGTCTCGTTTTGGGCTTTTCTTTCTGATCAAATTTTAATACCCACCAAAAGAACCGGTCCCCTAAGGGTAACTCACATGCAAAATATTACTCCGATCGCAGTTTATCTTCTGTCCCCACTTTGAGCCTCAAAAATGGGATTTTTTCGAAGAAGGACTTTTTAAAAAATAAATAAAATAATTAAAAGTTTTTTTATTAAAATTATTTAAACATTATTTTTGTATATTGTTTAATCGTAAATACTTAAATATGAAATTTAATGATATTATTAACGCATTCAAACTTGATACCAAAAAAATAACATGATTATGGGGGGTTCTCAAAACACCCTATTTCAAAATTTTAAAATTTTATTAAAAAAAAATTTAAAAAATATATTTTTTTTTTCTGCTTTCATTAAACACCTTGAAGAAGAAAAATTGCAAATATGGCGGATGACCGTCGGGCCACTTTTCGGGAATTGAGGGGGAAGTTTGCAGATTTCAAGGAAATGTTGGTTTTATCAATAATTTGGATTAATAACATATTATAAATTAAATTTTTGGGAAAATTAACGGTTGTTTGGTGTCGTAGCATTCTATTAAATAACTGTAAGTCTGTCATGTAATCTATTCGATCTTGGATGTCTTTAATCCACATTGGCTGGGAGTCAATAATGACTCCCGCAGAAAATTTGAAGCTTAGAGCTTAAATTTTGTTATATAAACAAGTATAAAATGGCTTCAGTGTTTTTTACCCCAACTAAAATTTAGTAGTTATATATTATCTTTAAAAAAATCGTTAACCCTTCTTGGTAGGGGGTCAAAATTTATCCATTCAGTAAAAAATATATATTTTTTACGGAAATTAATTTGTGGCAATCTATTATACAACTTTAAATCGGCCCTAAAATCCTGCCTATTTAAGACATCTTTAACCCATACTTGCCAGGGGTCAAAATGACCCGGCAAAAAATTTACGGCATAGTGCTTAAATTTTTTGATATCAACAAAATATATATTTTTTACTGAATGGGTAATTTTTGACCCCCAGTCAGGAAGGGTTAACAACTTTTTTTTAAGATAATATATGTATTCCTACGAAATTCTAGTTTGGGCAAACAACACAGAACCCATTTTGTTCTTGTTTATATCACAAAATTTAAGCTTTAAACTTCAAATTTTCTGCGGGGGTCATTTTTCTCCCCCAGGCAACGTGGGTTAAAGACTTCCTAAAGACTTACAGATATTTTCCCAATAATTTAATTTATAAGAATTTATTAACAAAAATTATTGATAAAACCAACATTTCCTTGAAATCCGCTAAATTCCCTCCGCAATTCCCGAAAAGTGACCCGATGGATATCCGCCATATTTCACATTTTTTTCTCCAAGGTGTTCTTAATGAATTCAGAAAGAAAAAATTATTTATTTTAAATTTTTTTTAATAAATTTTTAAAATTTTGAAAAAAAAGTTTTGAAAACGCCCCCAAAATCATGCCATTTTTACCCTCCACTCTAGTGATAGAGGGTATATAAAAGTTTGCCATTCCGTTTGTAACACATCGAAATATTGGTCTAGGACCCCATAAAGTATATATATTCATGATCCTCGATCGATTTTAAGTCGAACTAGCGATGTCCGTCCGCCTGTCTGTCCGTCTGTCTGTCTGGCTGTCCTCCCGTAGAAAACACGCTAACTTTTGAATGACTTTACAGAGGCTACCTGGTCAGGTTGTTATTGCAATCCAACGATATCGGTCCAGTGGTTCAAAAGTTATGAGCAAAAGAGTAAATTTCGGCAAAGGTGTTTCGCGAATTTACAAGAAAAAAAACCCGATAACTTTCGAAAGACAATAATGAGACTGCTGAAGCTTGACAAGTATCTTTGCCGTTACTCAGGTCTGTTTGGTATTAAATTTGGGCTCAATCGGTCCATTGGTTCAAAAGTTATAACAAAATCCTAAATTTCAGATTGGCCTCATCTTAAAAAACGTGTTTAGTTTTAAAGCAATGTTTTTTAATCTTGTTTAGTTTAAAAAGCATTGGTAACTTAAAAATTACACTCAGAAAAAATTTTAACCTCAAAAAAAATTTTACACTAAAAAAAAATTTTTAATTTTTTTTTTTACAAAAATGACAATATTTTGTGTACATACGTACTTACATTCACTCAGAAATATTTTTAAAGTAAAAAAACATTACATTCTAAAAAAATTTTACACTCAAAAAAAAATTAGTAATTTTTCTTTTTAAATGACAAAAAAAAAAATTTTACTCAAAATAAAATATTTCTAATCAAAATTGTCAATTTTTTCACGTTAAAAAATGTACTAATGTAGTCCTTTTTTGCAAAAATCACAATTTTGAGGTTCAAAGTGGAGACAGAAGATAATCTCCGATCGGAGTGATATTTGGCATGTAAGTTACCCTTAGGGAACCGACACTTTTGGCAGGTATTAAAATTTCACTAGAGAGAAAATCTCGTTTTTGGTGTTTACGTCTTTATACCTAAAATAATTTAAATTTCTAAGTATCTCCATCTCTTGGATGTGAAGGAGGATCCTACTTGTCATATTTTCAGATTCTGGGGTCTTTGGTTCAATATTTGTAAAAAATTTATCAATTTTCAAATTTCTCTATTGAATGGAAAGTTTCGAAAACTTTTTTCTAACGTTTTTTTTTTTTTTTTTGCTGGAAGATTCTAGATTCAAAAGTTTATAAGACCCTTATTTTAAGGCATCAAAACAGTACCCTTTGCACCCTCTTAGTATCAGAAATTCTTAAAAGTCTTGTTTATATTTAGATTCGATGAAGTTTTTGTAACCGTTTTTTCAGGAGATCAAAAAAGTACCAAAGTATACTTTTTTACTCTCTTAGAATCGAAACTTTCTAAAAAGTTTTTTTGTCAGAATGTTTTTTCGCTTGATGATCCTACATTCCAAATTTCAAGTGTCTAGAACCATTAGCTCAGGAAATAGAAAAAGTACCAAAGTGAAACTGTTCAACTAATTAAATTCGGAATTCCTGAGAGTTGCCTTTTTGACAGTATTTATTTTTTCTGGAGGGTCCTAAGTATCTATCAAATTTTTAGTTATATGACCACTATTTCAGAAGAAAGAAAAAAGTACCAACGTACACTATTTTACAAATAACCCCTTCGAATTGAAATTTCCAAAGAGTACTTTGTAACATGATAATATTTTTAGGCTGGTGTCTAATTTTAAAAGTGAAGCACGGCACATCCTCAGTTTGACTACATATATAACTTACGACTAAAGGTACGACCAGAACAAGCCCGGCACGACTTTTTCCATACGATTTGACAGTTAAAAACCGTGACCGGCACGGCAAAAAATTAAAACTTATTTTATTTGTTCTCCGGATTCTCTCAATCTCCCACCCTCTCACACTCCAGGGTTGCCGCATTTTCACAACAATTTTTAATTTTTTCATTCACAATGGTGTAACAAACGTACAGTAGTGCCAACTTAATCACATTGACTATGTGATAAGCGATTTTTTTCCGTAAAATTACTCTAATTTTATTAAAAGTTGGCACCATTGAACAAACAAATGACATTTTTTTGCCGTCGCCGTCCCCCGTCATTGTTTTGGGCCTATATTCTCCGGCAACGGCAACCGTCCCCCGTTCCGTGCTTGTTCTGTTTCTACCTTAAATAAAGGATAATAATTCGCCTACTGGTGAATAAAAAAGTTTTTCACCAGCTGGTGAATGAAATGTAACACATTTGTTTTTTTATGTGAGTACAGATCGAGCTCGGGCTCTAATTATATTTGTTATAAGGGTTCAAGTCGAAAAAATGCAGAAAAAAAATTGAATTTCAAAATAATCAAAATAATATAGACATTTCTGGTATTCCCACATCGCGGAAAACAAAAATTTTGATAAAAACAACAATTTCCATAAAAAAAAATTTTTTTTTTCATCAAAAAAAATTTTTATCAAAATTTTATTTTTCATATTATTTTTTTATTCGAAATTTTTTTCTTCAAATTTTTTTTCAGCATATTTGAACTTCTTCTGTCAAATCTGTCTGCGCCCTACAATAGGTAAAAAAAACTGTCGCAAATTTAACGCATTTAAAATCACTGTTCAATGTTGTGATTTCCTTTTATTTTGTTGCTTTATATTTTGTGTTGGCGCAAATGTCCCCGTTATCTTTTTTAGGCACACTTTTTTCATTATTATTATTACGAGTATTGTACATTTTTCACTATTTTTTATTAAAAATATGTAAAAAAAAGAATAAACAAAAAAAACCTTTTCTATTAACTAAATACAACTAGTTTTTTTATTAGTGTTATAAATAGTTCTTTGAAAAAAAAAAATTTTAATGTTTTTAAACAATATTATTGTAACAGTGCCAAAATACAGGAAAAAAGTATATAACTACGAGAAGAAGATGACATTTCATTTGATATTATCAAATGGAATACAAACGAGAATTGGCACATTTTCTTTAACAAATGATAAAAATATTAAAGAAAATTGGGAAATTTTTATAAAAATTTAACAAAATTAAACTTGAGAAAATTTTCATCAGTACACAAAAAAAAAACTGTAATGTTAGCAAAAAAAGCTTGTAAACCTACATGAAAATTTGCTGATTTTGAACCCACAATTTTTTTGCTAAAGTTAGCAAAAATGTTTTGCCAATAATTAGTTAACTATTTTTTTTTTTTTAACTTAGTTCATACACATCTGAGGGCCCCATTGGGTTCGGACCCGATAGGTCCTGACCCCGATGGGCCTAGACCTAGTTGGGTTCCTTAAAAATCATCATAGTTTTTGATCCAAAATTTGTGTCCGTTTCGCTCTACCTTGCTTAGTTTTTGAGATACGTGAGTAGGGGACCACTGGGGTCTTGAGAATTTAAAAACCTAATAACTTCAAAAATATTACTCGGAGAGCTTTTGACTATTTTGCGGTCTTGTTCTACGTGTTGAGAGCTACAAAAATGGTTTTGGACTTTTTACTGTGTCGGCAATGTTTACCGAGATATGAGCATTTTAAAATTTTCGGGAATGCTAACTTTTTTGGATCCAAAGTTAGGACCCATCAGGGTCCACACATGTGAAGAGGGCCGGCGAGAGCTCGAGAACCAAAAATGGCCTCCATTTTGCTCTATCTGGCTTAGTTTCCGAGATAGCGCCATTTTAAGTTTTCTGAAATTAAAAAAAAATTTACCATTTATTTTGCTAATATTAGCAAAAAAGCTTGTAAAAATTTGGTCAACTCAATTTTAAATCTAGCAAAAAAAATTAGTTAAAATTTTTTTTAAAATTGCTAATGCGCTAAATGAAGTTTACAAGATATTTTTGCTAACATGCTAATATCAACTAAAAATTTGCTAAAAGTTAGCTAACCAGCATTAGCAAAAAAAAATTAGTAAATCTACTAATGTATTATTTTGAGTGTACTTTTTAGTAATATGATGGAACATTTGAGGATTTTTTTTTTGTGGGTACTAAATAGCCGTTTTTGAACAAATTTTCTTTACATTTGTATTAAAATGTTCTACCCTTATAGACCATAAAAATAGGCAAAGTGTGTAATATTACACATTTTGCGTTTAAAATTGCTTTATTGAAATTTGCTACCTTAATAGCGGGAACTTAATTCTGAAAAAAACAAAATGTTTGTAATATAACACATTTGACAAAATAATTTTGAAAATTCGTTTTCATAAAAATACGAAATATGTGTAATATTAAACATTTAAAGTGTAAAATTACTTTATTGAAATTTGTTATCATAATAGCAGGTACTTTTCTAGAATAATTGTGGAAATTAGTTTTCGCAGAAATACGAAATATGTGTAATATTACACATATAATGTGTAATGTGTATTTATTAAAATGTTTTTACCGTTAGTAGGTACTTGTGTACCTACTTGTTTTTGTAAATTCAAAATGTGTCTTTATAGCCTTTTTTGGACTAATTTTCTATAGACTTTTATTAAAATTGTCTACCCTAATAGGGCATACAAATATGAAATGTGTGTAATATTACACATTTTGCGTTTAAAATTGCTTTATTGAAATTTGCTACCTTAATATTGGAAACTTAATTCTGAAAAAAACGAACTTAAGTCTAAAAAACGAAATGTGTGAAATATTACACATTTTCTTCAATAATTGTGGAAATTTGTTTTCGTAGAAATACGAAATATCTGTAATATTAAACATTTTATGTGTAAAATTATTTTAATTGAAATTTGTTACCTTTAAAGCTGGTACTTGTTTTTGAAAATTAGTAATGTTTCTAAATAGCTTTTTTGGACTAATTTTCTATAGACTTTTATTCAATTTTTCTACCCTTATGGGGCATAAAAATATGCAATGTGTGTAATATTACACATTTTGCTTTAAAAATTGCTTTATAGAAATTGTCTACCTTAATAGCGGGAACTTAATTCTGAAAAAAAAAACAAAATGTGTGTAATATAACACATTTTACAAAATAATTTTGGAAATTCGTTTTCGGAAAAATACGAAATATGTATAATATTAAACATTTAAAGTGTAAAATTACTTTATTGAAATTTTTTATCATAATAGCAGGTACTTGTGTACTTGTTTCTGTAAATTCAAAATATGTGTAATTTTACACATTTTACTACCATTACAGTGTAAATGTGTAAAATTACATTTAATGCGTAAAATTACTTTTCTGAAATTTGTTATCATGATAGCAGATACTTGTGTTCCTGTTTCCGTAAACTCGAAATATGTTTAATTTTACACATTTTATTACCATTACGGTAGTAAATTCAATAAAAGTTTAATTCGTATTTAAAAAATCGACGAGTGTCTAATACCATTGATTTTTTTACTTTCTTTCCTTTAAAAATTTTTTTTCCAAGTTCATTTAGGAGATGACATATGTAAAACTAATCAATTGTTATAAAAAATGTTCTTTAAAACTTTTTTTTCTATCTTGTTTGATGTTTAACCTTGTAAGATTTTTATTATGTCTTCTTAACTTTAAGTACTTAAATCCTGTTAAACATTGACACTTCCTTTATTGTTACACATGCCACAATTCTTGAATCCTTAGCATCTTCATTTTGTTTCATTGACATTAAGTATGTATTGAGTTCATTTTCTGCTGTCTTCAGGAAAATAAATTTTTTGTCCTTCCCTTGGTTTCTTTTTTCTTCTTATTTTTATGGTTATTTGCCTTTGTTTCCTTAGAAAATTTTATTTCTTGTTAAATTTTTTTTTTCATCTTATTTTGCCTTTGTGTTTGAATTATTAACCCTTAACCTCATAATCAATTTATTAGACACAAACTACTTAGTTGTTGTTAATAGTGTACATTATGCGTAGGCAGAAGTTTAAAAGAACGCATTTTATGTTGTTTAGAAAATTTTTATACCCTCCAACTACAGTATGGGGGTATACTCCATGGACGACAGAGGGTGGCACAGGGGGCACTTGCCCCCCATTTTGATTTGAAAAATTTTAAAATTTAATAAAAAATTTAAAAAGATTAAAAAAGTCATTTCTATCGAAATATCAGTAAAATATGTTTAAAAACACATAATCTTGGTTTTATCTAATACAGTGTATGTGTCAGAATCATAAAATGAATTTCTGTAAAAAATTTTCAAACTACATATAAGATTCTAAGACCCTTTTTCTATACTAAAATCAGAAATATTATTTCTATAAGAAATTCTCAGATTCTGAAAAGTTTTTTCTATAGAAATATTTTTATATTCTAATACATTTCGTCATATGTCTCCCACTTATAACTGTTACACTCAAAAAAATACGTTAGTAGATTTACTAATTTTTTTTTTGCTAACGCTAGTTAGCTAACTTTTAGCAAATTTTTAGTTGAGATTAGCATGTTAGTAAAAAATTCTTGTAAACTTCATTTAGCACATTAGCAATTTTAAACAAACTTTGAACTAATTTCTTTTGCTAAATTTTAAATTGAGTTGACAACATTTTTACACGATTTTTTGTTAATATTAGCAAAATATATGGTAGATTTTTTTTTATTTTCAGAAAACTTAAAATGGCGCTATCTCGGAAACTAAGCCAAATAGAGCAAAATGGAGGCCATTTTTGGTTCTCGGGCTCTCCATAGTATCGCCGGTCCTCTTCACATGTGTGGACCCTAATGGGCCCTAACTTTGGATCCAAAAAAGTTACCATTCCCGAAAATTTTAAAATGCTCATATCTCGGTAAATATTGCCGACACAACAAAAAGTCCAAAAGCATTTTTGTAGCTCTCAACACGTAGAACAAGACCTCTCCGAGTAATATTTTTGAAGTTATCGAGTTTTTTAATTCTCAAGACCCCAGTGGTCCCGTATATCACGTATCTCAAAAACTAAGCAAGGTAGAGCGAAACGGACACAAATTTTGGATCAAAAACTATGACGATTTTAAAGGAACCCAACTAGGTCTAGGCCCATCGGGGTCTGGACCTATCGGGTCCGATCCCAATGGGGTTCTCAGATGTGTATGAACTAAGTTCAAAAAAAAAATTTAGTTAACTAAATATTGGCAAAACATTTTTGCTAACTTTAGCAAAAAATTGTGGGTTCAAAATCAGCAAATTTTCTTGTAGGTTTACAAGCTTTTTTTGCTAACATTACGGTTTTTTTTTTTTGAGTGTACGTAAAGCAATAGAAAGATTTTTTTTATATCTTCAAACTGAATGTTTCGAAAATGGAACGCGCTAACTTACGAATACAAAACGTACATAGCAGTAGATCCACAAAATGGCGCGTTCGATATATCGGACAAATTGCTATACGCTTGAAAAGTCTGGTAAGATGATTTGGAATAAGGAGGTGAAACTGTAGTTACTTTGTATATTTAGATTTTGGGAAAATTTTTTCTCATTTTTGGCAATTCAATGGATTTTTGCAAAAAGTACTGAATCGAAGACTTTGATATTTATCGCAAATACCAATTTCAATGTAACAATTCTGATGCTAACACTTTTTGGTTACATATTGTATAAAGAACCGTATCTTAAAAAAAATCTCTGAATCTGAGAATTTGTCAAACATTATTTTCATTAAAAATTTTGTCAAACATTATTTTCATTAAAAATTTAGTTTTTAAATGAGAATCCGTAGATTCAAAAACTTTTCCTGTACAAAGATTTTGAGATTTCTAGAAATTTTTTTATAAAAAAAAAAAATATGTAATCGTGATTGGAGGGTGGTTGGTATATCCTAGTTAAAAATAAATATAAATAGGCGATGGCAAAAAAGTGTTATAAGTTGTGCCCACCCCCCTTTTCAAATTCCTGGATACGTCGCTGATATACTCACTTTGTCATTCCGTGTGTAACGCATCGAAATATCGGTCGAGCACCCCATAAATTATATATAATATTGATCAGTGGTCGATTCTAATTGTAAGACATGCTAGTGATGTCCGTCTGTCCGTCCGTCCGTCCGTCTGTGGAAGACACGATACAGTCCAAAATAAAAGTGCTAGACTCCTGAAATTTGGCACATATATGTTTTATGTTAATAGGCTGGTTAAGTTCGGAGATGGGCAAAATCGGACCAGGGGGGAAAAAGTTCCCCCTTGACGAAGTAAACCAAACTCTGAAAAAGGTAACTTTTTATAGGTTTTTTATAATTTTGTTAAACAAATGAAACATTTTGATGCTTGAAAGACTTCAGCTGAAAAATTTGCTGATTTTAGCAGACAAACTTGCTGATTTTAGCAGAAAAATCTGCTGATGTCAGATGTATTTTATTAATGCAAAAAAGACTTAAAAAGATATTGAGCATTTTTTAACATTGAAAGCGATTGTAATTTTTTTCAATAAAATTGTTTATTTTTTTCAAAAAATGAATTCTTTTAAAAAAAACCTTAAAAGTTTTCTTGAAAACAGGATAACTCAAAATTTCTGTAAAATAAGCAAAATAATCTGCTAATTTCTGACAAAGAATTCAGTTAAAATATCCCTTTCAGTAGAAAAATCTGCTAAAAGTTTGCTAATTGAAAATTGTTTAACAGATTTTTCGACAGAGTTTTTTTTTTATTTTTAAATAATTTTTTTTAACTATTGTTAAAATTAGAGATGGGCGCGTGAGTGATTTTTGACTCACACTCACTCACGCTCACGACATTAATTTTGAATCACGCACACTCACTCACGAGCATATTTTTTCTACTCACACTCACTCACAATCACGTGAGTAAATTTAATACAACTCACACTCACGTGCACTCACGCAATCTTCACTCACACTCACGTTGGCTCACACTAACGAAACTCTTTTTTTATACAAAAAAAATTTCAATAACGAAAATTTCAAAAATCTTTCCAAATTTTTAGCAAAATTTTAATTTCAGCGAAATTCTAAGTTAAGCCAAATTTTTCTATTTTTTTGGTCCGAAAGGAAATATAAAGAGAAAATAAATCACGCAAACTCATGCAAAAAAATCAACTCACGCACACTCACTCACGCAAAAATCTTACTCACGCACACTCACTCACGCAATTTTGTTCTCCACTCACACTCACTCACAATCACGTGAGTAAAATTGAATTCAGTCACAATCACGCGTGATCACGAGTGAATCACGTGAATCACGCTCTAATCTGCTCATGTGCCCATCTCTAGTTAAAATATCAGCTGCAGTGGTACGGTATATACGACTAAATTTTGATGTTTTTATAGTTTTCCCATCACTTTTTTTCCAAAAAAAAAGTGTAACTGGTTTTGCGCGTCCGACAGCATTTTTTTTTATTCGAAGTAAAATCCCAAGCTCAAAAGCTGTACCCGCCACTGAACAGAAGGAGCCCCCATGTAATTTTCTGCTGTCTTAGTGGATATTTTTGATAATTTTACAGACATTTTATTTTGATTGTTAGTACTAAAATGCGATCGAGGAGCTATCTAGCAGACGATAGTCTTCCACAAAAATAATTAGTAGGGTGTGCAAGTTTGATGAATAAATTATTTAAGACTCTGCTTATAGTAAGTATTTAAGTATGTGTGTTTTTATATTAGTATTTCTTTTAATGTCCTGTTACTTTTACTACCATATCTATTGTTGTTATGTGCAAACTGTCATTATACAAAAAAAAAATTTTTTGTTGTATTTTTAGGTGATTTTTCTGTTGTTAACTTTCTAAAGTCAGATTTGTTTCCCTTTTTTTTTGGTAGTTAGCATATTTTCTCATGTGTTCAGTCTATTTGTTCATCTTCTATTGTTGCTTACTTAAATTTAATTTTGCGTACAGGTTTTGTCATTTTTATAGTATTTTATCTATTTGCCGAAGGGGGAGATTTTTCAACACTTCTAGATTTTCCAGCTATACCTAGTTTTTTGTTGATTTTCATTATATGTATATTAGAGGTATTCAGAGTTTTGCTGACATCCCTGGCAATGTAGCAAAAGAGGACTTCTTTCAAAAAATACATTTAGGGTATTTAGAATCTTACTTGCTAGCCCTGGCAATGCAGCAAAAGAGTACTTCTTTCAAAAAATGCATGCACACAAAAAAATTTAAATAAGTTTCAATCACTAAAATGATTATATCAATTACTATTTTAATTGATTTTGCACCTATCACGAACGTAATACTATTACGTTCAATTACTAAAATTTGTAAAAGTTTAACAAGGAAAAATTGCATTTATTCTCAATTTACGGAAGTTTGCTCAATTAACAAATTTAATTATATCAATTAAAACAAGTAAGAGTGTTAAATTCGGCTGTGCCGAATCTTTTATAGCCTCCAACATGCAAAAAAAATCCAGGGTCGTTTTCTTTTTTTTTGGGGGGGGGGGGGGTCGGCAGTGGTCATTGGGGGACAAATTTCCCCTCGAAACATATGTTTAAAAATTCATTCTTATGCTTTTCGCACTAAAGAAATACAAGTTTATCATTATTTTACAATTTTTTTTTAATCCACGCCCACAAAAGGGGGCGGGCCGAAAAAAACGATATTTTCTAATCCCCCGGGTCCAAATGCAAAACTTTGAGTTTCTTGAAGCATAAAAATGTTGCATTTGTTAAACAAAAACACAAAAAATAATGTAAAAACACCATATTTTTTAGAGGCTGGTTTTCCCCCTGGTCCGATTTTGCCCATCTCCGAACTTAACCAGCCTATGAATATAACACATATTTCTGCCAAACTTCAGGAGTCTAGCACTTTTATTTTGGACTGTATCGTGTCTTCCACAGACGGACGGACAGACGGACGGACGGACAGACGGACATCGCTATAATGTCTTAGAATCGATCACTGATCAATAATATATATACTTTATGGGGTCCTAGACCGATATTTCGATGCGTTACACACGGAATGACAAAGTGAGTATACCCCCATACTGTAGTTGGAGGGTATAAAAATGATTAAAAACTAAAATGAACTTTTTAAAGTTTTTAATTTTTGAAAGACGGTACCCTTTTGCTACATTGCCAGGGCTCATGTATTTTGAAAAGTAATTTTTAAAAAGTGCTCTTTTGCCACCTCTGCCAGGCCTGGCAAGTAAGACTCTGAATACCCCTATTATTTTATTATCATGAGTACGTACGTACATACATATTGTACCTTAAATTCTGTTTGTGATTTGTATGAAAAATATTAAAAGATTTATGGTTTTCTGTTCTTCATAACAACCCTTAAGTACCGGTCTTATAATATTTGTGGCTTTTATGGGAAATGTTTGCATACTTATGGTGAAAATTATGGGGATTAAGTATGGTAATAAATTTAATGATGGCCATTTTGCAAACTTTATGATCTGCTAAAGCTAATTTTTGGACAATATTTTTGGCATGCTATAGACTTGGAGTTGCAAAATTTGTAAGCATAAGTGAAATAGTTTTGCTAGCATCAGTAAAGTAATCTATATTACTTTCTGGCTTACCCGGAACCAGATTTGTAAGGGAAAAACGAAATTGTTGGGAAATTACACTCAAAATAATTCTACAGTAAAAGGTTTAGTAAGTGATTTTGTACCAAAATCTACTAATAAGTTACTAATTTTATTATCTTCAAAGTACTCAAATTAGTAATTTTTACTGGTTTTGAATAATATTAGTAAAAAATTTTAGTATTGGTTACCAATTTCTGAACTAGGTCCTTACGAAGGTGCTTCTAAGTAAGCAACAAAGTAAGAAGTACCCTTTAACCTGATTCCGTAAAACATTAATTTAGATGAAAATGACATAACTTCTGATCCGTTAGGCTGTCTTCAACGAAGTGATATAAAATCAGATCTATCGGATAAAAAATTAAAACACTTGTGTTACTTCAATTAGATTAAATTTTCTAGTTATTAGCTTCTTTTTTAAATTTTAATTTTTTTTTTAAATTTTATTTGTTTTTTTACCAATTTTAAAGTTTTTTTTTTTTAATTCTTTACATGACACTTACAATGTCTGAATGTCAGGCTGGCGCAAATCCTCTTCCAAACCCTCCAGAGTGGGTGCCGGCTGGGCAACAAGCACTACAGACATATCCTGAATGTAGCAGGATGGTGCTTGGCAGAGGTCAGGGTACACGTTTCTGGTATCAGTGTCGTCCTAGTGACACAGTATCGGAGAAATGTATCCTGACTATAGGAATCGGGGTAATTCTTTAGTGGCCAGTCGAAATTCTTGTCGGGGGACAAACATGTTCATCTGTTGAATATGCCGTATCTTCAAGAAGGACGGTAGTGTACTTACAACCCCTCCTTGTTTGTCAAGGATGGGTCGGCCTCTGCCTAAGTTTTTAGTATGGTTTACTCTATGCTAAACTCCTAGGAAATGTAAGTAGGCGGAGAAATGGTTAACTCTCTTAAAACAGAAACCCCTAATCTACGGTGGAACAGCATATGCCAAGAGATGCGTTGCTAAAAGGGTGCTTAGTAGTGAATATGCGAACTCTGGAAGGAGGCGAAATCCAGTTTAATACAGCCTTCCCATGGTAAGGGGCTCTACCATGGGTGACCTTTATACTTCCCCTTATATTGAAAAAAATATTTATGGATACAACAAACAACAAAAAAATTTTAATCGATGCAGCTGCATCCTCTGTCGGAAATGCCACTGGGCTGTCCGACAATACACAAAATATTATGGGCGCTATAGAGCACCATTTAATGGATGACCTAACTGCAACAGTGCAAACCCAAGGTCATCCACAAAATAGTGATATTGAAGTACCACTTACATGCACTGATTCTAACCCAAGTGATGCAATTGTGCGCACAGGTAAGGATCAACAAAGGCAGATCGAAGACGTGTCGCAGGAACTTGAATCTGCGAATTCTGAAACCGACACGGAGACCATAGAATCCGATCTTAAAAGTATATGCTCCGACAGATCAGGAGCTACAATCATAGGCAGCAGCCTTGACAAACTGGGAGTACAAACGGGCACGCCATTTGTTAAATTTAACTCTGCCGAAAGACGACTTTTTAAGAAAGCCTTAGCCGAAGGGCAAACACGGGAGCAGGCTTTAGTGATTGCCAAAGCTCCACCACAAAAAAGAGCCACTAATAAACGTGGGTTGTCCGATGAAAAGGTAGTCTCAATGGAGAAGAAAACTAAATCCAACGCCAACTCATCATACGTCGCTTTACCCCAGTCAACCAAACCATCTTTTAGCCAAGTTGTTGGCACAGTTAAAGTTGGCTTCGTTACAGACGACACGTCGAAGAATCCACTGACAAGTGAACAGATAGCTGTCTTGCAGGAAGCGATTATCGACGTAACGATAGCTCTTGGTGAAGAGGTCCAGCCCCAATATGATGACTGCTTTCCGAGAACGGGATGGCTTATGGTCGTATGCGCAAACCGGAAAACTGCGGACTTTCTCATTGGGAATGTCGAGGCTGTGAGGACCGCTTGTGGGTTCAGCGTGGCGATTGTGGAGGAATCTTGTTTCCCACGCTCGCACTACGTTAAAGGCTACTTCCCTCACAGCGTGGATTTTTCAAATGAGAAGGTTCTTGCAACGATAGCAGTTCAAAACGGCATTAGGGCCAAAGACTGGAAGGTGGTGAAGAGGGCCAATGAGGGTCAACTTCTCCAACTTCTTTTCGCGGTCGATGACCTGTCTTGGACTAAGCTATGTGAGCTAAATGGTAAAATTGCATACCGGTACGGTCGAGTCAAATTGATGTTGAAGGATGTCAACCGTGATTCCGTACCACAGAAAAAACCAGCAATCGGCAAGATTACAAAGCCAAACGTTGTTAACGCAGAAGATGGCGGCAAAGCAGTAGTTGCTCCAATGGACGAGAGTCCTTCCACCAGTCGTGCTGCTCAACAAAAATCAACAACTTCTACGCTACCACCGGTAGAAGCTAAAAAGCTCCAAAAGGAACGCCCCCCACAGAACAACCATAAACAAAAGGGGCCACGGAGAGCGCGGTTACAAAAGTTAGCGGCAATCTCCAAATCCGATTTTCCAGGATGATGAGCACCCTTAAGGTGCTGCAGGCGAACTTGCACCACGCTAAAGGAGCGTCGGCTACATTGTGCAAGACCTTCGCCTGCGAACAGATAGCCATGGCTCTACTCCAGGAACCATGGGCTGTCAAGGGTAAGATAATCTAATAATCAACATGAATCAGGTAAATTGATTTATCATCGTAGCGATTGTATCGATGTTCCGCCAAGAACGGCGATCTTAATAGATAAACACATTAATTTTCTCCCTATTCCAGAATTCATCCAGAGGGATTTGGTGTCGGCCATTATTGAGGTTCCAACGGAGAAGGGAACGAGAGAAGTAGTCTGTGCCTCAGCATACTTTGCAGGTGAGGGACCGATACCTCCGGTGGAGGTCACAAAGCTGGTAAGTTACTGTCAGAAAAACAACTTTCAGTTTATAATTGGGTGTGATGCCAACGCACATCATACCATATGGGGGAGTAGCAACATAAATGATAGAGGTAGGGATCTTCTTGATTATTTAGGTTTTAATCAGATAGATATTTTGAACAAGGGATCCAAACCTACTTTTATTAATGTTATTAGGGAGGAGGTATTAGATCTCACTCTAACTAGTCCATTCATATCCACTTATGTAAACAATTGGAGGGTGTCAGATGAAGTCTCAATGTCTGATCATCAGCACATTCGATTTGACATTCCTGGCAATCTGTCACTCACTCAAGAGTTTATATCGAGAAAAAATACTAACTGGATTTCTTATAGGGAATCTATCGCTTCTAAAGCTGACCTGCTGATCACCGATATTGGTTCCATAGGGGACCTAGAAGTGGCAGCAGGACAGCTTGATCAAGTGATTAAATCCTCGTATCATGAAAGCAGCACAATACGTCAACAAAAGGTACGACGTAAGGTCCCATGGTGGAGTGGTGCTCTCGATGATATGCGGAAGAAAGTTAGAAAACTTTTTAATGAGGCCAAACGTACTGGGAACTGGGATACTTATAGAAGTTCACTGACTGAGTACAACAAGGAAATTAGAAGATCCAAAAGGGCATCTTGGAGGAAATTCTGTGAAAGCATAGAAGATACTCCTACAGTCGCAAGACTACATAAAACGTTAGTGAAATCCTCTACCAACGAGATGGGTCTCTTAAGGGGAAATAACGGTATCTATACCAAGGACCGAAAGGAGACTTTGGAGTTGTTATTACAAATTCACTTTCCTGATTCGATCATTTGTGATCCTTCAGGAAATAATATTATATACGACCCCATAAGATTTTGTAGGAAAACATCTAATCTTTCAGGCGTCATCTTCGACCCGGATAAGGTTAGATGGGCCATTAAGTCCTTTGATCCGTTTAAGTCCCCTGGGGGGGACGAAATCTTCCCCGCTCTTTTGCAGAATGGGTTAGACTTTCTTTTGGATACATTAGTATCTGTTTTTAGATCTAGCTTTATATTTGGACACATCCCTTCTCTTTGAAGGAAGGTAAATGTTGTATTTATACCTAAGGCTGGAAATAGACCGGCTGAATTGCCAAAATCGTATAGACCCATAAGTCTTACATCCTTCCTACTGAAGACTATGGAAAGATTACTGGATCTTCACTTAAGATCTACGTACTTGGACCAATATCCTTTACACAGGAATCAGTATGCATATGCAAAAGGCAAATCTACTGATTCGGCTTTACATCATCTGGTGACAGTTATAGAAAAAGCCCATAAGGACAAGGAAATAGCTCTTTGTGCCTTTTTGGATATTGAGGGAGCCTTTGATAATACTGGTTATGACTCCATTGAATCTGCACTTCGGTGTAGAGGTGTAGATCAGGGTACATGTAGATGGATTAAGAACATGCTAGAGAGCAGGGAAATAACCGCATCTATGAGTTGCACTCGAGTCACAGTGAATGCCGTTAAAGGCTGTCCTCAGGGCGGCGTCCTATCTCCACTACTATGGTCCCTGGTGATAGATGACTTGCTTCAGAGGCTAGATAATATGGGTTATCAAGCAATCGGTTACGCGGACGATTTAGTAGTTATAGTAACTGGTAAATTCGACAATATCATCTCGGATATTATGTGCAACGCTCTACGTTTGATAATGGGCTGGTGCACTGAACAGGGTCTTTCCATTAACCCTAACAAGACTATTATAGTCCCGTTTACTAGGAGAAGAAATCTCAATTTAGGTATAATTTCCGTAGGGAATACTATTATCCAACTCTCTAAGGAGGTTAAATATTTAGGAGTTATCTTAGATACGAAACTTACTTGGAATTCACATTTAGACGGCACTATCAAAAAGGCTATTGCGGCATTATGGGCAGCGAATAGGATTGTTGGTAGGACCTGGGGATTGAGCCCCAAAATGGTCATGTGGATCTACAAGATGATTGTAAGACCGATCATGACGTACGCTGCAATAGTATGGTGGCCGAAGACTATGCAGAGGGATGCCACCGTAAGGCTAGGCAAGGTACAGCGTCTGGCTTGTACTCTAATCACGGGTGCTATGAAAACCTGCCCAACTTTGGCCCAAGAAGCCATTTTGGGTCTCACACCTCTCGACATCTTTATTAGATCTACGGCAGCTATGGCTGCGCGTAGAATGAATATCGATTACTCTGACCCTCGCAACTCGAACGGCCACTCCAATATTCTTTCTTCAATAGGAATTAGGGAAAATCTAGATATGCCGACGGATAGAATAAACACTGTGCTTCGCTTTGGAAGGAAATTTGAGATCGTGATACCGAGTAGACCAGAGTGGGATGAAGGTGGTCCATATGTGGATACTAGAAGCCTAAACTGGTATACTGACGGATCCAAAATGTCCTCTGGAGTTGGCGCTGGTGTCTACGGTCCTAACACGCGGATCTCCGAACCAATGGGTAGGTGGCCTACAGTTTTTCAGGCTGAAATTCAGGCTATTGCAATATGCGCTAGAGTTAATATTGCAAAGGGTATGAAGGGTACTCATATTTCAATCTTCTCTGATAGCCAGGCAGCACTTCAGGCGTTGTCTTCTTGGGAATTTAAATCCAAATTGACACTGGAATGTTTTGATACCCTTCAACAGCTGGCCGGGAGAAACAAAATTACTCTATTTTGGATCCCTGGTCATAGAGGTTTTGAGGGTAATGAGATAGCGGATGAGCTTGCTAGAAATGCCTCCGCTACTCCTATGACCGGACCCGAACCCTATTGTGGGGTAAACTGGTCCACCTTCTCGAACATGATTAAGGGTTTGGAAAGAACCGACTTCTTAAACTTGTGGGAAAATTCAGGAGGTCTACGCCAATCCAAAGCACTAATCGCGCCATTATCATATGGAAGTATACTTAATCACACCAAAGGTGACATTAGGTTACTGACAGGTTTTCTCACCGGGCATTATAAGGTAAATTATCACTTGCAAGGTAAATTATCAATTTAAACCTTTGTGCATCGTCTTTGTGTCGACTTTGTCTTGAGGAAGTAGAAACAACGCAACACATATTATGTGAGTGCGTCGCAATATGTAGGATCAGAAAACGGTTTTTGGACAAAGAATTGCTTAATTCTGCGGATATAAAGCTAGCTTCTCCATCCTCTGTTATAATGTTCATTAGGAACATTGAACAGAGTTTGAATTAGATTAATGGATCTTGGCACAAAAGACCCATAAGGGTCGCAGTGCCGGCCGTTAGGGCTAGATCACCCCTTGAATAATAATAAAAAAAAATAATACAATGTCTGAACAATTTGTGTTCAACACTTGACCTCTTCATTAAACTTTTTCCCTTTCAACAAAACTAACAAATAAAAAAAAGAACATCTTCATTAACATGTTTCCATTTCAATGAAATCTTTTCTTCAAATATTTTAAACTTTTTTTGACAAGTTCCATACAATGACTTGTACTACTTATGGGTATAAAAAAAATAATCAGACTAAAAAATTAACATGCACTGAAAGAAAAAACTTCGTAACTTAATAATTTTCTATAGAAAATTTTACATTATCGATAACTTAATAACTTTCTATAGAAAATTTTAAATTATCGATACATCGATAATTCTATAATTTTCTATAGAAAATTTTAAATTATCGATACATCGATAATTCTATAATTTTCTATAGAAAATTTTAAATTATGGATACATCGATAATTCTATAATTTTCTATAGAAAATTTTAAATTATCGATACATCGATAATTCTATAATTTTCTATAGAAAATTTTAAATTATCGATACATCGATAATTCTATAATTTTCTATAGAAAATTTTAAATTATCGATACATCGATAATTCTATAATTTTCTATAGAAAATTTTAAATTATCGATACATCGATAATTCTATAATTTTCTATAGAAAATTTTAAATTATCGATACATCGATAATTCTATAATTTTCTATAGAAAATTTTAAATTATCGATACATCGATAATTCTATAATTTTCTATAGAAAATTTTAAATTATCGATACATCGATAATTCTATAATTTTCTATAGAAAATTTTAAATTATCGATACATCGATAATTCTATAATTTTCTATAGAAAATTTTAAATTATCGATACATCGATAATTCTATAATTTTCTATAGAAAATTTTAAATTATCGATACATCGATAATTCTATAATTTTCTATAGAAAATTTTAAATTATCGATACATCGATAATTCTATAATTTTCTATAGAAAATTTTAAATTATCGATACATCGATAATTCTATAATTTTCTATAGAAAATTTTAAATTATCGATACATCGATAATTCTATAATTTTCTATAGAAAATTTTAAATTATCCATACATCGATAATTCTATAATTTTCTATAGAAAATTTTAAATTATCCATACATCGATAATTCTATAATTTTCTATAGAAAATTTTAAATTATCCATACATCGATAATTCTATAATTTTCTATAGAAAATTTTAAATTATCCATACATCGATAATTCTATAATTTTCTATAGAAAATTTTAAATTATCCATACATCGATAATTCTATAATTTTCTATAGAAAATTTTAAATTATCCATACATCGATAATTCTATAATTTTCTATAGAAAATTTTAAATTATCCATACATCGATAATTCTATAATTTTCTATAGAAAATTTTAAATTATCCATACATCGATAATTCTATAATTTTCTATAGAAAATTTTAAATTATCCATACATCGATAATTCTATAATTTTCTATAGAAAATTTTAAATTATCGATACATCGATAGGTTAATATCCTATAGAAAGTTTTAAATTATCGATACATAGATAACTTAATAATTTTCTATAGAAAATTTTGAATTATCGATACATCGATAACTTTTTAAATTTTCTATAAAAAATTTTAAATTATCGATAATTCTATAATTTTCTATAGAAAATTTTAAATTATCAACAAATTGATAACTTAGTAATTTTCTATAGAAAATTTTAAATTATCGATACATCGATAGCTTTATAATTTTCTACAAGACTAATTTGTTGTTTCAACAAAATGTGAAGAATTATTTCTTTCAGTGTACCAAGTGTAGGAGTAAGTAAAAAAAAAACTACTACCAATTTTTTTTTGTGCAAAGTAAAGTAGTGTGTGGCATGTTAAAAAAAGCTTAAGCTTTTTTTGTTAAACTAAGACGACTTACATGTCAAAAACAACTTGCAGCATATTTAAGGTACTAAAAACTACAAAAAAATACTTGACTGACTGAGTAGTTGAGTTGAATAAAAAAAGTGAGTGACAAGTAACTTTCAGTAACAATATGTTGTTATTTGTGTGTAAAACAACAAATTAATGCAATTACACCCCTCCCCCCTCTTCACAAACACACAAAATTTCAATAAACTGAAAAGTTGGGTAGACAAAAAAAAAATCAGGAAAAACCAGTAAAATAAATCAATTTAAGTAGTTTAGGTAATCAGTTTGTGTGCTCAATAAAATTAACAAAGGAAATATTTAAGAAAATTACAGGAAATTTGTATTATCTGGTTTTTAAATTCATTGAGGGGTAAGTTTTTATAATTGTTTGTTAATTTTTTTTTAAAGTCTATCAGAAATGGTTATTGGTGGACTTTTGCTTGGACGGGTTCCATTAGTTGTAGCATTTTTCTTAGTTGGGATTACCGAACTTTTGTTGAAGCAACACACATTTTTTTATACCGTTCCATTAAATTGGCAACACTTTCGGCTGCCGCAAAGAATCAGTTTCAACCGGATCTATGATGAGGAACTAGAACTAGTTCGGAATCATTTCATGAACTATTCACTGACATTTTGTATTTTTCAAATAATCGCGTTTTAGTTATTCTTATCTTGTAGATAATTTTTGTTGGAAATCTTCAATAACACTGTAAGTATAATTTTAACTTTTAAAATGACACACGAAAACGCCGAGACACGTAAACTTAATTTTGGGTCAGAGAATCCAGTGTAATTTTCCTTTTTTCCAGGTCAGGTCAAGATCAAGAGATATTTCGTTTTAAATTTTTATTTAAATTTCCTAGGACTATCCATCAAAAATTATTTTAAAATTACTTTATTTAGTATTTTTTTAACGAAACTTTACTCTAACATTGATTTTCGATTAATTTGGGCGAGTAAAATAACATAGTTTTCTTCAATTTTTAAATTTTCTTAAAAAACTATAAAAAATCGCTTGAAAATCACAAACTTAAAACTTAAATATCTTTTAATATTGACCTGATCTGTCAAAACGGAGAGCGCCACTGTGTTCTACGACCCAAATTAAGTTTACGTGTGTCGGCATTTTGGTGTGTCAATTTCATTTACTTACAGTGTAATTAGTTCTTTAGATCATTGATCACATTCACGAAGCGCTAGCACGAGAAACATCAAAAAAAAGGGACTCGTTAACTTTATACCCTCGTCAAATTGTTCTATGTAAATTGTAACAGATTTTGTTGCAAAATTTACTAGATAGAGTTAACGACATTTGAGGAATTTTCGAATTGTTTATGATAGATTTTCTCGTTTCTAACCGCAGTAAACTATTATTCTAACATTGGAATTCTATTCTAACTGGAATCTAACTTGCTAAAAATTAGATCGACACTCAACTGCCCTGTTCGTCTTAAAGTTAGATGGTCAACCTTCAACCACGGGCATGTAACCGAGTAATTTGAAACCAGAAACTGGTGGTCTGGTCGTGCAAACAGAAGAGGGTCAACCAAACTTGTGGTAAGAGTGGACAATCTCTGGAATTCCTTCGTTCAACATTTTGTCTTCACTCTTTCTAAGTAGGAATGGCTGGGGCAACCCAAAAGGCAGCTGTATGGTTACAGATTATGTTGCAAAATTTAACAGATAAAGGTTCCGACATTTGAGGAATTTCCAGATTGGTTGGTATGGAATTTCTCGTTTCTAACCCCAGTAAACTATTATTCTAACAGGATTAGTCACTGGCATCCCTGTGTGTCTTTAAGTGAGATGACCAACCATACACCATAGGCAAGTAACTGACAGTCTTGAAACCGAAAACTGGAGGGTCTGGTCCTACAAACAAGAGTGGGGTCAACCAGACTCAACATACTGCCTTCCCATTTGCAAAGTAGGAAAGACTGGAACAACCCAGAAGATCTACTCCCAAATGATACTTTCTACGCGGATAAATCTAGTACCTGAAATGGGTCTGGTTGGTATGGGAACGATACAACCAAATGCTATATGCTATAAGAAAAATGGTTTCAGCATTTCAGACTTAAGTATTTGCTATTTTGGGCGTAGCGACCTTGAAAAATAGATGAAGGGGTAGGAGAATCAGCGTCTGCAGTGATAGATAAGCTGCGCTTACAAAGTGGACCAATTTCGGTTCGGGTCCGATCACAGGAGTAATAGAGGTATTACCAGCAGTAGGGAAATAACCAAAATAGGAACCTATCATAATCGTATGGGCAATTTTATACTGATAACAAAAAACTTTATCCGGGAACATTTTGGTCCAAAAACCTTCGGCACCGATTGCAATTTCTAAAACACCATAAATTTACATTTTTTTATGTTTTATGGTGGGATTCCTCCCCATCCACCGTTTTTTGGCTTTTTGTCGTTTTACAACAAAAATAAAACAATAACAAATTTATAAAATCGTTTTCGACACTAGAAAAACGGGATTTCCGAATAATAAAAAAAAATATTAGCGAAAACTTCATCGCGATCGGTGCCGAACCTTTTTTAACATTCGCGAAAAAAAGAACACACATTTCTTCTTGATTTTTCATGTACTTTCTAAATATGATAGGTCCTTTTTGATATTTGCAAAAAAACGCAAATGGTTATATCCCTAACCAGCAGTCTCCAGGGATCCAAAATAGGGTAATTATGTTTCGCCTGGCTAGCTGTTGGAGGGTATCAAAACACTCCAGCGACACTTTCGATTTAACTTCCCCAGAATACAGCTCCTAAAGTGCTGCCTGGCTATCAGAGAAGATTGAAACATGAATACCCTTCATACCCTACGAAATATTAACTCTAGCACATATTATAATAGTCTGAATTTCTTCATGAAAAATTGGAGATCTGGATGTTTGCACTAGCAAACACTCCAGAGGTCATTTTTTATCGGTCAGTATACCAGTTTGGGCTTCTAGAGTCCACAGATGGATCACCTTCAACCCAATCTGACCTTGGAGTGACTGCTCAGGTTGCGAGTGTCAGTGTAATCAATACTTATCCTACGCGCAGCCATAGTTCCCGTAGATCTAATGAAAATTTTGAGAGGTGTGAGACCTAAAATCAGGCACGTCATGGTTTGGTAAGGGATTCAACACAGTAAATGACCAGTCCAGATGACACATCATAAGCTGTAAGTGCTTTCAGTCAGACATTATGTATATGCGTAAACCTTTTGCCTTTCTACGAAGACATTCGGTCACGCATGTATGAATGGCATACAGTTGTGCCTGAAATATTTTATGTAATCTTACGACTGTATGTTCTAATTTAATCGAAAGGGAAATCTAAACCATTCTGGAAAAGACTGGGAAATATTTCGTCACTCCAGGAAATTTGAATGGCCAATCTAACCTTATCCAGGTCCAAGATGATACCTGAAAGATTAGATTTTCTCCTACAGAGCCTTGTTGAGTCATGTATACTATTGTTTCCTGAAGAATTACATAAGGTCGTATCAGAAAATTGAATAGAAACTAAAAAGTTTCCTTACGATCCTTGGTATAAATAACGTAATTTTCCCTCAAGAGACACATTTCATTCGTAGAGGATTTCACTAATGTTTTATGTAACCTTGCGTATGTAGGATTAACTGCTATGTTCATTCTTCAAAAGAGCGGGACAGATTTTGTTCCCTCAGGGGATTTAAAGGAATCAATGTATTGAATGGCCCATCTTGCCTTATCTGCGTCGAAGATGATACCTGAAAGATTAGATGTTCTCCTACAGAGCCTTGCCGTGCCTACTATTGTTACCTGAAGAATCACATAAGGTCGAATCAGGAAAGCGAATACGTAATATCAACTCACAAGTTTCCTTACGATCCTTGGTATAAATAACGTCACTTTCCCACAAGAGACACATTTCTTTCGTAGAGGAAAATCTTTCAACTGTAGGAGTATCTTTTATGTTATAATCTAATCTAAAAGGAAATCTAAACCATTCTGGAAAAGACCGGGAAATCTTTCGTCATCCCAGGCGATTTTAAGGGATCAAAGTATTGAATGGCCCATCTTGTCTTATCTGCGTCGAAGATGATATCTGAAAGATTAGATGTTCTCCTACAGAGCCTTGTTGAGTAGTGCATACTATTGTTACCAGAAGATCACATAAGGTCGAATTAGGAAAGTGATTACGTAATAGCAACTCCAAAGTCTCCTTACGATCCTTGGTATAAATAACGTCACTTTCCCTCAAGAGACACATTTCTTTCGTAGAGGATTTTACTAACGTTTTATGTAATCTTGCGACCGTAGGAGTATCTTTTATGTTATAATCTAATCTAAAAGGAAATCTAAACCATTCTGGAATAGACCGGGACATATTTCGTCACCATATGGAATTTTAAGTTATCAAAGGATTGAATGGTCCATCTAACCTTATCCGGGTCGAAGATGATAAAATATTAGGTGTTCTCCTGCAGAACATTGTGGAGTCGTGTATACTATTTTTACCTGAAGGATCACATATATGTAGTTGAATCAGGAAAGTGAATATGAATAGAAACTAAAAAGCTTTTCTATGCTCCTTGGTATTAATACTGTCATTTTCCCCCAAGAGACACATTTCTTTCGTAGAGGATTTTACTAACGTTTTATGTAATCTTGCGACTGTAGGAGTATCTTTTATGTTATAATCTAATCTAAAATGAAATCTAAACTTTTCTTCAAAAGAACGGGACAGATTTCGTACCCCAGGGGATTTAAAGGGATTGAATGGTCCATCTAACCTTATCCGGGTCGAAGATGATACCTAAAAGATTAGATGTTCTCCTACAGAGCCTTGTTGAGCAGTGCATACTTTTGTTACCTGAAGAAGCACATAATGTCGAATCAGGAAAGTGATTACGTAATAGCAACTCCAAAGTCTCCTTACGATCCTTGGTATAAATACGTCACTTTCCCTCAAGTGACACATTTCGTTCATAAGGGATTTCACTAACGTTTTATATAATCCTGCGACTGTAGGAGTATCTACTTTGTTCTCACAAAGTGTTCTCCAAGAACCATAGAACCAATGTCAAATTATTCAACATAGGATTTCAAAAAAATTCTATTAATTATAATCTGTTTAAAATTGTTATACATGTAAAAAAGAAAATCCCTAAAAAAATATAAATATCCCCCCTTGCCATGTTTTAGTTAAAACACAGACAAATATGCCTTAACATGTCTATAGTGTGAACATCATTTATCATTGATTTAAATTTCATCAATGTATGTATGTGACATTTTCTTTTTATACCCTCCAACTACAGTATGGGGGTATACTCACTTTGTCATTCCGTGTGTAACGCATCAAAATATCGGTCGGGGACCCCATAAAGTATATATATTATTGATCAGTGATCGATTCTAAGACATTTTAGCGATGTCCGTCCGTCCGTACGTCCGTCCGTCTGTCTGTCCGTCCGTCCGTCCGTCCGTCTGTAGTTAACACGATGCAGTCCAAAATAAAAGAGCTAAAGAGCCAAACCTCAAGTTTGGCACAAATATGTCTTATGTTCCTAGGCAGGTTAAGTTCGGAAATTGGCCAAATCGGACCAGGGGGAAAAAAGTTCCCCCTTGAAGAACTAAACCAACCTCTAAAAAAATACACGTTTTTACATGTTTTTTTGTATTTTTGTTAAATAAATGAAACATTTGGTATATTTTTTTTAACGATGGGAAGGTGCTCTCAACGTGCCCCACTGACACTATCAACCCCCCCCCCCCCCAAAAAAAAAAAAAGAAACGCCCCTGTAAATTTTTTTTTTACATTTTGGAGGGTATAAAAGATTCGGCATAGCCGAATTTAACACTCTCACTTGTTTTTTTTAGGTTTTCCATACAGCTAGGCTAGCTCATCCAGAAAACCCATAAAAAATAGCACGGTAAGTCACTCATGCTCTTCTTTCCATTATGATGGCTCGTCGTTAAAACAAACCATTGTTTGTGACAAGCATAAAGTCAGAGTGTGCGAGTGTATGGTGGAAAATGTCAAACCACGTGTAAATAAAGATTGCGTTGAAAATAACAACAGTTAACAACGACAGACATTCAAAAATGAACGCATTAGGAAGGACAATAGTGAGGATGATGAGAATGATGAAAAGGCGGAGTGGTGATGATACGAGTAATAATGATTTTAACGGAAAAAATGTACACAGTAATGCAGTCAGTCATAAGTGTTACTGATAGTGAATAGACCAAAAAGAAAAAAAAATGAAACAAAACAAAAACGACATATTACTTCCTTGTTTTGCAGGGGTCAATGGGAGCCCTAAAAAAACATTAGACCTGTAACGATGTGTCAGCTAATAGAGAACAAAGCTGTTTATATGTAACGGCGGCTGATTGTAAAGAATTGTAGCTTTGTATCACAGCAAGGGAAGTTTATGGACTACGTTCATACATTGCGAAAATGTCATACTCCAAAGTCCTTCCTTAAGATATTAAGGACACAAAGGGTGAAATATACGAACCATTCTCGTGACATGATAATAACAGAAATTTTGTGTCGTTATTATACCAGTCAGTCTGCGACAGACCCTTCCGTGCAAATTAGGTAGGTAGTAGGGCTTCCAATCAGGAAATCCCAATCCCGAAATTTTCACATTCCGATAATGCTCGGAATGAATCAATATAGTACCCTACTGTCGTTGATGAGCCTAAACGCACTCTATTGAACATGGTCGAAGATTTCCAAAATAGACCTTGAAGCCACTGCCCATATGTGGGAGTTGTATTCCATTTTCGGTAATGAGCAGTTGAGATGCAGTAAAGTATTTTTTGCACCGTTTCAGATAATCACGACACTGGAATGCTTATTTGAGACTCCAGAAACGAGGTTGATCCAGAAAACATCACACTGTATTCGCATTCCTAGAACATGAAGAGTATCCAATTCCTCGATACTGACACCACCTATTGATACGGAGGACCATGTTAGCTCCACAGCTTGTCTGTGGATGAACGACAACACTGGGTCTTACGAGCATTAAAATCGACCTTATTCGCTCTTCCCCACTCTTATTGAGCGTGTCATTCATATATTACCGCATGCCTCCAATATCAGCAAGGCTTGGACTATGATCGAAGGAAAAGGAATGGCAGATATTGTTGTCACCTGCAAAAGAATATATAGGATTAAAATTCTGACCCAAAAGTTCAATTGTAAAGATAAGAGAAATAATGGGGGAAAGAACAGAGCCTTGCGGTAACCCTGCGTTTAACTGACATTCATTAGATGCGATCCCATCTATACCAAGACTAATTGTACGATCTCTGAGAAAGCTCGATATAATCCAGAGAAGTCATCATCAACACCAAAACATTAATCTTAGCCATGAGTGCGCCGTGTCACACACGGTGAAAATTTAACCAAAATGGTGAATGTACCGACCCCAACGTTCCGATAGAAACGACATCAGGTCTCCAGTAAAACGAAACTATACTGCAGATCATTAATAAGAAGTTAGACTCTAAATAATTTACAAGTAGGTAATTAACCATTCTTTCCATCACCTTCAAAAGTGCAGAGCAAATTGAAATTGGGTGGTAATTTTCAGAGTTATTAGCTTCACCTTTTTGGAGATTTCCTGAAAATAAGCCACATTATAGAAAGTCACCCGATCGGTGCGACGTGATAAAAAGGTATACCAAGAGTTATAGAGTAATGTCACAGCCTATAAACAGACTCGACAGTAGAGTTTTATAAGAAAAAATGGGGAAAAACTAAGCGGTTTTAGGAGAAAACAGAGCGGGTTTTAGTCCGTTTTACGCTAACATGGAAACACTTTCTACGACTTAGGAGTGAGTGAAAAAACAAAAACCGATCTGGCATCTATTTTTCTTATGCCGCGTTATATCAGTTTTCTCTTTCTAACCTAATTCGTAGAATAATTTGGAAATATTAACCATGTGGTTCAGAACTACTTTTTTGACACCTGTCTCTTATGTCGAATCTGTATTAGTCTTTGGTAATGTATCGGCCGTTTTGTAGATCTGGCATCGCCAAGAATAATTGCCAAAATCTGGTAATACCACACTAAAGTTCAAACGTAAAACAAAGAGAAACAAAATCGATCTCGCTCAGATTTCGATTTGTGATACAATTTCGTAAACAATAGCATATGGTTCTTATTTACTTCATTTTCAAACGCCATTTGTTACATATCTCTGTATATCTGGGTATGTCAATGGACATGAAAGCGTTGAAGAACTCTGTTTTGACATCAGTGATGGCATGCCCCGGCCCCGGAGATTGTTTACGTTGAGACTCGCAAGAGCCCATTTAAAGAAGATTACAATACCACAAAATGTGGACTGTGCTCCCTCTATGAGCCTTTTTGAGAGCCACTTTACCACTATAATACCATCCAGCGAGTCATGGATGGGGGGCATTCCGGGAAGTGGAGCCACCATAAATTTTTACACAGATGGATCGAGGCTGCACGAGCAAGTGGTCTTTGGAGTCTATTCGGAAGAGCTTGGATTGAGCCTGGCTCAAAGATTGACAGATCATTGCAGTGTTTACCAGGCAGAGATGCTGGCAATAAAGCAAGTGACTGACTGGTTGAGCTGCAATGTCTTGTCTACAACCGCAGCCAACATCTATTCTGACAGCCAAGCCGTGATCAAGTCCCTAGATTCAATGTTTCTGAAAACAAGATCTGCCCTTAACTGCCGCACATCTTTAAATGGGATGGCCAAGCAGTTTAACACACATTCCAGGGAATTGCAAAGCAGATGAGCTTGCAAGAGTTGGAAACTATCGAACAATTTATCTGCCATTGCCCGGCACTTTCTGGTCAGAGACTTGCTTCGCTGGGATCTAGGGAGCTGTACGATCTTTCTGATTTGTCGGATGTCAAAATTCAATATCTTAGGAGTTTAAAATTGGTTTAACGGCCGTTAATAGTAAAAGAAACCTATTACCGTCCCGTCGTATCACAACGGACATCAGAATTTATGTGTGCTGACGTAAAACGTCAGCATCCACTTCCAATCTAAGTTGCTAGTACACTGGCGGCTTTTTATCGCTTTAATAACGATTGACTTATTTTTGAACTTCCCACCTCTTATTGATTTCACTAAATTTTTTAAACGTCATTGTTTGAATTTTATCCTTAAAAAAGGCGTTAAAAGGTGTGGTTTTGTTTTCTATTAAAGTCAAAATAACGGCCTATCAATGTGTAACTTTCCGTTATACATAGATAAAAAAATATTTATACTTTTTTTAAATTTTTTTTTTATATGTAGTACATATATTTTCAATTCCTGTTATTTTGGTTTTAAAAAGGAATGTAATTTTTCTCCACTCAATTATTTTTTGTTTTATCATCCTATTAGTTTATTTCCAAAGGATTTCCGTGCACGTTGTAATTGAAGTAATGTCGCTCACGAAATTTGAGTGGAGCAAAGAGAACTAAGACAAAGAGTAAGCAGCTTATAGTTTTGTAAATAGGAATGAATGACTTTTTATCTCCGTCGATTAAGGAACATGTGTAATCGCTATGGACCAGCCGTCCTATGCGAGGAGTTGGAATTTTAGACTTCAAAACCCCTAACATAACCTTGTCAATGTCGTTTAGATGGTATCACTGTTCATATTTTCACCATTGTAAATGAAAAAATACATTTGTTAAAATACGGTAGCACTTGAGTAAGAGAGTAAAAAATAAAAATACACGTTATGAAAATAAAATAAAATTTTGTTTTTTTGTCGTGCCTGTCACGGTCTTTTACAGTTTATGAGTTTTTAACAAAATTATCACTTACGTACTCTTTAGTACATTTCTCTCTCTTTATTTCCTTTTCTTGTTAAACTGTTTTACAAATGATGATTCCTTTTTGCCATAGAAAGTGAAACAAAAGGAAAAACCTTTTGTGAATACGACATAATACAAAAAAAAAGATAAGCAGCATAAACTTCACATAAAAACCATTAAGTGTTTTCACTTCAATAAGCATATTACTGGCATTTAATAGTCCTTTTCATATAGTGATTTGTGAAAATTTTGAAGGAAACACAAATAAAAAATACAATAAACACAATTTGCAAAAAAACAAAAGGAAACAAAAATGACATCGAGATAAATGAAAAAAAAAGAGAAAGTAAATAATAAAACAGTGGAACAAAAAGTTTCACATTTTCTGTTTAAGTGTAGTAGGTATGTACTCTGCTTTTCACAGTGAAAAGTTCACTTAAACTTTAAACGCATCAAATCGTAATAAAAAATTTTTAAATCAACCACTTTTGACGAATCTAAGAAAGAAACTATCATTACACAATAGGGTTGCAAAATGAGACCATCAAAATTGTACCAACGAGCTCCTAAAATTGTACTTTTTCGACTCCAATTGTACCAAAATTTTTTTTTAATTTTTTTATTAAAAAACAAGTGAGAGTTTTAAATTCGGCTGTGCCGAATCTGTTATACCCTCGAAAATTAAAAAAAAATGTTTGTCAGGGGCGCTTTTTTTTTGGGGGGGGGGTTGTGCTGATGGGGTCAGTGGGGGACGTTGAAATCACCTTCCTATCGCGATAAATATACCAAATGTTTCATTTATTTAACAAAAATACAAAAAAACTTGTAAAAAAAGTGTATTTTTTCAAAGGTTGGTTCAATTCTTCAAGGGTGAACTTTTTTTCCCGGGCCCGATTTTGCCCATTCACGAACTTAACCTGCCTTTGAACATGAAACATTTTTGTGAAAAACTTCAGGAGTCTATCTGTTTTATTTTAAACTGCATTGTGTTATCTACAGACAGACGGACGGACGGACAGACGGATATTCATAGAATGTCTTAGAATCGATCATTGATCAATAATATATGTATATTATGCACACAAAAAAAATTTTGCCAAGTACTTGGGAGGATATGCGTTTTTAAAGTTTTTTGCATATATTATGCAAAAAATAGCATCATTTTACCAATTTTTGCTTGTTTCTGATAAAAGTTTAGAAAATATTCATAAGAGTATTTAGCCTTGTGTAATTTTACAAACCTTAACCAAAATTATGCAAAAACTTGGTAAAATGTTACAAATTTTTTCATAATTAATGTAAAAAACTTTAAAAACGCATATCCTCCAAAGTTATTGGTAAAATATTTTTTTGTGTGTGGGGTCCCCGACCGATATTTCGATGCGTTACAAACGGAATGACAAAGTTAGTATACCCCCATACTGTGGTTGGAGGGTATAAAAAAGACCGAAAAAACATTCCCAGCAGAAATTTGTGCTGAAACAGCTTTTGGAAAGAAATGAAGACTCAAAGAGCGCATCCAAACCAACTGAATTATTGCATGATTCTTTTGGGCGATTTCACAGATTAGAGCACTACAGCTTTGAAAGAGCGCTATTGCTGATGAAGTAAAGTCATGTATCTTCTCAGCGCTGATTGAATCATTCTTTCGTTATAATATCATAAATTTAAAAAAAAGCAAATTTAAATTTTCAAAAATACATTTCAGAATACACATAATTTTTGAAAAAAGTATGCTTTGCCATATTGCCAGGGCTGGAAGCTATCCGAAATATTGGTCCTAGACCCACCTTTAAGTTGCCGATGGACGCAGAATCTCTTTTTGAGTCGACTTTGCTATGATTGTCAGTCCCTCTGTCGGTCCATGTAATTAGTCTCCATATAAAGTCCTCCCGATATTTACTTAAATCTGTCTATTGAAATCCTTATATGCCTATTTAACTTAAATTTAGTTTTTATGTATTTCTACACCAATTTCAGAACATAGATCCAATCACATAGAAATGGTACAAAAGTTGTGTTGCCACCATGAATCGATAAACCAGGGAAATTCCACCAAAAAAGGGGATAAACTGAGAAAGATATTAAATTGTACTAAATAAGTCATTGGTGTACCATTGTACTTTTGAGCTACGAATTGTACCAAAAAAAGTAAAATTGTACCAACTTTTGCAACCCTGTTACACAACTGAAATGTCACTCTTTCAACACAATTGTCTTGCATAATAAATATGAGTGAAAACTTTTAAAATTTCCCTATAATTCCTCGCGTTGCCAAGTCTAAAAACGACATCAACCAATTATCTATCCGACTCAAGAAATTTGCGTTAAAATGGCATCGATTTGTTGTGGCACATTTTTGCATATTTTGGTGAAAATGCATATTTTGGTTTTAAATGCATATTTTGTGCATATTTCCAACTTTTAAGTGCGTATTTTTGCATATTTTGGCATACATTAGCAAAAACACAAATTGAAATTTATGTTTATGTTTTTATGTTTCAAAAACTATTTTAAATTTTAAAAATTTATTTTGAAAATAAGAAAAATTATATTTTTTTTTTTTAATTTTTTTTGGAAATATTTTTAATGTCTAAAAAAATCTTTAAATGTTACTATTTAAACACGGCGTTATTTTTTTTTTTGCTTTTTAAGAAGTTTTTCCTTTGAAAACAAGATTTTTATTGCTCACATTTTATTTTTTAGTGAATATTTTTAGGTTTTTAAGTGCATATTTTTAATTTTTTTGTGCATATTTGAGCACATATTTTCGATTGTGAGTAGAAATTAAAATTGCGTGAGTGAGTGTGCGTGAGTAGATTTTTTTGCGTGATTTATTTTTTCTTTAAATTTTCTTTAGTCCAAAAAAAAGCAAACAAAAATTGTAAAATTTGGTTAAACCTTAAATTTCGTCCCGAAAAAAGCACAAAAAAAAATTTGGCTAAACTTTAGATTTTGCTAAAAATATTGTTAGATTTTTGAAATTTTAATTTCTTAAATATTTTTTTTTTTTGTAAAATAAGAGTTTTGTGAATATATGACAACTTAAGTGCGAGTGCAGCTTGTGTGAGTGCACGTGAGCTGATTTAAATTTATTCACGTAATTGTGAGTGAGTGTGAGTAGGAAAAAATATGAGCGTGAGTGAGTGTGAGTCAAAAGTCACTCACGCGCCCATCTCTACTAAAGAGTACAATTATACAGTGTTACAAAACCGAACTTTCCGAATCGGAATGGGATGAAATCAAAAGCAAATGAAAGTCGGCATTTTACTTAACAAATTCCTGAAGGTTGCTTTTATTTCAGCGCTGGATTTTTTTTACACACATTTAAAGTTGGTGATTTTAAAGCATTTAAAGTTTTTGTGTACTAAACATGTCCTCACTGTTGCCAGATTTAATGATTTCTCTGCATTTTGACGATTTTTACTCCCCAAAATAGCAAAATGACGATTTGACGATTTTTGCACACAGATAAAAATGAGTTGTTAGATCAAGCACGAAATACACCAGGTTGAGCATTATTTTAATTAAAAGTCAGCTAATGAGGAAAATTGTTGGATCAAACACGAAAATTGTAGGTCTGTCATTGACTGTTCCTTGATTAAACCAATGCTTGATTTGAGTAATTTGTTAATTGTTATTTTTCTGTTATTTTTGATTAATCCAATGCTTGATTTGAGTGAGCGGTTAATCAATAATTTTGTGTTATTTTTGATTAATCCAATGCTTGATCTGAGTGAATGGTTAATCATTATTTTACAGTTGTCGTGTTTTTTGTCACTCATTTCAAGTCTTTTGTTTAAATTGTTTTTTTTTTTTTGTGCTTTATATTATTTTGTTTATTTTCGTCTTGTGTGCGTGAAAGTACTTTTCTATTTGACGACTAACTAAAACTAAAACAAAAAACGCAACAGCGTTCATCGCATTGTTACTCAAAGCCTACTATGATGATTTTTTTTGTTTTTATGAATTTTTTTGTGAATTTTTCAGATTTGAGCAAATGGTTAATTGATTCAAGTAAAATTTAATTAAATGTCAAATTTTAAGCTGAGCAAATATTTAATTGTTTTTTTTTTTCATTGAATATTTTTTTCTGTGTAGGAGGACATTATTTTGTAGTAAAAATTGTGAACTTTTCGAATATGATAATTAAAAAAAAATCAAAGGGGAAAAAGTTTTGAAAAATGCACTTCAAAACTGCATTTGCATTTAAAATGCATTTGTGAAACACCAACATTTTTGGGGTCATTATATGCAAGAAATGGACAAAAATACCTTTCTAATGTGCATAAAAACAGTACGATACGATTCGTACTTTTAAAAATATAACGGTTTAAAAACATGTCTTTTTACATGATTTTGGTATAATTTAAAAAATAAAAATTTTTATAAGGGAAACTTAAGGAAGTATTTTTTAAAAAAAATATTAAAAATAGCATACATTCTCGGTCCATTGTAATGAAAACAGTTTTTTGTAGCAAATATTCTAAATTTTCCAAATATGCTAATTAAAAAAAAATTAAAAGGGGTAAAAGTTTCGTAAAATGCACTTCAAAACTGCATTTGCATATAAACTGCACTTTTAAACCACCGATATTTTTTCAGTTTATAAGATATTAAAATAGACTTACACACCATTCGTATGCGCTATAGATTGTTAAAATGTGATAAGTAGTTTAGAAAATACAGCAGCTCAAAATAACAAAGATTTTGCATCTTTTTGACTTTTTTAAAAACGAAAATCGTGAATAAAATCGCGAGTTCTTCGAATATTTTCGATCTGATGGATGAAATTTGAAATTGGCTCCATAGAAAATCTGTATGAAAAAAATAACAAAAATCGGAAGACCCTCGGTCAAAAAATGCCTAAAATTATCAAATGTCTGGTGGAATGGACGATATATAATTTTGATAAAATTTTATCAAATTAGATATAATATGATATAATTTTATATAATTATATCCACCAAATCCTGGATATAATTATATATAATTTTATCAAATTATATATAATTTTATATAATTTTATCCAACTTTTTAGAAAATTTTACCTCTTTATATAATTTTATATAATTATATATAATTTGATATAATTTTATCAAATTATATATAATTATATCAAAAACTTTTTTACTCGGGTAGTCATTTTAAAGCATTTAAAGTTTTTGTGTACTAAATATGTCCTACTTTAGAAGCCCCTGGTGGTGCCTTTATTGGGCATGTGGGGTCCAGCGTCCAAACTTAAGCCCGAAACTACGTTAGCTATAACCGGTATGGATTTCGCTGCCATCGGTCCAGTACCTACTTAGTGAATAGCCAAATTATTAAAAATAAACCACTGTGCACTGTTGCGTATGATTGTTATTTAAAGGCTATTACAAAATTAGTCATACGCCACTTATATGGTTTTCAAGTAACACAGCGATACAAAATCAAACTTTGCGAATCGGAATGGGATAACAAAATCCTCAAGCCAAATTATAAAAAATAATCACTGTGCACCGTTGCACATGATTGTTATTCAAAGGCAATTACAATGTTAAGTATACGCCAATAATACAGCTTTCAAGCAATTATTATTATAATTATAATAAAAGCTTACCAGATTCAAATTCGTGTAAAAAAATCTAACTCTGAACTAAAAAAAAACCTTGAAAATTTTGTTATAAAAAATGTCAACTTTCATTTGCATTTGGTTTCATCCAATTCCGGTCCGGAAAGTTCGATTTTCTATCACTGTATTATTATCACTGCAACATCAAATATTTAAAAAAACATTTATTTTTGTCTCCTGCTCATTCCCACTGTATTAACTACATAAAGTTAAGTTTTTATTAGCCCAAAAAAAAAAAACTTTGACTACATTTACAAATTCGTTGACAAAAAAAAATGACAAATTCAATTCTGAAATAAATGGCACGACAAAAACGATTAAAAACAGAAATCAGTGATTAAATTTCATGGTTTATGAAAAATATAATACAGCCAAAAAAAAAAAATCTCAGCAAACTAAGGGAGTGTTAATAATTTTTGTTCAAATATTTATTTAAGCAAAAATATTAATAAAATGATGGTAATTTATGATTAAAATAAACTCTGCCAATACAATTTATGAACCATCATATCATTAAAAATTACGCGCTGAAAACGAATATTTAAAAAAAAATTTAAATCGATGGAATCGTCGAGATATCGCTTATTAAAATTAGCAAATAAAATGGCGCTTTTTCAATAATTTAAAAAATAAAAAATTCCTTCCCTTGACCTTTTCATAGAGTTTAAGACGAGCTTTCATTTAAACTAAATTTGACCCAAATCCGATTATGTTAACCCATGTTTTAAAAAAGTTTGGTTCGAGCGAAACGAAAATAAATTTTGATATTTTTAAAAAAATAACACAGGGCAACACTTTTTTTGCCCGGTTTCTGATAGCTAATTTTGGGTAATTGGGGTACGCTGATTTCAAATCTGGCTATCGTTTTTTTGGGTCAGCTCTAGTTTTTGAGATATAGCCTAACGAATCTTTGAAAATAGGCTATTTTTGGCATGTTTGTGAGTCCATATTTACCAACACTTGTTTTACATCCAAAAAGTGAATGACGATTTTAGGTATGTTGGATATGCTGATCCCAAAAATGCTCTTACTTTTGTTGAGTCATCTTTAGTTTTCGAGATATCGCTAAAATAAAATTTTTAAATTTATGCCCTCTTTAATTTTGTCTGAATATTTATGCCCTATTTAATAACTCGAAAACTGATGCTGTCAGAAAAAAGCTAATACCAGTTTTGGAATCCTCGCGAGCTGATGGAAAAAATTGGATAACAGATTCGGAATCAGCACACTAAAATCCATATAAATCAGTTGTCAAAGGTCAGGCAAATTGAAAAAGTTAAACTTTTGTCAACCTGTGCAATGCTTAAGTGAACAAATTTTGATTTTTTTTTTTGGGTGCCCGCTTCTGGAGCACATTTTCCAGGTTAAGAATGGGGCAGTTTTGCCGGTGAATGTACCCCATTGTGTACACTTAAAATGGGGTAGTTTCGCCGGCGAAAGTTTCCCATGGGGTTGATTAGCCGATGACGGATGTATGCAATGGGGTTGATACACCACTTAGTTTGCTGTCGATGGGGGGGGGGGTGGGTCAGGGGGTTGCTTGTAGTAATTGAGGGGGGGGGGGGCAAATTTTCCATCGAATTTGTGTTTAAAAATTCATTCTTATGCTTTTTGCACTAAAGAAATACAAGATTATCATTATTTTAAAAAAATGTTTTATTCCACGCCCATAAAAGGGGGGCGGTCAGAAAAAACAACATTTTCTAATTCTCTGGGTCCAAATGCAGGACTTTGAACTTTTTGTGGCATAAAAATGTTGCATTTGTTAAACAAAAACACAAAAAATCATGTAAAAATATGGTATTTTTCAGAGGTTGGTTTAGTTCTTCAAGGGGAAACTTTTTTCCCCCTAGTCCGATTTTGCTCATTTACGAACTTAACCTGCCTATGAACATAAGACATATTCGTGCCAAATGTCGGGAGTCTAGCTCTTTTATTTTGGACTGCATCGTGTTAACTACAGACGGACAGACGGACGGACGGACAGACGGACGGACGGACATCACTAGAATTTCTTAGAATTAGGCTTGCCATTCGTACTGTTTTAAACAGTACATGTACTGTTGTTTATAAAAAGTACTGTTTTATGCACAGCATCTAAAACAGTACGCAAAAGTACTGTTTTTTTAAAGCGTGTACTGTTTTTGTACTGTTTTTTTATACTTATCACCAAAATGTAACATTTTTCGAAAAATGTTTCATATTTGACAAAATTTTAATTCAATTTTTAAAAAGGAGCTAAATGCAATTAATTTTATACCACACTCAAAAAGAAAAATTATTTAAAAAGTGAAAAACTTAACTAAATTCAATAATGATTTAGTTCCATTGCCATGTTTTCCTTCTTTTTATCAAAATTTTTCTGAAAAATAAGAAAAAGAAAAAACTAGAAAATGGGAAAAAAAATTTTTATTGAGTTCATCTCATTTAAAGTTCCGATTGCGGGCAGATCCCATTAGGTTTGGAACCCATGTGTCCAGACCACCTTAGTTAGGCCCAGTCCCATTGGGTCTATTAAGGATCGTCATAGATTTTGATTCAGCATCTTTGCCCTTTTTGCTCTACCTTGCTTAGTTTTTAGGATACGGGAATTTAAGGGCCCAAAAGGGTCTTTAGAATCTTAACGGGATAACTTAAAAACTATTACACGGGGGGATTAAGACGGTCGTGTAAAGAACTACAAAAATGTATTTGCCATTTTTTTTTGTTTCGGCAATATTTTTTGAGAAATGAGGAACGCCCAAATTTTTAGATTCAAATTGAGGAGTCCATACATTGAAAGAGGACCGGAGATTCTTTAAAGATTTTTGAAATTTTTGAAACATTTTTTGAAAAAAAAAATTTCCTTAAATTGCATAAAATTTACTAAACCTGAAGAAAAAACTTTATCAATTCTAAGAAGATAAATATGATGAACTAATTGGTTGCAAATTATGTCAAAGAAATTTCAAAATTTTTATTAAATTTTACTAAATTGTGAAAAAAAAAACATTTTCCCAAAATTTAGTTAGGCCTTTGTTTGAGTGTAATAATACCGTTTTCGCGTGCTTTTTAAAGTCGTGTTTTAATTAAAACGCTTAGGAAATTCACATGGGTATCGTATTTGGTGTTGTATGTCCTATCTAAAAACAGGGTTGGTTAAACTTTAAATTAATAATACGACACTTACACGATATGACGATACAACATTTATACCTCTGTTTTGTGTGCTATTTTCAAGTATGCTAACTATAAGAGAATTTATGAGAAAATTATCGAATCAGAGATAAATAATTTTTAACAACTCTGTTTTTAGATAGGACAATACAACTTTACAACAAATACGATACCCATGTGAATTCCCTAACTGTTTTATGGATTTTTTCATATGTTTTTGATAGGAAGATCGGTGTTTTAGTTAAGCGAAAGCATAGACTACAAAAGCTTTTCAAGATATCGCGGCAACTAAGACAAATGCTCCAAAAAGTTAATCGCAATTTTTTTCAACACTGATAAAAAAAATAGAATAAGTTTGAGAGGGTTACCTAAAATGTTCCACCGTTCTGTTAACAACCTTTTATGTTCGTTTTGGCTGAGATCTGTTTGAAATCAGGGTAAAAGGGCTAAGTTTTTAAAGTTTGATATAAAATAAGACTTTTAAAAAAGTACTGTTTTTATTTGCAATGTACTGTTTTTTGAGACCAAATGTACTGTTATTCCATATTTCAAATCTGGTAACCCTACTTAGAATCGATCACTGATCATAAATATATATACTTTATGGGGTCCTAGACCGATATTTTGATGCGTTACACACGGAATGACAAAGTGAGTATACCCCCATACTGTAGTTGGAGGGTATAAAAAAACTGTAGCTTCTTAAATTAAAAGGAATTTAGGAAAAAAGTCTTCTGGTTTAGGTTTTACAGCACTAAAAAAAAGTGGCGAATGTGCCCCTTTCTACCCTAAGCCAAAAAAATATTTTACAAAGTATGTATTTTTGTCACCCAAAAATATTTTTACACTAGAAAAAAAAATTTACACTCAAAAAATATTTACACCCAAAAAACATTTACACTCAAAAAAATGTGTGTGGCGAATGTGCCCCTTTCTACCCTAAGCTACAAAAATATTTCACAAAATATTTTTGTCACCCAAAATTATTTTTAAACAAAAAAAAATACACTAGAAAAAAATTTACACTCAAAAAAAAATTTACACTCAACAAGTAGAAAAGTTAAATTCGACTTGGCCGAATCTATGAATACCCTCCACAATGCCCATTTTAAGTGATAGTAAATTTTCTAACGTGAAAAATAACAGTTTTGATTAGAAATATTTTATTTGGTGTAAAAAAAATTTTTTTTTGTAATTTTTGCAAAAAAAAAAAAATAATTTACTAATTTTTTTTGAGTGTAAAATTTTTTTCGAGTGTATTTTTTTTTTTTGTTTTGATATAAAAATATTTTTGAGTGACAAAAATATGTTGTAAAATATTTTTTTGACTTACCAATGGTTTTAAACAGGTTTAACGGGTTTTCAATACGTGAATTTAAGGTGAAGCTAATCTGAAATTCACGGTTTTGCTAATAACTTTTGAACCACTGGACCGATTTGGGTGAAATTCAATATGAAATAGACTAGAGGAACGAAAAATATATATGCCAAGCTTCAGCTTCCTCAGAATTGCTTTTCGAAAGTTATAGTGCTTTTTATCTCATAAATTCACGAAAAACCTTTGCCGAAATTCAGTCTTTTGTTCATAACTTTTGAACCACTGGACCGATTTCGCTGTATTGCAATACCAACCTGACCAGGTAAATGCCCAACATATATGCCAAACTTCAGGAGCCTCCTTAAAGTCTTTCAAAAGTTAGCGTGTTTTTAACAGACAGACAGACAGACGGACGGACATCGCTAGATCGTCTTAAAATCGATCGAGGATCATGAATATATATACTTTATGGGGTCCTAGACCAATATTTCGAGGTGTTACAAACGGAATGACAAACTTAGATATACCCTCTATCACTTGAGTGGAGGGTATAAAAAAATGTGTGTCAATTTTTTTACAAAAATTACTTAAAAAAAGGTTTATACTCAAACTAAAACATGCCGATGTGATTTTTCAAAACGTCGACACACTTAAACATTTTTTCGGTTTCCTCTACCAGAATCAATTGTCGGAACTCCGTAATTTTGGAGAAAGTTTGAAATTGTTGTACAGTGTAATTTTACAACTTATTTTTTTTCAGTGTATATCTTTTAAAGTTGCTGTTTTGAGATGGAATGCCTTTAAATATAGTTGTAATTTTTGTATTTCGTATTTAATTTTTTCATTAAAAACACTTGTATTGAAAAATACAACTCTGTTTATGGTACACAATTGTGTATTTGACAGTTGTTAATTAGTTGTTGCTATTTTTAACATGTTCCATTATGACGCCATTTTTTTTTTGTGTGTAACACTAAATATTTAATTGCAAGTGGGTTTTTAAAAACATATTATTGGCAAAATGCCAGTAATGAAAAAAAGAGGAAAAAGGACGAAAAAAAAAATCTGACACTAAAAACCAACAACAAAATTAAACTTTTTAATTTTTGCAAACTCCCCCCTAAAAACAATGTATTACAAGAAAGAAAAAAAAACTTTGTTTAAAATGTTACAAGAGATGATGTTAAAAATTCTTTAAAAAGTGTATCTTAAAATGTGTAGGTGATACACTGAAATAATTTTATTTATAAGGTTAGTGGGTGCTGTGGCTTAGTGGTTAGCGCGTTGGACTACTAGCCAGCAAGCCTGGGTTCGATTCCCGGCTCAGGCAGGACAACATTTTTTTCAGATATTTATTAGTTTCTATTTATAACTAATATCTATCGCAGCACCCTCCTTCGTTGATAAATAGTACTAAAAAACGTCAACGAAGTAAAATAATAAAACAATGGCTATAAACACAGCTTCAAAAATAGTTCGCCAGATCAATAACAGATGGCGATGCAACAACTGTACTCAAAATTATCAACACGCGCAATTACAGTGTTGCCATACTGAAGCTCTTCTATCTTTCATCTCTCTTCTATCCCCTTTCCGAAAGAAACATCACGGTTACAGTAGTAATTGATAGGCAGCATTGTCTGAGTGTTGTTTCTTTTAAAAAAAAAAAAAAAAAAAATCTATGAAAATTTTCATACAGTCTATGAAAAATTCATTAGAAGTGAGTCAATGATTTTTTCATAAGATGAATGAATTTTTTTAATAAAATTAAAAAAAAAAATTCATTAGAATAATGAAAATGTTCATATATTTAACGAAAAAGTTACATAAGAAGAACAATTCATAAAATTTGTGATTATTTTTATAAATGCAATACATTTTTTTTTATTTTATAAAAAAAAATCATTGATCTCATTAAGAACATTCATTGACTCATTATGAACAATAATTCTTTCTGTGTACTATTTAAAACTGTACTTAAAAAAATCCCTTTAATCTTTATTTATTAAAAAAACATACAAAATACTTCAATTCTTTTAAAAAAAGTTACAGTTAACTTATTGAAGCGTTAGTTAATATGGCGTTGGGCGGAAATAGTGTTGTATTGTGTTCATTTGTTTGTTAGTTTTTCATTTGTATGATTAAAAAACTCAAGTTAGTGTAAACACTTTGTTTTATATCCTGTTTTTTGTATAAATTTTAATTTGTTAGTTTTTTTTTTTTTGCTAGTGTTTTTATTATTATTACAACTATCATTTATATGAAACGCAAGCGGGTGTTAAGTGTTTAGATAAAAAAAATGGCATCATACCAACACATGTTTTTAAAAGGAAATTAGAAAAGTTTTTTTGTGGAGTTACATATCGCTCATTTACTTGCATAGTGTCATAACTCAAAATATGGAAACCAGTTCTCCATTGAAAAAGGATCCAATATGGTGGACAAGATATTTAAATTATAATTTCAAATTATCAGTAGGAAATGACGAATGAATTATTTATGAATACGCACTCACATTTTTTTAAATCAAAATGGCGGATCCAAAATGTCGAATCCAAAATGTCGGACACAGCTTTTTAAAAAATGTACAATGTTTACATTCATATTTTTTTATAAATTACTCTTTTTGCTTTTATCAGGTTAAGTTAGGAAATCATTTTTTTTATATTAAGTATATATCCCTTTTAAATGCATCAAAAAGTTAACATATTCTGTGGCACATTTAAGAGGGAACTTATTTATTTCTAATTAGCTTTTGCCATCCTAAATGTGCAAACAATGCTACTGGCTAACAATTTCATAAACAATATTTGAAATGCTATCGCTACAAAGTGCCCTCTTAAATGCGTTTCTAGCTTAAATGTTTAGCACTAGAGAAGCACGCTGGTCGCGTGATATACGTGTGATCGAAAATCCTACTCAAGTGAGGGTGTGTCCAATTTTTTTTTTTTTTTTAGTGAATACAGTTTTTGCGTGAGTTATTCGTAGTGATTGACATTTTTTTGCGTGAGCCAAAATTATTTAATTGCATTGTTTCAGCTTTATTTAAAGTTTTTAAAATTTTTTTCGAGTTTTAAATCAGTTTAGTACCAAATTAATGATTGCCAATTAAAAAACTACTGTTTTTTTTTCGTTAAAATGTTGTGATCATATTTGAAATTTTCATAATTCAAAAATTATGACATAACTCAAAAATCACGTTTTTTTGAGTTATGTCACTATGCGAGGAAATAAGCGATATATACTCGTATGTATGCAAAAAAATAACTATTCATTAAAAATATAAAAGTAAATATAAAAGCTACATTAAAAAAACTTAGTAATATTACAAATGAAAATGCAATTTTTCAGGATAAGTCTCGTAAAAAACTCTCAACAAAATTGTAATACAAAATGTTCAACATGTAATATAGTATAATATTATGTAATTTACATAGTTTTTTCTTTAAGTGTAAATTTGCAAGTTTACAAAAAAACAGTTTTTCAATTTTTCCAAACTTTCTTGTAATAAAACAACACAATCTACACCTTCTCTCTGATCAAAAATGTTTACAAATTTTATTCCTATGCTTTTTGTACAAAAGATATACACTTTCATCATTATATAAATTATTTGCTAATATCCACGCCCACAAAGGGGGCGGACCGAAAAAAAGTCATTTTCAAATTCCCTGCGTCCAAGCCCAAGACTTTGAACTTTTACAAGCATAAAAATGTTTCATTTGTTTAACAAAAATACAAAAAAAACCTATAAAAAGTTATCTTTTTTCATGGGTTGGTTTACTTCTTCAAGGAGGAACTTTTTCCCCCCTGGTCCGATTTAGCCCATCTCCGAACTTAACCAGCCTATGAACATAAGACATATATGAGCCAAATATCAGGAGTCTAGCACTTTTATTTTGGACTGTATTGTGTCTTCCACAGACGGACGGACGGACAGACGGACATCGCTAGAATGTCTTAGAATCGATCAATAATATATATACTTTATGGGGTACTAAACCGATATTTCGATGCGTTACACACGGAATGACAAAGTGAGTATGCCCCCATACTGTAGTTGGAGGGTATAATAAAAAAGTTCCCTCTTAAATGTGTCACTGAATATGCGAACTTTTTGACGCATTTAAAAGGAAAATATTTTATTAAAATCTACTGATAAAAGCAAAAAGAGGAATTTATAAAAATTCACTAATGTAAACATTGTACATTTTTTTTAATCTGTGTCCTACATTTTGGATCCGCCATTTTGATTTCGTATTCGTAATAAACTTTATATTATATTTATCGCCATATTGGATCCGCCATTTTGAATTAAAAAATCTGAGCTCATATTTTTTAATTACAAAACCTAAATACATCGACAATGAATAATTTAAGTACAATTAGCTAAGAATTAAAAAAGCATATCCGCCATGTTCGATCCGCCATTATGAATTTCAAATATTTCGTTATTAATTAAATAACATCCTTAGAACTATTATGATGACGATAGCAGTATCAGCGACGCACTAGCTTATAAGAATTTTTGTACTGTCCCTGAGGATGTTATTTAAATAATAACGAAATATTGGAGGAATGAAATAAAGAAGATTTTTAAATAAAAGAAATACCTCGAGCTTGATTATTTACTATTAATTAAAATGATAATAACTTTAACATTCACTTTTCCAATATTAAACAAGTAAGAAAGTTATAGTCGGTCAATCTTTATTTAGTGTAGAAAACACACACAGACCAAATTTTATAGAATTGGTTTATTTTTTTTGTCAATATACCGATTTAACTGAATATCGGTCGAAATTTTTATTACCCGGGTGAAAATGACCATGTATGTTCATTAAAGGTGTCCTAACGACTAAGGTAATTTTTCAAAATCACTTTTTAATACGTGGTAGGGTCCTAAATTGTAGTTTTGTATCTAAAAATGAGTGAGCCAAAATTTGGAGACAATCGGATAAAAATAACTCGTGCCGAAAATGGATTGAAGTTTTGGGACACTCTTATCTGATGAAAAAACACGTTTTTTCTAGTTTTTTGAAAAATATTGGTATATGCTATTTTTTGTTAAATTTTTTGTTAAGTAATATGAAAATGGTAATAAATTACCTTTCCAAAAAGCTTAAAGAAATTCAAATCGGATGAAAAATAAGCATTTTACGCATACATGCCCCAGACCATTGTATGGTTTTTAAAGCCAAAATTTGAAAATTTTCAAAATTTTTAGGCAAAAAAATAAAAAAAATTAAATTTTACTTTATAATTATATTAAGTACATGTTATAGATAAAAACTAACAGATATGGTAGTCTAACTTTTTTTTCATTTGGCGTGGGTAGTGATATAATTTCCGCGGATTCCAAAGAAAATGAGTTTTTCTAAAATAATTTAGCAAATATGGGAAACAATTTTCTGTATTGTATTATACGAAGTGAAATACATAAATTCTGTAAATTTTTTGAGAATTCGGGCATCTTTAACCCCTTTTCGTCGAGGTGAAATGACAAATTTGAGACGTTATACATTTCTATAATACAAAATATCTGCATATATCCGATTTCTCAAAAGTTACAGAATTTACGTTTTACACTTCTATCCGCACAATAGAGCTCAAATTTTCAAAAATTTGCTTAATTATTGTAGAAAAACGCATTTTATTTGGAATCCGCGGAAATTTTATCACTACCCGCGCCAAATAAAAAAAAAGCTTGACTACCATATCTGCTATTTTTAATCTTAAACATGTTTTCAATTTGATCATAAAGTAAAATTAAATTTTTACTATTTTTTTGCCTAAAAATTTTGAAAATTTTGAAATTCTGGCTCTAAAAACCATACAATGGTCTGGGGCATGTATGCGTAAAATGCTTATTTTTCATCCGATTTTAATTTTATTAGTCGTTTTGAAAAGGTAATTTAGTACCATTTTCATATTATTTCACAAAAAATTTAACAAAAAATATCAAATACCAATGTTTTTCCAAAAACTAGAAAAAACGAGTTTTTCGTTCTTATAAGAATGTCCCAAAACTTTAATCCATTTTCGGCACGAGTTATTTTTAGCCGATTGTCCCCAAATTTTGGCTCACTCATTTTTAGATACTAAAGGACAATATAGGACCCTACCAGGTATAAAAAGGTGATTTTCGTTTTTAAGGACACCTCTAATGTTCATACATGTTCATTAGAGCACCCATATGTGCATAATTGTTTTTTTTATCGCTCCCCGCTCATTTTCGGTTGAGTTGGGAGTAAAAAATAATATCTATCCAGAAATTGGACTTCTAGGTTGCAAACAGGCCAAGCAGTTTGAACTTTTGACCTCAAAAATGGGCTAAAAAACCTTTATAGATTAATTTGGCTATAACTTTTAAAATAAAAGTTTTTCGCAATTAACTTTCATAACAATTTTTTTGTAGAATCAAAATGCAAAGATTTTTCTCTCATACTGTTTTGACCTAAATATGCCCGATCGCGGTGTTTTAAGCGGTTAAAGTCGAAATTTGGGTCAGAACTTTTTTTAAAAAAATTCTCGTAAATTTTTAAATTGGGGAAAATTTGAGCTCTTTGCATAATTTAATAGGGTATTGAATGCAGTTTTCCAAAAAATTTTTTTTTGCAAAAATATATCGACCCTTCCATGAAAAATTTCCAAAATCATACCTTGAACCACAATTTTTTTACCTCCAACAACGTTATGAGGGTGTTCTCACTTTGTCATTGCATGTTTTACGCATCGAAAGATGAGTCTAGGATTTCACATAGTATATATGGGGTATTCCATGCCAAATCGGACGCTTGGAAAATTTTTAATTTTATGTTTTTTCAATTTTTTAGTACCCTTTAAAAACCCATTCCAAGTAAATTTTGACATCTTTTTTTGACAATCCGTTCAAAAAATATCGAATAAAAAAAAAAAACACGATTTTTTCTGTCTTCACTTCTTTAAAAATGGTCCAAATTCGAAATAATTTGTTGAAATTTTAGTATTTTCTTTAAAGTGTTTTAATAAAGATTGGAAAACAAAAAAAAAATTCAAAAACCGCCGAATATATTAATTACCAAAATCCCACGATCTACTTAAGCTTAAAACTTTAAGAAAATATTAAGTTTACCACGAAAAATTAAAAAAAAAAATCAAATAAAAAATTTTAAGAAAAGATTGAAAACAACAAAACAAAGAGAGCAATCATTTAAAAATTGCATATTAGAACACTTTAAGAAATATGTAATAAAAAAACAAAAATTAAAAAAAAAAAAAAAATGTTGACCATTTTTGAATTTGTTATGATAAAAATACGGAAAACGATAGTTTATTTTTGAAAATTCTATATCTTTGAGACGGGTAATTTAAAAAAATTTGAAAACAAACTTGGATGGGGGTTTTAACGGGTTTTAAAAAAATTTAAAAATAATTAAAAAATGTAAAAAAAAAAAATTCAAAGTGTCCAATTTGGCACTGAATACCCCATATATATTGAGGGAAATCCTAGACAGATGTTTTGGTGCGAAACTCACGGAATTACAAAGTGAGTATTCGCCTATATTGAGGATGAATTGTAAAAAAATGAGATTCAGAGTAGAACTTTGGGATTTTTTCATGGAACAGTCGATATATTTATGCAAAAAAAAAAATTTTGGAAAACTACATTCAATACCCTAGTGAATTGTGCAAGGAACTCAAATTTTCCCCAATTTAAAAATTTACGAGAATTTTTTTAAAAAAAGATCAGACCCAAATTTCGAATTTAACCGCTTAAAACACCGCGATCGGACATATTTAGGTCAAAACAGTATGAGAGAAAAATCTTTGCATTTTGATTCTACAAAAAAATTGTTATGAAAGTTAATTGTGAAAAACTTTTATTTTAAGAGTTACAGCCAAATTAATCTATAAAGGTTTTTTAGCCCATTTTTGAGGTCAAAAGTTCAAACTGCTTGGCCTGTTTGCAACCTAGAAGTCTAATTTCTGGATAGATATTATTTTTTAATCCCAACTGAACCGAAAATGAGCGGGGAGCGATAAAAAATACAATTTTGCACATCCCATACATTTTGTGGGTGCTCTAATGTTCATACATGCTCATACATGATTCCATGTATGATAGTATATGAACAATGTATGGAAATGTATGTCATATATGGGAACATATATGAACATACACAAGTAATGTAATATTCCATATATGTAAATGTATGCAACTATGTGTGGAAAGGTATAATTCATACTCCTTCATATATGCTATGCATCTGCAAAGCATACATGTCTTAAAAATTTTTTTTTTTAAGGTTTGGTTCGGCAGAACTTTGCAAAATTGGACGAAGTTCATGTATGGGTTCAGTCTAAAAAAGTCGTTCGGTTGGACAATTATGATCATACATCATCAAGATTGGTTATAATTTTTGTATTCTATAGGCGAATATGAACGGCACTAACGTAAACAACCAAATTTAGAAGAAAATTCGAACACTCTGACGGTATTACTGTCAGAGCTGCGAAGGATTTCATCCCTTAATAAGATTTTGTGTTCTGAATTAAACCTTAATGATTGCATTTCCCAATCACAATTTATCGAATGAATTTACACCCTAAAAAAATGAGTCCGGCTTTCTACTATAAATTGGGTAAATTTCAACAAATTCTAAAAATATACTACTATAAATTGAGTAAATTTCCCAAATTTACCCAATTTATAGTAGGAAACTGAAATCATTTTAATTAGTGTGTACATTTGATTTTAAAATATAGAATGAATTCGGTTTCTTTTTCATTTGACTTTGAAATTGAATGCGTAAGTTTTTAAAAATTCGATTTTTAAAAGTCTCATGAATAATAAATAAATGAAATAAAGAATGCATTCAGTTTTTAAAATTCTCATACACAATAATTCTATTTAATGTCAAAAATCGAATTCATTCCAAGAAATATTGATATTTAAAGATAATTGTATTCAGTGACTATAAAAATCGAATGTATTTTATTTGTGAATTCATTCGAAAAGTGGTTAATTCTTCAAAGCTTTGATTATCCTAAAGTATCATAAAGTCCAAAGTATATTTTTTAAATATTCGTTAGTTTTTATTAAAAAATCAGTGTCATAAATTAGTACAAATTATTTTTATTTGAAAAAATTTCAATTAATAGACGTTTTATGGAAAAAAATACAAAAAAAAAATTTACATACAAATTCATGTATGACAATCATAGGGGTGAAACGAAAGAGTTTCACACATGTGTATGTATTAGTGGCAGCACGCGCATGTAACTTTTGACGTTTCATACAAAACATAAACAAACAACGAAAATACAGATTTAAAAGCTCACATGTACAGGCACACGTATTCTAGACAGAGAAGCTAATTTAGTAGTATTTTGTATGCGTCCATATTGAAAGTACCAAAATTAGCACTCGTGTTGCATGTCTATATGGTCTGTGATGACAATGTATGATCATTAATGTACATGTACCCTCAAATTACGGATATGCACATGTATGGACATCCATATATGCGTCATATATGAACATCAGGCGCGGATCCAGGGGGGGGGAGAATGGGATTTCTCCCCCCCCAAAATGATTTCGAAAAAAAAAAAAAAGGAAAGGAAAAAAGAAAAAAAAAAGGAAAGGGAAAAAGAAAAAGAAAGGGAAAGGAAAGGAAAGGAAGGAAAGATAGAAAGAAAATGCTAGAATGTAAAAAACTCTTAGGGTATTTATATGTGTGCTGATCATTTACTTCAGCAAACATAGCCTTAGGATAAAATGTTTCAGAATCAAAGAAATTGCATATGAAAAACTTATATGGTAATAGAGTCGTGGACATTTTCTAACCGAATAACTTTCCTTATTATTTTCTATGGAAAGAGTATAATTTTTTATAGAAATATTTTTCAAAATTTCAGACTTTACCTTTAAAAAATATTTTTATACTTAATCGACTTTGAATGTAAGAATTTTTTAATTGAAAAATTATCTCAAATTTTATAAAAAATTTCTTATTACATTTCTATAGAAAAAATACCTCAGCACCTGAGAATTTTTACTTAAAAAAAAATGTTTCAAAATCTGCCACAAATTTTTAGGCAAAAAAATCTCAGAATCAGATAACATTTCTACAAGAAAAACGTCTCAGAATTTGAGTTTTCTATATGGAAATATATTTCCAAGATTAATTTCTCTTATAGAAAACTTCTTGAGAATGAGAATTTCTCTATTTGAGAAATCTTTTAAATGTGCGAATTTTTCTATAGGAAAAGATTATCAAGATCTATTAATTTTTTAGAAAACTATAGAATATTCCGAAAATTTGTCTACAGGAAATCTGAAATATGTAAATATTTTAATAATAATTTTTCTATATGAAAAATGTTTCAAAATCTAAGAAATTTAAAACATTAGATGGCATCAAAACCGTAAAATTTTTCTATCGAAAAATGCAAAAAAAAATCTAGGATTTAAGTTTTAGAAAAGTGTATCAAAATTTTTTCATAAATAGTTGTTGAATTAATAATTTTTTAGTATCTGATAATTTTCTTTTACGAAATATGATCTAATAATATTTTTTTACGAAAAAGTTCTTAAAATCTGAGAATTACTTTAAAATATGAGCATTTTTTCAGAGATTTTTTAGAAGAAAGAGACATTAGAATATGAAATTTTTTTATATAAATAATGCCTCAGAATCTCAGATTATAGAAAAAAGTTTAAAATCGGAAACATTTTCTATAAGAAAATGTTGAATCAGAGAGTTTTTCTTAAGAAAATACTATCTGAGAATTTAAGAACATTTTTATATCACAGTTTTAGAATCCGAAAATTTTTCTAAAGGTAAAAATCTCAGAAATGGGTTATTTTTCTATATGAAAACTATTTTAGAATTTAAAATTTTTTCTATAAAAAAAATGTCTCAACATCTGAAAAATTTTGTAAAGGAAACATTTATAAAAAACTAATAATATGGTTAATTTTTTTTCGAAATATTTCAGTTTTTTATATAGAATTTTTATATAAAAGTTTACGGGTCTTTTTAGATTTGTGACTAGCTATAACTGAGTATAGGTCCGTTTATTTGACTATAAATGGTCTTGCTAAGCAATATTACAAATATTTACGAAAAATTCTACAACACAACCACCCCCCCCCCCCCCCGCTTCCAACCAAAATTTTTTGCCTTCTGATTGCATAAAATTTTTTTGGTAAAAAAAATCTCCCCCCCCAAATGAAAATCCTGGATCCGCGCCTGATGAACATACATGGTGATTTTCACCCGGGTAGGGGGAATTAGTCCAAAAATGGTCCAATTATATTCCGATTTGATTAGGTTACGGAAGTACACGTTTAACACCTAAAAATACAATTTTTATCAAATATTTTCATTTTTATGAATTTTGGGGGAATTATGTGAATATCGGGAGGGTGGCTTGTATGGGGACTACCAGAAGGACTGATCCGATTCATTTGAAATTTGGAATGATGATTCATGCATACAAAATTTGATTACCTGCTAAATTTCAAAGCGATATCTATTATAATACGGTCATTAGAGTCATTAAGCCGAATCCAAAGGGGCCGTTTGTATGGGGGCTAGGTCTTAACACGGACCGATGTTCTCCAATTTCAATAGGCTACGTCCTTTGGCCAAAAGATGCTTAAGTTTAAAATTTCAAAAAATTGCGACCTGTATCGTGCTTAAACCGAAACATCAGCACAAACTCAATATAGCACAAACTCAATATACCCTGTACCACATAGTGGTGTAGGGTATAAAAATTTGTCCACAAAAAATTAAAATGCCTATATCTCGAGAAGGCGATTTGATACAACTTTTCTGATTCGTGTTTAGGAGGCCAAAATAGTTTAGAAAATGTACTTAGAAGTCAGTGCAAAAAAAAGTTGATTTTTGCAGAATAGTGTAATTGTACAATTAGCTAAGAATTAAAAACGCATATCCACCATGTTGCTTCCGCCATTTTGAATTTCAAATCTTTAATTGCAAAATCAGATTTAACATCCGATAAACCATCAAAACATCCGAAAACCATCAAAATCAAAGTTTTTTGGCCAAAACAGACAACATACACTCAAAAAAATAAGACTGTAATGTTAACAATTTTTTTTTAGTTAAGTTGAGTTAACTGGCTTTTTAGCAAATTTTTAGTTAAAATCAGCGTTTTAGCTACTTTTTTTAGTTAAGTTCAATTTACGAAAATACATTGTAAGTTCTACTTAACTTGAACTCAATGTTGTGAAAAAATAGAAAAAAATAAGTGAAGTGTTAGTGTTTAAAGTGTTCGGTGAAATAAAAAAAATGTCAACCTGAAAATGTAAAAAAAAAAATTCAAAATATGTATTTTGTTAATTTTAGTTTACGAAAAGCAACAAAAAGTTTAGCTGAGTTCAATTATTTTTTTTTGTAAATATGTACATAAAAATGTTACGAAATTTTCAGCTAAATTTTTAGTTAAAGTTAAGGTTTTTTTGCTACATTCATTCTACGAAAAGTTAGCTAAATATTTTTAGTTAAATTAATTAGAGATTTAGTAGGCTCCAAATCAGGTGCTTTTTTAGTTAAATTTAACTAAATTTTTGCTTACTTTACAGTTTTTTTTTTTTTTTTTAGTGTACTTTAAAAAAAAAACAAGTAAAAGTTAAATTTGGCCTTTCCGAATGTATAGATACCCTCCACAATCTAAAAAAAGATTTTTTGCGAAAAAAAATTCTTTTGAAAAAAAATATAATTTTCGGAAAAAATTGTTTGGTAAAAAAAAATTCCGCTATTTTTTTTCCAAAAAAAAGGTTTTTTCTTGTAAAAATACCACTCTGTGTCCAATTCTGTTCACATATGCCAACCAGCAGCCAATTTTAAGCATTTTGTATTTTTAGGTTATGTAGAATGTACTAAAATTTTCAATGTGTTCTTACATTTCATAATTTCTGAACCGATTTCGCTCAAATGCAATACCAAAACAACTTAGGACAACAACAAGTAAATGTGCTAAGTCTCAGTCATATATGTTTAATACTTTGGCTGTGATCACCATTTCCACAGACGGACAGACAGACGGACATCTCTAGAATGTCTTAGAACCGAACACTGATCAACGATGAGTTACAAAAGGAATGACAAACTTATAAAAACATTAAAAATTCGTTGTCTACCTACATAAGTTACATATTTAATAATTAAAAATATTTTGTTTCATATTTTTAGGGGTTTTTTAAAATTTATAAATGCATATTTTTAGGGGACCTTGCTAATTTATTATTTTAAAATTAACCCTTAAAATATGCTTTAATAAATATTCTCCCACCTTGTTATTTATTTTACTTAAAATCCCCTTTATTACCTTTTTTTTTTTGGTTTAATTGATAGTCACCTCATATTGTCACACCTGTAATTAATTTCATAATGACATTCAACAATTTCAATTTGTAACAATTGAATGTGTTTTTCCCAAACTCTAACGAGCCACGCCAAAACACAATAGTACTTAATGGATATTTACTCCAACTGCATGATACTTTGATTCATACTACCCACAAAATGTTTAAGCATTTAAGGATATTTCCCTTAAATGTTGCTTATTACAATTGTCTGCCCCATAAATGGTTTACAACGCACTGTCACTTGTATAACGATACGAAGGAGGATGTGGTAAATAATTTTTTTTCTTGGGGACACTTTTTTTTTTTGTTATATGTCGAAAACAATTTGTGTATTTAATGACTTCTTAGTGTTAGTGTGGTAGACCACATAAACCAAATAATAAAGAAAAAAAAGGTGGTTTGAAAGGAGGAGGCGGGGAGGAGGATTAATTTGTAGTGTCTATTGTAGTGTATTGTATATGTGATGATTAAGGTCATAAGTTACTGATTTCTATTATTTACAGGAGATAGACTATAAACGCCCTTTTTATGTACATAGTATTTAGAAAATAATAAGAGACAATAGTTACAAAGTATTTGTAATATTGTAAAAATCATAGCATACTTTTAGTTGTTAAATTAAATCAAGAAAAGAAGATATCTTTTAGGATGACTAAGAAAAAATTTAAAATTATGGTAGTTATAGACTTTAAGAAGACGGGGAAAAATTACAGCAAGCTTTTAGGCTTTATAGCATATATTAGAAATTTTAACTGAATCATACATTTAGTTGTTTTACAAAAACAGAAAATCATTGCCTATTTTGGATAAATTAAAAAGAATTAATAACTATAGCATACATTCAGGGTAAAAACGAAAAATATATAAAAATCACAGTCTGCTTTAGGTTGCTTAAATAAATTAAAAATCATTGCATAAGTTTAGGCTGATAATCAATTTAAAGAATATGTAGTAAAAAAAACTTCAAAAAAATATTCAAATCACGACTACAGCTTTGTCAAAAGCGCATAAAAAAAATTTCACTTTATAAACGGTTGTTTTTTTTCTCCTCCAAAAACTTTTTTTATAAAATTCCTATAGTTTAGGAGTTTTTTTTTCCTAAAAGCAAACTTTTTGCATAAAGGCACAAAAAAAATCTGCAGACAAAGTAGCTATTAATATGTCACAAAGGCGTTGTTTGTTTTTAGGATGTGTTTATTTTTTTGTTCATTTTCAAAAATAGTTTTATGAAAAAACGTCTGCATCGTTTAAATTCCTTACAGAAAATTTACGGTTTTTATTTCACAATTATGCAAAAAAATACATATTCAATAGACGATAGTAAAAAAATTTGCTAATGAGACCAACTATTTTTGATTTAAAAGTACTGGAAAAGTTCTAGATATCTTAGAATGTTCTCTTATAGTACGTTCAGATTGGCCTCGAAACCCCGTTTAACGAGGTTTCGAGCCAAACCTCATTTGAAAATACGTATTTTCCCTTACAAATTTAAACCTTTTTGTAGTGAGGTTTCAACGAAAGTACGATCGAAACCGTATAAATTTCAAATTTTACCACTGTGCGACAATGAGAAATATGGAAAATGGGAAAATGACAAAAATAAAAAAATAAATAAATCAATTTGTTTACAAAATTTCTTTAAAATATTTATTTATTTGAAATAAAAATAATATGTAAACGTGCAAAAAATAATTTCCGCATAATTAAATTAGTTTAAAAAATATATTTTTTGTGTGATATTTTCCGAAACCTACATAAGTTTCAAAATTGTTGTGTGTGAACAGGTGAGTTTTTAAATTGAAAATACGAGCTTTCAACGGGGTTTCGAGGCCAATCTGAACATAGCATTAAAAAGGCAGACAAAACTTCTAGGTCCTAGGACGACAAAATATACGAATCTTAAAATAAATTTTTGATTATGGAAATTCAGAAAATTTAATAAGAATTTTAAAAATAAACAAATAAGAAAATTATAGTTGGTGACGACCGACCATATAGTGTAGGGTACACCACTGTTTTCCGTAGAATGGGTCACAAGTCCAAGCACGGACCGATGGGATCAATCTTTTGTCAAATATTTATTAAAAGTAAAAAACACTCACAAGCCGAATTTGAATGAAAAATGCTTCTTTTTGTTGCCAATAAACTACTTAACCTGAATATCGGGCGAAATTTTCATATGGGGACTAACAATAAGTCCAAAAATGGTCTGAGTATAATCAGATTTGATAAGGTTATAAAAGTAAGCGTTAAATACAAACAAAATTTTAATAATTTTTTAACAAAAATTTAATGCAAACAAAATTTTAATAAAATATTTTCTGTTTTCATAAAATTTGGGAGATTTAGGTAAATATCGGGAGGTCCGATTCCTTTCAATGTTGAAATGCCAAATTTCGATAGGATATCCATTATAATACGGTTATTACAGTCATTTGAGCCAACATTAAAGGGGACCTTTGTATGGGGGCGGGGTCTAAACAGGAACCAATTTTTTTCCAATTTCAATCAGCTTCGTCCTTGGACCAAGAGAGGCTTAAGTTTTAAATTTCTGGTCAATTAATTGAAAATTAATTGACGGACGGGCATTGCTAAATCGAATCAAAAAGTGATTGTGAGTCGATCGGTATACTTAAAAGTGGGTCTAATATTTCGGGTAGGTACACAAATTAGCACAAACTTATTATACCCTGGTGCAGGGTATACAAAATAAAGTAAAAGTGTTAAATTCACCTGTACAGAAAAAATGTCAGGGGCTTATTTGCTATTGGGTGGGGACACCCCCTCCCCCTCGCAATAAATGTTTACAAATACATAAATTATGGTTTTTGCACTTTATGGATGTAATTCTATCATTAATTGAAATATTTTTTTATATCCACGCCTCAAAAACGGAGGCGCTGCAAAAAAAGGTAACTTTTCTGATCCGCTTGGTCCAAGTGTAGGTCGATGAACTTGGCAATAATCATCGCCCAGCGCAAACCGCTGAGGCTAGAGACTTGAAATTTTAAATGTATATTCGGCTCCCGCCAAAACCACCCACTAAAAAGGGATTTTTGGAAATTTCGATTCTAAGGGTGACAAAAGGGGGGAAAATTGAACCCTTTGGGGAATTATGTATCTTCTGAACTAAAAGTCTTAGAAACTTGAAATTTGGACTCTAGGATCCTCTCGCGGAAATTAAATTCTTAAAAAATATTTTTTAAAAATTCCACCTCCAAGGGGAAATAGGACAAATTAGAACATTTTTTATCTTCTGAGGAAAAAGGGGGAAATAAGGAAAATTGGTACATTTTTATACCCTACACCACTTTGTGGTACAGGGTATAATGAGTTTGTGCTGATGTTTGTAACTACCCGAAATATTGGTCCTAGACCCACCTTCAAGTATACCGATCGACTCAGAATGACTTTTTGAATCGATTTAGCGATGTCCGTCCGTCCGTCCGTCTGTCCGTCTGTCCATCTATCGGTTTAAGCACGATACAGGTAGCAATTTTCAATCAATTGACTTGAAATTTAAAAATTAAGCATCTTCTGGCCCAAGGACGAAGCCTATTGAAGTTGGAGTAAATCGGTCCATGTTAAGACCTAGCCCCCATACAAATGCTCCCTTTGAATTCGGCTTAAATGACTCTAATAACCGTATTATAATAGATATCGCTTTAAAATTTAGCAATGCACAAATCTTCATTCCAAGTTTCAAAGGAATCGGGTGGGTCCTTCTGGTAGTCCCCATACAAACCACCCTTCCGATATTCACATAAATCCCTCAAAATTCATGAAAATGGAAATATTTGATAAAAATTTTACTTTAGTAATCTAATCAAATCGGAATACAATTGTGCAATTTTTGGACTTAGTCCCCCTTATAAAAATTTCGACCAATATTCAGTTAAATCCAGTGACGGTCCGTGAAGTTGTCATATGTTTTTCTGGACGTAACACATACATCCAAAATTAATTTTTGTACTCCATTTATTTGCGAAATAATGCTTTTTGTTAATTGTCGATGTGGTGAGGCAACAAAATGACAATAAAATAGAATTTAGGCTGCATCTCATTAAAAATGTACAAAACTAGTAACATCCCATCTTTACCTATCTCGGGAATGCGTTAGGTCCATGAAAACATGAATTTTATACTTAAATTTTCTGTTTTTATAAATTAGAGAACACCCAGTGACAACTTCACGGACCGTCACTGGTTAAATCGGCCTATTGACAAAAAAATAAACCAATTCCACTAAAATTTGATCTGTGTGTGTTTTCTACACTAAATTAAGATCTAACAAAAGACAGATCCAATCGGTCCATGTTTGGCCTTGGGACTCATTTTCCGGAAAACACTGGTGTAGGGTGTCATATGGTCGGTCTTGACCGACTATAACTTTCTTACTTGTTTTTCTTTGAACTAATGGTCCCAAAAAATTTAAAATTGGACTTAGGAACCTCTCGCGGAAATGACATTTAAAAAAAATATATTTTTAAAAAGTTCCACCTCCAAGGGGGGAGGGATGGGGAAAATAGGGCAAATTAGTACATTTTTTATCTTCTGAACGAATGGCCTAGAAACTTGGATTTTGGACTCTAGGATCCTCTCACGGAAATTACATTTTGAAAAAGCAATATTTTGAAAATTCCGCTTCTAGGGTTGGGAAGGGGAAAATAGGGCAATTTGGTTCATTTTGTATCTCCTGAGCTAATGGTCCTAGCAACAAGAAGTTTCTAATATTATCTCGTGGAAAATACATTTTTTGACTTTAGTTTTTTTTTTTTTTTCCACAAAATTTTGTATACTCAAAATTTTTTTTCACTCAATTTATTTAAATTTTTTTTACTCAAAATTTTTTTTCATTTAAATTTTTTTTTTTAAATTTTTTTATAACCTAAATTTTTTTACTAATTTTTTTTTACTCAAAATTTTTTTACAAACATTTTTGATTAAATTTTTTTTCACTCAAATTTTTTTACAAAAATTTTGTTAACTCAATTTTTACACTCAAATTTTTTTTACAAAAATTTTGTTACCTCAATTTTTTCACTCAAATTTTTTTTACAAAAATTTTGTTAACTCAATTTTTTTACATAATATTTATACCCTTGTCATACCGTGTGTAACTCATCGAAATATCGGTCGGGGACCCCATAAAGTATATACAATCATGATCCCCGATCGATTTTAAGACATTCTAGCAATGTCCGTCTGTATGTATGGAAATGGTGATCACGCCCAAAATATTACACTGAGATGACTGAAACTTAACATATTTGTCCCGGGAAGTTTGGTATTGCATTTGACCGATATCGGTTCAGCGGTTCCAAAGTTATGAACGAAAATATAAGGACACCTCAAAAATGTTAGTACATTCAACATAACCTAAAAATACAAAATGCTTTAATTCGGCTGCTGGTTGACATATGCGAACATAAATGAACACAAATTGTATTTAAACAAGTACGAGCATATTTTTTGACAAAAAATCGCGGAATTTTTTTCACCCATTTTTTTTCGCGGAAATTTTTTTTCAAAAATTTTTATTTTTTTTTCAAAAGTAATTTCCTTTTAAAAAAAGTTTTTTGCAATAATCTTTTTGAAATTGTGGAGGGTATCACTACCTTCGGAAAGGCCGAATTTATCTTTTTATACCCTCCAACCACAGTATGGGGGTATACTCAATTAGTCATTCCGTTTGTAACGCATCGAAATATCGGTCAGGAACCCCATAAAGTATATATATTATTGATTCATTCTAAGACATTCTGTGAATGTCCGTCTGTCCGTCCGTCCGTCTGTCTGTAGATAACACAATGAAGTCCAGAATAAAACAGCTAGACTCCTGAAGTTTGGCACAAATATATCTTATGTTCATAGGCAGGTTAAGTTTGTGAATGGGCAAAATCGGGCCAGGGGGAAAAAGTTCCCCCTTGAAGAACGGAAACAACCTCTGAAAAAATACACTTTTTTTACATGTTTTTTTGTATTTTAGTTAAATAAATTAAACTATATTTATTGCCATGGGAAGTTGCTCTCAAAGTCCCCCACTGCCCCCATCACCCCCCACCCCCCCCCCCCCCCCGAAAACGCCTCTGACAATTTTTTTTTTTTCATTTTTTTTACATTTTGGAGGGTATAAACGATTCGGCACAGCCAAATTTAACACTCTCACTTGTTAAAATTGCTCTTTTGTCACCAGTGCCAGGGCTGGCCGTAAGACTCTGTCAAATCACACCTTTTTAGGACACGACCAGCCAGCCCTGGTACTGGTGGTAAAAGAACACTATTTAAAATTAACTTTCAAAATACATCCCAGCGTACTTTTGCTTTTCCAAATGACTCATAAAAGAGTCTTTAGACGATTAGAAAACATATTAATATGAGTGTTTTTTATATCTGAAGTGGTCCTTCTCTACAAATGTATATATCCTTATCTTTTATTTTAATCTTTTTGGACTCTTTAATAAATGTTCAAAAAAAATACTTAGAATTTTTCAAACGTTCATAAATAAGAGTCTGTTATAAATCTTTCAGGACTCCAAATTTTAATCGTTCTAAAATTTTTCATATTATGTAGCCAGGGCTGCCATATTTGCCGATTTATCGGCATTTTGCCGATTTTTTGCCTCAAAATTATCAAAGTGCCGATTTGCCGATTTTTGCTCCAAAAATGCCGATTTTTTGATCAACTAAAAAACACGGTCGCTTTTTATACTTTTTTTTGGTTTCCTGCAATAAATTGGATAAATTTACGAAAATTGCGCAGTTATACCTAAAATTATTGGAAATCTACACAATTTATAGTAGTATATTATTTGAATTTGTAGAAATTTACCCAATTTATAGTAGGAAACTGGACTATTTTTTTTTTAAGTGTATGTAAGTTTATCATTCCGTTTGTAATACCTCGAAATATAGGTCTAGAACCCAATAAAGTATATATATTCATGGTCCTAAATCGATTTTAAGTCAACCTATCAATATCCGCCTAACTGTCTGTAGAAAACACATTTTTTTTCGCTTATCGTTTGGGTAAAAAAATTTGCCTGTGGGTCTCTTTTTGATCTTAAAAATCAGAAAAATCTGAAAAATAATATTTTTGATTTTTTTGCTGAAAATATTAGTTAATATTAGGACATTACTAAAAAATAATTTTTTTGGTCTGTAAAAATTTTAATTTTTTATTTTTTTTTTTGCGAAAAAAAATTTTAAAATTTTGTACAGACCAAAAATGGTTATTTCTGATTGATTTTTATGTTATTAAATATATTATATAAATATATATTAATGCTAAATTGTTCTCTTTTGTTATTGGTCAAAAGAAATGTAATTTATTGTATTTAAAATGGTTATTTTTCATTTGCCGATTTTTTGCCGATTTTTTGAAATTGAAGTGCCGATAATGCCGATTTTTTTTGAAAAATATGCCGATTTTTCATCAAAATCATCTGGCACCCCTGTATGTAGCCTTAAAAGAGTCATAATTTATGAGGGCTTAGAAAATTACACACAGGGATGTATTTTTTGAAAGAAGAACTCTTTTGCTACATTGCCAAGGCTGGCAGTGAGGATCTGAATACCTCTAATATATAGTTGGTCACATTAAGTTTTTTGCTGTTCTTTTTACAAAAGAAATATAAGGATATAGTACCAGTCAGGATATTAGTATTTGTTTGTTGTTATATATTTAACAATAGGCATAATATAACAATTAGTTAAAAAGGAACAATTTTACTCGCATACAAAACTAACACAATTGCATGTTTTACACATTTGTACTGAAAACTTCCCCCTCACATACACTTTCTCATTTACACTTTTTAGATATACTATTTCACTATCACCACTTTACTAAATACTTATTCACTATAAATATGCTCATATAATGGATAATTTATGAGCCCAAAAATATGCAATGTTTGTTGCAGACCAACGTTATTCATTGCATACTTTGTTGAATTGGATGGTAAGCTTCATAAGGAGTATGTGATAATGAAAATGCTTGCAAAACGCTCATTCCAAATATTCCACATTCGAACAATAGTGTTTTACCAACTATTTAATAATTTATGATAACTAAAAGTTTAAAAAATGTTAGTGAGCAGCTAATAATAAGAAATATTTGTTTACAAAGTTTTAACGTACAAATTTGTTGACAAGGCTAGATAATTTATAATCAGAAAATATTTTATTTAAAAAATTATAAGTTGCTATGGCCGCTGCAGCTGCTGTTTTATGTTGCTATCACCGCTGCAGCGCGCTGTTCCAAAAAAATAATTTACATTTAAAAATGTGAAAATGAAAATTTCCGAATTTTTTTGGTTTTCTAGATATTACCTTCGATTTGTATACCCTCCAACTACAGTATGGGGGTATACTCACTTTGTCATTCCGTGTGTAACGCATCGAAATATCGGCCGGAGACCCCATAAAGTATATATGGGAAAATTTACTCCTTCGTGGAAAATTTTCAGATTTTTTTGATGACCCGTTCAAAAGATATCGTATTTTGAAAAATTTTTAGTTTGTTCCTTTACTCAAACTTCTTTTACTCATAACTTCTTCAATAATGGTCCAAATTTAAAATTTTTTTCAAAATTTTTGTTTGTTTACGTACTTTTTAAAAAAAAATCCCAAAAAAATCTTAAGAGCGCTTTAGTATGCAATTTTTAAGTTTTAAAATTTAAATCTCATTTTTGAAAATATTTGTACTCTTCGATTTTCTTGAAATTTTTTTGTGTAAAACTTCTGTCGATTCTACAAATTTTTTGCCCAGGAGGATCGTGGGATAACGATTATTACTATTTTTTTAAATTTTTTGAAAAAAAATTATTGTAATTTTCCAATCTTAAAATCATTTCTACTGCTCCAACGGTGCGTTATAGAGGGGTCCTTTATAAGACCGATCCCCATTAGTTTTTACGTCTTAACATTTCTTTGGAACAAACTAATACCCTATCTCCAATTTTTAAGGGGGCTCCCAAACAAAACGACATTTTTTATAATTTGCTCCAACCGCTCTAACTGCCCTACTAGTGCCCTTAGAGCAACAAAATGTATGACCGACCCACGATATTTTTTTAGTCCAAACATTTTTTCTGAACACCCTTTTTCTCTAATTGTTAAGGCGGTCCCCATACATTTTTTTAAATTTGTTTTATTTTATCAGCTTCTACCGGTCCAATGGTGCGTCCGAGAGGGATCATTAGTGAGACCGACCCCCATTTATTTTTACCCTACAAAATTTGTTTAAAATATACCTACGCCCTATCTCCACTCCCTAAGTAGGCTGCCATACAAAATTACATTTTTACAAAATTTGCTCCAACTGTTATTTGTATGGGAGCCTACTTAGGGAGTGGAGATAGGGCGTAGGCATGTTTTAAAAAAATGTTGTATGGTAAAAATAAATGGGGGTCGGTCTCACTAATTACCTCTCTCGGACGCACCATTGAACCGGTAAAAGCTGATTAAATAAAACAAATTTACAAAAAATAAAAAGAAATTGTATGGGGACCGCCTTAACAGTTAAAGATAGAGGGTAGGTGTGTTCAGAGAAAATTTTTGGACTAAAAAAATATTGTGGGTCGGTCATACATTTTGTTATTCTAAGGGCACTATTAGGGCAGTTAGAGCGGTTGGAGCAAATTTTAAAAAATGTAGTTTTGTGTGGGAGCCCCCTTAAAATTTGTAGATGGGGTATTAGTTTGTTCCAAAGAAATGTGAAGACGTAAAAATTAATAAGGGTCGGTCTTATAAAGGACTCCTCTATGACGCACCATTGGAGCAGTAGAAATGATTTTAAGATTGGAAAATTACAATAAAATTTTTTCAAAAAATTTTAAAAAATAGTAATAATCGTTATCCCACGATCCTCTGGGGCAAAAAATTTGTAGAATCGACAGAAGTGTTACACAAAAAAATTTCAAAAAAATCGAAGAGTACAAACATTTTCAAAAATGAGATTTCACTCAGAAAATTATGTAAGTTCCCAGGCAGAAAAATGCAATCGGAATAACGTCAGAATAGAGTTGGCGGAGGGTATTCCAACACCAAAGTGAGATCCTATTTACAAAATTTATGGTGTTACTATAACATTGAAATGATAACGCCAAAAAACAATCGCCTGTCTTTTGTTTCTGACGTCGTCACAACACCAAAAAATCAAATTTACTGGGTTGCAATTACATTGTAATAATAAGTTTATGACCTTAGGATGGTGTTCAAAGACAACACTGAATAACGTTATTTCGACATATTTTTGGCGCTATTTTGGGGTGTTTTATATTAGAAATACAGTATAAATATAAAAATAATTTTAAATACATAGACATTTTTCAAAATATTTTTTTTTTAATATGCGCTCCTTACGGTGTGAGTTATACAGTCGCAACAAAAATTCGACTTTTGACAATGTCTAAAAATTCCACTGTCAATTTTCGAAAATTCGAGATTTTTAAAAAGCCGACTTTTTCCAATCTGTAAAAAGCCGATATTTTTATAAGTTAAAATTTTTATCAAGATTGTGTACCGAAAATAAGTAAAAATAAATCGAAAATTTCGATTTCCATTTCGATTTTTTTTATACAAAAAGTCAATTAATCGACTTTTCGACTATAAAACCCTTAGGCACCTTGCACATTTCATAAAGAAAAAAATGCAGTGACATTTTTACACAAAAAAAAAATTCTACTGTAAAAAAAGGTACACCCAAAAAATTATGTTAGTAAAATCAACTGAAAATGTCAGTTAAAATAACTACTTTGTAAGTTGTTTTGGGGTCAACTACTTTTTCAGTTAAATCAACTAACAATGTTAGTTATTTTAACTGACAAAAAACAACTGACTTATGTAGTAAAAACTACTTACATTTGTAGTCAAAACAACTAAAATGTAGTAATAATAAAAAAATCTATAAATATTTTTTTTTTCAAAAAATTTTTCAGAAAAAAAAAAACAAATTTTTTCAAAGTTTTTTTTTTTTTTTTTTAAAAAAAGTGGTGAAAAATAAAAAAACGAAAATTTATTTTTATTTTTTGGAAAAAAAAACAACTTTTTAGTTGAAAATAACTAACTACTGTAAAATATACAAACAACTAACATGTAGTAACTTACATAATTTTCTGAGTGTATAAAGAAATAAATAAAATAAAATCAGAAATTTTGTAAAAGTTTACCAAAGTTAACCTTTTCTGATAGTAATTTCAGACGCTTATAAATTGTTGGTTCTTTAAAAATCCAATGTTGTAATAGTATTGATTTTGTTTTTCCATGGTATTGAATTTTTAAAGTCGTATTTTTGTATATCCAATGTAATAGTGGTGTTGTATTTTTAGAAGTGTCGTAATTTCTGACTGGGTTACTACATGTTAGTTGTTTGTATATTTTACAGTAGTTAGTTGTTTTCAACTACAAAGTCAGTTGTTTTTCTATGAAAAATATCACACAACTATTTCTGTTAGTTATTTTAAGTCGTTTTTTTGAATAACTAACAAAAAAGTACTGTAATGTAGTAACAGTTATTTAAAATAGTTTATTTTAATTTTTTTCATCTCTGAAAAATTTTCAGTTTTTTTCCAAAAAATAAAAACAAATTTTCTTTTTTGTTATTTTTTACAACTTAAAAAAAAACAAACTTGGAAAAAATTAGGTCTTCAATTTTTTTTCTGAAAAATTTTGAAAAAAAAATTAAATATTGATTATTTTATTTTTACTACATGTTAATTGTTTTGACTACAAATGTAAGTAGTTTTTACTACATACGTCAGTTGTTTTTTGTCAGTTAAAATAACTAACATTGTTAGTTGATTTAACTGAAAAAGTAGTTGACCCCAAAATAACTTACAAAGTAGTTATTTTAACTGACATTTTCAGTTGATTTTACTAACATAATTTTTTGAGTGTTAAATTTTAAAACTTAAAAATCGCATACTAGAGCGCTTTTAAGAATTTTTTGGGATTTTTTTTTTAAAGTACGTAAAAAAACAAAAATTTTGAAAAAAGAAAATTTTAAATTTGGACCATTATTGAAAAAGTTATGAGTAAAAGGAGTTTGAGTAAAGGAACAAACTACCAATTTTTAAAAATTCGATATCTTTTGAACGGGTCATCAAAAAAATCGGAAAATTTAACACGAAGGAATTTTCGAAGGGTACTAAAAACTGTTAACAAAATGGGAAAATCTAAAAAAAAAAAATTTCAAAGTGTCCGATTTGACATGGAATGCCCCATATGTTATTGATCAGTGATCGATTCTAAGACATTCTAGCGATGTCCGTCCGTCCGTCTATCGGTACGTCTGTAGTTATCACGATACAGTCCAAAATAAAAGAGCTAGACTCCTGAAGTTTTTCACGAATATGTCTTATGATCCTAGGCAGGTTAAGTTCGGAAATGGGCAAAATCGGACGAGGGGGAAAAAGTTCCCCCTTGAAGAACTTAACCAACCATTGAAAAACGCCTATTTTTTAGACGTTTTTTTGTGCTTTTATGTTCGCAAAAGTTTAAAGTCTTGCGCTAGGACCATGGGGATAAAAAATTTCTTTTTTTTGGCCCGCCCCCTTTTGAGGGCGTGTATAAAAAATCTTAAAAAGCAGAATAAAATGAACTTGAAAATATATTCCGCGAGGGGAAAAGGGTCCCCAAGGGCGTGTATAAAAAATCTTAAAAAGCAGAATAAAATGAACTTGAAAATATATTCCGCGAGGGGAAAAGGGTCCCTCTCACCGCCCCATACCTCCCCCCCAGGGACGTGCCGTGAGGTTTTCATCAAGGTGTTCACCACTAATATAAAATTAACCTAACAAAGCAAAAATCAATTTTTGGAAGAGAAGTAAATTACGCTTTTTAATAAAAATATTTCAAACACAAATCTAACCCCAATTCCTTGATTAATTGAATTTTTTTGGGAAAGTTCAAAATTTTGTATTAGCTTAAAAAGAAAGCTTATACCCATTTGGTATCAAAAAATATATTTTTAAGACCATGCACATATCCAGGGCTATATCTTGTGGCCAATTAACAACAACTTTTTTTTGTTGTTCTTTTCGTGAAATTTAGCTTTTTTACACAAAAAGTACAAAAACAAAACGTGCTATACATTTGTTGATCACAGATTTGGAATTAAGAGATGACGGTCTATAAGGATCACATTGGAGTTCCTAAAAATTTGTCTGTAAATTTGTTTGAAATTAAAAAACTGTTTTAAAACAAATTTTCCGTTGCATTAAATTTTGGCAAAAAATAATTTATTTTGCCAAAAATTTATGGTAAAACGCAATACACCCTATTTTCTTTATTTAAAAATATTAACAATTATCGATGTATATTCTTCCTCACACCATCACAATAAAATTAACGTGCATCAAACCTTAATGTTTTTCAATATTTAAAGCAAAAAAAAAATAAATTTTTTTATTGTTTTAAAAAAAAAAACATGTAAAAGGTGTGTTTTTTAGACACGAATTTTGCAACCTTGCATATAAAATTTAAATGATATCTGTATTGACAACCATAGGAAAAATCCCAAAGTATTATATGGCTTTCAAATTTAATCAATAGCTCTTTCCAGTAAAAAGATATCACCTCTTAAAGTTATGTGTGCTCCATGAATTACCGCACAAAAATGCCTTTAAATATTTAAATTTTGTTTGTTGTTTTTGTTGTAATTTAACTCTAGTTGAGTGTGCGCGACAAAGTTAAGAACAACCAACCCAACAACTTCGTTTGTTCTTTAAATTATGTCGCACATTCACTTAACTTTTGAAAACAATTGCATTAAAGGTAGGAACAGAACAAGCCCGGCACGACTTTTTCCATACGATTTGACAGTTAAAAACCGTGACCGGCACGGCAAAAAATTAAAACTTATTTTATTTGTTCTCCGGATTCTCTCAATCTCCCTCCCTCTCACACTCCAGGGTTGCCGCATTTTCACAACAATTTTTAATTTTTTCATTCACAATGGTGTAACAAACGTACAGTAGTGCCAACTTAGTCACATTGACTATGTGATAAGCGATTTTTTTCCGTAAAATTACTCTAATTTTTTTAAAAGTTGGCACCACTGAACAAACAAATGACATTTTTTGCCGTCGCCGTCCCCCGTCATTGTTTTGGGCCTATATTCTCCGGCAACGGCAACCGTCCCCCGTGCCGTGCTTGTTCTGTTTCTACCTTAATGCTTACAAAATTTAGCATAACTTTTTTATGAAACGACGGAAAATAAAGAATAATATACCAACTGAAAGTGTACATCTTCTGCTATGAGTAAATGACATATTATATGTGCAGAAATATTTTTGAACATTTGAAAAAAATTATAAAAATATAAAACTGACATATTTACGGGAAAAATGTTAGGTGTTCAGAGAACACCTCCGCACACTAGACGGAACGTCACTGCTCCCCCCTAAAACACCCCTGTCAATTTTTTATTTTTATTTTATTATATATTGGAGGGTATAAAAGATTCGGCACAGCCGAATGTAACACTTTCACTTGTTTTTTCTCGTTTTATTTCACAAAAAAGTTTGGTGAAAGTTAAACAAATGCACTTTTTTCCTTATAATTTTTTTTTTTAAATTTATTTATTAATAAATTTTCTATCGCTCTTACACACGAAAAGGCACACTGGAAAAATATATAAAATTACAAATGCATGAATTCAAAATTACACATGATACCTAAAATTACACATTTAATTTCTTTACCCAACACTATTTTTTCGAATTAATGTGGATTTAATGTAAATCATCAGAAAAGTGATTTGAAAAATTCATTCATGTATTAGTCTTTGACTCCACAATCAATGATATTTGTTGAAATTGTCCCGAAAGTAGTTTTTGTTAAAAAAATTGGTTTTTAACGGGAAAAACTTCTTGTTGGCAACAGTGATAACTGGATAATTTTCTATGTATGGTTTGTGAACTTGCTTTGGTACAATTTAAGTTAACCTGGCAACAGTTTGATTTGTGACATACCGGTTTTAAAATATACTTCCCTTTCTTTAATATGGCATCTTTACAAAATTCTAAACATATGGCATCACTGCTGATAAAATACTCGTTTAAAAGGTACCGAATACTCTCTTTTCAGTGAACAGAGGTCCAAGTCGTGTTGATATTGTCGGAGGCGGCGGCTGAAGAAAAAATTGTCGGCGGCGGCTTAAAGCCGGCTGAAGCCGATGACTTTTTAAAAAATTATTTATTTACAAAAATACTATAAACTGGATAAAAAACACTAAAAAGACACAATTTTTTAGTTATTACGAATTTGTTTTGTAATGTTAGTGGATTTATACGCCTTATTTTGAATGTTTTATTTTCTTTTTAGGGTTTAACCTTAAAATTGATTAGCCAAGATTTCAAATCCGTTTTCAAATAAGTTTGATTTGTTTAAAAATTAGGTCATAATCATAGAAAAGATTAGAAGGTACGCAGTGTTGTATTTGATGTATTTTCCAATATGGTGGCAAAATGCTTGTTCTTCCTCATCTCACACGTATTTAATATCAAATTAGATTCTTTGTTTATAAAAAATGGAATTTGTCTTTCATTTAATTAAATTTATTATTTATTTTTCTTTATTCAACGTTTTTTTAAAGAAAATACGCACTATTGATAGTTTAAAAACTTTTTTTTTTTCTCTTTTGTTTTTTGCTTTGTTGTTGTTCTCCTTTATGTTGCATTGTTTTTATTAAACGTCAAAAGTTACATAATGTGCTGTCACTAATACTTATTCAAGCGAAATACGACTCTGTTACACTTCTATTTTTTTCTATGGTCATAATCAATTGAACAGGTATTAAGTGAACAAAAATAAAGAAAAAAACATAATTTTAATATATATTTTGTAACAAAAAAAATATTTTCTTCTAAAAATATCGGCTGAGTCTTTAGCCGAAATAAGCCGCATCAATCGGCGGCGGCTTGGAATCAAAAATAAAGTCGGCGACGGCGCCAAGCCGGCTTTGAGCCACTCGACTTGGACCTCTGTTAGTGAAACGTCACTTTATTGCTAATTTATTTTTGTTAAAAAAATCTAAAGAAAAACACAGATAAAAGCAAAAAAAATAGTAAAAATTCAATTAATTTATGGATAAAATAAGAAAAATACTTTGTGGCTGATAGAAAATGAAGTGAAAATTAATTAACAATAAAAGAAATTAAACAAAAATCTTTTTTTAACAATTAGTCACTGTTTGTTGCGGCCCAAGAAAAACAAGAATTTTGTAGAACAAAAAAACAAGTGCCATTAGAAACTGGAACTATAAATTCCTGAGAATTTTCATATATCGGTAAAAAAAATCATTATCAACAAAATGTCCTTTGTAAAAGATTTATATCTTTGTAAAAATCTTGATGATTTGGAAAAAAATTCAGAAATTCCCGATGTCCGGCAAAAAAAGATGAAATTGTAAGTACAGTTTTTAACACTCACATAAAATATACAATTTCATTTGCATTGCATTTTCCTAATTAGGTTATTAGAAACTGCAAAAAAACTTTATACTGAAGCTGAGAAATACTATGTTACGGGCGATGAAGAGATGGCTTATGTTTTCTATACAAAATATTTTAATCTTCTCAATAGCATACATAAAAAACCCGACTATATTGAGAGCAAACCATTGATAAGACAAATGCTGGGCGATAATCGTACCAACAAACAAAAAATGGATCGTTTGGAAACATTAACAAGATCATTGGGTAAACGTTATGAAAGTTTGAATGCAAAACTAAATCCAGCTTCAACACAAACATCGGTGTCAAATTTTGTCACTTCATTAGCATTAAAAAATAATGTTCGTTCACGTTCTAATTCTCCAAAAGTGAACAACATAGACGATGATTCCTCATGGCGTTTAATGTCTTGTCAGCAATTATTTGATGCCATGAAAACACAAGATGTTTTGGTAATGGATTGTCGATCTATGGATGATTATAAAGTATCACATCTTACATATGCATTGTCTTTAAATGTACCACAAGAGTTTATACATGCAGGGTAAGTTTGTTTTTGATATGTTTTCTTATCTTTTTTTAATTTGAGCTGCATTCATAGTAATTTTTAAAAATGATTTTCTATTTTTAGCATGTCTGCCGGTAAATTACAAGATAGACTGGATAATGAATCAAAGATGTTGTGGTCGGCTAGAGCTATTAAGAATCAAGTGGTTTTAATGGATTGGATGACTTCAAGTGCTAATCCAGCTGAGGGTACACCAATTGCCATACTATTAAATATTTTACAAAATGTATGTTTAATTTCATCTTTATACCATTATTAAGGGAAAATGTTCATGTTTTTAAAAACTATTGGTTCGAAAAATATTTTTACAGAGAATTACATCCCAAAATCTCAGAAATTTTCTTCAACATACATAAATCTCTCTGAATATGAAAATTGTTCAAGAGAACAAATTTTTCCGAAGTGCTAAAATTGTAGTACGTTTTAAAAAAAGTACCAAAAATTTATTTTTTTTTAAAAAAGTACAAAAAAAATACTTTTTATTAAAATGTACTATTTTGGTACTTTTTAAATAAAGTTATATTTTGGTACGTTTTTTTTTTAAATTTTATTAAAAAAGTACAATATGAGTAAAAGGAAAAGTACTTTTTATAAAACGTTATAAATAAAAATACTTTTAATAAAAAGTTATAAATTGGTACTTAATATAAAAGAGTGTTTTAAATAAAAAAGTACCGTTTTAGTACTTTTTTTAAAAAAATACTTTTTTGGTACTTTTTTAAAAAAAAAAGTTTTATTTTGTTAGTTTATAAAAAAAGGACATTTCATAAAAAGTAATACGTATTTTTGTTATTTTGTAAAAAGGACTTTCTTTAAAAAAGGTACTTTTTTGGTACTTTTTGAAAAAGTACTATTTTGGTACTTTTAAAAAAAGAACTATTGTTGTACTTTTTTTTTTAAAAAAAGTACTATTTTGGTACTTTTCTAAAAATTTATTTTTTGATGCATTTTATAAAAGGTACTATTTTGGTAATTTTTATAAAAAAAAAAATACATGGTAAATTAATTTTTCATAAAAAGTACCAAATAATACTTTTTTACATAATTTTTGGTAAAACAGAAGTATTTTTTATAAAAACGTACCAAAAAGGTACTTTTAATAAAAAGTTATACTTGTTGCAACATTTTTTACAAAATTTTTGGTAAAACAGAAGTACTTTTTATAAAAACGTACCAAAAAGGTACTTTTAATAAAAAGTTATACTTGTTGCAACATTTTTTACAAAATGTTTACAAAATTTTAAAATTTCCTACAGGAACATTATCTTAGAAAAGTCTAAATTTTTTTTTTAAATCTCATAAAACTAAATTAATACTTTTTAATTTTTTTTCCAGTGGGATCCTGATGTTACCTATCGTTCGCCCATTAAAATTTTAGAAGGTGGCTATGAATATTTTGTTATGATGTATCCTACACATTGTACAAATCCTACCGTGATGGCACCATCATCACCCCAAAATGATTCAAATCTCATTGATGATATAGAATATCCATCAGTATTTGATATACAAATGAAAGATGAAATATTTTCAAGTACAATAAAAAATATAAAATTATCTCCCCTACCTACCACTACAAATAGGCCGGCTATTGATAGATCCAGCAAACAGGCAGCTATTAAGACTTATGATGAAAAACAAAATGTCATACATGAAATTGTCAAAGAGCAGGAAACTCTTTTAGAAAAGGCTAAAGAAAATGATGAAGAACTACAAAAGGTGGCTCAACAATGGAATAATATCTACGATAAAAAACAATTGAGTAACGCGGAACAAGAGCTTCTTTATAATATGATGCAATTGGAAAATGCTGCAGAAGATTTTGTAAGTCTTTATAATAATTAGTTCAAATTTTGATAAGATTTTAATTAAGTTTTCCTATTTTTCTTATTTAATTTAGAAATTGGAAAACATGCGCTTGCGCGAAGAACTCGAAGAGTACAAACGTCGTGAACAGGAAGATAAACTAAATCTTCCTCTACAAATAAAAGTAGAAGTAGATAAGGCTACTAAAGAAATTGAAGCCAAAATAGAGGAAAGACAACGTTTAGATGAACAATTTGAAAGAGAAAAACAACAACGTGCTATACAATTGGCTATTGCGCGTGAAAATAAACGTCATTTAAGTGCTAAACTTATAGAAAATGAACAATTTGAGGTAACCAAAGATGAGATAGAGGATGAAGAAGAGGAACCGGAAATGTTGCAACAAAAACATAATATACCACAATTTGATCGTTCTGTTAAGCCTCAGTTGGCAGCAGCTCGCCTGCCACCACAAGCTCAATCGAATAATATTTATGAATTACAAAGACAAAGAGATTTTTCACCTGTGCCTGGAGCAGTGGTAAGTTTTTTTTTTTACGGATTTAACTTCCCAATTGGCAACGTCCTCGAGCCATCCTCAGTGACGGAGCGGTGACATGTCAGAGGCACTGCTGACATCCACAAGACATTTTTTCAAAATGTCCTCACTCAAAGTCAGCAGTGGTCAGGGCTGACCTATGGGGACATGTCACCTAAGACTTCTTTGGAGAAATGTCTGACATAGGTAATGCGAAAATACAAAAAAATTTCCTTTAATTTTTAGTTTTATCCATTTTCCTTTATAAATTATCTTTCTCATATTTAGAAAAGACTTTTCGCCTTTTTTAGTCCCAACTGGATTTGAACCTGGAACCTCCAGTTTATTAATCCCACACCTAACTACTTGTTCCAAACTTTATTTTGAAAATTTTTTGTCTATTTATTACTTTTATTCTACTTGTTAGATTTTGATTTTATTTTAAATAAATCGAGTTTAAATTAAATAATTTAAATAAAAGATTTGCCCAGATTTAAAATTCTAATTTAATATACTGCTATTCTGAAGACATTTCCTTTTAGACGTCTTAGAGCAATTGTCCACACTCTTAAAGCAAACATTCAGTGCTGACAATGTTAGGACATGTCATCAAGGATTACCTATGATTTGTCAGAACCTGAAGACATTTCCTCAAGGAATCACTGTGGAAATTTCCTCAGTGACACATTTTCCAACTGGGTTTTTTAATAAAACATTTGTTCAAAAACATTGTCCGTTTTTATACCCTCAACGTAGTGGTAGATTGTGTTTATAAGTTTGTCATTCCTTTTGTAACTCGTCGAAATATCGGGTAGGACCCCATAAAGTTTATCTATAACAATGAGATGACTGTATTTATAAAATGATTATTTGTTGTTGCTTCGACCAGCTTGGTATTGATTTAGAGCGATATCAATTCTGCAGTTTTAAAGTTATTAACAAAATAGTAAGGACGCCTTTAAAATGTTAGTACATTTAACATAACCTAAAATGCAAAATGCTTTAATTCGGTTGCTGGTAATTAAAAATAAAGTTTTTTACTAAAAATACAAATTTTCTAGTCAGAATTTTTGAACTATTTTAATTTTTTAGTTAAAAAATAAAAATTATTACAAACGTATTTTCATATATGGAGGGTATTCATTTTTAAACTTTGACCGCTGGTAGCCTACTGAATGCCCTTGCAAAATTTTTTTCAAAAATAAGCAACATTTAATTTTATGTTGATTTTTGCCTTAAAACTTTTGAAATAATGTAAAAAATATAACTTTAGTAAACTTTCATACTTAAGATACTTGTTTGAAGGGTTTAAGCTAGACTTCTGCCAAAAATCTGTCTGTGGAACATCAGTAAAACACGAAGAACACCCAAAAATAAAATGTTGCTTATCAAGTTTTTGCAGTAAGCCCTTCAATTGACATTTCTGAATTTCACTTAGGATTTTAAAATTTCAATTTTGTTTTTTTAAATTTCAATTGAGATTATATTTGATTTTTCTAAATTTCAATTGGGATTTCTATGTTTTTATTGTGCTTTTCTCAATTTCAATAAATCAATTGTGATTTCTAAATTTAAAATTTTCTTTTTCCAAATTCTTACTTGGGGGTTTCTAAATTTTAATTATGCTTTTGAAAATTTTAAATGGGATTTTTTGAATTTCAATTGGAATTTCTGAATTTCTATTGGGATTTCTGAATTCAATTGGAATTTCTAAATTTCAAAGCATAAGTGTGCAATTACAATTCTGGCGTTGGCTTTGAATTTTGTGTAAAGAGAGGGCGTTTGATTTAAACAAAGGCTTTGGCTTTGAATTTTGTTCTGGCATTTGTTTGTATACACACACACAAAGAAGAACAGAAATATAATTATTTGGTGGAAGAAAAATAAATTTTTCCTGAATTTTTTTTTTTCGGTGAAACATAAAACTCTTTTGGTTTTTTTATTGATATTTTTTTGATACTTGTTTTTTTTTATAATAATTGGCGGTAAATTATATTTTCACTTTCTTTTATATGTACTTTTTTTATAATTTTCCAATACACAGATGTGTTTTATAAACAAGATGTGTTTCATAAACAAAATCAACCCTTTTTTTGTAAAAGATTGGCAACGCCAAAGCAAAAATAAAATACTCACGAGAGAGCAAAGCCAAGAAAATAGAATTGATTCTATTTTGGTTTTGAAACGCTAGCGTAGGCTTTGAATTTTGTTCTACATACAAAATGTATGGGAACAAGCAAAATTCAAGGCCAACGCCAGAATTGTAATTGCACACTAAGGCTCAATTACTTCGATATTTTGAATTCAAATAATTGCTCAATTGTGATTTGGAGAAAGTTGTCTCTCTCTCAAATAAGGCAATAATAACCAGTGTTGCCATTTCCAAAATGAAGAAAAGCGCCAAAATGTTGGAAAAAAGGGTAAAAAAGCGTAAAAATATACAAAAAAAAGGGTAAAAAAGCGCCAAGAGGAAAAAGTGAAAATTTAAAAATTTATTTTGAAAATGAACTTTTTCGCTATGAAAATAACATATAAAAAAGGTTAAAAAGGGGTAAAACTTGCACATAAAAGGGGTAAAAAGCGCCAAAACATAAAATTTAAAAAACATATGATTTTTTCATGAATTTGCCTAATTTTTTGATACAAAACTAAAATTGCAATTTAAATTACTACAATAATATTTCGACAACAATAAACACAAAATTAAACATAAAAACATTTGTCTTTATAGAAAAATAAATAATTTTCAAATAAATCTGTTTGATTGTCGCACTCGTTAAGCCACAAAATAGTTTTTTTTTATAAAATACCTCTTTTGTGAATGATATTTTTGATAGCTTTGATTTGAATAAATTTGATTGTAAATACTTGAAGGCAATTTAGAATTTATCCAACAAATTTCAGAATTGTTTAAGAAAAAAAAAACTGTCAAGAAAAACGTACAAAAATTATAGTTTTGTAACAAAAAAAAAATAAATAAAATAAATAAAAAATAAATAAAAGCGTCAAAATGGCAACACTGATTCCGAAGTGTTTAAACACTCATTTAAGACTCCAAAATGGGCTCAAAAAATATAACAGAAATTTCAAATTATTGTATGAAAGTGGTTCATCCAAAAGAGCCCTCATTTTAGTTTCCAAAATGACTCCAAAAAAAGATTCAAAAAGGGGAAATTTTGTTCATACTTTGGAGTCTGTTTGGAGTCATTTTGGACTCTTTTTAAAAAGTGGGGTTTCTGGGTGCTATTTTTGCTGTTTTTTTTTGTTATATAAAAGAAAAAATGCGTACATCTTGAAATCAGATCTGTTTATTTCAAAATCGTTTTAATGGTTCACAACACTTCTAAATTAAAACAAAATACAATATACATACACATATGCAAATATATAAAAATTACAACAAATTTCTTCTTTTTTCTTCTCTGCACAACATTCCACGTTCTTCGATCTTGAAACATGTATTCATTTAAAACATTCTCCCTTTTTAGTGGTTTTTATGTACATAAAGCGTCGTTATAGAAAATTATTTTCTGACTTTATTTATTTTGATAGAAAAAAAATATTTGTTGACTCCAAAAGCAATAATTTTTTTGAGTCTTTTTGGATGGCTCAAAAAATATTACAATTTTAAACCTTTTAGAAGTCAATTTGAAATATTTTTTTTACGAAACAATTTTCTTCATGTTTTAGGTTCCTTTTGGACTCCAAACAGATGGTTTTATATTGAATCCAAAAATTGAGTGTTTTTGGAAAACAAATTTGAAAACTCAAATAAAATGTTTCATTTTTGAATCTTTTTTGACTCCGAAAAATGAGGGTTCCAAAAATATTTATTATTTAGATTCATTTAGGAGTCTTTCATTTTGAGCACTCCGAATTTTGTTAGCTGGGAAGCGTTTAAAACAAAATTATAGACGAAAAATAATTTGCGTTTTAAATTGTTTGTTTCGACATTAACCGAAATAGAGGCAATTAATCGAGGAATCGTTTAATCGATTAACCGAATTGGAAACACTTTTTTATATAGAAACTTTTAGATTCTTAAACATTCGTTCTTGGATTTTAAAACATTTTTTTTACAGAAAAAATTTCAGAGTCTTAATCCTATTTACTATCGAAAACTATTGTGATAACTAGCGTTGCGATTTCCATGCATGTTTTTTGTCGATAGTAGTGTTTGGGAATTCCCGGACTTTTTAATTTCCCGGGAAACGGGAAATTAAAAATGAATTTCCCGGGATTCCCGGAAATCCCGGCAAATTTTCGCTATGAATTAGTGTTTGGGAATTCCCGGACTTTTCAATTTCCCGGGAAACGGGAAAAATTAATAAAAAAATTATTAATATAAATCATAAAAAATATTAAAATTTGATTATCTTTTTATTGAAAACAGTTTTATTAGAGATAAACAATTAATTAAAACATAAAAAATCAAAACATAAAAGTTAAAAATCCTGAAATACAATAAAACAAACCAAAAAAAAATATTGCAACTTTTTCCTTCACAAAAAATCGCAAAAAATAGCTAAAAATCGCAAAAATAAAACTGCGTTATTCGAGAAAAAATGTTAATTCTAGGTTCAAAATTTTTATATTTTTTTGACAGTCTTAGCAAAATTATCATTAACCGACGTATATTTTTTGACTTTTTAAGTTTTTTCATGATATTAACATACTTTTTACACTTGGTCAGTTTTCCTATGAATATATATTTGCACTTTTCTTCCAAATAGAAAAAATACAAAAAATATCAATTTAATTATACCTGTATGTAAAAAAAATGGTAAAAATTAAAGTAAAATAAACGTTTTTATGTTTAAAGGTTTAGGGGCCTATTCACAAAAAAAGTCATAACTCAATCATAACTAAATTTTTTCTATGTGGTTGTTGTAAACAATCATAAAAATAACTCAAATTTTGTTTGAAAATTTCAAAAAAATAAAGACCTGCTACCCACATCGTCTCAAAATTGACAAATAATTTTAAATTTTGAGACTTTTTATGATTGTGTTTACAACAAACACAGGGAATATGAAGTTTAAAAATAATAAAATTAGTCATAACCAGTCATAACTGTGAATAGGCCTGTTATTTTACTAAATTCCCGGATTTCCCGGGAAAAATTAAAAAAATTCCCGGGAATTCCCGTCAGTGTTTTCCCGGGAATTCCCGGGAAATCCGACCCGGGAATTCCCGGACCCCAAACACTACTATGAATATAAATCCTTAAAAAATATTAAAATTTCACAAAATTGTTGTTTAAGACTGTTTTATTAGAAATAAACAATATGTTTACAACTAATTAAAACACAAAAAACAATTAAAATGTGGCATAAATGTAAGAGAAGTAAGAGAGAAAAACTAAAAAAAAATTAAAAATTTTTGCGTTTTGTAGCAAAAGACTATTCAAGACCTTTCAAGCTCCAAACTCATTCACTAAAATACCAATTCAGCGTGTTTCGCGCTAGATTTAACGTTTTCTGACCGCCTTAAAAGCGAATTTTTTAAACCCAGCGCGTTTAAAAAAAAAATCGCTGAACTTGCGCGTTTTTACTTTTTAATTCAGCGTCTTTAGCACTTGCTTTCTACAACTAATCACTTTGAGAAAAAATGTACATTTTACAACAGAAACATCCTAATAACAGTATTAAATCCATACTTTGTTGAAAATTAAACAAAAACATGTGATTTTATAACAAAAACAGAGAAAATTTTGATTGAAAATTATATTTAGCAATTTTTTAGACTTATTTTAGATTTTATAAAATTTTTTATTAAAACCGTTAAATGAAAAATATTTTTTTAGCGCTTTTTGTCTCTTTTCACTTTATTCAAATTGAGCGCTTTTTGAGTTACTATTATGCGTGTTTTGGCTGTAGAAAGTTGCCATCACTCGTTTGAGTGGTGTTTTTTAAACAATTTAAAACTTTTTCTGTTAAAATATATTTAAAATTAAATTAAAATAAGCATTTTTTTGTAAAAAGGTTTATTTTATAAAATTCTCGTCAGAGTTTTCCCGGGAATTCCCGGGAAATACGACCCGGGAATTCCCGGACCCCAAACACTAGTCGATAGTCTAAAAACGATATCGACCAATTATCTTTCAGAGTCAAAAAATTTGCGTTAAAATGGCATCGATTTGGTTTTGCATATTTTTGGTGAAAATGCATATTTTTGGATATTTTGGTTTTAAGTGCATATTTTGCATATTTTTTTTTTTTACTATTTTAAAAATTTATTTTGAAAATAAGAAAAATTATTTTATTTCATTTTTTTTTTTATAGATTTGTCTTAATTTTGAAAAAAAAATCTTACTTATATAAAGTTTTAAATCTTAATATTTAAACCCGGGGTTTTTTATTTGCTTTTTAAGTAGTTTTTCGTATGGAAACAAGATTTTTATTGAACACATTTTATTTTTTTAGTGCATATTTTGAATTTTTAGCGCGTATTTTTACCCACCCCGTAGGAAAAATGTGTCTCTCGATCCGAAATCAATTATCCCGTGAATGGTGAAAACAGGACATATCACTAAAATGCCTATCACGTGACCGGAGACAATAGGACAAAACCAAATTTTTACTAGTCCCGAACAAAATTTTAAAATTTTCTAAGTCCCAGACACTTATTTTGCGTTATGTAGTAAAAAATTTCATCAAAAGTTATTTTACAAAACAAAATTCATAAATTTTGAACATTTTTCCAAGTCCCGAAATTTTTTTTGAAAATTTTCGAAGTCCCAGACATAAAACTTTTTTGACAATTTTTTTTGCATTGTGGAATAACAATTTTTTTAACGCAAACAAATTGAAAATTTTGCTAAGTTTCGAAAATTTTTTAAAATTCCCGTTCACAAAAGTTTGTCAATTTTTTTGGCGTTTTGCAGTAAAAAAAAATCATTAAAAATGCTTTTACGATTTTTTTTTAAAAATTTCTAAGTTCTAAGTTCCGGCACGGGTTGTGTTCCTAGGGGACATGTCCAGTGACATGTCACCTAGTGATATATCCGGAGCTGTGACACCTAGTGATATATCCGGAGCTGTGACATTCCCTAACAAAATTGATAGATATTTTTATATAAAAGGTGTCGACTTTGTGATAGGTGTTTTGGTTACGTGCAGTGACGGTCCGTGAAGTTGTCACTGGTTGTTCTCTACTTCATTAAAATATCAAAATTATGTATATAATGTATGTTTTTCTGTACGTAACACGCTCCCGTGATAGACCAAGTCTAAATTTTATTATTTGTAACTGACATGCAGCCAAAATTCAATTTTATGCTCCATTTATTTGCGAAATAATGTTTTTTGTTAATTGTCGATGTGGTGAGGCAACAAAATGACCACAAAATAGAATTTGGGCTGCATCTCACTCAAAAATATACAAAACTAATAAGATCGGATCATTATCTAACTCAGGAATACGTTAGGTCCAGGAAAACATGCATTTTATATGTTAATTTGCTGTTTTTAAAAATTAGAGAACACCCACTGACAACTTCACGGACCGTCACTGGTTACGTGACCTATCATGGACCTTTCACTTTTCCTGAAGGGTAGTGATAACTATAAGGCATTTTTCTATTTAAACATTTTTATATTCTGAATCATTTTCTTAGATTCTAGAACATTTTTTCTGCAGAAAAAGTCTCATAAAAATCCTCACATTCGCTATGCAAGCATTTCTGAATTAAATTTAAACCCTAAAACTAAACTACACATAAACAAATAAAAAAGTGAACTTCGACTTGCCGAATCCATGAATACAACCTAGAACACAAAAAAAATCGGAATATTTGAATTATTTTTTTGGAAAAGCGGATTTTATACTGAAAAATATTGTTGCATACTTATGGGCTTAAATTTGATCGAAAGCGACTAATTGGTCTTTTTATGACTAACAGACACATTTTATTTATTTTTGTCTAAAATTTTAAAAATAATTTCCTTATTCACGTTTATTGAAAATTTGCTATTAGCATTAATCATACGAAGCAACAGTTAAAAGTCGTCATCATCAACATTTAAATACAATTTGAACTTTCTGCTAAAAAAATCAATAAGTTTAAAAATCTTTTTCCCTTTCAAAAGGTCACGTTTTAAACCCGTCCAATAGTTGGAAGAGTAAATAAATGCAATTGTTTTAAGATTATTTTTAAACGTATTAAAAATCCCAGGTACTAATTTTAAATTTACAAAACCATGACCACCAAAATTTAAAAAAAAATGAAAGCAAACAAATGTCTGTATTCTTAAGCACATGTTTTAAACCGTATTTTTTCATTCCATCACATTTTACTTTTTCTCTATTTTTAAGTTTATTTTCTTATTTTTAACAATTTTCTTTTACGCATGTTTAAAAAAAAATGCGCCTTACTATTTATTTTGGTATGGTCTTTAATGTTGTTTTTAGGCCATAGAACTTTTTAGTTTTATACGGTGTTTTAACAAAGAATGTCGCAAAGTTTAGAGGGTCTAAGAAAATTTCATTCCATAAAAAATTTAAAATTTATTGTAAATTTTACTATTAAATTATGATGATTATCGCTGGAGTTAAAATACAATTACCTGCATCAACATATCGTTATAGATCATCACGTCCAATTAAAAAGGTGTGCACAAAAATATATAGTATACAAATAGGATGAACAATTTTAATAAAATTGAATGCATATTTTAGGGCGTCATTTTGTATCAGTTGTTAAGCAAACAATTCGGCAAATCAATTTTTGGTTGTAATTGAAAGCATACATTAAGGCGTAGATTTGGTTCATTATATGCAATGTTATGTTTATATGTCCCAGAATATTTTGAAAACAAACTGCTTAAGCCAATTAAAATGTTGGACTTTATTAATTTAGAATGTTTAGCATCAAAAACATATTTTTATATCCTGCAACCAATGTATAGGGGTATGCTCACTTTGTCATTCGATGTAAACGCATAGAAATATTGTTCTTGGATCCCATAAAGTATTTACGTTATAATGAGGCCCGTTTCTGAAAGAATAATGCTGTTCACACCAAAACAGATATACTGGCTAAGTTTTGTCACGAATATGTGTTATTGTCATAGGGAGGTTTGTAATTAGGAAAAATTGGACCAGGGGAAGAGTCACCCTTGAAGAACTAAAACACCTTCTAAAACCCCAATTTTTTTATTAATAATCTTTTTAACAGTTTTTTTTTTCTTCACCAAATTTCGTTATAAGTTTGACATTCCGTTTGTCTCGTCGAAATATATGTAGGTCTGGGACCTTATGAAGAATGATCGATTCAATGACATTCTAGCAATGTCCGTCTGTTGAAAGGACAATTACGGCCAAACTAAGGGGTGGTCCAATAACAAGTATCTTTTTAAAAATGCAATAAAATGATCAATACTCAACTTTTTTTGGAATGTTATGGCTTTATTTGAAAGAGCAAACATTCCCATTTTTTATGGCAAACGACTTCATTGATGCGTCCTCGGCTTGCTCCGCTGTATCGCGTTGTAGCGCAGTACTGCGCTGCCAAACTGCACGTTTTTCGAAAAAAAGTTTTTAACCGAAATAAAGCACTCAAATGAGGTAATGTTAACAAACAAATTGCTACATCGTGGGATCGTAAAACTCGCACGGTATTGTAAAGAATCCAATTCATCTATAGGAAGCAACAGATTTGAGTAGCAGCATCATTACACAATATTTTCAAAAATACAGCTGAAAACCCCATTTTCGTCAAAGATGAGCGCTACAGAGCCATGATTACCGACTTTTTGTTGGCCGTAATAGAATATATCAACTTGGATGACATTTCTTTTCAGAAGTATGTCGCAATATGTCCCTCAGTCCATCAAACAATCGTTTGTGAGATAGAACCAGAAACATTAGAAAAATGGGTGCCGATGAATGAAGTCGTTTGCCATAAATAATGGGAATATTTGCTCTTTCAAATAAAGCCATAAGGTTCCAAAACTATTGAGTATTGAATGTTTTAAAAAGATACTTGTTATTGGACCACCCTGTATTACTCAGATATGACAGAAACTTAACAATTTAGCTTGTTGTTGGTCCGAGAAGTTTTTTTAATGCGATATTGGTTCAGCGGTTTAAATGTTATTGAAATTTTTATACATTTTACATAACCTTAAAATACAAAATGCCTTAATTCGGTTGGTGGTTGGCACGTGGAAAAATTTTTTTGTTTTTATCAAAAAAAAATTTTCCGTGGAAAAATGTTTGTTGAAATTGCGATCACGGCCAAATTACTGCAAAGATATGTCTGTAACTTATTTATTTTGCTTGTAGTTCCTTTGAGAAATTTGGTATTGCATTTGAGCAATGTCGATTGATCCGTTTAAAAGTTATAAGCAAAAAGTTAAGAACACCTCGAAAATGTTGGTACATTACACATGACCTAAATGTAAAAAGTGCTTTAATTCGGCTTCAGGTTGATATATGTGAACAGAATTGGGTATCAAACGGTATTTAAACAAGTACAAACATATTTAAAAAAAAAATTAGTGGATTTTTTTTTCACAATTTTTTTTTTTTTGCAAATAATCTTTTTTACATTGTGGAGGGTATTAATACATTCGGCAATGTATTAATACATTCGGCAATGTTTACTTGTTCTCATTAGTATTGCTTACGCTTTGTTGCATATCTTTGGGATTTTAACATTCTATTATTATTAGCATATCTTTAAGGGGTTCTTCTTTTTTTTTTTAATATTCCGCAATAAAATATATATTTTTTTAAATGTCCAAAAATACTTTGAATTTTTCGTTATCTTTAGCCATAAAATATCCCATGGCTATATAAATATTTAAAATGTTTTCCATTTTTAGGTGTGTGTAACGTAAATTAATTGTTTTTGATTTTATCGTTTGCCTAAAAGAATAAATTTTGGCAACTAATTTTAAATAGGCTTTTGAAAAAAAAAATGCCCAATGAACACTTTAGTTGCAAAGAATGAGTAGTAATCAAAAAATCTTTGTAAAAATTTTAAGTTTTTATATCTAAGAAATCTAATACACATTTATATCCTTGGAAAAACATTTGCTATAATCATGAGTTTCGCAAAGTATTTATTTTAAATTTTTTTTATTACTTTGAACATTTTTCTTAAGATTTTTAAATCTTTTATTTAAATTTTTTTTAAGCTTAAACTCAAAGAAAACCTAAAATTCTTACGATTTTCAAATCTTTTCATAGCCAAGATACAAAGAACACTTAACAAGTGCATGGTTTTGAACTTGACATTCATATAATATGTCAATAACACCGTTAATATTTCATTATATTTCATATACAATTTTTTGTTTATCCTATTTCATATTTAAACACACCCTCTGTATATTCTAATATATGAAACCTTAGGGTGACCATTGTTTTATTGGAATTTTTGTTAATACTTCAAGTTTATAAAAAAAATTAATTTTTTGACATTTGAGTTTTCACAGTCTTCCCTATATTTTTCCAATAGGGTTAAAACTTTTGTGGTACAAATTTGAGTTCAATCGAGTAACATTAACCGTTACGCCTGGCGAAACATTTTTTTTTTAATTTCTCAAAAAACAAATTTGTTGAAACAAAGAAAAAAATTTTTTTATAAAAAGTTTGCGGAAAAAATGTAAAAATTATAAAACAAATTAATTTTGATAAGATTTTTTTTTTTTAATTTTTTCAACGATTTTTATATCTCCACTTAGCGGTAGATTGTATATAAATTAGTCATTCCGTTTGTAACTTATCGAAATATCGGTCTGTGACCCCATATATTATTGATCATTGATTCTAAGACATTCTTGCGATGTACGTCTGTCTGTTGAAATGGCGATCACGGCCAAAATATTACACAGATGTGACTAAAACTTAACATATTCGCTTTTTGTTGCCCTGAGCAGTTTGTTTTTGCATTTGAGCGAAATCAGTACAGTGGTTCAAAAGTTATGAAAGAATATGTAAGAACACCTCAAAATTGTTGGAACATTCAACATAACCTAAAAATACATCAATTCGGCTGCTGGTTGACACTTGTGAACAGAATTGATCACCGAATGGTATTTAAACAAATATAAACAAATTAGGTGTGTTTCAGAACTTTCCGGGTAAAGTTCGGCAAAATGAGAGAAACAAACCAATAACGCTAAAATATTTTCGTAAGAAAAATTACTTTAAACAAGAAAACAAATTGTAAAAGTTTATTTTAATAATAAATTTTTTTTTGTATATAACAAACATAACACATTCCCTTGGTTTAGTTCTCTATTTTATTTAAATTTCCAATTTAGCTTCACAAAAAAACAGCTATTTTTTCAACATCTGACTGTTACCAATTTACCCGAAAAAAAGTGCGGGTAAGTTCGGTAAAATGAGAAACTAATTTATTCTCTCAAAAACTCTCTCATTAACCCAATTTTTGCGTACGGGAACGCTTTTCGGGCTGGTTTGGGTACCCGCGGTAACGTTGTGGAACGATCCTATTTTTTTACAAAAAAAAAAATTCGCCGAATTTTTTTTCACCAATAATTTTTTTTTCGCGGATTTTTTATTTCAAAAAATGTTTTTTGTTTTTTTTTTGCAAATAAACTTAAAAATAATATTAAAAACTCTTGTACATAGACCTTCTTGAAGGCCAGCAAATGATATGTTAATAGAATTTGGTACCGCATATTCGACAACAAAAACCTTGCAGTGAAATATCCAACGCAGGGATGTTAAATAGGGTTTTCAATTTTCTACCAACTTTCACAAAAAATTGTACTTTTTTGACCCTCAAGGTACCATTTTTTTGTCTTAATTAAAAACATGAAAGTGTTAAATTCGCTTGTGCCGAATCTTTTATACCCTCCAACATGCAAACAGATATAAAATAATAACATTTTCTCAAGGACGTTTTTGAAAAATTTCTTAGAACCTGGTCTGCGGAAAAATGTCTCAGTGTCCGAAACTTTTTCTACAGGAATAACTCTCACAACTTAAGAATTTTTCGACAGAAAATATGTTCCTGATTGTGAGTGAACATGAGAGAACATGCAAAATGTATCTGAGAAAAACAAAAAATTCATCAAGATCTAAAATATCTCTACTATCTTACTTTTTTTTATGAATAAATTAAGTTTTTGTCTATGGATAGTTGACTGAGACTTCTGTGAAAAATTCTGAAACTTTTTCTTTGATAAAAGTGAGTAAGAATTTCATCAAGTGAACAGTTTATTCGAAAAAGGACGAATAGACAACTTTTTCGAAAACACATTTTTTGCATAAATGGGTTTTTAAGCAAAGCTCTACAATCCTCTGCAAAAATGTTTGTAAAATTTTGATTTTTTGTCTAAAAAAAACGCCTTTAAAAGTGCAATTCAGTAAAGAACAAAATCTAGGGTCCTTCAACGATATTTCAATGAAATTTAAATTTTTAAAATGTACCAAATGAGTCGCGGTAGTACAATGGTACTTTTGAAGCTCAAAATGTACCAAAAAAAAGTACAATTGTACCAACTTTAACATCCCTGATCCAACGGATTCTTATAGACTTTGCTCTCCTGAATCCAAATTTGCCATCCATTTTTTTCTAGCAAGTACCGTTTTTAAAATATATGCTGTGAAGAAGTCAAAAAACCAATAATTTCGCACTTTTTGGTGTCCACTGTTATGTTGCTTCCAACAGATATGACTTGATTTCATATAAAGTGGACCTTCTGATTCCAAAACTGCAATCCAAATTTTTCTAGCATGTTCCGTTTTCAAGATATTCGCTTTTGAAATTTTCGCGTATAAAAATTTTCAAACGCGAATATTTCGAAAACAGAACATGCTAAAAAAAGTTGAATTGCAGTTTTAGAATCAGGAGGTCTATTTAGTATGAAATCAAGTCCTATTTTTGTAAGAATATGTAACAGCCCTGTAGGAAGCCTGGGGTCAAGTGTCTCCAAGTCAACACTTTTGTCGACTATTTTGGGTGACTTTTTGGTGACATTCACTAGTGGACCACCAAAAGTGCGAAATTATTGGTTTTTTAACTTATTAACAGCGAAAATCTCAAAAAATGTACGTGCTAGATTGAATGGCAGATTTGGACTCATGGGAGCAAAATCTATAAGAATCAGTTGAATATTTCACGGGGAGGTTTTTGTTGTCGAACAGTGTAATTATTTAGCAATAACTCCAAAACAGGATCAGCTAGGATTTTCGAGTTAACGATTTTTAAAGTTAAAAATGAAGAGGAGTGAAATGCCATTAGCCGATTTTGTCACCATTTTAACACAACATAAACTTGGTTAAAGATGGGTGTGTACTAAGGTCGCATCCCACTTGCATCAATTTATTTTTTTAATTCAAAATTCCTTGAATTTCTAAAATGTTAAAATTATTGTCACCCTATAACATACATTTATAATATAAATAAACCTTATTCCTCTTTTAAATCAATTTCTTATATTCTTTTTTTATTTTATTTTTAAGGGTCGCGGTTTAACTGGCTTAAAAAATTTAGGCAATACGTGCTACATGAACAGCATTATACAATGTCTTAGCAATACACCACAGTTGGCCGAATATTGTATTACGGATAAATATAAAAACTACATAAGTCGTAATAATAAAACAAAAGGACAAATTGTCGAGGAAGTTGCTGCCCTTATAAAAGTCTTATGGAATGGCAACTATAAATGTGTAGCCAGCAAGGATTTGCGTGTAAGTTTAACATTTTAATTTTTACTGTTCAAAACTATTTTCAATATTAAATTAATTTATGTTTTTCCATTTCTTTTGTTTTGATGATTAGTATGTTATTGGACAATATCAGAAAATGTTTCGTGGCATTGAACAACAAGATTCACATGAATTTTTAACTATTCTAATGGATTGGCTACATTCAGATTTGCAAACCTTGTCACGGCCGGAGTATCCACGCGAGCCAATGACAGCCGCAAATAAGGCTTGGCTAGATTTTACTGAATCAAAAGAAAGTTTAATTTTGCATTTATTTTATGGCCAAATTAAAAGTATAGTCAAATGTACAACATGCGATAAGGAATCGGCCACGTATGAATGTTTTTCAAATTTAAGTTTAGAATTGCCAGAAAATAATAATGTATGTCAGTTGTCACAATGCTTGGATATGTACTTTAGTGGTGAACGTATACATGGTTGGAATTGTCCGTCGTGCAAACAGAAAAGGGATGCTATAAAAAAATTAAATATATCGAAACTGCCACCGGTATTGGTTATACATTTAAAGAGGTAAGGATAAATTTTAAAATGCTAATGTGTTCACAACAAAAAACAACATATTGATACCCTCACAATGTTTAAAGATTATTGCAAAAAAAGTGAAATGAAATTTTGTGAAAAAACTTAAAAAAAAATTAAGGAAAAACTATTTTAGTTAACAACATTGGACCGGTAGAAGCTGATTAAATAAAACAAATTTAGAAAAAATAAAAAAAAATTGTTTGGGGACCGCCTTAATAGTTAAAGATAGAGGGTAGGTAGGTGTGTTCATAGAAAATGTTTGGACTAAAAAAATATTGTGGGTCGGTCATACATTTGATTGCTCTAAGGGCAGTTAAAGCGGTTAGAGCAAATTTTAATAAATGTCATTTTGTGTGGGAGCCCCCTTAGAAATTGGAGATAGAATATTAGTTTGTTCCAAAGAAATGTTAAGACGTAAAAATTAATGGGGGGTCGGTCTTGAAAATGACCTCTATATGACGCACCATTGGAGCAGTAGAAATGATTTTAAGATTGGAAAATTACAAAAAAAAAAATTAAAAAATAGTAATAATCGTTATCCCACTACCTACTGGGCAACAAATTTCTGGAATCGATAGAAGTTTTACACAAAACATTTCAAAAAATCAAAGAGTACATACATTTTTAAAAATGAGATTTAAATTTTAAAACTTAAAAATCGCATACTAGAGCACTTTTAAGAATTTTTTTGGATTTTTTTTAAAGTTCGTAAAAAAACCAACATTTTGAAAATAAAATGCAATTTGGACCATTATTGAAGAAGTTATGAGTAAAAGAAGTTTGAGTAAAGGAACAAACTACCAATTTTTAAAAATTCGATATCTTTTGAACGGGTCATCAAAAAATCTGAAAATTTACCACGAATGAGTTTTCGAAGGTTACTAAAAACTGTCAACAAGTTGGGAAAATTTAAAAAAAAATTATTCAAAGTGTCCGATTTGACATGGAATGTCCCATATATATTATTGATCAGTGATCGATTTTAAGACATTCTAGCGTTGTCCGTCTGTCTGTCTGTGGATATGGTGACCACGGACAAAATATTTAACAGAAATGGCTGAAACTTTACATATTTTTTGGAAGCTCTCCCGAGCAGTTTAGTATTGCATTTGAGCAATATCGGTTCAGCGGTTCAAAAGTTATGAACGAAAATGTAAGGAGACCTCGAAAATTTTGGTACATTCAACATAACCTAAAAATACAAAATGCTTTAATTCGGCTGCTGGTATTTTAGCAAGTACGAATGGAACTGGGAACGAATTAGAATAGAACGGGGAACGAAATGTAATGTTTTTTTTTTCAAAATTTTTTACTCAAATATTTATTTACTCAATATTTTTATTCGTAAATTTTTTTTTACTCAAACTTTTGAGCATCAATTAAGATTAATTTGTAACAAATCGCATTATTTTTAAAAACACTCAAAAATATTTTTACACTAAAAAAGTACACTCGAAAAAAATTTTACACTCAAAAAAAAATTTAGTAAATTATATTTTTTAAAAAATTACTTAAAGGTAATTTTATATATGGTTTGAATTGAGAAAGGTGTGAAAGAAAAATTTATTTTTCTAAAAATTTAAGACATCCTGGTTCGTTTTTAACTAGTTTCATATAATCCAGTTATTATAATCTTCAGAAAAACTTTTAATGTCAAATTTATTAAGTTAATAGTCAATTATATTCTATATGTAAAAATTATTAACAGATCGCAGCCGCCAAGGATTGAACCCATGATCTGTAATGTTTTTGCTATTAACTGCCTCTTAGATGCGATCACTCTAGACCGATACGCTAAGTTGGCTGTTAAGCAAGTATCAACTAAATCATGGTTTTTCACAAAATAAAATACTTCTAATCAAAAATTTAAAAAAGGAATTTTGGAGGGTATTCATAAATTCGGCCAAGTCGAATTTAACTTTTCAACTTGGTAATTATATTTTTGTTGAAAAAATTTAAATCAGTCAAACTAATATTCGTGAAAAACTTTAGCAGACTAGCTCTTTTGATTTGTTTTCACAAAGTTTTTTCCAATAACTAAATAACAAAAATCTTTTAATATCTTTTCAGATTTTATGCTGATACAGATTCCGTAACACCCTCCTACAAAAAGAAACAAAACTATTTACGTTTTCCCTTAGAGAATCTTAACTTATCTCCCTATATAACTATATCGGAGTCCAGACGCAATACTACAAAATCATATGATCTATATGCGGTATCAAATCATTATGGCTCTATGGAAAGTGGTCATTATACAGCATTTTGTAAAAGTGGCACTTATAATAGATGGTTCAAATACGATGATCAAGTTGTTACACCCTTGGATTCATCGAATGTTGTTTCAAGTGCATCTTATATATTATTTTATACCCGTCTAACACCCTCGCAATTTATAACAGATAAATGCAGACTTTAATAGATAATTATTGAGTTAGTTTGATTTGATTTTCTCCCTCTAGTCTTTAAAAAATTTGCCTTCCCGAGTAAAAAAGATTATATATGTTTATATTTAATTATATAAAGACATCATATATATTCATATAGAATTTGATGCGAAAAATGAGTCGATAAAACCATATAAACTTGCATTAAATTTGATATAATTTGATGTGATTTTAATATAATTTTATATGATTTGATGCGAAAATTGGCCCCTTTTTTAGAAAAATTTATGCAATTATATATAATTAAATAAAAAAAATCCAAAAAAAACCCAAAAAAAATTATATTAAATTATATATCAAGAACTTAGATTTTTTTTTCATAAATTTTTCATTATATATAATAACATATAAAATTTTTAAAACAAATGTTTAAGGTTTAGGTTTGGAACTTAAAAAAAAAAAAAAATCTGGACTTAGAAAAATTTTCAAAAGTTATATCAAATTATATATAAAGGACTTAGATTTTTTTTTTAATTTTACTCATATAAGATTACATATGATTCAGAAAAAAGTTGCATAAAGTTTTATATAAAATGTCTTCAAATATTTTGTTATATTAAATTATATAAAAAAAACAGACAGAATTTTATATTTCATATGTAATTATATAAACTAACTTCAATCATATGTTATTATGTATAACTTAACATTTTCTTTTATATAATTTTATATAAGAAAAAAATACGAAGTGCAAATATATGTAATCTTATATGATAGCAAAACAATTTACGTATAAATTTATCAAATAATATATGTTTATATAAAAATAAGTAAAATTATATATAATCTTTTTTACTCGGGTTATTACTAAATTAAATTGAATTTTTTGTTGATTTTTTTTTTTAATTTTTTTTTAACTGGCTGCAAACTTGCTTAACTAATATTAATTAAACATAAAATATTTTTATTTCTTTAAAAACAATTCCATTTTTTTTTTTTTAATTTTTATTGAAATTTAATAAAAGTTTTAAATTATTAGTTAAAGAGCACCCGGTGTTAGTTTTTTATGTTGGTTGTTATTATTTTTAAATTCTTTTATGAATTTGTTATGTTTGAATATTTTAAAAATATTTTATATTTGACTTCTTAAACAAATATATATAATTCCAAATATAAGTTTTTAAAACATTTTTATTTACCATAATATATTATATTATTTTTCTCGTTTAAAAAATTTATAGTCTTGTAAAAATTTCCAAAAAAAAAACAAAAAACTTAATTAAGACTTACTGTTTATTATTCTAAAAGAAAAACATCAATAAAAAACAATATATATGAAAGATTTTATTGAAATTGGTATAGGAGTTTTCAAAAATAAACATTTATATATATTATAAAAATTTACTACATATTTAACTATATATGATTTATAATATTACTGATTATAATTAATAAAATTTAAATACTTTTTAAAATAAATTGATTATTTTAACTCATTGATAAAAGTGTAGTTAAATTTTAATGCCAGAATCATAAGTATCGCGTCCATCTAGTAGCATGTCCAGAGTATTTTAAAGTTGTCGAAGATTTAACAGATAAAACCAATGACCGGCGCTGGTGTGAAATACAATTTTTTATTTTTAAAGTGGACGGAGCTAATAGACTCTGAGGTCCGTTGTGATTTTAAAGGTGGTGTTTTTCATTTTAATTTGAAATTATACTCTTAACCAAAAAGTATAGAGACATACGACATATCGCGTTTTTTTATTGTTTACGAAATTGTATCACAAATCGAAATTCAAGCGAGATAGCTGAACATATTTTCGATTTATTGCTAAATAATTACACGGTTCGACAACAAAAACCTTCCAGTAAAATATAGATTCTTATAGATTTTGCTTTCCTGATTTCAAATATGCCATACAAATTTTTCTAGCACGTACCGTTTTTGAGATATTCAAAAAACCAATAATTTAGCACTTTTGGGGCCCACTGTTAAATATTCTTAATTTGCTTTCAAAAAATATAGGCTTGATATCATATAATATGGACCTCCTTTTTCCAAAACTGTAATCCAAATTTTTCTAGCATGTGCCGTTTTAGAGATATTCGAGTTTAATTTTTTTTCACGCAAATATCTTGAACGCGAATATCTCGAAAACGAAACATGCCAGAAAAATTTGGATTAATGTTTTGATATCAGGAGATCCATTTTAAATGAAATCAAATCCTAGTTTTCAGGAGTAACAGTGGATCCCCCAAAAGTTCCAAATTATTGATTTTTTGACTTTTCAACAGCGAATATCTCTAAAACGGTATGTGCTTGAAAAATTTGGATACCAGATTTGAAATCAGGAGAGCAATCTGTAAGAGTCAGTTGGATATTCCACTGACAGGTTTTTGTTGTCGAAAAGTGTAATTATACATATTGCAATAACTCGAAAACTGGATTAGCTAGAATTTTCGTGTTATTTTAAAGTTCTAAGAAAAGAGGAATGAAATGGCATTACCCGATTTTGTCACCATGTTTTCAAAACCTAAACTTGTAGAAGGGTGTGTAAACAGAAACAAAAAAATGTTGCCCACCAAAAAAAAAATTTTTTTTATCAGAAAACATTTGTTCAGTATTATTTTTCGGAATATTAAAAAATTAAAAAAAAAATGTTCACTTTGTTCGGAACTTTCCGACTTTCAAGTCAAAAAACAACCTAAAGACCAGAGCTTCGAAGAATGAAATCCTTTTCGAATGAATTCTCAAAAAAATTCATAGTCAGTGAATGCATTCGATTTTATAAATCAACATTGAATGCAGTCCTTGAAATTCATTCGATTGAATGGGAAAAATGAATGCATTCGATTTCTTGTTCATTCGATTTAGAAAAATCGAATGCATTCGATTTTTTATAATTCCACTGCGAATGAAATCGATTTTTTAAATAGATAGACCAAAACGGAGCCAAATTTTGGTCCATAGTATCGCCGACTCTCGTAACATACGATGACCCTAATGGGCTCTAATTTTGAATCCAAAAAAATTGGTTTTCCCGAAAATTTCAAAAATTCACATATTATCTGCCTACACGACAAAAAGTGTAAAGAGTGTTGGCGAATACTATGGACAAAAAATTGGCTCTGTTTTGCTCTATCTTGGTAAGTTTTTTTAAGTTTTTTATGCAATGAATGAATAAGCCATTCGATTTTTCAAATTGAATGAAAAGAAAATCGATTGCATTCGCAAGTGAATGCATTCGATTTTTTAAAGTCGAATGAAAAAAAATCGAATGCATTCGACTTTTGAAAGTCGAATGAAAAATAAATCGAATGCATTCGATATTTATAAATCGAATGAGTTTAAAGTGAATTCATTCAATTCGCTAAAATGTGATTGGGGAATGCAATCACTAAATTTTCATTCAGAATGGCAAATCGAATTAAGGAATGAAATCCTTCGAAGCTCTGTCTGCGGCACTACATTTTCTATGCGATTTTAGATCTCAAACCCTGCAGTGTTTGCTGTGAATAGGTGCTGATATCCCCTTAATCCAATAAGGGTTAATTTTTGTTTGCAACTACCAGCTGTTTAACATTCATAGATCTGGCATCATCGTCAACTCGCTGAAAAAATAACGAGTTTTTCAACATTTTGGCACTGTTGCCAAGTTGGAGGTTTTACCGCTAAATCTAACGCTTTTTGTTTGGATTTAGCGGGAAAAATGGTTTTAGCGGAAACGGTGCTTTAGCGGGAAAATCTAGCGCTTTTTGTTTGGATTTAAGCACCATCTACACGTGGGAGAATTTTTTCATGAAAGCAGAGATAACGTCGGCAGAGAAACAGTAGGGAAATTTCAGCATTTATCTTAATATCAAGTGGTGTGGAAAACGAGCTGCAATTGATCTTGTGAAATTTCATAATTTACAATCAGCCGTGGAATAACTATATGTTATTCATCATAAATATATAAATATATATCATAAATATCTATTATTTAGGCACATACATTTGTTTATACAATTATTTTTTAATGGTTTATTTTATTTTTTTAAACATACAAATATAAGTGAATTTGACACTTGATCTCATCCAATCTTATCAGATTGTTGTTATGAGATATCTCATAACAACTATCTGATGAGATCAAATACTGAGACTAATATTTAGTCCACACCTGAGAAAAATATCTTTGCGATTGATTTTGAAGTTTCTTAATATAAATATCTCAGTATTTCTCCCAGGTGTAGACGGCGGGTTAGTGGGAAAAATTTAGAGTTTTTTTCCAATTTTTCTTTTTTTTTCAATCAAAAACGTCAAGTTTGTCGAATTTTAGCGCTTTTTTTGTAACTTAGCGGAAGAATTTTATATTTTCCCACTAAATTTTTTCGGCAGTTCCTTGCGCGTTTTTAGTGAAAAGACAATTTTCGTAGAAAAAATAATTTGGAGGTTTTTTTAAAATTTTTCTTTTTTTGTCAATTAAAAATGCCAAGTTTTTCAGTTTTTAGCGCTTTTTTTGTAATTTAGCAAGAGAATTTTAAATTTTCCCCGCTAAATTTATTTTTGGCGGTTTCTAGCGCTTTTTTAATGAAATTTTGAGGTTTTTGGTTAAAAATAGTTGGCAACAGTGATTTTTGGCGAGTAGTTTTGGTTTAAAAAAAACTCATGTCAAATTTGGTAAAAACTAAACAAAAAAAATCAAAACAATTTTTAAAATTTCCAAATTAGTGTAAATAAAACATTAATTAAATAAAATGCGTTATGCCCAGGTGGTAATTGGACCAGCAGGCAGTGGTAAAGTGAGTTATAGTTAATCTATTTTCCTAAGAAGTACATTTGTTAATCAAATTTTCAAAAAAATAGTCTACTTATTGTTCCTTCATGCAACGACATGCTCAAGATTCTAAACGTGTTATTGAAGTGGTCAACTTGGATCCAGCTGCTGAACATTTTGATTATCAACCATTAGTAGATATTAGAGATCTTATACAGCTAGATGATGCCATGGATGATGAAGAACTTCATTATGGTCCAAATGGTGGTTTAGTTTTCTGTTTGGAGTTCTTAATTGAAAATCAAGATTGGCTTAAAACACAACTATGTGGTGGTGGCGAAGAAGATGATGCTTTAGGTGGTGAGCCCGATGATGATTATATCTTATTTGATATGCCGGGACAAATTGAATTGTTTACACATTTAAATATGGGCAAACAATTGGTACAACTATTGGAATCTTGGAATTTTCGCATTTGTACTGTATTCTTAGTTGACTCACAATTTATGATTGATGGCGCGAAATTCTTATCGGGTACCATGGCTGCCTTAAGTGTTATGGCAAACTTAGAAATGCCACATGTTAATGTTTTGACAAAAATGGATTTGTTAAGTAAAACAGCACGTAAACAAATGGATAAGTTTTTAGATCCTGATCCGAGGGCTTTATTAGGTGATGTAACACAAGAGTCTGCTTGGGGTAGACAACATAGAAAGCTTTCCGAGGCCATTGGAAATCTAATAGAAGATTTTAGGTAAGTGTTAAGTCGATTTTTTTATTACCTAACTACATTTACAGATCGTATTTGAAAAATATTAATTTTAATTTAAAGATTCCATTTGTAATTCGAAAATTGTACTTGTAATTCGAAGATTCTATTTGTAATTCGAAGATTACAATTGTTATTCAAAGATTACAATTGTAATTCGAAAATTCCATTTTAATTCAAATATTACAATTGTAATTCGAAAAAGATCAAATGTAATTCGAAAAAGTTCAAATGTAATTCGAAAAAGTTCAATTGTAATTCGAAAAAGATCAACTACTTTTAATTCGAAAGTTCTTTGTAATTCTAAACTTCCATTTGTAATTTGAAGATTCTACTTGTAATTCGAATATTCCATTTGTAATTTAAAAATTCTATTTGTAATTCGAAAATTTCAATTGTAATTGCAAATGATCAATTGTAAATGTAATAATTCAAAAAAGATTAATTGTATTACAATTTACAATTGAAATCGTCGAATTTCAAATGGCATCTATGAATTTTTTAAACACATGAGTTCCCGAAACCCCAATCTAAATTTAATGGTTTTTTTATGGATTTTACGCTGAAACTCAATGCCAATGTGAACGGCAGAACGACTAATATGTATTTTCCAAACTTCAGCAGCCTCATAGTTGTCTGTCGAAAGTTATCGTATTTTCAATAGACAGACGGATCATAGAGTAAAGATGATCAGAGATTTTGATAGTTCCCAAAACAATATGTCACTTTATATAAATTGGTTCTCTTAATGTTTAAGAGAGTTTTTACATGCAATAGCATAGGCAACACTAAGAGAACCAACTTATTGAGAGAGCAAAATAAATGTCATCCAACCAATTTGACACCCACTGGACGGACGGACATCGAAAGAACAACTTAAAACCAATCGAGTATTATTAATATACCCTGCCGAAAAAAATGGTATCGATCGATCCGAAGTCACCTATCCCGTGATAGGTAAAAACTGGACATATCACCTAAATGTTTTAATATGCTTATCACGTGACAGATGATAGTTGTACTACTTACTGTCTTAAAAATACTTATCCCCTGACCGAAGACAATAGGACATATCAAATTTTCTAAGTCTCGAAAAAAGTTTTCTAGGACCCATTTATCTTTGTGTCAGCAGACACAAATGTTTGTTGAATTTTAGATTAAATAAGTTCATTAAAAATGATTTAGCGTCAAACCTGAATCAAATTACGTCACGTAAGGCGTAACGCCTAATAATTTTTCGCTTCTAGGCCTTTTTTGTTGGCAAACTTTGATTGTTAACATGCATCAAAACGAAAAAAAAAACGAAACGTTAACTTCCATAAATTTCTCAATTTAATTTAGCGTCGTTTGGAATAGTTTTATAAAATATTACCATAGAGGAATAAAGTAAAGAGATTGAACTCTCTTTTTTTCTCTCACGAGAAATCTGTCTGGGATCAAGTAAAATTTTTGATTTTTTAAAGTCATGAGATTTTTTTATTTTTCTTATTATTATATCATAATCAAAAAGCATTTATTGGCCAAGCTATTACATAGTCAGAGCTTCGAAGAATGAAATCCTTTTCGAATGAATGCTCAGAAAAATCAATTCAATTTTCATAGTGAATGCATTCGATTTCATAAATCAACAATGAATGCAGTCCTTGAAATTCATTCGATTGAATGGAAAATAATGAATGCATTCGATTTCTTGTTCATTCGATTTAGAACAAGTAAGAGTGTTATATTCGGCTGTGCCGAATCTCCAACGTATTAAAATACATAAAAAAAAATCAGAGGCGTTTTTAGGGGGGCTCTGTGTGGGATGCTAGGGGATACCTTCCCCAACGCGATAAATGTTTACTTAATTATATTATGCTTTTTGAACTTTAGTTATACCATTTTCTCGTAACTTTTATGTTTTTTTTAATCCACGCCCACAAAAGGTGGCAGAACAAAAAAAAACAATATTTTGTCGCCCCCGGGGTCTAAGTGTATGACTTTTAACTCCTTCTGACATAAAACGGTTGCATTTGTTTAACAAAAATGCAAAAAACCTGTAAAAAATTACGTTTTTTGAGGTTTTTTAGTTCCATAAGGGGGTACTTTTTTAACCCTTATCCGATTTTACCCATTTCCGAACTTAACCGGCCTATGACCATGAGACACATTCGTGCAAATTTTCAGGAGTCTAGCTCTTTTATTTTGGACTGAATCGTGCTTTATACAGAAAGACGGACGGACATTCATAGAATGACTTATAATCGATCATAGATCAATAATATATATACTTTATAGGGTCCCCGACCGATATTTCTATGCGTTACAAACGGAATGACAAAGTGAGTATACCCCCATACTGTGGTTAGAGGGTATAAAAACAAATGCATTCGATTTTTTATCATTCCACTGCGAATGCAATCGATTTTTTAAATAGATAGACCAAAACGAAGCCAAATTTTGGTCCACAGTATCGCCGACTCTCATTATATACGATGACCCTAATGGGGTCTAATTTTGAATCCAAGAAAATTGGTGTTCCCGAAAATTTAAAAAATGCACATATCAACTGCCTACACGACAAAAAGTGTGAAGAGTGTTGGCGATACTATGGACAAAAAATTGGCTCCGTTTTGCTCTATCTTGGTTAGTTTTTTATGCAATGAATGAATAATCGATTTTCATTCAATTTTTCAAATTGAATGAAAAGAAAATCGATTGCATTCGCAAGTGAATGCATTCGATTTTTAAAAGTCGAATAAAAAAAAATCGAATGCATTCGATTTTTGGAAGTCGAATGAAAAATAAATCGAATGCATTCGCTACTTATTAATCGAATGAGTCTAAAGTGAATTCATTCAACTCTCATTCACAATGTATGCAAGTTAATTTTTAACTTCTTGAATTTTGAGCGTTAACACTTACGTGAACTTTGTATGGTAGAACACTGATAATTATGCCAACAAAACACGCCTTCTAATATTTAAATGTGAGGTACCTAAATCAAACGGACGTAAAAATTTCAAATTTGATGTGTTTGTTTTTGTTTTTTTTACGTCTTGTGCGACACAATTTGATTCTGGTTCGACCCTAATATTTACATGTAAGGTACCTAAATCAAACGTACGTCTTGTTTAAAAAAAAATAAAACTTACCGAAAAGAGTAAGTTTTAAATTTTTTTTTAAAACTAAAAACTTCGAAGTTTAAATTTTCGAAGCCCCGGACAAACATTTGTTTTCATGTTTTTTACGTTTTGGAGTAAAAAATATATTAACTTTCTAAGGGCCTCATTTTGTAAATCACTCGCGTTGAATGTATCACCAACGTTAACGTGAACGCGAGGCTCAAAAATTGCAATTTTGTAAATCACTACGTTATTGCGTTCAATTCTTACGTTATCACTTGAAATGTCAATTATATTAGAATCAGTGTTGCCAGACATTTTAAAATTAATAAAATTTACTACCCATTTTGTAGGGGATACACACCCATTATCGTGGGGAAACACATATACATGATAAGGCAACACCTGCAAAGAAAATATTTGAGAAAAAAGAGAACAAAAAAAAAAATACCATAAATTAGTGGAAAAAAGCAATAAAAATGACAACGGGACGCTTTGCTATTTTCGATGTTTTTCTTCTGCCGGAGAAGTTTTTTTTACACATTTATTACTTTTTTGTTGTATTTTTACATATTCCAACATTATTTATTTATTTTTTGCTATTTAAAAGCATATTTGTTACATCAACGCCCCAAAATTTCAAGTGATCATTTTGACACTTCAAGTGATGAAAAAACACTCTCTTGCGTTTTACAAAATTCCATTTTCCATACAATTTGCTCTACAAACACGTAAGTAAACGCGAAAAAAACAGCTGTTCAGTGCTCGCGTTTTACAAAATAGAAAATTGTACAACGCGAGATGAAAAGGCGCGTTGCGTTTTACAAAATTAGGCCCTAAGTCTTGAAAAACTGTTTTTAGAGTTAAAAATTCCTGAACACGAACATTTTTCGTCATATTATTTTTGCATTTTGTATTAAAAAATTTTTTAAAAATGCTTTTAATATTTTTTTTTTTTTTGACAAATTTAAAAGAAAAAATCCCGAAAAAAACTGTGATGTTTAAACATTTTTTAAGTCCCGGACACAAACATCTTTAGTCATTTTTTTTGCGTTTAGGAAAAATTATTGAAAAAGATTTTAGGAAATTTTTTTGACAAATTGGAAAAAAAATTTAGGTATGTCCCGATAATTTGTTTGAAAATTTTCTAAGTCCCTGCAAATTTTTTTTTTTTTCATTTTTATTTGGGCTTTGGGAATAAAGAAGTTCATTAAAAACTCTTTTTGGAACTTTTTTTTTACAAAATTTTAACATTTTCTAAGTCCCGAAAAAAACTTGATGTGTTCTGCAAAATGTCACTATTCAACCGGCACTTGTTTTTCTAAGAGTCTTGCCAATGACATGTCACAAGTTATGACGATATTAATAATAAAAACACCATACTTTGAATTTAAATTCCGTTTTAATTTTTATTATGTAATATAATCTTAAATTTATGTGTTCTTAACAAATAAAAACATTAATTCTTTTTGATAAAACTGAAATACAAAAATGTTCAAATTAATTTGTCTTCATATGAGCATATGAAACATTTTTACGTGTCGGGTGGAATGGATGATCCATATGAGATAAATCTGGACGATTGTGTTCAAATTCCTTTATCTCCTGCATACCACCATTAGCAATGCTCCACAAATCGGCATTTTCCCTTTTAAAAGTATTATACCATTTAGTAATCAAAGGATAAACAGATAAATCAAATGAAATGGCTTCCAAACATAAAGTAGCTGAGACAAGAGCAAAATCAGCAATAGTCAAATTATTTCCAGCAGCATATTTAGTACCCAAACGTTTAAGATATGTCTCAAATACGGACAAGGCATTATTTACTTTTTTCAATCCCATATCGGTACGTTCATAATCGAAAAATATGGGTGCCATGCTGTAAGCCCCAATGCTGGCATAATAAAAGCCCATGTTGAAACATAAACGGTGATTAACTAAAGCACGCTCTTTGGGATCATTTGGATACAAAGCAGTTTTACCACCAGCATATTTTTCGCATAAATATTGCATTATAGCAATACTTTCGGGTAAATAAAAACCATCATCATCTAATACAGGAATTTCTTTTTGGGGATTCATCTAGGGGAAGAAAATAAAAACAGAACTGGTTAATTAACAATATAAGAATAATATTTGTGAGATGTATAAAAAAAATTTTTTAGCTCATAACTTCCCAGGTAGGGTTATATAGTAGCAACAAAAAGTCGACTTTTCGACTTTTTTCAATTTCTAAAAAGTCGATTTTTTGACTTTTCGACTTTTTTCAAATTTTAAAAAGTCGACTTTTCGACCTTTTAAAAAGTCGACTTTTTGACTTTTTTCGACTTTCGACCCTATCCACTATCGACCCTACCCTATCCAATTTGGCATTGACATTTTTGCTTCACATACAAAATACATGGAAATACCAATAGCTTCAGTTGTTATTAAACTCGGCTCCCATTTGAAATTTTTTTCAGAAGAAAGAAATTATTTTCATCTGGCAAAAGTAAAAAAAAATCAAAAAATAAAAATCGAAAAAAGTCGAAAAGTCTAAAGCAAAAGTCGACTTTTCGACTTTTTAAGAACAAAAAATCTATTTCGACTTTTCGACTTTTTCATACAAAAAGTCGATTAATCGACTTTTCGACTATAGAACCCTATTCCCAGGCAGAAAAATACGAACGGGAGAGCGCTGGCAAAGTACCTTTTACGGTCTCTTGTGTGCTGGGAAAGCATCACAGTTTAGTACTCTCCCCGCGTCCAAAATGATAACCACGCTAAACGGTATGCCGTTGCTATTTTAAAGCGCCTTTAAAGCGCTTTAAAAACAAAAAATATGGTACTATTATAGCACTTTTAGAACAAAAAAATGGGACGTATCTAAATTGTCCTGAAGACACAACTGTTTTTGGTGTTTATTTGAATAAAGAAATTTATTAAATTAGGATAAAAAATTGATTGAATAATTTATTACGATAAAAAATGTTGGACATACTTTGAAATATTTTCTAAGTCCCGGAAAAGTGTTTAAAAGTTTTTCAAGTCCCAGACACAAATTTTTTTGGCTTTATTTTTATGACCTACACCACTCTGTGGTACAGGGTATAATGAGTTTATGCTTATGTTTGAAACAACCCGAAATAATAGTCCTAGATTAACCTTTTAAAAAAAGTCCCGAAAAAAAGTGATGTATTGAACCGAAACGTGTTGTGTTCCAAAGGGATAGACCCAGTGACATTGCACATGCGATGTATCCGGAGTTTAAGACACTTCCGCACAAAAGAAACGTGTTTTTATAAAAAAGGTGTCAAGTTTGTGATAGGCATTGTGTCTAACAAGGGAAGTCTCCCTGGTGTCACCCTCCGATATTCATGAAATTTGAATATGTTGTTAAGAACGAAAATTAATTCGACCCGTATTTTTTTTTAGCGGCCCAAACTCATTTTTAGGGGGGGTCGATTTGTATGGGAGGAAATTTACCTTTTTCAGTTTTTTACGATTTACGCCTATTAAAACAAAATTAATATAGGCATGTGTGGTATCAGATTTAAGGTATTAAAAATACCTATCTCGGGGTGCTAACAACGGGCCAAAGAAGTTAATATTTTTCGACTTATTAACAAAAATGTTCGAAAATTTTGGTATTTTACTCAATATGACGAAAAGTTGTGCATATTTGGACACTTTCTTAGCACACGTAGATAGGTCTTCAAAAGACCTTTCATTTGGTATGTAACATGACTAGGTTTCTTTGCATAATATAGGAGATAAACGAAAAAAACCGAAAAATGACCTTGTCTTCCCCCCTCCTTTTTACCCCCTAAGTATGAATTTGGGCCGCTATAAAAAAATACGTGTCCCTTTATTTTTTCTGATCTACAAAATAAAACCAATTCCATAGAGATCCGCGGGTGACACTAGGGAGACTTCCCTTGTAAGTGACATATCACGAGAACTATCAAGGACCAATAACTTATCCTGCAGGGAAATGAAAAATATTCCAATTGTTATGAAAATAAATAAATTTTAATTACAAATTATACTTTGAACGGATTTAAATAGAAAACATTGGCAAAGCGCTTGCAAAGCACTTTTTTTCATACTACCTTATACACAAAAAATAGAGTGCTTTGCCGAGACTTTTTCTGTGGAACGGCTGGCAGTTTCTGCCTGGGTTATTACCCTGCAGTAAAAAGGATGTCGGTCGATCTAAAATCACCTATCCCGTGACTGGTGAAAACGGGACTAAAATGTCTCCAAATGCTTATTACGTGACACTGTCTCAAAAATGCTTATCCTATAACCGGAGCAATATCAAAATTTTTTAAGTCCCCAAAAAAATTCTCAAAGACCCAAAAATAATTTCCAAATACATATGAAGTCCTAAATACAACTTGTTTTGGCGTTTCGATAAAAGAATTTTAATAAAAATTATTTTAGAAAAAAAAAAAAGTTTTCGACAAATTTTTAAAAATTTTCCAAGTCCTTAAAAAAATTATAATTGTCCCGATCACAAAAATTTTTGGCGCGGAACATATCAATAAAATGTCTTAAAATGCTTATGATGGTAAAATTTGACTAATCACTAAACTATTTCAAAAATGCTTATCACGTGACCGGAGCAATAGAACATATAAAAATTTTCCCGAAAATAATTTTCAAAATTTTCTTATCAAATGGGATAACGATTTTGACGATTTTTTTTTATAAAAATCTTACTTTTTTGACGATTTTGTACCAAACAATTCTGGCAACCCTGGACCGGAGTAATAGGATAAATTTCTACAAAGTCCAAAAAATAAAGTAATAAAAATTATTTTTGCCTTTGCGAGCAAAGAACTTCATTAAAAATAATTTCAAAAAAGAAAAACAATTTTTGAAAAGTTTTCTGAGTCTAAAAAAAAATTTAAAAATTCACATTTACAAAAATTTGTTTGGCAATTTTTCGCGTTTTCAAGTAAACAATTTTATAAATTGTTTAAAGTGCGTATGATACTTGCTTTTTTCAAGTTACTTGTTGCTGTATTTATTAGGGGTTTTCTATAAAAATTTCGATAACTTCAACCAAAAAATTTGAATTTATAGAAATTCCCATAGAAAAATCCTAATAAATGCAGCAACAAGTAACTTGAAAAAAGCAAGTATCATAAAGGCATAGAAAATATTTTTTTTTCTAATTTTGAAAAGTTTTCTAGGTCCTGGACAAAAATTCTTTGGAATATTTTTTTGCGAGTAAAACTTTTTGAAAATTTATTAAGTTAAAAATTTTTAGCATTTTTTTTTTTGTCATCCCGTAACCTACTTGTGAAAACGGAGCATATCACTAAAATGCTTATTACTTGCAGGTTAAGGTTTAACTAATTTATTAAGTTCCGAAAATAATTTTCAAAAATTTCTAAGTCCCAAAAAAAATGTTCTAAATCTCAGGCACAATTTTTTGCCTTTTCGAACCAAACATAATATTAAAATGACAGAAAAAAAAATGAAAAGTTTTCTGTCGCAAAAAAAAATTCTCAGACACAAAAATTTTTGGTGTCTGGGACTTTTTTTTTTTGCGTTGCAGAGTAAAAAAAATTTTTTTTTTTGCCCCTTGGATTAAAAAACCTAACGAATTTTAAAAAAAAAAATTAAGTCACACAAATTTTTTTGAAAATAATTTAAGTTATAAACACAAAAACAACAACGAGCTGTGTTGTATGAGAACAGGTCCAGTAACATGTCACAAGAGATGTATCAACTTGAAACATTTTCTCAAAAATATGATGCATGATTTTATATATGAAATGTGTGCGATCTGTGATAAATCACAGAGGGGTAGTTTTGTGATGAGTTCCTTAGGGACAGGTCCCGTGACATGTCACAAGTGAGACATTTCCTCATAAAAAATTTGTCAAGTTTTTGATAGTTTATTGTGGGTTGTGGCCAACCAATTAAGGACCGGCCACATTTCTTGCAGGGGTTTTACTAAAAGTATGGTAATTTACATAACTTTTTAGTGTCATAAGCTAAAATTTTTTTTTTTTTTTTTTTTTTTTCAAAAATATTTGAAACTAAAAAAAAAAATTAATTAAACAAAAAAATGTAAAACACTTACCTTAGCATAATCTTCCGTCATATGTTCTCCAGCAATAAAATCCACATTGTGCAATTCATAGGGAATATTTAAAACCTTTAGGCACATACGTACAGCCAAAGATGGTGGTCCATCGGATACAGCATATAATTTCATATTGAATCTGTAAAATAAAGAACAACATATTAATAAAATACTATCGTGCATTTAAACATTTTTTGTTAAGAAATTATTATTCAAATTAGAAAACCAGTAAAATATTGAATGACTTTAACCGGTTTTCATGTACTCTAAATAAAAAATTTATAAAAAATCTAAGTAATTGCTAATAAATAATAAATTCAAGGTCATTTCTTATAAAAGTTCAATAATAAACTTGAACAAATTTTAATACACTTTAACTTAAATTTTGTTTAATGTTTGTTTTAAATATTTTCTTTAACATTTTATTTTCTCCTACAAGTTTACTTTTACTTTCTAAAAATCACAAAATAGAAAACAACCCACGAATTGTATTGTTTTAAAGCGGTGGTTTCGTTACTTTTGCTTGATTAGGTCTTTTCGTTAAGCCGCTTGTACGGTAAATGAATAATGCATTCCAAAACTAGTTAAATTGGTCTTTAGAAAAAGCTTGGGCATTTTTATAGCAAAAAAAAAAGCTTTTAACTTTGCCAGATGTATAAAATTGTTTACTGTGAATTTTTTAACCCTTTCACTGACACTTGTGTACTACAATGTACACGTCTTAAAGAAATAAAACATTAAAAATCATCCATAAATTATGTTTTGTTTAGAAAAGAATGATTATTGAAAAGTTAACTTTATGATAGAAGTGTTCGGAAGAATAAATTTTCAAACTGGCAAGCTCTACGTGCAATATTTGTTAAAAAAGTCGAAATAATGAAAAAAATTTAAAAATAAAATAAAAATTTTAATTAGCTAATCATCGCAAAATCTTTCTGAAAACGTTTTAAAAAAGTTTAAAATTTGTAAAAAAAAAATAAAACTTAACTGGTTCGGGAAGCATTGCAAGGGGGATGCTTTAAGTTTGGTTGTGGATTAGACCAACGAAAAAATAGTGTCACGCACTCATCTGTATCCCGGACACAGAATTTTTTGGCAAATTTTTGCGTTTTGTAGTAAAGAATTTCATTAAAAATTATTTTAGAAAAAAAAATGTTTGAAAAAGGCCCGAAAAAATGTTTAAGTCCTGTACAATTTTTTTTTTTTTTGCGTTTTAAAGTTTAAAAAAAAAATTTCAAAATTTTCAAAGTTCTGAAAAAGTCTTAGTTTTTTTGCAAATTTTTTTTGGCTTTTTTAGTGTAAAAAAAATTATTAAAAATGTTCGTAGGAAAAAAATTCTTAACAGTCTCTAAATTCTTACCCCATAACCGAAGACAATAGGACATATGAAAATTTTCGAAGTAAAAAAAAAAACAGTAATTTCCAAACACAATTTTGTTTTTGCGTTTTGGAGTGAAGAATTTCCCTAAAAATGACTTTTTAGAAAAAAAATGGACAAATTTTCTAAGTCCCGGAAAGAAAATATTTTTGACAATTTTATTTTTTATGTTTTGGAGTAAAGAATTTCATCAAAAAAATTATTTTAGAAAAAAATAAATTTTCTAAAAAAAAAATTTTTTGTAAGTCCCGGAAGCGTATACGTCTTCTCATTTTTAGAGAATTTCTAAAAATGGGAATACGTATCCGCTTGTCATTTTTCAATATGTATTTCTCTTGGTTTTATACCGATTTGTGTTTACATCATGCTATTTCATAGATTTTACACACAATTTTGACAGATATTATTACAAATATTATAGTCTGAAGGCACCTTTATAACCTATTCACACTTACAGTTTTAAACCGTTTTTAGCAATTATTTTTAGCATTTTCTGTCAATATACTGTAATAGAATAAAGAAAGTGCTAAAAATATTGATGCTAAAAACGATTTAAAACTGTACGTGTGAATAGGGTATTAGGGACAGGTTCAGTGTTATGCCACAAGGGATGACATTTTCTTATCCCTTTTCCTGCAGGGTAGTGAAAGGGTTAAGGATTTCAACAGTCATTTGAAATAATGCACATACGCATTGTAAAAGATATTTGCAATCTTGATTTCAAATAAATTTAAATTAAATGTAAATATAATCAAGTTTGTTGGAGTTTATTAAAATAAAATAAATTCATTTAAAAAATAGCTTTAAAGTAATATACACTTATGTGGGAGGCATACTTGGGACTTGAGCATTTAAGCATTAGTTTTTTTTTATATTGTGCCGGCAATTTTCCCAAAAAAACTTACAAAATAGAAACTCTACAAACACTTTTGGACGGATTAGGCAAAAAAAAAAAATAAAAAGCCTCTATAATACCCTATTCTCACTTACAGTTTTAAACCGTTTTTAGCAATTATTTTTAGCATTTTCTGTCAATATACTGTAATAGAATAAAGAAAGTGCTAAAAATATTACTGCTAAAAACGATTTAAAACTGTACGTGTGAATAGGGTAAGTATAAGGCACTTTCTTTTGTTAAATTTCCATTCAAATTAGAAATTGCAAAATTTTATGGCGAACCATTTTTGTGGGATTTGAAAAATTATCCCGGGAATTCTCAAATACAAACTGTATAAAAATAGTTCCCCAGATTTGCTAAATTTACCGGATTTGTTTTAAAAGTATTAAAATTTGTAAACAAAAATATTTGCCCAGATTTTTCAGAAGCACTGTTTTTGGATACCAGTAGGGGTGTTCTGTAATTTATGCGAAAAGTTTTCGCATCGAAAAGTATGAAACAAAAAATTCCATCGTTTCTCGATTCTGGAAAAAAAGTTGTTTCTGTATATCAATGCGAAAACGGCAGCATTTTTATTGGAATATTCCAAATCAGCTGTCAAAAAGGTAAATAAGGCGAGAAAATAATAAAAATCACAACAAAAAAAAACTCAATTTCTCATTTTTTTTAAACAACACTCGTAACATTGGCAAACAAAAATGAAATAATAAATTAACTTAATGAAAATAATGTGTAGTATATCAGTTATAATATTAGTTGATAGTATATTCTTGAAAAATATTGTTTTTCATTTATTATAACTCAAAAGTTGATTAATTTACGAAATATCGCACCATTTTTAAATGTGAGTGATTTTGACACTTCAACTTCAAAAGTTTTCGATCAATTTGTTTACAGAAACAGTTTTTATCGCATCTTTCCAATAATTTTGAAAAAAATCATATTTGACAGAAAGTTTCCGCATAACAAAATTACAGAAACAGTCGAATACGAAAAGTCAGGTTTTGTGCCGATTCACGATGTTTCTGTTTCGTTTTTCATGTTTCATGTGAGAAATCTTTCGATTCGAGAGTTATAGAACACCGCTACAGATTTAAAGAATAAAAAAGTCGAAAAAACAAAATATGCCGGGAATTGTCAGAAAATAATTCCTAATAGAAACACCCACTAAATGTATTTACTTTGAAAAATCTTTTAACTTTGTTCAAAAAATGTTGTCAAGTCTAAATAAATTTTGAAATTATAGAGGAGAAATAATAAAGAAATAAAATGCTCCATCATTCGTTCTGGTTACAGAATTTTTTAAGCCCTCCAAGCATTTCCAATATTTTTGTTCAATACTTCAACGTGTACTGAAATATTGCTAATTTGAAAAACAAATAAAACTTTATTAACTTACTTGAATTTCTCCTTTTTGACATCCTTGCCTAAAAGATGAGCAAATTCTGGATTTAACTCACTCAATGACTTGTCCATAATATGTTTAGTCTTCAAATCAGAATTGGTACTCGATTTGGAAAATTCATTAAATAAACGTTTCTTAATATCATCCTCCGAAACAGGATGGGAATGAGAATTACTCAAGTGAACTACCTTCAATTCATTTGAAGAATTGGAAACAGTGGTAACACGAGCTGGACATTTTAAAACGCGATCCTTAGATTTAATGCAAGCCCAATAAGTGCGAGTAGTTGGAGATATACTCTTCAAATGATATATGAAACCATCGACGCACAACAATTCTCCACCTTTGGCGGAACGCAATTTTGTTGTATTTGTTATATCTATGTTGTCAGGATTATATGAAGAATTTGGAGTGCTAGTGGAACATTTTTTCAACATTGATTGAGCCTTATTACCACTACCCTTAGTGGAGGGTATATAATCATCATCGTCGTCGTCTGTATCATTAGCTGCACTCTTACGTGTCTTCTTGCGTGTACGTGTTGGCCGTGGTTTATATTCATTTTCCGATTCCGAGTCATTTTGAAATTCTGATGTGTTAATACGTTCCATTTCGACATATTCTATTATAGGTTGTGTTTCCTGGAAAGGATCCATTTCAACTTCACTTTTATATTCTATTATAGACGACAGATTATTATCATCTATGGTAGTTTCTATAATGTCTTCGCTTTGGTCCTTTTCAGTTTTTAATCCCTTCAATTTTAAGAAATCGGAGAGATCCGGAGAATTTTCACGAGAATATGTATCGTTATGATTATCAGCTTCATCGCCATAATCATCAGCATCATGATGATCATCATCTTCTGTTTGATATTGTGATAAATCATTTTCCATTGAAATTTCTTCCATTTTTTGTGGTTCCAAGGCACTATCCTTGACTTTAAGATTTTGTTTCAAACGTCTATCAATGTGTTCCCGATGATCTGTTGTATGTTTATGTTCACTCGATATCTTAACAATTTTAAAATTTGAACCCACTCCCTCGGTAGTTAAACGACAATTGCATTTATGGACCTTGTCGCGACGATAGAGACAGGTCCAATAGGCTCGATCGTTGATAGCACCCCTTGAGTCATAGTGAAATATCATACAATCCATAATTAAAATGCGATTTCCTTTGAGAGAAGGTAAAAATGTAAATTTTGTTATTTCACCATCTCTAGGATTATTTATTGCATCCATAGGATCTTCAACATAACGATATAATTTTGATGTAGCATCAGCTCTTTGTCTTCTAACATCAGGACGAGGTGTCACATTAATAGTGCCCGATATGGAGAGAACGTTTCCGCTACCTTTTGAAACGGAAAGAGGAATTGATGTAGATTTAGGTCTTACTTTTTTCTCAGCTTTTACTTTCTTTTTTGGACTGATAGAAGTTAAACTATCAAACACTTTTAGAGAAGATTGCTCCTGCTTTCCATGTAGTATTTGTATATTGTTCCTACGTATCAATGCATCTATTTTACCTTCACTATAGGGTTGATGGTTATGGGTATTTTCTTCCATACGTATGGGCTTAAAACGATGATTACCATTAGCCAAACATTCAGTATAAATTTTTCCGGAACATTGTAGATCCTTCGATCGAAAGCATTTCCAACGATAAGTTGTACTTAACATGGACTTGCCATCCAAACGATATACACATCCTTCAACAGCCACCATATGGTGACCCTTGGCGGTTTTAAGCATTAAAAGTTTTTTTGTGGGTTCTTTTTTAACCACCACTTTTGGGGGAACTTTTATACCCAAACTATCTATTAAATCCCCAAATTCATCATCACTGGTATCACGAGTTTCCCCGACTTTTGATACATCACCTCCAGTTGTACCAGTTGTATTGGCCTCATCATCTTCAGTATCACTATAGCCCATATCACCACTTGCCATTTTAGATCTTTTGGCATTTTTCTTTACCTCGTTACCTTCTTGCCGCTCAATTTTTCTTTTCATCGATTTATTTCCCAATGTACAAGGCAAACCTTCAGCATCGGCCTGGCGTTTCTTTTCACGTGCCCTCATAATTGTTGTTTGATCGGCGGGTCCATGGGTATGTTCTCCTACAAGATTGTCAAGTTTATGGCGCGTTAAATCCCACTCATCAATTAAAGATGTATACAAGCGTACCCGGCATGGTACCTTATCTTTGCGGCGACTACAGACCCATCTGTAGGCCTTACTGGTACGATCATCATAATGATAGAGATATTCATCTATCAATAACATATCCCTGCCCTTAACGGATCGTAGCATTTCAACTTTTGGGGATTCCTCTGCCATTTTTCAAGGGGTTTCACTAAAACTGGCAACAAAGAAAGGCAAACCACACAATATTTTAATTTACAAATAATTTATTATTTTCACGAGCTTAACAAAGTTTTTAAACTTGTATTTGTTAATTAATTTTTAACTTTTTTATTTTTTTTTCCTCTATTTTAGTCTTGATAATTCCCTCAAATTATATATTTTTTTATCTAGGTTAGCATTCTGTACTTTTTTCGTTTTTTCTGTGTAATCGATGTGGCTTTTTCTTTCGGCAATATCCAGTTTTTTTCTTTGGAGGCATTTTTATTTATATGTGTGGGTATTGGTATTACTTGCTGTCATAATGGGATTTTTACAAACCCCTATCCGTTGTACGGGGAAAAGAAAGAGACGGCAACATACACTGGCAACTTAACTATAATGCCCATTTTAAAAATCCCATCGTTAGGAATTTTTTAGCACCAAGCAGTGCTGCCAGAATAGCGGATTTTTTCTTAATTTTTTGTGTAATAGCCAATTTGAATTGATACGTTTTAAAAAGGCCGTTTATACCAAATTCGCACTCATTTTTTTAAACATGTTTAACCACTTAAACATGTTAAATTTAAACTTGTTAAGGTACATAAACATGTTTAAGTACTTAAACATGTTTAAAAAAATGAATGCGAATTTGGTATTAATCAATATTTCTTGCTATCAAAAATATTTGGTGAAAAAACAGTTTTAAGGCAAATTCGCATGATAATATGTGTTTTAACTAAAACGAATGAGCTAGTTTAGCAGTCTGCACTTGTTTCGTGTTTTCTGTGCACGCAAAAAAAAAACTTGTGTCGGAGTGAGCAAAAATCTGGCATAATTTTACCAAAAATATGCTAAAACTACAACCGACGAAGTAGTTTTCGTAATTTAGCCAAAACACTTATGTAAAAAATTTTGAAGAAAATGCTAATGCTATTTAAGTAAAAACTTGGTAAAATATACCAAAAGAGATATGGTGAAATATTCTAAAATTATTAGAAAAGATGACTAAAAATAATGCTAAAAATTACCACATTTATGCTAAAATAAATTTTCAATAAATTTTTGTAAAAATTTGTATATTTGTTGAATTTAAAATTTTCACAGAATAAATCCATATTAATGTAATAAATGTTGTGTAGGATTTAATTTACCACCGACCAACTGACCCTTTTTGTACAATTTTCTCGAGTGACTGCTGCCTACGCTTCTTCTTGAAGTAAAGGATCCGCTATAGCTTCACGAATTTATTTAAAAGCATCCTGTAAAAATAGAAAATTATTACAAAACATAAATTTTTAATTTAAAAAATTGGTAAACCCCATTGGTCTCTTGGTAAGGAGGAACACTTACTTTGTCATTCCATTTGTAACTCAAAACAGGTATGGACTCCCTTGGCTTTGGGTTTTTAGGTTTTCATTTTATACCTAAAGGCAGGATTGGTGTCCACGCTCTTTATTGTAGTGAAGGATTCGCCATAGCTTCAAAAATTTATTTAGCAGTACCCTGTAAAAATAGAAAATTATTACCAAACACTAATTTTTAACTAAAAATCTATTAAACCTTATTGGTGTCTTCGGAACGCGGGTATACTCACTTTATCATTCCATTTGTTATTCATCGAAACATACGTCTGGGACTCCATTGGTTTTTCTTAATGAATGGTGTTTTAAGTGATGAAAGCAAAATTAACTTTAACATTCTTTTATCTTACATTTATTTATCTTTTAGAAAACTAATTATTTATGTATTTTTATTTATTAATTTATTTTTATTTTATTTATCAATTTCCTTTTTACGTTTTTATAACACAAAAAATAAACAAACAACGCACACAAAAAAAATGAAAATGGCGGTCTGTATTTGTTTTTTTTGTTGTTTTCTTTCGATAAATTTTTGTGCAGGCAATTTGCGTTATTGTGCAAGCTACTTGGTTATTTTACATAAAAAATGAATTATGTTACTTTAACATCGACAAGCATAATATTAGCAAAAATTTGGTAAAAAATTTTTTTTGGTATGAAAAAAGTTTTACCAAGTAGGATTGCTCAATCTTACACAGATTTTTTTTTGCGTGTGTAATCAATGTGGCTTTTTATTTCGGCAATATACAGTTTTATTCTGCGGAGGTATTTTTTTTTTTCATACGTGGGGATTTTTTTGACTTAATGGGATTTTTACAAACCCCAATCCGTTTTACGCAAGGTAGATTTATATAAGGTAAGATCCAATAACCTCACTTTTCCTCCATAGTAAGTTTTTTGAACAATTTGAAAACAATAATACACACAATTTTTTTTTTTTTCCATGAACGATTTTCATAGTATTTATGAACAAATTCATACAGTTTATTACTTTTTCATAATATTTATAAACTTTTTCATAGTATTTATGAATAAATCATAATATGTGACATTAAGAATTTTTAACATTTTTCATAAATACTATGAAAAAGTTTATAAATATTATGAAAAAGTAATAAATTGTATGAATTTTTTCATAAATACTATGAAAATCGGTCATGGAAAAAAATTTTTTTTGTGTGTATTTACGAATTTTCAAAACGAAATAAAAATATTTTATTCGGCATAAATGACTTGAGTTTACACTACACTTTTAATGCTTAAAAATATTTTAATTTTTTTTAATTTTTGTAGTGGAAAAGAAAAGAATTTCGTTTGAATTTAAATATTTTTTCTAATTTAGTTGTTTTCTAAAATTTATAAAACGTTTAAATTGGTTAATGTGTGCACTTAACATTTAAGTCGTTTTTGCCGACTGAAATGATTTTGAAAGAAAATTGTTTTCATTTACGTCACTAAAATATTACCTTATATAAATCTACCTTGGTTTTACGGGGAAAAACATACAGTGGCAACTAAATTAAAGCAGGGGGTAATTATGTAACTTGATAGTCGTCAATCGTATCGTTTCCATCGTTATTCCATTAACATATAGTGTCATTTTATGGTACTTAGGATTAGGATTACCTTTATTTAGTTAAAAAATGGGTCAAGTCCATAATTTTTTTCTGGATCTGCATACAATTACCAAATATAAACAGGAAAAAAGTTAAGCATTGTCCAAAATGTAAAGTGATACAAATAAATCCGATATAATCCTAGGATTTAACTAAATTTATTTTTTATTCTTTACATTTTTGCCTTAAGGCCTATTCACACCTGAGTTGAAATCTCGTTTGAACGAGATTTCGATCATATGGTCTGTATCATTTTATACAGAATCATAGAGTAATCTAACAAATAGCGTTTGAAAAAGTAGTAAACAAAAACCATATGGTATTGTTTACGAAATTTTATCACAAATCAAAATGTGAGCGAGATGGAAGATACCAGTTACAGTGAGAATGCAGATTGTTTTTTTTGTCTCTCTTTGCTTTACGTTTGAACTTTAGTTTGACATTGCCAGAATTTTCCAATTATCTTTGGTGATGCCAGATCTACAAAACGGTCGATGGATTACTGTATAACTTTGATTTTATACACAACCATAATATCGAAATCTTGTTCGAACGAGATTTCACCTCAGGTGTGAATTGGGTATTAGCTTACTTATGTTTTTTATTTTGTTATCGCTAACAGGATGTAGATTTAGAAAAAAATGTTAAAAGAATTGTTTGGCCAGATTATACCCATTTTTTTTTAAATAAAATTAATCCCAATCTTAATCCGTTCTGCAAAAAACAAGCCTATTATCTTTAATAATTACAAAAAAAAATTAATTTAAAAGGATATCAAATTTTTAAAAACGAGGTGAATGGTGAAGAGTAATCCCGTATAGATACAATATTCGTTAAAATGAGCATACAAAATTAGAAAATATACAAATAAAATGTCTGCAAACTACACTGAATGTCAGAAAATTTGGTTTTAAATCTTTATTTTAATTTAAAAAACTACTAAAAAATTGTTAAACTAATGTTTTATATGCTATTTACATATACCCCGAAATCCACATAAATTTGGATTTCAAATCCAATTAAAATCTATACCGTTTACATATCGTCGAACTATATTCAATAAATGCCAACTCGAAAAAGCTTACTGTTCAGGAGAGCTAAAAAACTAGTTATTTCGCATATTATTGCAAAAATAAACAATGTACCTTCCACAAGATGGTTTAAATATTCTAAACAATTTTTACCTATGCAAAAATTTTCATATTTTGCACTTGTTCGCGTATTTTTCAGAGATGGCATTTATTACACTCATAGAAATATCTTAGTAGAAAAATTAGTAAACCCATTGTAGATCAAGTTTTACAGAATATTGCCGTATTCAACAAAAATTAATGTTGATATCGTTGAATAATCAGTAAATTTGAATCAACTATTTACAACGCTTATACAGAATTCAATAGATAAAACCAAAAAAGAAAAAACAACCCTGTTCGTTCAATTTTGTATTATCAAGTTGGTAGCAATGCATTGCAATGTTAAATTTGTTTGTCTCTTATAAAATTATTTTATGTGTTTGTTTCTTATAAAAATATTTAATATTATAAAAATAAATAAAAATAGGATCTGATGATCAGATTCTGATCTGTAAATATTTGGTAAGTAATAAAATACATTGGTTACTTTATGTATTCATACTATATTATAATTTTTTTTGTTTTTTTTTTAAGGTTTTTGATTTGGTGTCATTAGAAAACTGGAGAATGGCTTACGAGTGCATAACATAAATAAACGAAGTGTGTGTGAAAATCTTGTTTAAATATTGCAGCTTAAAAAGCCGGTGATAATTCCAAAAAATATTGTGATTTATACTTAATAAAAGAATATTTACAAACAACAACAAGCTTTTTTTTATTAATAAAATTTCTTATATCAACAAAAATATGAGTTGAGTTTACAAAAAATACGAGTTGATTTACAAAAAAACGAGTTGATCAACTTTTACAAAAACTGACAACAATTTTTATTGAAATCAACATAAATATTTGTAGGGTCAAAATCAACAATGATTTCTGTTGAATTTACAGCGATTTTCTTTGGGAATACAATGATTTTTGATGTAGTATACTACATCAAAAAACAAATATTTTTTTAGAGTTGGCATATTTTGTCGGAAAATAAAAATAAATTTTTTTTTTGAAAAATTTTTAAATTTTTTTTTTTTTTGGTTTTTGTCATCCTTAGTACGGTAATTGCAAAAACTGAACAAAAAATTAAAAATCTTTGCATATTTTTAAAAGTTACTAGCTCCGAAAGCCTTTTAATCTCAGGGTGGTCAACTTTGGCACTCTGTAACTCACGCTGTATTGCAATAGGGTCACTCCAAACTAGCTATTTTGAAAGCTTATATCATTGACTTTATTTGCCCCGTTCATTATGTTTCAATCTGATAAATAGTTTGAAATTTACATAAATATAAGCAATTTTTTTTTTTGCAAACACTATTTACCGATATTTTCAAAATGGCAATATCTCGAGAACCAGTCATTAGATATCAAAATCATTACAAGATTCGTGTTTAGCATGGTAAATGCAATAAGATATGTAGTCTAATTTTTTTTAAAAAAATTTTTTGAAAATTTTTTGGAAATTTACAATGGGAGTTGGCATTTATTTCCACCAAAAAAATATGTACTTTGAGTTAGCACACCCAAAAAATATTGTAGTTGATTACAACTTAAATATTAACTATTTTGTAGGTGAATTACCACTAACTAAAATATAGTTGATTTTCTTAAGTTGCTGATAACTACAAATAAACCAAAATATAAAATTAACTACATATGTCGTTACTATTACCAATATTTAGTTGATTTCAACTTATATTTGACATATTTAAAAAAATAGCTGAAAACAACTATGTTAACAGTTGAAAACAACTTAAAATAGCTAAATATAACGATCAAATAAATAATTTTATATTTAACTACCTTTTAGTTAATAACAATTATGAAATTGCTGTATTTTGGTTGCTTGCTAATTAGAATAAGGTAAATATTTTTTAATTTAAAATAAAAGACGACCTGGAAGTTTTAAGAGATTTTATTTAAGTTAATCAAAGGACACTTCACTAATTTAGCATCTGATAGTTTCTATATGGAGAAACTGTTTCAATTTTTCTATAGAACAGAAAATTCAAAATCAGAGAATTTTTCTCTAGAAAAAATGTCAGAATCTGAGAATTTTACTGTAGAAAAATGTTTCAGAATCTAATAATTTTTCTATAGAAAAAAATGTTTCAGAATCTGAGAATTTTTCTGTAGACAAATGTCTCAGAATTTGATAATTTTTCTATAGAAAAAATGTCTCAGAATCTGAGAATTTTTCAACAAAAAAAAGTCTCAGAATCTGAGAATTTTTCTATAGAAAAAATGTCTCAGAATCTGAGAATTTTTCTATAGAAAAAATGTCTCAGAATCTGAGAATTTTTCTGTAGAAAAAATGTCTCAGAATCTGAGAATTTTTCTATAGAAAAAATGTCTCAGAATCCGAGAATTTTTCTATAGAAAAAATGTCTCAGAAATTGAGAATTTTTCTATAGAAAAAATGTGTCAGAATCTGAAAATTTTTCTATAGAAAAAATGTCTCAAAATCTGAGAATTTTTCTATAGAAGAAAATGTCGCAGAATCTGAAAATTTTTCTATAGAAAAAATGTCTCAGAATCTGAGAATTTTTCTATAAAAAAAATGTCACAGAATCTGAGAATTTTTCTATAGAAAAAATGTCTCTGAATCTGAGAATTTTTCTATAAAAAAATGTCTCAGAATCTGGGAATTTTTCTATAGAAAAAATGTCTCAGAACCTGAGAATTTTTCTATAGAAAAAATGTATCAGAATCTGAGAATTTTTTTATAGAAAAAATGTCTCAGAATCTGGGAATTTTTCTATAGAAAAAATGTCTCAGAACCTGAGAATTTTTCTATAGAAAAAATGTATCAGAATCTGAGAATTTTTCTATAGAAAAAATGTCTCAGAATCTGAGAATTTTTCTATAGAAAATATATCTCAGAATCTGAGAATTTTTCTATAGAAAAATTGTCTCAGAATCTGAGAATTTTCTATAGAAAAAATGTCTCAGAATCTGAGAATTTTTCTATAGAAAAAATGTCTCAGAATCTGAGAATTTTTCTATAGAAAAAATGTCTCAGAATCTGAGAATTTTTCTATAGAAAAAATGTCTCAGAATCTGAGAATTTTTCTATAGAAAAAATATCTCAGAATCTGAGAATTTTTCTATAGAAAAATTGTCTCAGAATCTGAGAATTTTCAAAAGAAAAAATGTCTCAGAATCTGAGAATTTTTCTATAGAAAAAATGTCTCAGAATCTGAGAATTTTTCTATAGAAAAATTGTCTCAGAATCTGAGAATTTTCTATAGAAAAAATGTCTCAGAATCTGAGAATTTTTCTATAGAAAAAATGTCTCAGAATCTGAGAATTTTTCTATAGAAAAAATGTCTCAGAATCTGAGAATTTTTCTATAGAAAAAATGTCTCAGAATCTGAGAATTTTTCTATAGAAAAATTGTCTCAGAATCTGAGAATTTTCAAAAGAAAAAATGTCTCAGAATCTGAGAATTTTTCTATAGAAAATATATCTCAGAATCTGAGAATTTTTCTATAGAAAAATTGTCTCAGAATCTGAGAATTTTCTATAGAAAAAATGTCTCAGAATCTGAGAATTTTTCTATAGAAAAAATGTCTCAGAATCTGAGAATTTTTCTATAGAAAAAATGTCTCAGAATCTGAGAATTTTTCTATAGAAAAAATGTCTCAGAATCTGAGAATTTTTCTATAGAAAAAATGTCTCAGAATCTGAGAATTTTTCTATAGAAAAAATATCTCAGAATCTGAGAATTTTTCTATAGAAAAATTGTCTCAGAATCTGAGAATTTTCAAAAGAAAAAATGTCTCAGAATCTGAGAATTTTTCTATAGAAAATATATCTCAGAATCTGAGAATTTTTCTATAGAAAAATTGTCTCAGAATCTGAGAATTTTCTATAGAAAAAATGTCTCAGAATCTGAGAATTTTTCTATAGAAAAAATGTCTCAGAATCTGAGAATTTTTCTATAGAAAAAATGTCTCAGAATCTGAGAATTTTTCTATAGAAAAAATGTCTCAGAATCTGAGAATTTTTCTATAGAAAAAATATCTCAGAATCTGAGAATTTTTCTATAGAAAAAATGTCTCAGAATCTGAGAATTTTTCTATAGAAAAAATATCTCAGAATCTGAGAATTTTTCTATAGAAAAATTGTCTCAGAATCTGAGAATTTTCAAAAGAAAAAATGTCTCAGAATCTGAGAATTTTTCTATAGAAAAAATGTCTCAGAATCTGAGAATTTTTCTATAGAAGAAAATGTCGCAGAATCTGAAAATTTTTCTATAGAAAAAATGTCTTAGAATCTGAGAATTTTTCTATAAAAAAAATGTCACAGAATCTGAGAATTTTTCTATAGAAAAAATGTCTCTGAATCTGAGAATTTTTCTATAAAAAAAATGTCTCAGAATCTGGGAATTTTTCTATAGAAAAAATGTCTCAGAACCTGAGAATTTTTCTATAGAAAAAATGTCTCAGAATCTGAGATTTTTCTATAGAAAAATTGTCTCCGAATCTGAGAATCTTTCTATAGAAAAAATGCCTCAGAATCTTAGACAAAAAATGTCTCAGAATCTAAAAATTTTCTGTAGAATAAATGTCTTAGATTCTTAGAATTTTCCTATACAAAAAATGTCTTAGAATCTCAGCGTTTTTCTATACAAAAAATGTCTCAGAATCTAAGCATTTTTTTATAGAGAAAATGTCTTAAGAGTAAAGGATTTTTGCTATAGAAAAAATGTCTCAGAATCTGAGAATTTTTTTATAGAAGAAATGTCTCAGGATCTGATACTTTTCTATAGAAAAATTATCAGATTCTGAAACATTTTTATAGAAACATTATCATATTCTGACACATTTGTTCTTTGGAAACATGTTCATATTCTGTGTTTTTTTGTATAAAAAATTTATAGATTCTGGGACGCTTAATCTATAGAAATAAAATCTGAAGTTCTAAGAATTTGCATACTGATTTAGGTAGTGATTTACAGCAATTTATAAATCTGGATGATAAACAACAATCCGCTGAATTTTAATCTTTCCAAGATCTACTGAATTTTGCACTTCCTCTGTTCAGTTTTTCTTTATTGCTGTTGCTATTATTAGTCCCCTGAGATTAATTTTTTTCGCCATAAACCTGTAAAAGAACACTTACAATAAAATATTGTAACAAATTATGCATTTAGAACTTACCTTTCATAATTTTACATTTTGGTTATTTAACATTTGTAAATTTGTTTATTAATTAAAATGTTACATAAAATTAAAACAAAAAAAAAAAATTCGTTTTGGAAGTTTATTTTTTAAATTTTTGGTTGTCAATATCAAGTGAAAAGAAAATTTAAAAAACAGGGTAACTAAAAATAGTTATTTTTAACGAATTCAATAGTTGGTAGCGATTACAATAGTTATTTGAAATCATCTTTATTTCAACTATAGAAATCCTTAACTACACAACTACAAACTTTTTTGGGTGCAGAATAACAAAAATGGATGTAAAACGACAACAAATAATTTTTTTGCTCTGAAATTTTTATGGCAGATAGGTATTACATAGGGGAGCTATTTGCCATCGGAAACTCATTTCCGTCAAATTTGAGTTGGCATATTTTGAATATAGGTTCACGATATGCTTTTATGACATTTAGCGGGATTTTGTTTGTACTAACTCTGTATTTTCTTTTAATTTGTGTACAGGGTTGTTAGTTGGAAAATTACCCAATTTTATAAATATTTCTAAAAACAATAATTTTTCTTTGCCGGAGCCAATATTTTCAATCCCACTAGTATATGTTGGGACCACAATATCAAAAAATGTGTTTTTATGTAGAGCTGCTTCTTTAAATGCAAGAAAATTAACATTTTTGCCAAGTTTGGGGCCGCCACCATTGAGTGTTTTTCTTTGTTAGGAAGACCAAATTGGTCAACTAAATTGTGCGTTTACCATTTGCAATGGTAAATTTTAAATGAAACATTGTTAAACATTGTTTTTATTAATCTTTTAATAGTTTTAAAAAAATAAATTTTAATTGTTTTTTTACTTTATAAAAAACAACAACAGCTGATAAAAAATCGTGTGCAGCGTTGTAAAAAAAGCATTAGGGATGATTATTTTGGGAAAACCCATAGTTGTACAATTAAGTAGTAGATTTTTTTTTGATTTTAAATTGCGATTTTACGATTTTCCCAAAATCCAAGTTTTTTTTTGTATGGGATTTGACATTTGAAATCCAAAAAAGTAATTGGATTTACTTGGATTTTCATTGAAATCCCATTTTTTTTGGATTTCGAGGCATATGTAAATGGCCTATTACAGATTTTTAAAAGTCCTTGTAGACAAACAAAGGAGTTTGTAAAATTTGCTTGGGGATTTTTCGAGATTTCACTTAATGAAACGGGAGTTTAAATCAAAATTTATCTGGCATCACGCACACAAAGAACGCTGCTTGTAAGCAGAGATGCCAATTTAGTGAAAAACTTTACTGCATTCAAAAGAAAAAAATAGAGATGAGCGCGTGAGTGATTTTTGACACGCTCGAAAAATGTTAAATTGCCAGCATTTTTCATCTAATACCCAATTCACACTTACAGTTTAATACTGTATACAGACTAGCGTGATTTTAAAATCACCATGTGATTTTCCTTTGAACAAAATCACATAGTGATTTACAAAATCATCTCAAATTGTACTAGCATAAAGAAAAATTGCAAAATCATCTCAACTTGCCATGGTAAGTTCTTGTAGTGTGAACATGGCCTTAAACCGTTTTTAGCAATTATTTTTAGCACTTTCTGTCAATATACTGTAATAGAATAAAGAAAGTGCTAAAAATATTGCTGCTAAAAACGATTTAAAACTGTACGTGTGAATAGGGTATAATACCCTATTCACACGTACAGTTATACCCGAAAAAAGAACAATACTTTTATTTTCTTTTGCAAACATTTTAGTTTATAACAATGTTTCATAGTTTTAAAAATTAATTAAAAGAATTAAGGCCATGTTCACACTACAAGAACTTACCATGGTAAGTTGAGATGATTTTGCAATTTTTCTTTATGCTAGTACAATTTGAGATGATTTTGTAAATCACAATGTGATTTTGTTCAAAGGAAAATCACATAGTGATTTTAAAATCACGCAAGTCTGTATACAGTATAATTCAAAAAAAGAATTTAAAAAAAAGAATTAGTTCAAAAAAATTAATAATTCAAAAAAAGAATTAATTCAAAAAAAGAATTAATTCAAAAAATGAATTAATTCAAAAAATAAATTAATTCAAAAAATTAATTAATTCAACAAATTAATTAATTCAAAAAAATGAATTAATTATTTGAATTAAAATTGAATTATTCACAAAATTAATTATTTTTTTTTTTATATAATTCGAATTTAATTCAAAGAATTAATTCAAGCATGAATGTATTCATTAATTAAAATTTGTTGATTTGAGAAATTGAAATGTGAATTAAAATTTCGAAGGTTTGGTTCATATTCTGCTTCTGGTGTTTTGTTGAACAACTTGTTAAAGGTCGTAAGTGTGGACTTTATACTGTATCAGGACGGGATTTTGTATTAAACAAAATCACATAGTGATTTATAAAATCATCTAAAATTGTACTAGCATTAAGAAAAATCAAAAAATTATCTCAACTTATCATAAGTTTTTGTAGTGTGAACGTAGCCTTATTAGTTTAGATGTAATTTTTCTTAAATTTTTCTAACATTAATTTTATTTATTATTTTTAGTTTGGTCCGTTTTGTACCCATGAATGTGGATGATGAAGAAAGTATACAAGATCTTCTATTACAAATCGACAATGTTATACAATATGGCGAAGATGCCGATGTTAAAGTACATGATTTTGATCCACCAGAAGATGAGGATAACGATAATTAACCTGTATTTGTATCATAATATATAAATAAGATAGACTTTTTTTAATTAAAAATATTCTATACAATAAAGTTTTTAATTGGTAAAATACTGTTGTTTTTAAAAACAATCAATGTTATAATTTTTATAAAAAAAATATCACTCATGCACATTTATTTTAAAAAATTAACAATTACACACGTTATACTAATATAGGCATCAAGCCTTTCTGAAATCATTTTGCCAAATCTGTATCCATTACTAATTTACCATCCTTATCTTTAAGTCTAACGCGACCATTTGAATAACGAGTTTCGGTACTACCATCCGGGTATACAATTTTAACCGTCCCATCGGGATATTCTCGCCTTTTGTGGAGTTTATTGTGTAACTCTTTTTGACCATTCGGTAGAGAAAGTACTTTATCACCATTTCGCATTTGTACCAAATGAGTACCATCAGCAAAACGCCATTCTTCTTGTTTATGTTCATCTTTGGGATTCATTATTTTCACTGAGTTATTGGGATAGTGAACTTCAACAATGCCATCTTTATGGCGATGTTCGACCTGCCCATTAGGAAATTCAAGAATTTCTAAACCATCCAAATAGGTGGTATGCCAGGTATTTGTTTCAGCATAATAATATTTAACAGTACCCTCATTTATGTTTGTCTCCTTAATATCTTTGTTATAATACAACATACGTATAATCATGCCATCAGCGGAAATTTTCTTTAAATTACCATTTGGATACCAAATATCTTTACTACCATCACCATTAACTATTTCACGCTTCATATTATTTGTATTATTATTTAAACGAGGAGAAGATGGTGGGGGTGGTGCTAGATTTGAATGTTGTTGCTGGTGCTTGGGTGATAATTTTGTTAATTTATTTTCTTGTGGCAGTTGTGATAAATTATTTTTCTTATTGGGAGTTTTTTGAAATTCTTTCAAGATATTGTCGTCGTCATCATCATCATCAGCTTCTTCATTATGCAAAATATACTTTTGTTTCAGTGGATTATTATTTCCTTTAATGAAACTTGATTCTGGTGAGGTATCAGCTTCAACTGACGACGGCGATGGTACATTTTTTGCGGATGGAAAATTGTTACTCTTTGATTTATGTGTTTTTTCAAGTTTTTTTGTTGGTGATCGATGATATTTTTTATTAGCTGTTGCTGCAGCCACTATACAGTTTGATACGGTTCTAGCCATCGTAGGCGGACCTTCTTCGGGCATAGTAGTTAACGTGTTTTGGATCTAAAAAAAATAAAGTCATATTTGTCATCAAAAAAATGTTGATTTTGAAGTTATCAGATTAAAAGGTAGGCGGGATTCTTCTGGGGACAATTTCCCCTCGTGATAAATGTCGGCAAATTACTTCATTATTAATTTTGCATTTAAGTAATAGTTTTAATAAAACAATTTTTTTATATCCAGGCTCAGAAAAGGGGGCGCGCCAGAGAAAACTAAATTTGTTAGTCCCCTGGGTCCAAGTGCAGGACTTTAAAAGACTTCTGCAATTAAAATGTTTTAATTGTTTAAAAAAATGCACAAAAAAACCTGTTAAAAATTATGTTTTTTTATACCCTCCACTTAGTGATAGAGGGTATATATAAGTTTGTCATTCCGTTTGTATAAAGTATATATATTCATGATGCCCGATCGATTTTAAGTCATTCTAGCGATGTCCGTCTGTCTGTCTCTCTGTCTGTGGAAAATGCTGTAGCGGACAAAATATTGCACAGAGATGACTGAAACTTAACATATTTATTGGAAGTTCTCCCGAGAAGTTTGGAATTGCATTTGAACGATATCGGTTCAGCGATTCAAAAGTTATGAACGAAAATGTAAGCACACCTCAAAAGTTTCAGTACATTCAACATAACCTAAAATTACAAAAAGCTTTAATTCGGCTTCTGGTTGACATATCTGAACATAATTGAACACCAAATGGTATTTAAACAAGTACGAACATATTTTTTACTAAAAAAAGAAAAAAATCGCGGATTTTTTTTTACCTAAAATTTTTTTTTAAATTAATTTCCTTTTAAATAAAGTTTTTTGCAATAATCTTTTTGAAATTATGGAGAGTATCACTATATTCGGCAAGGCCGAATTTAACTTTTTTACTTGTTTTAGGTTGGCTTAGTTTTACAAGGGGGAACTTATTTCCCCTTGATCCGATTTTGCCCATTTCCGAAATTAACCAGCCTATGACCATAAAAAACATTCGGGCTAAACTTAATGGATCAAAAACACATATATTTTTTGTGATCCCCGACCTATATTTCAATACGTTACACACGGAATGACACGAGTATGCCTCCATACTGTGGTTAGAGTGTTTGACGAGTAAAAAGTTGAATTTGGCCTTCCCTCCACAATGCAAACAAGTAAAACAAATTAAATTGGGCCTTGCCAAATGTACGGATATTATTGCAAAAACTTTATGTGTAAAAAAAATTTGTGAAAAAATTGTGTAAAAAAAATCCGCGGAAAAAAAATTTGGTGAAAAAAATAGGAGAAAAATGTTTATAGTAAAACAAAAATTTTGAAAAAAAAAATTAAAAACATTCCGCGAAAAATTTGTTGGTGTAAAAACTATTTTTGTAATTGTTTTATTACCTTTCGGTATTCAATTCTGTTACATTTTTTAACCAAAATCGATTACTGATCAATAATATACATACTTTATGGCTTACCAGAACGATATTTCTATGAGTTACGAAAATAATGACAAACTTATATATATCCTCTACCCCTAACAACAAGTGGGAGGGTATCATCAGCCACTTAAAACCTAACCATGTCAAAAGTGATCTATTCAGGGTTGAGACATTTTTTTTGCAAAAGTGACGGGTGTATTTATATGAAATGTGTAAGTTTGGGTACGTGTAACATGTCACGTGAGCTATCGAGGACAATTTTTCTGCGAGGTACTTTTTATTTAATAAATTTTTAACACATATATGTGTTAAAAACTATAGTTACAAATCAGTTAACTTAACCGAGATGGGTGACAACTTCTCGTTAAAGCGAAACAGACCAAGGCCTCTGATAAAGGTTGAACCCACCACATCCAGACTCATAGTCTAGCACGCTGGTGCGCCTTTATATTATATTTAATTTTATTTGAAAATTGTCTTCTATTTACTAGGGAATATATGAAATTTTTGCTAGAATTTTCACTTACTTGCTTAGGTGCCAACTTAGCAATATTCCTATTTATCTCTTGCAATAGTTTATTATTCTGTTCACGACTAATTTTTAAATTTTCCCCTTCTAAACGTTTATTTTCTTTTTGCAAAGTTTCTATCTGTTCATAAAATTTCTTTTGATCCCTTTCCAAATTACGAATCTGTGTTCTTAAGCGGCCTTGAGCTGAAGTATGATTTGCATCTTTAGTTTTTAATTCCATTTGTAATTTTGCAACTTCTTCACGTAAACGTTCGTTTTCTTTACGTTCTTTAGCCAACGAACCCTGTGATTTCATTTTTATATTTTGCTCAAATTGACGTTTTTCATCTTCCAACTTAATGCGTTCATCATGCAGATATATTTCCATTTGTATTCTTTCATCTTTTAAACGTTCCATTGCCTCAAGATGTTCTTGGGCATGCAAAGATTTTTCAAGTTCATGATCCTGTTTAGCTTTCATTAAGATTATGTTGTTTTCTTTGAAATTATTAATTTCCTTTTCTAATTCTGCCAGGCGCATTTTAATCATATCAGTTTTTTCTTGTAAATCTTTGGGGATATAAGAATTAATCGAATTGTTATTGTTGGAAAGTGAATCTTTAGGTGTTAGAGTAGTGTCACTTGTAGAGTTTACTAGAGAATCACTAGCTATATGTTGATCAGCTTTAGTTTGTAATGCTGCAAAAAGTGCCTGTTTAAATTGATCAAAAAATTCATTATTTGATGTATCTCCTTGACCATTACCATCAGCTGACATCCGTGTAGATTCATTAATTGTTGAATCTACATCATCATCATATTCATGTGTTTCATTGGAATTAGAAAATCTTACTCTTACTTGATGAGTTTGTGCAGCGTAAGATGAATTTGTAGTTTCGATAGTTTTATGGGTAGTATCTTCAGATTTTGTAGTTTCTATTTCTTCAGTAAATTGTGATTCTTCCACTAAAGAAGAAGATTCTGCTTGTATATTTGTAGGCACTAAAGGTTCTAATCTTCTTGTTTTTAATTGTTCTTGTACTGGTATTATGTCTTCAGTATCATTAAATTTTTCCTTAATTTTACGTTGCATAAATTCTTTAATACAAGAAGAATTCATATCAAAACTTCCGTTAATGGCTTTTTGTTCTAAAAGTTCAAAAATACTTTCTTCTGATTGTGGCAAAGATTTTAAACGATTACGTGGTACTTCTAAAGGAGTTATTTGCTGAGAATCTAAAATTTTAGACCAGGCTACGGTAGGAGTTTTAATTTGTTTTGGCCCTTCGTTAGGTGGTATTTCCATAATTTTCTGTTTAACTTGGGATTTAGTTTCCAAAAATTTTACTTTATTCGATGCTGAAGAAATATTGGAATATCCTGAAGGTGTTTGATTTTGTGAAACAAAAGAAGATTTGGTATCTGGCGTTGAACTGCAAGTATTTTTAGAGGTTATCAGTAAATTTTGAAATCTTTGTTCTTGTGCGTCTAAATTAGCTAGAGGTGGAGGTGGCATATTAGATCTGGGTGGAGATTTTGGTAACACAGATTTTTTACTTTTTAAATTTTTAGGCTTATTTAGCTTTCCGGGAGGCTTTAAGCTTAGCTTGGGATGAGCATTTGCATATTTATATTTGGGCAAATTATTTAGTCTCAATTCATCAGGATCTATTTTAAATCTTTGTTTTAAACCCTCACCTCTTTTTAAAAACGGTTGTTTAGGCTTTTGTTGCTTTATTTCCAAACAATCCTCTGTACCATAGCCAGAAGTTACAGTTTTATAAGTCGAAGGATCATCTTTTCTTTCAGCATCATCATTATCAGCATCCTCGTCTAATTGTGATGTTTCAAAACTAACCTCTGAATTTTCTTCTTCATATTCCTCCAAATACCCGTCATGAATCATTTGATTTTCCTTATTTTCCGGATTTCTCTCTTCTCTCATACCCATTATTACCCCTTCCAACACATTAATTTCACTTTCACTATGTAAGCCTAGCATTTGATACATAGTTTGTTGTTCCATACCCAACAGTTGTCGTTGCATAGTTTGTCTTTCTTCCAGTAATTTTTTTTGTTCCTCCTGCCATTTATTTAACTCCTCTAATCGTTTTACTATATCCGCTTGCTTATCTGTTTGTGGTTTAACATTTTGTATTGCCGAGCTATTAGTATTATTTGTTAATTCGTTTTGTAGCATTTTTTTTTAAACATTTAATTTTTTATCCTTTAAAATATCTTAAATTGTAATTATGCGCTCAAATATTACACAATAAAATTTTATTAAACTGATTTTTTCTAAAAATTGTAAAAAAAAATAGAAAAATTTTAAAATTTTGCGCTGTTCTATCAACTTTTTTAAAAGTTGTTTGTTTGTTTACTTGTCAATTTTGTTTTTGAGAATAATCACAATTGGAGCGGGAAGCGGAAAAACGCTTCAAAAACCGAGCGATTAATTTAAATTAAGCGTCAAGCGGTTTGCGGTTTTCTTTGCATTATTTTTGACATTCATACCTCGAAATGTATAATTGTTGTGATAATTATTTTAATTTTATTTAGAAATTTTACTTTTGGGAATAACATTTTCTTTATTTTTAAACAATAAAAAATGTTCAATATTATAAGAACTCATTCAATTAAGACCAAGAGGCAAAATCTTATAAAACAGTTGCAAAACAAGAAAATAACAGCAATTTTTGCACAATTTATTAATTCAAAACAATAAAAAATAAAATACATATTCCGTGAAACAAATTTTACATATTGCATCCTAAAAACTTAAAAAATTTCATAAAAATTCATATATTTTTTAACAATATCTATTAATTTTTCAGCAAACTCCATTGTTTGAATAATATTCCATATTTTTTTTTGTTTTGCTTTGTTGTTTATTTCCATCTGCCAAAAAACTCGTACTTTACTTGCATTTTACAACACTATACAGAAAAACAATCCTTTTTTTGGTTAAAGTCTGGCAACGCCAAAAAATTAAATGAGAGGAAAAATGAGAGAGAGAGAAAAAACGCCATGAAAATAGAATAGAATCTATTTCGGCGGAAAAACGCCGCGGAATTTATATTGCATACAAAATGTATGGGGAGAGTTGCGGAAAACCGCTTCCCGCTCCAATTGTGATTATTCTCTTTGTCAGAAATAAAGTTTGCTGAATACATCAGTGTTGGGAAATGTAGCACAATAGTGCCACTTTGGGGACTTTAACATATCAGTGCTGCCAGAAAATTTAAATTACACACGCAAAAAAAAATTGTCAGATTGAACAGTCCTACTTGGTAAAATTTTTTTCATACCAAAAAAATTTTTTTTACCAAATTTTAGCTAAAATTATGCTTGTCGATGTTAAAGTAACATAATTATTTTTTTATGTAAAATAACCAAGTAACTTGCACAATATCGCTTATTACTTGCATAAATATTTATCGAAAGAAAACAACAAAAAAAAAACAAATGCAGACCGCCATTTTCATTTTTGTGTGCGTGGTTCGATTATTTTTTGTATTATAAAACGTAAAAAGGAAATTGATAAATTAAATTAAAATAAATTAATAAATAAAAATAAATAACTAGTTTTTTTAAAAGATAATAAATGTAAGATAAAAAAATGCTAACGTTGATTTTGCTGTCATACCTTAATACCACAGACTAAATACAGACTCGACAGTAGAGTTTTACAAGAAAAAATGGGGAAAAAATAAGCGATTTTAGGAGAAAACACAGCGGTTTTTAGTCCGTTTTACGCTAACATGGCAACACTTTCTACGAATTAGGAGTGAGTGAGACAACAAAAACCAATCTGGCATCAATTTTTCTTAGGGCGCGTTATATCAGTTTTCTCTTTCTAACCTAATTCGTAGAATAATTTGAAAATATTAACCATATGGTTAAAAAATACTTTTTTGACACCTGTCACTTATGTCGAGTCTGTATTAGTCTGTGTTAATACCCTGTTCACACGTGCAGTTTTAAACCGTTTTTAGCAGCAATATTTTTAGCACTTTCTTTATGCTATTACAGTATATTGACAGAAAATGCTAAAAATAATTGCTAAAAACGATTTAAAACTGCAAGTGTGAATAGGGTATAAAACACCATTCATTTAGCAAAACCAATGGAGTCCCAGACGTATGTTTCGATGAATTACAAATGGAATGATAAAGTGAGTATAACCCCATTCCGAAGACACCAATAAGGTTTAATAGATTTTTAGTTAAAAATTAGTGTTTGGTAATAATTTTCTATTTTTACAGGGCACGGGTTACTAAATTTTTGAAGCTATGGCGAATCCTTCACCACAGACTAATACAGACTCGACAAATATGACAGGTGTCAAAAAAGTATTTTTTAACCATATGGTTAATGTTTTCAAATTATTCTACGAATTAGGTTAGAAAGAGAAAACTGATATAACGCGCCCTAAGAAAAATGGATGCCAGATCGGTTTTTGTTGTCTCACTCACTCCTAATTCGTAGAAAGTGTTGCCATGTTAGCGTAAAACGGACTAAAAACCGCTGTGTTTTCTCCTAAAATCGCTCAGTTTTTCCCCATTTTTTCTTATAAAACTCTACTGTCGAGTCTGTATTTAGTCTGTGCCTTCACCACAGACTAAGAGCCCAGTCACAATTGGCACCACCGACGACGAACCACTGCAAAAGAGAGAGCGACACATTACAATTAAGCGACAGACGACCGGACACATTTTATAAAGAAAAAGACGCTCATATCATTCACACATCTATTTTTTTTCTTTTGTCATCCTATAAATGCAGGTATACAATGTTTCTTGTGTGCAACACACACACAATATATTACCTCCAATTGGAAAAATTAGCATATTTTGTTGAACATATGGCAACGCTACTTGATACAAATTTGAGAAAAATGAGAGGGTGGTGAGAGAGCACTACAAAAATAGAATAGAATCTATTCTGGCGGCAGTGTGGTCGACCACAAAGCGATTTTTTGCTTTTCATACAAAATGTATGAAAACATTTTGTGGTTACCGAATGTGGTGCCAATTGTGACTCGGCTCTAATACAGACTCGACAAATATGACAGGTGTCAAAATAGTATTTTTTAACCATATGGTTAATGTTTTCAAATTATTCTACGAATTAGGTTAGAAAGAGAAAACTGATATAACGCGCCCTAAGAAAAATGGATGCCAGATCGGTTTTTGTTGTCTCACTCACTCCTAATTCGTAGAAAGTGTTGCCATGTTAGCGTAAAACGGACTAAAAACCGCTGTGTTTTCTCCTAAAATCGCTTATTTTTCCCCATTTTTTCTTGTAAAACTCTACTGTCGAGTCTGTATTTAGTCTGTGCCTTCACTACAATAAAGAGCGTGGGCACCAGTCCTCCCTTTAGTTATAAAATTAAAAACGCAAAGCCAAGGGAGTCCAGACCTGTTTTGATGAGTTACAAATGGAATGACAAAGTAAGTGTTCCTCCATACCAAGATACCAATTGGGTTTACCAGTTTTTAAATTAAAAATTTATGTTTTGTAATAATTTTCTTTTTTACAGGATGCTCTTAAATAAATTCGGGCAGCAGTCACTGGAGAAATTTGTACAAAAAGGGTCAGTTGGTCGGTGGTAAATTAAATCCTACACAACATTTATTATATTAATATGGATTTATTCTGTGAAAATTTTAAATTCAACAAATATAAAATTTTTTACAAAAATTTAATTAAAAAATTATTTTAACATAAATGTGGTAATTTTTTAGCATTATTTTTAGTCACCTTTTCTAATAATTTTGGTATATTTCACCATATTTCTTTTGGTATATTTTACCAAGTTTTTGCTTAGATAGCATTTTCTTCAAAATTTTTTACATAAGCGTTTTGGCTAAAGTGCGAAAACTACTTCGTCGGTTGTAGTTTTAGCATATTTTTGGTAAAATTATGCCAGATTTTTGCTCATTCCGACACAGATTTTTTTTGCGTGAAGGCAGCAGTCACTGGAGAAAATTGTACATAAAGGGTCAGTTGGTCGGTGGTAAATTAAATCCTACACTCATAGAAATATCTTAGTAGAAAAATTAGTAAACCCATTGTAGATTAAGTTTTACAGAATATTGCCGTATTCAACAAAAAATAGTGTTGATATCGTTGAATAATCAGTTAAGTTGAATCAACTTCTTACAACGCTTATACAGAATTCAATAGATAAAACCAAAAAAGAAAAAACAACCCTGTTCGTTCAGTTTTGTATTATCAAGTTGGTAGCAATGGATTGCAATGTGAAATTTGTTTGTCTCTTATAACATTATTTTATGTGTTTGTTTCTTATAAAAATATTTAATATTATAAAAATAAATAAAAATAGGATCTGATGATCAGATTCTGATCTGTAAATATTTGGTAAGTAATAAAATACATTGGTTACTTTATGTATTCATACTATATTATATTATTTTTTTGTTTTTTTTAAGGTTTTTGATTTGGTGTCATTAGAAAACTGGAGAATGGCTGACGAGTCCATAACATAAATAAACGAAGTGTGTGTGAAAAAAAGCCGGTGATAATTCTAAAAAATATTGTGATTTTTACTTAATAAAAGAATATTAACAAATAACAACAAGCTTTTTTTTATTAATAAAATTTCTTATATCAACAAAAATATGAGTTGAGTTTACAAAAAATACGAGTTGATTTACAAAAGAACGAGTTGATCAACTGTTACAAAAACTGACAACAATTTTTATTGAAATCAACATAAATATTTGTAGGGTCAAAATCAACAATGATTTCTGTTGAATTTACAACGATTTTCTTTGGGAATACAATGATTTTTGGTTGAGTGTACACAACATTTATTATATTAATATGGATTTATTCTGTGAAAATTTTAAACTCAACAATTATAAAAATTTTTACAAAAATTTAATAAAAAATTTATTTTAGCATAAATGTGGTATTTTTTTTTAGGATTATTTTTAGTCACCTTTTCTAATAATTTTGGTATATTTCACCATATTCCTTTTGGTATATTTTACCAAGTTTTTGCTTAAATAGCATTTGCATTTTCTTAAAAATTTTTACATATTACATATTACGTCGGTTGTAGTTTTAGCATATTTTTGGTAAAATTATGCCAGATTTTTGCTCACACCGACACAGATTTTTTTTGCGTGTACTATTCATGAGTTACCCCTGGTTTTTATAAGAAAATCGATTTTTTGGCGAATTTTGACAAAAAAAAATGGAATACGACATAAAAAAGTTATTGACAACCCTGCGCAATACGATTATTAAACAAAAAACAGCTGTTTAGCTAAGAACTAAAAAAATTATATTTTTTAGTTTAATTAATTTTTCTAAACAAAAACAAGTTTATTAAAATTTCGGCAGCCAACAAGAACATAAGATAATCAAAATAAGATAAGAAGTAGTAGTAATAAAAACATAAAAAAGAGAAATATAAACAAATTTCTAAAACTGTATGTACCTACAAACAAGAAGGAAAGAACGAAAGTTATGAATATTTATAAAAATCGAATAAATAAATTTTAGTTAATACAATCCAATGAGAACATAAACGGTGAATGAACTTTAAAACGAATCTCTTTAAGAAAAAGCCGTAACCTCTTGACTTTTTGTTTATTGGCAAAAAAAATTAAGAACTAGAATAGTGAAGCAATAATAAAAAGTTTCTATTCTACTGATTCTCCCAACAATAACACATGCAAAATATGAAAGGCCCAAAAGGCAATAGTTATTTTACTAAACAACCATTAATGTTGTTGTTGGCTTGTGATTGCTTAACTCAGCATTAATTACACAGAATAAAAAATACCAAAGTAAAAATTAAGACGTGTTAAAATTTGGAATTAAACAGAATACGTGTCTCTAAGGATTATTTATCATAACGAAAAATTATTGTTTTATTAGAAAAAAATGGCTTTTAAGAAACCGGATATTATTATATGGTACGTATAAACAATCATATATTTTGCACATTGGCGTAGATAGACCCTTCTGGCGGGAATGTGTTTTTTTATTACTATTTTTTTTTCTTTACAAACATCGCTCAGATACTGAAAATTTTTCTACCGGAAAAAATTTATCAAGGAATTTTAGAATTTTTCAATAGAAATTTCAAAATATGAGAATTTTTCTATATAGAAAAAATGTCTTGGAATCTGAGAATTCTTCTATATAGAAAAAATGTCTCAGAATATGAGAATTTTTCTATATAGAAAAAATATCTCAGATTCTGAGACATTTTGGCTATACTCTACTTTACTGGCATTTTTCCAAACGTCTTAAAACTAATACCATTGATAGATCTCATCAAGCAGATTCCAACAAAAAAAAAATCAAGGCTTTAAAGTTAAAAGCGAAATCGCTTATATCTCCCTTTGTAATAGTCCGATCGGAATAAATAGGGTATCGTTGGAAAGGTAATTTAATACCTATTAAACTATCCATATTTCATTAAAATCGGTTAACCCGTTCCGAGCCAAATCAAGTTTTTCTAAAAAAAAAAAACGTTAAAAAAATTAAAATGTATGTATCTAAAAACAACACATATATAGTACCATAGTTTTTTTACATAGTAATGAAGCCAAGGAAATAAGCTTTCATTTGGAACCAGTCTCGATCCCGTAGCTCTTCTAGGAACGAAGTTATTAGGGTTTAAAGTTAAGCGGAATTTTTTTTATTGTGTATTATTTTTTTAATGTATGTTAATTTATTTTATTTTTATTTAATTGCAATACATACAATAAATTCTTTATAATATTAACCAAAAAAAACTTCATTTTGCAAAGAGAGTGAGCCCCCCATAAAGTAGCGAATTTAGCACTGATTTTAACCGGTCATAAACCCCACTCATATTATGGGGACTAAGTCCAAAACAATTTCGGTCATAATCCCTTTATTTTGCGGAGAGGGTGGGTTTAATGCATGGAGTTTGTAATCCCTAAGCCCGGCCAAAGGCCGGCTACGCAGAAAAACAGACAAAAAAAAAATTTCATATAAAAATCTTCCTAACTTTGAACCTTAATAACTTTGTTCCTAGAAGAGCTACGGGGTCGAGACTGGTTTCAAATTAAAGTTTATTTCCTTGGTTTTAATACTATGTAAAAAAACTATGGTACTATATATGCGTTGTTTTTAGATATACACATTTTAAAATTAAAAAAAAAAATTTTTTTAGAAAAACTTGATTTGGCTCGCAACGGGTTAACCGATTTTAATGAAATTTGGAAAGTTTAATGGGTATTAAAATTTCCTTTCCAACGATACCCTATTTATTCCGATCGGACCATTACAAGCCGAGATATAAGCGATTTCGCTTTAAACTTTATAGCGATATATCTCGCGAAATATTTTTCGCCGATCCTTGATTTTTTTTTTTGTTGGATTCTCCTTAAAAATGGCTACTTAAAAAAAAAAATAAATAAATTTGGAGCAATGCCAGCCAAATAAAGTTGTTCCAAATGTCTCAGAATCTGAGAATTTTTCTATATAGAAAAAATGAAGAATTTTTCTATATAGAAAAAATGTCTCAGAATCTGAGAATTTTTCTATATAGAAAAAATGTCTCAGAATCTGAGAATTTTTCTATATAGAAAAAATGTCTCAGAATCTTAGAATTTTTTTATATAGAAAAAATGTCTCAGAATCTGAGAATTTTTTTATATAGAAAAAATGTCTCAGAATCTGAGAATTTTTCTATATAGAAAAAATGTCTCAGAATCTGAGAATTTTTCTATATAGAAAAAATGTCTCAGAATCTGAGAATTTTTCTATATAGAAAAAATGTCTCAGAATCTGAGAATTTTTCTATATAGAAAAAATGTCTCAGAATCTGAGAATTTTTCTATATAGAAAAAATGTCTCAGAATCTGAGAATTTTTCTATATAGAAAAAATGTCTCAGAATCTGAGAATTTTTCTCAGATTCTGAGACATTTTCGAAATTTATTAAGAAACACAAACATTTTTCTTATACCAAAAAAAAAAAAATTCCACCAATAAAAATTTTTACCTAAAATTGTTTTAACAAAAAAGTACACAAAATTGTCTAGCTACGCCAATGATTTTAGAAATTAAATACATATCTTAAATATGTCCTTATCTACTTTTTAAATTAATTTTTTTAGCGGGTTTTTCATTATCACTCTGCTCGTTATACATTTTTTCTCTGATATCTTGAGAACTACCTTGGGTGGCTATGATACACATAAAACTTTGTCGCAACTGATAGAGGCCCAATCTAAAGAATATTCTTGGATATTAAAGTTACTAGTCAATTGTTTTGGATATAGTTGTGTTTTTGTACCTGGTTTTTTAATTTATAAATATGTTCAACGCACAAATTATTTGGAGAAAAGTGGTAGGTATTTTTTTAAACGGAAACCGTTAAATTATTTAAATTTTTAAAACTCACACTTAATTTTTTTAAATTAATTTTAAGATAAAACTTATATACACACCGCAGTTAGTATGTGTATTACCGGTAATACCAATACAGATGCTGATCGTGATGAACCTTTAGAAAAATCTTTACTATCGAATGATACATCTTCAACAACAATAACTACTCCACCTCCACCAACAGCAGCTATAGCTAATACACCAAAACGTACCAATTCCCATGAAGCCATACTCTTGCTATGGTGTTTTGGTGGACTAATGGTTTCCTATTTAACTTGGGGTGTTTTACAGGAGAAAATTATGACTCAAGAATATTATAATTTTGATGGTGTTAGATCACACTTTAAGGATTCACAATTTTTAGTATTTTCAAATCGTATATTAGCTTTTGTAGTAGCCATTATTATTTTGCAATACAAACAGCCACCAACGAGGCATAAGGCACCTTTATATAAATATTCATTTGCTTCATTTTCAAATATAATGAGTGCTTGGTTTCAATATGAGGCTTTAAAATTTGTAAATTTTCCTACTCAAGTTTTGGCCAAGTCATGTAAAATAATACCAGTTATGTTAATGGGTAAAATTTTATCGAAAAACAAATATCAATGTTATGAATATTTTACGGCTGTATTAATATCGACCGGTATGATCTTTTTTATGATGGGTTCAGCTGATAGTACAAAAGCTAATGGTGTAACAACAGTAACGGGTATTTTCCTGTTAGCTATGTATATGGTATTTGATAGTTTTACGGCTAACTGGCAGGGGGATTTATTCAAAGGCTATGGCATGACTCCCCTGCAAATGATGTGTGGTGTAAATTTATTTTCTACAATATTTACAGCAGCTTCTTTGAGTGTACAAGGTGGATTTATGGATTCTTTAACATTTGCTACAGAGGTGAGTATATTAATAGGGTAGGAATAGATACATTAAAATTTAAAAAAATATTTCATTGTATAGAGATGCCTTTATCTTTAGCATAAAGACAAGTTGCTGCTTTGAGCAGTTTGGTATTGCATTTAATCAATATCGTTTTTGCCGTTCAAAAGTTATGAAGAATATTGTATGGACACCAGACATGTGCACGGACATATTCCTTTCTTAGCTTACACCAAACCTTTCGCTTTATACCCTATTCACACTAACAGTTTTAAATCGTTTTTAGCAATTGTTTTTAGCATTTTCTGTCAATAGACTGTAATAGAATAAAGAAAGTGCTAAAAATATTGCTGCTAAAAACGATTTAAAACTGTACGTGTGAATAGGGTATTAGAGTACCCCACTTGTAGACTACAATGTTTTCGAATTATAATGTTTAGGATGATGTTATACCCTATTCACACTTACAGTTTTAAACCGTTTTTAGCAATTATTTTTAGCATTTTCTGTCAATATACTGTAATAGAATAAAGAAAGTGCTAAAAATATTGCTGCTAAAAACGATTTAAAACTGTACGTGTGAATAGGGTATTAAACAACGATATGAAAACTGTCATTGTGCTCGATTCTGGAATACGATTTCACCATTCACCTAATTTTTAAAAATTTTATATCAAATTCCAAGATTTAATTTTTTTTCTTGTAACAATTAAAGATCAGGTTAATATCTTTAATAATTACAAAAAAAAATTAAATATCTTTAAATTCGAAAGAATATCAATTTTTTTAAAAATTAGGTGAATGGTGAAATCGTATTAAAGAATCGAGCACATTGTTTGAGTTTAGAATGTATTTTTTTTTTTTTATAAATTCGAAAAGAAGTCGAATTCTAGACGCGCTATTGTGGAGGGTATCAATATATTCGGCAAGGCCGAATTTAACTTTTTTTACTTGTTCAATTTATTTTTAACATTACAGGCAAAGCTCGATATAATGTTAGACCCATTCGTTATATCCCGAAGGTTTTTTTGTATTTTTTTATTTAAATAATTAAGTTAACAATAAATTCTTCACACTTGAAACAATTTTACTGGCATTGCTCCAAATTTTTAATTTTTTTTTTTTAAATATCCCTTTTTGAGTAGAATCCAACAAAACAAAAATCAAGTATAGGCGATAAATATTTCGCAAGATATATCGCTTTAAAGCGAAATCGCTTATATCTCGGCTTGTAATGGTCCGATTGGGATAAATAGAGTACCGTTGAAAAGGTAATTTTAATACATATTGAACTAGTTTAATTCGTTGCGAACCAAATCAAGAAAGTGTAAAAAATTAAGAATCTATCTAAAAACAGGGCATATCGTCGGTGCGCCAACAAGAACCGTTATGTGTATTTCAAAATTTTTTTTAAGAGACTTAAATAACCCAGCAAAAACTTGGTAATGACACATCATTACCATTCGAATTACTTAGTAATGACAGAAAATTACCTTTAGCATTATTTTGAAATGTAAAATAAGGACTTATTAATAATGACTTACATAAGTCATTATAATAAAATAAAAAAACCTTAGAACTATATTTTCACTTTTTGACTCACTGTACATTATTTTGAATAAAAATAAAATTAAATTAAATATTTTTTTATTTTTTAAAATTTTTTTTTTTTAAATAATTTTTTTCATTACCTATAAGTATATATGTAATTAGTTATTAATATTGCTTTGATAATCATTACATTTGGCACATTTGCTTGTAAATGTAATAGGAAAGGTAATTCGAATCAGAAGTAGTTTTAACTATTGAATTTCCCATTACACATTTCATTACTTGGTAATGCAAGTTTTTGCTGTTAACAGCTAAATTTGGTACTTTTGCGCTGTTTTTTAAATATTATTAAATAAATATTTATGAAAGAAACTCCGCTAAGTTCAAAATTAAGCCGATTTGTAAGCCTCTTCAAATTTTAAAAAACACATATCGGTTCTGGTTGGCGCACCGACAATATGTGGTAGCATATTTTTTTATATATTATTAAAGCTAAGGAAAAAAGCTTTCATTTGGAACCAGTTTCGACCCTGTAGCTCTTCTAGGAACAAAGTTATTAAGGTTCAACCCTGTAGCTCTTCTAGGAACAAAGTTATTAAGGTTCAAAGTTAAGCCGGCATTTTTAAAAATATCTCCCAACGGTACAATATGTACCCTCTCATCCCGTTCGAACCATTACAAAACGAGATATAAGCGATTTCGCTTTAAACCTTAAAGGGATATATCTCGCGAAATATTTATCGCTGATCTTTGATTTTTGCTTCGTTGGAATCTGCTTAATGAGATCTATCAATGGTATTCATTATTAAGAGTTTGGAGTTTTGTCAGTAAAGTATAGCTCAATTGTGTTTGCGGTAGAGAATTTCATTAAAAATGATTAAACAAATTTTTGAAAAATTTTGTTAGTCCCGGAATTAAAATATTTTTGGCAATTTTTTTTTTTTTATTAAATTTCATTAAAAATATTTAAAAAAAAATTTTAAAATTCTAAAAGTTTCGAAAATTAATGTTCACAAAAATGTTAGCAGTTTTTTCTTGTTTTGGAGTAAACAATTCATTAAAAATTCTTTTAGGTCCCGAAGAAGGGTACACCTGTGATGTGTTCTGTACAAGTGACTATTGAACCGGCACGATTTATGTTCCTAAGAAACATGTCCCGTGACATGTAACTAGTGATATATAAGGGGTTGAGACATTTCCTAACAAAAGTGATAGGTATTTTTATATGAAAGTTGTTAAGTCTGTGAAAGGTCTTTTGGGCCCGGGTGATATGTCACGTGACCTATCAAGGGCCGATAACTTTTCCTGCTGGGTTTTGTCTCCTTATTACAAATAAAAAATTATAAACTATCTAACTTATTTATTAATATATTAATCTCTCACTTTTTCTTCTAGCACCCTAAATTTGTTTTTGACATTGTTGTATTATCCATTAGTTCAGCCATAGGTCAATTATTTATATTTTATACTATCTCAGTATTTGGACCAGTTGTGTTTACCATCATTATGACATGTCGTCAGGTAAGCAAATAATCAATTTATTAACTTTATTATATCAACAGCACTCCACAATTCATCTAGTGTTCTAATTTTTTGTTTGTTCTTGTGTGAAAAAAAAATAGTTTATGTAAACAGTTGTTCTTTTTTTTAATGTTTTCTCTTTAAAATAATGAGTTTATATTTATTTTAAAAATTTATTTTCCTCAATTTTAGGCGGCAGCTATTTTACTGTCTTGTTTAATTTACCATCACAGCATTTCAATTTTGGGATCATTTGGTGTTATGGTTGTATTCTTTGCTATATTTATGCGTGTCTATTGTAATCAACGTATGAAGGCGATGCGTAAACTTGCCGAGGCTCATAAACCAAAAATGGCAGTATAGTAATTGCACTTTATATAAAATTATTACACAGTGGGAACTACTTAAGCTTCTGGCAAGCTACTATATTGTTTTCAACCACTACCTTACAAAACAAAAAAGAAGGCTCAAATTAGGTGCTAAATTCTTAGTACTTCATCTTAATTTAATATTTAATGTAAATTGTATATAATTGTTTAAAGTAAAAAGAATATCATAGAAATTGATAAAAACATCGAATTTTATTATTTCAACTCTTAGTTTTTATATAATTTTAATTTAATTTAATGACTTATGTATTTAAATATAGAAAATATCTAAAAAAAACTTAATAAATTAAAAAATAAATAATTTTAGAATTTTAATTTGATATTCGTCTTTGAACTGGACCATACACTCAAAAAATTATGTTAGTAAAATTAACTGAAAATGTCAGTTAAAATAACTACTTTGTTAGTTGTTTTGGGGTCAACTACTTTTTCAGTTAAATCAACTAACAATGTAAGTTATTTTAACTGACAAAAAAACAACTGACTTATGTAGTAAAAACTACTTACATTTGTAGTCAAAATAAAATAATCAATTCAATATTTTTTTTATTTTGAAACAAAAAATTGAAGACCAAATTTTTTCCAAGTTTTTTTTTTTTGAAAAAGTTGTGAAAAATAAAAAAAAAATAAAATTTATTTTTATTTTTTGGATTTTTTTTTTATTTTTCAGAAAAAAAACTTTGAAAATTTTTGAGAGATAAAAAAAAATTAATTTACTACATACTTTAAATAACTGTTACTACATTACAGCACTTTTTTGTTAGTTATTAAAAAAACGACTTAAAATAACTAACAGAAATAGTTGTTTGATATTTTTCATGCAAAAACAACTGACTTTGTAGTTGAAAACAACTAACTACTGTAAAATATACAAACAACTTACATGTAGTAACTTACATAATTTTCTGAGTGTATATGCGTCAGTGCCAAGTGGAGTAATTCGCTACACGATGTAAGAAGCAAACGTGGAGCTGAAAATAAAACTTTCTAGAAAAGAGACAAATAGGACACAGAGCCGTCACATGTTCAATACTGATAAGCTTCGAGTTCCCCAAAACAATACTGCATTTCGCAAGTTACTTAACACAAAACTCTCTGGTACAGAAACTACAAATAGCATCAACCAAACTTGGAAAAATATTACAAGTGCCATTATGCAAATTTTTATTATTTTTAATCATTTTGTTATGATTGAAAGTCATAAGATGGTTATTAGTCTAACCCAAAATTAACCTTTATTAAAAACAAACAAAAACAAATTAATATAAAACAAATTAAATATAAACAAATAACAAAATAAAATATAAATAATTACCGCGTATATACTTGTGCGTTTGTTACAATAGACGAGATGACAATGTACAAAATGACCGCGTACAATAATTAAAGGCGGTAAAACGATAACAAAGAAAAATATAAAAACACAGTTGAAGTGTTTTAGTACTACAACACAGTAGCTTATTTGGGGATGCCAACATCTCTCTTTCTTTTATGAAGATGATAATCTGGAGTCCAAACAGGAGGACGCTTCCTACGATTTGACCGCCGAAGTTCAGAGACTGGTTCATCTGCTGGAACTGGTGATGCTGGTGTACATTCAAGAGACGGTGTATTTTCACAAACAAGCGGTGCTCGATTTTGTGATGTAGTAGGTTGATCATCTACGTTTGTAGAACTGGATGCTGGTGAAGAAATTTGAAGTGGTTCTGGAGCCTGTATCGGCTGTAGATCAGTAGTAGACTGATTTGGTTGACCATTTTGTGGCATAGATGTAACTTCATTTCTTTCATTCCCATATGGCAATATTTGTTGAGTTGTTAAATTAAAATAATCAATTAATACATTATGTGGAGACACGGTAGAATCAGTATAACGAGGTCTTAGCTGGTTTGCATGAGACCTAACTGCACGAAAGTCTGGAATGTTTTCAATTTCTATTTCGTAATTAACATTACCAAGGATTTTCTTTATAGTTCCGGGGAACCACTCAGATTTATTATATTTAAATAATTTTGCAAAAACTTTTTGACCAATGCTGTATTTACGTTCCTTTGTACCATTACGTCTATTAAATTGTTCTTCCATTTTCTCATTACGTTGTAGTTCAGATTTTTCAGGTTTCTTAAGTAAATCAAGATTAATCCTCAATCTTCTTCCCACGAACAATTCAGAAGGCGTTTTACCCTCAATACTAGGATTTGGTGACGATCGATAACATTTCAAAAAAGTTTGTAAATTTTCGCTAGAGGTACCTGATCCTTCAAGTTTCTTCAATGCACGTTTTAAGGTATCTACGAACCTTTCAGCCTGCCCATTTGATTGTGGGTGGTAAGGAGCTGTAAATTTATGACTAATACCATTTTCTTGGCAAAATTTAGAAAACTGTTGACTAGAGAACTGGGTCCCATTGTCACTTACTATCAATTCTGGATTTCCAAATAACGATGTAAAATCTCGTAAGCAATTTAAAATCACATTTGATGAAATCGACTTGATTTGATAAATTTGAGGCCATTTAGAAAATGAATCTACGATAACAAAATAATAAAAATTGTCGACAGGACCAGCGATATCTATATGTACTCTTTCCATAGGACGCGTTGATAATGGCCAGGAATAAAGTTTTGTTTTTGGCAATGATTTTGCTACTGATGAGCATTTAGTACAGTTTTGTACCAAACGTTTAATATCATCATCCAGATACGGCCAATAAACATAGCTGCGAGCCAATGCTTTTGTCCTTTCAATACCCTGATGCCCTTTGTGTAATTCTTTTAAAATTCGTTTTCTAAAACAGGCTGGTATTACAAGACGATCACCAAACATTAAACAATCATTCACGATACTTAAATTATCTTTTCTTGAAAAATAACATTGCAAATCAGCTGATTTATTATTTGGCCACTTACCACTTTGAAGACTTTTAATAAGTTCTTGAAGACTTGAATCTTTTTTAGTAGCGGCGCAAACCATATTGAATGTGATCGGCAAAGCATTTGTGATGTCATCTAAAATGGCTTTGATGTCTTCCTCAACTTGAACACACGCAATGATGGTGTCTTCATTTTGTTTTGGTACGTTACCAATTAGGCGTGATAAAATATCAGCTGCGCCGAATTGATGTGTTGAAACGTATTGTAAGTCAAAATCATATGACATGAGGGTGAGAGCCCAACGTTGAAGGCGATTTGCAGAATGTGCAGGAATTCCCTTCTTGTTACCAAAAATTGCAAGTAAAGGCTTATGGTCGGTTTGTAGTGTAAATTTTCTTCCAAATAAATATTTATGAAATTTAACCACAGCAAAAATCAAAGCTAATCCCTCTTTTTCAATTTGGGAATAATTTTTTTCAGCTGGTGTGAGGGACCTTGAAGCATGATAAATGGCCTTTTCACTACCATCAGGAAAAACGTGACAGATGTACGCACCCAGCCCAACAGTAGAAGCATCCGCCGCAACTTTAATAGGAAGCTTTGGATCAAAATGAGTAAGCAGCATGTCTGAGGATAACAGCTGTTTAAAACGATCAAAACTACGCTGGCATGCTGATGACCAATTCCATGTTGTGTTTTTCTTAAGTAAATTATCTAACGGATCTCTTAGTTTTCTCATCTCATTAATAAATTTACCATAGTAATTGATTGCTCCAAGAAACGATCGCAATTCGCTTATGTTTTTAGGAGGTATAAAATCTAAAATTTTTTTGATTTTGTTTTTATCAGGATAAATACCTTTACTATCAACGTGATATCCAAGATATGTGCACGATGTTTTAAAAAATTTACATTTTTCAAAATTAACAGTGATGTTGTATTTTTGTAAACGATCAAATACCTGTTTAACGGCAATAACATTTTCTTCACGTGTTGATGTGGCTACGACGATATCATCCAGATATAGAAAAACTCCATTTATACCAGCAACCATTGATTCCATGCATTGTTGAAAAGCTCCAGGGGCTGACCGTACTCCTGGTGCAAGACGATTAAAAGTATACATACCACGATGAGTGTTAATAACAAGTAATTTTTTTGTATCATCGTCCACCTCGATTTGCATGTATGCGTTGTTTAAATCGATTATAGAAAAGAAAGAGCATTTGTTAAAATTTATAAAAATTTCATCTGGTAGTGGCAATGGAAACGTATGCGGTTCCAGCTGTGCATTGAGTCCAGTGGAGTAGTCACCACAAATTCTAAGTTCGCCTGACGCTTTTTTTACTACCACAATGGGGGCTGCCCATTCAGAAAAATTTACAGGTGTTATAATACCTTCACGTTCAAGTCTACTTAATTCATTTTCCAGAGGCTCTTTTGCTGCATAAGCTACTTGCCTTTTAGGACGAAACACTGGAACAGCTTGTGGTTTAAGTTGTAGGTGAACTTTAAAATGTGTGCAGTGTCCAATTTCACTCCTAAAAACATCTGGATAAATTTTACGCAATTCAGATTCTGTGATTGAATTGTTGATTTTAACATTATTGCATGTAGTGTATGAATTAATGGGTTTGTTCCATAGTTGAAAACGTTCCATTAAATCCGAACCAAAAAGATTTAAATTAGGCAATGAAGACACTAAAATGTTACATGATTGTGTTTCACCATTGATAACCACAGCACTCTCAAATTCCCCAATAATGTTAATTTCATTAGTGGATGCATCCCGTGGTGTATGCTGAGAACTTTTTAAAGTTGGTTTACCAATTTTTCGCCAATTTGCTTTTGATATGATCGTGACGTCAGAGCCCGTATCATGTTGTAGGGTTATGTTTACACTGTTGATTTGCAATAACACGAAACGTCTATTTTTACATACCGCAGTTGTTGTATATACGCTTTTGATTGCTTTACGCGTTTTCTTGAAATTACTTTTTTTGTTTTGAATATGTTGCTGCTGTTGTTGTTGTTGTTGCTGCTGCTGCTGTTGTTTTTGTGCTTTTGGTTTATCAGGAAAACAAGAACAAAACCCCTCCTTATGACCAACTCGATTGCATTGTGAGCATTTGTGATTGCTAAAAGTGCAATCCCGAACGAAATGCATATTACCGCATTGCCAGCAAGGTCGCTTTGGTACTTGATGAGTTTTATTACCTTTGTTGTTGAATTTAGGTTTAAAATTATCCACGGCGTTGACTTTTGGTTGGCTGCTTCCGTTTGTAACAATGTCGTTTTTCAGACTGTTTATACGTTCAATTTCAGCCACTAAATTGTCCAACTTCAATGGATTTTGGTTAGTTTCCGAATCAAGCATTGACAAAAGTTTTATTTTGTACTCTTGATCTTTTTGCATTTTTAAACCATTAACAAACATTAAGCATTTAAAATTATCAGCAGTACATTTTTGTAATAAAAAATTTTCGCAATGGCGATTTACTTTAGCAGCGTAGCTAATAATGTCTTCATTTTCTTCTTTGACATTTTGTAAGCATTTTACACGAGTACTAAATAGACTCTCTTTCCTTCCAAACAGTTTTTTTAAACTTTCCACTGTTTGTTGGAATGTAATTTCACGAGGTTGTTTTGGAAGCAAATAGTCTTTGTATTTGTTAAATACCTCAGCACTGACCTTTCTTAACAATAACCTCACTTTTGCTGCATCGTCAAGTTGCTCAGCCTCAACCTGGAAAACATCCTCGTAGCGTTCATACCACGCACCAAAATTGTTGTTTTCCTCCGGAATGTAAACAAATTCACGAATATTTTTGGATAAAATTTCCATTAAGGTTTCAGGAGCTGTAGAGGTATGTGTTGATGTACCACTTACACTTGCAGCAGACGAGCTTTGAGTCGCCGTTATTAGTCTTTCCATCAGAAGATGCTGTCTCTCCATGGCTTCTTGTTGTCGCGCCAGAAGTTGACCAACCACCTGTTCCAAAGATGTTGATGTCGCCATTTTGATGTAAAAGTAATTTCACTTAAAAAAAAGTTTATTCCTCGTCGCCAGTTGTTATGATTGAAAGTCATAAGATGGTTATTAGTCTAACCCAAAATTAACCTTTATTAAAAACAAACAAAAACAAATTAATATAAAACAAATTAAATATAAACAAATAACAAAATAAAATATAAATAATTACCGCGTATATACTTGTGCGTTTGTTACAATAGACGAGATGACAATGTACAAAATGACCGCGTACAATAATTAAAGGCGGTAAAACGATAACAAAGAAAAATATAAAAACACAGTTGAAGTGTTTTAGTACTACAACACAGTAGCTTATTTGGGGATGCCAACACATTTTTATGAAGATAATATTGGAAAGAATGATTACACAAATCGATAATCAGAATCCTGCACCAATCAAATAAACCGTCTAGGGTCATCATTGAACAAAGCATTGAATTTCGTTACTCACTATACCTACTCTTCGTTGACTACGAAAAGGCATTTTGACCCCATAAATCGTGAATGCATAATGTAGGTGTTCCAATAAAATTATAAATCTCATAAGGAAGAGCTATGAAACTTTCGAATGCTGTGTTTGGGATGTCTGGTCGGATGTGAAATAAAAAAAATAGATTTTTCGATAATTATATAAAAAAAATGGATGCAAATGAAATGCACACTCAAAAAATTATGTTAGTAATATCAACTGAAAATGTATGTTAAATATCTACTTTGTAAGTTGTTTTGGGGTCAACTACTTTTTTTTCAAAAAATTTTTCAAAAAAAATTGAAGATAAAATTTTTTCCAAGTTTTTTTTAAAAAAAAAGTTGTGAAAAATAAAAAAAAAGAAAATTTATTTTTATTTTTTGGAAAAAACTTTGAAAATTTTTCAGATATAAAAAAAAAAACAAAATTAACTACTTTTAATAACTGTTACTACATCACAGTACTTTTTTGTCAGTTGTTCAAAAAGCGACTTAAAATAACTAACAGAAATAGTTGTTTGATATTTTTCATACAAAAACAACTGACTTTGTAGTTGAAAACAACTCACTACTGTAAAATATACAAACAACTTACATGTAGTAACTTACATAATTTTCTGAGTGCACCTTACACACATGATTACAATTATTCTCCAGGTCATTTTTTTCATATAAATTTGACGTTTGCAAACATTGATTAGCCCTAATTATAATAATTATTGATTATATTGGGTCTTTACCAGGCCTTAGGCTGTATTTTTGCCTGTGTTGATTCAAAGAGGTGTAAAAGGGTAAAAAAGAGTAATTTTGGTCCTAGAAACATAAAATTTGGAATGTAGGTTAACCTCCCGGAATATAGATTCACCAAAGCTGGGTAAATTGTACTTTTGGTACTTTTTATATATACTGAAATAATGATCCTATAGTACTATTGGTACTTTTTTTTATTCCCTGTAATAATGGTCACAGACACTTGATATTTGAAATGTAGGATCCTTTAGTGAAATACAACATTCTGGAACAAGTACTTTTTGAAAATTTTGTTTCGAAGAGTCGTAAAAGTGGTAAAAAAATGTACTTTTGGTACTTTTATATTTCCTAATATAATGATCCTAGACACCTGAAATTTTGAATGTGGTATACTACATTTTGTAAAAGTAACTTTTTGAAAAAGTACCTTGTATAAAGAATACCTTTATAAAAAGTACCTTTCATAAAAAGTACCTTTTATAAAAAGTACCTGTTATAAAAAAGTACCTTTTATAAAAAAAGTACCTTTTATAAAAAAAGTACCTTTTATAAAAAAAGTACCTTTTATAAAAAAAAGTACCTTTTATAAAAAAAGTACCTTTTATAAAAAGTACCTTATATAAAAAGTACCTTTTATAAAAAGTACCTTTTATAAAAAGTACCTTTTATAAAAGGTGGAACAAGTACTTTTTGAAAATTCTGTTTCAAAGAGTCGTAAAAGTGGTAAAAAAATGTACTTTTGGTACTTTTATATTTCCTAATATAATGATCAGGGTTCGGATTTTTATGCAAATGCATATTTGTTGTCGTTAGTCTGAGATCAACCAAAACTAAATATCTTTGTGAATTAAGAAATATGCAGTAAAATGGCATCGATTTAATACATATTTTTGTATATATTGCTGATATTACATATTTTTGTCGCATATTTTGAAAAAAAGTATTTTTTTTTTTTTGATTTTATGATATTTTTACATTGCTGTATATATTTTTTTTACTTTATAATGTGTGCCTTAAAGTACACAGAAAAAAATATAGGAAAAAAATTTTGAGTATTCACTTGTTTAAATTAAAAAAAAAAAAAATTTGTAATTTTTAAATTGACGCAATTAAAAATTTACTCAAAATTTAAAAAAAAAATTGAGTAAATAATTTAATAAAAATTAAATAGTTTTTATTTTATTTTTTAAATTATTTTTTGAATTCTCATTTAGTTTATAGTTTTTTGTTTATGTATATGAAAGCTTGTAATCTTTATGAAATGTCTTTCAGACATAAATATATTTGGTAAAAGATTAAAATTTTTTTTTTTTTTTTGTAAAAAAAATGTAAAACATTTTAAACTAAAAAAAATAAATTGATACATTTTGAGTAAATTTTTACTTGACACAATTAAAAATTTAATAAAAAAAAAACGAAAACTTTCAGTGAAGTTTAAATTGTGTCAATTTAAAATTTATTCAAATTTTTCGGTATACATTTAATAAATTTTTATTAAAAGTTTATTCAATACTATTAAATCATTTACTGGTGCAAAATTTTAATACTATTGTGTAATAAGCTCAATAGTATTACAAAATTACTAAATTTTTTTCTATGTGCTGCTTTTCTAATTTTGTGTTTTACTTTATTTTAAATGTTTAAAAATAAGAATTTTACTTTTTTTTTTGTTTTTTCTTGTTATTTTTATTTTTATCATTAATAAATGTTTTAAAAAAATTTTTAAGTGCATATTTTTTAAATTTTTAGCGCTTATTTTTCTATTTTTGGTGCATTTTTTATGCGCATAAGACGCGATTTTAACTGCATAAAAGTCCGAACCCTAATAATGATCCTAGACACCTGAAATTTGGAATGTGGTATACTACATTTTGTAAAAGTACCTTTTATAAAAAATACCTTTATAAAAAGTACCTTTTATAAAAAAAAACCTTTTATAAAAAAAAGTACCTTTTATAAAAAAAGTACCTTTTAAAAAAAAGTACCTTTTATAAAAAAAAGTACCTTTTATAAAAAAAGTACCTTTTATAAAAAAAGGACCTTTTATAAAAAGTACCTTTTATAAAAAGTACCTTTTATAAAAAGTACCTTTTATAAAAAGTACCTTTTATAAAAAGTACCTTTTATAAAAAGTACCTTTTATAAAAAGTACCTTTTATAAAAAGTACCTTTTATAAAAAGTACCTTTTATAAAAAGTACCTTTTATAAAAAGTACCTTTTATAAAAAGTACCTTTTATAAAAAGTACCTTTTATAAAAAGTACCTTTTATAAAAAGTACCTTTTATAAAAAGTACCTTTTATAAAAAGTACCTTTTATAAAAAGTACCTTTTATAAAAAGTACCTTTTATAAAAAGTACCTTTTATAAAAAGTATCTTTTATAAAAAGCACCTTTTATAAAAGGTACCTTTTTTGAGGGGCCCCCGTAGGCTAGTTGGTAGCGTGCTAGCCTTTCAACGTGGGGGTCGTGGGTTCGATTCCCACCAAAACCCTTGGTTTTTTCGCTACAACGAGACGACGGTCATTGTTACAATTTCACGGTTAGGTTGAGTTTATTAAAAATGAGTTGTAAATAAATAGAAAGAATAAATAAAAATAATTGATCATGTGATCAAAACAAACTATTAATATAGTGGATATCATACATGGGAATTTTTAATTGGCATTGAATTTTCATTGGCATTAGTTGGAACTAATGCCAATGCCAAAAAAAGCAATAGCAATTGCCAATGAAATTTTTTGGCATTATTTGTACTAATGCCAATGAAACGGCACAAATGCCTAAAAAAACTATTTACAATTGATAAAAAAAGTATTTTTTTACAATAAATATATATTTTTTTTTTTAAAAAACTTAAAATGGCGATATCTCGCAAACTAAGCCAGATAGAGCAAAATGGAAGGCATTTTTGGTTCTTTGAATCACCATACTTTCGCTGGTCCTCTTCACATATGTGGACCCCAATGGGTCCTAACTTTGAATCCAAAAAATTTGGGATTCCGGAAAATTTAAAAATGCTTATATCTCGGTAAATATTGGTGACACAACAACAAGTCCAAAAGCATTTTTGTAGCTCTTGGTTTCTAGAACTCGTCTGCCAATACTAGAAAACCCTCAGAGCAATAGTTTTTTTAGTTATTCAGTTTTTAAAATTCTCAAGACCCTATTGGGCCCCTAAATTGCAGTACATGGAAAAATAAGCAAGATAATGCTAAACGTATGTGAATTTTTAAACTTTCGGGAGTGCCAATTTTTTAGATTCAAAATTTGGACCTATTAGGGTCCACACATGTGAAGTGGACCGGCGAAACTATGGTAATTCTAAGAACCAAAAATGCCCTCCATTTTGCTCTATCAGGCTTAGTTTTCGAGATATAGCCATTTTAAGTTTTAACCAAAAAAAATTATTCACAACTCGCTGACGGAAATACGACTTTTAATATTGCTAATGCTTTGTTTTCATTAAGGCATTTATTAATGCCAATGAAATTTTTTATAATTGGCATTACTAATGCTACTAATTCCTTAACGGGCATTGGCATTGATTGAAACAATGCCAATGCTAAAAATTTCATTGGCATTAGTTTCAATATAATGCCAATGAAATCGCCAATTAATTATTCCATTTATTTAAATAGTCCTATGTATGGTGGATATATAGGTACTTTTTATAAAAGACTATATATAGGTACTTTTTATAAAAGACTATTTTTATAAAAGGTACTTTTTAAAAAAGGTATTTTTTATTTTTTGTAATCACCCAATTTTATTTTGCACTCTCTAACAATCACGTGAGTAAAATTGAGCTTTAGTCACACTTATACGTGATCACTCGTGCTTGACGTGAATCACGTTATAATCTGCTCATGTTCTCATCTCTAGTTCTAATACAAAGAAAAACAAATTAATCACTCACTTTACAGATGACCTAGTACTACATAGCAAAAGCTAAACATTAGCGAATATTTTTTAAAAACAATAAAAGAAGGTATATTTAATTAGGAAAAATATCAACAAAAACAAGTAAAAAAAAATAGAAATGAGATTGCTTATCAATTTTTAGATCTTATTTTACAGATTCCCAAAAAGAATCATACGGCCTACCAAAAAAATAAGCAAACAAACTAAAACAGCAAAAAAAGTTATATTTGTTCAACAAATCAGCAAATAAGGGTAAACAAAGACTTTGATCAGACACCCCAACGAAACGAGATTAGATGAAATATTTGAACATTAAATGGTTAGTGGAACATACAGTTTAAAACACAGTGTATTAATGAACGTAATAGAGCAACAAAGTTTTAAATCGACTTAAAGAAAATCGAAACTCTTTTTTTTTTAAACGAAATGAATTTAACACAAAATTTTGATTTAATATGGCCCAAGTTAAAAACATTTAATGTAACCGCATTGCAAGATGGATCAGGTGAAATGGAAAAATTTTTAGCTATGGTTGTTTTGGGATTAGGAAGTTTTATAGCTGGTATAATACCGGCATTCATATCGGAACGTAATCGTCGAAGGTTTCCGTTGACGACATCTCTAATGTTATGCTTTGGAGCAGGCATATTGTTGGCAACTGCTTTAATTCACATATTACCAGAGGTATGTATTGTTAAAACAATTATTATACAGTAAAGATTAAATTTTTGTATTTTTTAGAAAAATACAAAATACGTATATGCGTCCAACCTGAATCAAATTACATCGCGAAGGCGTAACGCCCAATAATTTTTCGTTTCCAATATTTAAATGTGAGGTACCTAAATCAAACGGACGTAAAAATTTCAAATTTGATGTGTTTGTTTTTTTTACGTCTTGCGCAACGCAATTTGATTCTGGTTCGACCCTATGAAACAACAGAATGACAATTTTTCAATATTTGATTATCTACAGTCAATTTTGTATTCCACTAAACATAAAACATTTGTGATACAAATTAGCCATCAATCGGATAACATTTAAACCGTGGCGTCTGGCGAACAGAATTTTTTTTTTTTTTTTTAACTAAAAACAAGTAAAAAGTTAAATTCGGCATTGACGAATCTATGGATACCCTCAACAATGTAAAGAAGATAATTGCAAAAAACTTTATTTAAAAAATTTCCGCAAAAACTGTTTAGGGTAAAAAATATGTTTGTGCTTGTTTAAATACCTTTCGGTTTCCAATTCTGTTAACATATCGCTCATTTACTTGTATAGTGTCATAACTCAAAAAACATGATTATTGTGTTAATACAGAAGTATTCGTTATATCATGCTTTATGTTGTGTCAATTTGTATTAATATCTTTTTAACGCACCATTTGAGAAGAGAACACGCAGTTTTTACATTTTCTATGTACCGGCCTTTTTCAATGAAAACACGGTTTCAATTGTAAACATATTAAACGCATTTTCTGCAAAAGCAAATATTTTGAGTTATGACACTATGCAAGTAAATGAGCGATATGTCAACCAGCAGTAGAATTAAAATGTTTTGTATTTTTAGGTTATGTGGAATGTACCTTAATTTTTGAGGTGTCCTTACATTTTCGATCATAAATTTTGAGCCGCTGAGCTGATATCGCTGTCAATGTGTCCTTACATTTTCTTTCATAACTTTTGAACCGATATCGCTTTCAATGTGTTCTTACATTTTCTTTCATAACTTTTGAACCGATATCGATTAGTTAAGTTACAGTCATACCTATGTAACATTATGACAATGATCGCCATTTCAACAGATGTACGGACATCGCTAGAATGTCTAAGAATCGATCACGGATTAATATACTTTATATTCTTTCGAATTTTAAGATTTTTAAATTTGTTTTTGTAATTATTAAATATATTAACTAGCGTCACAATTCATAAAAAATAATAGCGTTTTATAACAGGTTTATTAATCGAATATCCATACAGAATTTGTTTTTTAAATCTATTAGACTCTTTTAACTTTTATGAATTTTAAGGTAGATCTTTAATTGTTACAAGAAATAAAATTTAAAATCTTAATAATAATATAATAATGTAGCGATCACATGATCAATTATTTTTATTTATTCTTTTCTATTTATTTACAACTTATTTTTAATAAATTCAACCTAACCGAGAACTGGTAACAATGACCGTCGTCTCGTTGTAGCGAAAAAACAAGGGTTCTGGTGGGAATCGAACCCACGACCCCCACGTTCAAAGGCTAGCACACTACCAACTAGCGTACGGGGGCCCCCTAAAATCTTAATATTCAAAAGGACACCTTGAAAAATTTTGGCACATTAAACATAACCTTAAAGTTTTAAATGCTTTTTTTTTCGGGTGCACACGTAAATGCTATCTGATTTGCCTCACATTTCTACCACATAAGTTTAAGGCCTAATGACATACAAATTTGCATGGACTTTGAAAAAAAAATCGGAAAAACTAATTTTTTTCAATATATTTTTAGCCGAAAAAATTAATTGAAATTCCAGAAAATAACATTTGAACTCGGAAAATAGCAATTGAAACGGTGAAAATATCAATTCAATCTAAAAATATCGATAAAAATTCTAAAAATATCAATTAAAATTTTCAGAAATTGATATTTTTCGAAATTAGAATGATATCTACGCGCTTAACCAGAATCAAATTGCGTCGCGCAAGACAAAAAAAACAAACACCTCAAATTTGAAATTTTTACGTCCGTTTAATTTAGGTACCTCACATTTGAATATTAGAAACGAAAAATTATTGGGCGATACGCCTTACGCGATGTAATTTGATTCAGGTTGGACGTTACTGAATTTTAATTTATTATAAAATTTATAAATAATTTATTTATTTAATTTTGCAAAACTTATTTGTTTTAGGTTCGCAAGCAAATGAATTCAAATTGGGCTGAAATCTCATTATGTGGTGGCTTTTTTGCCATATACTTTGTTGATGAATTTATTCATTATTTCTTTGGAGAAGCTATACAGCATAGTCATCCACACGATACAACCTCGCATAGTGCAACAACGCAAACAAACACTACAACAACATCTAATAATCATCGTAATAACTATGGTACTTTAGAAAATTCTGAATCAGAACCTTTATTAAATTCTCACAATGCTCACACAGGAAATAAGTAATTCACTTTTTTTATCTTAAATAGTTATTGTTTTGCAATAAATTTTGTATTTGTTTTTTCAGCAGTGAATCTCAAAATAATCATTATCACGTACATAATACCGATGAGCATGCTGATAATCATTCACATATTCATTGTACTGATGAAATTGTTGAAGATGCTAATGCCCGCATATGTCATACTAGCCATACTGAACCATGTTCTCAATCAATGACCGGTACTTTGGGTTTATTTGTTGCTTTGTCTCTACATTCTGCTATAGAGGGTTTGGCGATTGGTGTACAAAATTCCTCGACAAAGGTAAGTTGTCTATATGTGCTGACGTAAAGCGTTTCCTGGTCTTCCAACCTAACAGACAGACGGAAATAAATATATTAAAATAAGATCGATCGATGATAACGAGCTCGATGACTTGCACAAACAGAATGACAAACTCTACCACTAAGAGAGGGTATAAAAAAGTTTCTAACCACTAAAATGAAACCTTCCACCTAACCACTAAAATGAAACCTCCACAATGTCCAAAACAGTTTTTTAGTGACTTATTTTTTTTATTTAAAAAACATGTTTTTGTTAGGTAAAACAATTTTTTTAGTAATTTTTGTACAACATTTTTTTCGAGTCTTTCCGAGTTAGCCGAGACACCCCAACCTTAAAATCTCTTTTTGTATATATTTTAAGTTTAATGCAAATCGGTTCACAAGGGTTAAGGTACTTCCCTTGTAAGTGGAGGGTATACAAAAGATTTTACAAAGAAAAAGCTTTTAGAAAGAGCAAAATAACATCATATCATGCATGACAATCTTGAACTATATATAAAAAAGCTTTTAGTTAAATATTTTGAGTAATTAAATTCTGATTAATTTTTATTAAAAAATAAAAATTGGTTTATTCGACCTTTAAAATATTATATTTTGAAGATGTTTATTCTGGCTCGAGGTCATTATTTTCTTTACTAATTAAAACCATGATATTCAATTATAAAACTTCGTTTCATTTTTTCTACTATAGGTATTATTTCTCTTGGGAGCAGTAGCCTGCCATAAATTTGTTATGGGCTTTTGTTTGGGTTTAGAATTTCGTTCAAATCCAGAAACAAAATTAAAATCTCAAGTAATTGGTATATCGGTATTTGCTCTGGGTGCAATATGTGGCATTGCCTTAGGTATGCTTATAGTAGATATACCGAGTTCATGGTCAACAGCTGCATTGCCCGTTATACAAGGACTAGCCGGTGGTACATTATTATATGTGACAGTATGTGAGGTTATACCTCGTGAAAAAGCTAGATGGCATCAAAATCAACTAAGAAAATTGGCTGGTTTTGCACAATTTCTTACTGTGGCTACAGGATTTTCAGCTATGTGTATAATAAATTTTTATTTAGATGGTAAGTTTAGAGGCTTGTCAAAGAGTCAATTCCATTCGGAAGTGGAATTGAATGTTTACTCTTAAAATGTAAAATAAATATAATAAATTTATGAAATACTGTTTTAACACATTTTTTTTTTCTTTTTATTTTTGTTTACTTTTTTAGATGATGCTTGAAGTCTATCAATAATTATGCTGTGATATTAAGTTGTAAAGTAAGGTTATGATGCTAATCCATAAGATTTTTTTTTTTGCGATTCTAGGTATTTGAAAAAATCTTGTCAATTTTAACATAATAAAAAATGATATTTTTTTATATAAAAATGTCCTGATAAATTAAACCACATGTGTTATTTTTTTGTTTGTTTTTCTTTTTTCATATCTTAAAATCTACAAAAAATTTTTCAAATTTATCTCATTCTTCATACTATATATTTTAATGCTAAGCTAAAAAAAACTTTTATGTGGTCTCTTTTGAATATGTTAGTTTTGAGTTTTTTTATGTTTTTCTTATATCTGAAACCAAAAGGCAAGTTTTTTGGGAGACATTTTTAAGAAATAACTTAAAAAAACTATAATTTTCGTTTGAGAAATATTTTTCAACAAAGATTTAATCTTTTGTTATACTTTATCATTCATGAAGTTTAATTTCTTGTTCATTTTTGGAGTTATTCATATTTAAATACAAATTTATTAATATTGCATGTAAAAAGATAAGAGAGTTTCAAAAATATATAAAACAAATTTCTAGTTAAAATTTTTAGAAAACTTAAGTTAGGAATAATAAAGAACTTAAAAAAATAACGGAAACTACATAGAATGCAGTGAAAAAACTACATTGAAATGTATGTTGTTAATATATTATAACAAAATGAAACAGATTTTCCAATATTGAAATTATATGGTACTACTTATTTAAAATATACAATATTCAAAAGAGAAAATCTGTTAAAGTTTCTATAATTTGATTAGAAATATTTTATATTATATGCAATGATACTTACTTACAAAGTAAATAGATCTAAAGTTCATAGATTTGCTGTTAAATCGGTATCATTATTATCATCTTCGTCTTCATCATCATCGCCCCATTCACTAATTAAGCTTTTAACTCGGTCTTCCGATGATATGGTATCTTTTGCTGTAGCCGTATTAGAGGAGACATCATCGCCTTCGGTTGTTGCTGCAGATGTGCTAGTGGTTGCTAATTGTTCATCTGTTATAGCAATTTTATCTGGAGTAATACCTAAGAATTCGTCTTCTAATGGAGGCTCACTTTCCGTTAATTGCGATACAGTTTCTGTAGTTTTAGATTCTTTTTCTTCTGTTACTACAGAGTCATCCTCAATTTTTTCATCGGCTTTTATTGTACTGCTTGGTGTTTCAATAGCAATATCCTCTGCAGCTTCGGGTTGTTCTTTAAGAAGGCTATCAATTAAATCTTTTTTAGTTTCTTCATCGACATCCATAACTGAAGAGCATTCAGTTTCTTCCGTTATTGATTTAATATCTTCTACAGATTTTTCATCTTTAACCTCAGTTTCAGATTCTTTAGGGGGTTCTTCTTTTTTTTCGTCCTTTTCTTCTGGTATTTCAATTTGTTTTTTGTTATCTTGCTTTTTATCGTTATCTTTCTCATCTTTTTCTTCTTTTTTCTCATCATCCTTCTCTTGACTTTGATCTTTTTCTGCTTCTTGCATCTTTTTATTTTCATCAATATCAACATCTTCTTTGTGTAGACTCTTTAAAGCCAAATCAATGTCATCTTCATCTATGTTTTGAGAAACTTCTTTAGGGAGATCAGCTTTTTCTTTATTTTCCTTTTCTGTTTCTTCTTTATCTTTTGGTTCTAAAGTTACTAATTCTTGAGGTTCTTCTTCAATAATTTTTTCTTCTTCCGGTTTTAATTCCTGATTTTTCTCAAGATTTTCTGCTTCTTCTTCCGGTTCAGCCATTTCAACATCTTCTATTGTTTCTTTTTCTTTTTGTATTTCCATTTCACCTTTTTTACCTTCATTGTCTATTTTTTCAGGCTGCGCTTCTTCTGGTATAAGCTCTTCTTCAGGCATGTCCTCATCGTCATCCTCAGACCAATCACCCGTAAGTTCCTTAAGTTTCTTACTAATTTCATCTTGTGATTTGTTATCTTCTTCCTTGGGTTCCTAAAAGTATTAAAATAAAATGTAAGGTTTATATAATGGAGTTCATTTAATATAAGGACCAGCTGGAACTGATATATTAAGGTCGTAACTAACAAAAAACTAAAAAAATCATCAAACTTCATGATTCCATAAAAAATTGTGAAAAACCATAATAACCAATCAAAAAACAGTTTTGATTTTTTTGTTGGTCACGACTATTTTAATATATTGCATTGAAACTAACCTCTTCTTTTTCCTCTTGCTTATTGCTTTCAGTAGTTTCAGCTGTTGTTTGTGAGACTTCATCAGCCATATCATGTTCGGATATTAAATTTTCAGCCCATTCTAAATTGTCAATAGATTCTTTGCTTTCATCCAAATGTTCTGGCTGCTCCTGTTGTTCATGCTCTTCCTCAAGTTCTTGTTCGTCATTAGTTGCTTCCGCTGCCGTAGCCGTTTGACTTGTAGAATCTTCTTCCGCATTTGAAGTTTGTGATTTTAATTCATCATATATTTGACTACCATCATGCTGGTCGCCCTCCTCCATAGCCTCCTGATGTTCTTCATTGGTGGCAGTCGTACCCTGTGAAGTTTCATCATGGCTTATGGCACCTTGTTCCGATTGGGTGTCACCACCAACAAATTGTTGTTGTTCATTTAACACCATAACTACACCAGATCCATCATGTTCTTGATTTAGCTGTGATAATATCTCTTTACGTTGTTCATCAGTTAAAATTACTTCACTGCCATCTGCAGCTACAAATTTAGTTTCTGTATGGTCATGTTCCTGCAAATATTCTTCAGAAACGGCAGAAGTAGTGGGTTCCGTTATAGTTTCACTAGTGAAAGGGTCAGTTTTAATAATAGAACTAGCAATTGGTAAACTTATATCAGAAAGAATCTTAATTTTCTTTTCAGATTGTTCTCCCTGCAGTAGTTGTTGATGGGCATGATCTTCCAAATCTTGATCGTAATCTGGTGGAGGCATAGGCAACGATGAATCATGATTATTTTCATCATCCGAATAATCTATAATACCATCTTCAATTGCTTGTTTTTTATGGAACGTCTTCATGTGTGTATATAATTGTATTTCCTCGGGGAAGATTTTATTACAATATATACATTGCTGTTTGTTCTCGTCTGGATGGCTATCAATTAAATGTTGATTGAGGCCGTCACTATCAATACACATTTGATTACAGATCTGACAATCTGGGAATATATAAAGATTTGTTTTGACTTTATGTTCCAGTTGCATATGGAAATGTAATTCCCTCTTGCTGGACGAACGCCAGCCACAATGTTCACATAGTGCCGGATCAATAATTTCTTTATGAGTATTAATTAAATGGCGCCGGAAACCACGGTACGATGGTATACTAATTGGGTGACCATTACGGCCACATCTTAAACAAAGCCAAGGGCCAGTTGTATTTTCAGCGCCTAAAGCTATTAAAGCATGCATAGTTTTACTATCAATTCGACGTTTTTGTTGTTGCTGCTGTTGTCCAAGTGTTGTTGCAGAGGTCGTTGCAGTGGCCGCCTGAGTTTTATTGGCCGCACTTTGCGTAACTAAAGTATTGGGTTTAACAACTGGTGATATTTGTGGTTGTTTGATAGTTTTTGGTGTATTTATACCAATATTTGTAACCAATGTTTTTTCTCCTACCGCTTTTGTTGGCAATTTACTGGTGGTTGTTGGTGGTACCGATGCTGTCGGTGATTTCTCCAAATCTCCTGGTTCTTTTTTAACTATAATTTTCTGCGTTTGCCCACCAGCATTTGGCATTATTTTTAACTTTATATTTTTATTACTTCTTACCAAATGAGGATATTGTCTAAGGACTTCCGATATGATTTTGGCATGATTCATTTTTGAATTAGAATTATCCTTAACGACAATAGTGGGTGGCTTATCGGGACCCTCGTGTTTAACAATAATTGTAGTAGTACCAGGAGGATCTTCAGATTGTTGTTGAGCCGAAGTTTGTACACCAGCAGATGTTGAAGTAGCTGATGTTTGTGGTGCCTGTCCCGCCTCATCATCGTCGTCATCATTGTGTATGTTATCATCATCCATAATATTACTAGCATCATAATCATCTTCGCCAAATTCGGCGGCAATTTGCTTACGCATACGTTGTTGTTCAGCAAATTCTTTAACATCTTCTAAATTCGGTTTTTTAGCTGGCGGTGATATAAATGTAGATACCGCCGGACGTTTATTGTTGTTGTAGCCTTTTCTTAATTGTTCAAAGGGTGATGATGGTGTTGATTGGAATTGTTGATGTTGTTGATGCTGTTGGTATGGCTGTTGTTGTTGTTGGTTTTGCGGAGATTGTTTGAGTAGAGTATAGCCTCCAGTTGTAGGTGTATTCGTTTCTTGTTCATTTTCTTGCTTAATACGTGTAAAAGTTGTCGAACCAATTTGTTTTACTGGTAATGGTCCTGATTGGGTTATGCGATTAAAGGTATGACCAGGAGGTACACCGCGCTGTTGTTGTGTTAGCACATTTGTGTTAACATTAGAACCAACTATTATTCTTTTGCCTTGATTTGGTTGTATTAAAGAACGTCCTCCAGCGTTAACAGGCATATTGGCTGGGATAATTTGTGGTCCTGGCTTACGCCTTGCTTTAGGACTCGTTGGCTAAAAAAAAGTGCGTAAAAATGTAATAAATATATAGGTCAGAGAGAAATACATGGAATTATATTGTTACAAATTTTTTAGAATTGTTTGTAAAGTTGTTGCAAAATAGCAAAAGATTTAAGATATTTAAAATATCTAAAGAACAAGATATGAATATGGAATTCTAAAAAAAAATGTATATTGGTATCAAATTTTAATAGAGCACATTAAAATATCAGGGACCCCATAAAATATATAAGGAATTCCACACCAAATGTCCCGCTACAGAAAAACATGTGTCCCACAAGTGTCTGAATAAGTCGTAATAATGGAACTATATTGAACTAAGAAAATTGCGTTTTTGATTTTAATTTTTTAAAAACTGGGATTGGAGGCGTAGTCAAATATTGGAAAATTAGTCAAATTTGTGTGGAGTTCCCTTGATTTAATATTTATCAAATTAAAACGGAATGCACCACAATCTAAAAAAATTCATTCTTGCATATTTTTTATAGTGGATATCGATAAAAAATTTTCTTTTGGAAAATTTTCAGAACCTCTTCTGAAATTTCAATTTTTTTTTTAAATTCAATCAAAAATACGTTTTTTAAGGTTTTTCATTTTTTAAGGGTCGAACCAGAATCAAATTGCGTCGCGTAAGACGTTTAAAAAAAAACAAACACATTCAATTTAATATTTTTTAGTCGGTTTTATTTAGGTACCTCACATTTTAATTGTAAATGTAAATGTAAATGCGAAGTAATTTGATTCTGGTTGGACGCTTAAGTTTAGATGTTTGACACAAAAAAAATCAGGAGGACATTTTTTGTGAATTGGATTCGATAAAAATTCTGTAATTTTCTTGTATTTTATTGTGTTAACATGTCGTATGAGTAACAAATAATTACGAAACCAACGAATTGGGATTATTTCAATTATTTTGGCATTTTTGGTACAATATGTATAGAGATGGGCGTGTTAGTGATTTGACCCACACCAGAAATATTACAGTCACTCACGACTAACTGAATTTTTTTGTTTACTCGCGCTTACTAATCTGAATTTTTTGTGTGTGGATAGCCATGGGGCTATGTTTGCAAACATCTAAACTTTGTGCGGATTTTTGATAAACGAACTTTTTAAAAAATTAAAAATTCAGAACCGGTTCTGAAAATTTTTAATTAATAGCGCATTAGGAAATTTACAAGAATGTAAATTTTCGAGATTGTGTCGCATTCAGTTTTAATGTTATAAAGCAGCGGTTACCAACCTATGGTATGCGTACCACTAGGGTGTACGCTAAACTGTTCGAGGGGGTTCGCAAAATTTTAGTAATTTAGACATTTGTTTAAGATTAACCTTTCAATGCTGGTTCCGCATCTGGCTTTCAAAGTTTTCCATAACGTCAGGTTTTTAAGACAGTTGAGGTCAAAGTTCACAAAAACGTATTTTTATGCAATTTAGAGAGCATTTTTTGCAATATTTTTTGATATTATTATGAGATCTGGCCACTTGTTTTCGATTAACCTTTCGATGCTGATACCGAATGTAGGTATTTTTGAGGCGGGTTGTTATAAAGTGGAAATTTTGGTACCATTTTGTTAAGCTCAAAATGCCCTTTCTTTGTTTATACGATGGTGTTTCATTCAAAAGTCACGAAATTATTGATCTGCCCTTGTATTAAAAAAAAACATTTAAAAAAAAAATTAAAAACATTATATTTCCGCCCCCTGTGATGGGTTTCTGGAACTTTTTTTAAGAGATTAAAAAAATTTGTTTTAATTTTGGTCTATACTTAATCGAAATCAGATTTGCAATATTTTCAGCCGTTTTTTGCTCTGCAGAAAAATCAATGTTTTCAGATGCATTGAACCACCCCAAGGAGCGAAAATGTTTCCAAAAAAATACCACCATTGTTTTGATCTCGCCTAAATCCTTAAAAAAAAAATGATAATACCCACAAATCAAAAATTTCAAAATTAACTCTAATATTTATAGGTGAAGTTTTTTTAACGAAAACAAAAAACGGGTTAGGGGGTACGTAGCTGATTTTACAATTTTTTTTTTCAGTGTAAATTATTTTCAGCTAAAATTTTTTTAATGTAAAAAGTGGTTTTTGGTGCAAAAACACTTCGTAAAATGTTTTTGTGGCTTACTAATGCCATTCAAAGTATGTTTAGTGTTTTTCAACACGTGAGTACAAATTTTGTACAAATTTTCGGTATTCGGCCATAATTTTGGCCGTGATCGACATTCTTCAGACAGATGACCATATAACTCATGGGATTTCTGACCGATATTTCGATGAGATACAAACGGAATGACAAACATATACCTACATACCACTAATACCCACTTTACACCATTATACTTTTCTATTATACAAGCGTAATTTCCCCATGTTAGGTAAATATTTTATAAAATTTTTTTGCCAGAAATTGTTTACTTTTAAGATACGACAAGGTTTCAATCAAAAACGAATACAAAAATCTTTTAGAAAGGGTAAATTTCGATGTGTATAATGGAAAAGTGTGATAATGTAAAAAAAAGGTATAAGTGAAGGGTATAAAAAAATCCGGATACTGACAAATTTTATGGGTAAATCGAATTTTTTTAAAAACATATGAAAACAAAATAAAATCCCTTCACGAATAAAAAAAAACTAAAGTAAAATTGCTAGTGTCCGACCGAACGTTCGGGTTCGGTTACGGAGTTCGGTAAAAAGTGGCGTTCGGCCACTGTTCGGTGTTCGGCCAAATTTTGGCCGGACTTTACCGAACACCGAACTTTTGTTTGTGTTGCTTTTTATCGTCTTAAAACTAAGCCATACTAACAGTGCAACTATATAAGAAATATATTTTTTTTTCCCAAAAAAATCAACTTGAACCATATTTTTTCACTTTTTTTAAGTATACAAAAGTACAAAATATTTATTTTTTTACTATAAATTAGAACAACTAAGAAAAAAGACTTTTAGTTGTTTTTTTCATAATTATATGCAAAAACAACTTTTTTTTAAATAAAAAAAAAAGTTCGGTTACGGGTTCGGGTTCGGCCGAACTTATCAAAATTGACCGAAGTTCGGGTACGTGTTCGGTCTGAAAAAGTGCGTTCGGTCGGACACTAAAAATTGCGATGTGTTCCATTCCATTTGTAATTCCCAGATTCTACATATAATTCGAATTTTCTATTTGTAATTCGAAAATTCGATTTTTAATTCAATAATTCTAATTTAATTCGAAAAAGATCAATTGTAATTTGAAAAAGATAAATTGTAATTCGAAAAATATAAATTGTAATTCGAAAAATATCAATTGTAATTCGAAAAAGATTAATTATAATTCGGACATGATCATTTTTAATTCGAAAAATATTAATAGTAATTCAAAGATCCTTTTTGTGATTGGAAAAAGATCATGTAATTCAAAAATTTAAATTTTTCTATTACGATTTACAATGGGAATTTTTGAATTACAAGTAGAATCTTCGAATTACAATTGATTTTTTTTTAGTTACATCTGTAAATGGTGTAGTTAAGGTTGCTTACTACAGCATATTTGCTAAATATGTACTCTTATTGAAAAAGCAATAAAATAAAGTCCAATTTATTAAATAATCAATAAATAAAGTTCAATTTACTAAATAATCAATATTACTGAAGAATATTCTTTAATTACCACTTACCGTATTAGTTTTTTGTGGATGCATTTCCATTGTACGTCTATGAGCCTCCAATAGTTTCAACAAAACTGTCATATTCATATCCTTTGCCGTGCGCAACAGACGATTATACATTTTTAACTCAAATTCCAATGTGCCCGTGTACATAAAATTAACAATGGGCACCACAACATCCGCCTGCAAGCCATTGGGCATGATGATAGCATCATCAACCACTTCGCAAGTCTGTTCCAAGACATTAAAATAGTCGGTGCAAGCACTCAATACTAAACGATGAACCTTTAACTGGGAATTATCACGGAATTGTAATGTCAAATCACAATAATCGGTTTTATTGAAGAAATTCTGTAATTTTTGGAGGAAGAAAACTCCCCAATTGTCGACTTTAACAGATTTTATTTCACCCATTTTAATGGTCGATACAGTCTGCAACGGCGGTGGCGGCAAATTGTTTGTAGATCGCCTTGTATATATTTCTAATGATTTTTTCCTGTAAGAAACTGTACTAAAGAAAATAAAGTAATACAAATTTGTTCAGACTTAATTTATCATTTTTAACTAAATAAATTTATTAATTTCGTCAGATTTTGTCCTATTTTCCCAAATAGATTATTTTTTGTCTACCGAACTTCCAAAAAAAAATAAAACCTCATCAACGAATGAAGAAGTAAAGTGTACCCAAACATTCGTTAACACCCCCTCAAGACATACATCCCGTTGCTGCTGTAAATTATACTTGGCGTCACTTACTAAAATTTCACCAAAACTACAAGATTTGTTATTATAATCTCCAGATATCCTCTTTTGCTTCCTTGCAATGTGTTTTTTTTTTAGAATAATTACACTTTTTTGCAATTATATTCTTTTTGTTTAATTTTTTTTTTTGCTTTTTTCTATTTTTGCTTTTTTCACTCTGCAGTGTAGTCTTTTTCTTATGACGACTTTTTGCACGGCTTTCAATTTTCGGCAAAGTAGATAGATTTAATTCATTTCTCAACACACCTTTTGATATTTATTATGGAATTTATTAAATGATGAATGTTTTTATGAAATTCTGAAGTTTATTTGGACAATTTTCAAAAACTAACAGCTCTTCTTTTTTATTCTTTGCACAAAATATTTTCTTTACTTATTCTCTGTTGGACAAAAATTTCAGCGTTGGTTTTTTTTCGCGCAATGATGCCACCTTTTATGAATATGCAAAATGGCGACTTAACGAAACTGGCATGGTGTGTGTATACAATAAAGGAAAAACAGTGTTGTAAAGTGCAGAAAATCAACGATAAGTCAGATGATACATCAGCAAGCCAAAATAGTGTTGGAAAATATTTAAAAAAAAAGTTAACGGGAAAAAGTGGTGAACTTTACAGAGTTGTATTTAGTTTGGATTTAGAAAAATTTTGAATTTGGGAGCTGATTTGTAAAAAATCAGTTAATTAAACCGTTGTTTTGGGAAAAAATCAAAAATCATGAAAACAGTATTTTTCTTTTTTAATCATTTAACCAAACGAATAAGTTTCGCACATGTGTAAAAAAATCAGTTAATAAAAGAGTTTTTTGGCAAAAATTCATGAGCTCAGTACACGCAAAAAAAAAAATCTGTGTCGGAGTGAGCAAAAATCTGGCATAATTTTACCAAAAATATGCTAAAACTACAACCGACGAAGTAGTTTTCGCAATTTAGCCAAAACGCTTATGTAAAAAATTTTGAAGAAAATGCTAATGCTATTTAAGCAAAAACTTGGTAAAATATACCAAAAGAAATATGGTGAAATATACCAAAATTATTAGAAAAGCTGACTAAAAATAATGCTAAAAATTACCACATTTATGCTAAAATAAATTTTCTATAAAATTTTTGTAAAAATTTGTATATTTGTTGAATTTAAAATTTTCGCAGAATAAATCCATATTAATATAATAAATATTGTGTAGGATTTTATTTACCACCGACCAACTGACCCTTTATGTACAATTTTTTCTAGTGACTGCTGCCTACACACAAAAAAAATTAAAAAAATTGTGCCAGTTTTTGGTTTAATTACAACCTATAAAGTGGTTTTGGATAACTTACCAAAGTTTTTGCTTTAAAAAACAGGTAAATTATCCAAAACCACTTTATACACGCAAAAAAAATCTGTGTCGGAGTGAGGAAAAATCTGGCATAATTTTACCAAAAATATGCTAAAACTACAATGCTAATGCTATTTAAGAAAAAACTTGGTAAAATATACCAAAAGAAATATGGTGAAATATACCAAAATCACAGACTAAATACAGACTCGACAGTAGAGTTTTACAAGAAAAAATGGGGAAAACTAAGCGATTTTAGGAGAAAACACAGCGGTTTTTAGTCCGTTTTACGCTAACATGGCAACACTTTCTACGACTTAGGAGTGAATGAAACAACAAAAACCGATCTGGCATCCATTTTTCTCATGGCGCGTTATATCAGTTTTCTCTTTCTAACCTAATTCGTAGAATAATTTGAAAATATTAACCATATGGTTGAAGAATACTTTTTTGACACCTGTCACTTATGTCGAGTCTGTATTAGTCTGTGCCAAAATTATTAGAACAGGGTGACTAAAAATAATGCTAAAAATTACCACATTTATGCTAAAATAAATTTTCTATAAAATTTTTGTAAAAATTTGTATATTTGTTGAATTTAAAATTTTCACAGAATAAATCCATATTAATATAATAAATGTTGTGTAGAATTTTATTTACCACCGACCAACTGACCCTTTATGTACAATTTTCTCCAGTGACTGCTGCCTACGCTTTTTCTTGAAGTGAAGGACCCGCTATAGCTTCACGAATTTATTTAAAAGCATCCTGTAAAAATAGAAAATTATTAGAAAATATAAATTTTTAATTTAAAAAACTAGTAAACCCCATTGGTCTTTTGGTTAGGAGGAACACTTACTTTGTGATTCCATTTGTAACTAATCAAAACAGGTCTGGACTCCATTGGCTTTGCTATATAAAGGAGTTTTTATGCTTTAATTTTATAACTAAAGGGAAGACTGGTGCCCACGCTCTTTATTGTAGTGAAGGATTCGCCATAGTTTCAAAATTTTATTTAGCAGTACCCTGTACACTCAGAAAATTATTGCAGTTACTACATGACGGTCGTTTGTGTAGTAAGTAGTAGCTGTTGTTTTTAACTACAATTTCGGTCGTTTTTGTATGAAAAAATCTCAAACAACTTTTTTTGTAGTAGTTTCAAAAAATAACTACAAAAAATATACTACACTGTAGCAATAGTTGATTTATGTAGTTGTTTTTAGTTTTTTTTCTAAAACTCGTTTTTTTCTAGAAATTTTTATTGCAAACGAATGTGTCGAGCGAGTTGGTCGTGCGGGTGCGGAAGGAATTATTTTTATACCAAATAAATAATATCTAAATAAATTAAATTACAATTTATTAAATTTAAATTTAACAAAAAATATGTTTTTGGAATAATATTCTTGAGCGAAAGAAAATAAGTGGATAAATGAGATAACAAGTGTGTATAATATAGCGCTCACATAAGCGTGCGTAAAAACCAATCGGAAAAAAACAAAATAAAATGTGTGCAGTGTTTTGTTTTCTTATGAGCGCGCCATCTTTCTTTTCTTTGTATACACAACAGAGCAGGTACTAGGGATGCCAAACGGGATTGACATTTACAAATCCCGGGATTCGGGATTTTGAAATCCTAATCCCGGGATCCCGGGATTTTTCGGGATTTCGAGATTTTTCGGGATCCCGGGATTTTTCGGGATTTCGGGATTTTTCGGGATTTCGGGATTTATTAAAATTAAACTTTTTTACGTTATATTTTTAATAATTTTTTTTTGTAATTAAATATTTAATTAATTCATAACTATTGAATAATTATCGTAAAGTTTTACATATTTAACACAGAAAAACCGAAAATTTTGGAACAACTATGACCGATTTAAATAGATTCGAGCAATGTCCGTCTGTGAAAGACGCGATGCAGTCGAATTCAAAAGATACTATTTTTTTCGGTCGGCCTCTTTTGTAGACGTGGATATAAAATATCTGTTTTAATAATGATAAAATTGTATTTATAAATTTGTTACAATTTCTTGCGAGGGAATGTCCTCCGCCGATCATTCATATTAATTGTCCTATTGGTAGGCGAATAACATTTTAACAGTTTCCTTCCCTTTACGATAAATGTTTACAAATGCATTTATTATGCTTAAGTAACAGAATTTTATCATTATTTATATAATTTTTTATATCCACGCCCACAAAAAGGGGAGGGACGAGAAAAATGGAATGGCTAGGTGCAACTTAAGAATGTGCCATTTGCTTAACAAAAGTACAAATTGGTAAAAAATTTTGGGTTTCAGAGGCTGTTTTGGTTATTTAATGGGGAAATTTTCCTCTCATCCGCTTTTACTCATTTACGAACTAAAACTGTTAAACAAAAACTTTACAAATGGATTAATAAATGCTCCCTTATAAATTAAAATCTCTGCAAAATTAAACTGCTTCTTAAAAATGTTGACATATGCATAAATCGGCAGCTAACTGTATATTAGGTTGAAAAAAATTTTCCTTTGTTCGAATTTTAAAATCGTTTGGACCTGTATTGTTACTTTTAGACATGAAAATCGGAAAGTTTCAAACAAAGTAAAAAATTCTGATTAATTTTTATTAAAAAATAAAAATTGTTTTGTTCGACTTTTAAAATATTATATTTTGAGGATGTTTATTCTGGCTCGAGGTCATTATTTTCTTTACTAATTAAAACCATGATATTCTCATAGCATAATTTTCAAGAAAATTATTTTTAAAATGTAAAAAATGTTTCAATTTGTTCGGATTTTCCGATTTTCAAGTCAAAAAAGGAACACTGACTCCTACGATTTTTAAATTTGAAAAAAGGAAAATTTGATCCACCCTTCTGTATATTAAGTAATACGCCCTAATAATTAAATAATACTACAAAAGAGTAAGAGAAATTAAGTCCAACTTGCCTTATTTGAAAGATATTTCAAAAACCTTTCAAACGATATCCATTTTGTCACCACCGAACAACGAGCACCGGAGAAATAATCTATTTTGGCTACAAAATTTGACAAAAAATCCCGAAATCCCGGGATTTTTCGGGATTTGTCAATCCCGGAAAATCCCGAAAAATCCCGGGATTGAAAAAAATTAATCCCGGGATTCGGGATTTACCAATCCCGAAAAATCCCGGGATTTCGGGATTCGGGATTTCCCGTTTGGCATCCCTAGCAGGTACATACTTTTTTGAAACATTTCAAATTAATTCTTTTTTTTTTATAAATCAATTTTGCCAAAGCATTTCGTTTTTTTTTATTCCAGACAAATTTTGATCAGTAGCGGTGAAAGTTTGAAATGAACTATTAAAAAAACAAAGGTAAATACAATCAATTTATTTTGTTTAACATTTTATTAATATAATTTTTTTCTTCTATAATTCCAGATAAATACATCAAAAAATTGTCATCATGTCGAAATTCTATACAACCAACTGAAATGTATTGCTTTTTAAATAAATAAATATCAATCATTTAAACGTTTAAGAAATTTTTTAAATAAAATTTCAGGCAATTGTAGAAAAAACAACTGTATTAAACAGTTTTGTAGTAGTTTTTACTACATTTTGTAGTTGAAAATCAATAGTTAAAAACAACAACATGTTCAGTTGTTTTTAGCGTTTATGTACACCCAAAAAATTTCCCAGTTACTGGCTACTAAAAAATCAACAAAGTCCCAGTTAAAATACACCTAACTGGGCCCCAGTTGTTTGACTTGGTTGATGATAACTAATTTTTTTAAAAATTTTAAATTCAACTGAATGCCCAGTTACTGGAAACCAAATAATAGTTGAAACTCGAAAATTGTTCTAAATAGTCGGTAGTAACTGGGAACAAAATATAAATGGTCATTTTGGACTGCACATTTTTGGTTTGATGCTTCCATTTAATGAAAGATTTTTTGTCTTTATCACTAATATTTTATTTGAAAAGTAAATTTTTATATAAATTACATTATTGGCAGATTTCTTATCTGTTTTATTTTTGCATTTTTGTCAGAGCATCAACTTCTTCTTAGCTTCTTTACATGCTGCAAATCCACAAACATCTTATATCTCCATCTGAAAAATTAATATTAGTTATTTTCTTACTTAAAAATTAATCCAAATTAGCTAATAAAGACTTACCAGGGCACAAAATAAAAATCTATTTTATTTAATCCTTTTTGTTTTTATAAAATTATGTTTATTTTTGAAGTTTGTAAGCAACTTTTTTTACAGGGTAACAGAGAGACTCTTTTTTTAACTAAAAATCCAGTTGTTTTAAACTACCCCAGTTATTTTAAATTTATTTTAAATCAACTGGGAATTTTCGTAACTATCTAACTGGGTAATTTTTTCGGTGTAGTGGACGCCTTTTCAACGACAAAATGTAGTCAAAACAACTGTCTTTTGTAGTAGATTTTACCGACATACTTTTTTGAGTGTAAAAATAGAAAATTATTACCAAACACAAATTTTTAACTAAAAATCTATTAAACCTTATTGGTGTCTTCGGAATAAAGCTTGATTTACACGTTAACTACCCTTGACTACCCTTATCTACTATTTCCCAGTATTGGAGGATAGCAATTGTCAAATTCAAATAATTTTTCATACAAAATTATTTAAACCCGGCAAACCGTATCACCAATACTGGGAAATAGTAGATAAGGGTGGTCAAGGGTAGTTAACGTGTATACTAACTTTATCATTCCATTTGTAATTCATTGAAACAAACGTCTGGGACTTTTTACTAATTGAATGGTGTTTTAAGTTATGACAGCAAAATTAACTTTAGCATTTTTTTATCTTGCCTTTATTTATCTTTTAAAAAACTAATTATTTATTTTTATTTATTAATTTATTTTAATTTTATTTGTCAATTTCCTTTTTACGTTTTTATAACACAAAAAATAAACGAAGCACGCACACAAAAATACAAAATGAAAATGGCGGTCTGTATTTGTTTTCTTTCGATAAATTTTTGTGCAGGTAATTTGCGTTATTGTGCAAGCTACTTGGTTATTTTACATAAAAAACTAATTATGTTACTTTGACATCGACAAGCATTATTTTAGCAAAAATTTGGTAAAAATTTTTTTTTTGGTATGAAAAAAATTTTACCAAGTGTGATTGCTCAATCTGACACAGATTTTTTTTTTGCGTGTAGGTTGTATTATCCCCAAAACGTACACAATTTTTTTTATATTTTTTTGTGTGTACGCTTTTTCTTGAAGTGAAGGATCCGCTATAGCTTCAAGAAATTATTTAAAAGCATCCTGTAAAAATAGAAAATTATTACAAAACATAATTTTTTAATTTAAAAAACTGGTAAACCCCATTGGCCGCTTTTATAGTACGAACAGAACAAGCACGGCACGGGGGACGGTTTCCAATTACACTCAAAAAAGTATGTCGGTAAAATCTACTACAAAAGACAGTTGTTTTGACTACATTTTGTCGTTGAAAAGGCGTCCACTACATAAACGGTAAAAACAACTGAACATGTTGTTGTTTTTAACTATTGATTTTCAACTACAAAATGTAGTAAAAACTACTACAAAACTGTTTAATACAGTTGTTTTTTCTACAATTGCCTGAAATTTTATTTAAAAAATTTCTTAAACGTTTAAATGATTGATATTTATTTATTTAAAAAGCAATACATTTCAGTTGGTTGTATAGAATTTCGACATGATGACAATTTTTTGATGTATTTATCTGGAATTATAGAAGAAAAAAATTATATTAATAAAATGTTAAACAAAATAAATTGATTGTATTTACCTTTGTTTTTTTAATAGTTCATTTCAAATTTTCACCGCTACTGATCAAAATTTGTCTGGAATAAAAAAAAACGAAATGCTTTGGCAAAATTGATTTATAAAAAAAAAAGAATTAATTTGAAATGTTTCAAAAAAGTATGTACCTGCTCTGTTGTGTATACAAAGAAAAGAAAGATGGCGCGCTCATAAGAAAACAAAACACTGCACACATTTTATTTTGTTTTTTTCCGATTGGTTTTTACGCACGCTTATGTGAGCGCTATATTATACACACTTGTTATCTCATTTATCCACTTATTTTCTTTCGTTCAAGAATATTTTTCCAAAAACATACACTCAAAAAAGTATGTCGGTAAAATCTACTACAAAAGACAGTTGTTTTGACTACATTTTGTCGTTGAAAAGGCGTCCACTACATAAACGGTAAAAACAACTGAACATGTTGTTGTTTTTAACTATTGATTTTCAACTACAAAATGTAGTAAAAACTACTACAAAACTGTTTAATACAGTTGTTTTTTCTACAATTGCCTGAAATTTTATTTAAAAAATTTCTTAAACGTTTAAATGATTGATATTTATTTATTTAAAAAGCAATACATTTCAGTTGGTTGTATAGAATTTCGACATGATGACAATTTTTTGATGTATTTATCTGGAATTACACTCAGAAAATTATTGCAGTTACTACATGACGGTCGTTTGTGTAGTAAGTAGTAGCTGTTGTTTTTAACTACAATTTCGGTCGTTTTTGTATGAAAAAATCTCAAACAACTTTTTTTGTAGTAGTTTCAAAAAATAACTACAAAAAATATACTACACTGTAGCAATAGTTGATTTATGTAGTTGTTTTTAGTTTTTTTTCTAAAACTCGTTTTTTTCTAGAAATTTTTATTGCAAACGAATGTGTCGAGCGAGTTGGTCGTGCGGGTGCGGAAGGAATTATTTTTATACCAAATAAATAATATCTAAATAAATTAAATTACAATTTATTAAATTTAAATTTAACAAAAAATATGTTTTTGGAAAAATATTCTTGAGCGAAAGAAAATAAGTGGATAAATGAGATAACAAGTGTGTATAATATAGCGCTCACATAAGCGTGCGTAAAAACCAATCGGAAAAAACAAAATAAAATGTGTGCAGTGTTTTGTTTTCTTATGAGCGCGCCATCTTTCTTTTCTTTGTATACACAACAGAGCAGGTACTTACTTTTTTGAAACATTTCAAATTAATTCTTTTTTTTTATAAATCAATTTTGCCAAAGCATTTCGTTTTTTTTATTCCAGACAAATTTTGATCAGTAGCGGGGAAAATTTGAAATGAACTATTAAAAAAACAAAGGTAAATACAATCAATTTATTTTGTTTAACATTTTATTAATATAATTTTTTTCTTTTATAATTCCAGATAAATACATCAAAAAATTGTCATCATGTCGAAATTCTATACAACCAACTGAAATGTATTGCATTTTAAATAAATAAATATCAATCATTTAAACGTTTAAGAAATTTTTTAAATAAAATTTCAGGCAATTGTAGAAAAAACAACTGTATTAAACAGTTTTGTAGTAGTTTTTACTACATTTTGTAGTTGAAAATCAATAGTTAAAAACAACAACATGTTCAGTTGTTTTTACCGTTTATGTAGTGGACGCCTTTTCAACGACAAAATGTAGTTAAAACAACTGTCTTTTGTAGTAGATTTTACCGACATACTTTTTTGAGTGTATAGAAGAAAAAAATTATATTAATAAAATGTTAAACAAAATAAATTGATTGTATTTACCTTTGTTTTTTTAATAGTTCATTTCAAATTTTCACCGCTACTGATCAAAATTTGTCTGGAATAAAAAAAAACGAAATGCTTTGGCAAAATTGATTTATAAAAAAAAAGAATTAATTTGAAATGTTTCAAAAAAGTATGTACCTGCTCTGTTGTGTATACAAAGAAAAGAAAGATGGCGCGCTCATAAGAAAACAAAACACTGCACACATTTTATTTTGTTTTTTTCCGATTGGTTTTTACGCACGCTTATGTGAGCGCTATATTATACACACTTGTTATCTCATTTATCCACTTATTTTCTTTCGCTCAAGAATATTTTTCCAAAAACATATTTTTTGTTATAATTAAATTTAATAAATTGTAATTTAATTTATTTAGATATTATTTAATTGGTATAAAAATAATTCCTTCCGCATCCCGCACGACCAACTCGCTCGACACATTCGTTTGCAATAAAAATTTCTAGAAAAAAAACGAGTTTTAGAAAAAAAACTAAAAACAACTACATAAATCAACTATTGCTACAGTGTAGTATATTTTTTGTAGTTATTTTGTGAAACTACTACAAAAAAAGTTGTTTGAGATTTTTTCATACAAAAACGACCGAAATTGTAGTTAAAAACAACAGCTACTACTTACTACACAAACGACCGTCATGTAGTAACTGCAATAATTTTCTGAGTGTATTTTTTGTTATAATTAAGTTTAATAAATTGTAATTTAATTTATTTAGATATTATTTATTTGGTATAAAAATAATTCCTTCCGCATCCCGCACGACCAACTCGCTCGACACATTCGTTTGCAATAAAAATTTCTAGAAAAAAACGAGTTTTAGAAAAAAAACTAAAAACAACTACATAAATCAACTATTGCTACAGTGTAGTATATTTTTTGTAGTTATTTTTTGAAACTACTACAAAAAAAGTTGTTTGAGATTTTTTCATACAAAAACGACAGCTACTACTTACTACACAAACGACCGTCATGTAGTAACTGCAATAATTTTCTGAGTGTAGAATGAGTTTTGCCACCTTTAAAAAATAGAACAAGTTTTATTTCACACCCAGGGCTACCAGACTTGGGGATTTATCCCCAAAGTTGGGGATTTCATTTGAACAAAAAGGACAAGAAAACTTGTTTGGGGATTGGGGATTTTTATGGGGATTTCTCAAAATAATTTGGGGATTTTTTGGGGATATTCGAAACTAAATCTATTTAATAATTCAAGCTAGATTGAATGTTATCAACGATTTTAAAAAATAATTTTAATGATAACCATTCTTTGGTACGAGATTACAAAGCGAATTCAGAAAAATTTGCATTTATCGGCAGTAAAATGTATATTAACATTACCAAAATCCGTTTATTTACGCGTTTGGGGTTTTTTGGGGATTTTCTAATTTCTAAATCTACGAAATAAAATTTTAAAATTACCACTAATATTTTTTTTTTTTTTTAATTGAAGAAAATATTTTTTGTGTAATTAAATAAAAGTATTTTTTATTGTTTGGGGATTTTTGGGGATATTTTGTTATATTTTTGGGACAAACGGAAAAAACTACCTGGGAACGCTGTTCACACCGGTGCCAGCCACCGGTTTTATCTGTCAAATCGTATGGAAAAAGTTGTGCCGGGCTTGTTCTGTTTCTACTCTTACTCTGGTAAAACTCATTCTAATTGGAAACCGTCTCCTGTGCTGTTCTCGTTCTGTACCTGGGGCACAGACTAAATACAGACTCGACAGTAGAGTTTTATAAGAAAAAATGGGGAAAAACTAAGCGATTTTAGGAGAAAACACAGCGGTTTTTAGTCCGTTTTACGCTAACATGGCAACACTTTCTACGAATTAGGAGTGAGTGAAACAACAAAAACCGATCTGGCATCCATTTTTCTTATGGCGCGTTATATCAGTTTTCTCTTTCTAACCTAATTCGTAGAATAATTTGAAAATATTAACCATATGGTTCTGAACTACTTTTTTGACACCTGTCACTTATGTCGAGTCTGTATTAGTCTGTGCCTGGGGGTCGATTCTGGTTATGTGAAAAACATATGAATGAAAAAATATGTCAGTTTACTTCATTGAAAACTAATAGGCAAAGTGACATTATTTTTTCAGTGATAAATTTATCACAGAAACAGAATTGGCCCTCTGCACTACTACAGTGATTCTCATTCTAATTGGAAACCGTGCCAGTTCTGTTCATATTCTCATTTGATTTTGCCGTTACCGTTTCATTATCAAGTCCACTATTACTACAGTCTGGCATCTCATATTTTTAAAACAGCTGTTTATTTTTCTATCAGCCGATATTTATGTAAACACACTCAGGGAAACATGTCACTGGTGGAAAAATTTAACAAATTAAAGCGTAACAAGAACTTTAAATATGGAATACCATTTCTTATTTTGATGGTTGGTGGTTCCTTCGGACTCCAAGAGTTTACACATCTCAGGTTTGAATTGAATCAAATACAGACATCAAGACAATTTTAAACTTACCCAATTTTCACAGATATAAATTTTCTAAGCAACAAACAGTGACGCCGGATGAGATGAAAGAACACGGAATATCTATGAAAAAACCGGAAGAGGTGACCATTGATAAAGTATACGAAAAGGTGAAAACATTGAATTTGGATGATTGGGAACAGAAAAGGGGTCCCAGACCGTGGGAGGAAAATATGAACTCAAAATAAAACCAGATTATAAATACATATGTAATTGTATACAACAGTGTAAATATATATATCAAGGATGATAAAGTCAGTACAATTGTATATATTTTTCTTTACAATTTAGAGCATAGACAGAACTAGCACGGCAGATTTTGTTCTATACGATTTGACGGATATAATTGGCACCGGTTGCGAGTACGAACAGAACAAGCCCGGCACGACATTTTCCATAAGAATTGTTTTTTTTTATCCAAATCAATCTACTACAAATTGAATGATGAAATTTTTTCATCATTCAATTTAAAACAGTGAAGCGCAACACACATACACACACATTTATGCTTGTGTGGGAAGCAGCAGACGAGACGTCGACAAAACAACAGTCGATCGTTTACACACGAAGATGCTTAAAATGCACACAAGCAACACATTTTTGAAAATACAAAGGGAATGAAATAAAAAAATCATCATTCACTTTGTAATAGATTTGAATGATGAACAATTTTGATAATTCAATTGAATGATTAGCTTGCAAGGAATTAATTCTCTTGAGAATTAATTCAATTTGATTAAAGCTTTGAGAATTAAGCCTTTGTATTAATTCGTGTTGAATGCTAGTAATTGTTAAGGGAAATGCTTAACAATTATGTCTACAATGCGTCAACATAAAACAACTGACGTATGTTAACAGACAAAATTTATGTTTTTCTTGTACGTGTAAAACACGGGTTAAAACCGGTGACCGAGGTGAATTTTTTTTTTTTAATTTTAGAGTAGGAACAGAAGAAGCCCGACACGATTTTTTCCATACGATTTGACAGATAAAACCGGTGACCGGCTTCGGTGTGAAATAAAATTCGTTCTACTTTTTTTTTTTTTTTTTTGGTTTTAATGATTAATGGCGGTGTTATAAAAACACACAGATTGCCAGGTTATTCCACGACGTTCCAACCAAAGAACGTATTAAATAAAATTATGGCAGTAGATTAGCAGCCACGAAGAATAACGGGAGACCCCGTTACTTATGATGACGCCACGCTAAAGCCTAGACACTTAAGTTGGCTCTGCACACAAAACACGACCATTGCCTTTACAATGGAGGCAGTGAAACAATGCTCCCAAGTGCCGATAGACATCCAGTCAGACACCACAAGTGTCTGACGCAATGCCGAGTGAACCAGCAGGCTCAACAAAAAAACACGCGGTACAGTTTTGTCTTTAATTTTAATCAACTACAACGCCGCAGCTTACACGTCCTTAATCATTGACTGACCGATTGCAACTGCGTTCTACTTTTTAAAGCATTGTACTCTGGTGGTCGATTCTGGTTCTGTGAAAAACGTATGAATGAAAAGATATGTCAGTTTACTTCATTGAAAACTAATAGGTAAAGTGACATTATTTTTTCAGTGATAAATTTATCACAGAAACAGAATTGGCCCTCTGCTCGATTTCACGGAAAAAATCTGTCAAACTTCATATAACAAAAATAAATGTTGGCTACGGGATGAATTATAGGGAAATTGTTAAAAAGGTTTTTGGGCATTTTTATTATTGCGGCTTGCTGCTGCATTGTGACTTTCTCGTAACTTGTTTCCAGCGAGTATTTATATTGTAAATAGTTCATCAAAACTCGAGACTTTTTTAACGAATTTTTATTTTCGAAATAGCTTCGTTAAATATTGCACAGCTGTCTTTAACGAAAAAAAAGTACAACAACTACTGAAAAATAACACAGAATTCACAAAATTTGTGTTTATTTACAAAAAATTTGTAAAAAATCAGTAATTAACAAATAATATTAAACAATTTAACAAAAACATTCATTAATAACCGTCAAAATAACGTCGACAACAGAAATGCAGCCAAAATATAAATTCGCCGAAGGTAAGAAAAAGCGCCATTTAATTGGGATGCAATCGGCTAAAATATTTTTGGCCACCAATATTTATACAAATAATTCTTTTTTTGTTGCAGGCGAAAAAGTATTATGCTTCCATGGACCTTTAATCTATGAAGCGAAAGCATTAAAAAGTACCACGACAAAAGATAAACAATTAAAATATTTTGTTCATTATGCAGGATGGAATAAAAAGTGAGTGTACAATAGGAACAAACGAACAAAAATTGTATAAATGATAATTTTTATATTTATAGTTGGGATGAATGGGTACCGGAACACCGCGTTTTGAAGTACAATGAAACTAATTTACAAAGACAAAAAGAGTTGCAAAAAGATCATGATGCTAAAAAAGAGAAGAATAGAAAAAGTAAGTACATTTTGTGAGAGTTGCAATTAGGAATCTAGTTAACCAAACAACCGTTATGGCCAATAGGCTAGGTCAATTGTTCCCAACCTTTTTTATGCCCACTTTTAAGCTTAAAAAATTGCCTTGTCTTCCCTACACACAAGAAAAATTTGTTAATTTTTCTAATTTTTGTTTCTAGTGAAAAATTACTACTTGTTAAGCAAAGTTTTTGTAAAATAAGCATTTAAACTAAGTTTTTAGTTAAAAATTTAAGCAATTAACAATATTTTTGTAGTTAATTTTGCTAAAAAAATTTGTTTTTGTATTTAATTTGACTAAAAAAATCTTAAAAATTTGCTTGTTGCCCCCCCCCCCCCCTGGAACCTTCAAATTGCCCAACAGTGGGGCTAGAATCAAAGGTTGGGAACCATTGGGCTAGGTTATTGCAAATAAAATTAAAAAATAATAAAAATCGAAACTGTATCACGGTTTCCTAAATATTTGATAGCACTTAACAAAATTAGAAAACATCGCACTCTCTAAAACCAAAGTATATGAAAAAGATAGATTTTAACTTCTGATTCTAAATCCGCCTTGCCCTCTTTCGGCGGGAGACGTTGGGGCACCTCCATCGCGATAAACATTGACGAATTGATTTATAACCCTTTTTGAACTAAATACATTTCTATCATTTCAATTAATTTTTCATATCCACGCCAACAAATGGGGGCAAACCCAAAAAATTACTTTTTAATCCTGTGGGTCCTAGTGCACGACTTAAAACTTCTTCTCACATAAAAATGTTTAATATTTTAACAAAAAAAAAAAAAAATACTACAAAAAAAAAAAAAAAAAACTAAAAAATATTTCAAATTTAAGTGGAAACTTTCTCCCTGGTCCGATTTTGTCAGCCTATGACAAAAAACCCATATCGTTGCTGCTCCGACGAAAACACCAATGTGATTTTCAAAATTTTTTGAAGAGACCTTTAAATCATCATATTTTGTACTTTTGCCGAGCTATAAAATATTTTTTTCATAAATATTTCAATAATATTGCAAATTAACTATTTCCAAAAATTTTACTTATAAAAAAAATAGCTGTTCTTAAAGTCTCTTCCAAATACTTTGAAATACACATACATAGGTGTTCTGGCCAGATCACCGACGATATTCAGGAGGGTAGCATTTTAATTTTTTTTTGTTTCGACTGCATCGTTTTTTCGCCGATGGAAGGACAGACGTACAATGCTAAATTGTCTACACCATTTACAGATGTCCTTCAAAAAATATCAATTTTAATTCGCAGATTTCATTTGTAATTCAAAAATTCCAATGATTTCGAAGATTATACTTTAAAAAATTTCATTTGTTATTCAAAGATTTCTTTTGTAATTTAAAGAATATTAATTGTAATTCGAAAAAGATCAATTGCAATTCGGAAAAAAATAATTGTAATTCGAAAAAGATCAATTGAAATTCGAAAAATATCAATTATAGTTCGGAAAAAATGAATGGTAAATTTACAAAAGTTCAACTATTATTCAATTATTATTCGAAAAATAAAAATTATAACTCGAAAAATATTAATTGTAATTCGAAGATTCCAATTAGAATAATATCAACTGAATTAAAAAATATTAACTGAATTTCCATTGATATTTTTCGAATTACAATTAAAATCGCGAATTACAATAATTTGCATTGATCTTTTTCGAATAAAAATTTGAATCTTCGAACTACAATTGATCTATTTCGAATTACAATCGATCATTTTCGAATTACAATTGATCTTTTTCGATTACAGTTGATCTTTTTCGAATTATAATCGGTCTTTTTCGATTACAACTGAAATTTTCGAATGAAATCTTCGAATGCAAATGGAATCCTCGAATTGCTAATGGAATCTTCGAATTACAAATGTATCATCGAATTACAAGAAGAATATTTGAATTATGAGTCGAATATTTGAATTACAAACGGAATCATCAAAAAACACAAGGAAATTTTGAAATACAGTTGATCTTTTTCGAATTACAAGCAGAGTCTTTCAATTGATCTTTTTCGAATTACATCTGTAAATGGTATAGATTTGACCAGAGATAAATAATAAATATGTATATATACATTTTTGTTTAAGAGCATCAAGAGGACTGATATCTCGATAAGTTACACACGAAATGACTGAGTAAAATCCATACTGTGCTGAATGTACTGTACTTAATGAAAATTTCTGTTGTTTTTTTTTTTTGAAAACTAAATTCTCATAATGAAAACATTTTTATAATCTTATCAAAATATTACCATAATTTTCTAGGTACTCCTAAGGGTAAAAAAGGAGATACTATGGCTACTACTCCTAAAGAAAGTGGAGCTGTTAGTAGTGGAGGTAGTGAATCAAGAGCTTCTACCCCATCTAAGGAATTAAACACTTCTGTTATCACAACACCAGTTACGGTTACTACTACTGCAACTACTACACCTATCACTACCACGACTACTGGAGGTCGTAGTAATCGTTCTAAACAAAATGCAACACCAGTAGCAATAGAAACAAAAAAAGAAACGGCAACAAAAGAGGAACCCACAAAAGAAGATAAAGATGAACCTACCATAAAAAAGAAAAGAGGTACATCAACTTCTACTAATCCGGATAAACCTTCAACACCAGATATTAAGCCAACTTCTAATGTGACCACACCCATTACAACACCAGCTGCAGCAGCTTCTATAAATACTGCAACTACAACTACCGTAGTTGCTAGCACTCCAACTACACCCACAGCAGCAGCCGTAGTAGCCACCACACCATCTCTAAATCGTTTAGATTCTTGTGTGGAAAGCGAAGAAACATTTTTGGCTAAAATTGAGGTAAAAATTAAAATACCAGATGAATTAAAACAATGTTTAGCCGATGATTGGGATGCTATAACTCGACAGCACAAACTTTTAGATATACCCGCTAAAATTACGGTACAAGATATTGTCGATCAGTATATAAATTTTAAAAAATCAGCAAAATCTTCTAATGCCTGTAAAGAATTGGCTATATCTGATGTTTTAAATGGTGTGGTAGAATATTTCAATGTTATGCTTGGTTCTCAACTACTTTATAAATTTGAACGTCCACAATATGCTGAGATTTTACAACAATTTCCGGATACTCCTTTATCGAAGTTATACGGTTCTTTTCATTTATTACGCCTTTTTGTAAAATTAGGCTCTATGTTGGGCTACTCAGCATTAGATGAGAAATCTATGCAAATGTTATTGGTACATTTACATGATTTTTTAAAGTTTATGGTTAAAAATAGTGCTAATTTTTTTAGCATGTCCAGCTTTGTTAATGTTACACCTGAATATCATCGTCATACACAATGATTTTAATTAATTTTAATAACGTCGTATTTTATCGTTCAAACTTTACTCATTTTTCTTTAATTGATTATCTTAACTGCATTACTTTTTGAGGTTTTTTTTTTCGTTTAATATATTTTTTTTAGAATTACATTTTTTATTTTCTTTTCATAAAAAAATTTTAATTTCGATGGTAGTTTAAAAAAAAAATCTTTTGCTCATAAAATATTTTTTTTTTTAACTGGTAGAATTAATAACGGTAAACATAAATTTAAAATTACACAAATATTTCAAAACTGTAAATGGTAATAAAGATTTTTAGTAATCAATTATTTAAAATATAACTTTTAATTAAATAATTTTGTTTTTGTATTATGAGAATCTTCATGAGACGATAGTTCGTTTTGTTAGCCATCAATTAATATTACAGATTTGGAAATTTAGAAGAAGTCTGTAGAACGAATTAAAAAAATGTTAATATTCTGATTTTGAATGCTTTAATAGTCTGCCACCTTATGATTTGCATTACTTATTCTTTCTGTAGATCAAAATTATGTGTGAATACTTTTTTTGCTATATTTTTCTTCTTTAAATATCGGGTTTGCGGATTTTAAAAGATTAGTGTACAAAAAACTAATCGAATCTACCAAACATTCCAGTATTGATAACACAAATTTGGGGTCTTCGAGTGTATCTTGAACGGGACCAAAAAAAAAAAACAAGTAAGAAAATTATAGTCGGTCATGACCGACCATATAATACCCTTTCCCGGAAAACGGGTACCAAGTCCAAACATGGACCTATTGGGTCTATCATTTGTTAAATCTTTAATAAGTGTAGAAAACACTCACATACCAAATTTGAGTGAAATTGGCTTATATTTGTTGCATATAAACCGTAATCTCGGGCTAAATTTTTACGTGGGGCCTAAGTCCAAAAATGGTCCGATTATAATCAGATTTTTGGGTTATTAAACTATGCGTTAAACACACACAAACAAAATTTTAATCAAATGTTTTCTATTTTTTCCAATTTCAATAGCGTCCGTCCTTGGGTCGAAAAAAGCTTAAGTTTCAAATTTCAGACAAATCGGTTAACAATTGCGACATGTATCGTGCGCACAACGTTTACATAACGGACGGACGGACATCGCTAATTCGTCTCAAAAAGTGATTCTGAGTCGATCGGTATACTTGAAAGTGGGTCTAGGACCAATATTTCGGGTAGTTACAAACATCAGCACAAACTCATTATACCCTGTACCAATACCCACAAAGGGCTTTGAAACCTTATGTCGAATTCTTTTTTTATGGCCCACTGAAGTTTTTCAATTTTTTCAAAAGGCGTTTTGAGTAATTAAAAAAAAAGTATTAAATCTTATTCTGAGGCAAATAATGTTAAGACATGTCTTCAGTAAAATTTGATGGCGGTTCTTTTTTTACAATATATTAATCCTCTATCCCCCATTTTTAAGGGGCATTTTGGTCCTTTTTTCAAATATCCGCATAAAACACCAATAAAAAATCTCCTGCATCAAATTTTTAATAGGGGTTGTAGAAGATCAAAAGTTCGTGCGAAAAGGACAAAATGCTAAAAAAGTAAAATTCTAAGTTATCACATACTATTAAATTGTTTTTCATCAAAGTTGTGTGAAATTAATTTGAACAAATTTTATAAATATGCTTTAGGCATAAATTACGATAATAGATGTCTTCAGTGAAATTTGATGGTGGTTCTTGTCTTAGAACAAATTAATCTCCCATTTCGAGGGGTCATTTTGGGCCTTTTTTAAATATCCTCCTAGAACACGACTCACGCGTGTTCTACAAACATTTCTTGCATTAAATTTTACTAGGGGTTGTCAAAGGTAAACAAAAATTGAAAAACTTCAGTGGGCCATAAAAAAGAACTCGAGCTAAGTTTTTAAAACCCTTCGTGAGTTTTTCTCTACTGTTGGTATACTTTGTTTTTTTTTTATCCCATCCAAGATACAAAACACAGTGTCATTTTTTTAAATTGTCAGGAAAGCAATTCTTTGTTACATCAAGTATTTTTTTTTAAGAAAAATTATTCAACATTAAAAATTTTGTAGAATGTATTCCAGAATCTTTTGTAATATGAATCTGTCCCAATTTTTTGCTGGATAATTTTAGCAGAATTTTTATGCTAACGTGTTTAAATTATCGCATACAAATTTAAAAAATCCACCATTGAGAACAAAAGTTGAGGGGATAGATTAATTGGATTTTTTTTTGATTTAAGAACAATTTTATTGAGTACAAAAATTGTGGGCATGCATTCAATTTTTATACCCTCCCTTTAGAAGTAGAGAGTATATCATCCCGTTGTAACTCATCTCGAAATATCGGTCTGGGACCCCATAAAGTGACTGTTTTTAAGACATTCTAGCGATGTCTGTCTCAACAGACAGAATGGCTATCAAGGCAAAAATATTACACATATTTTACTGCAACTTAACATATTTACTTATTGTTGCTTCCAAAAGTTTGGTTTATCGATATCGGTTCAAAAGTTATGAATGAAAATGTAAGGACTCCTCGAACACTTTAATACATTCCACATAACCTAAAACACGAAGTGCTTTATTTCGAATGCTGGTTGACATATCGTCGCTGCGCCTAAAGATGGAATTTATTATAATTATGACATGTTCTTAATCTACATATTTTACAATATATAAAGAACTTAGTCTATCTACATAAGTTTTCCAAATATCTCTACGTCTTGCCATATATCTTTACTCGTTAAACGACTTGGATGTCTCTTTCAATATCGTCCTTCGCCATGTTGTTCTAGGCCTGCCTCTAGATCTGGTTCCTTGAGGATTCCACTCTATTGCTGAATGCGCGATGTTGTTTGCATCTTTACGGAGAGTATGACCAAGCCAACGATATTTTCTTTTCTTTATGTCAAAAAAGTACTGCGAAAGTACCAAAAAAGGCTGTTTCTTGGACCTCATTGAAGAAAACTTTAAAAATAAGTACAAACATTTTTTTAACCCAAAATTTTTTCCAATAAAAAATTTGTTTCCGCAGATATTTTTTTCCCAAAAAAAAAAATTTTTAAAAAAATTTTTCTCACCATTTTTTTTTTTTCTTTAAATAAATCTTTTTGCTATCTTTTGAAATTGTGGATGGTTTACATACATCCGGCTAGGCCGAATTTACTTGTTTTTAATGATATTACAATATTTGTTAATTTAAGTTTTTACTTCTAAAAAATATTATTAATCTAATTATGTAGTTTTATCTTTAGATTCCCTTTCCATCTCATCATTCTCTTCCGCACCTTCACCTTCGCTGCTGCTGCTGGTGGGATAAAATTCTTTGTAGTCTTTAGGCTTATTTCTAGCCCCCTGTTCTTCTTCCAAATAAGTATTTTGTACCTTTAGTATCTCTTCACTAGAATTACATGCTGCATATCGTTCTAATAAAGTATCATTGAGCTCCAAAAACGAATGACCCCATGAGAATTTACCCATATACCATTTAGCCTCCTCACGAAAACCACATATAAAAAGAGTAGCAGCAATAGCTTCGACACAGCTTAATTTACAGGGCTTACCATAGTTAATAGGGTTGGCAGCTACTAAAAATGGCAGCAGGCGAGGATGTGGACTGCGCATTCTTGAGAAGGGAGTTTCATCTAATTTGGCCCAAGAACAATCTACTACGGCCACACCTGAATTTGCTACAATATCTTTGTCCAATGGACTGACACAGCTAACACCAACTGGTGTTAATACCAAACCCGGAAATTTTTGTCCTAATCGAAGATTTTCTATTAATCCTAATCTGGATAATTTGCGTCCTGAACACTTTTTGGGATCACAGTGATTAAGATCCCACATAGCAATTGGAAAGTCAGGTGCTTTACCATGACCTTCCAGATCTGCTGATGAGGTGGACGAACTACCGCTACCAGAACTATCATCTGAATCTGAAGCTAATTCGCATTCTCGTTGAGCAAATGAACGTTCACAATTACGATTCGATTTTACATTACGAAAAGGACCGTGCCCACCACCTCCACGTTTGCCTTTACCACGATTACGAGAACTCATAATAACTGTAACGGGTTAGATAGAAATAAATAAATTGAAACTGGTTTGTTGTTTTTAAAAGTTTTAATTTATTTACAGTAACAAATACGTACTCGTGTTGTTCCACAGCAGCTGACTGCTAAAATGTTAAAGGTGCTGCCATATTTAGTTCATAATCTAAGCAAGTTGTTCAGGTTTCTTTTCTTGTAAAAAATATGTTCGTACTTGTTTAAATACCATTAGGTGTTCAATTCTGTTCACATATGTCAACCAGCAGCCGAATTAAAGCATTTTTAGGTTATGTTGAATGTACCAAAATTTTCGAGGTGTCCTTACATTTTCGTTCAAAACTTATGTACCACTGAACCGATATCGCTAAAATGCATTACGAAACTTCGCGGGTCAACAACAAGAAAGTACGTTAAGTTTCAGTCATATCCATGTCATATTTTGGCCGTGATATCCATTTCAACAGACAGACGGGCATAGCTAGAATGTATAATGGCCTCAATCTGCATGTATTAAATTAATAAAAATATTGTATCGCAAAATAATTAATTTTTATTTTTTCAAAAATCCCAAATATTGGTGGAAATTTTCCAAAAATCCCGAACATTCATCGAAGGGCGCCACGGGTTAAAATGATCAAATTCAGCTTAAATTAAGTTTAAATGAAAGGGCCAAGAGACTGAAATTAAAAAAAAACAAGTGAGTGTTAAATTCGGCTGTGCCGAATCTTGTATACCCTCAAACACGTTAAAAAAAACAGGGGCGTCTTATTTTTTGTGGAGGGGGGAGGGGGTTCGGTGGTGGGAGACAACCCTCCTGGATCCAACTACATGACTTTGAACTTCTTCTGACATAAAATATTTTTCGTTTGCTAAGCAAAAGTACAAAAAATCAATAAAAAATGGTGTTTTTTCAGAGGTTGATTTAGTTCTTTAAGGGGGAACTTTTTCCCCCGTGGTCCGATTTTGCCCATCTCCGAACTTAACCAGCCTATGACCGTTAGACATATTCGTGCCAAATCTCAGGAGTCTAGTTCTTTTATTTTGGACTGTATCGTGTCCTCCACAGACGGACGGACAGACAGACGGACGGACATCGCTAGAATGTCTTAAGGTACATACAGACGACGCAATATTATGTACAATATTCAATTATATTGATGGTGTGTGGGTAAGATTGACCATTGTACAATCGTCAATATTACCCACACACCTTCAATATAATTGAATATTGTACATAATATTGCGTCGTCTGTAGGTACCTTTAGAATCGATCACTGATCAATAATATATATGGGGCATTCCATGCCAAATCACTCACTTTTAGGCCCGACCCCCTTCGATTAATTTTATTTTTGGATATGTTTTAGTACGTATTAAATGCAACTTCCAGCCAAATTTTCAGCCTTTTATACCAAGGTGGTGTTGAGTAATCAATTTTTCAAAATGGCGATTTTTTCCAAAAAATGAAAAAATTCAAATTTTCAATCAATTTTGACAAGTAAAAAATATAGATATATTAAAAAAAGATGGACAACATTTTGTTGGTAGTTAAATGTAGTTTTAGAAAAAAAATATGAAAAATTATTCGAAGTAATTATCACTTGTTTTTTATCGTATAAAAATTAAAATCGACTTTTTGAAAAAGTCCGAAACCTTCGATTTTTTTTTAAAAATGTCAAAAAATTCTACTCTAAATTACGCAACTTTTAAGTCATAATTCGAGATGTGATCGTAATTCGTTCTATTTTTATTCAAATTTTGAAAATTGCACTTTTTTTTTTTTTGACTCTGGTTTATTTTATATGGTGCTCCAAAAAAATTAATTTGGCAAATATTGACCGTAACTTCCCCTAGATATATTAACTTGGGTGTAAAAATACGTCTCAGAAAATTTTAGGATGATCGGACATGGGTAAGGCGTGCCGCATCGGCTTTGAAGTTTGAAAATCGGATTACAAGGGAAAATATGCATTTTTTTCTGTTTTCTTAATTTTTTTGGTATTTTAAGTTAATTTTGAATTCAAATGGTTACAGAATTGAAATGTAGAGTAAAATGTCTCTCTATTAAGGTCATAAAAACCGAAATCGGTTTAAAATCAGCCAAGTTATTACAACTTCCCAAGGCATCTAACGTGTGGCAGACAACTTGATTAATCAATACAATCCGATTTTTGAAATTCATTGAAATTTTCTACTGTAATAACATTTTTTTATTCTTCAAGTTCAAATGTTATTAGATGACAAGTATTTTTCATATTGTGTTTTGCTAACATTTTTTAAATTAGTGCTAAAAATGCCTGCATTTTCCACACCCTTTTGAAATCTCTATTTAAAAAAAAAAAATATTTTTTTTTGTTTTAAAATTTGGAAAAGTCAAAAAAATATTACACTGAAACATGAATAATGAAAAAATGTTATTACAGTAGAAAATTTCAATAAATTTAAAAAAAGGGCCTCGTATTTTTTAATCAAGTTGTATGGCACACGCTAGATGCCTGGGGAAGTTGTAATAACTTGGCTGATTTTCAACCGATTTTAGTTTTTAGTACCTTATTAGAAAGGCATTTTACTCCACATCATAATTCTGTAATCACTTGAATTAAAACTAAACTTAAAATACCAAAGAAATTGCGAAAACAGAAAAAAATTCATATTTTTCCTTGTAATCGGTTTTTTAAACTTCAAGGACCATGCTAAGCGCCTTACACATGTCCGATCGTCCCAAATTTTTGTGAGACGTATATTTACCTCCAAATGAATATATTTAGGGTAAGTTAGGGTCAGTATCTACCATTTTTTTTTTGGAGCTCCATATAAAATAAATCAGAGCCAAAACATAAAAGGTGCAATTTTAAAAATTAAAAAAAAAAAATAGAAAGAATTTTGATCACATCTCGAGTTATGGCTTAAAAGTTGCATAATTTAGAGTAGAATTCTTATAGTTTTTTACAAAAAAATCGAAGGTTTCGGACATTTTCAAAAAGTCGATTTTAATTTTTAAACGTCAAAAAATAAGTGATAATTACTTCGAATAATTTTTTCACATTTTTTTTCTAAAACTACATTTAAATACCAACAAAACGTTGTCCAACTTTTTTTAAAATATCTATATTTTTTACTGGTCAAAATTGATTGAAAATTTAAATTTTTTCATTTTTTGGAAAAAATCGCCATTTTGATTACTCAACACCACCTTGGTATAAAAGGCTGAAAATTTGGCTGCAAGTTGCATTTAATACGTACTAAAACATATCCAAAAATAAAATTAATCGAAGGGGGTCGGGCCTAAAAGTGAGTGATTTGGCATGGAATGCCCCATATACATTATGGGGTCCCCAACCGATATTTCGATGCGTTACACACGGAATGACAAAGTGAGTATACCCCCATACTGTGGTTGGAGGGTATAAAAAAAAATTGAAAGCAGGAAAAAAACCGCCATTTTTGCAAATTTTAAATAGTGATGTCTCGAAAACCGGTTAACCGATTTTATTTTTTTTTTTACATTCGTGTTCAGCGCAACAAAATTAATAATTATGATGTGTTGCAACTTGCAAGACATATTTTAAATGTTTAAAAAATATTTTTAAATGTTCAAAAATACAAAACTTTGATCGTCGGGCGCCACAGTTTAATTTAATCCGATTGGCATCAAATTTATGCAACATAAGTTTTAGGCCTAGGAGAATAAAAATTTTCCCGGACGTTCAAAATAAAAAAAACTTTTTTGTCATACAAAAAATGCCAGTCTATTGCAGCTTATACCGGGTTGTTTTATAAATTAATTGATGTTTCTAAAAATGTTTTTTTTACCGGTGAACAACTTACTTTAATTTGTAAATAAAGTGGCATCTTGTGTAAATTAAAAAAAATAAAAGGAATTTTAACAAAACCGGTTACTTAAAAATACACCCCAATTTAAAAACAAAATTTTCGTTACCTTCATCAAAAATCAAATTTATTTATAATCAAATCAATAATTTGTTCACCATTCAATTGATTGTTGTTCTCAATAACTAAATCCCATTGATCATAATCATCCAAACCACATTCCGATTCAATGTCATCTATACCAATGGTAAAAATCCAACCTCTTTCGGCTCTAACAATTTCGGGACAAGTTAAACGTATAGTTAGAATTTTATTTCCATAACATTCTCGAAAGTATTTTACATCATTTTTGCGTCTTATGTCGCTTACTATGACGATCTCGGAATTGGCTTAAATTAAAAAATAAACATTTTCATTGTTTAAAAAAGTTTAAAAGTTAAAACATTTACCATTTTCCATAGCTACTTTACAAAAATAACCATATTCTCTTTGTCGAACTTCATCACTCCATACTATCATATCTTTACGATATTTCTCCTTATACGGACCATCACTTAATAGTTTATTTAAATCCAGATCCATTTTACGAGCCCATTCCGATTTTATAGGTTCCGATATTCGAACAATCTGACTTCGCTCACCTAATCTTTTATTATATGATTTGTATTTATCTTTTCATATGTATCTCAATATTCCAACATTATCTTACCTCTTTTGTAACTTCTCGGATAAAAAATCTTTTCCGCATTTTCTTTTACCACTTACTAAAATGACTTGTTTTATATCACTGGCCATTTCCAAAATAACTTTCACTTTACTGCCTGTAAAAAGGGGTTAGGAAATATTTTTGTTTTTTGTATAAATGGATATGGAAATTTTCTTAAATATAGATGTGTCATAGAGTAAATAAATATATTTTGGGATTATTTAGTATATTATTTGCATTTGAATGGATTGTTTTTTTCTATGCAAATTATAAAAACAAATTATTTTATACAAAAATAAAAATAACATCTCTGTTTTTAACAAAATGTCAAATACAGCTAGAGTTGTAGAATTTTGTAATAAGAATGGGTACTTGCAGGATAGGTACCCGAGTTTGTTCAACGCTTCTCAAACGGTGGGTAGCGACACCCAAGGTGTCGAAATGGGGGTTCGAGAAAATATTTTTTTTTCTAAAGTGGACTTTACGGGGAACGAATATTTTGGCAAATAAAAAAATATGTCACCTCCTTTAGAATTGCAAAAAAAAAAAATAAGGGGGCTGGGCCCCGGTGAACCCCATGGAGCCAAAAAACCGCCCACAAACCAACATGTATTAATGGGTACCACGGTTGGGAAATGTGGCATAAATGTGCCATTTTTGGCACTATTGGATGGTGAGTGGCACCACAAATCACAGTTTTAGACCTTCTTCATTCTCACCAAATATTGTAAAAATTTATTTAAAATACATTAAAAAAAATATTTTTATTAAAATTTAATGTCCGTCTGTGTGTTGAAATGCCGATCATGGCCAAAATATTACACGAAAACTTAATATATTTATTTGTTGTTGCCCCGAGAAGTTTGGTATTACATTTAGCGATATCAGTTCAGCGGTTTAAAAGTTATGAGCGAAAAAGAAAAGACACTTTGAGAATTTTGGTACATTCAACATAACCTAAAAATACAAAATGTTTTAATTCGGCTGATGGTTGACATATGTGAACAGGATTAAACACCTACTGATATTTAACGAAGTACAAACATATTTTCTAAGAAAAAAAGTAAAAAGTCAAGAATTTTTTTTTCGCTGAAATTTTTTTTTTCAAAAAAAGTTTTTTTTCTTAAAAGTAATTTCTTTTTTTTATAACACTGTGAGACAAATGGTAGGGGTCAGTAATCGGCGGGGGTTCTGCTTACCGAGGAAAGTTTTATCGGTCAAAAAAAGTTACACGTGTCACGGCGTTTCGCTAGGTTAGCTTTAGTAATCGAAATATATCGATTTAAATTTATAGGGGAAATTGTAGTTTTCTGTGACTTTTTTGTACATTTTGACCATCTGAATGTCCAAATATCGCAAAGTGGTGTTCAGCAAAGTTGTAGCTGGCATTAATCTTAACAACTTTTCAGAAGAACACTTTGCGATATTCGGACATTTAGATGAAGTTAGTAAGTATCGTGTAGGGGAATTGTAGTTTTTTGTGCTTTTTTCGTGAGTTTTTACCATAGGGGTGAAACGAATAAGTTTCTCCCATGTGTATGTATTAGTGGCAGCACGCGCATGTAACTTTTGACGTTTCATACAAAACGTAAACAAACAACGAAAATACAGATGTAAAAGCTCACACGTACAGGCACACGTATTCTAGGCAGAGAAGTAAATTTAGTAGTATTTTGTATGCGTCCATATTGAAAGTACCAAAATAAGCACTCGTGTTGCATGTCTATATGGTCTGTGGTTTTTACTAACTAAATATCCGAATATCGCAAAGTAATGTTCAGCAAAGTTGTAGCCGGCGTTAATCTTGATAACTTTTCTGAACAACACTTTGCGATATTCAAACATTTAGTAGGCCAAAATGCTCGAAAAAGCATAAAAACCAACAATAAATTTTTACAATAAGTTTTTGTCAAAAACCAACTGTTTTCGATTGCTTTTTTGTGCATTTTGACCATTAAAATGTCCGAATATTGCAAAGCGATAAAAAGCAAAGTTAATAAGATTAACACCGGCTACAACTTTGCCGAACATCACTTTGCTATATTCAGAGAAATTAACGAAAAAGGCCCAAAAATTTCAATTTCCCTATACGAAACTTACTTCATCTAAATGTCCGAATATCGCAAAGTGATGTTCAGCGAAGTTATTAAGCTCAACGCTGGCTACAACTTTTCTGAATATCATTTTTTGATATTCGGATATTTAGATGATCCAAATGTGCAAAAAATGCACGAAAAACAAAAATTTCTCCAATAACTTCAAATCGATATATTTATCTCGATTTTAGAGCTAACCCAGCGAAAAACCAGGACACGTAAAACTTTTTTTTTTTACCGATATAATTTTTTCCGGTAAGCAGAACCAACTCCGATTTGGGCTGTCGCACAGTGTTATAGGTTTATTTAGAAATTGCTTTTACCTTCAAAAAATTTTAAATTTTTTTTTCAAAAATGGTTTCCAAAAAAAATTTTACGCAAAATAAAATTTTTCTAAAAAAAAAAAACTCTACAAAAAAGTTTTTGGTCCAAAAAATTGTATTCTTTTTTTATTTTTTGCCATAATTTTTATTATATTTTGCCAAAACTTTTTTTTCTAAAAATTACCAACAAAAATTTTTGACTCAAAAGATTTTTTTTATACCCTCCACTCTAGTGATAGAGGGTATATATAAGTTTGTCATTCCGTTTGTAACACCTCGAAATATTGGTCTAGGATCCCATAAAATATATATATTCATGATCCTCGATCGATTTTAAGACGATCTAGCGATGTCCTTCCGTCCGTCCGTCTGTCTGTCTGTCTGTTGAAAACACGCTAAATTTTGAAAGACTTTACGGAGGCTCCTGAGGTTTGGCATATATGTTGGGCATTTACCTGGTCAGGTTGGTATTGCAATCCAGCAAAATCGATCCAGTGGTTCAAAAGTTATAAGCAAATGAGTGAATTTCGGCAAGGGTTTTTCTGGAATTTACGAGATAAAACACACGGTAACTTTCGAACGGCAATTCTGAGGGTGCTGAAGTGTGGCATATGTATTTGTCGTTCTTCTGGTCCGGTTCGTTTCAAATTTCAGCCAAATCGGTCCAATAGTTCAAAAGTTATTAGCAAAACCGTAAATTTCAGATTAGTTTCACCTTAAATTCATGTGTTGAAAACCCGTTAAACATGTTTTAAAAATATTTGTAAGTCAAAAAAATGTTTTACAAGGTATTTTTTTCACAAAAAAATATTTTTACACTAAAACACTCAAAAAAATTTTACACTCAAAAAAAAATTTTACACTCAAAAAAAAAATTAGTAAATTCTTTTTTTAAAAAAAAAATTAATAAAAAAAGTTTTTTTACACAAAATAAAATATTTCTAACAACAATTTTATTTTTTTCACGTTAGAAAATTTACTATCACTTAAAAAGGGCATTGTGGAGGGTATTCATAGATTCGGTCAAGTCGAATTTAACTTTTCTACTTGTTATTTTTTTAAAATTGGACTGACCTATTTTTGACTTTCTACTATTGTAATATGTTAGCACATGCGAAAAATACAATACTTTAGCACATCTTGTTACATAGTTATAATAGTCAAAATCAAAAAGTCTTTAATTAAAATATACAATTTCCTGGCAGCTGATCTATTTATTAAAATAAAAGAAACACATGTTTTACATACCTCTGTCTACTAAAAATAAAAAAAAAAATATTTATGTACATTTTTCAAAAAGACCTTGAAACGGCAAATATGTATTTTTAAAAGCGAAAGATATTACTAAAAAAACTTACAAGACATTTGGCACATACCACGAACAAATTGCACTAGTACACCGAAAAAATTCCCCAGTTACGAAAAAACCCGACTGTTTTGAAATAATTTAAAAATAACTGATATTTTATAAACAATTAATTAATTAAAACAATACTTCAGTTAACTTGTAAATAATATGTTATCTAGTTTTTTTTTTTTACTTGGATCTTTGAAAAGAAACCTTAATATTTGTCCAGAATTGAGATATCTGCAAATTTTTAACCAATAAAGGAAGTGTGTATTTCAAAAACTTTCATTTATTTCATGTAATTCTTTCGATATTCAAAATAACGAATGCTTTTTTAAAATATTACGTAGGGATTTTTTTCGTGTATAGCAATGGTTCCCAACCTTTGATTCTCGCCCCACCGGGGGGCAATTTGAGTGCTTCAGGGGGGCAACGAGCAAATTTTTAAGATTTTTTTTTGTTAAAAAACTAAAAAAAATATTTATTTTAGTTAAATTATTTAGTTGGATGTTGAAAACTTTTGCTAAAAACTTTGTTTAAAAGATGGTTTTAACAAAAAGTTTGCTTACCTACAAGTAAATTTTGAATTTTAAAACTAATTTAAAAAATTTACACATTTTTCTTGAGTGTAGGGTGGACATTTTAGTTTTTTTAACTTAAAAGTGGGGCATGGCCCAAAAAAGGTTGGGAACCATTGGTGTATAGCAAAGACAAAGTATGCGTATAATTAATAATAAAAGAATATATCAATCATACGTATCTGTATTTTTTTATAGAAATAAAGACTTTCTGTAAAATAGACTATGCGTATGATAAATATTTTACTTCTTTAAATAAAATATTACACATACGACCCCGTGCATCATTTGATTGTAATATTTTTAGCCAAAAGTCCATTTCATGAACTTCACTTTTAAAAAAAGTGGGAAAACCAATATTAAAACTAAATTTTTTCTGGCATTTTTTGGCAAGCCTTTTTTCAAATCTGCTAATATTAATTACCCTATAAGCGAAATGTGCAAAACTTTTGTGGGTTTTGAGCTTATAGCATTTTCTTTAAAATAACTTTTACTACATAAAATGTTTGATGTTATTTTTATTGCATTTTTACATCTTAAAAGTTTTTTCGTTAACAATTTCGGCCGAAGCCTTTAACAAACATAGGCCCTTACCACAAGAAAACAAAAAGTCTATTTTAACAAAAGTTTTATTTTAAATTTCAAATTTTCTATACATTTTTTGAAAGTCGATTTTAAATACAAAAACAATTTGTATGGAAATAAAATTAAAAGCTCATTTTAAATTTATTTCATTTTCATTTTATATACATAGCTTAAATTCGATGTAATAGAAGATTTTTGTCTGATTCGCGTCTGCTGATATCAATAAAATTCTCCACTAAAACTAACAGATTTATTAGCTGAAATCTGCAGTTTTCTACGCCATTTACAAATGTAATTTAAAAAAGATCAATTGTAAATTTCGCGGATTTTGGAAAAAAAATATTTTTTGAAAAAAATATTTTAAAAACTTTGTTAAATAAAGCTTGTTAAGAAATGCCGATGCGGCATGCCGATTATCCTAAAATTTTGTAAGACGTAATTCTGACAACTTATTTTTTTGGAGCACAATATTAAATAATTCAGAGTAAAAAAAAGGTACAATTTTCAAAATTAAAAAAAAAAAACAAGTAGAAAAGTTAAATTCGACTTGGACGAATCTATGAATATCCTCCACAATGCCCTTTTTAAGTGATGGTAAATTTTCTAACGTAAAAAAAGTAAATTTTTGATTAGAAATATTTGATTTTGTGTAAAAAAAGTTTTTTTGAGTGTAAAATTTTTTTGAGTGTTTTTTATTCTTTAGTGTAAAAATATTTTTAAGTGACAAAAATACATTAGAGGTATTCAGAGTCTTGCTTGCCAGCCCTGGCACTGGTGGTAAAAGAGCACTTCTCAAAATTACTTTTCAAAATACATGTATTTTTTGAAAGAAGTACTCTTTTGCTACATTGCCAGGGGTGGTAACTAGACTCTGAATACCTCTATTGTAAAATATTTTTGTGACTTACCAATGTTTTTAAAACATGTTTAACGGGTTTTCAACACGTGAATTTAAGATGAAGCTACGCTGAAATTCACGGTTTTGCTAATAACTAGGGCAAGTACTTTCATGAAAATGCATGTTTTTACTCAGCATTGTAAACATAACACAAATTAAATATCTATCCGAATCAATAAATTTGCAATAAATCGATTTGTAGTTGCATATTTTTGCATATTTTGGTATAAATGCATATTTTTGCATATTTTCTAATAAATTAAATTTTTTTTTTAATTTTCACTAAAACTTTTTCAAAACTTCCTTAGAAAAATTCGAAACTTTCTTATAAAAAAATATATTTATTTGTAGAAATAATATTCTGAGAATTTTTTTATAGAAAATTTATGGAAGTATAATTTTTAGATTCTGAGAAATGTTTCTTATTAAAAATGTTCCTATTCGAGACATTTTACTAATCGTAAAGAAAAAAAAAATGTTTTTAAACTAAAGATTTTTCTACAGAAAAATTGCATTTTTTTTTATTTTTTTGAGGGTGGAGTTTTTTGCTTTTGAATTCATATTCTGACTTGAAAATCTAAAAATTTAGAAAAAAGGACAAATATTAAAAAATATTTTTTTTTTAGAAAAACAAAAATAAAAATTACTTGTTCTAGAAAAATATTGTACTTTTTTTATACCCTCCACTTAGTGATAGAGGGTATATATAAGTTTGTCATTCCGTTTGTAACTCATCGAAATATCGGTCTGGGACCCCATAAAGTATATATATTCATGATGCCCGATCGATTTTAAGACATTCTAGCGATGTCCGTCTGTCCGTCTGTCCGTCTGTCTGTCTGTTGAAAATGATCTCGCGGACAAAATATTGCACAGAGATGACTGAAACTTAACATATATATTGGAAGTTCTCCCGAGAAGTTTGGTATTGCATTTGAGCGATATCGGTTCAGCGGTTCAAAAGTTATGAACGAAAATGTAAGCACACCTCAAAAATTTCAGTACATTCAACATAACCTAAAAATACAAAATGCTTTAATTCGGCTTCTGGTTGACATATGTGAACATAACTGGACACCAAATGGTATTTAAACAAGTACGAACACATTTTTTGAGAAAAAAAAAAAAATCGCGGATTTTTTTTTTACCAAAATTTTTTTTCGCGGAAATTTTTTTCAATTTTTTTTTTTTTTTTCAAAAGTAATTTCCATTTAAATAAAGTTGTTTGCAATAATCTTTTTGAAATTGTGGAGGGTATCACTACATTCGGCAAGGCCGAATTTAACTTTTTTACTTGTTTTTTTTTAATAACATTTTTTATTGCAGAAATATTTCGTGACTCAAAGAAAAAACGTCCAATGTAAATTTGTTCAATTAAAAATATTTTTATGACAAAATGTGTCTATGAAAAAAAAAAATATTTTACTAATAAAACATTGTTTCCACTCAAAAAAACGTTGTTAAGAATTTTCGAGGGCCTTAATGTATTTTACAAAGCCTAATTTATGTTGACAAACATATTTTTTAATAAAAACAATCATTTTTAAATGCATATTTTTGAAGTTTTTAGTGCATATTTTGGATTTTAAGACGCATATTATAGGCACATATTTTTGATTTTTAGATGCATGAAAGTACTTGCCCTACTAATAACTTTTGAACCATTAGACCGATTTGGCTAAAATTCAAAACGAACCAGGCCGGGGGAACGAAAATATATAAGCCAAGCTTTAGCATCCTCAGAATTGCATTTTGAATGTTTTGGTTGTTTTTTATCTCGTAAATTCACGAAAAAGCCTTGCCGAAATTCAGTCTTTTGCTCATAACTTTTGAACCACTGGACCGATTTCGCTGGATTACAATACCATACTGACCAGGTAAATATGCCAAACATATATGCCAAACTCCAAAAGCCTGCGTAAAGTCTTTCAAAAGTTAGCGTGTTTTCAACAGACAGACATACCGACGGACAGACAGACGAACGGACATCGCTAGATCGTCTTATAATCGATCGAGGATCATGAATAGACCCATATTTCGAAGTGTTACAAACGGAATGACGAATTTATATATACCCTCTATCACTCGAGTGAAGGGTATACAAAAATAGAACGAATTATGATCACATTCGAATTATAGTTTAAAATTTACGTAATTTAAAATAGAGTTTTAAGATTTAAACAAGTAGAAAAATAAAATTCGACTTGGCCGAATCTATGAATACCCTCCACAATGCCCTTTATAAGTGATAGTAAATTTTCTAACGTGAAAAAATAACATTTTTGATTAGAAATATTTTATTTTGTGTAAAAAAACTTTTTTTTAGTAATTTTTGAAAAATAAAAAAATAATTTACTATTTTTTTTTTGAGTGTAAATTTTTTTTGAGTGTAAAATTTTTTTTGAGTGTATTTTTTTTTGTTTTAGTGTAAAAATATTTTTGAGTGACAAAAATACCTTGTAAAATATTTTTGTGACTTACAAATGTTTTTAAAACATGTTTAACGGGTTTTCAACACGTGAATTTAAGGTGAAACTAATCTGAAATTTACGGGTTTGCTAATAACTTTTGAACCACTGGACCGATTTGGCTGAAATTTAAAGCGAACCGGACCAGAGAAACGACAAATATATATGCCATACTTCAGCACCCTCAGAATTGCGGTTCGAAAGTTACCGTGTGTTTTATCTCGTAAATTCCAGAAAAACCCTTGCCATTTGCTTATAACTTTTGAACCACTGCACTGTGGCCGAAATCACTGATCTAGCGGCGTTTAAGTCAAAATTAAAAAATTAAAACTGATAAATGTTTTGCACTGTATCGATTACCTATACTTTACAGAGAAAATTAACGTTTTTACTTTTGTTTTTCTCTTAAAATTCGCACAGCTGTAAGCTATCAAATATACATTTTCTGCAGCAATTGTATTAAAGGAATTTGGGGCCAAATTACTCTGTAAGTTTTTCTTCACACTTTTAAGTCAATTGTTTACAGAGTACGTATTTGCTCACGAAAGAAGCTTTCATTTTGGCACATTCATTCATTTTTTGAAAATGAATTTTGTTTGTTTTTAATTTCATTTCATTTTATGTGCTTTGAAAAAATTCGATTGTTTTCATTTTTCGTTGCTTGTGTGTGTGCAGTGAAAGAAGAAGTAATCAAATGAGAATGAATGAATGAAACTTAAAAAAAAAGTTTCATTTTCATTTATTATTTCATTTTCATTTATATTTCATTTTCGTGTGCTTGAGATTTTTATATTCCGTGCACACGAAAGTGGCGCACGAAATGAGACAGTTTCATCTGCATTTCAGCTTCATTCTCACGGAAAAAATTTTTAACGGAAAATTTAATATTTAACGGTTTTGTTTTTTTTTTTTTGGAAACCAAGCCATTTAGAACAAATAATTTTTCAAAAAACTTTAATTTTTCAAAAAAAACAAATTTTTCATAAAAAGTTGAATTTTTCAAAATAGCTAAAAAAATATGATATTTTCAAAGAACTTTAATTTTTCAAAAAATTTTAATTTTTTACAAAAATTTAAATTTTTTACAAAAATTTTAATTTTTCAAAAAAAATCGAATTTTTTTAAAAAAATTTTAATTTTTCAAAAAAAATCTAATTTTTTTAAAAAAATTTTAATTTTTCAAAATTAACAAAATTTCTCAAAAAAGTAAAATTTTTTCAAAAAACTTATATTTAAATAAAAAAAAATCACAAAAAGTTGAATTTAAAAATTAAAGTTTTTCAAAAAAGTAAAAAATTTTTAAAAAAGTCAACTTTTTCAAAAAACTCAAAAAGTTGACTTTTTCAAAAAAATTTAAATTTTCAAAAAAAAAAAAAATACCAAAAAAGTTTTAATTTTTAAAAAAGTCAAATTTTTTCAAAAAGTTGTAAATTTTTTAAAAAAGTGAAAACTTTTCAAAAAACTTAAATTTAAAAAAAAAAAAAATTTCACCAAAAAATTGAATTCATAAAAAAATTTAAGTTTTCCAAAAAAGTTTGTTTTAAAAAAAAAATCAAAAAAGTTAAATTTTTTAAAAAAAGTCTTAATTTTTTCAAAAAACTTTAATTTTCAGAAAAAGTTTACAAAAAGCTGACTTTTTAAAAAAAGTTGAATTTAAAAAAAAAAAAATCAAAAAAAGTTTTAATTTTTAAAAAAAGTAAAATTTTTTCAAAAAGTTTTAATTTAAAAAAAAATTAAAATACTAAATTGACGTCCCCTTGCTTATATTTTGATTATTTAAAAAGTTTTGCAATTTAAAAATCTACCAAAGAAAAAATGACAAAAATATCATCCATTTTGCTCTACATCGATTATTTTTTGAGATATAAATAAAATACCAAATTAACGTCCTTTTGCTTGTATTTTAATTATTTAAGAAGTTATTCGCAATTTAAAAATCTAGCAAAGAAAAATTTGATCTGAAACCGCTAAAGAGGTTACGCAGGGGTGAAAATGACAAAAATATCATCCATTTTGCTCTACATCGATTATTTTTTAAGATATAATTAAAATACCAAATTAACGTCCTTTTGCTTGTATTTCAAGATCTAGCAAAGAAAAATTTGATCTGAAACCGCTAAAGAGGTTACGCAGGGGTGAAAATGACAAAAATATCATCCATTTTGCTCTACATCGATTAGTTTTTAAGATATAATTAAAATACCTTTTGCTTGTATTTCAATTATTTAAGAAGTTATTCGCAATTTAAAAATCTAGCAAAGAAAAATTTGATCTGAAACCGCTAAAGAGGTTACGCAGGGGTGAAAATGACAAAAATATCATCCATTTTGCTCTACATCGATTATTTTTTAAGATATAATTAAAATACCAAATTAACGTCCTTTTGCTTGTATTTTGATTATTAAAGAAGTTATTCGCAATTTAAAAATCTAGCAAAGAAAAATTTGATCTGGAACCGCTTAAGAGGTTACGCAGGGGTGAAAATGACAAAAATATCATCCATTTTGCTCTACATCGATTATTTTTTGAGATATAATTAAAATACCAAATTAACGTCCTTTTGCTTGTACTTCAATTATTTAAGAAGTTATTCGCAATTTAAGAATCTAGCAAAGAAAAATTTGATCTGGAACCGCTTAAGAGGTTACGCAGGGGTGAAAATGACAAAAATATCATCCATTTTGCTCCACATCGATTATTTTTTGAGATATAATTAAAATACCAAATTAACGTCCTTTTGCTTGTATTTCAAAATCTAGCAAAGAAAAATTTGATCTGAAACCGCTAAAGAGGTTACGCAGGGGTGAAAATGACAAAAATATCATCCATTTTGCTCTACATCGATTAGTTTTTAAGATATAATTAAAATACCTTTTGCTTGTATTTCAATTATTTAAGAAGTTATTCGCAATTTAAAAATCTAGCAAAGAAAAATTTGATCTGAAACCGCTAAAGAGGTTACGCAGGGGTGAAAATGGCAAAAATATCATCCATTTTGCTCTACATCGATTAGTTTTTAAGATATAATTAAAATACCAAATTAACGTCCTTTTGCTTGTATTTTGATTATTTAAGAAGTTATTCGCAATTTAAAAATCTAGCAAAGAAAAATTTGATCTGGAACCGCTTACGAGGTTACGCAGGGGTGAAAATGACAAAAATATCATCCATTTTGCTCTACATCGATTAGTTTTTAAGATATAATTAAAATACCAAATTAACGTCCTTTTGCTTGTATTTTGATTATTTAAGAAGTTATTCGCAATTTAAAAATCTAGCAAAGAAAAATTTGATCTGGAACCGCTAAAGAGGTTACGCAGGGGTGAAAATGACAAAAATATCATCCATTTTGCTCTACATCGATTATTTTTTAAGATATAATTAAAATACCAAATTAACGTCCTTTTGCTTGTATTTTGATTATTAAAGAAGTTATTCGCAATTTAAGAATCTAGCAAAGAAAAATTTGATCTGGAACCGCTTAAGAGGTTACGCAGGGGTGAAAATGACAAAAATATCATCCATTTTGCTCTACATCGATTATTTTTTGAGATATAATTAAAATACCAAATTAACGTCCTTTTGCTTGTATTTCAATTATTTAAGAAGTTATTCGCAATTTAAAAATCTAGCAAAGAAAAATTTGATCTGGAACCGCTTAAGAGGTTACGCAGGGGTGAAAATGACAAAAATATCATCCATTTTGATCTACATCGATTATTTTTTGAGATATAATTAAAATACCAAATTAACGTCCTTTTGCTTGTATTTTGATTATTTAAGAAGTTATTCGCAATTTAAAAATCTAGCAAAGAAAAATTTGATCTGGAACCGCTTAAGAGATTACGCAGGGGTGAAAATGACAAAAATATCATCCATTTTTGTTATTAATTATAATATTACTTCATTAGCTTATTCACGACAAATTTTTCACGATCAAATTTTTCTTTGCTAGATTTTTAAATTGCGAATAACTTCTTAAATAATTGAAATACAACAAAAGGACGTTAATTTGGTATTTTAATTATATCTCAAAAAATAATCGATGTAGAGCAAAATGGATGATATTTTTGTCATTTTCACCCCTGCGTAACCTCTTAAGCGGTTCCAGATCAAATTTTTCTTTGCTAGATTCTTAAATTGCGAATAACTTCTTTAATAATCAAAATACAAGCAAAAGGACGTTAATTTGGTATTTTAATTATATCTTAAAAAATAATCGATGTAGAGCAAAATGGATGATATTTTTGTCATTTTCACCCCTGCGTAACCTCTTTAGCGGTTCCAGATCAAATTTTTCTTTGCTAGATTTTTAAATTGCGAATAACTTCTTAAATAATCAAAATACAAGCAAAAGGACGTTAATTTGGTATTTTAATTATATCTTAAAAACTAATCGATGTAGAGCAAAATGGATGATATTTTTGTCATTTTCACCCCTGCGTAACCTCGTAAGCGGTTCCAGATCAAATTTTTCTTTGCTAGATTTTTAAATTGCGAATAACTTCTTAAATAATCAAAATACAAGCAAAAGGACGTTAATTTGGTATTTTAATTATATCTTAAAAACTAATCGATGTAGAGCAAAATGGATGATATTTTTGTCATTTTCACCCCTGCGTAACCTCGTAAGCGGTTCCAGATCAAATTTTTCTTTTTTAAATTGCGAATAACTTCTTAAATAATTAAAATACAAGCAAAACGACGTTAATTTGGTATTTTAATTATATTTCAAAAAATAATCGATGTGGAGCAAAATGGATGATATTTTTGTCATTTTCACCCCTGTGTAACCTCTTTAGCGGTTTCAGATCATATTTTTCTTTGCTAGATTTTTAAATTGCGAATAACTTCTTAAATAATTGAAATACAAGCAAAAGGACGTTAATTTGGTATTTTAATTATATCTTAAAAACTAATCGATGTAGAGCAAAATGGATGATATTTTTGTCATTTTCACCCCTGCGTAACCTCTTAAGCGGTTCCAGATAAAATTTTTCTTTGCTAGATTTTTAAATTGCGAATAACTTCTTAAATAATTAAAATACAAGCAAAACAACGTTAATTTGGTATTTAAATTATATATTAAAAACTAATCAGGATAGAGAAAAATTTATGATATTTTTTTATCATTCTTACCCATTCATAACCCCCTTTAGCGACCCCAGATCAATTTTTCTTTGCTAGATTTTTAAATTGCGAATAACTTTTTAAATAATCAAGATACAAGCAAAAGAACGTTAATTTGTTATTTTTTCACTTCATAACCTCATTAGCGATCATAGATCAATTTTATCTTCGCTAGTTTTTAAATTTAAAAAAAAAATTAAAAAAACACATTTTTTCCAAAAAAAAAAAAAAAAAAAAAACATATTTTTCATTCAATTTCAACTTTTTTGATTTTTTTTTAAAAATTACACTTTTTTTAATTTTTTTTTAAAAATATTTTTTTTTTTTAAAAATATATTTTTTTTTAATTTATTTTTTTTTTTTAAATAAAGTTGAAATATTTAAAATTGTTTTCTTAACAATGTTAATGTTTTTAATACATTAACTTTTTTTGGAAAAATTATTTTTTTTTTGAAAAAATCAACTTTTTTTAAAAAAATTAAAGTTTTTCAAAAAACTATTTTTTTTTTTTAAATCAACTTTTTTAAAAAATTATTTTTTTTTTGAAAAATTCAGTTTTTTTTGAAAAACTGAAGTTTTTAAAAAAAATTTTACTTTTTTAAAAATTTAACTTATTTACCCTTTTTTTAAAAATTTCAACTTTTTTGAAAAATTAAATTTTTTTTGAAAAATTAAATTTTTTTTAAAAAATTAACTTTTTTTTGAAAAATTAAATTTTTTTGAAAAAATCAACTTTTTTTGAAAAAATCAACTTTTTTTGAAAAAATCAACTTTTTTTGAAAAATTAGTTTTTTTAAAAACTAAATTTTTTTTTGAAAAAATCAACTTTTTAAAAAAATTATTTTTTTTTTGAAAAATTTAGCTTTTTTTTGAAAAATTCATCTTTTTTGAAAAAATTAACTTTTTTTTGAAAAATTTAATTTTTTTGAAAAAATCAACTTTTTTTGAAAAAATCAACTTTTTTTGAAAAAATCAATTTTTTTTGAAAAAATCCACTTTTTTTGAAAAATTAAAGTTTTTTAAAAAACTAAATTTTTTTTGAAAAAATCAACTTTTTAAAAAAATTATTTATTTTTGAAAAATTTAGCTTTTTTTTGAAAAATTCATCTTTTTTGAAAAAATTAATTTTTTTTTGAAAAAATCAACTTTTTTTGAAAAATTAAAGTTTTTCAAAAAACTATTATTTTTTTTTAAAAAAATCAACTTTTTTAAAAAATTATGTTTTTTTTGAAAAATTCAGCTTTTTTTTGAAAAACTGAAGTTTTTTAAAAAAAATTTACTTTTTTTAAAATATTAAACTTTTTTGAAAAATTAGCTTCGGCACAACCAAAATCGTAAACTATTGAATAAAAGAAAAAAATATTTAATCCGTGTGCATGAAACTGAAATACGCTGAAACTAACTTTCATTTCATTTTCGTGAGACTGAAAATAAAATAAAAATTCTCACGAAATGAAAGTCTCAATTGCCTAAAATGAGAATGAAAATTATTTTAAAGTTTCATTTATTCAATTCTCATTTGATTACTTCTTCTTTCACTGCACACACACAAGCAACGAAAAATGAAAACAATCAAATTATTTCATAGTGCATGAGTGAGATATACAATTTTTATTTTCTTTTAAGAGTTTCATGAAACTGAAAGAAAATGAGTGAGCAAATACGAAGCCTGATTGTTTATACTTTTGAGCCAAAAAGTTTTAAAAAAATAAATGTTTGTGCCCTGTGTGTATCTAGCAGACATGGGGGTTAATGATTACATTGTGTAATTGATTACAGTTTCAATTACAATTACATGTAATTAGTAATTGAAAATTTTCAATTACTAATTACATGTAATTGTAATTGAAAAAACTCAATTACAAATTACATGTAATTGTAATTGAAAAAACTCAATTACAAATTACATGTAATTGTAATTGAAAAAACTCAATTACAAATTACATGTAATTGTAATTGAAAAAACTCAATTACTAATTACATCTAATTGAAAAATGTAATTGATTTTAATGTAATTGTAAGAAACATGTTTATAATTACATTTAGTAGTTAATTACTAATATTGTCAATTACACATACATATTTATTCAAAAATCTTTATGCATAAAATCGTTAGTGCAATTGTTTGTAACGCATGATCTCTGGAATCATAAGAGCTACCAACCTAAGACATACATATTAGATGCTGATCAAGGTTTTAAAGATTTGATTTTTTTCGACCCTGCAGGTGGCGCTGGCCTCAAGTTGTAAACAGAATTGTTGGTGCCATTTGATAGCAGTTCAAAACAGAGTTAAAATAACTAAACTGCCACTGAAATTGTTAAACTCCTCAGTTGATAGTTTTTGAAAAAAGCCAGCAAATGAAAATAACACACAATACTGTAGTCATTCGCAACAAACTGGAAGCAAAAACTCCAAGTCAAACGAAGATAACCAGAGTTTTTGTGGTAGTCTTTAAAAAAACTTAACAATGACTACAGACGACACAAAAGAAATACACAAAATAGACCGTACAATGCGAGTAATAATCACTACATTAATTGGAATGCAAACATTTTAGTTAAACAAATTAAATTTAACACATATTTAGGTAAAAAATCGTTTAACTAAATTTGAATTCATAACTGAAATAGACAGAAAATCTAAAACTGATAGGGTTTAAATAAACCCAGATCTTTATACAATGAATTTATTCATTAAATTTTTAGTTTTGAAATAAAGTTTAAAGTATTCATTTTCAACTGAAACATGAATCAAATTAATTTTTATTATTATGCATCCGAATACCATGTAAAAGAATAGTTGTATGTTTTTTTTTGTCTTTAAAAATATTATAAGTAGTTATTTATTATGATTTTTTTACATTATTAACCGTTTTTTTACAATTTGGAAAGAAAAAATTATTTTATCAAAAAAATTTTTTTTTTCCTGTGAATTTTAATATAATTTTACCTAAGTATTTTTCAAAGCTAAACCAACATATTGTCAATGATATACCCGTCCATCTGCAACATATTTACACAGATTAAAAAAAAATAATTTTGTCGTTTTTTAGCGTCCCAAAAAAAGAGTAAATACAACAGTTGTTAATACATTAGATTATTATTTTTTTAAAACAAAGTCACAAACAACTGTTATATTTGGTCTCTGAAGAGAAATCATAATAAAATTTATTTGTTACGATTTCTATTTTTGTCGACCATCCAAATTTTGATTTAATTGCTCAAATAACGTATTTTTGTCATAATATGACATACTAGCGTGCGCAGGGTATTTTGTTGCCCGTAAATACAGAAAAATTTTATAATGACACTAAATGACCCATTTTTGGAACTTTTCACTATGGAATCTTTATAAAAATATGTCTTCATCCTTTACAAAAACTGTGCTTATGATGATCACAACACTCACAATAAAATACCAAATACATCAGTTGATATAATAAATAATACGTCAACTTTAAGACGGTCTTTTGTTATAAAAAAAAAAACATTGATTTATTAATTTGAGCAAAAAAAATTGAATAAATAAAACTTTGAGTCAAAAATTGAATGAAAAATTTTTCTAAAAATATGAACAAATATATATGAATGAAACAAAAAAATTACTGAAAAATTAATTGATAAACAAATTTTAGCACAAAAAAAAATTGAAAACATTTTCATTTGTTCCCAGTTCCATTCCATTTCGTTCCCTGTTCTATTACATTTTTTCCCCTGCTCCATTCAATTTCGTTCAATATGGTGTTCATTCGTTTTCGAATAGTATCCGTTAAAGAACAAAAGAGTTTCTAGGGATAAGATCATTAAATTAAAAATAATCATTCTGCCCTCTATTTTGTTTCAGAAAATATAAAAAGTACCCCTTTAACTCTTTAGGAATCAGAATTTAAAAAAAAATCTTTTGGAAATCTTTTTTTTCGCTAGACGATCCTATATTCCAAATTTCAAGTTTCCAGTACCATTATTTCAGATAATATGAAAAGTACCAAAGTGCTCGTTTTTACTCCCTTAGAATCGAAATTTCGAAAAAAGTACTTTTTACAAATTTCTTTTCTGTTGTTGGACCCTACATTCCTAATTTTAAGTTGTTATGACCTCTATTTAAGAAAATATAAACAGTATCAAAAAGTAATTTTTTGGGGGATTTTTTCCCGTTAGATGATGCTACATTCCAAATTTCAAGTTAATATGCTAATTATATAAGAATATATAACTCCATTTTTTAATAATTTTCCTTAGGAATCAGAATTTCCAAAAGTTATTCTTTTGGGAATATTTTATTTCGCTAGACAATCTTACATTCCAAATTTCCATCATAATTATTTCAGAAAATATAAAAGGTACCATAGTACTCGTTTTTATCCCCTTAATTCGGAATCGGAATTTCCAAAAAGTACATTTTTCATATTTTTTTTCTGTTGTTGGATCCTACATTCCTAATTTTAAGTTTTTATGACTTTTATTTGGGATGGGATGCTACATTCCAAATTTCAAGCTAATAAAGCCATTATTTAAGTATATGGGGGTTTTCGTGTCAACTGACACAACTTTTGAAACCGATGTCTTCCGATCGGGATGAAATTTGCACCAAGGTTAGTCCTATTGGAGAGTAGTTCAGACACAATTTTTCAACGAGATCGGTCTAGAACTCTCTGAGTTAGAGGGGGTCGAAATTTGACATTTTGGCCAAAGAGGTGTTTATTTTCATCCATGTAACTTCTTACCTATTGTTTTTAGCAAAATGTGTCCCAAAGAGTTTAGATAGCTATTTCTTCAGTCTTTCAAAAAAAAATATAAAAAAAATAAAAAAAAAATTTTTGATTTTTTTTCTTAAAAATCCAAAACTTTTTTGACTTTTTCCTCAAATTGGGCCCTTTTTTTTTTTTTTTTTGATTCAAAAGAAAGCTTAGGTGATTTCCTTGAAGAGCTGTGGGGTCGCTTAGTGGGATGCGAGTGGGATATCTATGAAAAAATTTTTTTTTTAACTTTGGAACACAAAAAACCGTTCTTCAATTTGCACTATTAGGCGTGGGATAGCTAACCAGTTTTCGATTTCGATCCGCGATACCCTCTAATTTTTTTAGGTTCGAAAAAGAAAGCACGAGCCAAAAAATGGGGGCGGTGGGGAGGGGCCATATGGCCCCTCATTGGGGTCAAAGTTGGGCGTAAAGAGGTAAAAATCCTCAAAAAGCCCCAAAACTCCCCTAGAAACGCCTCTGGAGGGGTGCAATGTGAGGCCGACCTCCAATAATTTTCTGCCCCCAATATTTTTCTTGAACATACCTTACCCCTATTTCCACTTCCTAAGGGGGCTCCAATACAAACCATTTTTAAAAAATTTGATCCTACCATTCTAACTTACCCTAAAGTGCCCCTAGTGGGGCCAAATGTATGACCGACCTCCATTATTTTATTAATTCCAACATTTTTTGCAAACATACCTACAATGTATCTTTAACCCTTAAGGTGGTCCCCATACATTTCTTTTATTTTTTATAAACTTGTTTTATTAAACCAGCTCCTACCGCCCCTACCGTGCCTCCTAGAGAGGCAAAAATTACGACCAACCCCCATTATTTTTTAGTTACCAATATTTTGTCCGAACATCATAACACCCTATCTCCACTCCCTAAGGGGCTCGCATACATTATAAAAACATGTATTTTTAAAAACTAATAAAAAAATAAAAAAAAATGTATGGGGACCCCCTTAAGAGTTGAAAATAAAGGGTAGGTATATTCCGAGAAAATGTTGGAGTTGAAAAAATATTGGGGGTCGGTCATACATTTTACTTCTCTAGGGGCACCCTACGGACAGTTAGAGCGGTAGGAGCAAATTTTATAAAATGTCATTTTGTATGGGAACCCCCTTAGGAAGTGGAAATAGGGGTAAGGTATGTTCAAGAAAAATATTGGGGGCAGAAAATTATTGGAGGTCGGTCTCACATTGCACCCCTCCAGGGGCGTTTCTAGGGGAGTTTTGGGGCTTTTTGAAGATTTTTACCTCTTTACGCCCAACTTTGACCCCAATGAGGGGCCATATGGCCCCTCCCCACCGCCCGCATTTTTTGGCTCGTGCTTTCTTTTTCGAACCTAAAAAAATTAGAGGGTATCGCGAATCGAAATCGAAAACTGGTTAGCTATCCCACGCCTAATAGTGCAAATTGAAGAACGGTTTTTTGTGTTCCAAAGTTAAAAAAATTTTTTTTTTCATAGATATCCCACTCGCATCCCACTAAGCGACCCCACAGCTCTTAAAGGAAATCACCTAAGCTTTCTTTTAAATCAAAAAAAAAAAAAAAAAAAAGGGCCCAATTTGAGGAAAAAGTCAAAAAAGTTTTGGATTTTTAAGAAAAAAAATCAAAAAAATTTTTTTTTATTTTTTTTATATTTTTTTTCGAAAGACTGAAGAAATAGCTATCTAAACTTTTTGGGACACATTTTGCTAAAAACAATAGGTAAGAAGTTACGTGGATGAGAATAAACACCTCTTTGGCCAAAATGTCAAATTTCGACCCCCTCTAACTCTGAGAGTTCTTGACCGATCTCGTTGAAAAATTGTGTCTGAACTACTATCCAATAGGACTAACCTTGGTGCAAATTTCATCCTGATCGGAAGATATCGGTTTCAAAAGTTGTGTCAGTTGACACGAAAACCCCCATATATATAAAAAGTACCAAAATACCTTTTTTTACCCGTTTTACCCCCATAGAATCATTATTTCAAAAAACCCAGCATTAGTAGATCTATATTCCGGGAGATGCAGCTACATTCCAAATCTCAAATCTCTGGCTTCATTGGTTTGTGGAACTATAAAAAGAATCAACATTTCCAAAACCCAAGCCTTCGTGGACCTATTTTACGGGAGGTGTATCTATATTCCAAATTCCAAGTCTCCAAAAACTCAGCCTTAAAAGATCTATACTTCGGGAGGCGCACCTCCATTCCAAATTTCAATTCCCCATTTCGGTCCCTGTTTTATTCCATTTGATTCCCTGTTCCATTCCGATTAGTCCCATGTGGCTTTCATTCCGTTCCGAATATGCGCTTGCATGCTCTAAAAAACAAAAAAATCTTTACCTTCTTTAGAAATCTTTTTTCGCTAAATGACCCTGCATTACAAATTTAAAGTTTCCAGGACCATTATTTCAGGAATTATAATAAGTACCAAAATATACTTTTTTATCCCCCTTAGAATCGGAATTTCGAAAAAGTCCTTTTTCAAAATTTTTCCGGTTGTTGGAACTAACAATTTAAAATTTTTTTTATAGGAACTTAATTTCAAAAAATTTAGAAAGTACCAAAGTAAATTTTTTTACCACTTTTTACCCTTAGGAGTCCGAATTTCCAGAAAGAACTTTTTTTGGGAATGTTTTTCAGTTAGAGGATCCTACATTCCAATTTTCAAATTAATATGATTTTTTTTTTCAGAAAAAGTACCAAAGTGCTCGCTTTTTACCCTCCCCCCCCCCCCTAGAATCGGTATTTCGGCAAAGTACTTTTTCAAATTTTTTTTCATTGTTGGACACAACAATGCAAATTTTAATTTTTTTGTAGGACTTTAATTTAAAAAAAATATAAAAGGTACCAAAGTACAATTTTTTACACGTTTTTACCCTTATGAATCCGAATTTTCAGAAAGTACTTTTTTTGTGAATGTTTTTCCGTTAGAGGATCCTACATTCCAATTTTCGAATTAATAGGATTTTTTTTTCAGAAAAATAAAAAGTACCAAAGTACTCGCTTTTTCCCCTTTTTCAACCCTTCGTTTTTACCCCTTAAAATCAACATTTCCAAAAACCCAGCCTTAGCGGGTATGTATTCCAGGAGTTGAAACTACAATCCAAATTTCAAGACTCTAGCTTCAGTGGTTGGGGCTGTGGGATGATGCGTGATTAGTATGTCAGTCAGTCATCAGTCATCAGTCAGTCACGCAACTACTTTATATATATAGATTATGTATGCTAATTAAACGTAATCTTATCATTTGATTGGAAAATGATGTTTGAATGATTTGTTGCATGATTCTCTTTAACATGGATTTTATCGCGAGTAGATCGGATATAAACAACGCGAGGTATAACGAAAATAGTCGAAAAATTTAAAGAAACGCTAAACAAATTTTTAATATTACTGAATCCGTGAAAAAAAAAAAATTTGATATTTTTTTGAGTTAGTAGTCTGTAATATATAAAAAAATATAGTCACGTTTCGTGCACAGAAATTTTTTTTTTATTTTGTAAACCAGTGTTATTTATCAAGCACAACAAAAAATCTTTAAAAGAATATAAATTTGGCTGAAAACCACAAATTTGCTTTAAAAGATAAAATAAAATAATTCAGGTAATAAATATTTGCAAAAGGGAAAATTTTATAAAAAAAAGGTCAACGTTTTTTAGGATCTGCTTTTATGGCACATATAAAAGCAGATAATAAAAAAAATTAGACCTTTTATGTAATAATAATTTCACTTTTGGAAATATTTATTGCGATATGCAGCCGCTCCATTAAATGATAATGCAATGTCTTTAAAAGGTAGTTTCTTTACATATTTCGCGTTGCAAAAAAATAAAATACTAATGTCTTTTTGGAAATCCCGATATTTTTAACCCAACTTGATTTTTATGACCACACATATAAAAGAAGATCCTATAAAATGTAGACCTTTTCGTGCCAAAATTTTCAATTTTTCAAATATTTATTGCGATGTACAGCCACTCCATTGAATTTCAATGCAATGCCTTCACATATTTTGCGTTGTAAAAAAATAATAGTGTCTTTTAAATTCCTTTTGGAAATCCCGGTTTTTTATGTCTTTATGACTTTGTAGCTGTTTCCTTTTTGTTATATGTTAAATTATGCAAGCGATCACTTATGCAGGTAGGATTTTGCTTGCTGCTGGCATGCTTTAAAAAAATCCAACAAATGCGTGTGTATTTTCTGATTTCACTGTACCTGCGAAATATTAATTATTTTTAAGATAATATAAAGTCGTTAGATTTCCTGCTAACAAATAAAATAATTTTTTGACCGCTAGATGCAAATAAAAAACGCAAAATTTAGTCGAAAAAACACCAAATTACAAAATTCTTTCGAATTTATTTATTATATTAATATATTATTTTCTATTAGTACCCCTTGCTGTAACTACTTGTAAAAACAACGATATCACTACTTACCATTACAATTTTGGCAACACTATTTTTATACCCTACACCACTCTGTGGTACAGGGTATAATGAGTTTCTGCTGATGTTTGTAACTTCCCGAAATATTGGTCCTAGACCCACCTTCAAGATTGACTCAGAATAACTTTTTGAGTCGATTTAGCGATGTCCGTCCATGTAAACGTTGTGCGCACGATACAGGTCGCAATTTTTAACCGATTTATCTGAAATTTGAGACTTAAGCTTCTTTTGACACAACGACGGACGCTATTGAAATTTGCAAAAATCGGTCCATGTTTTGACCTAGCCCCCATACAAACGTCCCCTTAAAATATGAGTCAAATGACTCTAACAATAACAATAGGTATCCTTTCGAAATTTGGCAGGTAAACGTGTTTTGTATTCACAAATCACCATTCCACATTTTAAAGCAATCGGACCAGTTCTTCTTGTAGCCCCCATACAAACCACCCTCCTGATATTCATAAATCGCTAAAAATTTCATGAAAATAGGAAATGATTTATTAAAATTTAGTTTATTTTTAACACGTACTTTAATTACCCAATCAAAATTTGATTATAATCACACCATTTTTGGACTTAGGTCCCATATGAAAATTTCGCCCGCTATTCACTTAAATCGGTTAATTTAAAAACAAATAGAAGACTATTTCACTCAGATTTGGTTTGTGAGTGTTTTCTACACTTATTAAAGATTTGACCTAAGATAAACCAAATCGGTCCATGTTTGGACTTGGGACACATTTTCCGGAAAACACTGGTGTAGGGTATTATATGGTCGGTCTTGACCGACTATTATTTTCTTACTTGTTTTTGTATGTAGTTGGTATCACTTATTTATTATATTTTATTAAAATTATTTAATTAATATTAATACATATAATTATTTTATTAAAATAAATATTATATAATTTCGGTGTTAGTTTTAAATCATGTGACATGTCACCAGTAAAAGCCATGGTAACGTAGTAGGAAAAAGAAAAGTTTAGTTTAGTTTCAAGTTTAGAATCTGCCACCATAACTATACACACAAATTATATATTGATGTCACAAATTTTATGTTATATTTTTGACTTATATTTTTTTACACTAGTTTTAAATATCATATTTAGAATCGCCCGCAATCACTTAACTTGTCCAAAATGCTTCTGATGTTGAATTTCGCCAGTCACTATTAATTTGTTAAAAATAAAACTTTGTCAGTTGTCAGATTTTTTTTTTTGCATGTAATGGAAAACACTGTAATTTGAACGTTTTAATTACGATTACATGTAATTAGTAATTGAGTTTTTTCAATTACAATTACATGTAATTAGTAATTGAATTTTTCAATTACATTTACATGTAATTAGTAATTGAGTTTTTTCAATTACAATTACATGTAATTAGTAATTGAAAAAACTCAATTACTAATTACATGTAAATGTAATTGAAAAATTCAATTACTAATTACATGTAATTGTAATTGAAAAAACTCAATTACTAATTACATGTAATTGTAATTGAAAAAAATGTAATTGGTATCGCCCATGTCTGGTATCTAGTTTATTATTAGTTCATTATAGAAGTTTACATTTGCAACTTTTGAAATTCGATCGTATTCGGTCCAATTCCTGTTTTGTTTACTATTTTGGGTTATTTTTGTTGCGACGTTTCAGTATGGCGTGCTAGTTAGCGCAAGTTGTTCGGTTTTTAGGGTCCATCTGCCTGTCCAAATAAACAGTATAAACGCGATACAGACCACAATTTTCAATCGATTTGGCTGAAATTTGAAATTTAAGTTTCTTTTATCGCAAGAACAAAACCTATTAAATTTTGACAAAATCAATCAATGTTAATCCATAGCCCCCATGTAAATGTCCCCTTCAAGTTTTACTTAAATACCCCTAACAATAGTATTCAAGATATCCTATTGAAATTCGACCGATAAATGTTTTTTATATTCATTAACAATCGCTCTAAATTTTAACGGAATCGGACGATTTTAATTACTAGGCCTCATACAAACCACCCTCCCAATATTCACATAAATTTCCCAAAATACATAAAAATAAATAAATATTGTTTAAAAATTAATTCTTTAAAAATTTTATAATCGCAAATAAGCATTGGTCTTTATTATTTTACATTTCCGAATTAAGCGCCGCTAGATTGTCCATTTCGGCCACTGTGCACTGGACCGGTTTCGCAGGATTGCAATACCAACCTGACCAGGTAAATGCCCAACATATATGCCAAACTTCAGGAGCCTCCGTAAAGTCTTTCAAAAGTTAGTGTGTTTTCAACAGACAGACAGACGGACAGAAGGACCGACGGACATCGCTAGATCGTCCTAAAATCGATCGAGGATCATGAATATATATACTTTATGGGGTTCTAGACCAATATTTCGAGGTGTTACAAATGGAATGACAAACTTATATATACCCTCTATCACTAGAGTGGAGGGTATAAAAAAGAAAAATCGAAGGTTTCAGACTTTTTCAAAAAGTCGATTTTAATTTTTTAACGTTAAAAATGAAGTAATAATTACTTCAAATAATTTGTCCATATTTTTTTTCTAAATCAACATCTAAATACCAACAAAATGTTTTTCAACATTTTTAAGTTATCGACAGTTTTTACTGGTGAAAATTAATTGAAAATTAATTGAAAATTAAAATTTTTTATTTTTTTTTAAAAAATCGAGATTTTGAAAAATTGATTAGGTACTCAAAACTGACTTGGAATAAAAAGCTAAAAATGGGTATGAAAGTTGTATTAAATACGGACTAAACATATCCTAAAATGAGCGAAATCGAAGAGGGTCGGGTCCGAAAGTATGCGATTTGGCATGGACTGCCCCATATGAACCAATATATTTTTTTTAGTCGGATATTAAAGGATTTTTCCTTATAAGATGTCACTTATTTTTAATAAGATATCAAAAATACATTGCAACAAATATATTATGTTGAATTGTTTTGATATTAATCAGTTTATTGAAAACACATCTATTGCACACAAAATTCTCAACGACAGCCAAAATAATTAATTTGAAAAGTTGTTCACCTTGACCATTAAAGTACAATATTTTATTTTTTTTGGTTAACAAATTGGTTCAAAGTTAAATTTCCTTTTGTAAACTTAATAAAAATCATAGAACATGATCTTAATTTTATAAATCTGTAAAAAAAAATAAAAAATACAAGTTTTGGTTAAAAAATCTAAAGGAGTTTTCTAACAAAATATTGAGTCATACATGCATAGTTTGTTTGCTAGACAAAACCAGCCTATTTGATGATGGGGTTAAATGCACTTAATAGTATGGCGTCAAAAAGGCGCTTTATTAAAAAAAAATAAAAATACAAACGTTGATCGTTAAATTCAATCAACAGATTCAGATTTTCCCATACTATCTGTACATATGCTAAGATTGTGTTCTATAGTTTTTGACGTTATCGTCGTCATTCATGGCTATTTGTTGTATGTTGACATTGCTTGTTTTCAAAATTTTTAAGAGCCAATTTTAACCAAATAAGGAATATAATTTTCCAACAAGTTCGTTTGTTTTGTAAAACAAAAAAAAAATATATTTAATATTTATTAGCAAAAACAATTTGTGACACTTTAAACTATTAAAATAAAATAAAATCAATTTTGTTAAACAAAATTTGACAAAATATATGAACTTGAAGTATTCTTGTTGTTTTTGTATAGAAATGTTTTAAAACAAACATAAAATTATTTTTCTTTAAAATGTTTTTAAATTTTTTTTTGTGTTTAAATTAGAGATTTTCATTCAAATTATTTTTGTTTAATTTTGTTTTTGTACACTCACACATTATCTAAATTTAAATTTTATTTGTGAAAAAAACAAATATTTTAAACAATGAAAAAGAAAATTTGTGTGGTATACATATGTAGATTATACTGTCCCGCAGTTGCATATTTTGAAAAACTTAAAATCTTAGTTGAATCCTGAAAATAGAGCCTCAAAATCTGATAAATTCGGGAAAAATAAGTGAGAGTGTCCAACATGTAAAAAATAAAAAATAAAACAATTTTTTTTTGCAGGGGCGTTATATATGGGTCATTCTATATATGGGGCATTTCAAGTCAAATTGGATACTTTGAAATTTTTTTTTAATTTTTCCAATTTTACAGTTTACAGTGCCCTTCGAAAACTCCTCCTTGGTAAATTTTCAGAATTTTTTGATGACCCGTTCTAAATATATGGAATCTTTTTTTGGTAGTTTGTTCTTTTACTTTAATTTTTTTTACTCATAACTTTTTTAAAAATTATTAGTGTCCGACCGAACGCACTTTTTCAGACCGAACCCGTACCCGAACTTCGGTCAATTTTGCAAAGTTCGGCCGAACCCGAACCCGTAACTGAACTTTTTTTTTTATTTAAAAAAAAGTTGTTTTTGCATATAATTATGAAAAAAAAAACTAAAAAAGTGTTTTTTCTTAGTTGCTCTAATTTATAGTAAAATATAAATATTTTGTACTTTTGTATACTTAAAAAAAGTGAAAAAATATGGTTTTATACTATGTTCAGATTGGCCTCGAAACCGCGTTGAAAACTCGTATTTTAAATTTAAAAACTTTACTGTTCACACCCAATAATTTTGACACTTACCTAGGTTTCGGAAACTATCACAAAAAAAATATTTTTATAAACTAATTTAATTTTATAGAAACTATTTTGTACACGGTTTAATTTTATTTTTATTCTAATAGTGCATTCACATTGGCATCGAAAGCCCGTTTAACGAGGTTTCGCCTCAAACCTCATTTGAAAGTACGTATTTTCCCATACAAATTGAAAACTTTTTGTTATGAGTTTTCAACGAAAGTACGTTCGAAAGCTCTTAAATTTCATAAAGAAAATAAATTAAAGAAAGTGTCAAAAATAAAAAATATATATATTTAAATATTTTCATAAAAAATAGCATTAAATCAAAAGATTTAAATAAATTATTGTAAATTAGTGCGAAACTTAATTAATTGTGTGCGATTAATGTCGGTATGTTCGCAAATTTTATTCGGTAATTTTCGAAAACGTGATAACCGTCAAAAATTTCGGGTGTGAACGGTTATGTTTTCAAAATGAAAGTACGTACTTTCAACGAGGTTTCGAGCTGAGTGTGAATGTACTATAAATAACTAAATATTTTACAGAAATTTTATAAATAAATTGATTTATTTATATTTTTATTTTTGGCATTTTCCCATTTTCTCTATTTTTCATTGTAGCACAGTGGCAAAAATATGTAAAATTATGAAATTTAAAAGGTTTCGATCGTACTTTCGTTGAAACCTCACTACAAAAGCTTTTGTAAGGGAAAATACGTATTTTCAAATGAGGTTTGGCACGAAACCTCGTTAAACGGGGTTTCGAGGCCAATCTGAACGTACTATAAGTTGATTTTTTTGAAAAAAAAATATATTTCTTTTTAACAATAGTCTGATTTGAGGTGTAAAGTAGTTGCACTGTTAGTATGGCTTAGTTTTAAGACGATAAAAAGCAATACAAACAAAAGTTCGGTGTTCGGTAAAGTTCGGCCAAAAATTGGCCGAACACCGAAAAACAACTAAAGAAGAATAATGAATATTGACCGCCGTAAAAGTTAAAGATAGAGGGTAGGTGTGTTCAGAGAAAATGTTTGGACTAAAAAAATATTGTGGGTAATAACAGATTTGACGCTGAAATAGCACTAAAATAATAAAAGGCTATTGCTTCTAAATTGACTGCCTTGTCTAATCCTAAAAAAATTGCATAAAATGTCAATTGTTAACATCGGGACACGCTAATGTATATAATTTTTTTTAAAATTGTTTTAATTTAATTCTTTAAGAAAAATACAACAAAACTGTTGATTTCAAAACAATTTGTTTTTAACAAAAATTTTACTAAATTATTTAGATCAGGATTTTTATTTATTACGTCATTGTGTGGGTTGAATAATTTCTTATTTCAAAATTTTTATGATGGTACGAGTATTAATGCAACAAAAATATACAAATATGTTGTATACATATTTAAATTTTAAAAACTAATTTATTTTATAATAAAATAAATTTATGGATTTATATGTTTTTATTTAAACTGTTATTAAATTTAGTAGTTTCTTAAGCTAATAAGATATTATCCTTTTCAGAACATTTTCAACATATAAGTTAAAATTTTAAATTTCCAGTGGAATTAAAAAAAAAAATTAAATTAAATTAAAATCAAGAAAAAAATAATTGAGCTATATCAAGGACCATAGAAATATATGTTTCTATGGTCCTTGGCTATAGCCTAATCGATTGAAATTCAGATCAACTAAAATGAATAACATATTGAAATTTAGAAATTTTTAGTGCTGATAGATAATATCAGCACTTAAAATTAGATTTTTAGTAAAAAGTTGTATAATTAAAGTACTAACCAAGGTTGGCAATCGATCCCCTCATAGATACATTAATTATATTAAGAAACACTTCTATAGAGATCTACCTGAGATTAGCAACATTTTCTACCTTAATACTTTTTAACCTTTTTGATTCAATTTCCAAGATTTTGAGACATTTTTCCTAAAGAAAAAGTATAATTTTCTGAGACATTTTTTCGTTAAAAAAAGTCTAAGATTTTGAACCATTTTTTGAGACATATTTCCCATAGAAATATACTCAGGTTTTTGAAACAATTTCCATTAGAAAAAATTTCAGAGTCTAAGATATATTTTGTGTAGAAAAAGTATCAGATTCTGAGAAATTTTTTCTATAGAAAAAGTTTCAGATTCGGGACAACCGACCTACGTTGATTTTCCGCCCCCAAAATTTTTCGTGAACATACCTAACCTCTATCTTCACTTCCTAAGGGGGCTCCCATTCAAAAAATTTAAAAAAAATTGTTCCTACAGCTATAACTCTCCCTTAAGTTCCCCTAGTTGAGTAAAATGTATGACCGACCTCCATTATTTTATGAATTCCAACATTTTTTTTCGAACATACCTACCCTGTATCTTTAACCCTTAAGGTGGTCCCCATGCAGTTTTTTTTATTTTTTTTAAATTTGTTTTATTAAAACAGCTCCTACCGCCCCTAAAGTACGACCGACCCCCATTATTTTTTAATCCCCAACATTTTGTCAGAACATAATAACACATTGGGCGCGTTCTGCAGAGAAACCTGCTACTCAACAGTTGAGATGTAGCATGTTTTGATTAGTTCATTCTGCTGAACGCATTTTTTTATAAATATTTTAAAATATTGGAAAAAAATAATTTTTTTAAGGTTTTCATTTACTTTTTTAGTTTAAACTACTTTTTTATGTTTTTTTTTTTGTTTATTTCCTTGAATATCGTCAAAAAAAATTAAATAATTTTAATATATCAGCTTATTTATCAGTTTGTGATCAAATGTAGCATAATTTTTTAACGCTACCAGTGATGAGAAGCGCTCACTCAACATGTTGACTGAAATGTCAAAAATTAAACAGTTCAGCAGAATGTTGAGGAGCAGCTGAGTAGCAGCTTTCTCTGCTGAACGTAACCATTATCTCCACTCTCTGAGGGGATCCCATACATTATAAAAACATGTATTTTAAAAAACGTATCAAAAAATGTGTGGGGCCCCCCTTAGGAATTGAAAATAAAGGGTAGGTATATTAGAAAATGTTGAGAAAATATTGGGTTTGTTGGTCATACATTTTACTCCTCTAGGGGCATCCTATGGGCAGTTAGAGCAGTAGAAGCAAATTTAATTTAATAAGAAAGTGGAGACAGGGGTTAGGTATGTTCAGGAAAAATGTTGGGGTCGGAAAAATTAATGCAGCCAGGTCCCCTCAAGGGACGTTTTTTTTTAATTTTTACCCCTTTACGCCTAACTTTAACCCCGATTAGGGGCCATATAATACTTTTTTCCATAGGAAAAGTCTGTGAATTTTTTCTATGGAAAAAATCTGAGAATTTTCTTCAATAAAAAGAAAAAAAATTGGCCGGATTTTTGATAAATTTACTTTTTTAAAAAAATGGGTAATTTCAAAACTGGTTCTGAAAATTTTTCAAAATAAAAATTTTTAATCGAAAGCCCATAAAAAAGTTTACAAAATTGCAAATCTTTGAGATTATGATGCATTTCGTTTTAATTTGATAAATTTTTAACCAAGGCATCTCGACACAAATTTTACCAATTTTTCAATATTTGGCAACGCCTTTTAAATTGAAATACCAATATTGAAAAACCAAAAACGCAATTTTCTTAGTTCCATATAGGGCTATCAATACAATGGATTCAGGAATTCATGGGACACATGTTTTTTTTCGCTGGACATTTGGTGTGGAAAGTCTCATACATATGAGGCATTCCACAATAAATGTTCAACAAAAAAAAGGTGATGTCGTGTCAATATGAAATCAATTGCAGAGTATTCGCCCTTAGGACACTATTGAATAACACAAATAAAATTTAATTTTTTCAAAAAGTGGGCTTTGTAGGCATGCTCAAATATTGAAAATATCTGAATTTTTCGCTTTAGTATTCATTTATTCAAATATTTATGCAAAATTAATGAAACACAGTGAAGTCTTTTAAATGAAAGTTTTTTTATAGATTTTTGTATGGGATGTCGATTAAATAAATGAAAATTGGAAAATTTTCAGAAGAAGTTCTGATTTTTTTAAATTTAAAACTAAACTTTATTTATCAAAAAACATGCCACAATTTTATTTCTTTTTTAAATGTTTAAAAAATAGTTAAGATGTATATCTATCCTTGTTTTCTAGAAAAAAAAAATGTTGAATATATACACTCAAAAAATTATGTTAGTAAAATCAACTGAAAATGTCAGTTAAAATAACTACTGTGTAAGTTGTTTTGGGGTCAACTACTTTTTCAGTTAAATCAACTAACAATGTCAGTTATTTTAACTGACAAAAAACAACTGACTTATGTAGTAAAAACTACTAACATTTGTAGTCAAAACAACTAAAATGTAGTAAAAATAAAAATTTTTCATAAAAAAAATTGAAGACCAAAATTTCTTCCAGGTTTTTTTTTTAAAAAAAGTTATGAAAAAAAAAAAGAAACGAAAATTTATTTTAATTTTGTGGAAAAATACTTCGAAAATTTTTCGGAGATAAAAAAATAAAATTAACTACTTTAAATAACTGTTACTACAGCACAGTACTTTTTTGTTAGTTGTTCAAAAAAACTACTTAAAATAACTAACAGAAATAGTTTTTTGATATTTTTCACACAAAAACAACTGACTTTGTAGTTGAAAACAACTAACTACTGTAAAATATACAAACAACTAACATGTAGTCACTTACATAATTTTCTGAGTGTAGCTGAGTTTGAGGGGGAAGTTTATTTTTACATAATCATTACCATTTTGAATGTTTTGCTGTTCACTTCTGTAGATCAGGTTACAGATATGTTTCATAATTAAAATTTAAGACTATTTTAAACTCGTTGCAGACCTCTTACACTTGTTTACAGAGTTTTTGATCCACACCATTTTACATTAAATTTTCATGTAAAATCCAGTGCTGAATCCGAAAATACAGTACAAAGTTTCAAAGGTATAGCACTTTTCGAGGTATTGCAAACTTTTCAAATTTTAAGCTTTTAAAAAAAGTGATTTTACTTAAACAAAAATATTTCCGGAACAAATCGGTGGATTTTTTATTTTTTGGTTTTAAATTAAAGGTAATTAAAAAATTTTAAATCTGATTATTGCCTTATAAGCTATTAATCGATACATAGACAATTTTTCTTCAATTTTACTGAAATTTGGAAAAAAAGTAAACTCAATTGTAGGTAAATTTCACAAAGAAAATGTTTTTTTTTTAATTAATATCTTTGTTTACGGGTCAAGTTTTTTCTAATACAAAGGAATAAAGAAGGTTTCTAAAAAAATCCGTTGAAAATTATAAAAGTTACACACATGTAATACATCATCGGAATTGAACTGTAAACAGAGAAATGAATAAAAAAAAAAATCTATGAAATTCTATATGAAATTTACAATAGAATTCATTTTTTTTTTTTTTAATTTTAGCAAATTTGTCAAAATATCGATGAATAGCGGTAATCATTTTAAAAAATAGGCGAGTTAGCAATATCTCAAAAACTGTTCTATTTTTGAACCTTTGGACTTCATTTTCGGATTCAGTGCAAGATTTTACATGGAAAATGGATGCAAAATGTCGTTAATCGCAAAATTTTATTCAATTTTGAAACTAGTGTTAAATAAAATAGTGTTAAATAAAATAAACCGAACAAAAACCTATCGGATTCTAATACTACGTAGAGAAAAATCAGATTCTAAAAAAAGTTTGTAATGTCTGAGTCATATTTTCTTAAGGAAAATTAATATGTTCTAACAAGTTTAAATTTTTATTTTAGAACTTTTCAGATTCCGATGCTGTTTTTTATGAAAAATTAGATGTAAATCGAGATTTCTTCTTATACAAATATAATTCTAAAAATGTTTTCTTCTTTCAGATATTTCTTTATAGAAAAATTGTACAGTTATAAATAAGTTTTAGATTTGATGCATAACTGTGTTTAAAATTTTTTAGGCTCCAAGGTATTCTCCAAACCTAAAAAAGCTATAAAAAAATCATTAATATTTTTGGTATAGATAATTTCTTAAAGTCAAAACATTTTTCCCCATTTTTGAGGTTCTCAGACAAATATCAGAAATTTTTTTATATTCTGAAAATTTTTTTATATTGTAAAAAGGAATTTTTTTCTCTTTTTTTCTCCTCTTCCTTTTCTTTTTTTTTCTTCTCTTCCTTTTTTTCTTTTTTGTTCTCTTCCTTTTCTTTTTCCTTCTTTTTTTCTTTTTCGAAATGGGTTTGGGTAGGGGGGGGGGGGGGTCTTGTGATTCTCGGTTAAAAACTAATTTTGTCTAAAGGCATATTCGCACCTTAGGTAAAATCTCGTTCAAACGAGATTTCGAGCATATGTTTCTATATCATTTTATATACAACCATATGTTCGAAATCTCATTCGAACGAGATTTTACCTCAGGTGTGAATAGGCCTTAAGTTTTAAAATATGAAATTAATACAAAGTTCATACGAGTATGTATTTAAAACAGCATAACAAATTTAATAAATAATATTACATGCAATTTTTTATAAAACAACATTTTCCATAAATTTGACATGATTTTTAACTTGTTGTTTGTGTATTTTCTTTATTTTGGTATCGATAACGGGAATTTAAAAATAAATCTTCTATTAAAATACGTAAGAAACTTTAATAATCTGCAGAAAAATCGTATATGTATTTATAAATACATATACCTACATTCGGGTGGCTCTAAATTTTGGTTTTTGGGATTTTCGTAAATGGCTGCACTAAAAAAAATTAACTAAAAAATTAGAAAATTAACTAACAATAAGTTTAAGCAATCCATTGCCATGTTTTTCTTTTTTAGCTTAATTTGTTTTTTTAAATAAATGCCAATTTGAACTAGAAAATAGGATTTTTTTTTTCAATTTAGATCATACTAGGGATGCCAAACGGGAAATCCCGATCCAGAAAATCCCGGGATTTTCGTGATTTATATAATCCCGAATCCCAGGATTTTTTAAAAATAATCCCGAAAATCCGCGGCTGGCACAATTAAACTGCTTTCTCTGCACGCAAAAAAATATTTTACCAAGCGCTTGGGAGGAATCACATTAAACAAGATTTTTGCGTATATTATGCGATACCCGGGAAATAAAAATATTAAAGTTTACAAATTTTTTTTTTTAATATAGGAAATAAAAATCCCGAAAATCCCCAAAAAACCCGAAAATCCCGAAAAACCCGGGATCCCGAAAATCCCGGGATCCCGAAATTTTAATTTTTAAAATCCCGAATCCCGGGATTTTAAAAAGTTAATCCCGTTTGGCATCCCTAGATCATACACATTTGAGTACACGATGAGCCCACCACCGGCCTTAATATCGTCATTGCTTTTGATCCAACATTTTTGTCCGTTTTGCTCTACCTTGTCCTAATAGGGTCTTAAGAATCTTAAAAACTAGATAGCTAACTATTTCTTATAGAGCTTTCGGGTAAATTTTCGGAAATAGAGCTAAAAAACCAAAGTCATAAAGTAATCCATCGACCGTTTTGTAGATCTGGCATCACCAAAGATAATTGGAAAATTCTGGCAATGCCAAACTAAAGTTCAAACGTAAAGCAAAGAGAGACAAAAAACAATCTGCATTTTCACTGTAAAACTGGTATCTTTCATCTCGCTCACATTTCGATTTGTGATAAAATTTCGTAAACAATACCATATGGTTTTTGTTTACTACTTTTTCAAACGCCATTTGTTGGACTACTCTATGACTCTGTAAAAAACCTCAATTCAACCGACGATATGATCTCACCCACTCCAAATTTAATGAAATTCAGTACTGGGTTTTACTTTAAAATTCTTATTTGGACTCAGAACACTAAAAACATTTAGTAAAGTGAATTTTGGTACTAGGGTCCCAAGGAAAAAACAATTTTTTTTTGTTTTTAAGAGAAAATACACCTCTTTTTATACCCTACACCACACTGTGGTACAGGGTATAACGAGTTTGTGCTGATGTTTGTAACTTCCCGAAATATTGGTCCTAGACCCACTCTTAAGTATACCGACCGACTTAGAATCACTTTTTGAGTCGATTTAGCGATGTCCGTCCGTCTGTCTGTCCATGTAAACGGTGTAAACACGATACAGGTCGCAATTTTTAGACAATTGACTTGAAATTTGAAACTTAAGCCTATTTTGGCCCAAGGCGAAGCCTATTGAAATTGAATCGGTTCATATTTAGACCTAGCCCCCATACAAAGGTCCTCTTTAGTTTTGGCTCAAATGACTCTAATAACCGCATTTTAATAGGTATCTTTTCGAAATTTGGCAGGTAATCATTAAGGGTGGGATAGTGTCGTGTGAGATTTTAAGCAGCAATATTTGGAAGCGCTAGAAGCGCTCATTTTGTGAGGTTGGTAAAAAAAGTGAATGAGCCAAAAAATGGGGGAGGTCGGATAGGATCTAGGGGTCGCTCATCGGGGTCAAAGTTGGGCGTAGAGGGGAAAAAATCCACAAAAAGCCCCAAAACTCCCCTGGTTTTGCTTCTAGAGGGGTCAAATGTGAGAACGGGCCCCATTATTTTTTCCCCCTGAACACTTTTGCCAAACATACCTAAGCCCTATCTCCAATCCCTAAGGGGGGTCCCATACAAAGGTTCAATTTTTAAAAAATCTTTCTTCTACCGCTCTAGTTGTCCTAAAAGTCACCCTATAGGAATCAAATATATGACCGACCCCCAATATTTTTTCAACCCCAACATTTTCTTAGAACATACCTACCCCCTATCTTCAATCCTTAGGGTGGTCCCCATACATTTTTTTTATTTTTTCTTAAATTGTTATATTAAATCAGCTCCTACCGGTCCAATGGTGCCTCCTAGAGGGGTCATTATCAAGGCCAACCCCCATTAATTTTTAGCCCCCAACACTTCTTCTGAACATACCAATTCCATATCTCCAATTCCTAAGGGGTCTCCCTCACAAAACGACATTTTTGTAAATCTTGCTCCCACCGCTCTAACTATCGCAGGGGTGACCCTAGAGAAGTTAAATGTGTGACTGTCCCCCAATATTTTTTCAGCCCCAACATTTTCCCCAAACAAACCTACCCTCTATTTTTAAGCCTTAAGGGTGTCCCCGCACAATTTTTTTTTTTAATTTTTTTTTATAAAATTTGCGCCTACCGCTCCCACTGTGCCTTTTAGGGACGGGAAATGCAGACTGACCCCCATTAATTTTTGCCCCCTACATTTTTTCTGAACATACCTACGCCGTATTTCCACTTTGTAGGGGTGCTCCTCTTTGGAAAACTAAGTGTTTGAAACCAAATTCGGCAAAACGTCTGGACCAGGAGTGCTAATGTTTGCGCGTTTTAAAGAGCAGTGGGAAAATATAAAAGACAAACCGTACAGTCTTGGCATATAAGATGAGGAAGTGGCAGGCAACATACCAGCTCAAGTCCAAACTGACATCAAGTTGTTTTGTTGGGCTCAAATAAAAGAAAAGCAACCCAGAGACGACTACAAGGAGTTTCTTGAAATTGTTTTATTATACCTTGGCGAAAATATTCCTAATAAGCATTTTAGCCCACCAGGACCCATCAGTCATTCTCGATGGATGGCAAAAGGCATATATTGCCTAAAAATTGTTTTGTTCCGAAAATATATCGGTTTGGCCAAAAAAGAATTAAATACACTTCTTGATGTGACCGTTTTCATCATAACAATTTACGTAAAAGCTTGGTTTAGCGCTACCAAAGCAATAGAAGCTCCAAATAATGATTTGAATTTTTTGAAAGCGATTGCCAATTATGCTTCAATTGATAAGATTCTGTAGCAACGATTGGTCAAGAGATTCTGTGGACATCTCTGGTATCTCAGTGGCGAAGCTGTTGCTCTCGCACTATTTGATCTGAATATCTCTTGTGGAATAAAACGAAAAATGTCGAATGCAATTCGTATATTTGAAGAAGAGAAAGAGGAATTGGAGGAAGAGTTATCTGACGATGAGATGGAGGAATCGTCTAACGAAGACAGCGAGGAAGAAGAAGACGATGATATCGGGGAAGAAGATGCCTCAGAGGATAGCGGCGACAGTGGCAACAAGGATTGTAATCCTCCAGTACATGTTGTTGGATTCGAAGGTGTGAAAAGAATTAACATGGCATCGAAACAAGTGAATCAAGAACTCATGAAAACTGATTTAAGCCACTACGTCACACCTGAGACTCCAAAATTTTTTGCACGCTTCGGAATAACAACAAATTTCATTGCTTCCGATCCAAATACTTGGGAAAATCGTCAGGACTACCAGCGAGCGCTGCAAATATTACGTAAATTACATGTTGTCAGCGACGCTGCCGAAAGAGGCGTAAAATTAATAGAAGACTATAACAACGTGTTGTGCCGTAACGAGGAGGAAAAAATAGTTTTGCTTCAGGTCGTGCCCGAAAATCGGAAACAATATCCATCACACGATAAAAATAAATTAATTTGATTTATAGTTAATTATTTATCATTTTTTATTATTTTCAAGTTAAAAAAAAATATTTTTATACGCTTAACAAAAGTTACTATTAAATTACAAATTAAAGACCTCGGATTTCTCGATAAAATAAATAAAAAAATTGTGGGGTAACACCTTGAAGATAGAGGGTAGGTATGTTTGAAGAAAATGTTTTGGCTAAAAAAATATATGGGCAGGTCATACATATGACTTCTCTACATACATTACTAATTTAGTTTTCCCCAGGGGAGCACCCCTACAAAGTGGAAATACGGCGTAGGTATGTTCAGAAAAAATGTAGGGGGCAAAAATTAATGGGAGTCAGTCTGCATTTACCGTTCCTTAAAGGCAGAATGGGAGCGGTAGGCGCAGATTTTATAAAAAAAAATTAAAAAATAAAAAAAATGTGTGGGGACACCCTTAAGGCTTTAAAATAGAGGGTAGGTTTGTTTGGGGAAAATGTTGGGGCTCAAAAAATATTGGGGGTCGGTCACACATTTAACTTCTCTAGGGTCACACCTGCGATAGTTAGAGCGGTGAGAGCAAGTTTTACAAAAATGTCATTTTGTGTGGGAGACCCCTTAGGAATTGGAGATATGGAATTGGTATGTTCAGAAGAAGTGTTGGGGGCTAAAAATTAATGGGGGTTGATCTTGATAATGACCCCTCTAGGAGGCACCATTGGACCTGTAGGAGCTGATTTAATATGACAATTTAAGAAAAAATAAAAAAAAATGTATGGGGACCACCCTAAGGTTTGAAGATATGGGGTAGGTATGTTCTAAGAAAATGTTGGGGTTGAAAAAATATTGGGGGTCGGTCATACATTTGATTCCTCTAGGGTGAATTCTAGGACAGCTAGAGCGGTAGGAGCAAGATTTTTTAAAAATTGAACCTTTGTATGGGACCCCCCTTAGGGATTGGAGATAGGGCTTAGGTATGTTTGGCAAAAGTGTTCAGGGGGAAAAAATAATGGGGGCCGGTCTCACATTTGACCCCTCTAGGAGCAAAACCAGGGGAGTTTTGGGCCTTTTTGTGGATATTTTCCCCTCTACGCCCAACTTTGACCCCGATGAGCGACCCCTAGATCCTATCCGATCTGCCCCATTTTTTGGCCCATGCATTTTTTTTACGAACCTCACAAAATAAGCGGTTCTAGCGTGTCGAAATCGAAAACTCGTGCACTATCCCACCCCTAGTAATCATGTTTTATTCACACAAATCATCATTCCGAATTTTAAGGATCGGACCAGTTCTTCTTGTAGCCCCCATACAAACTACCTTCCCGATTTTCACATAAATCCCTCATATTTCATGAAAATAGAAAATATTTAATTAAAATTCTGTTTGTGTATGTTAAACGCGTACTTTAATAATCTTATCAAATCTGATTATCATCGGACCATTTTTGGACTTAGGTCCCATATGAAAATTTCGCCCGATATTCAGTTGAAGCGGTTTATTGTCAACAAAAAGAAGCCTATTCCACTTAAATTTGATTTGTGAGTGCTTTTTACACTTATTAAAGATTTGACAAAATATAGATCTAATCAGTCCATGTTTGAACTTGGGACCCATTTTCCGGGAAACTCTGGTGTAGGGTATTATATGGTCGGTCTTGACCGACTATATTTTTCTTACTTGTTCTTACCTGTCATTATGTTTCTATTAATATTAAAAGTTCCAATAAAGTCTCCATCCTGAAAATTTAAACATAAGTAGTATTAGTGATCCCTAATAACATATATTTTTTACAAAATTTTAAAAATGTCGTTTTTTGAGATATAGCTTTCCAAAAATTACGGTAAAAACAATGACATTTGAACCTTTTTCAAAAAAAAAAATCTTGGTGAATGCCATTTTAAAGGCTGTCTCATTACCTATTATTTAAATCCTGATTGAGACCTGTATCATAGTTACTTTTTGAGATATTTTTATTTATTGTCAGAACACTATTGTCAAATATATACGAATTTTCCAATTTTCAACACCCCATATCTCGGAAAGAAAAACTACCAGAAGTCCAAAATGTTGGCACAATAATTATTTTTGTAACCCCTCAGCTCCACCTTCCATAATTATGTAATCATAAAGCAACAAACACACACAAAACAATAACAAATTTTTGTTTGATGTTTTTGTTTTGTGTGTGTTTGTTCTTTATGTTTACATAATTATGGAAGGTGGAGCTGAGGGTTAAGGGCCCAATTATATTCCAAGTTTCATTAAGTTCGAAAGGGTTAAGGTCAAAAATGCAGATTTTTTCGGTTGAATTGAGCTGTTTTACGTTAGCAAAAAAAAAAATATTTTTACTATAGTAAATCTACTAATATATTTTTTGGATGCATGTCATATTCGAATGAAGCCACCCTACTAGACATACATGAACAAAAATATAAGGCAATAGTATTTTGCAAGAACACTTTTTTACATATAGATTCCAAAATAAAATATTTTAAAAGAATAAAAATATAAATACAGGGACACTGAACAAGAAAAATAGACAAAAAAAATTTTGAAAATAAAAGGGAAATTTTCAAAATCAAAAAACAAATTCTAATACTTAAACAAAACCAAGAGAGGATAATGCACCAATACTAATATAAAAAACAAATACTTATGCAATTTAACACATACTAGGAAACAATCAAAAAAATCAGGTAAGATGAGATGAAAGGAAATTAGAAAAAAAGTGGGAGAGAGACATTTTTCTTCTTATTTTTTTGAGTAGGAAGTAAAATGGCAAATTAAAACTAAAAAGAAATAGAAGGAAAAATTAAAGAAAAAATTGCATATGAAAAATAATGCAAAAGTAAACTTTGATGAAAAAGAAGGGGAAACACATGCAGAGGGATATTTTAAAGCGTGCATAAAAAAGTGGGTGGTAAAGATAGCGACTATTAACAGCTGCTAAGTGTTTAATGAATATGATGATCATGATGATGATGAAAATTGCACTTTGGTAAATGGACTAGCTAAACATTTAACGTAGCATAAAATGTACAGAAGAATTAATAAAAAAAAAGATTTTACAAAATAAATATTTAACACATGCGCAAAATGTTTAAAAAAAACAATATTTCTTCTTTTTTAATTTCAACACATGTAAACTTTTAAACAAACACATTTAAACATACTAACACACATACGTCTGCATTTACTACTAACAAAGTCTAGCCACTGAGATCGCAGCCAGTTGAGTCAACCGTTTGCACACAAATTTTAGTTGAACATCACAATCCGTTCAAGTCGCGGATAACTCCGATATTTAGTATTTTTATATTGTAAGTAAAAAAATATCAAAGAAAAAAAATTAAATAATTAATAAAACAAAATATTTTTTATAACAAAATTTATACAAAATTAAAAAAAAAAATTAAATAAAAATAATTATAAACAACAGATAATAAAATAATAAAAAGAAAAACATTAAAGGATCACATTGACAATTACAAAAAAAAAAGTGACAACTTATTATAAAATTTGTCCCATAAAAAGGGTTTTCAGTGTTGTTAACTAGTAACGGTTTTTTTTCGAAAAGATTAAAAAACAGTGTTGTTAAGTGTTGGTTAATTCAAAGACGGTTTTAACGTTTGTTTAATTTTTTTTTGTATAATAAGTTACTAATATTAGTTTTTATTTATAATAAAACCGCAGGTAACTTATATTGAATTTAAATACATGATTTTGTCAAAGAACTTAAACTAGATTAATTGAGGTTAAAAACCTTTTTTTTTTTAAATTAACTATTGATGTCATTTTCAATAATTTTCTGACAGAAAAACCACAATTTAAAGTTTAAAATTTCAAAATATTTATGGCTTTAAACAAAGTTAATATGCATCGAAATAAATTCGAACAAAAAAAATCTTTAACAGTGAGTTTGAATTTTTTTTAAAAGACATTTATATATTTTAAATATCAATTGAAAATGTTAAACAAATTTTGATAAAAAAATAGAAAGGTTAATTCAACATGGTCGAACCCATGGATACCCTCCACAACTACCTTTTAACTTAAAAATTTTAAGCGATAGTCATTTTTCCAAAGTAAAAAAAATATTTTTCTAAGTGTTAGTCATTTTTTCTTACGTAATTATTTTTTTTTTTTAATTTTGACTAAAAAATATTTTATTTTTGATAAATTTTTTTTTGTAAAAAATAAAAAATTAAGTGTAAAATTTTTTGTAGTGTAAAATTTTTTTGAGTGTAAAATTTTTTTTAGTGTAAATTTTTTTTTGAGTGCAAAATTTTTTTCGAGTGCAAAATTTTTTTTGAGTGTAAAAATTATTTTTGAATGCAAAAAATACTTTATAGAATATTTTAAGTTGTCTTTCGAAAGTAAGTGTGTTTTGAATATAAAGATCGCTAGATCGGCTTAAAATCGATCGAGGATCATGAAGATATATTAGGATGGAGCAAAATTTCCTTTTTTACGAACTTCAAAGTCGTTGGCGTCGGATAGCTTCCCTTTAGAGTCAATATTAAGACAAAAAAGATGAACCTGTAGGTCAGTGTCTTTGGGTTCTTTTTTGACTTGAAAATCGGAAAGTTCCAAGCAAAGTAAAAAAAAAAATGTTAGAACCCAAAGACATTGACCTACAGGTCCAATATTTTGAATACCCTCTAACTGCAGTATGGAGGTATACATATTATTTTGTCAAAATAATATGTATATAATATATACATATATTATTGATCAATGATCGGTTCTAAGACATGTCGTCTGCCTATCCGTCCGTCTATCTGTCTGCAAAAGACACGATATAGTCCAAAATAAAATAGCTAGACTCCTGAAGCTCGGCACGAATTTGTCTGATGGTCATAGACTGGCTAGGCTCGGAGATGGGCAAAATCGGACCAGAGGGGAAAAAGTTCCCCCATGAAGAATAAATGAAACATTTTTATGCCATATGAAACTAATCGACCTGCACTTGGAACAAGGGGAAAAGGTGTCCCCCAACGTCTACCGCCGACCCCACCCGAAAAAACGCCTCTGAAATTTTTTTGTTTATTTTTTTTTTTTGGGTTGTTTACGTGTTGGAGGGCATAAAAGATTCAGTACAGCCGAATTTTTTTTTGTCACTTGTTTGTGTTAATATTAAACCAAAAAAGCAACTATTCCTGACCCCGATGATTTTGAAATTCGAAAAAAAGAAGATTTGCTCCACTCTAATATAAATACTTTATGGGGTCCTAGACCCCATAAAGTATAACTTATATATACCCCCTATCACTAACAAGGAAAGTCTGAAAAAAATATAGAAAAATAGACGATTTTAAGTATTATTGAAACTCAAAAAATATTTACAATCAAAAAAAATTTTTTTTAAACTACAAAAAAAAATTTTTACACTCAAAAATTTATACATTCAAAAATTTTTTTTTTTTACAAAAATGAGTACAAATAAAGTTTTTTACTCAAAATAATGTATTTACACTCAAAATTTTTCAACACTTTTTTTACATCAGAAAAATTATAAAAGGGGATATATGTACATGAATTCGGCCAAGTCGTCCATCTTTTTGTCTGTGGATGACATAATGGAGTCTAAAATAAATGAACTTAAAGCCGGAAGTTTGACACATATTGTTGTCATAGGCTAGTTAAGTTCTTTAACGGGCGAAAAGTTCCCCTTGAAAAACTAAACCAACCTCTGAAAACGCAACATTTTTTAGCGGTTTTATTATATTTTTGTTAAACAACATTAACATTTTTATGTCAGAAGAAGTTCAAAGTCCTACATTTAGATCCAGGGGACTAAAAAAAATTTTTTGTTGGCCCGCCTTCTTTGTGGGCGTGAATTAATGAAATTTATTTAAATAATGACAAAATTGTATTAATAAAATGTAAGAATCTTAATAAATTTAATTGACAACATATATTGCAAGGGGAAAGGTGTCCCCCAACGTCTCCCAATCAACCCCCTCCCACCAAAAAAACGCACCTGTCTACTTTTTTTTTACATTTTGGAGGGTATAAAAGATTGTTCACGTCAGTATTTATGTTCTTGTTTTATTTTTTTAAATAAATTTTAAAAATAAATATAATATTTTTGGCATAATTTTTTTTTTTAATAAAATTTTAAATGATTTAATAAAATTAAATAATTTTTAAAATAAATTGTAAATTTAACTTTTTAAACAATTATTTAAATATTTTTTTTTTGAAAAATCTTTTTATTGTATATAAATTGAAACATAAATAAATTTTATAAACAAACTTTTAAATATATGGAATTTAAGCTTATTTAAACGAAAAAGTCTTCAAAAAAAATTTTATAAATTTATTATTTTGGTATATTTAAAAATTACTAAAAAAAACTTGATATATTTCAAAATGTTAAAAAAAATGCAAAATATTTTTAAAATAACTAAAATGCTTTAAAATTTTAAAAATTTAAATTTTTGCATTAAAAAAATAGTGCATAAATTTTTTTTTAATTTTTTTTAATTCTAAAATAATTTAAAATGTTTAAATTACGCAACATGTATTTAAAGTAAATGGGGAAAAAGCTTTTTTTTAATTTTAAATTCTATAAAATCGAAATTCTTTTTTTTTGTTTATACATATATTTAAAATTGTGTAAGAGCCAACAATTTTTTCTTTTAACCTCACCATTTCATAGCGTAAATGATACTAAACAGATGCCTTGAAATATATTATTTTTAGCATTTTCGAATCGTTAGCATCGAAAAATCTTTAAATTTTGAAATCTATAAGGTGTATGCTAACAAACATGTGTGTTAGAAAAGGAAAAAAGCTTTTTTCTGTATATATCTATTGAAAATTCTAAAAATATCCACACAATTTCAAAATATATATATTTCTTAAATGATTCCATGATATGTTTCATAAAGATTTTTTATTATTTTTTTTTTTCTAAATACTTATATTTTTTTTTTGTTAATGTGTATAAGTAGTTCATATTCTAAAAGAATTTGACACACTTACAAAAAATATTTTTTATCTCATTCTTATAAATTTCTTCCCAGAAGTCGTAGCTTCTTTTGACGCAAATTAAAATTGAATCATTATTATGTGGGGATTTTGTATGTGATTGGAATAAAAAAAATGTCAATATATATTTGCAAAGAAAAATTCACAATGTTTGTTTAACAACAAACCATATAAAACAATTAAATTATGCGTTTTTTGACTGACAAATAAGATATATAATATATCGCTCATTTACTTGTATAGTGTCATATCTCAAAATGTTTCATTTTGCAGAAAACGTGTTTAAAGTTTACAATTGAAACCGGTTGTTCATTGAAAATGGCCGGTACATAGAAAATGTAAAAATTACATATTTTCTTCTCAAATGATGAGTTTTAAAGATATAAATACGAATTTTTGACACAATATAAAGCATGATATAACGAAAAATGCTGCATTATAAACTCAAAAATCGCATTTTTTGAGTTATGACACTATACAAGTAAATGAGCGATATGTATAAAAAAGCCAATACCCGTCTTGGTATGATACCAATAATTCACTTATTTTTTTTAACCCTTTAAAAATCATTGGTTGTCATTATTAGCCGGTATTTTTCAATTTGTTTTCCGGCTTTTTTTTATCGCCTCATTAAGCCAAATATTGTGTAAATCTAAAATAATTTGGCAAATTTCCAAAGATTTTTGTAAAAATTTTCTAGTTATTTGATAGCTAGCCAAAAAGAGTTATACATTTTTTTATTCGCAGCCAAACCCCCTCTTTCTATATATATTGCCTCATCTGTATGCATACACTCTAAAAAAAAGTTTGTTTTAAAAAAATCTGTTAAAATATTTTCTAATCAAGCTGAATTTTATTTACTATATTAATACTAGTGGAGGTACTAATCTAGATTTTTGGCATTGCTCCTGTTTTGCAAGCCAAATCAAGATCTTCAATTTTTTAAAATTTTTTTAAATATGTATTTTAAATTTATTTATGTCAAAATAGAGCATTTATTATGGCAAAGCCTGTTTTTGTCAAAATAGAGCATTTATTATGGCAAAGCCTCTGTTTGCATTTTATTATACTACTAGCTGAGAAAACAAGATTTTATTTGGAACCAGTACGGACCCTGTAGCTCTTTTAGCAACAAAGATATTAAGAATCAAAGTCTAAATGGATTTTTTTCATTGCATTTTATTTATAACCTCGTTATTATGATGGCTTCGCTGAATAAAGCTTTCTGCGACTCAGGGATTAAAACTCATAGATTTAGCCCCAGTGGCTTCACTTCCCAGGAAAATTTTCTGTTCCAAATAATCGGTTCCGGAACCCATCAAACTACCCTGCAACCGGTTCTACTTAACATTTCAGAATCAATGATTTTTGTTTGAAATTGTCCCGAAAGATATCGTTTTTAGATTAGAGCAAGTAGTTTTATTTGAAAAATAATTTTACATAGAAAATGTTGTTGTGATTACCGTAGAATGTATTCAAGAATCTATTGAACCAGGAATTTGTTACAAAAAATTTTCCTGGGTTAATAAAACTTTTCTGCGTAGTGTAATTCGGTCAGACTTATGGATCTGTGTTTACATATTATTAAAGCCAAAAGAACAAGCTTTCATTTAGAACCAGTTTTGAACCTGTAGCTCTTTTAGCAACCTCGTAATTTTTTATTATACTGGCTTCGCTTAATAAAGCTTTCCTGCGACTTAGGGATTACAAACTTATAGATTCAGCACAAGTGGCATCGATTAATATTTTTGTTTTGCGCACCGGCCTTCAATCGGACTTCGCTAAATAAAGCTTTCCCGCTACTAACTGATTACACACTCATAGATTCATCCCAATTGGCTTTACTTAATAAAGCTTTTCCGCGTAGTCACCTTATGGGCTCCGCAGATTGAGCCCTAATGGCTGTGCTTAATAAAGTTTTTCTGCGTAGCTGCCTTCGGCCGGACTTATGGATTACAACTTCTATTGATTCAGACCAAATGTCTTCGCTAAATAAAGCTTTTAGCTGGTTGCTTTTTAACGTAAAGAAAATCGGAATATATCTTTACTTTAATATCTTCGTTGCTAGAAGAGCTGCAGGGTCAGGACTGGTTCCAAATGAAAGCTTGTTTTCTTAGCTTTTGTAATATGTTAATAAATTTTGGCTTTTTGGGGCACACACTAATAAAGACACGACAGCAGTGTAATTTTAGAAAAAAAATAAGTTAGGGAAAAATCAAGTGATTTGAGTAGAAATCAGACCGGTTTAAAGCTATTTTCAACTAAACATGACAACACTTTCTAATGTGTAGGAGTGAGTCCAACAATAAAAATCAATCTGGCTTTTTCTTATGGCGCGTAAATCAGTTTACTCTATCTAACCCAAAAAGTAGAACAAAATGTAACATGAGAATGAGAGTGTTATATTTGGCTGTGTCGAATCTTTTATTCTCTTCAAAATGTAAAACAAAAAAAAGTTTGACAGAGGGTTTTTTGTGGGGAGGGGTCGGTGGGCCACATTCCCAAACTTGACATAAATGTTTAAATATTAATTTACATGTTTACATACGCTCAAATAATGCATTACTTTATATAAACCACGCCCCCAAAGAGGGGCGGTATAAAAACGACATTTTCTAATCTCCCTTGGTCCAAGTGCAGGTCAATGAACTTGTTATGGCATTAAAATGTGTCATTTGTTAGCCAAATATACAAAAAAGCTTGTAAAAAATGGTATTAATGGATATAACTTAAACATATGATTCATGATTACTTTTTTGACACCTGTCGTAGTCTGTGGTATGGGGGTATACTCACTAGCGGTTCTACTTTTGATAGAAAAAAAAATAGGAGAAATAAAGAAAAATCGTAAACGAGCAAAATCGGACCAAGAGGAAAATAGTTTCCACTTAAAGAACTATATCAACCCCTAGAAGAGTGCAATTTTGTTAACATTTTAGAAGTTCAAAGTTTTACACTTTGACCCAGGGGATAAGAAAATGCGTTTTTTGCCCCTTTTGTGGGCGTGTATATTATAAGAAATAAATAAATAATAAAATTGTAATACTGTAGTTCAGAAAACATAAAAAAAAAAATTTGTAAACATTTTTCAAGAGGAAGAAATATTTTTGCTAAACCCAAATTAGCAAGTTTTCCAATTCAAGTTTGCGAAATCCCGCCCATGAAGTTTGAACATTTTTCTAAATTTCTGTTAATTGGGCTGAGGTTTTATTTTTATTTTATGAAGTTGATAGCAGGCATACAGAAGTTCTACAGATATTTCAAAGTGGATTAAAACGCAATCTATTATATTATAATAGTTTAATCTAATTAGATCGTAATTAGAGATTCCGTGTGAATAACCTATTTAATTAAAATCTCCATAAATTTTTCAAGTGCACAACATTTTTGAAATACATTTTTTTCCACAGTTTAAACGCCATGAAATTTTTGCTGATCTTAGCTTAAATATCAAAACTTCTTGTTTGCATTGTCATTTAAAGTCATCACACAAAAAAATTATTTAAAATAAAATAAAAATACCAATGTTTTGATTCATACACATATTTTTAATCACTTAATTTTTTATATTTTGGTTTGTACTTCAACTTGTTGTTTTTGGTTAAACACAATATATAAATTGCATTTATACATGAAAAACTGCAACAAGGTGAAATTTAAATTTATGGAGCATGTGTTTACAAAACTTAAGCTTAATTTTTTTAAATTTAGGCTTATAAAAAAAATGTTTTTGTTTTTTTTGATTGATAGTGCATAGCATGCGTTAATCATACAATAACCCTTATTAGGCATCTATCTAGATGTCTTTTAAATTATATTAAATAGTCACAAGAATGAGTTTTTTAACTCTTTTTTTGGAAAACTTTTTTTTTTAAACAAAAAACATCTATAATGTTTGGTGGGTTAATTTCTAGCTTTAACGAGCCCCTTGCGGAGATGGCTTGAAGTGACGCTTCACGTAATCCATTCGGATTACATTAATACGTGGAGCCCAGCGATCAAAGTTTTGGATTTTTGAAAATTTTTAAAATAACCCAGCAAAATTTTCCGTTCCAAATAATCGGTTCCAGAACGCATCATATTACCCTGCAACCGATTCTACTTCACGTTCCAGATTCAATGATTTTTGTTTGAAATTGTCCCAAAAGCAATCGTTTTTTAGAGCAAGTAGTTTTTTTGAAAAATAATTTTACATTGAAAATTTTGTTTTGATTACCGGAGAATATATTCAAGAATCTATTGTTATAGCAATTTGTTCCAAAAAATTTTCCTGGGAAAATTATAAAAATAATATTCGTTAATTTTAAAATCGGTCGGGAACGGTTTTCGAGATATCGCTATTTGAAATTTGCAAAAAAAAAACAAAACGACATTTTTTAAAATTTGCTCCAACCGCTCTAACTGCCCTAATAGTGCCCTTAGAGCAACAAAATGCATGACCGACCCACAATATTTTTTTAGTCCAAACATTTTCTCTGGACACACCTACCCTCTATCTCTAATTGTTAAGGCGGTCCCCATACAATTTTTTTATTTTTTGTAAATTTGTTTTATTTAATCAGCTTCTGCCGGTCCAATGGTGCGCCCGCGAGGGGTCATTAGTGAGACCGACCCCCATTTATTTTTACCCTACAACATTTTTTTAAAACATACCTACGCCATATATCCACTCCCTAAGTAGGCTCCCATACAAATAACAGTTGGCACAAATTTTATAAAAAAATTTAATTTTGAATGGAAGCCTACTTAGGGAGTTGAGATAGGGCGTAGGTATGTTTTACGAAAATGTTGGAGGGTAAAAATAAATGGGGGTCGGTCTCACTAATGACCCCATATATATATTTTTCAAATATCAAAATTTTTGTGGAAATTTTTCAAAAATCTAAAACTTTGATCGAAGGACGCTACGGGTAGAAATGAACGGATTTGTGTCAAATTAAGTTTAAATGAAACAAATGTTGAAATTTTTTTAAAAAAATTCTTGAACGTAGGAAAACCGCCATTTTTTGCAAATTTCAAGTAGCAATTTCTTAAAAAAAAGCAAAAAACTGTTCGACCGTTTTTTTTTAAAATTTGTGTTCAGCGTATCAAAAGTAGTAAATATCGTATCGCATATTATTTTAAAATTTTTTTCTTATTTTAAATTTAAAAAATACAAAACTTTGATTGCCGAGCGCCACGGGTTAATTTAATATGATTGGCTTCAAATTTGATAAGTTTTAGACCTAGAAGAAAAAAAATTTCCCGGACGTTCAAAATACCAAAAAAAAAATATTTCCTATCAGTGCTGCCAACTTTTTTTTGAGAAATCGTTAATTTAAAAAAAAATATCGTCAAAATCGTCCAGTTAAAAAAAAAAAATAATCGTCAAAAAATCGTCATCACAAAAATACGCTAATAAATAATAAAAATTGTAATACCCTAGACCACTCCATGGTATAGGGTGAAATGAGTTTCTGCTGATGTTTGTAACTATGAAAATATTGGTCCTAGACCTATCTTTAAGACGTAATTATCAATTAATTGACCTGAAATTTGAAACTTAAGAAAAGCTTAAGGCCCAAGGACAAGACTATTAAAATTGAATTTTCGTACATTAAAATTTTCCCGTTATTCATCTGTATTTTCGCTCCAAATACTTCACTGCCCTGGATTTTAATTTTGGTTCTTCGACTTATCTTTTATTTTGCGTTTCTTTTTTCCTGGCATACGACGAAAATCAGTTTTTTAATGTTTTTTTCTGCTGAATTTTAAACTTTTCCTGTCTTTGTACCAAATTGTTTAGCTTTTTTCTTAAATGTTACCATCTTTAAAAATATATATGTTTTTCTCTTTTCTTTTCACAAAAAAAAAAGAATTTGCTTACAAAACTTGAATTTTTTAACAAAAGATTACCATACTTTCCACATTTAAAAAAATCGTAATTTTTTTTTAGTAAATTTGACTTCAAAAATCGTCAAAATGACGATAAATCGTCAAAGTTGGCAGCACTGTTTCCTATACAAAAAAAAAAAAAAAATGACGGTCTGATGTCGCATCTATGCCAAAAAACCAACATGCTTCCGCTTGCGTAAAATTAAGTACTAAAGAATGCAAAAAAAAATCTGTCGACTTCCTTTGATTAATTATTTTTTAGCATTTAACGGAATGTAAAATTTTATATATTTTTGTTTTCGAAAAAGTTTCCGAATTTGTTTTTAAAACATTCTATAATTACCATTTCGTATTCTGCTATCATCTAAGCGTATACTTTATTTTATTGTCAAATTTATTTATTACTCATACGTAACCTGACCAACCATCCCGCTTTTGGCGGGATTATCCCGCTTTTTGATGTCTCATCCCGCCTTGAATTCCGATCCCGCTTCATCCCGCTTTATCCCGCTTTATGACCTTTGGAATAGCAAAGTACAATTTATAGGTTATTTTAATAATATTTGGAGAAATATACATATTTTTGAGCAAATTAAATATTTTAAGAAAAATTTTGTTTATTAAAAAAAATTGTTCACAAGAGAACCCTACTGAACTGATTTAAATCAAAATTAAATTTTTACATAAATTGAATGAATGTGATACTTCGAATATTCAGAAAAAAGCTTTTAATAAAAGAGTATTAAACTTAAATAAATGTTTCCTACACTGAAAGAATTTGGTTCATTACGGCTATGAAAACGTACATTGATTCTATGAAAAAAATCATTAGAAGTGAGCCAATGATGCCCTTCATAGAATCTATGAAACAAATTCATAGAAACCAGATACCTATGAAAAAGTTCATAGGCTATGGAAAAAAAATTTTATTGTTCAATTCTATTTTTTTTTTATTTTATTATTTAATTTTTATTTACTTTATTATTTTATTTATTTACAATATTCAATTTTTAAAAATTTATTTATTTTTAACTGATCCCCACCCAGATTCGAACACGATACCAGTTGTTCGTGAAGCTTAGTCTCTAACCACTGAGCTAAAGTAAATAAACAAGTTATAACACTTAAAATCTATTTTGTTAAATATCCTGCTTTAAAATATTATGATCTGCCGCAATGCTCTAACAAAATCTGTGTGTATGTTTGTAGAAAACAAAATGTTTGTGTATTTGCAAAAAAAAAATAACGAACATTACAAAACTAAGTGTTAGTCGGCGAGGTTTTCCTCCTTTGGTGGCGCTGCTATCTAAGGCGTCGATTATAAATTTCCCAGCCGGTAGGTCTTGGGTTCGAATCCCGCCTGGGCAGCAATATTTTTTTTACGTTTTTTATGTTTTTTTTATATTTTTTATATTTTTTTAATATATTTATTCAAATTATTTAATTATTGTAACATTATTTTAATTTTTAAAAAATTATTAATGAAATTTTTTTTCTATGAATTTTTTCTATGAATCTTACAAAATCTATGAATAAAATTCTATGAAATATTTCAAAATACTAATGAATATTCATTCAGCCAATGAATTGTTTCGTAGATTCTATGAATTTGATTTTATGAAATATGTTCATAGATATTATGAACAATAATTCTTTCAGTGTAGTTCTCAGATTCTAAAAACTTTTTTGTATACAAAAATCCTCAGATGCTGAAACATTTTTCATAAAAGAAAAATCTCAGATTCTAAAAAATTACCGGTTTCTAAAAAAATTACCGGTTTAGATCTGGTCTGATTTGTAAAAACCTAATGGTGTCATTTGTACCTGATAAGATCTACTAGATACGGAAGTTGTCGCCAATTTCGAACTCTGGTAGATCTGATCCGTTATTGATCTAATCAGATCCTGAAATTGTGGAAAAATGTCGGATCAAAAAGACCTGATCAGATAAAATTATATTTTTTAGATCCAAACAGATTAAATCACATCTAACCGATTTTTTCAAGGGGCATTTAATAGAAAATATTTGAGAAGAAAAAATTGTAAACTTCTAATGTTTTCTAAGATAATTTCATATAGAAAAATTATTAGGTTCTAAGACAATTTTCTAAAGAAAAATCTAAGACACAACTTCAAAAGAAAAATTTACAGACTCAAAGACACGCTTCATTTATAAAATTTCTCAACAGAAGTATTTTCAGAATCTGGGAGATTTTTCATACAAAAAAAAAACTTAGATTGTTATAATTTTCTATAGAAAAATTCTAAAACATTTTTCTTTTTGGAAAAAATCATAGATTTTGAAAAACTTTTCCTATTGAAAAATTCTCTGATTCTAAAATATTATTTAAACAGGAAAAATCAGATTCTAAAACGTTTTTCCTGTAGAAAAATTATCCGATTTTAGATTTTTTTTCCAGAAAAATTCTTGTCAGGCTCTGAAATTATTTCTATAGAAAATTTATAAGTTCTTATGCATTTTTTACATAAAAAAATTACAATTCCTTAAAAGTATTTCCAAAATTTTGTGCATTTTGGAGGGTATTCGTGGGTTCGTTCAAGTCGAATTTCCCTTATTAAAAAAAGTCCCGCTTTTTAGATCAAAATCCCGCTTTTTCAACCTTTCAATCCCGCTTTTCAGTCAAAAGCAGTTGGTCAGGTTACTCATACGTCAAGGTGTTCTAGATAAGTGATAACAGAGCCTCGAAGAAAAAATTTATTAGATTTTTTATAGTCACTGAATGCATTGGATTTTACTTATCAACAAGAAATGGAAAAATCGAATGCATTAAATTTCTTATCATTCGAGTTTAAAAAATCGGAAGTATTCGATTTTTTATAAGTACATTTGACTTCTAAAAATCAAAAGCATTCGATGTTTTATTCATTCGAGATCAAAAAATCAAATTTTGAAATGCACATATCTCCCTAAGTACTGCCGACTTAGCACATATATCGGGAAACCCAACATTTAATTTTAGGATACATTGAGGTTAATTTGCATTTAAAATGGTTGATTTGTCCAAAAGTACATGAGATTTATTTATTTATTGCGAAACTTATATTTGCTTATGAGAAATTAGGGTAATTTTTTTATTTTTAAGTTTACCAACACTTAACACACTATAATGATATTTTGTTCATAAAACGTTAATTTTCAATTGCAAGTTTTCAAAAGCAATAATCTTGTATTACAAAGAAAAACTTTCTTTAATTATATTTATTATTTAAAAATAATTTATTTTAATAGAAAATCCTAAACCGTAAAATCAAAATATTCAATTATTTTATAAGATTATTATCAAATCACATCTTGTAGTAGTAGTAGTTAAAAGAAATGTTTTGTAAAAATTTTAAATGAATTAACTAATTACTCTATTACCTCAATGAATTTGAAATGAAAAGTTTTATTAGTTTGTTGCTAATCAAAGATTATATTTATTATTATTTTTTTTTAATATAGTTTCTTCTCCAGTAAACACACACAAAACTTATCGCCATGGATGCCATTAAGAAGAAAATGCAAGCGATGAAAATCGACAAGGACGCAGCTTTGGAACGTGCTGCTACTTGCGAACAAGAAGCTCGCGATGCTAACACTCGTGCCGAAAAGGTAAATAAAAACAAAATATTAAAACCACAATTTTATAAAACGCAACGTGCCGCGTTATCAAAATTTATGTGTGAATTGTTGTTGTTACAACAATAAATTGCAATCAAATTTTTAAAACTCGGCGCGTTGCGTTTTACAAAATTAGGGCATTAGTTCAATTTGTTGAAAAAGATATACACTGTCTCACAACAGAAGTCGGGCAGTAGATTGTAAATAGTAATTCGGTAAAAATAGGTCTATTCGATTACCTAAATTTCTTACTATTTTTTACTACAACTGGAAAGTCTTGTTTACTTTTTGTATTGAAAATTTCCAGCTGTAGTAAAATGAGTAAAAAATAGTAGATTGTAGTAAGGTAATCGAATAGCCCTAATATAATAAACTGACAGGTCTGCCTTTGGGGATTTTATGTAAGCGAAAAGGACAAGTCATTTAATTTGGGGATTTTTGATTTTTTGGTGGTTTTCAAAAATCTTTCGGGAATATTAAAAATGTTTCTATGAGTTCAAAAGTTTAAATTTTATGTAATCAACGATTTTTTAAATAAAACGTAAAACGTCCGCTAATTTGGCTGACTTTTTTAACTGTCAAAAAAACTAAAATTACCATAAATTAAAATTTTAAAATTAAAAGAAGAAAAAAATTGTTCTGTCGAATGAAAAAAAAAAATATTTTCACAGTTTAGGGGTTTTAGGGGATATTTTGTTATTATTTTGGGGATATCGGTAAAAAAATAATTGGCAACGCTGTTAACAGGCTTAAAACTTATTACACTGTGCAACAAATTTGGGTCACCGAGTGTATCTGGAATGGAACCAAGAAAAAACGAAAGTATACAAATAAAATACCAAAACTTCGGAAGGGGTTTGAAAACTTAGTTCGAGTTCGTTTTATGGCCCACTGAAGTTTTTAATTTATTTTTTCAAAGACATTTGATATAATTCCAAAAAAGGTATTATATCTAATTCTGAAGCAAATAATGGTAAAAGATGTCTTTTGTGAAATTTAAAGGCGGTTCTTTTCTAACATATTAATCCTCTATCTTCCATTTTTAGGGGTCATTTTGATCCTTTTTTTCAAATACCTGCATAGAACACCACTAAAACGTACTAAAAAGGTTAAAATGTTCTACAATTTTTTTCCTAATCAAATTTCACTAGGGTTTGTCTATAGCCAAAAGTTTGTGCAAAAAATGCAAAGGTGGTTATTCATAAGACCTGAAATATATTTAAAGTAGGTTTATTTGACAGATTTTGCAGGAATAATTGTCAAATAAACCTACAATAAGTCTATTATAAGTATTATGAATAAGAGCCAAAATGCCTAGAAAGTAAAAATTTCACTGTAGACATTTTTTAACATTATTTACTAGAGATGGACGCATGAGCAGATTAGAGCGTGATTCACATGATTCACGCGTGATCATGCGTGAGTGTGATTGAATTCAATTTTACTCACGTGATTGTGAGTGGAGAAAAAAATTGCGTGAGTAAGATTTTTGCGTGAGTGAGTTTGCGTGAGTCGAATTTGTTTGCGTGATTTATTTTCTTTTCATAATTCCTTTCGAACAAAAAAAGCAACAAAAAATTATAAAATATGGCTTAACTTAAGATTTAGAACTTTAAATTTTGCTAAAAATTTTGAAAGATTTTTGAAATTTTAGTTTTAGAATTTTTTTTGTGAGTGTGAGTAAACGTGAGTGTGAGTGAAGCTTACGTGAGTACACGCGAGTGTGACATGTATTAAATTTACTCACGTGATTGTGAGTGAGTGTGAGTAGAAAAAATATGCGCGTGGGTGAGTGTGTGTGATTCACAAATTCCTGTCGTGAGCGTGAGAGAGTGTGAGTCAAAAATCACTCACGCGCCCATCTCTTTTATTTACCTCAGAATAAGATTAAATGCTTCTTTTTTACTTATTAAAAACGCCTTTGAAAAAAAAAATGAAAACTTCAGTGGGCCATAAAAAATTCGAGCTATGTTTTCAAAACCCTTCGGTGGTTTTGTCTACAATTGTTATTCTTTCATTATTTTTTGGTCCCATCCAAGATACAAAATCGTAATGCACAGTGTAATTTTCTAAGCATTAATTTAAGCTAAATGGCGTCAAGATTGAGTAAATAAAAATAATTTCTTGATTTTTTTCAAAATTTTAAAAAATTTAGGGAGAAATGTATTTAAAAAATTTTATTTTCCAGTTTGACCCTCATAGCTAGGGCAACAGAAAACTAGTAGTTATGAATTTAATTTGAGGCCTAAAACTGTGCTATACAAAATAATTAAAGGGCTTACTGCAAAAACGTGACATGCAACATTTTATTTTTTGTGTTTTTCGCCTTCTACTAATGTTCTATTGACTGATTTTTGCCAGAAGTGTTTCTTAAACCCTTTGTAAAAGTATTTTGAGTATGAAAGTTCTTCAAAAGATATATTTTCTACATTATTTCAAAAGTTTTAAGGCAAACACCACCATAAAATTAAATAAATGAAAGAAAATGTTTTTTGTTTAAGTAACACAACCTAAAACCTTCAAGAGGAGGAAACCAGGACAATTCTTCAAAATTCTTTATTGTTTTAAATCAAATTTCAATAAAAATGTGTTTAATTTTTAACTACTGTTTCAAATATGTTGTTGCATAGTTTTAGGTCTTGAAATAAATTTATAAATGCTAGTTTTCTGTTGCCTTACTCATAGCAAATTTTTTATTGAATTAATCCGTACGCTATTAAGCTTAAATTAAAGTCTGATAAATTACCTACACAAAATTTTCTTAATTTTTTTTTGTTTTATTATAAGATGTGGTCCTGCTATTTTTTTCTTTAGCGAGTCTGCTGCCCGACTTACGATGTAAACCACTGTTTAAACTTATCATTTTTAATAATACTTACTATGACACTTAACATTATTATGTTTTTATTTGTTATACTATAGGCCGAAGAAGAAGCCCGCCAATTGCAAAAGAAAATCCAAACAGTTGAAAACGAATTGGATCAAACACAAGAAGCTTTGACTTTGGTCACCGGCAAATTGGAAGAAAAGAACAAAGCCTTGCAAAATGTAAGTTTTATGATTCATAATTTTTTTATATACATTTTTATGAAATATAATACAAGAAAATGATTGTTTATAAGAAACAAATTTATTAAGGTAAAAAAATTTTAGAAAAGCTATCGGGTCGTAATGGAAGTCTATAATTGGATTTCGGGGTCAGTCTATATAAATGGTTATGCCCCACTTAAATCGGACTTAAAATTTAGCTATAGCAACAATGGTTCTAAAATCATAATTTTTTGCGATTTTGTTAAATCAATCAAAAAATATAAGACTTTTCTGGAAAAACCCCCTTAAAAGCTTTGCCGAATTTCCACAAAAAAGACATATTTTTTAAATTGACTACCTTTTTTTAACTCTTTATTTAGATGGCAAAAAACCAACATTTTCCAAGCTTTTGGGTTAATTCAATCGGCGAAGTGTCACTGCATGGATTACCAAAGTTTTTTTTTTATAGAAAACTTAGGTAATTTATACAAAATGACTTTGTCGGTTATAATGAACCTTATTTTTTATGATTTTGTTAAATCAATTTAAAAATATATGACGTTTGAAAAAACTTCTTTAGTTACTTAATTTTTTTGGTACGAGCACAAATTTTCACAAAAAATTACTATTATTTTTAAATTTTACTACTCTTTATTAAAATGTCAAAAACGAAATTTTTGAAGTTTTTGGGCATAGAGTATACATAGAGGCGAAGGCGTCAAAAATTGAGTTGTCAAAGTATAACTTGTATACATGTATTTGTTGACAAAGTACGACTTGTAAACATGTACTGTGTTTTGAATTCACATCGACAACGTACGTGTGAGAAATTAGAATAAATAGATAGTGGTATTATTTTTTCTTTCACCATCGCCTCTATGTTTCTCTATGTTTTTGGGTGACTTCAATCGACAAAGTATTATTTTATAGATTACCTAAGTTTGTTAGAATAAGAGCTTAGGTAATTTATGCAAAAGCACTTTATCAGTTGAAATTATACTTTAAACCTAAATTTTTTACAAAGAGCAGTTTTTTTTTTTTGTGGAAATTAACTGTGTTTCTTGCTGTCAAAAATGTATGATAAAATAAGTCAAAATTAACTTAAAAATTAAAATTCTGTCAAATTTGACAACCTCTGCACAATTTCCATTGAAACTTTATCTCATTATTAAAATTTCTTAATTTTTAAAATTTTTATCATTTAAATCTATTACGCTCCTTGTTGGAATAACAAAATAAAAAAATTAAAAATGCAGTAAAAATGTTGAAAAGCTTTTATTAAATTGTATGTTAACTTAAATAATTTGTTTCCTATAAACATATTTTTCTTTAAAGTGCAAGTGTTAAAAAAATATGTGTATTTTCATAATACGGTATTTTTTTAACACATGCTATTAAGTTTAGTAATAAATTTATTAACACCTATGCGGTGTTTAGTTTATAATATAAACCTTAAAATAAACTCAAAGATATGCATATGATAAGGTATAAAAAAACTATTTAAATCAGATAGTACTATATAAAAAATAAGAGCCCTTAATTTAAACAAATACAGAATAATAAATAATAAACAAAACGAACCGTGTTGTGAAAACAACAAAGAAAAATATCCATTAGTTTTTAGTTTGTTTGTTAAAATTTCATTAATAATTATATTTGATCACCCCTAATGTATGTTTATTTTTTAAACACCTGGCCACTCGGTTTAATAACTAACGGTTTTTTTTAATAAATTGTAATATTTGATCACCCCCTTATTTGATCACCCCCAATGTCTGTTTATTTTTTACACCTGGCCACTCTGTTTTATACCTAACGGTTTTTTGCAATAATTTTATAAATATGGCAGCATTCACCTGTTAAAATAGCGTTGCCAACTAGTGCAAAATTTAAAATTTTGCCATTTTACACTCATGAAAAATGTTTTACAAAAAATGAGCAAATAACTAGTTTGCACATTTTTCTTTTTTATTTCTTATGAGAATATTTATGTTTTTTTTGTTGTTGTTTTTCGTATCTATAGCCAAATACGGTGTATATAGTATAGAATAGAGAAATATGTACCTACTTGTTTATAAAATATCAAATAACCTGAAACAAAAAAAAAAACCTAATGAATGGAAAACTATTCAAAAAATGCGTTGTTGAATTACATTGGAGAAAAGAGCAGGCGTTTGCAAAAAAAAAAGAAAATGTTTGGACATAATTCAAATATGCAAAATTAACAGACTAATTATCATTAAAGTGTAAAAGAAAACTAATAGTCATTGATTGGATCAATTCCAACAAATATATATAAAAGGGAAAAAATGCAGTAGATATATAAAAAATGGTCAAGGTTGTCAGTAAATTTTTGTTTTTCATTATTACTTTTAACAAAAAAAAATATTAAAATTTTTCTATACGAAAATTTTGATATATAAAAATATTTTTCTAGCCATGTTCAAGGTAAAATTTATTTTTTTTAAAGAAGTTTTAGACAAAAAATGTATGCATAAAATAAATTCCAACATATTTTTCAAATTTTTCCTAAATATTTCAAATATTTGTGAGATTAAACATGTCTCATCTTTTTAATTTTTTTTATTATTATAAATTATGACTTTTTTTCCTATATCTACTCCAGAAATAAATATTACGTGTTTATGAGCAAATGATTTTTCATATATACATACAAATATTTCAATTTTCCTGAGATTTTTTTCTTTTAATGATCAATACGAACAACACCCCAAAATACAAAAAAAAAATGTGGTGAGAGTATTTAAAATAACAGAGAATCTAGTCTGCTTGAAAAATTAAACAAAAATTTTGCTAAATGTGTGGGTTGTATAATGGACATAAAGATCGGTAATTAGAGCGCACTTACGAGGAAATTGTATTTAAATTAAAAAAAAAAAAGAGAAGAGATTTTGAGTTTGTTTCTTAAAGCAAAATTTCTAAGATTTTTTTCTTTTTATTTTTTTTACTCTTTCTAACGCACTGTAATGAGTGTCATGGTTAACTTAAGTAAAAGAATACGGCAACGTTTTATAGTTTAGACGGTCAGATTTTTTTTATTTTTTTGGGGGAGCACATTGTTGAATGGCTGCTAATATTAAAATCATATACCACATTTAAAACTCAACAAGGCAGCGCAGCGTAGACACATACAACACTATCTTATTAAACTATAATTTAACTTTAGCACAGGGCTAAAACTACTACTAAAAGAAGATATACTATTTACAAAACTCCCTTTACTTTTAAAAATTTAATAAAAATAAATTTAAAAAATATAATTAATAAAAAATTAATAATTTAAATTTAAAAATTTATATAAAGAAATATAAAAAAATGTCTAATATATATTGACGCAAATGGATGATGAGTATTTGTTTGTTATAAATGAACAAGCCGGAAAGCAATAAACTACAACAACAACAACAAAAATAATTAAACTTTTTACGCTATGTTGTAATAGCAGCACACATAAAAAACCATTAAATATTATTATAAACTCTACTACAAAAGTGAAAAGTGCGCAAAAAATGTTATAAAAAGAAATTCATATACACAAAATGTATGTATAAAAAAACCCTCACAGCGTGTCAGATGATGATGAACTAAATTTTTAATAACTTATAAAAGAAACAACGATTAAAAAAAAAACTTGCTTTTATTTTTTTAATGCAAAAATAAAATAACAAGTTTAAAAAAAAAATAATTGGAAAAAACCAAAATATATTTCTATTAAAACTTAATTTTTGTTAAAAAAAAATTAAGGCATTTAATTAGAAATTTTGAAACAACGTACATAACTAACTAGTTTCGGCAGCAGTTATAATTGGCACAACTTTAAATCATCATTTCAACAAAAAAAATTAACAACGTTGGAAACTGAAAAACTTATAAATCTCTAAAAAACATCATAGTTTTGTGTAAAACAAATCTTCTTAACAAGTAAAACAATAAATCTCATTTTTGATAAGCTTTAAGAAAACAAAATAATACAAAAAATTTATATTAACTCTTGGTCTGTTAGAAAATTCCATATTTTTCTTAAATGTTTTTAAATATATAAAATTTATATAAAAATCTTTTTATACATTGCTTTCTATAAAGAAAATAATAACAACAAAAAAAAACTAAAACACTTTTGTTGAGTTAAATCAGAAATTTGGTTTGTTAAAAATATATATTGAACAATTGCCAAAAACTTGACATTGCTTTAAATATTTCACAATATAAAAAACATTTTAAACGAAATCTCTCTAAAAAAGAATGTGTAAATTTTACATTTTTTAAAGAAAATTTTATACGAAAAAGTTTACATGCATAAAATTACTTGTATACATTAATATGGTGGAAAAAATTTTAACTGAAACAAAAACAAATAATAATTACAATAAATGGCATATTGTGACAAATGGCAAAACAAAACAATTAAAAACAAAAGCAGTTAATAGTAATAACAATAAAAAAGACAAACATATTATTAGTAATAAAGCAAATACAAATACTCCTAAGATAACAAATGCAACGGCCACTTTACCCAAACAAATAGCGGTAAATTTAATTAATACAAAAAAGGTGGCATCTCTAGCTGTCAAAGAGAATAGCCAACCTATAAAAAAATGCTCTTCGGTATTAGTAGTTGGCAACAATAAACCAAACGGCAACGGTAAACGTAACGGCTCAAAAGAGATACGTCAAATTAAACGTGCTCACCGCCATCTATTAACGAGTGGCGGTTATGACAAACAACAACAACAACAGAAAACAAACTGTCAAAAAAACAGCTGCTCATCGTCGACACAAAAATTAAATATTAGCAATAGTGGTGGCAATTATAAAAATTTACAAGAATTAAATTATAAGAAATTATTAAAACAAAATAAAACAAAAACTAATAATACAGTTAACAAGCCACAACCACCACAAGGTAAACAAAAAGTTAAGAATTCTCTACAAAAACAACAAAAGAAATTAAAACAAAATATTAATAATCATCCCGAGTCAATATTATCATCGCGTTGGTGTTCGATTGAAGAACAATTAGATTTATTAGAAAAGCTATTGCATTATTGTGATGAAGAAGAAAATGCGGCTCTAAAAGCCTGGTACGCATCCATTAATAAAAAATACTTTTTCGATACGGATTCTTCTTCATCCAGTGAAGACGAAGAAGTCTACGACGTTGGCGAACCTGATTCTGTAAGTGAATGTGATTGGAGTTGGAGTGACATTATGTCCTCCTCTTCACCTGTAAATAAACAATTGGCCTCCCAAAATGAGGATGCTAAATCTACTATAAGTAATAATAGTTTATCATCATGCAACTCTTCCCTGACACCGTCCTCTTTGAAAAGACGTGGCCATCAACATCATCCACGTTTTTCGGGAACACGTAGACCTAATGTTCCACCAAATGTTCAAGAAATTTTAGATGCTTTATATAAAAATGAGGAAACAACAACAGCAGCAGCCACTACAACGCAAACTTCACAAAACGATGGTAATAATGAAACAGATCTTATAGAAGATTCTTCAACCTATACGCATTATACAGATGAGCCGGAGGATGATCCGGTAGCAGCTCAACGCATTAAAGCCTCATTAAACTTGCCTTTAACAGAGTCAGTAACCACTTCCATGGGCAGTAATAGTCCCACACCCACGGATGACAGTAGTATGTTAGATGAAGGAGTGGTATCGGCTCAAACACCTACCTCAGCGTCTTCCATTGTAACCGCTGCCGCCTCACAACCGCCCATCAAGGAAAAAAAATCCAAATCAAAACGTGATAAATCTGAAAAATCTGAAACGAACAAAGAGAAAAAATCCAAAAAATCTAAAAGAGATAAATCAAAAAGGGCTTCTGCCTGTTTGGATTCAAATGATACATTCAATGATGCCGCTTCGGCTGCTACCGATGAGGGTATAGCTATCGATGATGATGATGTCCAGTCGGCAGAATGGGCTAATCTCAGGTGTACTAGCGAGGCGGCAGAAATTGTAGCTGAGCGTGAAGCTAGACGTAATAAAAATCGTTGTGCTGATTATCCAGGTCTAGCTTTTGGTCGTTCCATATTTTCATCAGATACTATGATGAAATTTAACATAATACGCAATGAACTACATAACATCATGAATACACAATTGAAAAGGGTAATTAAAATGGAAAAACTTTTCGCGGATATGAAAATCTTATTTTATATAAAAAAAAATCAACTTATTTATTTCGGTTTTTTATAAAAATTGTGTATTTCATTTTTTTTTTTGGTTCTTAGGAAATTTTAATATTAGGCGTGGGATGGAAATCCTAAATCATTTGTTTTCTTAATTTTCAATTTAGATTTTTTTATCAAAATGTTAATGATTTTTAATCGGGCTCAGAAAAATATATAAATTTTTTTTTTTAAGATTTCGGTTTTATATTTTCGTTAAAAAATTTCAAAACCACGATTTATTTTTTTTATATAAAATAAGATTTCATTTATTAAAACATTTGTCATTTAATTAATATTTTTGAAAAACTATGCTTTAGATTTTTTTTAAAGAGTCATCCTAAAAGTATGCAAATATTTTATAATATGGTTTCAACATTTACTAAATTATTAGCCAAGACAAAAACCTAAAAAAATTGTAGGGTACAAACAAGTGATAAAAGGAGTCAATTTAAAGTTTAACAAAATTCGATTTTTTTACTAAACATTTTTTTCGGCAATTTTTTTTCATTAAAAAAAATTTATATCGAAAATTTTATTACACCATTTTTTCATTTTATTTTTTTTTAAAATCATTTTTCATAACAATTTTTTTTTAGAATTTGTTTTTCGCCAAAAAAAATCACCAATTTTTTTTTCAAATAAAGAATTTTGCAATTTTTTCAATTAAACAATTTGTCCCCTCTGGAACACAAATAATCTACTTAATATCAATGTCTAAACTCTACTATCTATATTCGGGTGACGAACGGTCTTAAAACTCAACTTATTAAAATGTTTTTATTTTAATTACTATTCACACTTTAAGTGATGAGAGCATACATTTATTAGTGTGTATTGCACATAGAAAAAAGTTCAATGCTAAACACATTTAAGATTGAGATCATAGAAAATTTTTGAATGAATTTACATATTGCCTAAATTAAAATTTAAGACCTTTTTTTGTCTTCAACAAATTTTCACTATTTTGTTTTTTTGTGAAAATAACAAAATTTATTCAAATTCTTAAAAGACGAACTAAGTTCGCGTTACCAAAACTGGGAAACTTTTTGATTAACTTTCAAAATTTATGTATGATTAATAAAAAAATTAACGTAAGTTTCAAACTTTTAAATTAATGATGTTATTAACATTTTTGTTTATTTTTACTCAAATGGCCAAACTTTCTGAGCACACGGTATAGACACCTCGAAAATTTTAATTCATTCCACATAACCTAAAAATACAGAATGCTTTAATTCGGCTGTTGGTAGACATATGTGAGCATAATTTGATACCAAATGGTACAAAAATTTTATCTTACGCAACTAATATTTTTTTTTTGGCAAAAAAATTTTGTTTCTGCGAATTTTTTTTTTTAACAAATTTTTTTTTCAAAAAAAAAACATGTTTTTTATTAAAAACATTTTTTTAACCAATTTCTTTTTAACAACAAAAAATATTTTTTACCAATTTTCATTTTCAAATAAAGTTTTTGTTTTTGTTTTTTAGGGTATTAATATATTCGTCAATGCCGAATTTAAGTGCTTTACTTGTTTCTTTTTATACCCTCCACTTAGTGATAGAGGGTATATATAAGTTTGTCATTCCGTTTGTAACTCATTAAAATATCGATCTGGGACCCCATAAAGTATATTCATGATGTCCGATCGATTTTAAGACATTCTAGCGATGTCCGTCTGTCTGTCTGTCTGTCTGTGGAAAATGCTGTCACGGACAAAATATTGCACAGAGATGACTGAAACTTAACATATTTATTGGAAGTTCTTCCGAGAAGTTTGGTATTGCATTTGAGTGATATCGGTTCAGCGGCTCAAAAGTTATGAACGAAAGTGTAAGCACACCTCAAAAATTTCAGTACATTCAACATAACCTAAAAATACAAATTTCTTTAATTCGGCTTCTGGTTGACATATGTGAACATAATTAAACACCAAATGGTATTTAAACAAGTACGAACATATTTTTTGACAAAAAAAGAAAAAAATCACGGACTTTTTTTTACCAAAATTTTTTTCGCGGAAATTTTTTTTCAAAAGTAATTTCCTTTTAAATAAAGTTTTTTGCAATAATCCTTTTGAAATTGTGGAGGGTATCACTACATTCGGCAAGGGCGAATTTAACTTTTTTACTTGTTTAAACTATTTATAACATCTGAAAGTAATTATTTTCTTCAAATTACTTTTGAAATCTTTCAAATACCTGTATTCTTCTTCGAGATATAGTCCGTTGAAATTTTGGAATTTTTGCAACAACTTTTCTAAAAAAACAAGTACAAAAGATAAATTCAGCCTTTTGAATGTATGTAGTATGCACTTTACAATTTAAAAAAGATTATTGCAAAAAACTTTTTTGAAAAATAAAAAAAGTCTTCGAGCTCGAGGCCAGAGCTTAAAACTTTTTTATTTATTCAAAATTGGAAAGGTCGAAAAATAACAATTAAAATTTACTTTAAAGAAATTTAAAAAAATGTTTTTTTTTTTTAAATTAGTTAAAAAAAAAAAAATAGAACTTTTTAATTTAGAAAATTTCCGCAAAAAAAATTTTTTTGTTAAAAAAATTCGTGATTTTTTTTTTTTAATTTGTTTGTTGTTATTTAAATAATTGTTGGTATACAATTCTATTCACTTATGTAAACTAGCAGCCGAATCAAAGCATTTTGTATATTTTTAGGTTATGTATCAAAATTTTAGGAGGGAATTAGGTGGAATGTACCAACATTTTCGAAGTGTTCTTACATTTTCGTTGCTAACTTTTGAAGTGCTAAACTGATATTGCTTAAATGTAATACCAAAATTTTTAAAGAAAAAACAAGAAAATATCGCTCATTTACTTGCATAGTGTCATAACTCAAAAAACGTGATTATTGAGTTAATGATTCAGAATTATTCGATATATCATGCTTTATATCAAGAATTGATCCCTGATCAATATACACACTTTAGACCGATATTTCGATAAGTTACAAACGGAATGACAAACTTATATATAAAAACAATCTGAAATTTCTCAAGAACCCGATGTGATGGATTAATTCTAAGACCGCATTGAGATTCAGGGCATTTAAGACTTTTAGAAAAATATATACTGGGCTATTTATAATGAGTTATTTAACAGATATTGCATAAATATTTGTCAAATAAACCTACTTTAAGTATACTTTAAGTATACTTTAAGTATTATAAATAAAGCCTTTATTGTATAACAAATTTGGCTAAGGTTGCCAACAATATTTTTTTAAGCATATTTGGCGATAAAATATTAGTTTGGTGACGATCAAATATTATTTTGATAACATATACTCGTAGTAAGGCCAATGGCGTATGCCTCGAAAGTTTTTTTAAGTCCCTGAACCTCCTTAGCCAAGACATAAACCAAAATTAATTAAAACATACTTTTTACTAAAAAATTGTTAAGATTAAAAAAAAAGATATTAATTAATTTCTCTTCATAATTTATCTTCCCTAATTTGTTTTACTGTATCTATAGCAATATTTTGCAAATGATTACGTAGTATTTAAAAGAATTTTCTATATGTGCTCTATATTCTGTACTCAATACTCTTGATTTTATACATTAAAAAATTGTACATGTATATTATGAATTTTTATAAACAATTTGCCGGTAAAGCAAAAATGTTTTTACTTCTTTATTGCTCTTTTAAACGTTTTCTAAAACAAAGATAGCTACATATTTGAAAAAAAAAACCCCGAATAGTTTTCATTAGTTCTTTCGTTAAATTTCTTTTTATTTTTTGCTTAACATTCTTAGTCTTGGCTAGTTTCTTATTATTATTTTTATTGGTTAAGCAGTTTTTTTTTTATATACCTTTTTTTGTCTTTGAACTCGTTTTTTTACATTTATTATTTGTACAATGACCCACTTTATTTGTGTATATATTTTTTTTTTGCTACATTCTTTTGTCACACTTGTAAAAGATAGATACAATGGTGGAGAGTAGCCGAAGAGGAGTCTTGTTACATTCTTTAGAAGAATTAAAAAAAATATATATTTTTTATAATTTTTTTCAATACCACACAAAAAGAGATTTTCGATCTTGGATTTACTTTACACACGACCTTCTCATTTTATCGTTATAAAATTTTTTAGCATTAATGTATTTTTTTTTTGTATAGGTTTCAATAGTTTATTATCTACTCAATTTTTCTCTTTTTATAGTTTATTTATTTTTTTATTTATTTTGTTGGTTAGAATTTTTCTTCCTCATTTTGAGTCTGGCATTTGATTGCATAAAAAAAATTGTATTTAATTAATTTTATTCTTGTTGTTGTTGTTTTGGGTTATAATTAAAGCAATTACGCAATGTTGCTGTTTTCTTTTATTAGACTGTGTATATAAAAAAATATACCAACAATTAATTTAAAAATAATTTAATTATAACATTTTCAATTTTGTTGCTTCTTTATTCAATTTAAACAGTGGGAAAATAAGTTTTATGGGGGGAAATATTTTTATACCCTTCTTTAAAAGGTAGAGGATACATAAAAGTTTGTAATTTCATTTGTAATTCATCAAAATATCAGACTGTAAAGTTTACAGTGTAAACCCATAAATTATAAATTTATTCCCGATCCTCGATCGATTTTAAGTCGATCAAGTGATTTTTATCTGCTTATTGAAGTGACGATTACAGCCAAAATATTACCACTCAGCTACACCTTCTATAATTATGTAAACATAAAGCAATAAACACACACAAAATAACGATTTTTATTTTTTGTTATTATTTTGTGTGTGTTTGTTGCTTTATGTTAACATAATTATGGAACGTGTAGCTGAGTGGTACTATTTTGGCTGTAATCGTCATTTTATTAAAAAAAACAAAAATCGCTCGATCGAGCATCTCGAATATATTTATACTTTATGTAGCTGCGTTTTTACAGATGACTGTATTTATTTTTTTGTGATATCGGTTCAGCACTTCAAAAGTTATGAGTGAAAATGAAATAACTTTTTGTGTATTCCACATAACCTAAAAAAATAAAATGCTTTATTTCGTCTGCAGGCTGACACATGAGAACGGAATTTGACACAGAATGGTATTTAAACAAGTACAAACAAAAATTTACTAAAAAATCTTTTTTCGCCTAAATTTTTTTTCACTATAAAAATCAACAAAATTTACAAAATAGAAAAAAAAATTTTAGATTTTTTTTTTTTTAACTTAGAAAAAGTTTTTTTGTGTAAAAAAAATGTGTACTTACCCTAGTAAACAAATTGTCCACTTTTCAGATAAAATGACATCAAATTATATACAATCTTATCAATTATATACAATGATATCAGATAAAATATAACAAGTAAAAAAGTTAAATTCGGCCCTGCCGAATGTAGTGATACCCTCCACAATTTCAAAAAGATTATTGCAAAAAACTTTATTTAAAAGGAAATTACTTTTGAAAAAAAATTTCCGCCAAAAAAATTTTGGTAAAAAAAAATCCGCGATTTTTTTCTTTTTTTGTCAAAAAATATGTTCGTACTTGTTTAAATACCATTTGATGTTCAATTATGTTCACATATGTCAACCAGAAGCCGAATTAAAGCATTTTGTATTTTTAGGTTATGTTGAATGTACTGAAATTTTTGAGGTGTGCTTACATTTTCGTTCATAACTTTTGAACCGCTGAACCGATATCGCTCAAATGCAATACCAAACTTCTCGGGAGAACTTCCAATAAATATGTTAAGTTTCAGTCATCTTTGGGCAATATTTTGTCCGTGACAGCATTTTCCACAGACAGACGGACATCGCTAGAATGTCTTAAAATCGATCGGGCATCATAAATTTATATACTTTATGGGGTCCCAGATCGATATTTCGATGAGTTACAAATGGAATGACAACCTTATATATACCCTCTATCACTAAGTGGAGGGTATAAAAATATATGCCTCTGTTCAAATGAAATTTTTTGAATCAAATGAAATCGAATTGAGTGTTCTGCTATTCACATTCGAATAAATAAAAGTTAAAAAACTATTAACGGAAAAAGTGCATTCGTTTTACCTTTATGGGACCCAAAAAAAAATCAAAAATTTTCATTTTCACATTTTTTATCTGAATTAATTTTTTGGAACAGGGAATTAGAGCCTTTTATTTTTTAAAGTTATTTAAATTTTCGAATGGTCCTTACATTTTTGTTCATAACTTTTGAATAGCTTAACCAAAACTCCAAAAATCTCAGAAAATTAAAAAAAAATAAAAAAAAAATTAAAATTCTCAAAAATATAAAAACCTCTGAAATACTACAAAAAAAACTGTAAAATATTAAAAAATAATAATTCAAATCTGAAACAAAATTTAAAAAATCTCAGAAAATTCAGAGATCTAAAAAAAATTCACAAAAATGTGAAACAAAATTAAAAAAATCTCTGAAAATTCAGAAATCTAAAAAAAAGTATTAAAAAAACTCACAAAAATATGAAATCTCAGGAAAACTTAAAAAATATTAGAAAAATTCAAACTCCATATTAACAAAAAAGTTCGGGACAATTCAGAAAATAAAATCAGAAGAGGTTCAGGAATTTAAAACTCCAAATAAATTTAAAAATTAAAAAAAAAGGAAGGAGAAGTGTGGTTCAGCTCACACGAATAGCTTTCTTACTTGTTTTACGCATATGTTTTTTTAGAAAAATAATTTAAAAAAATATTTAATAAAAAAAATACATCTTATTTACCCACTGTTTTCTAACTTTATATTTTTTTTATGTTTTCAAGCGTTAAGCTTTAAACTTTTTAGATACATATTTCAAATTAATACCAAATTTAGTTAAAAATAACCTGTTGTTTTGTTTTGTATAATTTTTTTTTTTATAAAAACCAATTATTATTTATATCCTTTTATGGTTATAAACAATTACAAATGGTTCTATCCATATTTATATTCTTACAAAAAAACGTGTTTGGTTTTTTTATGTCACTATCATACATAAATTGTTTTGTCAACGACCTTCCTAATGACGTCTGTAACCATATTTGTTGCAAATTTACTCATATATTGTTTAGTGTAAATTGTGTGTATTTTGTTTGTATTTTAATTATTTTTTTTTGTTAGTTCCATAACAATACTTATGAGGAATTCACTTTTAATTTCTTTTCATTGCCAGTCAAGTGTAATTAATTATATTTATTTTTTTTTTAATAATTCAAACACTTTGCTACTATATAAAAAAAAAGTAAAACAGCTTTATATAGATTTCATTATCATTTTAAAACCATTTTTAGTTTTTCAATAGCTTAATTAAAATTAAATTCTACTTTATTTAATTTATTTAAAAAAATATATATAAAAGTAAGATAAGCATGCGTAACTATTTAGATTTTCTGAGCATTTAAAAAAAAAATATTTCATACGTTATTTCTTTTATTTTTGCATTATTTTGTTTTAAACATTATCTTCAGTTGTTTTGTCTCTTATTAAGTTTCAGTTTATTTAATGAAGTCACGTCATATTTTTTCCCCTAAAATACCAATGATTAGTCATTTATTTTATGCTTTTCTTTCTTACCTTTGAATAACAAATTGCGATAAGATTCATTATACAAAAAAAATGTAATGTCCATATTTATTTTTAAAAATGATAAAAGTTTAAATTTTCATATGCATTTACTTAAAAGGTGAAGGTTGAAGAAAACTTAAAATTTCAATTTGTTTTAAATTTAATTTCAAATTTGTTTTAAATTTAAATTTTATTTTAATTTAAAATCCTGAAAAAGTTAAAAAACGAGCAAATTCGTTAATCCCATGATTGGCAACACTTACAAAATTACATCAAGTATAAATATTTTTCTCAGTGTAATGGCAATTTTTAATCTCTTTTATTATTCTCTTTACTTTTTACAAAACTAATAAGATTCCCATACAGACTTGCCATGTTCTAGTACTTTGGGTGCTAGATGTGGCAGCCTCTTAAGTGATTTAGCAGCGAAATTTTGAGAAATGTATGTCAAATTGTAATCAACACCATTTGCATATGTAATTCGAAATTACTACTTATAAAAATAACAAAAAAATTAAAAAAAATTTTTTGGTTTGTATGGAAAAATGATTTTTAAGGCCCCGTCGCGTAGGAAGGCGTGGTCGTAGGGGCGTACAATTTTTCCTGAGTTATTTTCAAGTCAAATGGAAAAAAATGAGCGGGTACCGTCTCAACATAAGGGGCACTCTAATGTATATTATTTAGCGATGTCCGTCTGTCTGTTGAAATGGCGATTTTCTCAAAATTATTTTTTTAACAGAATTTTTTTTATAAATTTTGTTTATAAAAATTTTTTTCTTAATTTTTTTTTATAATTTAACGTTATGGAACTTTTCGAATTATAATTGGAATCTTTGAATTACAATCTATCATTTTCGAATTATAATTGATCTTTTTCGGATTACAATTGATCTTTTCGAATTACAATTCTTTTTATACCCACCACTTAGTGATAGAGGGTATATATAAGTTTGTCATTCCGTTTGTAACTCATCGAAATATCGGTCTGGGACCCCATAAAGTATATATATTCATGATGCCCGATCGATTTTAAGACATTCTAGCGATGTCCGTCTGTCTGTGGAAAATGCTCTCGCGGACAAAATATTACACAGCGATGACTGAAACTTAACATATATATTGGAAGTTCTCCCGAGAAGTTTGGTATTGCATTTGAGCGATATCGGTTCAGCGGTTCAAAAGTTATGAATGAAAATGTAAGCACACCTCAAAAATTTCAGTACATTCAACATAACCTAAAAATACAAAATGCTTTAATTCAGCTTCTGGTTGACATATGTGAACATAATTGAACAACAAATGGTATTTAAACAAGTACGAACATATTTTTTGACAATAAAAAAAAAAAAAGCGGATTTTTTTTTAACAAAATTTTTTTTTGCGGAAATTTTTTTTGTCAATTTTTTTTTTCAAAAGTAATTTCCTTTTAAATAAAGTTGTTTGCAATAATCTTTTTGAAATTGTGGAGGGTATCACTACATTCGGCAAGGCCGAATTTAACTTTTTCACTTGTTTTTAATTAAAATTGATCATTTTCGAATAACAATTAGAATCTTCGAATTGTAAATGTAATTTTCGAATTACAAATGGAATCTTTAAATTACAAGAAGAATCAGCTATTATCTTGAAATCTAGCCCCTTGAAAATTTTAACTCATGGCACTGCTTTTTAGTCTTGATCTTTTTTCGAATTACAATTGATTATTTACAAATTACAATTGATCCTTACGAATTACAGTTGATCTTTTCTAAGTAGAATCTTCGAACTACAATTAATACTTTTCGAATTTCATCTGTAAATGGTGTGTAACAATCTAGCACCTATTTTCTTGAAATTTAGCACCTTGACAATTTGAACTTTTGGCAACACTACTTATGACTCTCTTGAAGAGAGTCTCTTCACTATTTTTCTAATGAGAGTCCAATAAGAGAATTTTAATAGTAAACAAAAATTAATATGAATCTTTAAAATTTGAAGATACAAAATATATAAAACACTTGTATTATAACTTCTTTTAATTTTAAAATATTAAGCCTAAATAATTAAAAAAATATTTAGTTTAATAAATATCTAAAACATTTTTTAAAGCGGCATTAACAGGTTTTTATTGCATGCTTTTGTATAACAAAAACTAGCAAATTTATACAGTTATCTCTTTTTCTCTTATAATAAGTCCAGTAAATATTAAATATTAAAAGAGTATCAAAAATCTAGGCGAGGCTTTTTGTTGTATTTAATACATTCACACCAGGGATGTTAAAGTTGGTACAATTGTACTTTTTTTGGTACATTTTGACCTTCAAAAGTACCGTGGTACTACCGCGACTCATTTGGTACAATTTTAAAATTTCTTTATAACTCATCGAAAAATCGGCAAAAGACCCCAGCTTTTTTTCTTTACTTAAAAAAAATGCTCACAAAGGTACTAAATTAGGGTTTCTAAATTCCCGGACTTTTTCAATTCCCGGGAAATCGTTTTAAAAAAATCGTATTCCCGGGAATTCCCGGGAATTTTTAAATTATAACAAATTTTAAACTTTACCATATAAAAATTGTTATATTACAAATTATGGTCGTATTTTCTAATTTAAAACCATTTTCGATGTATTCTTTTGTAAAATAGTTTTACTAACCTCTAAAATATACGTAGAAAGTTCATAAAATCTTTTTTTTTTTAGAAATATTGGACATTATTATAGTTTCAGTATTTGCATTGAGTTATTTCCACTCCATGCAAAATTGTTCACTATTCGGAAATACCTGCTTTTGCATCCAATGCTGTTTTTATAACTTTTTGGGAATTTTTCTAATTTTGACTTCGCCAAACGTAAGAAAATTATATCTTGAAGATATATATTTAATTAAACTTTCGAATTATTAAAATTAATCGGTTTAAGGCATTCCGGCCAAAATGAGAACATTAATGTACTATATAGCAATTGTAACGACGTATTTTCACTGGTTGCTGGAATAGAACTCGGCCAAGGTTCGTTACAAAATATTTTTTTTTTCACGGCCGATAGATATCAGGCTTTTACTTCATATATAAAATTTTAAGCTGAAAACCAGGTTTTTGTATATATTTTTTAAAATACGATATTTTTGTTTAAGCACTATAAAGATTGTTGTTCTGAATATGAAATACTAAATTTCGTAAAGAAGAAATCATTGGAATTTTAAATTAAGAAAACTTTTGCCAATTTGCAACCAACATTTGAAGTGAAATTTGATTCCGTATTTTGTCACGCAATTGATTAAAGAAAAATAATTATTAGGCCTAAATAATATGCAAGCTGAAGCATATCCTCACTAGTTTTTCTTTAAACATTTTAATTCTTTCAAAGTTTTAATGCCATTTTTATTAAATCATTTAAGATGGTGTTAAAAATGTGTAAATTAAATATATTTTTATTAAAAATTTAGCGACGATTTCCCGAAATTTCCCGAAGAAAAAATCCCGGGATTTTAAGAAAAATATTTCCCGGGAATTCCCGGGAAATTTTTCCCGAATAGAAACCCTAGTACTACTGCTACACCGATTTTAAACCCTTGTTTTGAAACAGATTAAAAAAAAAAAAATATAATTTAGAAAAAGGTCGAAATACTTAGAAGAGATTAAAGTAGTTTTCAAATGAAATTTTTCTAAATTTTTTTTACAAAAAAAGAAAAGGTATCAGAATTAGACAAAAAATTCTTACTCACTTTTATCGAACAAAAAGTTGCAGAATTTTTCACGGAAGTATCAGTCAGTTATTTATAGACAATTACACAGTGCAACAGCACATTTAGGGCCTCATCCAAACCAATACAGTATGAAAGTACTTATGTGTAGTAGTAAAAACCCCAAAGGGTTTAGCTCTGTAACGTCTCAATTTTTTTTATAGCCCACTGAATTTTTCAGTTTTTTTCAAAGGCGTTGGAAAAAAGTCGGAAAAACTAATGTTAATGTTCTTTTGAACTTTAAATAGTGTTTGAATGTCTTCAATAGAATTTTATGGGGAACATTTTTCTAGAGTACGCTAAACCTCTATCTCCCGTTTTAATGGGTCATTTACGTATGTTTTTTAAGAAATGGCTCAGAAACCTACTAAGACGTGCGTTTAAAGGGTTAAAATGTTCCACGATTATTTTCAGCATCAAATTTTACTGGGGGTTACTGAAGGCAGAAAGTTCGACCGGTATACGAAAAATGCATAAAAAAGGTTAATTGTAAAGTATCATTAACTTTATATATTTTTTTCTATATATTTTAGTTATACAATTGTATATAATTTCTGGCAAAAATATAAAAAAATTAATGACACTTTACAATTTATATTTTTTCTGCATTTCCCTTATACCAGTCGAACTTTCTGCCTTCAGTAACCCCTAGTAAAATTTGATGCAGAGTATATTCGTAGAACATTTTAACCCTTTAAACGCAAGTCTTAGTAGACTTTAGAGCCATTTCTTAAGAAAAGTACTTAAATGACCAATAAATACGGCAGATAGAGGGTTAATATATTCTAGAAAAAAATTCCCCATCAAATTCTATTGAAGACATCCAAACACTATTTTGAGCTCAAAAGAACAGTTACATTATTTTTTGCGTCTTTTTGCAAACGCATTTAAAAAAAAGTAAAAATTTCAGTGGGCTATAAAAAAATTTGAGACGTTAGAGAGCAAAACCCATTGGCGTTTTTACTACTACACACAAGTACTTTCAAACTGTCTTGGTTTGGTTAAGGCCCTAAGAAATGACCCTTCAATTGTGTCACAGTGTTATTGAAGATAGTATTAATTGCAGACTTTGAGACCTTTCATCTTTAAAAGATTTCTGAGATATTGATACATTTTTCGTGTTTACGCACTCAGATACATTTTTCCTGTCGAAAAACTCTAAAATTCTTAGTGTTTTTCCTATAGATAAAGTATCGAAAAAAGAGAAATTTTTCTGCAGAATAGAAATTGATCAAAAACGCCCCTGGAAAATGTTTTTTTTAATTTGTTTGCATTTTTTTGGGGGGGGGGGGGGGGTGGTATAGAGATTCAGTAAAACCGAACTAAGAGCCGAGTCACAATTGGCACCACATTCGGTAACCACAAAATGTTTTCATACATTTTGTATGAAAAGCAAAAAATCGCTTTGTGGTCGACCACACTGCCGCCAGAATAGATTCTATTCTATTTTTGTAGTGCTCTCTCACCACCCTCTCAATTTTCTCAAATTTGTATCAAGTAGCGTTGCCATATGTTCAACAAAATATGATAATTTTCCAATTGGAGTTAATATATTGTGTGTGTGTTGCACACAAGAAACATTGTATAAATGTTTTTATAGGATAACAAAAGAAAAAAAATAGATGTGTGAGTGATATCAGCGTCTTTTCTTTATAAAATGTGTCCGGTCGTCTGTCGCTTAATTTTAATGCGTCGCTCTCTCTTTTGCAGTGGTTCGTCGTCGGTGGTGCCAATTGTGACTGGGCTCTAACACTCATTTGTTGTTTTTATTAATTTTAAAAAATGGTACCGTGAGGGTCCAAAAAGTACAATTTTTTTTGGAAAGTTGGTACAAAATTGAAAACCCCATTTAACATCCCTGATTCACACATACAGTTGTAGTTTTATACTCTTTTACTCTTATTACCGAAAAGCCGATATGTTTTGTCAACGTAATCGTTTGTCACCACTCAGAAAATTTTTTATTCATTCCAAAAGTTTCGAGTAGTAAGCTACGTTTTGTGTGTAGAGTTTTTTTATGTTGTTGGCACTATAAAATATTTTAAAGAAAAAAAAAATATTTAATTTTTTATAAAAATAATTTGAATTTAATATAATTCTTTAAAAATTTCAAAGTGAAAACTTAAAAAATAAAGTTAATAACGTGAAAAAAAGATTTTTCAAAAGCCACTTGAAAGAAAAAAAAATTAAAAGAAAAGTATAAAAAGAAGCAGAAAAACCGGTGGTCGTTTTTTTATCTAACGTTACGCTTTAAAAGTATATTCGTTGTCTCAGTCTGTCTTTTATACTGTTAACGTAATTTCTTTTATATTAAGAAAAAATAAAATTATAAAAGATTTTTAAAATAAAATCTCAAAAAAGGTGCTAACTAAAAAAAAAGAAAATAAAAATACTTGTTAAGTTTAAAACAAGTGCTAAATCCTTTGTTGTTCATAAAGTTATAAACAAAACCTAAACAAAAATGACCACCAGCATTCCACAAGGCACTTTATTGGATGTGCTAAAGAAGAAAATGCGTCAGACCAAAGAAGAAATGGAAAAATATAAAGATGAATGTGAGGAATATCACAAACGTTTGCAACTCGAAGTTGTAAGACGTGAAGAAGTAAGTTTATGAATTAGATTAGATATTATTAATTATATCTCCAAAATATTAATAGAAAATATAATAGAATTTAAAAGTTTATTAGAACTTTTATTAAATGAAAATCATAGGTTTTTATAGATAGGGTTTCTTTAATATTTCATTACTTAAAGAGAGACAAGGATAACTGTATAATTGTATTTTTGCAAAAAAAAAAAAAAAGAGAAACAACTCAAAGAGTTATTAAATTATGCTCATTTAAGAAAAGGGCTCTTTTATTAGAACTCTCTTTTTTACATTGTTGTAAAAAGAGCATACATAAATTTAAAATAAAACAGGGTGATTCAGTCATAAAAATATTTCTTCAAAATGATGAAAAAAAATTATCTTTTAAATTTAAAAAAAGGTTGTTTATAAGATCTTAATTTTTTTGAAAGTAATTAAATTACAATTTAGCTAACCATTATTTGTTTTTACTTTCTATTTTTTTTTTCAATTCCTCTTTGTTAAATTTAAATTTATTATTGTTGTTGGGGGTGTTTTATACCTATCACATTTTGTTTTCATGTGTGTAGTAGCTGTTTGGACAGCGCCAGCCAGCCAGCTCATTCAAAAATAAAAAAGTAAAATGAATTCTTTACCTTTTACGGCCATTTATTTATTTCCTTTTATTATAGATGGGACACATTAAACCATGTTTGTATCATGATTAAAAAAAAGTTCAATGTTGTGTATTTTTATTTTCAATTTCATTGTGTTACACGTTCTCCCCTTAGTTTATTTTTTTTTAATTTCGCTATAATTGGCGTTGATTTTATTTTTTTCAATGTTATTTGAGTATTGAAAATGGACAATTTAAATGTTTATTTGGTCATTGTTAATCATTTGACAAATATTTGATAGTTAATAGTTAATTTAAAAACTTTACTATTGTATATTAAGGAATTTTTAAATGTTGATTTTATTAGGTCAAAGGTCATTAATTCATTTAGGAAATATTTTTTTGTTTAATTTAGCGAAGAATTGACAATTTTATATGTTTCTTCTTAAAATTGAATTGGATACAATTTCTTGAAATAGCAATACCAAACTTTTTCATTGTTACACCCTCTACTTACATGGGCGGTCTTTTAATGGGCACCCAGAGACTCTTTAAATTTACATATGCCGTAGTCAGTGTCTCCATTTTAGCATATTTTCTGCTAGATTTAGCAGATAAAGTTTGGTAAAAGCAGATTTCCTTTAAAGAAATCTGCTAACTGCTTTTTTAACATATTTCTTTTTGTAAAAATTAGATTTTGGCATATTTTATTGAAATTTTATACAATATCGTTTTTTGTATCTGCTAGATTTAAAAAATTTATCTGCTAAATCAATTTGTCTGCAAGATTTATCACTTCATCTGCTAGATTTAGCAATTTATCTAATGGTGTTTTCTGATTTTTTTTTTGCCTTTTTAGGGTATACATTTTTAAAATGTTTAACTCTCACCTTCAAATATTTGCATTTTATTTGACTGGAATATAACTAGTGTTTGGGAATTCCCGGACTTTTCCCTGGAAATTTTCATTATTAATATAAATCATAAAAAACATTAAAATTTGACTAAATTTTTATAAAAAAGAGTTTTATTACAGATAAACAAGTAATTAAAACATAAAAAATCAAAAAATAAAAGTAAAAAATCCCGAAATACAATACAACAAAACAAAAAAAAAATACTGCAAATTTGTCCCCCACAAAAAATTGCAAAAAAATTATAAAAATCGCAAAAAACTTTAAAACTGCGTTATTCGAGCAAAAACTAATATAGTTGGCAGCACTTTTAATATTTGTTCTGGAAATGTAAATTCTAGGTCAAAATTTTTTATATTTTTTTTGACAGTCTTAGCAAAATTATCATTTTTTGACTTTCTAAGTTATTTCATGATATTGTTATACTTTTTACACTTGGTCAGTTTTGCTATGAATATATATTTTGCATTGTTCTTCCAAATAGAAAAACTACAAAAAATAGCAAATGTAATTGTACCTGTATGTAAAAAAATATTAAAAATTAAATTAAAATAAACGTTTTTTATGTAAAATGGTTTATATTATAAAATTCCCGGATTTCCCGGGAAAAATTAAAAAAATTCCCGGGAATTCCCGTCAGTCTTTTCCCGGGAATTCCCGGGAAATCCGACCCGGGAATTCCCAGACCCCAAACACTAAATATAACACAACATACAGCAATATAGCCCTGTATTTTTTTAACAGCGATTATTTCAATTTCAAACCCATGATTTTTTACGGGGAAAAAGGTGCAACATTTTTGCACTTTATAGGGCAGACATTTTTAGAAAAAACAAGTAAAAAAGTTAAAGCCGAATTAAAGCATTTTGTATTTTTAGTTTATGTTGAATGTACTGAAATTTTTTAGGTCTGCTTCAGTGTTGCCACCTCATGTGTAATTACACATATCATGTGTAATTTTTTTTTTCATGTGTAGCCCATGTGTAATTGTCTGCATGTGTAATTCATGTGTAATTTGAAATTTATACTTTTTGGAGCATTTTTTTCATTATTTGGTTTAACAAAACTTTGAGCAGATTTTTCTGCAGAAATGGATATTTTAACGAAATTCTCTGTCATTCAGTTTTAAAAAATAACAGTTTTTAATTAATTTGCTGATTCTGTTTGCTGAGTTTACAAAAATAGTTTTGTGAACATTTTATGCATATGAGAAGAAAGGCCTTTTTAATACCTATCCAACGGTGGCATAACCTTGTAAAAATTCGGCTTCGCAAAATTTGTTTTACTGAAAATATGTAAATTTTGGGGGATATTTATGTGAAGACATAGACCTACGATATCCATATGAATACGAAAAAATCTTTATCAAATTTAAGTCGACACGTATTTTTGCTCTAGACGATATTCCTCTTAGTTCGGGAGTTATCAAAATTTTCCCGAAGGTCTTCGTTGTTTCATAAGGGGACAACGAAATTTTTAAACACTGATATGACCGATAAGCCGAGACACCCCACCCTTAAATCGTCTCTTTTATATATAATTTAATTTTCAGACAAATCGGTTCATAAGGGTTGAAAGATTTTCAATTGTTTGTTATCATTAGTATTTTTCTAAATTTTATTAAAAAAAAATTGACGATTTGAAAAAAAAAAGAAAAAATACAACAAACTGTTTCTGTGAAATAAGCAACCTTTTCTTCCGTTTTTTTGTCCTTAAAATTTAGCAATATTTTCGTTTACGTTTAAGATGTTGAGATTTTTCATCAAGTCTGCAGATTTTTCTTTTTTAATCAGCATGGTTTTCGATTAAAATGAGCAGATTTTCAGCTGAAATCATTATATTTTTTTGCTGTTTTTCTTCTGATTTGACTTAGATTATCCAGACAGAAATTTCGCAAAAAAATACTTTGGTTAACCGTTAAATTTTGAAAATTTACAAAAAACAAGTAGAAAAGTTAAATTCGACTTGGCCGAATCTATGAATACCCTCCACAATGCCCATTTTATGTGATAATAAATTTTCTAACGTGAAAAAAATAACAGTTTTGATCAGAAATATTTTATTTTGTCTAAAAATTTTTTTTTTAGTAATTTTTGAAAAAAAATATAATTTACTAATTTTTTTTTTGAGTGTAAAATTTTTTTGAGTGTATTTTTTTTTTTTTTTGGTATAAAAATATTTTTGAGGGACAAAAATACGTTGTAAAATATTTTTGTAACTTACCAATGTTTTTAAAACAGGTTTAACGGGTTTTCAACACATGAATTTAAGGTGAAGCTAATCTGAAATTCACGGTTTTGCTAATACCTTTTGAACCACTGGACCGATTTGGCTAAAGTTCAATACAAACGAGGCTGGAGGAACGCAAAATATATATGCCAAGCTTCAGCATTCTCAGAATTACCGTTCGAAAGTTATAGTGCTTTTTATCTCAAAAATTCACGAAAAACCCTTGCCGAAATTCAGTCTTTTGCTCATAACTTTTGAACCACTGGACCGATTTCGCTGGATTGCAATACCAACCTGACCAGGTAAATGCCCAACATATATGCCAAACTTCAGGAGTCTCCGTTAAGTCTTTCAAAAGTTAGCGTGTTTTCAACAGACAGACAGACGGACGGACGGACGGACGGACATCGCTAGATCGTCTTAAAATCGATCGAGGATCATGAATATATATACTTTATGGGGTCCTAGACCAATATTTCGAGGTGTTACAAACGGAATGACAGACTTATATATACCCTCTATCACTAGAGTGGAGGGTATAAAAACCTTACTGAAAAAAGCATGTGTAATTTCATGTGTAATTTTGGCATGATCCATGTGTAATTTGTGATTTCATGTGTAATTTTGGCATGACCCATGTGTAATTTACGATTTTGTTGGTGGCAACACTGGTCTGCTTACATTTTCGTTCATAACTTTTGAACCGCTGAACCGATATGGCTCAAATGCATTACCAAACTTCTCGGGAGAACTTCCAATAAATATGTTAAGTTTCAGTCATCTCTGTGCAATATTTTGTCCGTGACAGTATTTTCCACAGACAGACGGACATCGCTAGAATGTCTTAGAATCGATCGGGCATCATGAATACATATACTTTATGGGGTCCCAGACCGATATTTCGATGAGTTACAAACGGAATGACAAACTTATATATACCCTCTATCACTAAGTGGAGGGTATAAAAACACGATATATTTATAAGGGTTGACATGTTATTTTTAGAAAAGAACACAAAAACATAATTTTTGCGGCAAAACGCAAAAAGGCACATTTTTTGCCAGAAAAAGGAACACCATAAAATTAAGCTTAATCAGTTAAATTTTCTTTATACAAAAACTGCCGCGAATTTATCACAGAAAACCTGTCTATGAATTGCATACTTTTTCTAAAGAAAAATGTCTCACAACTGTTTCAAAAGAAAAATGTCTCTGTTTTTAAAGAAAGAAATATCTCGAAATCTAATACCCTGTTCTTACTTACAGCTAAAAATTGTTTTTAAGAAAATATTTTTGACTATTTCTTTATGTTATTACAGTTTATGTATTTACAGATTAAAGCTGGATTACTCAATGCTCCGTTATAAAATAACTCTCCGTTAAATTTAACTTTTTCATACAAATTTTGACATAAGGCTCGTTTAAATCAGCAGTTAGCAGCTAACTTTTGAGTAATCCGCCCTAAAACGAAAAATGTTGCTTAAAACAGTTTTTAGCTGTAAGTGAGCACAGGGTAAAAGACTCTTCTTTAAAAGAAGTTTTCCTTACGGAGAACTGGTAACAATAAACGTCGTTTCATTGTATCGAAACAGACCAACGATTCTGTTGGAAACCAAACTTACGACCCCCCAAGTTCAAAGGATAGCACACAACTAACTAACCTACAAGGGCCCCTTGATATCATTCACAATGTAAAAAAAAAAGAAACTTTTGAAAAATTAATTTTGGTAAAAGAAATGGTGTAGATTTCCAAAGCTTTTGTTTTAATAATACAATGGATCACTTTAAATCAAAAGGGCTTATTTAATGCCTTTGATGTTAAAAGATATGTAAAAAGTTGTATAAGTTAGTACTTTAACTAAATTCAATGCATTAGATTTAAAATCTGAATATAAATTTAATTTATAGCAATTAGGATAAATAGACTTTTAAAAAGTTATTTCAACTTTGAACTTAATTGATGTTTCTAATTTTTTTATTGTTATGGTCTTTCGATCTGAATATATATTTTTATTTATTGCAATTGAGATAAATATTATTTTAGAAGAGTATTTGAAATTTCCAGCAAAATTTTCTGTTCCAAATAATCGGTTCTAGAACCCATCATATCACCCTGCAACCGATTCCACTTAACATTACAGCATTAATGATTTTTGTTTGAAATTGTTCCAAAAGCAATCGTTTTTTAGAGCAAGTAGTTTTTTTGAAATATAATTTTACATAGAAAATTTTGTTGTGATTATTGTAGCATATACTCCAGAATCTTTTGTAATTGGAATCTATTCTATCTATTGTAATTTAAAGATTCCAAATGAAATTTTATAAAGATCAATATAATTTCGTAAAATATAAATTTTATCAACTAAATTTCAATTGATATTTTTCGAATTACAATTGATCTTTTTCAAATTAAAATTGGTATTTCACGAATTACTACACACAATTTTTTTTTCCATGAACGATTTTCATAGTATGTATTTATGAACAAATTCATACAATTTATTAACTTTTTCATAATATTTATAAACTTTTTCATAGTATTTATGAAAAATGTTAAAAATTCTTAAATTTCACATATTATGATTTATTCATAAATACTATGAAAATGTTTATAAATATTATGAAAATGTTAATAAATTGTATGAATTTGTTCATAAATACTATGAAAATCGTTCATGAAAAAAAAAATTTTTGTGTGTATTAATCTTTTTCAAATTACAATTAGGGTCTTTGCATAACAATTGGAATTTTTTGAATTAAAATGGATATTGTTTAAATAACAATTGATATTTTACGAATAACAATTTATCTTTAACGAACTACAATTGATCTTATTTGAATTAAAATTGACATTTTTCAAATAACAATTGATTTTTATGAATTACAATTGATCTTTTTCAAACTCCAATCTGAACCTTCAAGTTACAAATTGAATTTTTGAATTACAAATGGAATTTTCGAATTACAAATGGAATATTCGAACTACAAGTAGAATTTTTGAATTATAAATAGAATCTTTGAATTTAAAAATGAAATCTATGAATTGCAAGTACAATCTTTAAATTATAATTGATCTTTTTTAAATAACATCTGTAAATGGTGTAGTAGACATATTGCTATTAAAATTATTTACAGTTCATTAACTTCAATTAATAACATTCTCAAAATTTTAGGCATTTTTTCGGGTTTTCCTAAGGTATAATACAATAGATTAAAACAACAGTTTTCTTCTACTATTTACACAAATTGGCTTATTTTTTTAAATTAAACGGTTTTTTTATTAATGATAATTTTGTCTCGTTTTTTTTATGAATATAGACAAAGCTAAAAATGTTTTTTAAATAAATATTATGCAAAAAACAAAGCTGTTTAACAGTTTTTTTTATACTTCTTCATTCTCTCATATAATTTATTATCAATAAACAAAAAAAAAAAACACTCTGTTGCTCATCATCATAGACTAACGTACAAAAACGAAAATTAGTTTTATCATGTAGAAGAAAAAACAACAAAAAAAAATTTAAGAACTTTTTAATATTTATTTAACGTAAAACAAAAAAATGTATATGCTCATTTATTTGCTCATATATTTATATTTTGGGTTTTGGCTGGCTATCTGTATATAGTGTATAAAGTGCCTGCCTGAACATTTTAAGTTCCAAATTTTGCCCCATGGCAACGTTGTTTTTGTGTACACACTACATAGACTATACTACACTTCACTCCCTTTTTGTCAATGAGTTTTTTTTTTCAAAATAAATATATTTGTATATATTTTGTATACTTATGTTTGTATGGTATCTATACAAAACACAATTCACTTATATCCCCAGCTTGTTATAATGATGACGTAATTTTATACTAGCATTTTAAAAACATGCCTCTTAACAACAACAAAAAATAAAAATGATAAAATAAAAAGAAAACTTAAAACATCAAAGTATGAGTATTTAGATTAATAAAGATGATTTTAAAAGAATTAACATTTTTTTTAAATTATTACGGATTGTAGATTTAAATAAACTAACGGTCGTATTTGCAAAAAAAGGGGGATTATTAAATATTCACTTGTTTGTTCCTTATAATAATAATTATAATAATAATGCTAATAATAATAATGATAAATAATAATGATAATTAATAGTAATAATCATCTAAACTATCTACAGATGTAATTCGAATAAGATCATTTGTAATTCAAAAAAGATCTATTGCAATTTAAAGATTCTACTTGTAATTCGAAGATCCCTTTTGTAATTCGAAGATATCATTTGTAATTCATAGATTTCATTTCTAATTCTAAGATTTTACTTGTAATTCGATTACAAATTCAATTGTAATTCAAAAATTATATTGCCATTTAAAAATTCAACTGCAATTTGAAAAAGATACATTTTATGTGAAACAAGTAAAAAAATTAAATTCGGCCTTGCCGAATGTAGTAATACCCTCCACAATTTCAAAAAGATTATTGCAAAAAACTTTATTTAAAAGGAAATTACTTTTGAAAAAAAAAAAATTTTTTTTTAAAAAAAATTTCCGCGAAAAAAAATTTTGGTAAAAAAAAATCCGCGATTTTTTTCTTTTTTTGTCAAAAAATATGTTTGTACTTGTTTAAATACCATTTGGTGTTCAATTACGTTCACATATGTCAACCAGAAGCCGAATTAAAGCATTTTGTATTTTTAGGTTATGTTGAATGTACTGAAATTTTTGAGGTGTGCTTACATTTTCGTTCATAACTTTTGAACCGCTGAACCGATATCGCTAAAATGCAATACCAAACTTCTCGGGAGAACTTCCAATAAATATGTTAAGTTTCAGTCATCTCTGTGCAATATTTTGTCCGTGACAGCATTTTCCACAGACAGACAGACAGACGGACAGAAGGACATCGCTAGAATGTCTTAAAATCGATCGGGCATCATGAATATATATACTTTATGGGGTCCCAGATTGATATTTCGATGAGTTACAAACGGAATGACAAACTTATATGTACCCTCTATCACTAAGTGGAGGGTATAAAAAGATTAATTGTAAAAGATGAATTGTTGTAATTCGAAAAATATCAATTGCAATTAGCAAAAGATCATTTGTAGCCCGAAAAAGATTAATTGTTATTCGAAATAGATCATTATAATTCGAAAAAGATTGATTGTAATTCATAGATTACAATTGTAATTCGTAAAAAATCAATTAAAAATTAAAAAAAAGATCAATTTAAATTTGAAAAAGATCAATTTTATTTTAAAAAATTTCAATTGTAATTCGAAAGAGATCCATTGTTATTTGTTCAAAGATTTCAATATAAACTGAATTTCAATTAAAAACATTTTTTGTCGAAACTTTTATTTCATAAATTTTTTTTAGCGATCAGTTCGATCCTAAGACATTCTAGCGAAGTCTGTCTGTTGTAATGGCAATCATTATATTACGCAGATATGACTAAAACTTATTATATTTACTTGTTGTTACCCATAGAAATTTAAAATTGCATTTCTGCGACACCAATTCAGCGGTTGAAAAGTTATGAACGAAAATGTAAGAAAACTTCAAAAATTATTGTATATTCCACATAACCTAAAAATACAAAATGCTTTTATTTGGCTGTTGGTGGACAACAAAAACTTGTTATCGGTTAAGCAGTTCAAATGTTATAAACGAAAATAAAGGAAATACACGCCACATAACCAAAAATTCCCATTATAAACCACCCTTTCCGATATTCACACAAATCTTTGACATTCACACAAAATTCATGAAACTATAGTTTAATGATACTATATAGATGATTCTATGAGGCATGCATGTCACAGACTCAATTCCGTTTGGATTTGAAAAAAGTGGTTTACTCGTAAAATGCAAAGCAAATATTTTTTTTTTTCAGAATGAAACCACTTTTATGCAATTCAATTCCACTTTGAATTTTAAAAGTGATTTCATTTCGAAAAAAATAATATTCGTTTTGCGTTTTACGAGTAAACCACTTTTTTCAAATCCGAACGGAATTTAGTCTGTGACATGCCCCTATAGTATCATTATCAAACCTGATTATAATTTAAGCATTTATGCACTTATTTTCCATATAAAAATGTTGCCCGACATTCAAAAAGATAAATCCAATCACTTCATGTTTGGAATTGGGACCCATTTTTCGAAAAACAATGTCCTAGTCGGTCTTGACCGACTATTATTTTTTAGTTTTTTTTATTGATTACTTAAAATTTCTATCAAACTGTATGTTTCTTTAAAATATTTGTCTAATTCAATTAAAAACGGTTTTTGTTTTAATTTGTTAAATTAAAAAATTACTGTTAATTTATAAAAATCCACCAAAAACAAAAAAGAAATAAACCTTCTGTATTACCGCTAATTTCCCCTATGTCCTCGTGCGAACTTTAATCAAACTAATCAAATAAAGAATTTGACATGAAATACAGTTCACGATAATGATGTAATATACAACGATTGTTTTTATGAGTTTCCATAATTTACAACTAGGCGCCAATTTAAACATAAAATGTTTGCATACTTTTAGGTGTTACAAAAAAGCATAGTTTTTTTTTTCAATTTTCTATTACAGCTTTGCAACTAAGGATACCAACTGAAAATATATGTGCACGAAAAAAAAATCTAACAAATATTTCTTTAATTAAAAAGAGAGCATTTTTATCCCAGTAGGGCTTAGTTTTCTATAAAAAAATCTCAATTAAATTGGGCTTCCTTTTAGGCTTTACACTAGGGTTTTCATATTATATTTTCTTATATTTAATATTTTGGAGCATATCTTTGAGTATTTATTTTAAGGTTTAAGTATTACCATTAAGTTTAAACTTAAGTTATTTGTTATTATAAACATATATATTTATACATACTTTACCTTTTTGAAACATATAAATTTTAGGCTGAATCTGAAGTTGCTGCTTTGAATCGTCGTATTCAATTGCTCGAAGAAGACTTGGAACGTTCAGAAGAACGTTTGGGTTCCGCCACAGCTAAGCTCTCTGAAGCTTCCCAAGCTGCTGATGAAAGTGAACGGTTAGTATTTCCCATTTCAATGCGAATTGTATTGAAATATTTTTTATTATTCTTAATTTTATTTAAATTTTTAAAATTCAAAGAAAAAATAAGTTTAAATTTTAAGTTATGGTGAAGGGTTTTATGGTTTTATTTTTTAATCTTCCAAATTCAGAAGTTTTCTAAATATTATATAATTATGAAAAAATTAGGATACGAAAGGCTCTTGAAAATCGTACAAATATGGAAGATGACAGAGTAGCTGTTTTGGAAGCCCAATTATCTCAAGCTAAGTTAATTGCAGAAGAAGCTGATAAAAAATATGAAGAGGTATTAAAAAAAATTGAAACAAACTTCTTCTTTATTTTGAATAGGGTATTAGGGAAAGAGGTTTTATTTTATTTTTTTTTCATTTTGAAATATTTTTTTTAGTTACTTTGAGGTTAGGGTATATTCTGGGTAATGCTCTCTTTTTTTGTAACAAAAAAAGGTAAAAAAAACACTTTTGTTATAATGCTCCTCAAAAGTGGTTAATATTTAAATTTAAGTTTTATTAAAACAAATTGTATAAGTTTATACTTTCTTTAAAAAAAAATGTTGACTGGATAACAAAAAAGGTTTGAATTCTTTTTTGGTATTCATAATGATTTTTTTTACCAAAAACTTTTTTATATTAAGGTTTTAAAATCTTTATGAATACCGTATTTAGAATTTCTTAAGTATTCCTTTTTTAACAGGTCTATTTTTTAATGTTATGACTGGCTAACACTGTCATTACTCCTTATGATGAATTCGTCATAATATCAATATTTGGCTAAACAAACATAATAACAAAAAATTCGAATTTATTTGTAAAATTCTATGATCGCCTCGATAGCAGGTGTTAGAATTGACAAATAAAAATTTAAATGTTTTTGATTTTTATGAAAAAAATGTTGATATTATATCGAACTGGTCATAAAATAGTCTTATAACAATCATAATTTTCGTTAGTTATTTTTTTTTTAAAGAAAGTCTAGTTTGTAAGTTTTTTTTTTTGAAAAATATTGTAATATTTTAGTTTTATTATAAGTTTATTTACAAATAATTGTAACAATTATCTAATTTACTTATGTATTAGGCATGCAACAATATTTTTAAACGATTACTTTTACAATTTCCCTTGGCAATACGATATAATATGTTTTCTTTATTACATTCAAATTCCTATGGAATGTTTATTTAACAAATTATCCTAACTTCCTACCTTCAGCTATTTTTAGTAAACACATTTTAGAGCTGTGAAATGATTTCCCATTTAAATCTCTTGCCAGTTTTTATTTAGAGATTGTTGCACACCTAAGGTTTATGTCTCCTTAAGTCACTATAATTTAAGTATTATTTTATTTATTTGTATGTTAATTTATGTTATGTGTTAAAAAAACAAAAAATTGCTATAGTTGTTAATTTTTTAAAAGACACATTTTTTTTGAGGGATTTCAAACAAAATGTAATTTTTATTTAAAATTTTAAATGAACGATCCGTCTGTTAAAATGGACTATTAAGTCTGGACTATTTTAAGTCTGAGCGCCATGGACTTGCCTGAAAATTTCCTTATTTTAGGCTTGTATAACCCACCCTCAACTCTCAACCAACAAATATGACACATAGATGTAAAATCAAAGCGGATTTGTTTTCAACTTTTGGTTTTCCCAAGTGTCCGGGCAAATTTTCATTCACATAGGCCTAAAAATTATGTTGTTCAAATTTGAGGCCAATCGAATCGAGACGAACTTTTATTTAAACTTACAGGCCTATTCACAGTTATGACTGGTTACGACTAATTTTATTATTTTCAAACTTCATATTGCCTGTGTTTGTTGTAAACACAATCATAAAAAGTCTCAAAATTTAAAATTATTTGTCAATTTTGAGACGATGTGGGTAGCAGGTCTTTATTATTTTGAAATTTTCAAACAAAATTTGAATTTTTTTATGATTGTTTACAACAACCACATTGAAAAAATTTAGTTATGATTGAGTTATGACATTTTTTGGGAATAGGCCCCTTAATTTGAGTCAAATCTGATTAAAATAACCCGTGGCGCCCTTTGATCAAAATTTTGGATTTTTTTAAAAACTTTTGGATAATTTAAAACTTTAATCAAGGTTGTACGAAAAAAATTTTCAAAAATCTAAAACTTTGATCAAAAGGCGCCATGAGTTGTCCCAAATTCTATAAAAAGGTCAAAGGAAGGGAATTTTGATATTTAAAAATTTTCTTTTGTACATAGAAAAAAAAAACGAAATTTCTATTGGAAATTTCAAATAATGATATTTCGAATTTTTGCCATACAAAAAAATTACGGTCAACTGCAACAGAGGCACTTGTTCATGCTTCGAGCAGTTTGTTATTACATTAGGGCGATATTGGTTCAGCGAATCAAAAGTTATGAATGAAAATCTAAGGGCACCTCGAAATTATTAGTACATTCCAAATAACCTTAAAGTATAAAATCCTATAATATGGCTGTTGGTGGACTTACAGTGTTAAACAAAATTAATTGGGACACTTTAACATTAAATTCAAAAGGGCACATCTCAAAAACGAAATTGAGTATTACAAAAATATAAAAAGTGATATGTAAATAATTTAGCCTTTATGGGCGTCTAATCTGGTCTAGATAAAATGAGTATGCCTCGTGTGTCAAACAGGAAAATGAAATTATTTTAATATATTTTCTCAATGTTTATAGCTCGATTTTTTTTTTTTCAAGTTTACAGTTTTGTATTTTTCGGAAAAATCTGGTAGTTAATTTTCAGTTATCATATAATTTTTGAACTCTCAACTTTTTTATAACTTCAGGAAATATTTTATTGTTTATTTTATTATATCTCAGTGAAGAGTAGTGAAAAAATACACAAAAAAAATATTTTCCTAGTTAATAAAAAATTTGAAGGTCAAAAACTAAAATGTTTACGAAACCGGGTTACTACTCTAACAACACAATCCTGGTCTGTAACTTTTTTTTTGATTGATAAACAAATTGTATGATAACTCAAACTGAACTGATTGTGAACTTGAAAAAATCGAGCTATAAATATTAAGGAACCGGTAACTAAAAAATTTATTAAAATAATTTGATTTGCTAGTTCGATCCTCGTAGCATACTCATTAATTACTCAATCTGGTTTAGATTAGACACAAATACAAGCTAAATAAATTATCTACGTAGAACTTTTTATTTATTTGTTATACTCTATTTCGTTTTAAAGATATGCCCTTTTAAACGAAATAAATAAAAATTAGGTGTCCCTATTATTTCGTGCCCATATTAATTTTTCTATCCCTGTTTGCGAACCTTTCACTCCCCTTGTACACTACAGTGTACACATCTTTAAAAAATCATTAAAAATTAACCCTACAACATTTTTGTGTTTTGTTTGGACAAGATTGATCATTGAAGGGTTATCTTTACGATAGATGTGTTCGGAAAAATAAATTTGCAATCCGGTGGACTCTACATGCAATACTTGTTGGCAAACTGGAAATTTTTCAAATAACGTAAAAAAATTGAAAAACAAAATAAACGTTAAAAGATTCTCAAAATTGAATAATAATCGTACAAGCTTTCTTGAAAGCAAATTTTGTAGAACTTTTCGATACAAAAAATACAAAATTCGAATTTTGGAAAAAATTTCACTCGTTCGGGAGATATTGCATGTGAAAGCTTTAAGTTTGGTTGGATATATCTCCGCTAGACTGCGCGGTAGACCAACGAAATCATCTATGCAAATTACTTTGCATAGATCTACATATCCACAAATTTTGGTAAAGAAATTCCCAGCCAAAAAAGGTCGGTAGTGAAAGGGTTAAAACATTTTCTGCAATAATTTTTTCTCATTCAATATGTTCGGCAAGGTCGAATTATTTTTTTTTTTGCTTGTTTATAGTATTTTTTGTGTACTTTTTAAACAAGTGAAGTTCAAAGTCTTGCACTGGACCCAGAGGATTTATTTTTCAAAGTCTATATTAAATTAAATGTGTCTTTAAAAAAATTATGTCTTAGAAGGAAAATGGCTTAATATTTTAGTTAAAAAATTTGCAAATTTCTTTGTTTTCCATTTATACAAACAAAAAACAAATTACTTAATCACCGTCAACAAATTTTGGATGCGCTAATTATCTACATTTTCAACCACGAATGAATGGCAACGAATCACCAACAACACAACCACTGCACCACCAACATTTTGTCCATGTGTTATTTTGTATATGTATGTTGTCTGTGTCTCTTCCGTATGTGTTTTTGCATCTTTCGTAAACGGATGAATGACAAATGACATCAAATATAAACAAAATGGTTCTACTCTTGCAAAAAACCACACTATTAATCTTGGATGTCTTCTATGGGCAAATTGAAAACGAAATCAATCGACGACACAAATAAAACAGTGCTCGCAAGATCCTTGAGAACCGCGCCCTTGCCGATGAAGAACGCATGGACGCTCTTGAGAATCAATTGAAGGAAGCTCGTTTCCTTGCTGAGGAGGCTGACAAGAAATACGATGAGGTGCAAATTAAAACCACTTTTAAAACTTTACTTAAAGCCGATGCTAGTTGTTCTTCATCTATCACCACCAACATAAATAATAACAATAATGCAAATGCAAATCAATGTGCTACTAATAATGATGATTGTTCTACCACTACTACTAAAACTAATTTAGAATCAAACATCATACCAACTCCAGATAGTTTGCAACAAACTTGATTTATCATTTATGAATATTCATTTCTGTAGAAAACATTTTTATTTTAAAGAAAAAAGAAACATCTTTGTTTTGAAATTTAATTCAAAAACAAAACGAAACTTCTACGATCACTGGATCATTTGATATTGAAGATATTCAAATATTTCATATACTCTTAGTTTAGAGTTTGTTTAAGAACCTAGTGTGCATGCCTTGTTATGCTCTTAGAAAGAAATTTTTAGTGATAAAAGAAAATTTCTTTAAAAAGGAATTACCTACAGTTGTGTTCGAAATAATAGAGACACGAAATAATAAGGATATCTGGCATTAAAATTCAAAAGGTCATATGTTTAAAACGAAATCAAGTATTACAAAAATCTTAAAAGTGTTGTGCAGATAATTTACCTAGCTTTTATCGGCGTTTTATCTGACCAGGTTGTAAAAATAATTTACAATCTGGTCAGATTAAACGCAAATAAAAGATAAATAATTTAACCACATAGCACTTTTTATTTATTTGTAATAATCGATTTTGTTTTAAAGATTTGGCCTTTTAAATTTGAATGCTAGATGTTCTTATTATTTCAAACATAATTGTATTTTCCTTAAGATGTTTGTTATGACGAAAGGAGTTGGTTGGTTTTTCTACTTAAGAAAAATATATACAAAAAAAAAAACAAAAATGATTTAATTGAAAACTTGTGCTGCTAAAAATTTAAATTATTTAAGAATTTTTTTTTATAATTTATATAAAATATATTGTACCGTTGTCTAAAAAAAATTAACAAAAAAAGAAACAAAAATTGTATATATTTGATATATCATTTTAAAGTTTAACAAAAATCAAAAAAATATTGTAATAACTTTAAATCAATAGTTAAAATCTACTAAAATAATGGCAAAGCCTTAAACAATATAAATCAAAATTTTTCTAAAAAACCAGATTATTGAAAAAAATCTATAAAAAATCTATCCATAATATAAAAAAAAAGTTAAAAGTTCAACTAAAATGTCTAAACTGTGCTTAGCACCTTTTTCTTAATCAAAAAAATTATAAAAAACAAAAAAAAAAAAAAAAATCAAAATTTATCTATTATTTTTGTTAATTTATCTTTAAAAAATTTTGTATTTAATTTGTATTTCTTTATTGGTAAAAGTTTATATTTTTATTTTTTTCAATTCTCTATTGTAATTGTCTATATATTTATTCAGAGCATATTTATAAAAAATCTTTTTTTTTTGCTTACTTTATAATTTGAATTTATTTTTTATAAATTAAAATAAGTTTAATTATAAAACAAATTTAAATAAAGATATAAAAATGATCTTCATCTAATGAAAAAGCAAAAAAATATATTGAATTTGTCTTATTTCTTAACATAGTGAGCATTATGCAATTAGGGAGAGAGAGCAAACGAAGAGAGTAATTAAAAATGTTTTAAAAATATAAAATATAAATGTTCTTGAAAGTTTAATAGGGTTTGTAATGAAAATTCTACGTAGGCATTAAAGTATTGATAAAGTTATTTAACAGAAATTGATTTTTATTTTATTATCAATTGTTTTTTTTTTAAGATTTTAGGTAGACATGTTATAAATTTTCTTTAAATGGGTTATGAAGAAAGTGTGTAAATTTTTTAGAATAGTTAAAACTATTTTAGTTTCTATTCGATATTGTTATTTTAAATTTTTTACATTAATGGTTATTCACGTTAGAAATTTTAGTCTTGAAAAATGCGCAATGTCAAAATGGCAAGTTTTTTTGCTTGTTTCTTTGCGAATAAAAGCAATTGTAATTATATTAAAATAAATTGCAAATCTTTCCTTCCAACTACGCATCATATAAAAGGTAATAGAAAAATAAAAATTTTATTAAATTTTTTTTTAAGAAAGTTGCAATATTGCACTTTTGCAAGGGTCAAAAAATTCTGAAGTGAATACCCTGATTTCCAACATAAAAATTAGGACTTTTAAAAAAATGTCAATATCATTATCTTAAGACGCATTACACCGCTCTACAAATCTGAGGTTTGTCGCTGCGTTTTGAATGAAACCAAAAAAAGTTTATAGGTTTTGGTTTCCCGATTCCAAAACGGTCACTAAAATTTTTCTATCACGTCACAATTTTGAGAATCTCGCGGTTAAAGTGTCAAAAAAGGCCCATTTTGGCCAATTCTGAGCGCCTATAAAATAAGATCCTGACATGCGAGTGACTTGATATCAAGCTCATTCGAAAGTGCGTAATTTTCTCTTTAAGACAAAATCTAATTTTCTTGGAATTTAATTTTTTATAATTGTGAAAAAATCATTAGCCACAAGTGCTTTAAATCTAATATTTACGTGTGTATTTGTATGGAAATTTGTTAAAAAACACTGTGTAATTAAACTAAATATTCAAAAAATGGAAGGTTTTTTGTTAATGATTTTTTATCATTTTAGAAAATTAAATTCCAAGAGCATTTTATCTTGTCTTGTAGAGAAAATCACATACTTTTGAATGCGCTTGATACCAAGTCAATCGCATGTCAGGATCTTATATTATAAGCTTTCAAAAAGGGTCCAAAATGGCCTTTTTCGGCACTTTAATCGCGAATTACTCAAAATCCTGACGTGATAGACATATTTGGGTCGCAGATTTGGAATCAGCGCAACAAACACTACCTAAATCACTTACCAGAATCCAATACGCATTTTCATGTTGAGCTGTGTTATTTTTGTTAATTTTGGCAGAATACGAATCTAAAAAATTTCTTTAAGCGAAAATTAGTTTAATGTTCTAATGAAAAGTCAATGGGAACAAATTATCAGATTTTTTTTAATATTTTGAAAAACTGACAAAATTCAAAAACTCTTTTGATATCGTGTTGTTTTAATTTTCAAAATTTTTACCACTGAGCGCCACTTTAAAATTTTCCTGTAGACTGGGAAAAATAAAAAATTATATAAACGAGTGAATGTGTTAAATTCGGCTTTGCCAAATCTTTTACGCACTCCAAAATGGTAAAAAAAAAATAATATATGCCAGGGGTTTTTTTGGGGTTGGGTGGTCAAGGGGAGGGGTTTGTGGACAGCTTCTCTTTTACGATTCACGTCCGCAAAAATGACGGAAAAAAAAATTAGTCACCTGGGTCCAAGTGCAGGACTTTGAACTTCTTTTGACATGAAAATGTCTCATTTGTTTAACAAAAGTAAATTTTTTTTTAATTTTTTTAAGAAAAATTACTTTTTCCCTCGGTCAGATTTTGTTCATTTTTTTTTGTCCGTCTATCAGTCTTAACTTAAAAAGCTAGACTTTCAAATTTTGGCACGAATTTGTGTTGTGTTCATAGGCTCGTTAATTTCGGAAATGGTCAAAATCGGACCCGGGTCAAAAAAATTTCCTTTGAAGAACTAAACGAAACTGTGAAAAACCCACGGCCGTATTCAAAATGAAATTCTAGACACTGTCTAGATACTGTTTAAGGATTTCTTATTCAAAACACATTTTCTTAAACTTTGAACATACGCTGAACATCTCTTGCCTAACTGGCGCCATATTGATTTTGTAAAATGTCAACAACAAATTAAACGCCAAAGAGTTAAAGTTTTTTTAAAACTCTTGCTTTTATTAAAAACAATTTCCACAACTTGCTTTTTTAATTAAACCCATTTTTAGTAAAAAATTAAGATATTTTTTGTGGTTTTTCATAATTTTTTTTGTTTTTTCTTATATGATTGACTAAAACAGGGATGGTCAACTTTTTGTTAAACAGACTTAACTAAAATCATTTTGAATAGACTCTTGAACAAACAGTGAACAAGCCTTAAAAACATTTTAGTTACGAACTCGATCTTCAGGGTGAACAAACCCTGTCTAAATCTTCATTTTGAATACGGCTGCCAGTTTTTATACCCTCCAACCACAGTATGGGGGTATACTCACTTTGTCATTCCGTTTGTAACGCATCGAAATATCGGTCGGGGACCCCATAAAGTATATATATTATTGATCCATGATCGATTCTAAGACATTCTGTGAATGTCCGTCCGTCTGTAGATGGCACGATGCAGTCCAAAATAAAAGAGCTATTCTCCTGAAATTTGGCACGAATATGTTTTATGGTCCTAGGCAGGTTAAGTTCGGAAATGGGCAAAATCGGGCAAGGGGAAAAAAAGTTCCCCCTTGAAGAATTGAACCAACCTCTGAAAAAATACACTTTTTTACATGTTTTTTTGTATTTTTGTTAAATAAATGAAACGTTTCGTATATTTATCGCGATGGGAAGGTGTTCTCAACGCCCCCCGCTGACCCCATCACCCCCCCCCCCAAAAAAAAACGCCCCTGACATTTTTTTTTTACATTTTGGAGGGTATAAAAGATTCGGCACAGCCGAATTTAACACTCCCACTTGTTATGTTATTTTGTTAATTTTTGTTAAATATAAGAAATATTTTTCTGTCAGCAGAAGTTCAAAGTCCTGAACTGGAAATCAGGGGATTAACGACCCCCCCCCCCCCAAAACCCCATCTGCAAATTTTTTTCTTTTAATTTTTTACATGTTGGAGGGTATAAAAGATTCGGCACAGCCGAATTAACACTCTCACTTGTTTTATTTGATATTTTTATGAAATGGTGTAGATTAGAATTGCTTGACCTGATTTGAATTTTAAAATTCTCTTCCCTGGGCAAACACAAATGTTTTATTTATAGCTTCGACTATAATGTAGTTCAATTCAACGGTTAAATTAACAATTTTTGAGTGTTGGTTTCAAATGTATTGTTCTTTTTGGTTTTTTAACCCTTAAAAAAAATTGTTTAATAAAATTTATACGCTTTTTATATACACGAATAATGACGTCAACTTTTTTTGATTGAGTATGAAAAAAACTAACTAATAGATAACAGTGGAAAAAAGTAATAAATGATTTCTTCAAAAACCACAACTTATGCAATAATTGACTAAAAGTTATTCTTAGAAATAACGAAAAATATTTTTTTAAAATATTTTTGAAATATTTCTTAAAATACACATAAATTTAAAATGATTCATACATTCCACACTTCGTGGGACTCCTTATATACTCTATGAAGAGTAGTTTCTTGCAAAAGAAAGCAGTTTATTTTTTAATGAAAATATGTATTTTCAGTTGTATGTTTTATTTCAATTTATGCAAACAATTTTTTATAATATATGTACATGCATATGTTAAATCTCTTTATTTGGCCATGAATGATTGACCACTAGAGCAGCTACACATATAGATAGCCCCGCACAGCAGCTAAAGACAAAACCATTCATTATTAAGTTTTAAAAGTAGCGTAGTACACCACTCTGGGGTTTTTTTTTTTTGGTTTTCATCATAACCAAATGAGTCTTGGTCTCTGTTTGTAGTAAAGGAATGAAATGATTCACTTTTATATAAATTTCACTTTTATTTACAAAAGTGTTAAAATTGTATTTATTTGTTTATTTTTTACTTCATTGATAAAGTAGGTTAAAATTCTCGACTGGCTCTATACGTTATGAATTTTTTTATATATATATACCTATATTTGCAAATAAAAATACCTATATGATCAAATAGCCATTAGTAATGGTTTTGATTCGTTTTTGTAGCAAAATCACCAAAACACAACCCAACACAAATTAAAGTGAAGGAGTGTTATATGCATAATCATGCGAATATATTTAGAGGAGAGGTTTTCTGTTGAATAATAAAGTAATCAGTTGTAGATCAGTGTAGTTCATTTATTAATTAAAATTGACAAGGTGTTAAAAAGTATATTAATATTAATTATAAATAAATTAGATATACTTTAATGGCATTTTTTTGTTATTGTCGTAAACAATGTACTTAGGAATTTTGTTAGGAAGATTTTCTGACCAGTGATTATTTTGTCACTAGATTTGAGTAATTTATTATTATTGAAATTTGATTTCAATTAGACGAATTAAAGACTTGAAGGTTATTCACGAAATCAAATAATATGATATACTGTGACAGTCATCTTATCCGGGGAGTCCATTTTAATGCTACCAAATGGGTGGCTCAAAACCATAACTTTCGGGATAACTTAATGTTGCAGTATTTTAGAGTTAAACAAAATTTTGCTCTTCACCCAAACATTAAAATTCTGTGAACTTTTTTTATAATGGAAATCCCTAGGATTGAAAACGTTTTTTTTCCTATAGAAAACTCTTTGAGAGAAATTTTTTCCTTAAAAACTCTTCATCAGATTAAGAAAGCTTTTTCCTATAGAACAATTTCTGAAATTGAGAATTCAATTTCATGTTAAAAGCTCCCTTGAAATAAGAAATCTTTTTTCTAGCGAAAACCTCTGAAGATAAAGATTCAGAAAGCTTTTCCCGTTTAAAATCACCATAGAATTTAAGTTTTTTTTTTTTTCGAAAAACCACCGTACATATTTTAATGACCGATTCCGTTTCACGATTTTTGAATTTTTGATTTTTGCAAAAAAAAATACTTGTTGATTTTTTATAAGAAACTATAAACGTCCTACAGAAGACCTCTCAGATTCTTATGGCTTTTTCCTTATAAAAAACATTTAAAATTCTAAAAGCTTTTTTCTATTAAACACCTCTTAGATTATGAAAGCTTCTTTCTGTTAAAACCTCAGATTTGTTTAACTTTTTTATTACAAAAAATACCTAAAATTACGAAGCTTTTTCCTATAGAAAAACTCTTAGGATTATGAGAGCTTTTTTCTGTAAAACTCCCCCTCAAATTTGTTTAGATTTTTTTCTATAGAAAACTCCTCAGATTCTGGGAGCTTTCTAATGCTGAAATCAATCAGATTTTGATTTTAGTTATACCCTCCAAACACGGTATTCAATTTGTCATTCCATGTGTATCACATCGAAATATCTTTAAATATTATTATCTATTCTAAGACATTCTTTGAAAGGCCGTCCGATTGTAGAAACTACGATGTTTCGTAAATTAGCAAAATCGGACCAGAGGAAAAAATTCGCTCTTAAAGAACTATAAAAAAAAACCCTGATAACTACAGTTTTTTTTACAGTGTATGAATCATTTTTATGCCAGGAAAGAGGTCAGAACCCTGTACTTGGACCCAGGGTATAAGAAAATGTAATTTTCTTCGGTCCTCCCAATTTTGGAATCGAAAATGTAAAAATAATAATTTAAATAATGATAAAATTGTATTACTGCAGTCGGAAATTCATTAATATTTTTTTTTGCGAGATGGAAGGTGCCCCAGAGTCCCCCGCCCAGAGACAATTGCAAATTGGGACATAGGGAAAAAGGTTCTTCCTTACATAGCAATTTTTAATTTTTTTTGTTTTTATCAAACAAACAACATATTTTGGTCAGAAGAAGTTCAAAGAAATACTTGGACCCAGGGGATTTAAAACTACAGTTGTTTTTTGAGCCGTGCTCTTTTGTGAGCGTGGATACAAATGATTTACTAAAATAAAATAATGATAAAATTGTATTAATAAGGAACAAGAATCATAAAAAATCAATTATACAACATTTATCGCGAGGGGAAAGAGTCCCACAAAGTCTCCAGCAGGACCCCCTTTCACCCCTCTTCTCACCATTTTTTGTAAACCTTTTAAATTATGGAGGAAATAAATTATTCGGCACACCCGAATTTAGCATTCTCGCTTGTTATATCCTACACCATTTTACATTTTACACTCTCACTTGTTATATCTATCTTATACCACTATGTGGTACAGGGTAACGTTTTTGCTGATGTTTATAAATGCCCGAAATATTGGTTCTAGACCCACCTTAAAGTATATCAATCAACTTAAAATCGCTTTAGCGATTTGCGTCCATGTTAACGTTGTTAACACGATACAGGTCGCTATATCAATTTCGCTAATATTTGGAAATTAAAGGTTTTTTTGGCCGAAGGACGAAGCCTATTGAAATTGGAAAATAATATTGGTCCATTAGACCTAGACCTAGGCTTGCCAGATTGAAAATGGTAAAAAGCTTGACATTTAGAAAAAAAAGCTTGGTTTTTCTTGACATCTAGAAAAAAAAGCTTGATTTTTCTTGACATTTGATATTTTAGTATTTAAAAAAAATAAGTACTTTTTTAAACCAATTTGATTTAAATTAAAAAATACTTCGAAAGCTTAACAAAAAGAAAATTTTAAGCTGTTCTTTCTATCATTGAAAATTTTTCAGTGGTATTTCAGAAACATACTTTTTACAGAATGTTTAAAAAGAATCCGTCATTTGGTTAAAGTGACTGACACAGCCAAAATTATATAGTATTTGTGAAATAAAAGCTACAGTAGAACACCTAGCGGTAAAAACATAAGTATTTTTCAAAATAATCTTTAATTTTTATTCATTTACATTTAAAAAATGTTTAAATAAATTTTTCTTGATTTTTCTTAACAATTTAGTGGGAAATTGTGTAAAATTTGATTTTAGCTTGACAAATGACATTTTGGCTTGATTCTTGACACGTACTAAAATAGCTTGACAATCAAGCCAAATCAAGCCCGTCTGGCAACCCTACCTAGACCCCATAGAAATTTCCCTTTTAAATTTGGCTCAAATGACTAATAACTGTTTTATAATTGGTATTTTATTTATTTCACTTCAAAATTTAGCAGGTAAATGTATTGTGTATTCAAAAACCATCATATCAATTTTTAAAGAAAACGGACCAGTTCTACTTGTCCCTATACAAACCACCCTCCCGATATTCACATTAATATTTAAAAACTCTTGAAAATAGGAAATATTTGATTAACATTTTGTTTGCGTTGGTGTAACCTAAACGAATTTTGGACTTACCTACATAATAATTTCGACATTCAGTTAAATCGATCTATTGGCTACAAAAAGAAGCCTATTTCACTCAAATTTATATTGTTTGTTTTTTCTACACTTATAAAAAACAAGATAGAAAATAATAATCGGTCAAGACCGGCAATATAATACCCTACACCAGTGTTTCCCGGAAAATAGATCCCAAGTGCAAGCATGATTTCCTAGATTTCCTAGATTTAAAGTTGGTGTAGAATTCAAACTCAAAATAAATTGACCGATTTAATCAAATATACCCAGTAAAAATGTTTAGATATATTCTTATACTTATATCACATCTTATCCGAGATTTGAAAGATCTGTACAGATACTGTACATTATATAATTAGATAAACCCATTTTTTGGATAAAATTTTATCCGTCCGATTAAAACTGATCTGAACGTAGCGATCCATTTTTCGGAACAGTACTGATCCTTAACATTTTTACTTGGGATCGGTCAAAATTTTTATATGGGTACTGAGTCCAAAAATGATCCAATTATAATCAGATTTGATAATATTACCAAAGTACACGTTTAACACATACAAACAAAAGTTCAATCAAATAACTATATTTATATAAATTTTTAGCTATTTTTTTTTTGAATATCGGGAGGGTGGTTTGTATAGGGGCTACAAGTACAACTCATCCGATTTCTTTAAAAATTGGAGTAATGGTTTGTGAATACAAAATACGTTTACTTACCAGATATGGCCGATCTCCACCGACTATAAATTTTTTTTTGCTAGTTTCAGTTGATTTGGGTTATATATATATATTTTTTAAATTAATTTTGATACATTTAATTGTTAATAATCGAACATTTTGGTTTAAATAAACTTTCAAGAACATTTTAGCTCTCTCTTTTCTTTTTTATGTAAAAGAAAAACTAAACAATTCAATATATTAATTCAGGAAAAAAAAGGATATTTTAAAATACTCTATTATTTAAGGTTTTGCCATAATTTATATACTTTTAACAAAAATATTTTTAGCACAAGTTTTCAGAAAAAAATCTTTGGTTAAATACTAATAACTCCAAAAAAGCCACTAAGTATACATGTAAATCAAATCATATATCATCAACTTACTTGTTGCTGCAGTCCAAAAAAAAAATAAATCTCGACTAATGCTATTAACCGGCTACTACAACCTCAAAAAAACAAAAAATAAACAAAAAACTGTTGTTTCTTAATGTTGTCTTTAATCAAACTGCTATCATTGCTACCAAGAAAAAACAAAGCTCCAGCGTTTTTTTTAATAAGTGTTTACGTTTGCTGTTACCACCACCCACCTGGAAAGAATTTTTGTATATTTATAAAATGTTTTATGTTTTGTTTCATTTTCCCCCCACTATCACCACCAATGAACACCATACAAATTTGTTTTTGTGGAAATTTTGTTAATTTAAACTTACACACATAAAAATTAAAAGGTTGCCCGTAAATTGGCCATGGTTGAAGCTGATTTGGAACGTGCTGAAGAACGTGCCGAACAAGGAGAAAAGTATGTTTTTTACATAACAGACATTACATAGAATAAGTTTTAAATCAATGTTGATGTTAAAAGGCCTGAAATTAAAAAAAGCAAATAAGTTTTATGTTAAATTATTTTTAAAACTAAAAAAAAACGCAAACCTAACCTCAAAAAAAAAAAATATTAAATAAACAAATTTAGCTAGCTAGTTTATTTTAAAAACTATTAACAACTTGTTTTTGTATAAAAAATGTGAATAATTTAAATTATAGTTTTGTTTTATTAGAAAGTAAAGCATGTTTTTTTTGTTGTTAATTTATTAAAACATCCTTTATCACAATTCCTTTTTTCAAATATCAAAATTCATTCACATTTTTTTTGCCATAAATCAAGTTGTAGATATTTTTCACTTTCAAAAACTGTATTGTATAAAAAAACTAATATGAATTTTTTATTTTATTTTTTTTTTTTGCCAATTTTTTTGAATGCTTTAATTTTTTAAAACTTGATGTTTGCGCTGCTGATTTGTTAAAATGCTAACTCTCCCCCCGCCCAACTAATACTCAAAAACCGTTATTCTGAAAACACCTAATATTGGTTACAAACTTTTTTTATTTGAAATTTTTGTAACCTTTATTTTCCTAATGGAAATGCTGGTCATTTTTGATGTCTATGTTTTATATGTGTGTTTAATTCTAACCTAAAAATAAAAAGGTGGCCAGAAAACTAGTCCTCATGGAACAAGATTTGGAACGTTCTGAGGAAAAAGTTGAACTTGCCGAAAGGTTTGTTAATGTATTTTTATTTTGTTTTTATAAAACTAACAAGAAATGCTTATGTTTTTTGTTGTAAACATTGATTTTTTTTTAAAAAAAGGTAAATCATAATGAAATAACAGTGATATAAAAAGAAAAATGTCAGAAAATCAGCGAAAGAAACACAGCATGTCACTTTTGCAGTTATAAACCGTTAAGGAAACGGCAAAAATTTTAAATTTATTTTTATTGCATCACGGTTTTTCTCTCACTACACTGTTGCCACATTTTAATAAAAAATCTCAAAAAGCCTATACAGTGATGCCAACTTAATGACATTGGAAATAGGGGTTTTCACAATCTCTGGCATTTTAGTGTGGTATTTGGCAAAATTTGTAAATGTCAAATATATTTACACGCAAAAAAATTTTGAGCTAGCGCTTGATAGAATTCAAGTTTTTTGAACATATTATGTTAAAAATAGTAATATATTGCAAAGTTTTTGCTTATTTTTGTTTAAATTTTGCGTAATAAAGAAAAAACCTTTAAAAACGAGTATACTTAAGAACTCGTGAATATTTTTTACGTTTATGGCCAATGGGCTAGGTTATAGAAAATAAAATAAATAAAATAAAGAGTTCGTTTAAAAAAAAAAAAAAAAAATTATTTGTCATTTACCAGACTAATTTGACCGTGCCTATCAATAACCCAACTGGCAAATTAGTCTGCTTAATGGCAAATTTGCCAAACGTCAAATAATTTAAATACACTTAAAAATATCTTTACCGAATATTCTGGTTTTTAAGTTGTTTTTCATTATTATGCAAAATTTAAACAGAAAAAAGCAAAAATTTTCCAATATATTGCTATTTTTCACACAAATAAATAAATAAATATGCTCAAAAAACTTTAAGAACGCAAATTCTATGAAAAGCTATCTCAAATTATTTTGAGCGATTATTATTAAATTAAGATCATTTTCAAAAACTACCAATGAAATATTAAATCAAATGAAATTGTTTAAACAATTTTAATTAAGCTAAATAAAATGTGCAAAACTACTTTCACAAAACTGACACTTTTAAATATTTAACACTTTATAAAAATAAAAATTTTAAACATCTTTCTTTTTTTAAATTTAGTAATAAAGTGTTAATTTGTTTTAAAGATTTTCTTTTTGTAATGCTGCAAATAAACTATGAATTACTTTTTTTAATTTTTTTGAATAATACCTTATAAAATAACTGTTAATTAATATATATAATTTTATTCAAATTTTAATAGCAAAATCGTTGAACTTGAAGAAGAACTCCGCGTCGTTGGTAACAACTTGAAATCCCTTGAAGTTTCTGAAGAAAAGGTCAGTATTGAAATAACTTATACATTAAAATTCTATTTAAATTTATTTATAGTAAAATCTTGAAAAAAATAAAAAAGTTTGTAAAATGTTATTCTAAAATGAAAATTTAATATGAAGGGCTTACTGCAAGAACTTGATAAGTAACATTTTATTTTTTCGTGTTTTTCGCCTTCTGCTGATGTTCCATTAACAGATTTTTGGCAGAAGTCTTGATTTAACCCTTCGTACAAGTATATTGACAATAAAAGTTCTATTCTCTACATTATTTTAAAAGCTTCAAGGCAAAAACCACCATAAAATGAAATGTTGCTTATCGAGTTTTTACAATAAGCCCTTCATATAATTTGTTAGATTTTTAAGAACTTTTTTGATTTTATTTCTGTTTTTAAATCAATTGAAACATTTTGTGGATTTGAAAAACCAAAGTTCTAGATAAAAATTTTACAAATTTCTTGGTTAAATAGAATTTACTATAAATACTTTTTATAATTATTATTTACACATATTTATAACTTATTCTTTTATTTATTTATCCCCATTTATATATAAATATAAAAAACACCATCTATCCTACCCTATTACAAAAATCCCTACTACATTTCTTACATTTATAAATAAAAAACTCCATACATATGTAAATAAAACATGTATGACCTACGCCGATGATACATCATACCCAAATCCAAATTATACATGTTACCCATTCCAACGACAACCTATATATATAAAAAAAACCTGCTGTAAAACCACAACAACAACAATAAATAGGCTAACCAACGTGAAGAAGAATACAAGAACCAAATCAAGACCTTGAACACCCGTCTCAAGGAGGTATATATTTCAAAACCAAAAAAAAAATTGAAAATCAAATCACTTGTCTTATTTTATTTAAGAATAAGTGATTTGAAAAGCACTCAAGCAAAAAAAAAAGTAACAAACTTCCCAAGAAATTTCTTAAACACTTTCTTCTTTACCACACCACCAAAGGATGTAAAGCAAAAAAAGTTATTGTTGGACCAATTTATTTTTATATATCAAAATAATATTGGTCTCAAAGTCTAGGGGTTTGGTTTAAATGTTCTAACCAAAAAAATTGTTTTTATTGTTGTTGGCTGAAAAAAAAAACTTGAAAAAATTTTAAATTTTTTTAATTGCATTTGAAAAAACGCACAAAACCGTTAAACATTTCTTTTTTTTGAAAAATGTATGCTCATTTTAATTTCACTTTTTTCTCTATATCATCTATCCTTTTATTTATTTTAAGGCTGTATATTTTTATGTCTTTTTATTATATTTATGAAATATCTACCGATGTTTTTTTTTAATTAACTAATTTAATATAAATTTTTAATAATTTCAAAATTTTTTTTATTTTCATATTTTGTTTGCTGCTTGAAAATGAATACAATTATAAAAAAAAAAATTGTTTCTTAATTTTTCTATGCAAAAAATTTTCAAACAATGTTTTTTGGCGCATATATAAAAAAAACTACTGCTTGTGGTTGTAACCCTAATAAATGTGCATGCTTTTTATTAACAAAAATTTTGTAAAAAAAAAATACAAAATTGCGACGTAAAATATTTGTTAAATGTTGCACCCAAAATCCAACACCACCCGTTAAAAATCCCAAAAAAAAAAAAAATAATTCTTGTGTGATTTTAACAATTAAATGTTATACAATAACAAACAACACCGACAAAAAACAGGCCACACAAAAAGAGGAAACTTTTGAAACAAATATCAGAGTTTTGGATCATTCATTGAAAGAGGTATTATTACAAACAATTTTAAAAATCAAAAAATATGGTTAAGTATTTAAAAAAATTAAAATATTCCTTGGGTTTTTGGTGACGGTATTATAAGTAGATAGATTTTTTTTTTATAGAAGATAGAAATATTATTGTGTAATTTTAGTTTATTTTTTATTTTTATACAAAGTCTTCGTTCGAATGTATGGAAATTTTCTTTTTCGAATAGTCCTAAATTTATTTTAAAATTGATAGAAAAATGATAGCAAATGTATTTATAATATCTTAACGTTTTCCAAAATTTTCCAAATGCAGTTTTTTTTTATTTTTGCTAAATTTTAATTTAAAAAATTCCCATTGCGTTTTACCCGATGTCAACATTTTCTGAATAAAACTCTTGTTTTCAGAGCTTTAACACAGCCAGTGTAAAAGCTCTTTTAAAATTATTCAGAAAATAATTTGACAAGCGGATTAAAGTTAAACAATTCCGAAAACACAAATATTACCGAAAATACGTATTGTCTAAACCACTCTTTAAGGGTAGTTTAGACCAGCAGACTTGTAAAACGACCTGTCAAAAATGTCTGCACAAAACACTTGTTTTGACAGCTTTAACACAGCCAAAATAAATAAATTTTTATAATGTTACATACGGATGGTTCTTCTCATCTTTTGAAATTATTCAGAAAATGATTTGACAAGCGGATCAAAATTTAACATACTCCGAAAAGACAAATCTTACCGAAAAACGTATCGTCTAAACAGGTCTTTAAGATTTTTTTTTTGCGTTTGGTTAAATGATTTGACGTCTGCCAATTCCCATACTAAAACGCCTGAGATCTTGAAAACCCCTAATAATTGTAAAATCCAAAATTAAATAGTCTGAAAATTGCATTAGTGTTTCTTCACGCACCATCTACACGTGGGAGAATTTTTTCATGAAAGCAGAGATAACGTCGGCAGAGAAACAGTTGGGAAATTTCAATATTTATCTCAATATCAAGTGGTGTGGAAAACGAGCTGCAATTATTCTTATGAAATTTCATAATTTGCAATCAGCCGTGGAATAACTATGTATGTTTTTTATCATAAATATATGTACAATCTATTATTTAAGCACATACATTTGTTTATACACTTATTTTTAATTGTTTTATTTTATTTTTCCTTTTTTCGACGCCATTTATCCCAAAAAAACAATTGTAAACATATAAATATAAGTGAATTTGACACTTGATCTCATGAGATTGTTGTCATGAGATTTCTCATAACAACTATCTGATGAGATCAAATACTGAGACTAATATTTAGTCCACACCTGAGAATAATTTCTTTGCGATTGATTTTGACGTTTCTTAATACAAATATCTCAGTGTTTCTCCCAGGTGTAGACAGCGGGTCACAATACCGCACCATCTACACGTGGGAGAATTTTTTCATGAAAGCTGAGATAACGTCGGCAGAGAAGCAGTTGGGAAATTTCAATATTTATCTCAATATCAAATGGTGTGGAAAACGAGCTGCAATTATTCTTATGAAATTTCATAATTTTCAATCAGCTGTGGAATAACTATGTATGTTTTTCATCATTAATATATGTACAATCTATTATTTAAGCACATACATTTGTTTATACACTTATTTTTTAATGATTTATTTTATTTTTCCTTTTTTCGACGCCATTTGCTCCAAAAAACAATTGTAAACATACAAATATAAGTGAATTTGACACTTGATCTCATCCAATCTCATCAGATTGTTGTTATGAGATATCTCATAACAACTATCTGATGAGATCAAATACTGAGACTAATATTTAGTCCACACCTGAGAGAAATTTCTTTGCGATTGATTTTGACGTTTCTTGATACAAATATCTCAGTATTTCTCCCAGGTGTAGACAGCGGGTACAGCAGCAAGCAGCAGACAGCAAAATTTTTGCGCCAACAACAAAATACATGTAAAAATTTTGCTGTCTGCTGCTTGCTGCTGTATTGTGAAGAAAACACTTAAATTCGGATTAATACAGTTTGAAATTCAATAGATAATTTGTTTACAGTTTGAGAGGCATAGCATTCATAGAAGAGTTTGAGCCAGAGTACAGAGCAGTAGGCAATCAGGGTTCCATTAAAGGGCTCGTTAGTCAACTGGTAAAGTAACAAGTACTCTCTAGTTTTTTTCGTGACAATCAAAATCCATTAGATTTTCACGTAACATGTTACTTCGTTTAGTAATCGTTTACATGTATTGTCATATGATAAAAACTAACAGCTGATTTGTTACTGCTACTTTTGTTGCGTTACCAGTTGAGTAACGAGCCCTTAAATGTGTACAAGTATTAAGGGCTCATTACTTAACAACGTAAGTAAGCAAGTAAAAAGTAAGGGGGCCAATCACGTAAAACGATTGACGGTAGATAAACGACATCAAAATAGATATCGTTTTGAAGTGAAATATGAAAGTTTTTCTTTATTATATTATTAAACATTAAAAAATGTTGAAACATTTTGTTTATCTTAGGAGCAATAAGTCTCCAAAAATCGACGATAGTCAACTACCGTTTTACGTGATCACAGAAGATCTTATTTGACTATAAAAAGGCGTTAAATTTTCACATAAGGTTTAACTTCGTTTAGTAATCGTTTACATGTATTGCCATAAGTATTACAAAAAATAACTTCTGATTTATTACTGATACTTTTGTAGCGTTACCAGTTGAGTGTTATTGACAACACATGGTGTAATTTTTAACGTTTAAAAGAAAAGGTCAAGAAAACATTGTAGTGATTGAGTTTTTTGATTAGATGTCTCAAAATATTGTTTTTGCAAATGTATCTGAAGGCCTATTCACACCTGAGATCAAATCTCGTTCAAACGAGATTACGGTCATATGGTCTGTATCATTTTATACACAACCATATGATTGAAATCTCGTTCGAACAAGATTTTTTACCTCAGGTGTGAATTGGGTATGAGCAAAATTTGTGTGAAAAAAAAAACTTTTAGCATTTCAGGAATTTTTAGAGAATATAAGTTATTAATAATTTTTTTTGAAAGTCTTTGGATTCTGAAAGTTTTTTATTTGAAATTAAATTTTATTTAAGATTATTTAATCTTAAATCCAGTATAGGAAAAAAATATCCTGTAGACTTTAATAACATGTAGCAAATAATGATAATAGTTTAATACTTTTTCTCCCGCTACCCCTTATTAAAGAAAGCAAATAAAAAAAAAAGAAAATATTAAATTGCACAAATTGTTATTCTCAATTTTAGTATTTTAAAAAAATGTACATAAAAAAAATTAGTTAAAAAACTATTTAAAATAAAAAAAATATATTGATTTATAAATATCATAAAACATAAATTTGATATTTTCTTTTTTTATATATAAACTTTAACCATAACACGGACCTTTAAAAACATGTCAAAGAAACATGAGTATTTATTTACAGAAAAAAATCCACAGAAAACATTTGTAAGATAAAAAGAATACATATGAATTTCACTAAAATATCATAAAAATGATTTAAATTAAACACACATTTGTGTTGAGCTAAAAAAAATAACTAATAAATATTAGAAAAAATGTATTAAAACTCGAAAAATACACTATTACACTTAAAGTAATGTACACTTTTTTCTGTATATAAAAATTGAAAACAACTTTTTGTGCATTGATTGCAAATATAATAATTTTAAAAATGATTTTGTATGCCTTAGTAGAAGGAATGTAGTGAATGCCAGAAAACAAATATCCTTAAATAATAATTTTAAAAACAATTAAATATCGTAATAACTTTGATTTGAAAAGAGATCGGTAAATGTTTTATAAAAACTAAATTCCTTAATGAAATTTTTAACTGTTTTCTCAAAAAAAAAAAAAAATAAATACTCATGTTTTCTTTAAACAACGATTTAGGCCCGTGAAGCCCAAAGTCTTATTGAACAGGAAATCAAAAAAGAAAAAGAAACTTTAGCAACAGTAAGTTCTTTTTGGGTTTTAAAAATAAAAACTGAATAATTTGAATTGGTAGTTTAGCAAAAACAAAACAATTGCTTTTTTTTAAACAAAAAGTAGTATTTTTACAAAAAATCTTAATTATTTATTTATATTTTATAGGTTTAAAAACATTAACAAAAAAATATTTTTTGTCTAATGTGTAAAAAAAAGTAAATCCGCCAGCATTATAGTAAAGTATGAAATAATACTAAAAATTAGACTTCTTTAAATGAAGATTTTAAATTTAAATTCTATTAATTTATCACTAAATATTAAATTATTTTTTTTGTTTTATAAAGCATGTTCAGTTACTACTGTTATTTATTTAAAATTTATTATATATTAATAAGCTTTTTAATTTTCGCATTTTGTTTTTTTTTTTTAATATATAGGAAATCTAAATCAACTTCAAATACAGGTTTATTTTTATACTTTCCAACCACAGTATGGGGGTATATTCACTTTTTTAATTCCGTGTGTAACGCATGGAAATATATATTGGTCGGGGCACCGATAAAGTAAATATCGAGGGCAAATATTCAAAACTTGCTATCTGCATAGTCAAATTTTTTAGGAGATAGATGACAACTTATTCACTGATCACATTTCTAATGAAATAATTTTTTTTTTGATCTCCTAAAAAATTTGTATTATACAGATAGCAAGTTTTGAATATTCGCCCTCGATATATTATTGATCCATAATAGGTTCTAAGTCATTCAATGAATGTCCGTCCATCCGCGTGTCTGTAGATAACTCAATAACAAATACCAAAATAAATGATATCTAGCCTGAAGTTAAGCACGAATATGTCGTCCAATGGTTATAGGTAAGCTAAGTTCGTAAATGGGCATAATCAAACCAGTGGGCAAAAAGTTTTCCCTTGAACTAATCAACGTCAGAAAAAAACGCCATGGTCTGCTAATGGGCATATTTGAGCCAAACTGCACAGATTTCGCTCTTTTGGTTTGGACTGCATTTGGATTCCACATACGGGAGGACATAGCTTGAATGTCTTAGAATGAATCTCTAATCATGAACTTTATATTCATAGACCGATATTTCGATGCGTTAAGGGCTTGTTAGTCAACTGGTTAAACAATCAAGATTAGATTTTCACGTAAGATGTTCCCAAGCAGAAATTGACGACGGTTCTAAAAAAAGCTTTCTGAAAGCACTGTAACAAAAAAAGCATTGTCAAAACGCTATTTTCAAACGCTTTGCGAACGTTTTTGAAAAGTGTTCTGAAAGCTCTATAACAAAAAAAAAACATTCTTAAACCGTTTTTTTGGAATGCTTTGCGAGCGTATTCGAAAAGCGTTTTAAGAGTCCTTTAGATTTTTTTTTAAATTTCTAAGTTCCAAAACTTTTTTTGAATAACAATTTTTTTGTCAATTTTGAAAAATTTTTTACATCGCTTTTAAAACGCTTTAAACCTAGCGCAGATCGATGTTATCATTCGGATCATCTGAAGGCGCTTTTAAGTTGGTATACAGAACGCTCGTACAACCGTCCACAACGCTTTCACAAAGCTTTTGCGATTGTATTTTTCTGACTGGGTTACTTCGTTCAGTAATCGTTTACATGTATTTTCGAATAACAAAAACGAACCGCTGATTTGTTACTACTTTTGTTGCGTTATCAGTTGAGTAACGAGCCCTTTACATATGGAATGCCAAAGCATTACACCATCTAACCATACCATGGTTGGAAGGTGTATAAAATACTAAAAAAATGGATAATTTTATTTTGACGATTTTTTCATAAAAATCTTATATTTTTGACGATTTTGTATCCAACTATTCTGGCAACCCTGCTCACAGTTTGAGAGTCAAAACCAAATTGTCTTACAGTTTAAGAAGTGTTGTTTTTAGAGTTTTACAGTTTGATTTTAAAAGTTTTGGAGTCACAAATTCACAGACTAAACAGATGCGACACTTATGACAGGTGTCAGAAAAGTTAGTTTGAATATTTTTTTTTGAAAGACGGTATTTATACACAGACTTTTTTTGCTTGCAATAAAGTCTTGCAACTTTTTTTGTGTGGGCAAACGGGGGTGAAAAGAAAACGGGGTAGAAAAAAAATCACGAATTCTGTTGTACTTCTTCTATGCTTCTCACCCCCGATTGCCATCAAAAAAAAAACTCATTGTCAGATAAAAAAGGCGTGCAAGAAAAAACGCAGTGTGTAAATACCGTCAAAGATCGTTAAAAAATCGTGATCGAGAGAGTTTAAAATTTAATTATACATAGTTTTTTTTTTTAAATAAAGCTATTATAAATTTGGCAATAATTGTTTTATTGAAAGAGTTTCCAAAACTTTATTTTTTATTTATAATTTATAGTTTAATAGTTTGCAATTAATTTGTTTTTATTTAGCTTGCTTGAAATATTTTTAGCATAATTTATTTAGCAATTGAAAAAAAAAAAATGTGAAGTTCAAATGTGTATGTTTAACAATGGTTTTGGTAGTAAAATTATAAATTATTTTATATTCTTTTTGGGAAGCTTACGTTATTTTTTTAAAATAAAACTAAAGAAAATAAAGACAATTATCAAGAGTAAATATTAAGGGGGTTATTCATAATACTTATAGAACACTTATTGTAGGTATATATGACAAATATTCATGCAATATCTGTTAAATGAATTTACTTTAGGTAATCTTCAGTTATTATAAATAAACCCTTAAAAAAATATCAACCTTTATAGTAAAAAAATAACCGTTATGATTTTAAAATAAATTAGTTGTAAAAAAATCCTAAATTTATTGATTTCAATTTAAATTTAAAATTGTCTTTGTTTTCTTTTACGTTTTTCTTAATTTATTCCTGTAATCAATTACTTATACCTTATTTTATTTTTATTATTTCTAAAGGCTGAAGCTCGTGCTGAATTCGCCGAACGTTCCGTTCAAAAATTGCAAAAGGAAGTCGACAGGCTCGAAGGTATGTCATACAAAGAATTTTTTAAATATTTATTAATTTTATAAGTAAAATACAAAAAAATAGGATTTTTTTCATTAGATATTATAATTAGAGATTTTTATTTTGAGAAATTTTGAATTTTATAAAAAAAAATAAATTTGTTTAGTTTAAAGTACAAATATTGAAATTTTAGTTTAAAATACAAGTAGGAAATTTTTAAAATTATTATTTGTTTATATCCAAACATCCTAGTGTTTTATGTTTTAAATTGAAAAAGATTAGTTAAATTTTTATTATTTTATAATTTTTTTTTTTTATTTTAAATTAATATTTTTATTTTTTTTATTTTATTTTTTAAATGCTTAAACCTTTTAAACTTGCCTGCCTGCCAAAAATTTGTTTTTAATGTTGTTTACTAAAAAAAAAATACTCAAAACCAAAATCAAAATCCTGTGTTTTTGTATAACTGTGCTGCTGCCTACAATCTGTTTAAAATAATTTTTTACACTTGCTATAAAACATTAACAAATTGAAATCGTGTTTGCGCCAAATTAGATGACTTGATGAATGAGCGCGGTAAAAATAAACTGTTACAAGAAGAAATGGAAGCAACTCTGCATGATATTCAAAATATGTAAAACTTAAATTAATACCATTATATAATTATTATTATAACAGCAAAAAAAAAAAAAAAACACTACCATACTAGCCTAAAGGATTTATTTAAATTTAGACACATAAATTTAAATAAATCCTACTGAAATATGAAACAAATGAAAAAAAAGAAAACTATTTTTTAAGAAAATGCAGCGTAATCTACGAAAAAAAAAATCATGTTCTTTCAATTCTCAAATCTAAGAGATTTACTTTAATTTTTGCTTTATAACTTTAACTTCTATGACGTTAATTTAAAACAACAAGAAAAAAACGCCGTTTTCGTTTTTTTTTTTAATTTAAAATTATTCTTACTTTTCCGTCTTTTTTTATTAAGAGAAAGAAAAAATTAAAAAAAAACATTCCATTCTTTAGTATTGCCAGTATAAAAAATACATATATTTTTTTATTAATTTGATTTTGTTTTTAATTTTTTCTTTCTATTACAAAAAAAAAAGTCTTCTTTTTTTAATTTAAAAATTTCCAATAATTTTTTTGGTTAAGATTTGTATGTATTTTTTCTGTATTAATATTTTTTTTTTTTGCTTTAAAAATGTTGTAAAAATACGATTCCATTTCTTTTTATATTTGAGTGTGTAATATTTTTTTTTTTTAAGTTATTTTTTCAATTTTTAAAAATCAAAATTTTTCTAAAAAATCCAAACTAAACAAGCAATTATATAAAAAAAAACCTAGCATTCCTTTTTAAGCAAATTATATTTTCTAAAAGATTTGATTTAAATAATATATTCTTTCTTTATTAATGTATTTCTTTTAAAATATGTTCATAGGGAAATAAAAATAGTAATTATTTTGCGTAAAAGAAAAAAAAATTAAAAAAGACAATATAGTATATTTCCATTATTTACAACTACTTTTTTTTAATTATTATTTATATATTACTATTATTTACAAAATAAACAAACAAAAAAAAACAAATTCCGCAATTTGCACAAAAAATAAAGTATTTTCAAACAAAACATGATGATTGTGTTAAATTTCCTTCAGGAAATCGAAATTTTTACAAAACTAATTCCGCAAGGACTTTTGAGATGAAATTTATAAAAAAAAATATTCGTTTTTGTAACGCAAATCGCAAAAAGTGATAAAAAAGCTGTAAAGGAAAGCTTTCGGTTATTCAATGGGCATGTTTCTCGGATCAATTCCGAAAATATTGTGATACAGAACCATATGATCGAAATCTCGTTCGAACGCGTTTCCATCGAAGTCAAAAAGTAGAGTTTGCAAAACGATTAAAATCGTAATCGCGATTAATCGTGCCAATTAATCGTAATCGTAATCGACAAAAAAATCATGCGATTACGATTAAAATTTTTCTATAAAACACACTGTTTTTATAACGAATTAAAATCACTTCCAACATTTTTTGAAGTTTCCATTTAAAATTATTTTTCAAAAAAATCAAATTAGTCTAAAAAACGATTACTTTCGGGATAATTTCAAACAAAAATCATTGATTCTGCAATGTTAAGTAGAATCTGGAACCGATTATCTGGAACGAAAAATTTTGATGGGTTGCCCCACACTCAAAATATAGGCAAAACAAATAAAAAACACATTTAAAACAAGTAATAAAACAATTGAAAACCATCCCAGTAATTTTTCATTTGTTTTAACAAACATCAACATTTATTTTTTACTGTTCTGTGTTTTCTAAAATAAATAACATTGAACATTAAAAAATAACGTCACTTTAAATATTTTAACCAACAAATTCGAAAAAAAATAACCTACGAAAACATTAAAAATTAATGATTGTTGTGTCATTTTTACCAACAAATTCAAAAAAAAAAAAAATACCTACGAAAACATTAAAAATTTATTTTAAAAATTTTTCTATGGAATTATTTTTTAAAAAATTTTAACAAAAATGTTGGGGAATCGATTCCGCAATCAATTACATTCTGGCCAGACACTCTACCCATCGTGCCAAAGTCACTTGATACAAACATGTTTTTATATGGCTATAAATAATTTTTTGATATTTTTTCTGCAAAAAAATAACCTACACAAGTAGGTAAAAACTAATGATTTCTCCTTAAAAAATGACAACAATTAAAAAAATAACGTACACAAATCATTAAGAGTTAAAGACGAATCACTTATTTTTACTTACAAAACAAAAATAAACGACTTTAAAAATTAAATGCTAATGAAAGTCTTTATTTTTTATGTTGTTATTTTTAAAACAAAAAACTTTACGTTAAACGATTGTTTTTTTTTTTAAACGACAAAACGTAAAACTTTTTAAATAAATTACAAACAATTAATTACATAATTTTTTGAGTGCATGATTCATTTAACTTGTTTGCAATTTTTCTTTCCTCTTCTCGTTAAAGTAATTCAAATTTAAAGTAAACTTTAAATTCTGATCTGAGTTAATTTTAAAAAGTTTTGTTTTTAAAATATACTAAAAAGGCTTTGGCCGAATTTGTTCAAAAAATTTTGACATGAAATTTTGTCAAAAAACTTAAATTTTTTTCATACTTTGACCGCTGGTTGCCGACTAATGATGTCTTGTAAAATTTTTTAATAAATTTTCTCATAATTTGCTCTTCACTGGCCGTCGGCTGGTATTCCGACACGACCCCGCAGACATTTTGTTTTCGTATGTTCTAAAATGTAAATTTCAAAAGATTTTTTTAAAGCTATTGTAACTCAAATTATTTCAAAAATTCGATTAATCGATAATCGCGATTAACGGCAATTTTTTTAATCGTAATCGCGATTATGAAATATCTCGATTATTTGCAAACTCTATCAAAAAGTGCTATTTTACTGTTAGAAGAGCTTTCAAGTTTTCGGGGGGCATGTTTCTCGGATCAAGTACGACATTTATTTCTTAAGTGACCTTTGTCATATCGGCAGTAATAATCGAGCTATACGCGCTCCCTACCTTTTTTAAAAAGTGCTATTTCTGTAGGGACTTTTTTCGCATGGACATTATTTACCGAGCTTTATGCGTTTCCGACATTAAGTCAAAAAGTGCTATTTTTGATGTAACTAAAAATTTAAAGTTCGGAGATCTTTCGGGGTAATAGACGGGCATGTATCTCGGATTAAGACCGACATTTTCGCTATAGTGACATTTTAACGTACCGGCAGTATTACTCGAACTTAACGCATTTCCAACGTTTATAAAAAAATTCATATTTAAATGCTATTTTTGAAAGTTTGTTAATCAATTTATCATAATATCCTACAATTTTTATCGGTATGATTAACTCAATTTGCAACATAAATGTAATTATGTGTTCAAATAGCTGTCTTGTTTTCCAACAATTTCCATTTTCCTCTAATTGTCTCATCCACAATATCAGCACTACCCATAGGCTGTTCAAATTGTTTTTTATTTTTATTAGAGCTATTCAGAGTCTTGCGTGCCCTGGCACTGGTGGTAAAAGAGCACTTTTCAAAATACATATTTTTTTTGAAAGAAGTATTCCAGAACTGGCAACAAGACTCTGAATACCACTATTGTATTTGAAATCTTATTTTTAGTTTTTTTAAATTAATTTCTATTTTATTGTTTTCTTTTTTTATATAATTTTTTCTTAACTATACCTGCTATTTAAACGTTGCCGCTACGCTAACAAACGCTAACTAATATACGCGTACCCAATCCTTGAATATAATTTTTTTCTCACCTAAACCACCTACCACACCTTTTTGTAAACGCTATAAAACGTCGTTTTTAATGTAATCGGCGCCACAGATGAGATTATTGCAGAAAAAGAGCATTATGCCTTAGTTGGCGATAGTTTAGATCAAACATTTGTTGACATGATGGGAATGGAACCATTTTACACTGATCGTAATCCTAAGCCTAGGACACCCACACCAACACTTGAAGAAATTGCTGCTAAAGAAGCAAAGATTGCAGCGGCAGCGGCAAAAGCCGCAGCAGCAGCCGCTGCAGCAGAGGCTGGTGAAGGTGCTGCTCCTGAAGAAGCTGCAGATGGTGAAGCTCCTCCTGAGGGTGCTCCTCCTGCAGAAGGGGCAGAGCCAGCCGAAGCTGCTGCTCCACCCGTACCCAAAGAACCAACACCACCCCCACCACCTCCACCACCATTTGAATATGCCATTGATTTGCCACCAGAAGGTGCTGAAGTTCCATATGTTAAGAATTTCGATGGTGTTCTTCCAGTTGAAGGTGCTGCTCCAGCTGAAGGTGCTGCTCCAGCTGAAGGAGCTGCTCCAGCTGAAGGAGCTCCTCCCGCAGAAGGGGCTCCTCCAGCTGAAGGGGCTCCTGCTCCTCCTGCAGAGGGTACACCAGCAGCTCCTGCAGAAGGTGCACCAGCTGCTCCTCCTGCAGAAGGTGCTCCAGCTGCTCCTCCTGCAGAAAGTGCTCCAGCCGCACCTGCCGAAGGTGCAGCACCAGCTGAAGCCGCCCCAGCTCCTCCCGCCGATGCACCTGCCGCTGAAGCTGCTCCAGCCCCCGCCGAAGCTCCTCCAGCTTAAAAATAATCGTTACTAAACTACTTTTAAATACTACTCTCCAAAAGCTGTAAAAGAAAGCTGTGATGTTTTTACCAAAAAAAAAATGGATACCAAAAGTGATAATATAAAATATGAAAAGAAGTTTACAAAAACTATGTTTTATTAATAGTTTCAACATCATTTCACTACACTTAATCACCTCACCTCTTATTAATGACTAAATTTCTAAACTTTCACTAATATTTTTTGCTCTATTTTTTTTACCCAACTTTCTGTTACTCTCTCGTAAATATCAAAAACCTTTGTTTTTACCATTCCTTCATAGTGTCCTATTTTCTCCTTTACTGATCTTCCGCTAAGTTTTATTTTAAGCATTTACTTAGATTCTTTTCTTCTATCTTTCCTTTTGCTATTTTTTATCGTATTTTATATTTCATTCTTTTTCTTTATTTCACATTTTGATTTGCTTTTTGCTTCTGTTCTTCATCATCTTAACCATTTATCTTAAATAAATTAAATTATAAATAAAACTTCATAATAAAAGACGACATAATTACTGAAAAGGAACGTTATTGTTTAATTGGAGACAGTTTGGATGAAGCATTCATGGATATGGTTGTAGGCTTAGAGCCATTCTACACTCCACGTAATCCAAAACCACCTACACCAAAACTTCCAACACCTACACCAGAAGAAATTGCCGCAGCGGAAGCCGCTAAAGAAGAAGCGGAAGCTGCAGCAGCAGCTGCTGCTGAAGCAGCAGAGGCTGCTGCGGCTGCAGGTGAAGCCTCACCTAAAGCAGAAGGTGCCGATGGAGCTCCCGCTGCTGAAGGTGGCGAAGCAGCTCCAGCCGCTGCTGCTGCTGTACCTGAACCACCTAAAGAACCAACTCCACCACCACCACCCCCACCACCATTTGAGTATGCCATTGATTTGCCTCCAGAAGGTGCTGAAGTTCCATTCGTTAAGAATTATGAAGGACCACCAATTGGCTCTGAACCAGCTCCACCAGCTGAGGGTGCTGCTCCAGCTGCAGATGGTGCTGCTCCACCGGCAGAAGGTGCTGCTCCACCAGCTGAGGGTGCCGCCCCACCTGCAGAAGGAGCAGCTCCACCTGCAGAAGGTGCTGCTCCACCTGCAGAAGGTGCCGCTCCACCAGCTGAAGGAGCCGCTCCTCCAGCAGAAGGTGCTGCCCCTGCCGCTGAAGCTGCTGCTCCTGCTGCAGAAGCTGCTGCAGCTCCCGCTGCTGAAGCTCCTCCAGCAGAAGCTGCACCCGCCGCTGAAGCTGCTCCCGCGCCAGCAGAAGCTGCCCCAGCTGAGGCACCGGCATCCTAAACGTGGATAACTAATATAAGAAACAGATAATCGAAAAACATATCACAATCGCTAACATGATGCTGCCATAAAAATAACAAAATGTTACGCTTTTATAGCATGATTTTTATAAAATATAATTTTTTCTAGCAAAGCCAATTTTGTTTTTTTTTTTGTTTCATTAACAATTCTTAACAGTTATATTAGCTCCAAATGTTTTAAAAACCAAACAGCAACTTTATATAACACGCAGCTGCCGCTAAAAACAACGCTTTTTTAAAAAAGATGAGGTAATTTTCTTTTATTTTTTCTTTTTATTTTTGTTTACTTTTTTGTATTAAATAAAAAACAGTTATTTCAAGTTTAGATGTCAAAATGTTAAAATACAGAGTTGTATTAAAAAGTCGTTGTTACATTATGTACACTGTGAGAATTTAGTGTGTGTTTAGGTTTTATATTATGTTTCCACTGCATTTAAAACATGTTTTCGAAAATCTGATCTTTATGCTATTACAATTGAGTAATACTTCTGTTACTACAAGTTTTGCAAAACATGTTTTAAATGCGGTGGGAACATAACATTATGTTTTATGTTTTTATTTTTTTTTTTATTATTTGTTTTATAATTAATTATTTTCTTTTTATTATTTTTTTTTTTCAACTAATTTAAATAGACGACCTTGTCTTGGAAAAGGAAAGATACAAGGATATTGGAGACGATCTCGATACCGCCTTCGTCGAACTTATCCTCAAGGAATAAATTCAAAATCTTGTGCCTTAATGTCTCTAAATCCACGGCAAATTTCTTGTTCTGTTTTAATGGCAGTGCAGTATTGAAATTTTGGTTTTAGAGTGTTGAAAAAAGAAATTTCCCCCCGTATTTATTTTGTATTTTTAGTTGCTATACTCTTTTTGGATTTTTGTTGTTTAACTCATAATTTATTTATTTAGCTACAATGTATTTGTGTAATTAAAGAAAAAAAATGAAAATAAATCAGTTGTCAGCAAATTATATATATATATTAAATTTATTTTTGTATTATTTGTTTTTTTTATTTTTTCCAATAAAGTAGTTTTTGATTTAAAAAAGTAAAAATCTAGCAAATTGTGTTTTTATTTAAAAAATAATTTACTAACCATTTTGTTGCAGAGGAACTTAGAAAATCCAAAGTGCAATGTGAACATATTGCCCAGGAATTGGAATATGCTGGAATGAATGATTACTAATTTAATCGTCATATAGGAGAAGGAAATCCAGAAAACCTGAATAAAGCCCTATCCCTGATTTAGTTATTAACAAATACAAATTTTATTTATTAAACAAAAAAAAAAAAAACATTTACAAAGCAAAATAATATTTATAAACAATAAATAAAAAAAACATTCCATTTTTAAACAAAATATTTAAAACTCATATTTAAAAATATGTCTGTATAACAAAACTGCCTATTAAATTAAAAAAAAAAAAAATATCAACAAAAAATTATTCAAATGTAACCGATCTACATTCTCTAACTTATCATTCCAAATTGTTTATTTTTTTTAAAAGAAATACCAAAAATTGTATATTTCAGTCACTTTCATAGGCCCACCAAACAATATTTTTGTTTTTTCATTTGGCATTTTAAATAGAATTCTCATTAAGTTTAGAAATAATACTATATACATAAATGTTATAAGCATTTTGCCTTTTTTATAATATTAAAAACAAACATTTAGTATTAGCTTTGATCATAAAACAAATATATTAAAAGCATTAAACTATTTTTATGGCATTATTTTTTAGTTTCTTTTTCACAAATAATAAATCAATTATTTTATAAAAAAAAAATCCAATGGTTTTCATTTAATGTCATAGTAATTTTATTAAAGGTTTGTAAAAATTTTAAATATAATTCAGTGATCGATTTTAAGATGTCTGTCTGTCTGTGAAAATGGCGATCACGGTCAAAATATTATACGGATATTACTGAAACTTAACATATTTACTTGTTGTTGCCCCAAAAAGTTTAGTATTGCATTTGAGTGATGTCGGTTCAAGAGTTATGAACGATAACGTAGGAACACCTCCAAAATGTTGTTAGTTTCAACATAACCTTAAAATACAAAATGCTTTTATTCGTCTGCTGGTTGACATATGTGAGCAGAATTGAACAACGAATGGTATATAAACGAGTAGAGTTGTCAAAACCGATTTCCGAAGTATTCGAAAAATCTATTTTTTTCCATTTGTCCGGTTTTCGAAGTATTCGAGAAACCGCACAGTGGGAAAAATTGCCAATCTAGCGGGAAATAATTCAAAAAATAACTAACAGTTTTTAACAAAGTTATAATGCGATTTTAAAGTGGGATAGTGACTGCGTTTTAATCCGTTAAGAACTTAAAGTTTTGTTAACCCATTAGGGAAATACACACCATCAGATGTTGACAATTTATTGGGATATCGCAGTTAATTGTTTATAATAGTAAACTTGTCATCGCCGTGTATCGGAAGGGGTAAGCCGTTACCTACCAAGTGTTTGCTTTCTTTTAAAGGGTGCTAATAGGTATATTATGTATAAATTTCCATACGTTATCTGTTTTGCGAGGGCTCTCCCGGAACGAATTACATAAACAACGTTTTTTTTTAACTTGTTTAAAGTCTTATGGAGCTACAAAAAAAACGCTGTCAGATGCTGCTTAATCTTTAATTATAGATTATTCTACATATAATAAAGTATTACTATTCAAAAAATTAGCTGCGTAGACCTGCGTAGCGATTTTTTAAAATTATTTTTGTAATTTTGGTCTTTCAATAATTATAATTGCTAACCTAGGCAGCGATGAACGCGACTCACGTATATGTTGAGAATTGCGAAGGATGGTTAGTTATTTGTTTTTAACATAGTAGAGCATCGAAATCTTGATAAAAGTTCGTGCTGAATTAAAATTATTTTTGATTTTATGATTTTTAAATACCCGATTTAAGTCGCATTCAGTTGGTGCAAAAATTCTTAATAAAAATATTGTTACGAAATACTTTAATTTTTCGTAATTAAAAAAGTCGTGTCTAAATAATAATAAATTTAATACTATCATTTGAATTGGTTAATAAACTCTTTGGTTTTTTTAAATTTGTTTGACATGTCATTTCAACTGAGAGAGATATTTAAAGTTTGGCGTAAATGCGACAGTGCTTCTGATCGGAACTCAACAGTTATCAATTATATCTTGTCCAAACTTGGAAATAACATCTGCAACGAGAATGATAGCTATAAAAAACTAACAGTTAGTGTGCGAGATTTGTGTAGTAAATTTAAATGTAGATGGGCCAGTGTTTCTCGCAATTTATATAGTTTTGAAAATCATTACAATATATGGTTGAATAAAAATATAGATTTTCTAGTAGAAGACGAAGAACCAGGACCGTCACAACCTCGAGGGCTTCCTTTGAAGACTTTTTTGGAAACGACAAAAAAATCCAAGAGGAGTCGTGTTTCGGATGTTGTACAAAATAACATCAAGGAATAATTATTGGTCGCTACAAAAGTAAGTCTGTACAAATCTGGAAAGAGAGATGCAGCCCAATTATTATATGAAATTAAAAAAACACCAAAAAGGGATACAAAGATGAAAAACGCTGTATTTTACCCCTCTGAAGCACCGACATCATACACACCAGAAGAGGCAATGGCACTATACATTGACAAAAGGTTAACTAAAAATTCGTATATGCTTATGCAATCAGGTGCTAAGACTCCTATTTTAGTTATATGCTGGATGTAGGGTATATGTCCAAATGTTATCAGATTTCACTTACAATATTTGATTACCCCTTTTACTTTTCAAAAAGTATAAAATTCTTATTTTAAACATAATTTTCCACAGCTAACAGGTACAAAAAAAATACTCCTGAGGTAGTCGTATATAACACATTTTGGGGCACCCTGTATTGAAAAACAGTTTCTTATTATTCATTATACAAAAAGCTCATATCCTTAGCTATAAAATCTCCAAGTATTGTTATCGGATCGGACCAATAGTTTAGAAGATATGATTTTTTTCCTGCCAGATTGGTGTTTTTTCCCACTGTGAACCGATTCAAATAATCGTCTTTTTTATATTAATTTTTTTTTTGTTATTTTGCATTCAATGTAGTTTTTTAGTAGCCATCTCAAAATTTTTTTATTTTACCTTAAAAAAAATTAAAAATCCTGAATTGAAAGAGGATTTTGACTAGATACTACATTAGTAAATTATCTAAAAGATATTCCAAATTTTATAAGGCATTACTGAAAAGTAACACTGTGCAACACCCAAAATCGGAATGGGATGAAACCAAAAGCAAATGAAAGATGACATATTCCATAACAAAGCCCTCAAGGCTTTTTTCCAGTTCAGAGCTAGATTTTTTTTTACACGCATTTAAAGTTAGTGCACTTTTATTATAATTATAATAATAAATGCTTGAAAATTGTATTAGTGGCGAATGATTAATATTGTAATTGCCTTTAAAAAACAATCATACGCAACGGTGTCCAGTGTTTTATGTTAATAATTGCCTTTAAATAACAATCATACGCAACGGTGTTTTGTGGTTTATTTGAATAATTTGGCTATTCGGTAAATAGGTACTGGACCGATTGCAGCAAAATTCATACCAGTCATAGCTAAAGTAATTTTCAGCTTAAGTTTGGAAACTGGACCCTACATGTTCAATAAGGGCACAACCAGGGGCCTTTAAAGTAGGATATGTTTAGTACACACAAACTTTAAATGCTTTAAAATCACCAACTTTAAATGCGTGTAAAAAAAAATCTAGCTCTGACCTAAAAAAAAAGGCCTTGTGGGTTTTGTTATGGAAAACGTCAGATTTCATTTGCTTTTGGTTTCATCCCATTCCGATTCCGAAAGTTCGATTTTGTATCACTGTGTAATGGGCGTATGATACTTGCTTTTTTCAATTAACTAGTTGCTAACTTTTTTATTAGTTTTTCTATGAAAATTTCGATAGCTTTAACCAAAAATTTTGAATTTATCGTAATTCCCATAGAAAAACCCTAATAAAGTTAGCAACTTGGAACTTAAAAAAAGCAAGTATCATACACCCATAACCCAACCTCCACCATTAGTGCACAGAAAAAAATAAAAAAAATATTTGAGTAAATTTTTAATACTATTGAGTAAAAAAATTACTCAATTTTGCACCAGTAAACGATTTAATAGTATTGAGTAAATTTTTAATAAAAATTTATTAAATGTTCGAAAAAAAATTTGAGTAAATTTTTAATTGTGTCAATTTTCAAAATTTATCTATTTATTTTTTTTAGGGTCGAACCAGAATCAAACTGCGTCGCGCAAGACATAAAAAAACAAACACGTCAAATTGGAAATTTTTACGTCCGTTTGATTTAGGTTGGACGCTTAAAGTTTAAAAAAGTTTTAAATTTTTTTACAAAAAAAAAAAAAACAAAAAACTTGTTTTTTCAAACTTTACCAAACATATTTATGTCTCAAAAACATAGGAAAATTTTATAATGACGATTACAAACTTTCATATACATACACAAAAAACAATAAACTAAACGAGAATTCAAAAAACTATGAGAGTTAAAAAAAAAAATAAAAAAACAATTAAATTTTTATTAAATTATTTACTTAATTTGTTTTTAAAATTTTGAGTAAATTTTTAATTGCGTCATTTAAAAAATTACTCAATTTTTGTTTTTAAATTTAAACAAGTGATTACTCAAATTTGTTTCCTCCATATTTTTTTCTGTGTGAACGTGTTTTTCAAGTATCATCCACTACAAAAACTAATTGTTGAGAAATCGTATGTTCCCAAATCATTTGAACTGTATCCTTTTTTTAAATACTTTTTAATAAAAAAGGTGAGTGTTAAATTCGGCTGTGCCGAATCTATTATTTGCAGGTGCGTTTTATTATTTTTTTATCATTGGATGACACCTTGCTAGCCTTTGAACTTCTTCTACCATAAAAATGTTTCTTTTGTTTTACAAAAATACAAAAAAAAAAAAAAACAAGTAAGAAAGTTATAGTCGGTCAAGACCGACCATATAATACCATACACCAGAGTGTCCCGGAAAATGGGTCCCAAGATCAAACATGGACCGATTGGATCTATCTATTTTCAAATCTTTACTTAGTGTAAAAAACACCCACAAACCAAATTTGAGTCAAATAGGCTTCTATTTGTTGCCAATAAACCGATTTAACTGAATATCGGGCGAAATTTTCATATGGGGCCTAAGTCCAAAAATGGTCAAATTATAATCGCATTTGTTAAGGTTATTAAAGTACGTGTAAACACACACAAACAAAATTTTAATTAAATATTTTATATTTTCATGAAATTTGAGAGATTTATGTGAATATCGGGAAGGTGGTTTGTATGGGGGCTACAAGAAGAACTGGTCCGATTCCTTCAAAATTCGGAATGGGGATTTGAGAATACAAAATACGTTTACCTGTCAAATTTCGATACGATATCTATTATAATACGGTTGTTAGAATCATTTGAGCCAAAATTAAAGAGGACCTTTGTATGGGGGCTGGGTCTACCCATGGACCGATCTTTTTCAATTTCAATAGGCTTCGAGAGGCTTAAGGCCAAGAAAGGCTTAAGTTTCAAATTTCAAGTAAATTGATTAAAAATTGCGACCAGTATCGTGTTTACACCGTTTACATGGACAGACAGACGGACGGACATCGCTAGATCGACTCAAAAAGTTATTCTGAGTCGATCGGTATACTTAAAAGTGGGTCTAGGACCGACTCGGGTAGTTACAAACATCAGCACAAACTCATTATACCCTGTACCACAGTGTGGTGTAGGGTATAAACATGTTAAAACGTGTCGTTTTTCATTCTCCCTGGTCCGATTTTGTTTATTTACAAACGTAGCCGGCCTATGACCATGAGACATATTTGTGCCAAATTTCAGGGGTCTATCTTTTTTGTTTTGGGCTGAATCGTGTTTTATACAGACGGACATGCTTGTTTTGTTTTCCTTTTTTATTGTTTTACTTTTTAAGGAAATTAATGATTTAAAAAAAAAAAACAGAAAAACCGATTACTCGAAACCGGGTTTTAGTTACAAAACCGAAAAACCGGTTTTTTTAAAAGGCGTATTCGAAAACCGGTTTTTGAAATAGACGAACATTTGACAACTCTAATAAACGAGTACGAAATTAATTTTTTATAAAAAAAATCGCGTATTTTTTTTTTCATCAAAAAATTTTTTTTGACTAACAAGGGAGTCTCCCTAGTGTCACCCGCGGATCTTTATGGAATTTGTTTTATTTTGTAGATCAGAAAAAATAAAGGGACACGTATTTTTTTTTAGCGGCCCAAATTCATATTTAGGAGGTAAAAAGGAGGGGGAAGACAAGGCCATTTTTCAGTTTTTTTCGTTTATCTCCTATATTATGCAAAGAAACCTACACTCAAAAAAATACGTTAGTAGATTTACTAATTTTTTTTTGCTAATGCTATTTAGCTAACTTTTAGCAAATTTTTAGTTGAGATTAGCATGTTAGCAAAAAATTCTTGTTAACTTCATTTAGCACATTAGCAATTTTAAACAAACGTTAAACTAATTTCTTTTGCTAAGATTTGAAATTGAGTTGACAACATTTTTACAAGATTTTTTGCTAACATTAGCAAAAATAAATGGTAAATATTTTTTTATTTTCAGAAAACTTAAAATGGCTCTATCTCGGAAACTAAGCCAGATAGAGCAAAATGGAGGGCATTTTTGGTTCTTAGAATCTCCATACTTTCGCGGGTCCCCTTCACATGTGTGGACCCTAATGGGCCCTAACTTTGGATCCAAAAAAGTTAGCATTCCCGAAAATTTTAAAATGCCTATATCTCGGTAAATATTGCCGACACAACAAAAAGTCCAAAAGCATTTTTGTAGCCCTCAATACGTAGAACAAGACCGCAAAATAGTCAAAATCTCTCCGAGTAATATTTTTGAAGTTATCGAGTTTTTTAATTCTCAAGACCCCAGTGGTCCCCTATAATCACGTATCCCAAAAACTAAGCAAGGTAGAGCGAAACGGACACAAATTTTGGATCAAAAACTATGACGATTTTTAAGGAACCCAACTAGGTCTAGGCCCATCGGGGTCTGGACCTATCGGGTCCGAACCCAATGGGGTCCTCAAATGTGTCAAAAAAAAAAAAAATTGTTAACTAATTATTGGCAAAACATTTTTGCTAACTTTAGCAAAAAAATTGTGGGTTCAAAATCAGCAAATTTTCTTGTAGGTTTACAAGCTTTTTTTGCTAACATTACAGTTTTTTTTTTTTGAGTGTAGTCATGTTACATACCAAATAAAAGGTCTTTGGAAAACCTATCTACGTGTGCTAAGAACGTGTCCAAACATGAACAACTTTTGCTCATATTGAGTAAAATACCAAAATTTTAGGACATTTTTGTTAATAAGTCGAAAAATATAAACTTCTTTGGCCCTTTGTTAGCACCAAGAGATAGGTATTTTTAATACCTTTAATCTGATACCACACACGCCTATATTAATTTTGTATAAATAGGCGTAAATCGTAAAAAACTGAAAAAGGTCAATTTCCCCCCATACAAATCGACCCCCCCTGAAAGTGAGTTTGGGCCGCTAAAAAAAAATACGTGTCGAATTAATTTTCGTTCTTAACAACATATCCAAATTTCATGAAGATCGGAAGGTGACACCAGGGAGACTTCCCTTGTAAGTTTTTTTTTCTCAAAAGTATATTTTCTTTTTTAAAATAAAGTGATCCAGTTTTTTTAACAATAGCACGACCGCATTTATTCCGATTTATTTCAAACTAATTTCACTTGAAAACTACACTCAGAAAATTATGTAAGTTACTACATGTTAGTTGTTTGTATATTTTACAGTAGTTAGTTGTTTTCAACTACAAAGTCAGTAATTTTTGTATGAAAAATATCAAACAACTATTTCTGTTAGTTATTTTAAGTAGTTTTTTAGAATAACTAACAAAAAAGAACTGTAATGTAGTAGCAGTTATTTAAAGTAGTTAATTTTATTTTTTTTATCTCTGAAAATTTTTCAGTTTTTTCCAAAAAAAAAAAAAAACCTTTTTTTATTTTTCACAACTTTAAAACAAAAAAATTTGGTCTTAATTTGTTTTTTTCTGAAAAATTTAAAAAAAAAATATATATATTGTTTATTTTATTTTTACTACATATAAGTTGTTTTGACTAAAAATGTTAGTAATTTTTACTACATAAGTCAGCTGTTTTTTGTCAGTTAAAATAACTAACATTGTTAGTTGATTTAACTGAAAAAGTAGTTGACCCCAAAACAACTTACAAAGTAGTTATTTTAACTGACATTTTCAGTTGATTTTACTAACATAATTTTTTGAGTGTAGATAAATTTTTTATTTTTCATAACAATTTAAATAACAAGTAGAAACGTTAAATTCGACTTGGCTGAATGCATGAATACCCTCCACAATGCCCTTTTTAAGTGATAGTAAATTTTCTAACGTGAAAAATAACAATTTTGATTTATTGTAAGACTATTTACTACACTCAAAAAAAAAAGTGAACTAAAATCTGGAAAAATGAACTCAATTTTGGGAAAAACAGGGAATGATTTGGCTCCAAAGATTTTTTTTCTTGGTTTTAGTTCATAATTTTCCCATAAATAAGGAAAACAAAGTTATTTAATTTTAAGCCAATTTTAACTAGAAAATGGGAAAAATTATACTTCACATTTTAGAAATAGATTGGTTCTAGACCCTGGACCCAAGGGTTCGGACCCCATTTAACTCGAGACCCCGTTGGGTCCTTTAATAGTCCCCATAGATTTTGAACCAAAACTTGTTCCGTTTCGCTCTAACTTGCTTAGTTTTTGAGATACGGTAATATGGGGTCTGATAGGGTCTTGAGAATCTTAAAAACCGGATAACTCAAAAACTATTAATCGGAGGGCTTTCGGGTATTTTGCGGAAGTGTTCTACTAATCAAGAGCTACAAAAATGCCGTTGGACCTTTTCTCGTGTTGGCAGTATTTACCGAGATATGTGCATATATAAAATCTCGGGAATTTCAAATTTTAGATCTAAAATTAGGGTCTTGAGGTCCCGACAGATACGCAGAGCTAGGCTATTCCATATTTTTCTTTGTAGCCTTTCTTTTGAAAATTTCATCCGTTTCGCTCTATCTCGCTTAGTTTTAGAGATATCGCCATTTTGAATTTTTAACTAAATTCTAAGAAGTTATTTACTAAATTCTCAAAAGTCATTAACTAAATTCTAAGAAATACACTTCTTCAATTCAAAGAAGAGAAATACGATGATGTTTTATTTAGTAAATTTTAACTAAACTTGAACTAAATTGTTTTTTAAGAAATATGTCTTAAAAATAAAGATACGATTCTTAGATTTGTGGAAAATTTCTTTGGCAGTAAGAATTTTTTTCCTAATATTAAAAAAATCCATTTAAAGAAAACTATGAACTAATTATAAGTAAATGAACTAAAATTTGTTCCTCATAGTTAAGAAAATTTCTCATTTTTAAGTTAAATTTAACTAAATTTTAGGAAATTTAATGATAAATTTTCAAATACATTTTTTCCTTAATTTTAGTTATGTCTTTTTTTTCAGTGTAGTGTCCGACCGAATATTCGGCTTCGGCCAAAAAGCACTATTTGGCCACTATTCGGCTTCTGCCACATTTTTGGCCGAATACCGAATAATTGTATAAAATTTGTACACACGTGTTATAAATCACACGAAACACTTTTTTAATCACATTAGTAAGCCACAAAAACTTTTCACGAAGTGTTTTTGCAGCTAAAAAAATTTTACACTCAAAAAAATTTCCGGTCAAAAAAAATTTACGCTCAAAAAAAATTTTTTTTTTTTCAAAAATGTCTAAAAAAAGTTTTTTTCTCAAAATAAAATTGTTCTAGACAACGTTTTAATACATTTGTGTATTCCGCCAAGTCGAATTTTACTCTTTTTCTTGCCTTTACTACTTTTACTTTTTTTTGAATATTCGGCTTCGGTTTCGGCCGAATAGTGAAAATTGGGCCGAATATTCGGCTTCGGCCAAAAAAGGTGTATTCGGTCGGACACTACTATTTACTTCTAATATGTATTTAAAAAAAAAAATACTAAAATTTTTTTTGTGTAAAATTGTTTTTGAGTGTAAAATTTTATCGAGTGTAATTTTTATACCCTACACCACTCTGTGGTACAGGGTATAATGAGTTTGTGCTGATGTTTGTAACTACCCGAAAAATTGGTCCTAGACCTAACTTCAAGTATACCGATCGACTCAGATATACTTTTTGAGTCGATTTAGCGATGTCCGTCCGTCTGTCCATCTATCGGTTTAAGCACGATACAGGTCGCAATTTTCAATCAATTGACTTGAAACTTAAGCAACTTTTGGCCCAAGGACGAATCCTATTGAAATTGTTAAGACCAAGCCCCCATACAAACGTCCCCTTTGGATTACGCTTAAATGACCCTAATAACCGTATTATAATAGATATCGCCTTGAAATTTAACAGATAATTAAATTTTGTATGCAAAAATCATCGTTCCAAATTTTAAGTGAATTAGGTCAGTCCTTCTGGTAGTCCCCATACAAACCACCCTTCCGTCAAAATTCATAAAAATGGAAATATTTGATAAAAATTTTATTTTTAGGTGCTAAATATGTACTTTAGTAACGTAATAAAGTCGGAATATAATTGGACCATTTCTGGACTTAGACCATATAAAAATTTCAACCGATATTCAGTGAAATCGGTCTATTGGTAAAAATATTAACGAATTTCACTAACATTTGATCTGTGTATGTTTTCTACACTAAATAAAGATTTAACAAATGACAAATCCAATCGGGCCATGTTCGGACTTGGGACCCATTTTCCGGAAAACACTGGTGTAGGGTATCATATGGTCGGTCTTGACCGACTATAACTTTCTTACTTGTTTTTTTTTCTTTTAGTGTAAAAATATTTTTGAGTGACAAAAATACGTTGTAAAATAAATTTTATATACATTTTCAAAATGTCCTCACTCAAAGTCAGCAGTAGTCAGGGCAAGCTGACTTTCTGGGACATGTCACCTACACTCAAAAAATTATGTTAGTAAAATCAACTGAAAATGTCAGTTAAAATAACTACTTTGTAAGTTATTTTGGGGTCAACTACTTTTTCAGTTAAATCAACTAACAATGTCAGTTATTTTAACTGACAAAAAACAACTGACTTATGCAGTAAAACTACTAACATTTGTAGTCAAAACAACTAAAATGTAGTAAAAATAAAATAATCAATATATAATTTTTTTTTTCAAAAAATTTTTCAGAAAAAAAATTGAAGGCCAAATTTCTTCCAAGTTTTTTTTTTTTTTTTTTTTTTAAAAAAGTTATAAAAAATAAAAAAAAAACGAAAATTTATTTTTATTTTTTGGAAAAATACTTCGAAAATTTTTCAGACATAAAAAAAGAAAATTAATTACTTTAAATAACTGTTACTTACTACAGCACAGTACTTTTTTGTTAGTTGTTCAAAAAAACTACTTTAAATAACTAACAGAAATAGTTGTTTGATATTTTTCACACAAAAACAACTGACTTTGTAGTTGAAAACAACTCACTACTGTAAAATTTACAAACAACTAACATGTAGTAATATACATAATTTTCTGAGTGTAAGACTTCTTTGGGGAAATGTCTGCAATAGGTCATACGAAAATTTTTTAATTAAAATTTCCCTAATGCACAATAACGACGGACATGTCTACTTTTAAAATTAAAATAAAAAAGTTGCACTATATGTGCCGGTTTATACACTCAGAAAATTATGTAAGTTACTACATGTTAGTTATTTGTATATTTTAAAGTAGTTAGTTGTTTTCAACTACAAAGTCAGTTGTTTTTGTATGAAAAATATAAAACAACTATTTCTGTTAGTTATTTTAAGTCGTTTTTTTGAATAACTAACAAAAAAGTACTGTAATGTAGTAACAGTTAATTTAAGTAGTTAATTATATTTTTTATCTCTGAAAAAATTTTTAAAGTTTTTTTTTCCAAAAAAATAAAAAATAAATTTTCGTTTTCTTATTTTTCACAACTTTAAAAAAAAAAAACTAGAAAAAAATTTGATCTTAATTTTTTTTTCTGAAAAATTTTTTGAAAAAAAAAATTATATATTGATTATTTTATTTTTACTACATTTTAGTTGTGAGTAATTTTTACTACATAAGTCAGTTGTTTTTTTGTCAGTTAAAGTAACTAACAATGTTAGTTGATTTAACTGAAAAAGTAGTTGACCCCAAAACAACTTACAAAGTAGTTATTTTAACTGACATTTTCAGTTGATTTTACTAACATAATTTTTTGAGTTTAGCAATTTTTAAATATATTTTACGTTTTAAGTAATAGTACATTCAGACTGACCTTGAAACCTCGTTGAAAATACGTATTTTCAATTTCAAAACTCAACCGTTCACACTCAAAAAATTTGACACTTATCACGGTTTCGAAATTTACCGAACAAAATTCGCGATTATACCGGCTTAAAAAACACAAAATAAATACATTTACGCGATATTTTTAAATAAATTATTGAAATCTTTTGTTTATAGTTGTTTTTCATGCGAATATTTAAATATTTTTAATATTTTTATTTTTGACACTTTCTTTAATTTATTTTCTTTTATTATAACAGTTGTAAAAAAGGGTAGAACTATGAAATTTAAAAGGTTTCAATCGTACATTCGTTGAAACCTCAATACAAAATGGTTTCAATTTGTGTGGGAAAATACGTATTTTCAAATGAGGTTTGGCTTGAAACCTCGATAAACGAGGTTTCGACGCCAATGTGAATGCACTATAAGATATTTTCACAATATTTAAAACAAAAAATACTTGGTAAGTTTTATTTTAGCTTCCCCAGCAAAATTTTCCGTTCCAAATAATCGGTTCCAGAACGCATCATATTACCCTGCAACCGGTTCTACTTAACATTCCAGAATCAATGATTTTTGTTTGAAATTGTCCCGAAAGCAATCGTTTTTTAGAACAAGTAGTTTTGTTGAAAAATAATTTTACATTGAAAATTTTGTTGCAATTACCGTAGAATATATTCAAGAATCTATTGTAATAGGAATCTGTTCCAAAAAATTTTCCTGGGTCTTTTACATGTTTGATGGTATCAAAGATTCGGCACATCCTTATTTAACAATCTCACTTGTTTTTTTATCATTTTATTATGCATTAAAATAAAAAAAAAATAAAGTCGATTTATTTTAAGCTAATATGAATAAAATCAAAAGTGGGCGTAAAATAAAAAAAGTAGGAGTGGCATTTTTCAATTACGACCTCTCGTACATTATCCCGTAATGACACTGCAATTATATATACACCGTTTCTATTCAAAATCTCTATAATGTAATTTTTTATAATGAAATGTGGGTGTGGTTTTATTTTTTATTTAAAACAAATCATACACTCAAAAAAAACGTGGGTATTCATAACTAAAAATTTAACTAATGAACTAATTTTTTAGTCCAAAATGATCTAGTGCAGGCGTTGGTAATCAATACTAACATTTTTTACAAATATTATTCAAAACCAGTAAAAATTACTAATTTTAGTACTTTGAAGATACTAAAAAACTACTGTACTACTAGTAATTAGTAACTTATTAGTAGATTTTGGTACCAAATACTTTTACTGTAGAATCATTTTGAGTGTATATACCAACTTCCAAGTCCATATTTGCAAAATTGCAATTTTGTACCCCTAAAATTAAAAAGCTCACACTGTACAACGCTTTGCGAGCGTATACAAAAAGCATTTTAAGAGTTCTTTAGATTTTTTTTGGAAAAAGGTTCTAACAAGGGAAGTCTCCCTAGTGTCACCCGCGGATCTTTGTGGAATTGGTTTTATTTTGTAGATCAGAAAAAATAAAGGGACACGTATTTTTTTTTAGCGGCCCAAATTCATATTTAGGGGGTAAAAAGGAGGGGGGAAGACAAGGCCATTTTTCAGTTTTTTTCGTTTATCTCCTATATTATGCAAAGAAACCTAGTCATGTTATATACCAAATGAAAGGTATTTTGAAAACCTATCTATGTGTGCTAAGAACGTGTCCAAACATTCACAACTTTTCGTCATATTGAGTAAAATACCAAAATTTTAGGACATTTTTGTTAATAAATCGAAAAATATTAAATTCTTTGGCCCGTTGTTAGCACCACGAGATAGGTATTTTTAATACCTTTAATCTGATGCCACACATGCCTATATTAATTTTGTTTAAATAGGTGTAAATCGTAAAAAACTGAAAAAGGTCAATTTTCCCCCATACAAATCGACCCCCCCTAAAAATGAGTTTGAGCCGCTAAAAAAAAATACGTGTCGAATTAATTTTCGTTCTTAACAACATATCCAAATTTCATGAAGATCGGAGGGTGACACCAGGGAGACTTCCCTTGTAAGTTCCGAAACTATTTTTGAATAGCAGTTTTTTGTCAATTTTTTTTTTAATTAAAAAAAAAAAATCATAAAAAATGTTTTTAGAAAGTTTTTTTTTTAATTTTCTGAGTTTCGAAAATTTTATTTGAAAATTTTCTGAGTTTCGAAATTTTTTTTTGAAAATTTTCTATTTTTTTTGCAGAAAATTTTTCATCGCTTTTAAAACGCTTTAAACATAGCGTAGATCGATGTTATCATTCGGATCTTCTGAAGGCGCTTTGAAGTTGGCATACAGAACGCTCGTACAACCGTCCACAACGCTTTCTCAGCGCTTTTGCGATTGTATTTTGCTGACTGGGTATATTTTGCTGTTTTAAGCTTTGAATTTGATTTATTTAATAAGACTTAATTATTTGTTCGTCCTTTTTTTGTTAAAAAAAAAAATAAAAACTATTTTTATTAAAAACAAAAAACCGGTTATTCGAACCGATTTTCAAATAAAAAAACCGAAAACCGGGTTTTCAAAAACGGCGGTTTTTCAAAAACAGCGGTTTTTTAACTATTCGAAAACCGGTTTTTGAAATATGCCGAATAGTTGACAACTCTAATCCTGGTGTTACTCAACAAAATGGATATCATGGTGGTTGTTTTTACTGATGACGTTGTGATCCTAATCAAACTCGACTTGTTCACAAAAAGGCCTAAGAAATACAGGAGGCCTGTTTTCGCAGGTTTTATAAAATTGATTTATTAGGTTTTATAAAATTGATTTATTATGATTCTTGCAAATAATTAATCCATTTAATCATTATTAAAATATATTTTTTATATCCACGCCCACAAAAGGGGGCGGGTCAAACTTTTTTGTATTTTTTTATCCGCTTTGTCCACATCCAGGATTGCATTTGCTTAACAAAAGTACAAAATACTCTGCAAAAAAGGTGTTTTTTCTGAGGTTGGTTTAGTTCTCCAAGGGGAACTTTTTTCCCCTTGGTCCGATTTTGCCAGCCTATGACCATAAGACATATTCGTGCCAAACTTCGGAAGTCTAGCCCTTTTATTTTGGACTTTATCGTGTCCTATAGCGGAAGAACATCGCTAGAATGTCTTAGAATCGATCACTGATCAATAATATATATGGGGCATTCCATGTCAAATCGAACACTTTGAAAATTTTTCTTTGGAGATTTTCCTAATTTGTTTACAGTTTTTAGTACCCTTCGAAAACTCCTCCGTGGTAAATTTTCAGATTTTTTTGATGACCCGTTCAAAAGATATCGAATTTTTAGAAATTGGTAGTTTGTTCCTTTACTCAAATTTCTTTTACTCATAACTTCTTCAATAATCGTCCAAATTTCAAATTTTGTTTTTCAAAATTTTTGTTTTTTTACGTACTTTAAAAAAAAAAATCCCAAAAAATTCTTAAAAGCGCTCTAGTATGCGATTTTTAAGTTTTAAAATTTAAATCTCATTTTTGAAAATGTTTGTTTGATTTTTTTGAAATTTCTATCGATTCCACAAATTTTTTGCCCAGGGGGATCGTGGGATAACGATTATTACTATTTTTTTAAATTTTTTTTAAAAAATTTTATTGTAATTTTCCAATTTTAAAATCATTTCTACAGCTCCAATGGTGCGTCATAGAGGGGTCCTTTAAAAGACCGACCCCCATTAATTTTTACGTCTTAACATTTCTTTGAAACAAAATAATACCCTATCTCCAATTTCTAAGGGGGCTCCCACACAAAACGACATTTTTTTTAGTCCAAACATTTTCTCTGAACACACCTACCCTCTATCTTTAACTCTTAAGGCGGTCCCCATACAATTTTTTTATTTAAAATTTGTAAATTTGCTTTATTAAATCAGCTTCTACCGGTCCAATGCACAGAGGGCCAGCATTAGCATGTCCCGAAATCAGGAAATTTTGGAATTTCTTTAGGGCATACCCCTAGAACGATGCTTATTGAAGAGCTGATTACGGGAAAAATAATTAAAAAAATGTTGAAGGTCATCTTCAGGGCGCAACCAGCGACTAAAGTTTGCATCCGTGGTGCATTTGGTCAAAAAAAAATATTTTTTTTTATTTTTAAAATTGGTGCCAAAATTTTCGTTAGGTAGAGTACATTCAGGAAAAAATATTTATAAAGTTTTCGTGGGGAAATTTTGGTCCAGCGCAACGTTTTGAAACTTCGAAGATGCTTAATTTATTACATATTTTTTTAAGTTTTTGTAAAAAACTGCTTTTTATACAAAGGCTTGAACATAAACTCCGTTTTGTACAAAATCTTAAAATAACTCTTACAAACTCTGGTTTTTACAAAAACTTAAAAAAATATATAATAAATTACACCTTTTCAAAATTTCAAAACGTTGTGCTGGACCAAAATTGCTCCATGAAAACTTTATAAATATTTTTTCCAGAATGTACTCTATCTAAAGAAACTTTTGGCACCAATTTGAAAAATAAAAAAAAATATTTGTTTTTCAACAAATGCACTACGGATGCAAACTTTAAGCGCTGGTTGCGCCCTGAAGATGACCTCTAAAATTTTTTTAATATTTTTTCCCGTAATCAGCTCTTTACTAAGCATCATTCTAGGGGTATGCCCTAAAATTTTTCATTTTCGGGACACGCTAGCCAGCATGATCCAATTCCGGCCAAAAGTCTTTATCGTTGTTGGATCCGGCTGAAAATGTGCGTCTAAAGCAATGGTTCCCAACCTTTTTTGCGCCATTCCCCACTTTTGAGTTAAAAAAACTACAATGTCCCCCCAACACTGAAGAAAAATTTGTAAATTTTTCAAATTTGTTTTAAAAGTCAAAATTTACTTGTGGTTAAGCAAACTTTATGTTAAAATCATCGTTAAACGGAGTTTTGAGAAAAAATTTTCAACAATCAAATAAATAATTTAACTAAAATAATGTGCTCGATTCGGGAGTACTCTTTCACCATTCACCAAATTTTTAAAAATTTGATATCATTCTGAATTTTAAGATTTGAATTTTTTTCTTGTTAAAATTAAAATTCTAATTAATATCTTCAGAGATGCCAACTATTTGAGGGCAAAACGCGCACAAAAATTTTATAAAAGGGTAAAAACGCGTAAATTTGCTTTAAAAAAGGGTAAAAAAGTACTGGACTGTTTTTGTAAATAAATAAAAAAAGTAAAAAAAAAAATATTTTATTCAAACGAAATTTTTGATAAGTTTGTTGGTTAAAATTTTGAGCAACCGAAATAAATCGTTGTACAATTGTATATGGTCTGCAGTTTCCGCTTCAAAAGCCAAATTTAGTCTTTGAACTTCATCCAGACCAGAATTCAAATATTAAACCAAAATAAAACAAAAAACCTTCAAGGAAGGAATGGTGTTTTTTAGAGGTTGGTTTAGTTCTTCAAGGGAAAACATTTTCCCCTTAGTCCGATTAGCCCATTTTTTCCGAACTTAATACGACCAATGGTCATTGACCATAATAAAATATTCATTCCATATTTCGGGCGTCTAGTTCTGCATACTGCTTTCCACAGACAGACAGACGGACATTCAAAAAATGTCTTTGAATCGATCATAAAACAATAAAATATATACTTTCGAAATAACATAGTAAGTATACCGCCAAACTTTGTTTGGAGGCTATAAAAATTAATTTTAAAAAGCACTAAAAGCACCAACTTAAAATTTAAAAAGCACCAAGTAAGTGCTTTTTTCTAATTTGGCACTAGGCCAAAAATTTTCGAGTTTTGATACATCAAAAAGCACTAGATCTAGCGCGAAAAGCACTAAGTTGGCATCCCTGAATATCTTCAATATTTACAAAAAAAATTTAAAAATCTTAAAATTCGAAAGGATATCAAATCTTTAAAAGGTAGGTGAATGGTGAAAGAGTTCTCCCGAATCGGGCACAATATTTTTTTAGTTTATTTAACAACAACAAAAATCTTGAAAATTTGCTCGTTGCCCCCTGGAAGCGATCAAATTGCCCCCCAGTGGGGCGAGAATCAAAGGTTGGGAACCATTGGTCTAAAGTATTTCGGGGTCACTGATCTCAAAATTTAACTAAAAACTAAAAAAATCAAAATGGCGCATCCAATATGGCGGACAAATTTTTTTAATAATTGTCCGATTTAACTCAAATTTTGTTTTAAGGGGATATTGGAATTACTGAATCAGAATTACTGGTGTGAATTTTTAAAAACAAAATGGCGGACTAAATATGCTTAGTAAAGTTTGTTACAAGTAATTAAAAAACAGTTATATGCCTTTTCTTTGTTGAAGCTAGCTGAAAGTGTGACCTAGTAAATTTCCGGGTCTGTTATCTTAAAATCGAACTGATAAAATTCAATATGGCGGAAACAATATGGAGACTAGATTTGTTAACTTTGTCTGATCTAACTAAAAATTATTTTTAAGAGTATTAAGAGTGTCTGAAGTTAAATCTACGAACATAATTTTTATATATATTTTTTTTTATTTTTGATATAAATATGGAAATGGTGTAAATGACTTATTTAGTCTCAGAAAAGCTTTTGGAAATGGTGACGACAAATTATTCACTTTTTTCTTTATTTTGGAAATTCAATAAAAAATCTTTGAATTTAATTGGAAATGGTGTAACTGATATTTTCCATAATTCTACAAAAAAACTAGAAATGTAGATTCTTTTTTTTTCTACACTTCAGGCACTCTCTGACGATAAAAAAACTATTCAAGCCGTAAAACATTATTTTGGGTTAAATTATTTTTTTAAAAACAAATCTCGGACCACTGCATATATAGCTGTAATTTCGCCATTTATCATTTCGAGCAAGTTTGGGCAACTTTTTTCGAAAGATATGGATCCATTCTATATTAAAAAAAATATAGACCGATTGTATCGAACTGAGGATCGCACTGTGGGCCAGGATTTCCATTTTTTGGCCAATAAGGTCTGTAAGGCAACACATATTCAAAAATATTTTTTCGGAATGTCGACATCTTGAATTTTGTCCACCTTTAATATCTTTTTAATATAGCTTAAAGTTTTTTTTTTGCATGAGGTTAAAGTCAATGTTTGAGATTTTTTTAATATTTTTTATTTATGAAACAAATAATTTTTTTTTGTACTTCGACACAATATTTTTTAAAATTTTCGGTGAAGTTCTCCTAAAGACATACCTGTTTGTTCAACACATGATATAAACTGCCAAAAAGTAAGCTATAAGGATATTTTTTTTAAAATAAATTACGGAAATTCATACTTTTGTTGAAATCCGCCTTTTTTCAACACCAAAGTCCAAAAAAGTCCAAACGATATTGACAAACCTCGAACTACGATCTGTCTCTGACAATGTATTCTATTCACATTTTTGCGACCCTGTGCGACCGTTCATAAACTTTTGATCTATAGGCAATAAACCCAAATATGACGTTTAGAAATGCCCTAAAATGGAACTTCAACATTTTTCGGTATTTTTGTTTCTATTGATTTCTAATAAAAAATGGCTCACTTTGACAACATTGGCGTGATAACTGCTGATGGGCACGAGAGTGAATTTTGACTCACGTTGACTCACGCTCACGAAAAAAAAAAAATTTACTCAACCGTTTTTTTTTTTCTCACACTTACTCACTATTTACGTGAGTAAACAAAACACCACTTACGTGTGACTCACGCTCACTCGTAACTCACGCTAAACATTAAAAACACGAAAAAAATTGTAAAAACTGAATCAATACAATTAAATAGTTTTGACTCACGCAAAAAAATTGCACTCACTACGAATCACTCACGCAAAAAATTGTCTCACTCACTTATCACTCACGAACAAAAAATTTTAATCACGCTCACTTTCGATCACGAGTAATTCACGTGACCAGCGTCCATCTCTAGTGCTAAACATTAAAGCTGGTAACGCATTTAAACGGGCATATTTTGGCAATAGCATTTTTAATGTTTTTTTACGAAATTGTAAGCTTGTAGCATTATTTGTACATTTAGAATGGCAAATGTTTATTGGAAATAAAAAAGTGCTCTCTTAAATGAGCCACTGAATATATGAACTTTTTGACGCATTTAAAAGAGAAAAATTTTATTAAAATCTTCTGATAAAAGCAAAAAGAGGGACCCGTGTAAAAATGATTAGATCTAATTATATCAGAATATATCTCACAACATCTGCTACCAGATCAAATTTGATATGAAAAGATATGATAGATATTGGACTATATATAACCATATCTCGTAAAACACGTTCATAGTTTTTGTAACATTTCTTTTTATATCTGCCACATATAGTTAGATATTGTATGTCTAATCAGATCTGTTACCATATCAATATTTCGTTTAATTTTTATGTTGTGTTATGTTGTTAAGATAAAGAACCCTAATATTTAAAATCTTCATCAAACTATTTTTTGCAATTCATAATTAAATTTTTTCATTTAGCATTTCCAACCAAAAATACATAAATAAGAAAATAAAAAAGCTATTATTTTTTGTTAATTTGATATTTCAAAAAAGAAAAAAATGTCAAAAAAATATTTTTCAACACAAACAAAACAAATACGTTTTTATTTATTTATAAATGCGGTCGCGTTTTATTTGTTTTTAACGCGGTAACTTCATAATAAGGATATGCCGTAGATTATCCATCGGCCTATAATTGAATTTTCGTCAATTTTAAACAAATTGGATAAAGAAACCACAGCAAGAAACATGGAGTAATTATCAATCTTTCCTGGCAAGAAATTTGAAAAAAGTATGTCGAAATCTGAAAATGGAAAATAAGACTGATAAATGCAGGAGACGCTTTTAATGTTATGGACCAGTCAAGAAAGTTTGCTGTGTTTTTGTTTTTGATGCATAAAATGGGAAAAAGCAGGAGACGCTTTTAATGTTATGGACCAGTCAAGAAAATTTGCTGTGTTCTTGTTTTTGATGCATAAAATGGGAAAAAGTTTCCAAGTTATAAACCAGTAAAATTGTTTGTATCCAGCATGTTAATTTTGAAAAACTTTTCATAATTATCATCTTTACCGAATTCTTATCCTGAATGATTTCGAACCTACACTTTAGTGTAGTTTTGACTGCTAATTTTAATTCAATTTTATAAGTACATTTCATTTTAAGTTTGAAGTCTTCAGATTGTGAACTTAGTTAAATGATTTGATTAGCTTTAAGAAGCCCAAAACAAGAATATCCATGTCCACTGGTACATACATATGTATACGGATTAGACATTTTAAATATAGGATTTTTGAACTATTGTGGTGACTGTGCAAACGAATATTTTATAAAACAACGTTGACATAAATTAGACCTTTTCCCATTTTATGCATTTTTACGCCCAAATTCATGAAAATAAAGAGTTTATTAACAGTTTTATTAATCTATGGACTTAAATCTGTATTATATTTTTACTTTATAGTTTTTGAATAAAATCATATTTTAATTTTTTTAAAATCGCCTCTTTTTGTTCACAAATGTATAGTCAAAGAAAAATGATAAAGACACTAGCCTAGTAAACGTATAGCTATAGCTATATGTATATAAATGTATCAGATTTGATCCAATTATTTTCTATATAATTGTATCAGTTCTGATCTGATGGATCCGAGATTTGTCCCCATTTCTCGGATCTAGCATATCAAGTTATATGTGGCATTAGATATAGGATAAGATCTAATTAGATATAGTGCAATATCATTTTTTTTTACACGGGGATTTATAAAAACTTAGACATTTAAACATTGTACATTTTTTTAAAAAGCTATGTCCTAAATTTTGGATCCGCCATTTTGATTTCAAAAAATCTGTGTTCGTATTCGTGTTGTGCAATCATTTCCTAGTGATATTTTGAAACATTAATCAATAATTTAAATATTTGTCCGCCATATTGGATCCGCTATTTTGAATATTTGATTCTAAAATCAGATTTGGCATTCCAAAAACCATAAAAATCAGACAACATAGAAAAAAACTTAATATTTTATTTGACGCCATATTGGATCCGCCATTTTGAATTTAAAAAATCGGAGCTCATATTCGTAACTACTGACCCTAAATACATCAAAAATTACTAATTCAAGTACAATTAGCTAAGAATTACAGCATATTCGCCATATTGGATCCGCCATTTTGAATTTCAAATCTTTAATTCCAAAATCAGTTTTAACATCCGAAAAACCATTAAAATCGAAGTTTTTGGCCAAAAGAGACAACATATAAAAAATTTTAAATTTAAATTTGTCGCCATATTGGATCCGCCATTTTGAATTTTAAAAGTCTGAGCTCATATTCGTTATTAACGACACCAAATACATCGATAATGATTATATTAAACACAATAAACAAAGAATTAAAAAATCATGTCCGCCATATTGGATCCGCCATTTTGAATTTAAAATCTTTAATTCCAAAATCAGTTTTAACATCCGAAAAACCATTAAAATCGAAGTTTTTGGCCAAAAGAGACAACATATAAAAAATTTTAAATTTAAATTTGTCGCCATATTGGATCCGCCATTTTGAATTTTAAAAGTCTGAGCTCATATTCGTTATTAACGACCCCAAATACATCGATAATGATTATATTAAACACAATAAACAAAGAATTAAAAAATCATGTCCGCCATTTTGGATCCGCCATTTTGAATTTTGAAATTTTTTTTTCAGAATCGTGATCAGCGATCCTTTAACACCCATATGCAATACTTTTTTGACATATAGGTTAAGCGGTCTATTTATGGCCAAAATTCAGGGATGCTGGCCCACAGTGGATCGCTGAGAATTTTTTCGGCGCGAGGTAAATATCTAAAAAATTATAACTTTTTTCACAAAAAACGCGAAATGCTGCCAGGCAAATGAGTTATATTTGTCCGTGTTATTTTCGTTACAAAGGCTTATATATAAGATTGAACCACGCAAACAAAAAGTTTAACATTAGCAATAGAAGTTTGGAAAAAAAATTAAAAAAGTATTTCAACTTTTAAAAATTTTGTACTAACTTTTTTAACTTTGAAGACCTGTCAAAGGAAAGGGTGTAATTGGATCATAAAGATAAGTTCAAAAAACCTGCTTCTATATATGCCCAACAAACTGGTAAAATTTTTTTTGAGAATTTACAAATAAGGACTTTTGGCCGGAAATCGATCTGTCTGGCCCTCTGTGCAATGGTGCGTCTGAGAGGGGTCATTAGTGAGATTAACCCCCATTTATTTTTATACTTCAACAGTTTTTTAAAACATACCTACGCCCTATCTCCACTTCCTAAGTAGGCATCCATTAGAGTGTCCCTTATTTTGGAAATGTTGGAAATGTTGAGACGGTACCCGCTCATTTTTTTTCCGTTTTGACTTAAAAATAACTGAGGAAAAATTTTACACCCCTACGACCACGCCTTCCCTACGCGACGGGGCCTTAAAGATCGGGACCTAAAAATCATTTTTTCATACAAACCAAAAAATTTTTTTTTTATTTTTAATTTTTTTGTTATTAATTATTACATTACTTGGTTAGCTTATTTACGACAAAAAAATTGATTTTGGTGGGATAAGGCTTTCAGCTCTAAAAAAAATTTTCGAAAAAAAAATTAAGAGCCGCAGGGGTCCTACGGAAAAAAAAATTTAAAAAAATATTTTTTTTTTTAGTTTTGACAAGCAACGGTTTTAGTTGCTATGTTGCTTTAAATAATATATATTCATAAAAAAATATTATTTGTGTCTGTGACATCTTTATCGTGTTCTAAAAAAAGGGTAAAAAATGCATTGTTGATGTTTTTCGATACACGATAAAGATGTTACAGATATTAAATGAGATACGAGGGTCGCGCTGGAAAATGAATTATTTATAGACATTTTTTAAAAAAATTAAAAAAAATATTTCTAAGTAAATTTTTTTCAAGCTCAAACATTAAAAATTTAACAAAATATGTAAAAATGTATATTCAGTTCCCAACTAATTTTTCTAACGCCCGAAACAAAAACTAAAATTTTTTAAATATAGTACAAGTAATCCGTATTTTTTGACCACAAATTCTTTTGACCACCAATTTTTTGTAAAGAAAGGAAATGTTTAATTATTTTCATATATCAAAACAATACACTTAGGTTAACTAAAATTATTAAACAATAAAATATTTTCTTTGTTTTAAAAAAACTGGTGGTCAAAGGAAATGGAGGTCAAAAATTATGGATTTCTTGTACTGTATTTAAAAAATTTTAGTTTTTGATTGAGTAGTTGGAAAAATTATCTGAGAATTTAATATAAATTTTTGGACTATTTTTTTAATTTTTAATGTTTGAGCTTGGAAGAAATCGACTTAGAAATATTTTTTAATTTTTTTTTTTAAATGTCTATAAATAATTCATTTTTCAGCGCGACCCTCGTATCTCATCTAATATTTGCTCAATCTTTATAGAATTGATATCTAATATATAGTGATACATTATAGTGATACATTATATGTTTCTTTTCATATTTTACAATATGTTTTGTCTACTTTTTGGTACTTAAATAAAAAACCGAATATTAGTGACAGTCACTAATTAAATTAAAAGCAACATAACAACTAAAACCGTTGCTTGTCAAAACTAAAAAAAAATATTTTTAAAAACTTTTTACCGTAGGACCCCAACGGCTCTAATTTTTTTTTTTTCCAAAAAATTTTTAGAGCTGAAAGCCTAATCCCACCAAATTCTAATTTTTTGTCGTGAATAAGCTAACCAAGTAATAATTAATAACAAAAAAAATAAAATCAAAAACAAAACTTTTGGTTTGTATGGAAAAATGATTTTTAAGCCCCCGCTCTTTAAGGCCCCGTCGCGTAGGAAAGGCGTGGTCGTAGGGGCGTAAAAATTTTCCTGAGTTATTTTTAAGTCAATTGGAAAAAATAAGCGGGTACCGTCTCAACATTTCCAAAATAAGGGACACTCTAGCTTCCATTCAAAACTACATTTTTATAAAATTTGCTCCAACAGTAATTCGTTTTTTAACTTAAAATATTTAAAAATCAGTACATATTTTAAAAAATCAGCAGGTTTTTTTTAATACTCGGGATAAAAAATCAGTACATGTACTGATAAAATAAGTACGATTGGTCGACTTAGATAAAATACTATTAATATTTTATTAAAATGATAAATTTATGATATTACCGGAATATCTTTAGGGCGATATATCACCCTATTGTTAGCAGGGATCCGATCAGTAAATAGTTTCGATGCAAAAAGGTCAAGTTTTTAGTTCCATATTTTTTATATAAATTTAATTATTATGCACAGATAACAAAAATTTATAATTTCTTGAAAATTTATATGTTCCAATTCAAAAACACCCACATTAATTATTTTTTTTTTTTAAATCTTATATACACACTATAAAAACATAAACTAATACAAAGCTATATCAGATTTCTATAAACAAATTTAAATAATTCCTTATTAAAAAGAAATTAAAAAAAAAATATAATATTCAATATTATTTTTTTTTTAACTTGTAAAATTTACAAGAAAAATTATAAACAAAACTAATGACCTATTTTTTTTTTTTTGTTTTTGAAATTTGTTTGAAAAAAAAATCGAAACATTTAACGCTTAGTTAAAGAATGACCTGCCTTGGAAAAATTAAAAAATAAATTTTTTAAATTCCAAAAAAAAAAATTTAAAAGTAAAACAGACAATTTTTGTTTTCAAATCAAAAAAAAAAGTTTAAAAAAATATACACACAAAAATATTGAAGATCTATTTATAAATTTCAAAATATACAGAGAGAAAGAGATTTTAATTAAAAAAACAATGAGAAAAGTTCTCAAAGAAAATTTTGATTTTTTTTTTTTTTTTAAAGAAAATCAGAAAATATTGCAAATCAAAATATATTGGGTTTTATTTTAAATACACACATACACGAGATACATATAAGAGGAAATGGGTGTTAAATATGTATACAAAAATTATGCAAGTATTTGTAGTTTGACGTATATGTATACAATGGTTAGAACAGGAAAATGAGTAGGTGCAATAAATTGGGAAATTCTTAATATTCTATATTGTGGGGAGGGATTTTTTTTTGCAAAATTTGAATGAAAATTTAGAGAGCAAAAAAAAATTAGGGGGAAATTTTGTATTGTTTGTGCTTTCTTTATTTCAAAATTATTTTGAATGAAAAACAAGTAAAGAAAATTTCAAAATACACACATTGAAAATCACACAGTATGTATAAGTGAAATTAATTTTTTTTGCGACGGGGGCTTTGTGTAGCTGATAAGTTGGTCTGCATCAGTGTTCTCGGGGTTTTGACAGCGTATAGTGTGTGTTGGAACGCTAAGGTTAGTCGCTGTTTTAACAAAAAAAGGATAACCTAAAAAAATATTTTATTAAACAAAATTATATATAAAAATCAAACAAAATTTTTAAATTTTGATACGACCCAGAAAAAATTATAAAAAAAAAAATTATAAAAAAAAATTAAAAAAAAAAATTTTATAAAATATAAAATATAAAAATATGGAAATTTTATTAAAAAGAAATAAAATAAATTATATATAAAAATGTGCATATGTGTGAGTGAACAATGTATTAAAAATCTCTAAAATATTTAAAATAAAAATAAATTAAAAAATAAAAAAATTTTAATTGATTTTAAAAAAAAAAAAAAAAATTAAAAAAAAATATTCATGGTCACAAAAAAAAAACAATTTCCTATTAGCAACATGACATAATATTTAAAAAAAAAATATATAAAAAGTCAATTTATAAAATAAATTTGAAAAAATAAAATAAACTTTTCAAAATAACGTAATATTTGAAATTGAAAAGAAACAAAAAATTATGATAGAATCAGTTCTACTATCTGTGTGTTAATGTTAAAAAAACAAAATTGAAAATTTCACTAATAAGGAATTTGTAATCGAATCGCTTAAATTTTATAAAAATACTTTAAAAATATTATGAATGTGTTTGTTAATATTCATAGATACACACAGATACATATAAAAAAAACACCATACATATAAACTACACAAATACACTGAAAAAAAAACACACACACACATATGCACATTAATATATAGTATTGAAATAAGAAAAAAAAAGAGATTCAAACAAAAAATTGAGAACATTTTGAGAATTTTACAAAAAAAAAAACATTTAAAGGTGTTAAAATTAAATTTCAAAATATTGAAATATGAAAAGCATATATTAGAAAATTTCAACATTTAAAAAAAGCTTTTTTAAAAGCTTTATTTATAGATACATAGCAGCCTTGAGTTTTACACCCACCAAAAAAGTTAAAAGAAAATGGAAATTATGATGTGAAATATGTATTTTTAAAATGATTTTAATAAAAAAAAAATCAGATATATAAAAAATCTAAATGCACCTGAAACAGATTTGCACTAATTTGAAAAAAAAGCTTTTGAATTTTTTTTTTTGCAATTTTTAAAAAATAATGTCTAGTTATGCTTGTGATTGAGTTGGAAAATTTTCCAGAAACAATAAAATAATTAAGGCCGTATGATGTGTTTTTTTAATAATTTTTCTTAGCTTTTGAAATTTAAATTTTCTAATATTTTAAACAATTTTTTTAAAAAAATTTTACACAATTTTTTAATTTAAATTTTCAAAGTTTTTCTAGGGTTCTTATTTGAAAATATGAAAAAAACTGAAAAATAATTTTAATTTTTTAAAAAGTTTTCAAGAAATGTGAAAATACATACTTATTTTTTTAATTTTTTAAAAATTTTAAAGAAAAGTTGTTTTTTTAGTCAATTGGAAAATATTAAAAAATTCTTATAGTTAAAAAAAATATTAGAAAAATAAAGCTTCTGTTTAAGCTAAAATTCCAAAAGTTTAAATTTTTGTATCATTTTTCTAAACGAAGTTTCAAAAACAGACGGAAAACGGACTTTAAAACGTACTAAATTGTAAAAAAAATTAAAAAATTGCCAACAATGTGTTTTTTTAGCGGGACCGGGGGGGGGGGGGGGGGAGGTGGGTTCGGCGGAGACGTTGGGCAAAACTTATTTCAATTGGCGGAAGCTCATATCATGTATGGTTCAGGAATTTTAATGGACAAACAAACATATTTTGTTTTGATTATTATTGTTTGGTACCAAAATATAATATTGTACCAAAAAAAATATATAAAATAAAGTTTTTAATGTTGGCTAAATATCAAGTATAGAGGCTAAGTCCTAAACGGTTTTATTTATAATAACTGAAGTACACACAAAAAATTATTGGCTACAAATTTTCAATTAAATCTATTGATCAACAAAATTTTAATCAGTCAATCAATGTTTTGATTGCAATTTTTGTTATTTTTTGTTAAAAATTTTCAACATACCAGATTTTTTTTTTCGCTTTAATTTATTTGAATAGATTAATTCAAAAATATACAAAATAATCGGGTTTTACTTTTTTATTGTTGGCAACATATAGGAAAGCAAAAAAGATGATTTTTTTTTATAATTTTGTCATAAGCTTACAATTCATTTGTTAAATCAATCATTATTTTGATTGAAATTTATCAAATTTTTGATCAAAATCGAAAAAATGTTTGATTGAAAAAATTTTCAATCAATCACCTACAATTTGATGATTAGTATAACAATTTTTTTAATTGGAGGAATTTCAATCAAAAAATTGATTGAATCCGCGTTTTTGTTAATTGAAATTCGTTTCAATTTTTTTCTGTGTATAACTGAAGTAGGTTTATTTGAGAGATATTGTATGAATATTTGTCAAATAAACCTTCATTGAGGCCGCTGTTCCAAAAAAGTTATTCACAAAAAATATTTAAAAATAAAAATTTTCGAATTTTTTTTTTTTGTAGTTCTAGATTTCACTTCCGAATATTTTTATTTGTTTTTTTTTTTATATGAAAAATTTTTGGTAAAAGTAAAACGAATGTAGTATTTTCGTCACTCGGAAAAATTCATGTAAATTGTCATTCGGAAAAATTCATGTAAATTGAAAAGTTGTGAAAGACGGAACAGAGGCCTAAGTAAACTATGGGCTGGTAACTTATCAAAAGCTAATCAATGATTAATACTAATCATACAGTGCAACACCCAAAATCGGAATGGGATGAAACCAAAAGCAAATGAAAGTTGACATATTCCATAACAAAACCCTCTAGGCTTTTTTCTAGTTCAGAGCTAGTTTTTTTTTTTACACGCATTTAGTGATATTTTATTGAAAACTGTATTAGTGGCGTATGATTAATATTGTAATTGCTTTTAAATAACAATCATACGCAACGGTGTCCAGTGGTTTATTTTAATAATTGCCTTTAAATAACATTCATACGCAACGGTGTACAGTGGTTTATTTTATTAATTTGGATATTCAGTAAATAGGTACTGGACCGATTGCAGCAAAATTCATACCAGTATAGCTAAAGTAATTTGAGCTTAAGTTGGGAAGCTCGACCCTACATGTCCAATAAGGGCACAACCAGGGGCCCTTAAAGAAGGACATATTTAGTACACCAAAACTTTAAATGCTTTAAAATCACCAAATTTAATTGTGTGTAAAAAAATCTAGCTCTGACCTCAAAAAAACCCCCTTTAGGGTTTTGTTATGGAAAACGTCAGCTTTCATTTGCTTTTGATTTCATTCCATTCCGATTCCGAAAGTTCGATTTTGTATCACTGTGTCATTGATCAATTTCATATAAATTTGACGTTTACAAACATTAATTAGCCCAACTCATTGATTATATTGTGATGAGTTACCAGCGCTATAAGTATTATGAATAATCCCATGAGTATTTAAACATTTATAGACCAACAATACTCGTAAGTTTTAAGCCGATCGACTTTATATAAAAAATTTAAGTGCAATTAAAGTTTGTAAAATTTATTTTAAACACTTGTTTGGTACTCAATGCCAGTTTTTAAGATGTAGATTAAGTTTAAACTTAGTTTAAGGTAATTTGAAACTTGAATGCTGCCGGCGAAACGCGGTTTATTTTGTGTTATTTCAATAAATACCAACTTTTAAAACAAAATTAAGTTTTGATTTGTTTTAACATATAAGTTTTCAGATAAACTAAACCAAGTTTAACTGAGATACCAAAAATTCGGCCTAATAGTATCCGGGCAGCCATATCCCAGCATACTACGTTTTTGAAAAATTTATTTTAATTCGCCAGTATTAAACCTATTCGACAACTGCTAAAATACTCTGTATTTCCTACTATGGACTCCCCATTATTCGATAAAAAAAGCTTTAAAATCAGTGTATACCGTTTAAAATTAATATTTCGATACCAAACAAACAACAACAAGTGAGAGTGTAAAATTCGGCTGTGCCGAATCTTTTATACCCTACAACATGTTAAAAAAATAAATAAAAAATTCCAGGGGCGTTTTTTATGTAGGAGGGGGTTTGGTGGTTGGGAACAGCCTTCACCTCGTGATAAATGTCTTCTAATACAATTATTATGTTTTTTGCAGTATAGTAAAACAATTTAATCAATATTTTAATATTTTTTTTTATATACACGCCCATAAAAGGAGGCGGGACGAAAAAATTTAATTTCCTAATCTCCTGGGTTCAAGTGCAAGACTTTGAACTTCTTTTAGCATAAAAATGTTTTATTTGTTTAACAAAAATACAAAAAACAACGTGTAAAAAATTGCGTTTTTCAGTGTTTGGTTTATACCTTCAAGGGGAAACTTTTTTCCCCTGGTCCGATTTTGCCCATTTACGAACTTAACTTGCCTAGGACCATAAGACATATTCGTGCCAAACTTCAGGTGCTATTTTGTTTTGGACTGCATCGTGTTATACACAGACAGAATGCCTTAAAACCAATCATAGATCAATAATATATACTTTATAAGGTCCCTGACCGAAATTTTGATGCGTTACACACAGAATGACAAAGTGAGTATACCCCATACCACAGACTAATCAAGACTCGACAGGTTAGGGGTGGTGGAGCCTAAAGTTGACTCCTCGCATATACCGGCTGGTCCATAGCGATACCACAATTTCCTTCAGCGACGAGGATAAAACGCGTTAGTCCATGTTGCGAACACTTTTAGCTGCGTAAGATCCGTAGCCGCGATATCATCCAGATTCTCGATTTCTGCTTTACCTAGTATTCGCTCGCGGTTTCTGGCCAATGCGGGGCATTTGCACAGAATATGTTCAACTGTTTCATCTGTATTAGGTTCATCACATCTTCTACAATTGGCATTCGAGATAAATCCCATTGTTTTCGCGTGAAAAGCAATTAGGCAGTGTCCTGTGACCACGCCCGTGAGTAAACGACAATCCTTTCTGTTAAGAGAGAGTAGGTAGCGAGTTTTCCCGAGGTCGTAATGCGGCCAGATTGTTCTGGTGATACTGCTCGTGCTTAGCTCTTTCCATTTCCTGTTTGCAATCAGTTTTTCTATGAAAACTTATAAAATTTTGGGAAATTCCTCTTGAATTTTTTTGAACAAATTAACTAAAATATTTGAAATAGAAAAGGTGCTAAGTCAGTCGTAGGGGTACTGCGTTATTTTGGAGACTGAAAAAGTACTATAGTACTGTCTTTTCCATTCCTGTTTGAGAACCATTTCGAAGTAATGCAGAAGATCAAAATCAAAAACTTTTAATTGCATGTAAATTCAAGTTAAAATTGCCAATAACAAAATAAAACTTTAAAAGTTTTGCTGTTTCGCGGCAAATTTAATGACAAACAAAACTATCAATAAACTACTTTTGAATTGGCACAAAATTTCTTAAAATTTATACTAAAATACAAAATGGCCCCAATATGTTGAAATATAATGAATGGCCTTATATTTCTATCAACCTACATATACTTAGCACAATTTTTTTGTAGAAAATCTAAACAAATTATTTGAAAACTATCGCCCACATAAATATTTTCACACATGTTTATAAAAAGATTTCTAATAAAAAAAAAGCTTAAATTTCCTTTAAAAATTCTTATTGATATCCAAAAAAATTCCAAATTTTTACTTAAATGTTCATTTCATATACAACACAAATTTATTTTTAAAATATATAAAACTTTCCTAGTAAAGCTTTTTCGCGTTTATCTATGTATAAGTAAAATATGTATGAAACGATCTACAAAAAAATGCGTAGGAATTGTTTTAATTTGGGTGGCAAAAACTGATGGGGGGTTGTGTCAATAAATGTTTGTTTACAATTTGAAATTAGGACAAAGAAACAAAAAGAAATATTTTTTTGTTAATTGAATTAAGAAAAAAAAAAAAAAAAACAAAAAGCTTTTACAAAGCTTTTATACTAAACAATTTTTGTGAGTGTATAAACAGTATGCGGTAAATCGCATGATTGCACTTTGCATCTGGACATCAAAGTTGCAATTTAAATTTTAAATGGATTTAGGAAGTTTCTCTCTTTGCTTTTTGTACACAAATTTTGTTAGTAAAAATAACTAACAATGTTAGTTGTTTAGGGGTCAACTACACTTTCAGTAAAATCAACTAGAAAATTTTATACTTTCCCGAGTAAAAATAAACATATATAACAATATATAACTTGATGCAAACATAATAAATCATATATGATTATATATCGCGTGAGATATTTTCAAAATTTGTTAAATGCAGTCATATTTAGTTATATATAATTGAATCCTGATTCGGATTAAAAGGAGCACGGTTGATATAATTATATAAAATTATATGAGGGTCAATACAAAATTTGTTTTTCTGTATAATTTAATATAAAATTATATATATCCTATTCTGTTCCATATATAACACTATATGTTTCCATTTAACCAACAATTTTTTAAGTTTTTAAGGCAAAGTATGAGAAACTTTTTAGAATGTTCCTAAACATTTCCTTGTTAGGGTTATGTATATCACCTATCTGGTTCGAAGCGTACCCGAACATTTTTTTGTTTAAGAAAATTATATGTTTGGTGAATGTATCGTTGACCTGTGGTGTGTCTCAACCCAAACCAAAAAACACCAGGATTTTACATGTTTTTATGCAATTAGATCTAATTAGATCCACTAATATATGGCAATGTCTGGTCAAAACTCGGATGAAATCAAATCATATTTTATACATGTTGATCTTTTTTAATGCAAAAAGATCTACCATTATTCGGATCAAATTGCGTATAAATATATATTGTGTTACATATCATTATATATTGTATCATATAAAAATTTTTACTCGGGTTTAGTATTAGTTTTGTCAGTAAAAAAAAAAATGTTGATCCCAAAACAACTTACATTACTTACAAAATATTCTGAGTGTATACTAGAGATGGGCGCGTGAGTGATTTTTGACTCACACGCATGCACACTCACTCACGAGCATATTTTTTCTATTCACACTCACTTACAATCACATGAGTAAATTTAATACAACTCGCACTCACGTGCACTCACACAAGCTTCACTCACACTCACGTTGACACACACTCACAAAACTATTATTTATAAAAAAAAAATCAAAAACAAAATTTCAAAAATCTTAAAAAATTTTAAGCAAAATTTAAAGTTTAAATTGTAGTATGAAACTTTTATTTTTTAATTTTACGGATGTTGGGTTTTTTTTTTGAAAAATCTTAGTTCTTTTATCAGAACCTTTCGGAAATTTTGGGAACTTGGGTCTTGTGTCTACAAAATTTAAAAAAAACAACAATTAACACTATAATTTTAAATCTTTGATTAAAATATAATTTTTATAAAATCTCTCCAGAATATATAATAAATTTTAACCATCCATTTTATTTTTCTTCTCTTTACAGTATAATCTCTTCTTAATTTTTTCTCCTTCCCGGTTAGTAGCTAAAAAAAAAACACAAATATGGATGCCATCAAGAAGAAGATGCAAGCGATGAAGCTTGAAAAGGATAACGCCGTTGATAAGGCCGATACCTGTGAAAATCAAGCTAAAGATGCCAACTCCCGTGCCGACAAATTGAATGAAGAGGTACGCGATTTGGAAAAGAAATTCGTCCAAGTTGAAGCCGATTTGGTTACAGCCAAGGAATTGTTGGAAAAATCTAACACAGAATTGGATGAAAAAGAAAAATTGTTGACCTCCACCGAATCTGAAGTAGCCACTTTGAATCGTAAGGTACAACAAATTGAAGAAGATTTGGAAAAATCTGAAGAACGCTCAACCAGTGCTCAAGCTAAGTTGTTGGAAGCTACACAATCTGCTGATGAAAACAACCGGTAAGTTTTTTTTGAATAGGATAGTTAGGTTAGTCTTGAACGCCTGCGTCAGCACACTATTAGACCCGTTGTGACACTACCGGAAAAGACACTTTGGCCAGTGGCTGATTTCTGTAACTCTCGAATTGAAAGATTGCTCGCATGTGAAATGAATCAAAAACGTTGTAAATCGGCGCAAAAACTGACTTTCACATTTTACTGTTTCTGTAACTTTGTTGGTTACTATTTTCCCACTTTGATTACTTTTTTCACAGCTATCTTGGAATATTCCAATACAAACGCTGGCATTTTCGCATTGACATACAGAAACTGATTCTACACTCAAAAAATTATGTTAGTAAAATCAACTGAAAATGTCAGTTAAAATAACTACTTTGTAAGTTGTTTTGGGGTCAACTACTTTTTCAGTTAAATCAACTAACAATGTTAGTTATTTTAACTGACAAAAAACAACTGACTTATGTAGTAAAAACTACTTACATTTGTAGTCAAAACAACTAAAATGTAGTCAAAATGAAATTATCAATACATAATTTTTTTTTCAAAAAATTTTTCGGGGAAAAAATTGAAGACCAAATTTTTTCCAAGTTTTTTTTTTTTAAAAAAAGTTGTGAAAAAAAAGAAACATTTGTTTTTATTTTTTGGAAAAAAACTTTGAAAATTTTTCAGAGATAAAAAATAAAATTAACTACTTTAAATAACTGTTACTACATCACAGTACTTTTTTGTAAGTTGTTCAAAAAAACGACTTGAAATAACTAACAGAAATAGTTGTTTGATATTTTTCATACAAAAACAACTGACTTTGTAGTTGAAAACAACTAACTACTGTAAAATATACAAACAACTAACATGTAGTAACTTACATAATTTTCTGAGTGCAGTGGAATCTTTTGTTTCATGTTTTTCGATGCGAAAACTTTTCACTTTAATTACAGAAATGGGCTATAGTTTTTTTAATTAACAGTATGGGATATTTTGCTTAAAATTCGTAAAATCTTTCTTGCAAATATTCTAATTATTCTGTTTCTTTTCAGTATGTGCAAAGTATTGGAAAACCGTTCTCAACAAGATGAAGAACGTATGGATCAATTGACCAACCAATTGAAGGAAGCCCGTATGTTGGCTGAAGATGCTGATACCAAATCTGATGAAGTATCCCGCAAGTTGGCCTTCGTTGAAGATGAATTGGAAGTTGCTGAAGATCGTGTCAGGTCCGGTGAAGCCAAGATCATGGAACTTGAAGAAGAATTGAAGGTAATTTTTTTTTAAAAACTCTACACAAAAACAAAATAAAAAAAATTGTGAACTTCTTTGGTATAATACAACCTATAAAGTGTTATTAGACAAATAACCTAAGTTTTTCAGAGTAAAAACTTAGGTAATTTAGCAAATAACACACAAAAAAATACGAATTTTCTTATTTATGTATATTTTCTTGTTTTAATATTATTAGGTCGTCGGTAACTCTTTGAAATCTTTGGAAGTATCCGAAGAAAAGGCTAACCAACGTGTTGAAGAATTCAAACGTGAAATGAAGACTTTGACCGGTAAATTGAAGGAAGCTGAACAACGTGCTGAACATGCTGAAAAGAATGTTAAGCGTCTCCAGAAGGAAGTCGACAGGCTAGAAGGTATGATTTCTTTATTTATTCATAATCCGAAATACAGAAATTTTACAAAAAAAAATCTTAAACAAATTATTGCTTCTAATTTCACTAACCTTAAGTTGAAAAGAAAGAAAAAAAGAAAAGTTAAAACTTTTTTTTTGTATATAAAATTTTTTTTTCTCAATATTTTTATAATATTTTTTTGAAAAATTATTATAAAAATATTTGCTAAGCTTTTTAATAATATTAAACAAAAACATAAAAATGCCTTTTGCAGACCGTCTCTTCCATGAAAAAGAAAAATACAAAGCAATCTGCGATGATTTGGACTCCACCTTCGCCGAACTTACCGGATATTAATAAAATTCAAAACAAAAATATACCAAAAATATCAAAAAAATCAAAAAACACTTTACTACCATTACAATATCCAAAAATCCAAATTTCAAACAACACTTCTCATGTTTTACAACAGACAGTCAAAAATCTTATAATCCAGTTTTAACTAATATTTAAAACCATCAAATTCCAATACGCTTTGTAAAAAAATGAAACAATTTTGATAACCTTAGTAGAAATTTGAGTATTTTTTTATTCTCCTTTCTCAACCGTTCACCATCCAATAAATGACCCTGTATTTTTCCATATACCCTGTAAATACGTTTTCTAATTTATTTTCATAATTTTTGGAATCCATACAATCCATTTATACAACAATTTTGTGCTTTTATCCTATACATTTTTTTCTTTGAGTGTATATTAAACACAAAACACACTGAAAAAAAAACTACATTGTAAAAAGAATTTCAAACAGCGTTTATTATAAAAAAAAAAAAACAAAATAATTATAATAATTAAAACCAAACAACCTGCCTACTACGTTTCTTGTAAAATATAAGCCAACAACCAAATAGAGGTGATTTGAAATTGTCGACAGTCAGATAAAACAATTATAAATAATTTTGTTGTAAGCCTTTATGTAAATTTATTTAAAAAATTTATAATTTTTTAGTTCCTTTTTTTTATTTTATGTTTGATGTGGCATGAGATTGATTCCAAAAAAAAAAACAACATAAAATGTCCTTGCTCACAAAATACGCACACTACACGTTCAAAAAAGTTTTATACATTTTTTTTTAACCAGTCTGTCATTTGAGATTCTAATAATAAAATTCAATATTTTTATTTTTACCCACCGAAATCCGATACTATTCAAATTTCAAATTTATTTAGGGTTTTTGACGATCTAGGGCAAAATTGCCATTTAACCAAACGTCAAATGTTTGCCACCATTTTTTGTATTACATGTCGTCTTTTATGTGAATAATTTGCACAACAAATATAATAATAAAAGCGAAATAACTTTCAAAATTTAAAAATAGACACAACTAAACTGTATTTTTCTGTTTTAATTTTAAGATAAACATTCCATTTGATTTTTTTTTTGCTTTGGTAAATTCATTTTACTTAAGGTTTGAGCTTGGCAAATTAAAAAAAAAATTGTCTAACTCAAATTGGAAACATTTTTTGACTTTTAGTAAATTTTATTGACGTTTCAATTTTGCAATTTTGTCAATTACTACACTTAAAAGCCCGAGATATTGAATGCCTTTATTAGGGGTTTTCACGGTCTGGAGTTTTAGTATAATAATTTGCAAAATTGCAATTTAACAAAACGTTAAATATTTTCCAACATTTTTGTTTTTTGTTATTGTGAGTGTAAATAATTTGCACAACAACTACAATTATATTTTTTCACATTCCAAATTTCAAAATTAACACAAATAATCTGTATTTTAATTGCCGCGAAATTTCAACAGAAACAGCTGTTTCCATTTTTTTTTTTCTTATTTGCGCTCTGGTAAATTTATTTTACTCAAGGTTTGAGGTTGTGCAAATTAGGAAAATTTTTCCTGATTAAATTGTTAAATTATTTGACGTTTTGCCAGTTACTACACTAAAAAGTCCGATATTGTAAAAACCCCAATTGTTTTTATGGAAAACGACATTTAAAATCTAGGGGCATGTCACAGACTCAATTCCGTTCGGATTTAAAAAAAAAGTGATTTACTCGTAAAACGCAAAGCGAATATTTTTTTTTTTGAATGAAACCACTTTTATTCATTTCAATTCCACTTTGATTTTTAAAAGTGATTTCATTCCGAAAAAAATAATATTCGTTTTGCGTTTTACGAGTAAACCACTTTTTTCAAATTCGAACGGAATTGAGTCTGTGACATGCCCCCTAATATTAACTGGATTTCGGAGGTAATGTTTACTCAAACAATTTACTGTTTATTTTTTTATACCCTCCACTTACAAGGGAAGTATCTCAACCCTTATGAACCGATTTGCCTGAAACTTAAAATATATTTAAGTGAGACCATTTTAAGGTTGGGGTGTCTCGCCTTATCGGCCATATCGGGGATTTAGGGGTTCAAAAAATGGGTCAAAAATTGGCGAAAAAATCGTTTTTTTGATTTTTTAGCGATTTCTTTCAAAGAAACTATATGATGTTTTCATATGAGAAGAAAGAATTTTTTAATGCCTATCAAACAATGGCATAACCCCGTAAAAGTTCTGCTTCGTTAAATATTTTTTTCATGAAAATGTGCAAATTTTTTTTTCATGAAAATGTGCAAATTTTGAGGGGTATTTATATGAAGACATAGACCTACGATATCCATATTAATACGAAATAATCTTTATTAAATTTAAGTCAACACGTATTTTTGCTCTAGACGATATTCCTGTTAGTTCGGGAGTTATCGAAATTTTCCCGAAGGTCCTCATTGTTTCATAAGGGGACAACGAAATTTTTAAACACTGATATGGCCGATAAGCCGAGACACCCCAACCTCAAAATCGTCTCATTTATATATATTTTAAGTTTCAGGCAAATCGGTTCATAAGGGTTGAGATACTTCCCTTGTTAGTGTTAGAGGGTATATATAAGTTTGTCATTCCGTTTGTAACTCATCGAAATATCGGTCTGGGACCCCATAAGTATGTATATTCATGATGCCCGATCGATTTTAAGACATTCTAGCGATGTCCGTCTGTCTGTCTGTGGAAAATGCTGTCGCGGACAAAATATTGCACAGAGATGACTGAAACTTAACATATTTATTGGAAGTTCTCCCGAGAAGTTTGGTATTACATTTGAGCGATATCGGTTCAGCGGTTCAAAAGTTATGAACTAAAATGTAAGCACACCTCAAAAATGTCAGTTCATTCAACATAACCTAAAAATACAAAATGCTTTAATTCGGCTTCTGGTTGACATATGTGAACATAATTGAACACCATATGGTATTTAAACAAGTACGAACATTTTTTTTTTGACAAAAAAAGAAAAAAATCGCGAATTCTTTTTAACAAAATTTTTTTTCGCGGAAATTTTTTTTTCAAATTTTTTTTTTTCAAAAGTAATTTTTTTTTAAATAAAGTTTTTTGCAATAATCTTTTTGAAATTGTGGAGGGTATCACTGCATTCGGCAAGGCCGAATTTAACTTTTTTACTTGTTTCTATTTATTTTCGGAATTTCAATTAGATTTCAATTCTTTTTTGATATCTCTGAACATGAAAAGGTTGAAAAAAAAAAACTTGAAAATTTACTAATATAAGTTTCGTTAAAAATATATATGCAGTTGGAGCATAGGGGCGTAAAAATGTTATCGCAATATTCCTTGTAATTTTACAAAGCTTTCTTTGTAGTAAAATAATTACAAAACAAATGAAAATTTACAAATTTTTTAGGCAAATTAAAAAAAAATATTTTTAAATTAACAAAAAAATTTAAATGTACCAAAAACAAAAAATTTTACAAAAAAAAACATTTAAAAATTATGATACGTTTTTGGAATAATGCAACCCTTAAAGTGTTTTTGGTTAAATTACCTAAGTTTCTTAGAGTAAAAACTTAAGTAACTAAGCAAAACACACTTGGCAGATTGTAATTATCCAAAATATCACTCAATTTTTTGAATGATCAAAACTACAAGATTTGTAATATTACAAAGATTTTTGGTAATACATTTTTAGCAAGACTTGTCTCGAAAATTACAGGGTTTTTTTAATAAAAAAAAAATACAAACAAAAATGACAAACTGGTTAAAAAAAACACACATATTTTGTTTGAAAACACAGTTAAAAAGCAAAATAAAATTTAAAAATCATCAAAATCTTTAGGTTATCCTTAAAATTTTCTTTGCATACAAAAAAGCCATGGGGTCACAAGACCGTATGGGGTCTTTAAATGCGGTGTATGGACCAATTATTAATATTACAAATATAATAAAATAACTACCCTCTCCCTTAATCCATATAATTGTTTTACGTTGCTAAAACTTTGTTATCCCCATTTTAAAAAAATAAATAATATTAACTTTTTAAATCTCATTGTTAAAAAAAGTTTATGAAAAACGATTATAAATGGGATAAACAACATTTTTCATGGTAATTTTTTTTTCTTTAAGTGTATGTCTTCTTTTTGTACGTTACAATGCACTGAAAGAAATTTTCTGCATTAATTATTATTTTTTTTTTTAAACAAAAACATTTTTTTAAGCACTACTACACTTTTTTATATGTTTTGTGTCTAATTGAAACAAAAAATTTCAAAATATTAATAAATTGTATTTTTTCTTTATCCTTCTTATAGACGAATTGGGCATCAACAAGGACAGATACAAGTCTTTGGCCGACGAAATGGACTCCACATTCGCCGAATTGGCTGGTTATTAAATTGTTGGTCTCTTTATAATTTGAATATGTTTTCCATCTTGTAAAAAAATATAATAAAAAAAAAACAAAACTCAAAATTTAAGCCTAAACATCAACAAAAAAATCAACAGCACCATCATATCCATCATAAGATACCATGCACTTTAAAGTATACACACACTTTGCTATTCCAAAAGATTTTTTCAAGCAACATGGAACCAAATTTTTTTTGTGGGAGTAGCAACTGTATTGTGATATGTGTGTACGTCATGTTTCTGCAAAAGTTTAAAAATATAAATTGAAAATGCCAAATATCGATGATAATAAACTTTTTTTTTTTTTTTGGAAAAAAATCATAATTTATACTCGTACATATTTTAATACAATTTTAATTTTTAATTTCATCTTTTTTTAAATAATTAAAAAAAAACAAAAACAAAAAAACAACATAATGCTATTTATTTTCAAAAAAAAAAAATCATTATAAATTATTTTAATAATAGTTACTAAAAAAATTATAAAAACAATAATTTATATTTTTTTGTGTAAAAGTTATTATGAGAGTGTGAGAGAGAACCAAGAGAGACAGTGATGTTTAATAAAATGAAGACGAGCATTAATTAAAGAGCTAACAAGAGATGCTTGAAGAGAGCGTTTTAAAAATATTTTTTAAACAAAATCCATATAAAATTTAAAATATATGTATGTACTTAAAATAAAACCATTTAAAAGGAATGTGAGGATTTTTTTTGAATGTTACTAAGGTAAAATGGAAACAATGCATTTATAATACTGCAATCTATTTGCAAAACAGAATAAAAAAAAAATTCCGAAACATTAAGAAATATAATTTTAACAAAAAAATATGCAAAAAATTAAAAAAAAAATAGGTTAGGTTAGGTTGTAAGTGGCTGCTGACGCTTTACCACAGACTATATACAGACTAAACAGTAGAGTTTTATATGAAAAAATGGGGGAAAACTAAGCGATTTTAGGAGAAAACCGAGCGGTTTTTAGTCCGTTTTACGCTAACATGGCAACACTTTCTACGACTTAGGAGTGAGTGAAACAACAAAAACCGATCTGGCATCTATTTTTCTTATGGCGCGTTATATCAGTTTTCTCTTTCCAACCTAATTCGTAGAATAATTTGAAAATATTAACCATATGGTTCAAGACTACTTTTTTGACACCTGTCACTTATGTCGAGTCTGTATTAGTCTGTGGCTTTACGTCAGAGTACATAGACTCTGAGGCCCGTCTTCTTATGAAACTCCTAAGATATTAAATTTTGGCTTGCGAAAAATCCGAAAGAAGATTGTGACAAATCAGAAAGTCTCTTACCAGAAATTGCCGGGCAATGGCTGATAAAGTGTTCCATAGTTTTCAACTCCTCCTCATCCATTAAAGTCATTTAAAGGAATATTTAACCTCTCAGCATGCTTTTCTATAAGGCAGTCTCCGGTAAATACATCAACCGCCGTCGAAATCTCACCTCTTGGAAGCGATATCTGCTCACTTGTACACTTCTGATTAAGAGAAGGCCAAATCTGTCGTGTAGTCTCTCACGCCCATCCATATGCCCTCCGATTAGTCTCTGTCGCGGAACAAAGCCGCGTATTTTGCTTGCAAGTTACTAGAGGCATACCAACACATTCCAATTCCGTTGGAATCTGTAAGGTAGTTCCCAGTCTTCCAAGATCTGGGACCCACGTAAGACCCAATGTGCTCAGCAAACTCACTAGCGTCTTCAAAGTTCAGAACGGACTGATTTATCCTTTGGTGGTATTAATGATAGGGAATCTGAAGCTCTTGATGTTCTGAGTATGAAGTAGAGACGGGCACATAAGCAGATTAGTGCGTGATTCACGTAAGTGTGTCTGAAACCAAATTTTACTTAAGTTAATGCGAGTGAGTGAAAAAAACTTGAGTGAGTGTGCGCAAAATTTTTGCGTGGGTGGGTGTGCTAGAGTCGATTTTTTTTGCGTGAGTTTGACCGAATTTACATAAGGCAATTTAAATTGCGGCAATTCTGATTTTCTAGTGTATCAGAGAGAGAGGGAAGAATCTTAGGTCTCTCTCTGATACACGATAAAATCAGAATTGCCGCAATTAAAATTGCCTAATGTAAATACGGTCTTTGCATGATTTATTTTATGTTCACATTTTCTTTCGTCCGTAAATTCTTTCAGATTTCGAAATTTTTAATTTTTTTTTTTTGTATAAAAAAAGTTTTGTGTGTGTCAGTCAACGTGAGTGAAGTTTGTCTGAGTGCACGTGAGTGTGAATTTTCCTAACTCACGTGATTGTGAGTAAGTAGAGAAAATATGCTCTTGAGTGAGATTGCGTGATTAAAAAATTCCGGTCATATAAGTCAAAAGACCCTCATGCGCCCATCTCTAATATAAAGAACAAACAACAAGTGGTTAGGTTTTTTTAAAACGGTGTAAAAGTCACTTTACTCCAGCTGATTTCCTAACAGTCTGTACCGTCTAGGTTAGGTTAGGATGGCGGTTTCCGATTGACCTTTTGGTCCATAGCGATACCACAAAACTTTTTCCGTTAGCGGTGCAAGTTAAACACGTTCAGAGTCATTGCGAATCTTTTCAATATCCTAAGGTCCATTCAAATTATATCCTCCAAAGTCCCGAAACTTATCTAACAGGTAATGGATCGGCGACTCTTTGCCACCGCTGGGCAGTGACAAAGTATGTGTTCCATCGTTTCATCTACTCCTGGTGAAGCACATCTTTTACAACTAGCGTCTGAAATAAGTCCAATATTCTTGGCATGGATGCCGATAAGACAGTGACCTGTTATTATCCCAGTCAGAACACGACATTCCCTTCTCGTAAGTAATATTCAATTTTCCCTTGATCATACGTTAGCCACAAAATTCTGCTGTTTTAGTATGTTGTCAGTTCTCTCCACTTCCTGCAACATTAATGGAATTCCATCAATAGGTACTATGGTACCTATACCATCAGCCCAAAGTTTCGCGAGTTCATCTGCCTTTTCCTTTTCTAGTATTCCGTTGTGTTCTGGTACCCATAATAAATTAACCTTAGACCAATATTCTCGAGTTGGACATCTTACCGGACAACACACAAGAGCAAATGCCTTCTTTGGCCGAACTATACGTACACTCATGATCATAATAATAGATACACCACCTTAATTATTTTTGAAATGTCAATAACTGTCAAATTAAGATTTTTTTAATGAGCAAATGTGGTTTTCTTTTTAGTATTCGATGCGGCAAAGATATTATATATCAAATCATGGCAAGTCCATCTTTATTTATTGTTTGCCAGCTAACGGTTTATAAGAAGTCCTTTCAGCAGGTGATCATAATAATAGATACACTCGAAATTCTTCCTATTTTTTTCAATTTAAAGGTCATATTTTGCAATTATTTATATTGATTCAAATAATTTGGTAAAAATACTTGAAAAATACAATTAATTATCCAATAATAAGTGTCCATTTTGTTAGAAAATGACTAGAAAAAAGCACTGTTCTTCTGATGAACGGACCATAGCTAAAAACTTAGAAAAATTTGGAAAATCTATATCAAAAGGCTTGGGCCGGTCCGTGAACTTCGTTCAAAATACCTTAAAAATGGAAAAAAAAAATAGGAACACGTGTTAGATTATATAAAACTTCCCAAACGACTGTTCGCCATATCGTTTCGTTTTGAAAAAAGAACCCATCCAAGTTCCACAAGGTTATTTCAGCCGAAATTTCAAGCGTAATAAGCGCGCCAACTGTTTACTGACAACGAAACATTGGCTCCAGAGACTTGACGGCGGCTTGACTGTCGGAATAGATATTGACTGTGGTTGTAGACAAGACATTGCAACTCAACCAGTTAGCCACTTCCTTTGTCAGTATCTCTGCCTGGTAATAACTGCAATGATCTAGCAATCTTCGAGCCAGGCTCAACCCAAACTTTTCCGAATTAGATTCACTTGTTCGTGTAGCCTCGATCCATCTGTGTAAAAATTTAAAGAGGCTGCACTACCCGGAATGCCCCTCATCCAAGACTCCCTCGATGGTATATACGTGGTAAAGTGTCACTCTAAAGGGCTCATAGAGAGAGAATGTAGTCTACATTTTTTCAAGATCGCGCTATGGCCACAATTTGATGCAACATGATGACATCAAAAAATTATTGAAAATTTTCTAAGTCCGGACACAACTATTTGACCATTTTGTTTTTTTTGCGTTGTAGAATAAAAAAATCGTTTAAAATGTACCGAAAAATATTTTGATATGTTAGTACCACACATTTTTTTTTTTTTGTTTTGGAGTAAAAAAATTCATTAAAAATGATTTTAAGAAAATTTCCGAAAAAAGTTACATTAATATGATGAAATGTTTCATTAATTTCTGTCCAATGACAGGTTCCATGTTTGGTATGTTGGTTAATTTTCAGGTTGAGGTGTTAACTTAATGATTAATTATATTTTAAGTTTATTTGAAGGCTTATTAACCACATTCAAAATATTTTGTGAAAAAAAAGTAATAATTTCTAAAAATTTCCAAGTATATATTGCAAGACTTCAAAAAAGTTAAAAGACTAATGATATATATCATTGGGAAATCCCTACAACAATAATGCGTCACAATACATTTCAATGAAACTTTTTTTGTTTAAATACTCATCGCATATGATTTATTCATGTATTTTGAATACAAACTTTTAGGCCACTCAAAACTGTGTGTATTCAATTATATTGACTTTAATATTAAATATGTGGGATAAGATGAAATACTTACAAAGTATACAAAGTAAGGGAACAGACTAAACAGACGCGACACTTATGGCAGTTGTTTCATTTTGTGTCAGTTTTTTTTTTTTTTGTAAGAAAGAGTAAACAAAGAGAAAACCATGAGCAAAATAGATGCCAGAAAGGTTTTTATTGTTTCACTCATTCGTAAACGGTAGAAGGGGTAGACAAAGTTATAAAGTAATCCATCGACCGTTTTGTAGATCTGGCATCACCAAAGATAATTGGAAAATTCTGGCAATGCCAAACTAAAGTTCAAACGTAAAGCAAAGAGATACAAAAAACAATCTGCATTCTCACTGTAAAACTGGTATCTTCCATCTCGTTCACATTTCGATTTGTGATAAAATTTCGTAAACAATACCATATGGTTTTTGTTTACTACTTTTTCAAACGGCATTTGTTATCCTACTCTATGACTCTGGGGGTAGAGGTTTATTCATTATAACTGAAGTATACCTAAAGTAGGCTTATTTGGCAGATATTGCATTAAGTATGCAATAAGTATTATAAACATCGCTCTCTTTTTCCCGAAAATTGCTTTGTTTCTCCCATTTTTTTGTCGTAAAACACTATTGTCATGTCTGTATAGTCTGTGCCACAGACATTTTAAATGAAAAGAAATATGTATGTATAAATTATTTTGTTTAATTGCTTTCTAAAGTGTGTAAAAAATATTTTTTTTTACTTTTTTAAGAAACTTCAGTATTTTCTATACAATTTATATTTTTTTTATTGTAAATCTTATAGAAAAGCCACGGATTATATACAGACTCGACAGTAGTCACAGACTAATACAGACTCGACATAAGTGACAGGTGCCAAAAAAGTAGTCCTGAACCATATGGTTAATTTTTTCAAATTATTCTACGAATTAGGTTAGAAAGAGAAAGCTAATATAACGCGCCATATGAAAAATGGATGCCACATCTGTTTTTATTGTTTCACTCACTCCTAAGTCGTAGAAAGTGTTGCCATATTAGCTTAAAACTAACTAAAAACCGTTCTGGTTTCTCCTAGTCGAGTCTGTATATAGTCTGTGGTAGAGTTTTATAACAAAAAATGGGGAAAAACTAAGCGACTTGAAAAAATTAACCATATGGTTAAGAACTACTTTTTTGACACCTGTCACTTATGTCGAGTCTGTATTAATCTGTGGAAAAGCTCTGATAAAGTTACTTGAAAAGTTTAAAAAATAGCAAGTGTCCTACACACTTAATAGGGGCATGAGTAGAGATGTTAATCTTTATATGTAAAAATAATTTGTAAGAGCATAATTGGACAAGGTAATAAAAATAAGTTTTAATAAATAACGACCCTATAACACCTTACAAAATTTTCAGTTCCAGAAAACAATTAAAATCATGAATAACCAAAATACCCCTTTTAACGTGAAAAAAATAGTTTAACCCTTTGACGACCATACCACAGACTAATACAGACTCGACATAAGTGGCAGCTGTCAAAAAAGTAATTTTAAACCATATGGTTAATATTTTAAAATTATTCTACGAATTAGGTTAGAAAGAGAAAGCTAATATAACGCGCCATAAAAAAAATAGATGCCAGATCGGTTTTTATTGTTTCACTCACTCTGAAGTCGTAGAAAGTGTTGCCATGTTAGCTTAAAACTAGCTAAAAACCGCTCTGGTTTCTCCAGAAATCGCTTTGTTTTCCTCCATTTTTTGTTATAAAACTCTACCACAGACTATATACAGACTCGACAGTAAAGTTTAATAACAAAAATTGGGGAAAAACTAAGCGATTTTAGGAGAAAACAGAGCAGGTTTTAGCTAGTTTTAAGCTAAAATGGCAACACTTTCTACGACTTAGGAGTGAGTAAAACAATAAAAACAGATCTGGCATCCATTTTTCTTATGGCGCGTTATATTAGCTTTCTCTTTCTAACCTAATTCGTAGAATAATTTGAAAAAATTAACCATATGGTTCAAGACTACTTTTTTGACATATGTCGAGTCTGTATTAGTCTGTGACTCTACTGTCGAGTCTGTATATAGTCTGCGACCATACATTTTCGGCCAAAGCGATTTTAATTTTCTTTACATTTTTGTGATCTTTGACCTAAAAATAGTTATTCAACAAAAAATTGGACCCCTAACCCCCTTCCTTTCCCCTTATTTCTATTCGTGAACAAAATTTGCCCTATGACTGACGATTACGCAGTTTCGCCAAAGCTATTTGCTAACCGTTGTGATTTTTAAGATCTACAACTAAAAAATAGCTATTCTGCAAGAATTTGGATCTCTAAACCGACCTTATGACCCTTATTTCTCGTGAGAACTAAAGGTCTTTTTGTCCCTAAAATAGAAATTTTTACTTCACAAATTTTGTGGAGTTACAGTGAGTAATTGAATACAGTTAGAGACTTTCTTTTTTTTAAGTCATTTTGGTAAAACAAAAATATGAGTAATATTTTGAGTGTAAGATTTTTTTGAGTGTAACATTTATATTTTTGAGTGTAAAACTTTTTTTGAGCGACAAAAATAATTGGTAAATAAATTATCTGGAGTCTAATTCAATTTTGTGCAATCGACAGTATGGCGTTCGTAGAAGTCGTTCTACGGGAGACCTGTTAGCATTTCTTTCCGAACGTTGGAGTTGTTCTATTCACCAATTTACATTGTATAAGTAGGGGGCATTCCCTGAGTGTTGGCTCAAAGTAAAAAAGGCCGACCAAGAAAATTCCCTATATTTGTCGATCTTCAGAAACTTGTCGGTAAAACCGCGATATTTTTCATTTTTTTTTTAAGTGGCCCTATGCACCGCAACCAGAAAGATCTATTGTGCTGCCTGAAAAGGGTGCCGTAAATATTCAGACTTTTAATAAAGCCGAGAATCGTATTTGGTATTAAGTATTAAGTATCCCCCCAGATGTTGAAGTCTTCTATCAGTCAGTCTTGGGCATGTACAAAGTATATGTTCTGTTGTCTCCTCCTCTATTCTCGTAGAATCTGCACGTGTCCGTGTCAGATAGATTTTTCTTTGTAAGTTGGTAACGTAGGCACAGACTAAATACAGACTCGACAGTAGAGTTTTATAAGAAAAAATGGGGAAAAACTAAGCGATTTTAGGAGAAAACACAGCGGTTTTTAGTCCGTTTTACGCTAACATGGCAACACTTTCTACGACTTAGGAGTGAGTGAAACAACAAAAACCGATCTGGCATCTATTTTTCTTATGGCGCGTTATATCAGTTTTCTCTTTCTAACCTAATTCGTAGAATAATTTGAAAATATTAACCATATGGTTCAGAACTACTTTTTTGACACCTGTCACTTATGTCGAGTCTGTATTTAGTCTGTGACGTAGGTTACAATGTCCAGTTAGGTAGCACGTAAGGATTCAAAAATCCTTTTTGTCCATCTGATCTCTTAGGGAACATAAACATCTGTATGGGATCCTTAGCAAACAATTATTAAAATAAAATCCAAATATATTTTAAACCAACCTACTGTAGAGTACAAAAAGGGCTGTATTGAAATTATATTAAATAGACAATACGAATGTGCAAATTTTAAAAACCAGTTGGAGAAAGTTAAATTTTCGCATCAACACCGGTATAACCAAACAATAGACACCACCATTCACTCCAACACTCAACTCAGTAAACTTGAAAATAATGCGCATGCGTGCAGTTAACTCAAAACAGTGAAGTAATGAACAACATAAAAAACAAACAAACAAACGAAAATGTTCAACAAAAACGCACCAAAATACAAAACATAAAAAAATTGTATATTAAAATTTTGTTAACGTAATAACTTTAAAAAGAGTCTGGTTAATTTGTTAAAGACATTCATTAAAAAAAAACAGTCATAATTTAACAATACTCGAAGAAAGACATTTATTTTTACCACAGCGGTGTTATTTTTTTTCAAACTAACAATTTTCAACATACGAGCATTATTATTTAAACGGAGTGTTAATTGAATTTAAAAATAAATCACTCAAAATTTAACAACGAAATTACAAAAATTTAAAAATATATTTGTAAATGTTTTATTTGCACAGATGAAATTGAAAGTTTTTAGAAATTTACGGTTCTTAAGACCATATACGACCAAAGCAAAGACAATGTCAATTAAACATTACAATATTCGTCATTGTACGATTATGGTGTCGTCGTCGTATTGTGTTATTTTTTTACTAATAAACTTAGCTAATTTAACATTATGCAATAATGTAAATGAAGACAGTGAAAATAAATTATTAACAACAACGACTGCGACGACAACAACAGATCCAATAAAATATTCGAATGAATCATTGTTGGAAGCACGCGAATTATTTGAAGACTCAGCGGGTATGGTGTGGTCGGATTTTTTAGAGGATTATGTTTTAAGGTAAAAAATAAACAAACTATAAAATATAATCTTAACCTTTTTTATATATTTAAACACGATATTTTTGAAATTTAATATTTAAAAACAAGTAGAAAAGTTAAATTCGATTTGGCCGCATCCATGAATACCCTCCACAATGCCCTTTTTATGGTATGGAAATGTTTCCATCGTGAAAATTTTTTTTTGTTATTTTTGTAAAAAAAAAAAAAAATTTATTGAGTGCATATTTTTTTAGTGTTAAAATATTTTTGTATGACAAAAATACGTTGTAAAATATTTTTGGATTTACCAATGTTTTCAAAACTTTTTTAACGGTTTTTCCAACACCTGAATTTACGGTCAAACTGCCAAGATCTTGGCAGTTTCTCAGAGTCTGAGACTTTTTCTATACATACGTAAAATGTCTCAGAATCTGAGACTTTTTATACCCTACACCGCTCTGTGGTACAGAGTATAATGAGTTTGTGCTGATGTTTGTAACTACACTAAGAAAATTATGTCATTAACTGTTTGTAGGTTATTTCAAAAAGTAATCAGTATAGTTATTTTAAAAGAAAAATCATTAATTTTATTATGGACTTCTTATTTTCTACTGTTTCTGTTTAAAAAAAAATAATTTACTGTATTAAAACCGAATTTTCTGTTACATTTAATTTTGGCAGTAAAAAATTTCTTCTATAGTTTTACCACAGACTAATACAGACTCGACATAAGTGACAGGTGTCAAAAAAGTAGTTCTGAACCATATGGTTAATATTTTCAAATTATTCTACGAATTAGGTTAGAAAGAGAAAACTGATATAACGCGCCATAAGAAAAATGGATGCCAGATCGGATTTTGTTGTTTCACTCACTCCTAAGTCGTAGAAAGTGTTGCCATGTTAGCGTAAAACGGACTAAAAACCGCTGTGTTTTCTCCTAAAATCGCTTAGTTTTTCCCCATTTTTTCTTATAAAACCCTACTGTCGAGTCTGTATTTAGTCTGTGGTTTTACTGTTTTTCAATACAAAATAACTGAATATTCATTAGTTTTTTAATGTTTTGGTTAGTCATTAAATTAACATTTAAAATTGACTGTATTGTGTTTTTATTTTAAAAGAAAAAACACTGGAATGGTTTTTAAATAAAAGTTCATTTGTTTTAAGTGAATATTCACTGGAATTTACCTACATAATTTTTTGAGTGTACCCGAAATATTGGTCCTAGACTCACTTTTAAGTATACCGATCGACTTAAAATAACTTTTTAAGTCATTCTAGCGATGTCCGTCCGTCTGTCTGTCTGTCCGTCCGTCCGTGTTAACGTTGTAAACACGATACAGGTCACAATTATCAATCGATTTGTCTAAAATTTGAAACTTAAGCTTCGCACGGCCTGTTGAAATTGGAAAAAATCGGTCCATGTTTAGGCCTAGCCCCCATACAAAGGGGGCTTAAATGACTCTAATAACCGCATTATAATAGATATCGCTTCGAAATTTGGCAGGTAAATTTCAAAGAAATCGGACCAGTTCTTCTTGTAGCCCCATACAAACCACCTTCCCGATATTCACACAAATCTCTCAAATTTCATGAATACACAAAATATTTTATTGAAATTTTGTTTGTGTGTGTTTAACGCGTACTTTAATAACCTAATCAAATCGGATTTTAGTCGGACCACTTTTGGACCAAGGCCCCATATGAAAATTTCGCCCGATATTCAGTTTATGCGGTTTATTGGCAACAAATAGAAGCTTATTTCTCTCAAATTTGGTTTGTGGGTATTTTTTACTTTTTATTAAAGATTTGACAAGAGATAGATCTAATCGGTCCATGTTTGTTCTTGGGATCTATTTTCCGGGAAACACTGGTGTAGGGTATTATTTGGTCGGTCTTGACCGACTATAACTTTCTTACTTGTTTATATACGAAAAATGTCTCGGAATTTGAGACTTTTTCCATAAAAATTGAGCCTAAAGAAGTTCAACTTTTGTGATTTCGCCTGGTTCTTCTTCACCTTATGAGAGAATGTCGATTGTGTCTACCACTACGTTACTTTCGCCGTTAAGAAGATCTACGAAATACTCGCGCCATCGCTTCATTATCTCGATGTCTTCCCTTAAGAGTTCTCCTTCCTTGCTTCTAATAAATTTGTATTACCACTACCGAATAAAGGTAAGGTAAGATGTGAAGTAGTCAAAGACTCCTCATATCCTCATATAGACCGAATGGTACATAGCGAATTGTATTCTTTGCCTTAGGTCGGCATTCAAAACCTTTTCCAAGCTCTCGAAGACATGTCTGCCCAATATGTGCAGGGCGGTTCTAACCAAGACAGGACAGTGGCAAGGAATATGTTCGACCATATCATTAGTTTTAAATTCATCGCAACTCCTGCAGCTTGCATCGGAAATAACTCCCATTTCTTTTTATAATATCATATATGTACGGCTGTTCCATCTGGTAAGTGAGAGTAAATAGTTAGTTTTCTTCAGATTGCAGCATGATGACCACAACCTTCTACTAATTGTACTTGTTGTTAGTTCTCTCCACTTTCTGTTAGCTGAAGTGTTGGATTCGTGTACAGAAATACCAATATCATAAGCACTTTGTTCGTCCGCTCTCTCGTTTCCTTGAATACCTATGTGGCCTGGTACTTACATTAGATCACTCAGAAAATTAAGTAAGTTACTGCATGTTAGTTATTTGTATATTTTACAGTAGTTAGTTGTTTTCAACTACAAAGTCAGTTGTTTTTGTTTAAAAAATATCAAACAACTATTTCTGTTAGTTATTTTAAATAGTTTTTTTGAATAACTAACAAAAAAGTACTGTGATGTAGTAACAGTTATTTAAAGTAGTTAATTTTATTTTGTTTATCTCTGAAAAATTTTCAAAGTTTTTTTCCAAAAAATAAAAATAAATTTTCTTTTTTTTTTATTTTTCACAACTTTTTTTTTAAAAAAAAAACTTTGAAAAAATTTGGTCTTCAAATTTTTTTCTGAAAAATTTTTTGAAAAAAAAAAAAATTATTTATTAATTTTTTTATTTTTACTACATTTTAGTTGTTTTGACTACAAATGTAAGTAGTTTTTACTACATAAGTCAGTTAATTTTTGCCAGTTAAAATAACTGACATTGTTAGTTGATTTAACTGAAAAAGTAGTTGACCCCATGACCCCAAAACAACTTACAAAGTAGTTATTTTAACTGACATTTTCAGTTGATTTTACTAACATAATTTTTTGAGTGATTCACCTTGTTCAGTGAACAATGTTCATACTCCCTAAATTTTGTAAGCTCTTGAAACATTTGAAAAGTCACGACCTTGGAACAACATGGTTCTGTCTGTGCCTATTTCTTTAAGCAAATAGAACCTTGTTGTTCTAAGGTCTCGAAGTACTTTCGACTTGATACAAAAGCTTCTACGAGCTTTTAGAGTAGTCTGGCTGTCCCTATTTGTCTTACTACCAAACTGTAAAGCTGCCTTGTTTATGGCAACTATTTCGGTCTGGAAGATGCTAGAGCGCAAACACCATTCTGTGGTTCAGGGTATAATGAGTTTGTGCTGATGTTTGTAACTACCCGAAATATTTGTCCTAGACCTACTTTCAAGTATACCGATCGACTCAGAATTAATTTTTGAGCCGATTTAGATTTATGTCCTTCCGTCCGTCTGTCCGTCCGCCTGTCCATCTATCGGTTTAAGCACGATACAGGTCGCAATTTTCAATTAATTGACTTGAAATTTGAAACTTAACCATCTTTTGACCCGAGGACGAAGCCTATTGAAATTGGAGAAAATCGGTTTATGTTAAGACCTAGCCCCCATACAAACGCCCCCTTTGGATTCGGCTTAAATGACTCTAATATCCGTATTTTAATAGATATCGCTTTGAAATTTAGCAGGTAATCAAATTTTGTAAGCACTAATCATCATTCCAAATTTTAAAGAAATCAGGTCAGAACTTCTATAAGTCCCCATACAAACCACCCTCCCGATATTCACATAATTCCCTCAAAATTCATAAAAATGAAAAAATTTGATGAAAATTGTATTTTTAGGTGTTAAACGTGTAACCTAATCAAATCGGAATATAATTGGACCATTTTTGGACTTAGTCCCCCATATAAAAATTACCACCGATATTCAGTTAAATCGGTCTATTGACAAAAAAATAAACCAATTCCACTAAAATTTGATATGTGTGTGTTTTCTACACTAAATAAAGATCTTACAAAAGACAGATCCAATCGGTCCATGTTTGGACTTGGGACCCATTTTCCGGAAAACACTGGTGTAGGGTATCATATGGTCGGTCTTGACCGACTTTAACTTTTATACTTGTTTTTACTGGTTTTTAATAATAATATTAGTAAACAAATTTAGTACAGGTTACCAATTCCTGTACTAGGTCCTTTTGGACTATAATATTAGTTCGTTAGTTAAATTTTTAGTATTGAATACCGACGTTTTTTTTGTGTGTTGGAATTGGTTTTTTTGAATCTCGAGATTGAAAAAAAATTGTCGGGATCCCTGCATTTTCAGGATATTTTAAATTCCAATAATCGCGGAATTTTTTTAAAATTTCCGAGATTTTTAAAAGTTTTTGAGATTTTGAACTTTAAAAAAACCATCGAGATCAGTTATCCGAGCAATAACTGCAGGTAAAAAGTTATATTTTGTTCCTTTCGTCGTGGCTCATCGTTATCAACTTTTTGCAGCTTTACCTTACCCCTCAGCTCCACCTTCCATAATTATGTAAATATAAAGCAACAAACACACACAAAACAAAAACAACAAACAAAAATTATTGTTATTGTTTTGTGTGTGTTTGTTGCTTTATGTTTACATAATTATGGAAGGTGGAGCTAGGGGTTATGTACCTTTAGAAAACGTTGGTTTTGAAAAACATAAAATTAAAACAGTTTATAACTTAAGGAGTTAAGATGTATCAAAAGCAATTTCTTCAGAACCGTCATTAGTTTTTAGAATATTTTCATTCAAAATGTGTTGGGCATTAGGGGGGATTTATAGATTCACCCAAGTCAAATTTTATTTTTTTTTATACCTTTTGTAAAGTTTTTAATTGTAATATAAAAATCCTCTTTTTATTTAAGCCAAAGTCCCAGTAGTCGAGTCTCTAAAGACCTACCCTATCTAAGTGAAATGTCTGGATCAGGAGGACCACCATATCAAATGATGATTAATCCTGGCATGGGGCCAAATCCTTCAAATCCTCAACAGCCAATCAATTATCACTCATCAGCTTATAAAAGACCAAATATTTTTATAAACAAACGTATAGGAGAGGCAGGTGTGGAACTGGAACCTCATAAAAGACCACCACAACAAGTGGTAAATCCACAATTTCGTCCAATGACAAATCAAATGTCACAACATCAACAACCAGGTTTTTTACAACAATTATTTGGTTTAGGAGGTGGTAATGGAGAAGGAAGTATAACGAGGCCTACAGTAAATGTACCAACATCATCTGGAGCACCGATGTCACAACAACAACACCAGCAACAGCAGCAGCAAATGAGACCGGTACCTTTGCAACAGCAGCAACAACAACAACATGGTATACATAATGGACCTCAGACCTTTAGAGCTGTTTCAGAAAATGATTTATATCTATTGGGTGCTATAGAAAAATTGGTTTATCGAGTCGATTATTTGGAGAGTCGCGTAAGAAGATCTGAACAATTAATTTATTATCTAATGGCGGGTAATAAACAACAAACTGAAGGTAATTTATTTTTTATTAAAGTTGGATTACTCAATGCTACGTTATAAGATAACTTTCCGTTAAATTCAACTTTTTTCATACATATTTTGACATAGGCACAGACTATAAACAGACTCGACAGTAGAGTTTTATGAGAAAAAATGGGGAAAAACTAAGCGATTTTAGGAGAAAACAGAGCGGTTTTTAGTCCGTTTTACGCTAACATGGCAACACTTTCTACGACTTAAGCTGCCCATTCACTTGCAATATTATTGTTCAACTTTTCAAATTGTACAATAATATCGCTTGTGTGTATGTAATATTTACGGTTGTGCAATATATTGGAGAATATCAAAACACTTTTGATATTTATTGTACAAACAAGAATACTGCAATATATTTTATCAGTGTGTTGTCTATATTGTACAACTTTTATTATGTTATGTTTATATCTTGTACAATATATTGGGTTTAAGTATTGAGCAATTTAATTTGCTGTGTAGGGTAAAACGACAATAATATTGTAAAATATTTTTTTTTTAAGTTGAGCAATTTTATTGCAAGTGAATGGGCAGCTTTAGGAGTGAGTGAAACAACAAAAACCGATCTGGCATCCATTTTTCTTATGGCGTGTTATATTAGTTTTCTCTTTCTAACCTAATTCGTAGAATAATTTGAAAATATTAACCATATGGTTCAGAACTACTTGTTTGACACCTGTCATATTTGTCGAGTCTGTATTAGTCTGTGACATAGGGCTCCGTTAAATCGACAGTTAGCAGCTAACTGGACATTGAGTAATCCGCTCTTACTTTGAAAAAAATATATATTTAGACTTAACTTTTTCCATTTTTCTAGTACGTGATCCTTGTCCTACCAATTTCACTAGAATCAGTGATAATTGCTATTATATCAATAGTCACCAAGCTGTTAATTGGAAGACAGCAAATTCCGCTTGCAAAGCCTTAAATTCCCATTTGGCCGAATTTGAAAAAGTATCAGAAAATGAAGAAATTATGGCCTACTTGTTAAATCAGCCCAATCATCGTGGTCGTGATTATTGGTTAGGTGGTTTAAATCCGGGACTTTTATGGATTTGGGCAAATTCAGCTAAGCCCGTTAATCCCAACATGAATTTAACATCAATTGCTATGTCACACAAAGAAGGATCAGCCAATAAAAATACCGAATCAAATACCATAGATGTGGATGAAAAAGATGATAAAAAGGCCACAAATAATGAAGATATTTTAAATAATACTATCGAAATCCCAGGACAGGGTAGATGTTTGAGATTATCGTATAATTCGGCCAAAACTAGTTATAATTATTATGGTCAAGAATGTACCAGCAGACATCATTATATTTGTGAATATGAAGATAAAACATTAGATAATAAGATTAAGAAAATTACAAGGGAATTGAAATTATTTGATTAGTAGTTAATGCTGGTGATGGATTTACAAAAAAAAAAATAACTGCCGGTACAAAAAATGTTTGTCGAATAAACAAAAAAAAATTAAAACAATTAATTGTGTAGGTGAAAATATTAAAAAAAAATCAATATGTATTACAATTTCTAGTAATTGCTTAAAATTAACCAAACTGATTAAACAATTTAGGCTGATAGTTGTAAAAATTGGAGTTGTAAGAAATTTTTTAACTAAATCAATTACCCAAGTAATTGACTTTAGTTTTTAATTCAACAAACATTTTAATCGATTTTGAATTGAAGTGATTTTTATAGCTGTTATAAGTGTTATTTATCAAGAATTTAAGAAACTAATATATTATTTATTTTAACATACGATAAGATTATTTAAAAAAATTTACGAAAATAAACGAAAAATAACGAAAAAAGTCTTTAATATTAAGCTCTTAAAGTGCGACAGATAAAACGGCTAGAAATTGACCAAATTGCAACTTTGTTTCAATACAATTCAATGTGTCAGAATCCTAGAATTTTTTAAAAAATTTTTCCTATAGAAAATGTCTTAGAACCTGTAAATTTTTTCTTAGAATTTTTTATATACGAAAAATAGCTCAAAGGCTGAGAATTTTTCTAAAAAAAATGTCTCGGAGTTCAAGAATTTTTCACAGGAAAAATGTTTCAGTCTCAGAGTTTTTTTACAGTAAAAATTTCTAAGAGCCAGTGAATTTTTCTCCAAAAAAACTGTCTCAGTATCTAAGAATATTTCTATAGGAAAAATGTTTCACAAAAGTAGTAAGAAGTTTTCTATAGGAAAAATGTCTTAGATTCTGAAAACTTTTCCATAGGAAAAATATTTCCCAAGTGAATTATCCAAACGGTTACACGCGTTATACGCCGATTTGCCTGCAACTTAAAATGTATATAAAAGAGATGATTTTAAGGTTGTGGTGTCTCGGATTTTCGGCCATATGTTGTATAGAAAAATTCTAAACGAAACGAAAATTGTTTCAGAATTTGAGAATTTTTCTTTACAAAAAATATCTCAGAATCTGACAATTTTTCTATACAAAAAATATCTCAAAATCTGAGAATTATTCTACACGAAAATTGTTTTAGAATCTCAGAAACAATTTTTTCCTATACGAAAAATGTCTCAGAATCTGAGAATTTTTCTATCCGAAAAATGTTTTAGAATCTGAGAATTTTTCTATACCAAATGTCTCAGAATCTAAGTCTCAGAATCTAAGAATTTTTCTATACGAAAAATGTCTCAGAATCTGAGAGTTTTTCTATACGAAAAATGTCTCAGAATCTGAGAATTTTTCTATACGAAAAATGTCCCAGAATCTGAGAACTTTTCTATGCGACGAAAAATGTCTCAGAATCTGAGAATTTTTCTATACGAAAAATGTCTCAGAATTTTGAGAATTTTTCTATACGAAAAATGTCTCAGAATTTTGAGAATTTTTCTATACGAAAAATGTCTCAGAATCTGAGAATTTTTCTATACGAAAAATGTCTCAGAATCTGAGAATTTTTCTATACGAAAAATGTCTCAGAATCTGAGAATTTTTCTATACGAAAAATGTCTCAGAATCTGAGAATTTTTCTATACGAAAAATGTCTCAGAATCTGAGAATTTTTCTATATGAAAAAAGTCTCAGAATCTGAGAATTTTTCTATACGAAAAATGTCTCCGAATCTGAGAATTTTTCTATACGAAAAATGTCTCCGAATCTGAGAATTTTTCTATACGAAAAATGTCTCAGAATCTGAGAATTTTTTATACGAAAAATTTCACAGAATCTGAGAATTTTTTATACGAAAAATGTCACAGAATCTGAGAATTTTTCTATACGAAAAATGTCTCAGAGTCTGAAAATTTTTCTATTCGAAAAATGTCTCAGAATCTAAGAATTTTTCCATACGAAAAATGTCTCAGAATCTGAGAATTTTTCTATACGAAAAATGTCTCAGAATCTGAGAATTTTTCTATACGAAAAATGTCTCAGAATCTGAGAATTTTTCTATACGAAAAATGTCTCAGAATCTGAGAATTTTTCTATACGAAAAATGTCTCAGAATCTGAGAATTTTTCTATACGAAAAATGTCTCAGAATCTTAGAATTTTTCTATACGAAAAATGTCTCAGAATCTTAGAATTTTTCTATACGAAAAATGTCTCAGAGTCTGAGAATTTTTCTATACGAAAAATGTCTCAGAATCTGAGAATTTTTCTATACGAAAAATGTCTCAGAATCTGAGAATTTTTCTATACGAAAAATGTCTCAGAATCTGAGAATTTTTCTATACGAAAAATGTCTCAGAATCTGAGAATTTTTCTATACGAAAAATGTCTCAGAATCTGAGAATTTTTCTATACGAAAAATGTCTCAGAATCTGAGAATTTTTCTATACGAAAAATGTCTCAGAATCTGAGAATTTTTCTATACGAAAAATGTCTCAGAATCTGAGAATTTTTCTATACGAAAAATGTCTCAGAATCTGAGAATTTTTCTATACGAAAAATGTCTCAGAATCTGAGAATTTTTCTATACGAAAAATGTCTCAGAATCTGAGAATTTTTCTATACGAAAAATGTCTCAGAATCTGAGAATTTTTCTATACGAAAAATGTCTCAGAATCTGAGAATTTTTCTATACGAAAAATGTCTCAGAATCTGAGAATTTTTCTATACGAAAAATGTCTCAGAATCTGAGAATTTTTCTATACGAAAAATGTCTCAGAATCTGAGAATTTTTCTATACGAAAAATGTCTCAGAATCTGAGAATTTTTCTATACGAAAAATGTCTCAGAATCTGAGAATTTTTCTATACGAAAAATGTCTCAGAATCTGAGAATTTTTCTATACGAAAAATGTCTCAGAATCTGAGAATTTTTCTATACGAAAAATGTCTCAGAATCTGAGAATTTTTCTATACGAAAAATGTCTCAGAATCTGAGAATTTTTCTATACGAAAAATGTCTCAGAATCTGAGAATTTTTCTATACGAAAAATGTCTCAGAATCTGAGAATTTTTCTATACGAAAAATGCCTCAGAATCTGAGAATTTTTCTATACGAAAAATGTCTCAGAATCTGAGAATTTTTCTATACGAAAAATGTCTCAGAATCTGAGAATTTTTCTATACGAAAAATGTCTCAGAATCTGAGAATTTTTCTATACGAAAAATGTCTCAGAATCTGAGAATTTTTCTATACGAAAATCTAAGAATTTTTCTATACGAAAATCTGAGAAATTTTTCTATACGAAAAATGTCTCAGAATATTTTTCGTAAAGAATGTTTCTATCACAGTACATGAGTAGTAGGTTCACAGAGGTGCATTTGATGTGCGTAAGTATTAGTGACAGCACACGGTGTAACTTTTGACGTTTCATACAAAACGTAAACAAACAACATAAATACATACACAAAAGCTCACACGTACAGACACACTTACACTAGGCAGCGATGATAATTCTGTACTATAAACCATACCACCATATTGGAAAGTACGCAATTAGCATCAGTGTTTGCATACTAGTCTGTACTGTGGTTTCTATGCAAAGATTGTTCTTTTAAAATAACGGACACCCAAATAAGACAGCACCCTCTAGTCTCGAGTAGTTATTTTGTAAGCGCCATCTGGTTTTCAGTAGCTACTTTTACAGAATCTGGCAGCTCTTACATTTCTGACATTTAGCGAAAGTAAACAATATAGGCGGACTTGTTTTTGTTAAAAAGGCATTTTTGTGCAATTTTCCACCAAAAATTTTAACAAAAACTTAACTTAATCAAAACGTATAAAACAATTTATTCAGAAAATCATGAGTTTGCAACCGGCTACTGCCCAAACTCCAACAACTTCCCAAGATGCCTGCTATATCTCATTACTTGGCTTGGCAGAATATTTTCGTACCTCACAACCACCAAACATCAAAAAATGTATACAATGCCTACAAGCTCTCTTCACATTTAATCCACCTTCCAAAGTCGAAGCAAGGACACATCTACAAATGGGACAAATCCTCATGGCATATACGAAAAATATAGATTTGGCTAGAACGCATCTAGAGACAGCATGGAAATTATCCGAGCCTTTATTAAATTTTGATGATGTCAAATTTGATACCGCCTCATTGCTTTCCGAATTGTATAGACAAACGGAACAGAGTTCCATGGCTAAGGCAATGTTACGAAGAGCTATAGAGCTATCACAAAATAATGTTTACTGGCATTGTAAATTGTTGCTACAATTGGCACAACTTCATGCCAATGACAAGGAATATACATTAGCTTCGGAATTGTTGGCAGTAGGTGCTGAATCGGCAGAAGAAGCTACCGCCACGTATTTGAAAGTATTATTTTTACTTTCAAGAGCCATGATCCTTATGATTGAACGTAAAACGAATGATGTATTGGCGTTACTGAATTCAGCCGGTGCTATTATCGACAATCATATAACTAATCCCCATCAAAAGGAATATTTAAAGGTTTTTTTCTTGGTTTTACAAGTATGCTATTATTTGGCATTGGGACAAGTTAAGACCGTAAAGCCTAGTTTAAAACAACTACAAATGTCTATACAAACTATAATGGCACCAAATTGGCCGGCAGATGAAGGTATGTAAAATTTAACACAACATTTTGAAGATTCTGAACATAGTTTCGATATAGGATATATTTTCGATATATGTACATAAATTTACAGAATAAGACATTTTTTGCATAGAATAATCTGATTTTGCATATAGAAATTAGAGATGGACGCGTGAGTGAGTTTTGACTCACCCACGCTCACGTCAAGAATTCCAATCACGCACACTAACTCACGAGCATATTTTTCTACTCCCAATCACGTGAGTACATTTTAGACAAGTCACGCTCACGTGCACTCACACAAGCTTAACTCACAATCTCGTTGACTCACAATCACGACTCTTATTTATACAAAAAAAAATAAAACTGAAATTAAAACTTCAAAAATCTTTAGCAAAATTTAAAGTTTAGCCAAATATTGTTTTTACACAATTTTTTCCCCACTCAAAGAAAGAAAACCCCCAGATTTAAAGTAAAACAACTCTGTGGTAATATACTTTTGACTTTAAAAATTGTTGTCTCAAATCTTATTTCTTTTAAATTACCAAATTTTTTAATAATCGTACAACTTTTAGTGATCTTTGGACAAAATCCTTTTGATATGTTTGTATGGTTACCCAAGGAGCAATTGTATGTATTAGTTTATTTAGTAACGGTATCACATTCCATGATGGCTGGCTACATGGATAAAGCACAAAAATATACCGAAAAGGCTCTTACACAAATTGAAAAACTTAAATCACAAGATGACAAACCTATACTTTCGGTATTTAAAGTCATACTACTCGAGCATATTGTCATGTGTCGTATGGTTATGGGTAATCGTGAATTGGCCATACGAGAAATAGCAGCCTGCAGAGATGTATGTGTAGCCTCAGGTCCTAATGGCCAATTACTTAAGAGACATTCAGCACAACTACATTGTTTGGTGGGCTTATATGCCATGTCCACTAGTTTCTTTGAACATGCCGAAAGACAATTTCTCACTTGTGTAGCAGAGACAAGTGAAAGAGATTTAAAATTATTTGCCAATTTAAATTTGGCCATAATTTACTTAAGAACCAAAAGAGATCAAGATTTAAAACAAATATTGGATGCTGTGTCCACGGAAAATACTCACACCTATAGTTCTCAAGCATTAATGGGTGGTTTTTATTACGTCCAAGGTCTACATGCTTTTCATAAGGCCAGCTTTCATGAAGCCAAGTAAGTTAAAATTTAATAAAGATTCTTTAACTTTTCCTATATTTCTTGGTATTTTTTTTTTTCTATTTAAGGCGCTTTTTACGTGAAACTTTAAAAATGGCAAATGCTGAAGATTTAAATCGTTTGACATCTTGTTCTTTGGTTTTATTATCTCATGTTTTCCTGAGCATTGGAAATTCTAAGGAAAGTATGAATATGGTAACGCCAGCTATGCAATTGGCTTCAAAAATACCGGATATACACGTACAACTTTGGGGTTCTGCCATACTCAAAGATTTACATCGAATGTCAAAAGATGTGCTACACGAAAAAGAAGCCTATGCTAATCATGTGAAATATTCTGAAAATCTTATAGCTGATCAATTGAAATGTGTACAGAGTATGCATCATTCTTTAATAGATTGGTTAAAGGGACCACCACCTACTACGGTGGGAGTAATAACAGCTGGGTTTACTAACACAAATCAATTTGCTTTACATCAACAACTTACCCAACAACAAATAACAGTTCCGGCTATAAATCCGCCACCCCTTACGCATATTCAACAGCAGCAACAACAAATAGCACCTACTATAACACCTATAAATGTTATACATCATATACCAGCACAATCACATGTCATTCAACAAACCTTGCCAGAACCTGTAGCGTCTACTTCTAAGCAACAACCGCAACACCAATTGCCGCTGCCGCACCAGCAGCAACAGTTGATTATGCATCAAATGCCTCAACCTCAAGTGATTATAAATCATCCTCAACAAAACGTACAATATATACATCAACCAATTGGTCCTCAAGTACAACAACAACAATTTGGGCAATACTATTAGCTATTTAAACAGATTTAATGTATAGAGTGTTGTTTAAATTTCCAAGAAAACAAAATACTTCAAAAAGCAGCCTACATTTTTTTTCATAACTATAAGTTAACTGTACAATATAAATTTAAAAAACAAAAAAAAAAATCATTTTTTTTAGCAAAACAAGTAGATTTTCAGGACATTTACAGTTATGAGGGAAGAAACTGCCAACCGTACAAAAAACAAGTAAAAAAGTTAAATTCGGCCTTGCCGATTGTAGTGATACCCTCCACAATTTCAATAAGATTAATGAAAAAAAACTTTATGTAAAAGGAAATTACTTTTGAAAAAAAAAAATTTAAAAAAAATTTCCGCAAAAAAAAAAATTGGTAAAAAAAAATCCGCGATTTTTTTTTTTGTCAAAAAATATGTTCATACTTGTTTAAATACCATTTGGTGTTCAATTACTTTCACATATGTCAACCAGCAGCCGAATTAAAGCATTTTGTATTTTTAGGTTATGTTGAATGTATTAACATTTTTGTTCATAACTTTTGAACCGCTGAACCGATATTGCTCAAATGCAATACTAAACTTCTCGGGAGAACTTCCAATGAATATGTAAAGTTTCAGTCACCTCCGTTTAAAATTTGGCCGTGATCACCATTTCCACAGACAGACAGACGGACATCGCTAGAATGTCTTAAAATCGATCGGTGATCATGAATATATACACTTTATGGGGTCCCAGACCGATATTTCGATGAGTTACAAACGGAATGACAAACTTATATATACCCTCTATCAGTAAGTGGAGGGTATAATATAAAATAGCCCCGGTAAAGCACTTTATTTCTTGTATTTGCATTTGAAAAATGAAAGCCCGTCATAGCATTTTGAAAGCCCGGCATAGCATTTTATTTTTTGTGTTTAAAGTTAAATTGAATAAAATTTTAATTCGAAAAATAACTTTGAAAGCGTTTTGTAAGCGCTTTGCTTTTGTTTTTTGTTGCTATAAAAAGTCGTTTTAGGCCTCTGTTCTGTTTTTCACAACTTTTCAATTCACATGAAAATTTCCGAATCACATGACATCAAGTTTAGTGTTTTGTTGATCACGTTTTCATTCGAAGTTGTGAAATCTAGAACACCAAAAAAGTTCGGAAATTTTCATTTTCACATTTTTTATGTGAATTACTTTTTTTGGAACAGCGGCCTTAAATAAAAATTTTCAAAAATTTGTCAAAAAAAAAAAAATTAAAAACATTTTTGACGATTTTTTTCCTCGAAAAAGAAGGAAAAAAAATTCTCGAATTCACAACAATTTTTCCTAAAAAAAATGTTTTTTCTTAAAGCAAACATTTTTTTGCTCCAAAACGTAAAAAAAAACAAGAAAAAATCCAAAAAAAACATTGGTTCTGTTCTGTCTTTTGCAACTTCTTAATTCACATGAAATTTTACTTTTTTGGAAAAGCGGCCATTGTTGGAGGGGCTTTGAAAATTGTCAAAATTTTTTTCTGGATTTAAATTTTTTTTTTTTTAATTTATCCAAAAAATTTTTATCCTAAAATCTTTTTTAATGAATTTCTTTCTTGAAAACCCCAAAATAATAATTACTACTATATTTCGGACAATTTTGGTATGACCCATTTTTTTGTTCTAAAAGAGCTTTCATAGTACTATATTTTTTTGGTTTTACAGCGCTTTAAACAACGGCATGCCGTTTGCCGTGATTATCATTTTGGACGCTGAAAGAGTACTAAACTGTGATGCTTTCCCAGCATTTGCGACCATATAAAGTAATTTTTCTGTACTAAGAAACTAACACCAAGATGTCTTCAGAGGTTAAACCCTTATATGGTTTAAATTTAGTACTCAATGAGGACTTTCCAATCATATTTAAAAAAAAAAAATATCGGATATGAAATGACAAAGCTATAAACAAATAACGATTTTAGCGGTACCAAATCGCGACCTAAGAATCTAATGTTTTGGCAGTGGAAATTTTTCGTGGTAAAATTTAAATTAAAACGCGGAAAATAAGAACGTTCTTTCTCCCTAGTGTATATTATGTCAGAAATAAAAATTCTTTATGACACATGGAGGTGTACATTAGGGTGCATCTAAAAAATCTTTCAAATTTATGCCGTTACAACATTTGGGTAGAACTACACAAATCGTGTTTATTCCGAAAACAACACTTTATGGTTTGATTTATTGAATACAAAATTTGATATGCTTATATAAAAAATTGAGTATCACTTACCTTTAGAACATGCTTAATATTATTTGTTGATACGTTTGTAAAACCTGCTATGTACTTTGAATTTCTTGAATTAACCTTAAAATAGAAAAAGAGTATAAATTAGTATTATACTGCAAAATATGATATGGTCTTAATTTTAATACTTTATTTTAAAGTGGATGGCGCACTATATTCAAAATCGAATCAGCAAAATTTTTTATTTTTCTGGTAAATACTAATGTAAAGGATTTTTTTAAACATGATGAATAACATTATTTATGCTGGATTACTTAATATTCCGTTATAAAACAGCTTTTCAATTAAACTCATTAATAAGGCACCGTTAAATCTAAAATATTTTGACCGCGCAATTTTGTACATCATCTAAGGGGACTATGTTGGACCCTTGTGTATATATATTTTAATTTTAAAACTTTATAAGCACGTGTTCATTTCTGTGAATTAAATAATCAGTTTTTTTTATAAAAACTTTATCACAATAGCCACAATTAAAATGCCCAATTATATTTTTGCATTTGCGTTTATGTCTTTTAAGATTACTTTGCGTTGTAAAAGAGGACGAACATGCAACACATACAAAAGATTTATATCCAGAGTGCGTTCGTTTGTGAGTTGATAATTCAATGCGGGTGACAAAAGCGTTATTACATCTATCACATTTGTATGTTGCTTCCTTGTTATGACGCCTTATATGCATACGTAAATTAGAATTAGTTGTCAATCTTTTACCGCAAATAGTGCATAAGAAAGCCGTATTTCCGTTATGTATACGAAAGTGCTTTAAAAGTGTTGTTTTCATGGTAAATACTGTAATTAAATATTCTTATGTAATAAAAATGTTTAATAAATTTATTTAAAAAAATTTACCTTTTTTGCAGACATGACATTTAAAATTAGAGTTTCTGCTATGTTCTTTAATAATGTGTTGTATTAGTTCTTCATCGGTCTTATAAATCTTAAAACATTCTGTACATTTATGAGTTTTATTATGGGTAAGTTTATGAGCAGCCAAATTTTCTTTGTATATAAATATATGGTCACATTGATTGCACTCAAACTAAAAATATATATTAGAAATATAATTTTGAAATTAAAAAAAATATATATGATATAAATTTACATAAACTTAAACCAAATTCATTACACTTCATTTTTATTTATTGAAAACAAAATTTAATTTATTGAAAACAGTTTAATTTATTGAAAAATGTAGTTCCATTAAACATTGTTGTTTCAATTTATTGAAAACAAAATTTGATTTTTTAAAATAGAACAAATAACACTTGCCTTTAGGATTAGTATTTAATTGGTTGATGGTTAAAATAACTTGATATTTTGATTTCTTTAAATCACCTTAAAAAAAGGAGAAAAACATTATTCTATAATGCATATAATTACAATTTTAACATACTTCATCTAAAACTATTTCCATGAGTTCATCATTATCATTAGATGATGCTCTATTTGTGCTTAATGTTTCGATTAAATCACCTTCTTCCTCATTAGAAGCGTTTACAAAATCTACTCCGTCTTCTTCTGCGAGAACATGATGTTCATCATCCACTACACCTTCCAATGTTATACTTAACTCTGCAGTATTTTTTATTTTATTAATTAAACTATTAAGTTCATTTTCAGATACATTTTCATGTTTTGTTTTTATATGAAATTTTAAGTTCGCTTTTTTCGTAAATTTTGAACCACAAAAACATGTTAAATCCCTATGATGTGTTCTTTGATGCATTAAACAATCACCCTTCTGTGTAAAGGATTTTTCACAAAAGTTACATTTAAATGGTTTTTCTCCCGTATGAATACGACGATGGTTTTTCAAAACATTTAAGGCTGCAAAACGCATCGGACAGTATTCACAAGCATATGGTCTTTCACCTGTATGTTTGCGTTTATGTTTCTGCAGAGAGCATGATGTTGTAAAACAAGCTGAACATTCATCACATTTATAAGGATGATCTCCAGTATGCGTTCGTGTATGAGAAAAAAGTTCAGACTTGGTTATATAAGCATTAGAACACATATCACATTTGTATTTCTTTTCATTGTTATGGCGTAATAAATGCTGACGTAAATTAGAATTTTGTCGAAAACTTTTTCCACAAATAGTACATAAGAAGGGCTTTTCGCCACTATGTATACGTAAGTGATCCATTAGTGATGTTTTCATGGTGAATACTATAATTTATAAAATTTTATTAAGGTAGATGTTTAGTAATATAATATGTTACCTTTTTTACAGACATGACATTGATTTCGAGCATTTCTGTTGTGTTCTTCAATCATGTGATTACTTAATTCCTCTATAGTCTTACAAACCACATGACATTCTAAACATTTATGCTGGCTTTCATGGGTAAGTTTATGAACATCTAAGTTATCTTGGGATACAAACATACGTTCACATTGATTGCACTTAAATAAGAAGGGAATATTAGAATAACAGTTATATGAGTAATTAGAAAAATTAAAGCACTCTTAAGATTAAGAAACGTTTGAAAACAAATATTTAAACTAATAAGTATGTAGTATTTAAAGATTTCTGATGCCAAATTAAAAAAAAAAATCTAATTACATTTTTTTACAATAATTTTATGTTTTCACATTTTTTATCTTTTGACTTCATTTAAATTCAAGTTTTGAACTTAACATTTCGATATTAAAATCTCCTCAAAACGAGATTTCACCATGTCAATAACCTCTAAAGATATACTAACACCTGGGTGACATCTTGTATTAATGAGATTTTAGCTTAGATGTGAATAACCTCGAAAACAGTATACTTAATACTATTTAGAAACTTCACTTATTGAGAACAAAAGTATACAGCTTTTATGACTACATAAAACAAATGCAATAAATTATTAAATTATAAAAATATTTAAACTTACCTGATAATTACTCGTAATACATATATTTTGCTTCATATGATAATTTAATGTTTTACTTTGAGCGAAGCCAGCATGGCAATTATCACAATAGTATTTCATCTGATTTAGCACTTCTTCATTGACCGAAGATGTTACTCGTTCTCTAGGCAATAACTGTGGATTAGGGACATTTTCAGTCTTCTGTACATTATTCCTGCTATTCGACGAAGAAGGTTCTTCTATTTCTGTTGTGGAATTTTTAATTTCTGGTTCAAGTGATATGATAAATTCTGCATCTGTTATATTATGCCTATTGGCTAAATGTCTTCTTAGTACTTTAATACTAAAAAATGTCATTATACACTGGGAACACTGATATAAATCTTTACGTTTAGATATTGATGAGAACTTTGATTTTTTTCCAAATGTCTTTGATACTTTTGAAGATTGCAATACAATTTCAGAGCTTTCAAATTCCTCATAATCATCAAGATTTTCACTGTAAATATATTCATCATCTGGGTTAGTTGTAGAATGTTGATCGTTGTCAGGATTTTCTTCAACTTCATATTCAAATTGATGACTTGATTCAATAGTTTCAAGATCTTGTTGACTTTCGTCTAAATACAAATCTTGTTCATTTGAACAATTGGAATCCTGATTAGAATCTTCTAATAATATACAAGTATCTTTCGTGATTTGCTCTTCTACTGTATTTAAAATGTTTTGGTTAGATGGAGATAGAGACTTTCCAGAAGGAGATATTGGTAATGCATTTGTTTTTTCATTTGAATCTTCAAATAGAATATAAGATTCTTGCTCCTCCGTTTCAACTTTATTAATTTCCAAGCATGGGTTCTTCATAGGTATTTTATATTTTATAGATTTCTTTCTCTTTTTGGATGGAGTTTCGACTTTTTCATAGAAAACAAATTCCTCTGATGGTGAATCTTCAATTAATTTTTCCAATTTAGTTTGGCTTGATATGTCAGTCATTTTTTCATATTCGGTTTGCACTTCTGCATTATTTAAATTTGATTTTTCTTCAATTCTAGTTTTAATTTCTTTATGACATACCAAAGACTTTTCTTCAACCATAGTTTGTATTTCTTTATGACATACCAAAGACTTTTCTTCAACCATAGTTTGTATTTCTTTATGGCATAATAATGGTTTTTCTTCTTCCATAGTTTGTTGAAGCGAAGAGACCATAACTTTATCTTCTGTCTGCACAGCAGCAGTTGAAGTTATAATTTTTTTTGTTGGGACATCATCAATGGGTTCTTTAATGGCCTCTGGCAATAATTGCCGTAGAGTTCTATTGGAATTTTCACATTTTACTTTGAATATAAAGCAACGATTAATTTCACTTATACATTGGAGGCATGCTTTTTCAGGCATATTGTCATTTGGTTGTGGCTAATTAGAAACGTAAATTTTAAATACGAAGAAAACAAAATAAGTTGGTTATAAATACCTTGAGTTTAGCTATTTCCTTTAACATATCCGCAACACAGCCCATCCCAGCTGACCCACCATCATAGATGGATAATAGGGGTCCACTGAGAGCTAGACAACATCTACATATTTTTTCAATATCCATGATTTTTCAATGTTGGAATGAACACTACAAATATAGTTTATGCAATATCGTATAATATTTTCAATAAAATGTTTTTTTTTTCAAAACATCTACGAAAATTTTCAGTAGAAAATAAATTTTAGACGCCTTGTCAAAAAAATGTTAAAACATGAAGATGCCAGACTGTTACGGTTTGTTACAAGTGTACCCAGATTAATGTAAATTATTTCCCGATAAGTAAAATATGAATTTTTTAAGGGGAGAAATATTTTTTAATTTTTTACCTTTTATCTAACAGAGTGATAATATACAGTCAAACTTTAGAGGCCACGCCCTCTTTAGAGTAAGCGGGGTTTCAAAGTTAAAAAGTTTTTCTTAAATATCTTAAGAAGTACTTTTCTCATCAGGTTTTTGAGAAAATTTAGGTCAAAGTTCAAAAAAATCGCCGCTTTGGAAACTCATAGCGGATGAACCCGATGTGATGGCGATTTCAAAATGGAGGGTAAAGCTTTAACATTACTCTTTAAGAAGCGAAACTCATTTGGTCAGTCGCCTTAACCTTTTGAGCACCAATTAATTGTATTCCAATGATGTCTTATTCCTCAGTATTGAAAAAAACACTTTTAGGGAAAAAGTACAAGCGGAATAAATATTTTTTTATGTATACACCTTTTACCACTTAATGCGGTGTATAGAAAATGTAGCACACATTGGTCTCAATTAAATTCCGCAGACAAGTAGACCTGTCTCTCCAAAGTAAAAAAAAATTATGCACCTATTTATTTAAAGGTATTATTAAAAGCTTCTCAATAAAAAATCGGCAAGTAGTTTTTTAAATATTTAAAAAAAAGCATTTTTAACTTAACTTTTTAACCCTCCCTTCCAAGGAAGTCGTGACCACTTGATTCTAACCACAGTTTTAAACTCTCTAGTTCAAACTGGAGATGCGCACGTGACACAAATCAAAATTTCCAGTTATGTCACTAATCTTTATTAGTTCTATTTAAGTTTATGTGTCTCGTCGTTTTCGTGTGTCATTTCAAAAGTTGAAATTATACTTACAGTGTAATCGGCATAAAATTGAAGGTTATGATGAAAAAATCATAATCTTTTGTTAATTTGTTTTCCTGTTTTTATTGAAAATAAATATTGATTTTTAGCTTTTAGTAGAAGTATTCTATTTCAAATTGTGGTAAAATTTATGCTGTATGTAAAAAAAGGCAAATTTTGTTAAAGTTTTTGTGATAATAAACCGACAAAGTGTAATTTTATAAATTACATTAATTTTTTACATAAGTTTTAAACAATTTATAAAAAAAACATACTTTGTGGATAGTAATGAACACAAAAACTTAAATAATTGCAATGCAAAATGTTTTTTTTTTATTTTTTTTTAATTTTTTTATTCAAAAATAATTGATGTGCTGTAAACAGCTAAACTTATATTAAAGCAGGAGATGTGCTATTAATGGCACAATTTTTGAAAAGGAAAACAAGTTTTTATTTTTTGTTAATATCAAATTGCTAATATTTAAACTAAATAAGTAAAAAAATTTTAATTCGACATGGCCGAATACCCTTTACAATGCACAAAACATTTGGAATACCAATGAGTTGAACGCTACAAACACATTTTAAGTGATTGTAATTTTTTTTGATGTAAAAATTGATTAATGATTTTGAATAAAAAAAAATTTTTAGTTAAAAAAAAATAAGTAAAAAAGATTATTGCAAAATACTTTATTAAAAAAATTGTAAAAAAATTTGGGAAATTATTTAGAAAATAATTAAAAAAAAAAAAATCGCGCAGAAAAAAAAAATTGGAAAAAATTCCGCGAAAAGTATATTCTTGTATTTGTTTAAATACCATACGGTATTAAATTAAGTTCACGTGTGTCTACCAGCAGCCAAATTAAAGCATTTCTTTGTTTTCAGATTATGTGAAATGTACCAACATTTTTAAGATGTCCTTACATTTTCTTTCATAACTTTAAAACCACTGAGCCTATATCGCTTAAATGCAATACCGAGCAACACCAACTTGATATGTTAAGCATTAGTCATACATTTGTAATATTTTGGTCGTGATCGCCATTTCAACAGACTTACGGACATCGCTAGAATGCCTTGGAACTCACTGATCCATAATATATATGAGCATTTCTAATGAGCTACAAACAAGGAAGGTATCTTACACTCAACACTACGATTGTTCTGCAACTTACATGTTATAAAGGAAGAAATTCTGAGATTTACCTGTTTTTTTGCTATCTTGCTAGTTAAAGTGGTGGGATATGTGTAGGGGAAAACGGTATTTTCTTTTTTGGATGTTTTCATATTTCTTGCAAAGGACCCATGGTTTCTTGGGAAAATTTTCTTAGAATTTATTGTAGATTACATTTTTGCTATACGATTTTTGACAAAAATCATAAACCGCCTTACAGGTTAACTTTATGGTACACAAATGGAATGACAAAAACTACATATGAAGGGCTTATTGTAAAAACTCGATAAGAACATTTCATTTTATGGTGGTTTTTGCCTTAAAACTTTTGAAATAATGTAGAAAATCGAACTTTTGAAGAACTTCATTCTCAAGATACTTGTACAAAGGGTTTAAGCAAGACTTCTGCCAAAAATATTTCAATGGAACATCAGTAGAAGGCGAAAAACACCAAAAAATAAAATGTTGCTTATCAAGTTTTTGCAATAAGCCCCTTCATATAAACTAAAGTTATTTACAATCTTCTTTAAACTGACTATTTTCAATAAAACTCAATTTTATCATAAAAATTAACTTAAAACTTAGATTTTAAAATATTATTATATTACAATATATCGCGACCTAAAGACAACAAAGTTCTATTTGTGCCTATTTCTTTAAGCAAATACAACCTTGTTGTCCTAAGGTCTCGATATGCTCGTAGTAAAACTTCAAATCGTTACCTTTAATCAATTTGTGTATGTTGTATTTCCATATGCTTATGTAAATCGGATGGTGTAACAAATTCAGCATTACAGTGTATACATTTTTTATCTTTCTTTTTGTGTACATCTTCATGTCGCTGACTTGTACTTAGCTGAACAAAGGTTTTAGGACAATATTTACATTTAAATGGCCTTTCTCCCGTATGTAGCCTTTCATGCATTAAACGCGTACCACTTTGTACAAAGGATTTTTCACAATATTGACATTTAAATCGTTTATCTCCAGTATGTGTTTTTTCGTGATTACAACGAGTACTTGCTTGTTTAAAGGTTCTATCACAATATTTGCATTTATATGGCTGTTCACCGGTATGTAATCTTCGGTGATTGACCAATATGCTTTGCGCATAAAATTTCATTGGACAAAATTCACATGCGTAACGTCTTTCTTTACGATGTTTAACTTTTCGATTTTTACTGTTATTTGATCGTCTTTTGATGGTGTTATTGGAATGTTTTAATAAATGCAAGTGTAGTGATTCATAATCGTGAAATATATCATTGCACACCATGCAGAAGTATGGCTTTTTGTGGGTTCCAAAATGATTAGCAAATTCAATTTGTTGGTCAAATTCTGAAAACAAAAATATGTACATATAAGTTAAATTCATATACATATGGATAATTACAAAATTGGCATTAGTAAGATTTTATGTCAATGACAAAAAAAGGCATTAAAATTTTTGCACAAATGCAGTTTCATTACATTAAAAAAACAATTTACAATTGATAAAATGAAGGATTTGTTAACAATTAATATATTAAAAAAAAACTTAAAATACATACTAGCTATAACTTGAAATCCAAGATAGAGCAAGTTTTTTGTTCTTCAAAACTCCACAGTATCAAAATCTGTCTCAAAAAAACTTATCCCGTGACTGGGGACCGAATTACTCTCAAAGACACATTTTGTTTTTAGTTTTGGAGTTAATTTTATTAAAAATTATGTTAGAAAAAAATAGTCATTGATTTATACCATATATGGGAATTTTTAATTAGCATTGAATTTTCATTGGCATTAGTTGAAACTAATGCCAATGCCAAAAAAACATAAGTATTTATTGCCAATGAAATGTTTTGGCATTATTTGTACTAATGCCAATGAAACGGCACAAATGCCTAAAAAAACTTTTTACAATTGATAAAAAAAGCATTTTTTTACAATAAATATAAAAACTTAAAATGGCGATATCTCGAAAACTAAGCCAGATATAGCAAAATGGAGGGCATTTTTGGTTCTTTGAATCTCCATACTTTCGCGGGTCCTCTTCACATGTGTGGACCCCAATGGGTCCTAACTTTGAATCCAAAAAATTTGGGATTTAAATTTAGAAATGCTTATATCTCGGTAAATAAAGTCCAAAAGCATTTTTGTAGCTCTTGGTTTCTAGAACTCGTCTGCCAATACTAGAAAACCCTCAGAGCAATAGTTTTTTAGTTATTCAGTTTCTAAAATTATCAAGACCCTATTGGGCACCTACATTGCAGTACCTGGAAAAATAAGCAAGATAATGCTAAAGGTATGTGAATTTTTAAATTTTCGGGAGTGCCAATTTTTTAGATTCAAATTTTGGACCTATTAGGGTCCACACATGTGAAGAGGACCGGCGAAACTATGGAGATTCAATGAACCAAAAATGCCCTCCATTTTGCTCTATCTGGCTTAGTTTTCGAGATACAGTTGAACCTCGATTATCTGGGTTGCACGGGACCGGACTAAGCACGGATAATCGAAAAACACGGTTGAAAGAGGTTATATATTTTTCTACATTTGTATATGTTCGTGAATATATTGCACGGATAATAGAGGTAAAGCACGGTTAATAGAGGTAAAAACAATAACAAAAAATACAATATGTACGTACATGTATGAATTGCACGGATAGTAGAGGTAAAGCACGGATAATAGAGGTAAAAAACAAACACACAGCATGCCGGTTAATAGAGGCACCGGTTAATAGAGGGCCGGATAATCGAGGTTCAACTGTATAGCCATTTTATTAATACCAATGAAATTTTTCATAATTGGCATTACTAATGCCACTAATTCCTTAACGGGCATTTGCATTGATTGAAATAACGCCAATGCTAAAAATTTTATTGGCATTAGTTTTAATATAATGCTAATGAAATCGTCAATTTATTAGTCCATTTATTTAAATAGTCCCATGTATGATTTATACTTATCATTGATTATTTTCATATGAATTTGACATCTGCAAACATAGATTACCACTAATCATTCGTGAGACCGTCTGACAGCTAATATTTGACATGAACCGAATGATATACCTCTGAATGCAGAGATCAAATGCAGTAAAACTGCACTTACAGTTTTTCAATTCGTGATCATGTTTTCTTTTAAAAGGACTTTTAAGTTTTGAGGATTACATTTTTGTAAAATATTTTTTAAATATTTGTACTTGTCTTATAATATCACTATTGACGGTAAATGAAATAGGAGAATCTTTTCTAATTTTTCCATTTTTTTTTTTTAATTTTTTCTTTTTGTTGGACGGAGACAAAACAAATTTCATCAAACTTGTTTTTCTAAATTTGTAAGTCTCAGATATATTTTTTGCGTTTTAGAGCAAACATTTTAAGAAAAAAAATGTTTCAAAGTTCCGAAAAAAAATTTTGAAGTCCGGGACACAAAATTTGTTTGTGCGTTTTGGGAAAAAATAGATCATTAAAATTTTTTTTTCGCATTTTCGACTATGGAATTTTATTAAAAATTCTTTTATTTACTACGTTAATTTGCATACTATAGAAGATATACAAAAAAAAGGAAAAATTGTCGTTTCTTTACCCTCATTTGCACCTCTAAATATGGATTTGGGCCCCTAAAAAATACCTGTCTTTTTATTTTTTCCTGCAAAATAAAATCAGTTCAATGAAGATCGGATAGTGACACTAGGGAAACTTCCCTTGTGAGTAGAGCGTATAAAAAGTAAACAAAATGGAGACATTTTTAAACCAAATTCGTATGTAACATGGCTCAGGGAATCAAAACTAATAAGGCGCTATCTTTCCCTCCATTTGCACCCCCTAAATATGGATTTAGGCCACTAAAAAAATAACTGCCCCTTTTTTTCTGCAAAATAAAATCAATTCAATGAAGATCGGATAGTGACACTAGGGAAACTTCCCTTGTGAGTAGAGCGCATAAAAAGTAAACATAATGGAAACATTTTGAAACCATAGTGGTATTCAGAATCTTACTTGCAAGCCCTTGCACTGGTGGTAAAAGAGCACTTTTTAAAATTACCCCTCAAAATACATGTATTTTTTGAAAGAAGTACTCTTTTGCGACATTGCCAGGGCTGGCAACAAGACTCTGAATACCTATCATATTCGATGTTACAGGACTCAGGAAATCAAAACTAATATGGCGCTATCCAGTTGAAAAATTGATGGTCGCTTGTGTTAACAATTAAAATATATTACCTTTTTTACATATGGCACACTGATAACGAGATCCAGTACGTATTTCATTTGGTCTCCGATCTAGATATGTCGACTCCTCTATGCTCTTTTTGTTCAGTCTTTCAATATTTCCAAAGTTTAAGTCTTCATTAACTAAAGTTAAAAAACTCTCTTCTTCAGTTACCCATTGAGGAGAGGAAACATTTTCATATGTATATTCTACGTTTTCATCATTTAAAATGTTTGTGTTTTGAATGACATTATCATCCCCATCAACATTATTCGATTGTTCGTAGGTTGGAAGCTGCTCCTTTTGGTGTTCTGAAACAAATTCTATACAATCAGAATCTGTATCGCTATCAAAAATTTCGTGTTTTTCTTCAATATGAATTTCAGGTGTTGATAATTGTTCTTGTGCAGTTATGAAATTTGGTGGGTATGAATTATGAAAATCGTCGGCGGGTATATTTATACTCTCTTGTTGTTCTTTAATTGTAATTTCTGGAATGTATATATCATTTTCTATAATTTCATTTGAGGGAAATGATATTGGAGAGCTTGTTAAGGAAATACTTTCCTCTTCACCAGTAGTTGTTAGATTTCTGTAAACAAAATTTTTATGTATTTCTGTCTCAATATTATTTTCCATTTTTATGGAGTCACAATGGTCTTCAAAGTTATTCTGTGCACATTCATCTTCCCGAATTACATCTCCAGGTTGTAGAATTTGTATGGGACTTTGTAGGTTAACCTCAATTTTAGAACGGAATAATTGTTGTAGAGTCCTATCGGAACTTTCGCATTTAATTTTAAAGGCATATGATTGATTTATCTCTCTAATGCATAAGAGACACGCTTTGTCTGGTAATTTATCATTTTGTTCAGGCTTTACAATGAAATTAAAATAATTTCCAATAAATATCGTTAGAATAAAATGCCTAATTAGTTTTATTTTACATTTACCTTAACATTACATATTTGTTTTAACATTTCCGCTAAAGAATCTTTGTTGTTTATGGTTCCACCATCATCATCATAGATTGTCAATAATGGACCATCATTTGTTAAACAGCATCTACACATTTTTTCAATATTCATGATATATTCGTAGTTAATAACTTAGTTTTTACTTAATAAAATAATTTTAATTCAATTTAAATGAAATTAAGAGCATTAATAACTTGTTGAGCGAAATATAAACAAAATATTACATCAAATAAATTTTTTTTATTGATAATTTACTAAAAAAAAAATCGATGACAGATAAATTATAGAGATCATACAATGTGGAGAGGAATCGTAATCAAGGCTTTGGCACAAACTAAATGCAGGAACAAAACAAGCACGACACGGGGCACAGTGTGTTTTTTTTTTTTGTAATGACGAGTGATCAAAAATCTATAACTTTGGAACGGTTCAATATTTTGGCTCGCGGTTTGTTCTTCAATAATTTAGCTATAATAAAACCACATAAAAAGAGGTAGCACCCTTAAAAAATTAGTGGATAAAAGCTAAAAAAAACAAGCAAAAAAGTTAAATTCGGCCTTGCCGAATGTAGTGATACCCTCCACAATTTTAAAAAGATTATTGCAAAAAACTTTATTAAAAAGAAAATTATTTAAACAAAATTTTGAAAAAAAATTTTGAAAAAAAATTTCCGCGAAAAAAAAAAATTTGGTAAAAAAAAAATCCGCGATTTTTTTTCAAAAAATATGTTTGTACTTGTTTAAATACCATTTTGAGTTCAATTATGTTCACATATGTCAACCAGCAGCCGAATTAAAGCATTTTGTATTTTTAGGTTATGTTGAATGTACTAAAATTTTTGAGGTGTCCTTACATTTTCGTTCACAACTTTTGAACCGCTGAACCGATATCGCTCAAATGCAATACCAAACTTCTCGGGAGAACTTCCAATAAATATGTTAGGGTTCAGTCATCTCCGTGTAATATTTTGGCCGTGATTGCCATTTCCACAGACAGACGGACATCGCTAGAATGTCTTAAAATCGATCGGGGATCATGAATATATATACTTTATGGGGTCCCAGACCGATATTTCGACGAATTACAAACGGAATGACAAACTTATATATACCCTATATCTCTAAGTGGAGGGTATAAAAATATTTTGTTAAAAGATCTTCTAGATTTTTTCGTAATTTTTTTATACTTTCTTTTTAACAAAATAAAGAAGTGATTGATACCGGAACCAGTGTTGGTATTTGAGAATTTTTAATTAGTGCCAAGTTGAAGGCTAAAAAGGGCCAAATAGTTTTAAACGGGCCAACAAATTTTTTTTTAAATATTTTTTATTTTTTAGTACTTTTTAGTACGGTTTTGAAAGTAAAATCATCCCTGCGGGAAAGGTGACCAGTCGATAAGGTCATAAAAAGTACTCATAGGTGTGTAGCCAAGTTCTTAATCTTTCATGTGGACTTTTATTCGACTCTCGTTATTCGTGCTCCATAGGTTCAGCCCAAATGGCTTCGATAAATAAAGCTTTTCTGCGTTTTGGCGCTTAAGGGGTCAATGAAAATTTTCCATGATACTAATTACATCCAAATCGGATAAGAACTTTTTAAGATATTTAAGAAAAACTTTTTAACTTAAAAGCCCCGCCCACTCGAAAGAGGTCGTGACCCTTCCAAGTAGGAAGTTAACGCGACTCAGGAAAGGCCCCTTAGTCGATACACAAGGTTTTAATATTCTGTAAGTCATTTCGGTATTATGCCAGTTTTATTTTACACCGGCGCCGGCCAGCGGTTTTATCTGTCAAATCGTATGGAAAAAGTCGTGCCGAGGTTGTTCTGTTCCTGCACTTCCTGCACTGTGGTTTGGGGATATTTTGTAATTTTTAGGAAGACAACGTTAAAAGCACCTGGCAACGCTGCATCTTATGTTCTGTCTTTTTTTTTGTATGTTTACAAATAGTGTCTACAAAATTAATTTTATATAAAAATAATTAATTAAAAATGGTTAATATTACGGAACTAACTTGTCGTGTTTGTTTAGAAGATCATGACATAATGATTAATATATATGACGAATTAGAGGAATTGCATACCAACCTTAGTAATCTCTTGGAAACATGTGGTGACCTCCAGGTGAGTACTCATCATAATCTCTGGAAATTGTTTAATCAAATATTTCTCTATAATTGATTAGATAGATGAAAATGATATATTTCCAAAGTATTTATGCGAAGAATGTACCCGAGAACTATTGATAGCATCAACATTTCGAGAAAAGTGTAGTAAATCTAAAGTAATATTAAGTGATTTCCTGGATAGTAACGAAAGTGAAATTAAGGAATCGGAAACTGTAAAAGAAATTATAGAATTTTCTGCGGAAGATGTCAATAACACCATAGAAGTTTCAGATTTTATAATTGAAGAAACCCAATATAATATGGAAGAACTCCAAATTCCTTTACAAGACTTCGTGGAAGAACCGGAAGTTGGATCATTTCAACTATTAAGTACAAACGAAATTGAGATCCCTTTGGAATCTGAATTATCTAATATTGTAAAGCAAAATAATGTTTTTGTTGAAGAAATAGACATTGCTGAAGATTCTACAATTACCGTATTAGATTCCGGTCTGTTAGCGTTAGAAAATGATGAGACTGAAGTAAATATGGATAATATAGCTTCTAAATCTTCAAGTGATAAAATCAGAAGAGATCTTATATTTAAATGTGATATCTGTGGAGCTACTTTTAAACAAGCAATAAATCTTCAAAAGCACTTACAAAAAACTCATGCTCCTTTAAAATGTTTTACTTGCGAAAAGTGTGACCACTGGTTTTCTATGGAAACGGAATTCTATAAACATGTCCAAATTTGCGAATACTCTCAGACAATTGAAGATGTTATAGAAGATAATAAAAAGAAAAAATCAGATAAACTACTTGAACAAAGTGTTGTAGAAGATAATCGAAAATGTGTTTATTGTGAACGAGACTTTCCTACACCATTTGCATTACGTATGCATTTAAGAACTCATACAGGTGAAAGACCATTTCAATGCAGATATTGTATTAAATCATTTAAAACACAATCGGCTTTAAACGTTCACATTAAAAGGTAGGGAAATTGAAAAAACCATAATTACCTGTATTTTTTATCGATTTTTTTTTTCTTTTTATTTACTTTTACAGGCACACTGGCCAAGCTGATTTTTTATGTACTGTTTGCAATAAAACATTTTACGAGCAGGGAAATCTTTCGGTCCATATGCGTTCGCATACTGGTGAACGTCCTCACGTTTGTACAGTATGTAATAAAACGTTTACTCGTGTATTTTTGCTGCAACTTCATATGCGTACACATACTGGTGAAAAGCCTTACACTTGTACTTATTGTGATAAAAGTTTTAGACAAAGTACAGATCTACGTAGTCATATGACCATACATACGGGTCATAAACAATATGTTTGCCCATTGTGTTCTAAAGCTTATATTAAACGTTCACATTTGGTACAACATATGAATAAACACTCCATTTTAACGGGGGAAGTTGAAAATTCTCAAGTCTTACAATATGAACAACCCATAGAAGAAGTAACCAATCCCTCTGCTAGTTTAGACGTACAAGATGCTGATATTTTATATAGTTTTGATGATATTATAGAAAGTGAAGATGTAGTATTACAATCAGATTTGATTAGTTAATAAAATATTTTTATTTGTTCAATTCATTGAATTCATTAAAATATTTATCAATTTTTTGTTCTAGCATACATTTTTCATTATCTTCAGCAAATGAAGCGTGTATGGCATTTAAAGAAAGAGTATAAAAGTCTTGTTTATTTAGTTTAAAATATTTACAAGCTTTTTTAAATTCTTCTGTTAGAGTGGTATCAAATACTCCACTATCATCGGTGCATAAAACAACCCTTATATTATTTTCAAATATAGCTTTAAAATGATGACAATCATACGAATCGACCGTTGCACATTTAACATTACTTGTCAAGCAACATTCAATGGTTATTTTCTGTTCCAGACATTGTTGAAGCTGTTTTTCAGTTAAAAATGTACCATGTCCACATCTATCGAAACCAAAATCTAACATTTTTTGCGTTTCAGAATCATTTTGAACTTCTGCACAATGTAAAGCTAATTTAAGTTTTGAATTTTTAGCTTTTATTAACTGTTTTTTAAAGTTTTCGAAATTTCCTTTATTAGGATTTCCACTTAAATCCACTCCCTTAACTATAAAGGGATACTTTTTCTGGAGTTCTAAAGCTAAATTTATAGTTTCTTCAGCAGTTTCAATAGGCTGTGAACGATCTATAGATATTATTAATTTTACAATAATATTGCTACTATTTTTATTGTTGTTTATAGCTTCAATTATTATATTAAGGTATTCCCCCCTGGTCATGTTTTGATTTTCTTTAGGTGTTGTTCTTAACTCCAAATATATTACCTTATCTTTAGCAAAATCTCTTATAACCATTTCACAGGCTAGCTGAAGTCCTTTTTTGGTACTAGTCAGATCATGCATAAATGCAAATTTTTGGAAGCAGCTATCTAGATCTGTATCATTGAAATCTATAAATTTTTTACATAGTTCCAGAAATTGAGGATTATTTTCACCATATAATTGCAAACCAAGTTCTTGTATAGATTCAGTATTTAATGAACCATTTAAATGAGCATGTAATTCAATTTTGGGTAAGTTTTCTAAAAATAAGTCCATTTTTATAAATTTGTATGGAAAAGTAAAAAAAAAATAAACTGCACTCCCGCAAAAACAACAAGTGTCGCCATACTGTTACCAATTTGGCGTTTTTGCCGATAAAGCTAGCGATTTTTAATTGACGTTCGTCCGTCATACAGAGTTTAGGAATAGAACAAGCCCGGCACGACTTTTTCCATACGATTTGACAGTTAAAAACTGTGACCGGCACGGCAAAAAACTAAAAGTGTCCTCTCACACTCCAGAGCAGAGCTTCGAAGAATGAAATCCTTTTCGAATGAATTCTCAAAAAAATCCATTAAATTTTCATAGTCAGTGAATGCATACGATTTTATAAATCAACATTGAATGCAGTCCTTGGAATTCATTCGATTGAATGGAAAAATGAATGCATTCGATTTCTTGTTCATTCGATTTAGAAAAATCGTATGCATTCGATTTTGTATCATTCCACTACGAATGCAATCGATTTTTGAAATAGATAGACCAAAACGGATCCAAATTTCGGTCCATAGTATCGCCGACTCTCTTAACATACGATGACTTTAATGGGCTCTAATTTTGAATCCAAAAAAATTGGTGTTCCCGAAATTTTTAAAAATGCACATATTAACTGCCTACGCGACAAAAAGTGTAAAGAGTGTTGGCGATACTATGGACAACAAAATTGGCTCCGTTTTGCTCTATCTTGGTTAGTTTTTTTAGTTTTTGTATGCAATGAATGAATAAGCCATTCGATTTTTCAAATTGAATGAAAAGAAAATCTATTTCATTCGCAAGTGAATGCATTCGATTTTTAAAAGTCGAATGAAAAAAAAAATAGAATGTATTCGATTTTTAAAAGTCGAATGAAAAATAAATCGAATGCATTCGATATTTATAAATCGAATGAGTCTAAAGTGATTTTATTCAATTCGCTAAAATGTGATTGGGGAATGCAATCACTAAATTTTCATTCATAATGCCAAATCGAATTAAGGAATGAAATCCTTCGAAGCTCTGCTCCAGAGTTGCCGTATTTTCACAACAACATTCAACATTTTTATTTTTCATTCACACAACAACATTTTTATTTTTCATTCACAATGGTGTAACAAACGTACATTATTGCCAACTTAATCACATTGACTATGTGATTAGCAATTTTTTTTTCCTAAAATTACGCTTATTTTATTAAAAATTAGCACCACTGAACAAACAAAACATATTTTTGACGTCGCCGTCGTAAAATTACGCTTATTTTATTAAAAATTAGCCCAACTTCACAAACAAATGATATTTTTGCCGTCCGGCGTGCCGTGCTTGTTCTGTTTCTACTCAGTCAATGGCAGCCTTCGCACTTGCCAAAACTAATCATTCACTGTGAATACCAATAACAAAAAATAAATATATGTAGTCTGACATTTTAATAAATTTTTTAAAACACTTAAATTTAACAATTAATAAAGAAAAATGTTTGACTTGTGTCGCTTATGTGCTTCTCTACGTAAAAAGGATAAGTTATCTTTAATCAAAAGCAATTCCAGTGAAATTAGTCGAAAGTTGCGTGCTTGTTTTAAGATTGATATACAACTCCTTGATACTTTGCCAAAATCGGTATGCCGTGATTGTTTGGAAAACTTAAACACATCCTACAAGTTCTATTTGAGGATACAAGAGTCTAAAGAAACGTTCTACGCAATAGCAAAAACACAGGAAAAAAATCAATCTTGTAAAGAAATTGTTCAGAGTTTGTTAGTTCCTGGAGGACTAGGTACCAAAAGGAAATTTTCATCTACAGAAAATGTACAGGATTTAAATTTAGGAAGAAAAAATAAGATAAATGACGAAGCAAAAAAAATACTACTTCCTGCAAAGAAACAAAAAACACTTGAAGCAGAATCATTAAAAACCGTTGAAAATGACTTCTGCATGTTAAATGTGATTAAGCAGGAGACAATCTTAGAAAATGAGAACACTGATATTTGTGATGATAACACATTTAATGAACGTTCGGAAGATATAACATTGAATAAATATGAAATTCTAGAATACAACTACGCCGTAGATGACACAAAGGGAACTTCAGTTCCAAACTTAACTGTCGTAAACGATAATCAGGAGCCTGAAAGTGTCCTGCCTGATAACGAATTAACAAATGATGATAAACATTTGCAACGCGGTAAACGATTTCATCAAAAGAATTTAAAAGAACCAAAAACCTTACAGACTGGTAAGCTAATTCTATTTAATATTATTAAAGCATATTTAAAGATATCCAAACTTGCTTAAAATAAAAAAAAATATAAAAAGCTTGATCTTCAAACTCTTATAAGTCGAATGTGGGGTTTAAACCTTTGGGGGGAAATCCCTCTTAAGAGTGGGCTTTAAAGTTGCAGACATTTTTCTCTAAAAATACCTATCCAATCGAGCTGATTGTCATTGGAAAGATTGAATAAACCCTTTCGAATAAGATACATCATGGCCTATTTTAATTAACCCGTAAAGCGAGAAAAAAAAGAATATTGACATGACTTTTTTTACAAACTGGTTAATATCTCAAAATCACACGTTACATCGGCATTTTTTTTGGCTAATACCATATTCGCATTTACGGACATTTATAGAATTACTTAGAATCTATCATGGATCAATAATTAATATACTTTATGGGGTCGCCGACCGATATTTTTATGCGTTAAAAAACGGAATGAAAAATTGAGTATACCCCCATACTGTGGTTAGAGGGTATTATTTTTTCATGGCCTTTTAAAAAAATTATAAATTTAATAAGTTTTGTAAATGGCTCACTGAGGAATTTGCACCGTGCTTCCATCAGGAAATGTCTTCAAATTCTGACATATATTAGGTATTTCTTGAGGACATGTTCTAACATTGTCATCAATGAATGTTTGTTTTAAGATTGTGAAAAAATCCTCATCTATAAGGAAATGTCTTCACAATAGCAGTATATCAAACTAAACTTTTACATCTACCTGGGCAGTACCGTTTTAACCATAAGGGGCCCGAAAAGGCAATAAATTCGGTTATACGAAAATAAAGATTTTTTTTAATATCTTTTAAAAGAAAATTTCTTATTTTCTTACATAAAAAAATCTCAGAATCTAACAGACTTTTCGTATACACTGAGACTTTTTCTATAGGAGAAATTTGTAATTTATCAAAAGTCTCAAATCCATAGAAATATTTGCTACATTAAAAGTTTCAGAATGTGAACTATTTTTCGTACAGAAAAAGTTTCAGATTCTGAGATTTTAAAAGTCTAATGTTCAGAGAAGTTTTTCCAAAATAAAAAGACTCAGATTCTAAGACACTTTTCGTATTGAAAAACTCTCAGATTCAGAGACGTTTTTCGTATAAAAATATTCTCAGATTCTGAGACATTTTTCGTACAGGAAATTTTTTTTTCACGAATATCATGGTTTTAATAAGTTAAGAAAAATTACCTCACTGCCCAAAATTTTTTTTTTTAGTTTCTTTTTCTTAAAACAGGCAATCACATGAATTTAATTTGTACCAAAAGAATGTTTTTTTTTCGTGCGACTTTTTACTTTCCAGCGGAGCCCCAAGTTCTTATGTGCCCAGCGTCATACTTTAAGACGACCCAGAATATGGGAACTTTTTAATTTCTGAGAAAAACATCGCAAAGTCGAAAAGTTATTTCTTAATATGATAAAGATAATTTATAAAGAAAATGGATGGAAGTAAAAACTAATGGAAATACGAAGATTTTTTGCATTTTCGTATGACCTATATCAAACATTTCCACAAAGACGACTTAGGGGAAATGTCAACACCCCCTGACAACTGCCGATTATGATTGAGGAAATTTTCAATTTTTTTATGAAACTGTCCTCAACTCGGTAATTGGAGATGTCATGGGGATGTCAGGTGTGGCTCTGACATGTCAGCAAGTCGTCACCACGGATGGCTCAAGGACTTTCCCAACTGGGTAATGCATAAAAAATATGACAAACATTTTTTTTGCATATTTTAATTCGTGAGTATTTCGTGATCGTGATTACGTCGTGAGCGTGACTAAATTTTTTTCTACTCACGTGAGCGTGCGTGAGCGTGAGCAGAAAAAAAAATGTTCGTGCGTGATCGTGCGTGGTTACAATTTTTTTTTTCGTGAGCGTGCGTGATCGTGATTGAAAAGTCACTCAGATCCCATCTCTAGTTAAAACCACAAATTCTGTTTTTGAGATGTGGTTTATTTTAAGTTTAACTCACCAATGTTGGAGAGTTAAACTCAGGTACAAAAACGTCAAAAAAACACCTCTGATTTTCAAATATACTGGTTATTAGACGCCATCAACAATTTATTTTATTTAGTTTTTCCAAATTAGGCCAAATATTTGCAGCCACGAACAATAACGGGAGATGCCGTTATTGCAGTTGACACTGCACACAAAAAAACGAACATTGTCTTTGTAATAGAGGCAATGAAACAATGCTTCCAAGCACGGCTGGGAAATGTGGCACTATAGTGCCACTATTGACTGTTCAGTAGCACCACAAAAAACAGTTTTGGACTTTTTTCCCTCTCTTAAAATTTTTTCAAAATTTGTTTTAAGTAAGTAAGTAAGTAAAAAATTTTATAAGTATAGCTTAACAAAAAACACCCGCTAGAGTTTTGTCCTTAATTAAAATCAACGACAACGCTACTGCTTATACCTGCTTAATCTTTTACTGACCGTTTGCAACTGATTTCATTTTAATTTCAAGCAAGTTTGGTAATCTTTATGAGTTTTTAAAAATATTACTTAATTTGTTTCAACAAATTTCAGATCCTGACGAAAAGCTACATTCATGCGACTACTGTGAAAAAACATTTCGTAACAAATTTCAAAAAATATCTCATGAACGAACCCATACCGGTGAAAAGCCTTTTAAGTGTGAACATTGCCAAAAATTTTTTCGTTTTCAAAGTGCTTTTAGAAGTCACGTTCGAAGTCATTTTGGTATAAAACCCTTTTCATGTAATTATTGTACTAGAACTTTTACCGATAGCTCTAATCAAATTAAACATATTAGACGTATGCATTCTAAAAATACAAAAGTTGTATAAATAAGTAAAATAGTGAAATAAAATATTTTTATGTGTGACTTGAATTGTGAAATAACCATAAAAATCAATTCATTTTTGAACTCAATAAATTACAAAAATACTAAGCAGAAATATTTTTTTTTACGGGGTCTTTAACTAAATCAAGCATTTATTTTCGCCTACCGGATAATATAGTGGTTTAGCGAGATATATATAATTTTTTTAAAATCGACCAAGGTTTCATTTTCAACCCGTTCATTCGATTTTTTTTAATAATATATTTATTTTTCATTTAAGAAGTTTGGCAAATGATTTCAAAAAATTAGCGGATTTTAGAGCTGCAGAGCCAGTTGTTGGCGGAAATTAAGCTTAAAAACTTGGCTACCAATTTTGGCTGCAAACGTTGAGACAATTTATTTATATATGCGCAATTTTAGGATATTAATTAGAGATGGGCGCTTAAGTGACTTTTGAATCACACTAACTACAGGAATTTTCCAATCACGCACACTAACGAGCTTTTTTTCTACTCACACTTACAAACACTTGAGTAAATTTAAGCCAAGTCACACTCACGTGCACTCGCACAAGATTCACTCACGTTGACTTACACTTACGAAAGATCGTATTCCACCAAGTATTTTTTCGGGACAAAAGAAAATATGAAGAGAAAATAATTCACGCAAGCTTACCCAAAAAGAACGACTCACACAAAAACTTACTAACACACACTCACTCAATTTTTGTTTAACTCTCACAATTGCGTGAGTAAATTGAATTTCAATAACACACGCGGGACGACTTATATTTGAGACCTCTATAAAACCACAAAGTTTTCAAGTTGGGAGTCATGGTCGTTATTTTTAAATACGCCTAGCTTTGTTTTCCCCGTTTTTTTTTAAATAACTCAACTGTCATGTCTGTTTTAGTCTGTGCTAAAATTAAAAAATTTTTAGTACAACCTTAAAACAATATGGCATCTCTAAACTAACCATTTTCTGTGAATGGCAACAATAAATAAAAAAAAATTGAATACTTTGTAAACAATCCAAAATACGGAATATTTTTGTAAAAATATCAAGTTTTTTTAATAAATATGGTTGGTCTATGTCGTCTATGTGCTTCTTTACGAAAAACGGATGTTTTAATAACCATTAAAAATGATTCCAATGAAATATGCCAAAAACTACGCAAATGTTGCCAACTTAGCATATGTGACGAAGATGCTTTACCCAAATGGGTATGTCAAGAATGTTTGGAAAACTTAAATATATCACACAAATTCTATATAAAAGTCCAAGAGGCCCAGGAAACATTACAAGCGTTATTTCCCTCAAATAACTCTGAAGATAAAAGTGAAAATGAATCTAATGCAGCCTTGGTACAGACTTTAGCTGCTGCAGCTGGTCAAGATAAAAAACGAAAACTTTCTGTTATCGAACAGAGTCCAATAAACCAAACCATAGTGGACAAAAACGATAAAGAAAATGAAAAAACTAAAAAAAGAAAACAGGAAATACCAACCAAAATCGTTAAAGCTGAATTTATACCAAAAGTCTTGAAGGATCAAGATGAAGGTGGTAATGACGAAAATGTTTTGGAATCCTTAGACTCTACGGGAAATGAAAAATATCTTGATGAAGTTTATAGTCTGTTAGATATAAGTAAAGAAGAGGTAGTTGTAGAAAATGCTAATAAAATATTGAGTAAAAGCGAGCCACTTGAAATTATAGAGGAAGGGCCTATTTTTGAACATGACCATATAGAAACACATTCTGAAGAGCAACGTTTAGAAGAACATTATATTTTAGATGATAACAATGCCGAGGAAAGTTTAATAGAAATTCTAGTACATGATTTAGCCGTGGAAGGAGAAAATGTTGTTACCCAAAATGTTGTCTATAACAGGACAATGGATTTAGAATTACAAAATATCATGGTTGGTTACCGTTACCCTTATTATACCGTTACCGATTCAAAACCCTTTCAAATCGAATACCGTTACCGTTACCGATACCGCTAAAAATATTTTTAAAATACCGTTACCCTTACCGTTACCGTTATAATTATTAGAAGTTACCGGTATTGTACCGGTATTCAAAACTTTACCTGTTTTAAGGGATTTTAACGAACAAAAAAATAAAATCAAATTGCTAACATAATTTTAAATTTATAATTTGCAAATTATCATAAAATAAATGACAAAAATAATAATCATATCCAATCTATACTGGTTTTTGGGTCTATAAAATATTTTTAGCACTCAGTTCTATCTTTTTTCAAATTTTTAACTAAATTAATAATACCGGTACGTACCGGTTTTGTTGGTTCGGTACCGGTACATACCGTTACCGAAACGATTTGAAAACACTTACCGTTATCTTTACCGAAATAAATAAAAATTAGATACCGTTATCGCTACCCTTACCGTTATTCGTTTCGGTAACCAACCTTGCAAAATATAGAAGATGTAATTGAAGAGCATGATGAAGAAATGGAAACTGAAATTAATGAAATTTTGGATAAGGTAAGCATTATTATTATAATTAACATACGAATTTATTAACTTAACAAGAGATTCGCAGCTTTTAACATATAATTCAAAAACAAGTAAGAAAATTGTAGTCGGTCAAGACCGACCGTATACTACCCTATACCAGTGTTTCCCGGAAAATGAGTACCAAGTGCAAACATGGACCGATTGGTCCTATCTTTTGTCAAATCTTTAATAAGTGAATGTATGTGTGGAACAAGGTGCTAAAATCCAATTTTTGGAAATCGCGTTTTTTCGCAAAATCGTGCCTTCCTACAATAGTTCGACCTATTTGTAAACAAATTTGTTAAAAACTTGATCGTTTTCTGTCATAAAAGTGACCATAAAAGTTCAATTTTAACTATTTTTGGGAAAACTTTATAGTTTTTGCCGGATACTAACATGTGTTTTGCAGTTAAACTAAAGGTTATATATTTAAATTCTTACATGTGAGATGGTTAACGTGTAGAAAACATCCTAGGCTTTAGCATATGCCCATAAAGCTGATGCCACTATGGGTGACATTCAGGACGAGGCCCATGCAGTGAGGAATTCGGAGAGTTCTGTTGCCTCCGATTCAGAACAGATGGGACACATATCTGGCTTATTCGAAACCGAATCTGGGGACGAATGCGACCTCTATGATAACACGGAGGATGAAGCCAATAACACGGTGGTGGAAAGGATGGTGGAAAAAAAGCAAGATGTTGCGGTTCCTACAAATAAACCTCCATCACTGTAAGGCAGCCTCAGCTGCACTATTGCTGCGCCTGACGACAGGAGCAGTTGACTTGGTTTTTATCCAAGAGCCCTGGGTGCGGGGTGGCAGGGTTTGCGGATTGAAGACCCCTGGGTTTAAGTTGATGGTTGCCAAAGGTGAGGGCTCACCAAGAGCCTGCATCTTGGCGAAAAATGGCTTAAATATATTCTTTTTATCAACTTTTAGTGATATGGATGTTACAGCGGCTAGCTTAGAGCTTCATGGGAAATCTATTTGGCTCGCCTCTGCGTATTTTCCTAATCCGGGGCCAATACCCCCGGAGAAGGTTGGCGGTCTGATTCGGGAGTCTGAATCTAGGGGACACCAGTTACTAGTGTGCTGTGATGCTAATGCACATCATTCGATATGGGGTAGTACAGACACAAATGATAGAGGCGAATCACTTTTGGAGTTTTTGTTAAGCACTAACCTGTATATTTGTAACAAGGGTAGTGAACCAACTTTCGTTACAAGTACGCGGCAAGAGGTTCTTGACGTAACACTTGTATCAGATACATTGTCTGATAGAATTGATGACTGGAGAGTTTTGGAAGAGCATTCTTTCTCAGATCATCGGTACATTGAGTTTTTACTCAGGGAGCGTGCCCCGGTTGAGACAGTCTCTAGAAATCTGAGAAGAACAAACTGGGTGAAATATAGGGAGACTTTTTCTTTGCTTTTGGATGAAGTACCCCTATCTGAACCGCATAGTTTAGCGGAAATTGACTGTCTGGTTGACCATATAACAAATGTTTGTAATAGGTGCCTGGATGCGTCTTGCCCTTCTGCAAAGCCTAGAGGGAAAAAAAAGCCACCTTGGTGGTCAAATGAGTTGCAGACGAGCAGAGATTCCTGCAGAAAGCTCTTTAATAAGGCTAAATTTTCAAGAGCGGACGAGGACTGGTCTGCATACAGGCTGCAACTTAAGAGTTATAAAAAGATGATCAGAAATGCCAAATGTGATTCTTGGAAAAACTTCTGTGGAAACATAGAAGACGTTTCTGAGGCATCCAGGCTGCGCAAGGTTCTGGCTTCTTCTCCTTGCACCCTAGGATACCTGAAAGATCCTAATGGGGTGTGGTCTTCCTCCAGTGGAGAGTCGCTGGATCTCCTTTTAAACACGCATTTTCCGGGCAGTTCCATGACGCCGTTTCAAGCTTTGGAACGTTCTGACGCCCAAGCATCTGAAATTGCTTCGGAAATAATAAATATGCCAACATTAATCTGGGCGATAAAAAGCTTCAGGCCCTATAAATCTCCGGGACCTGATGGTATAATCCCGGCTGAGTTGCAGCAAGTGTTGGACTATATAGCCCCGTTGCTGTATAATCTATACACAGCATGCATCAACTGGTCGTATATTCCTTTAAAATGGAGGGATACCAGAGTCGTATTTATCCCGAAGGCTGGGAAAAGTTCCCACACAGCTCCGAAGGATTTCAGACCAATTAGTCTGTCTTCTTTTTTGTTAAAGACAATGGAACGAATGATAGACTCATATTTGCGTAGAGTGATTGACCCGAGGTTGCTTTCGACAAAGCAACATGCATACAGCAAGGGACGATCAACGGAAACAGCTCTTCATGAGCTCGTTGGTACCATCGAGAGATCGCTTTCGGTAAAGGAGTACACTATGGTGGCCTTTCTTGATATTGAGGGGGCTTTTAATAATGTCATTCCAGAATCGATAATATTGGCATTGTCTGGTCTGGGAGTAAAGCGTGAAATCGTTTTAATGGTGGAAAACCTACTTGCCAATAGACGTATAACGTCTGAATTGGGAGCGTCCGTCATATCTCGATTTGTCAATAGGGGCACACCACAAGGAGGTGTTCTTTCGCCGCTTCTTTGGAACCTGGCACTAAATTCAATGCTATTATCTCTAGAAGCACGTGGTTGTCATGTTATCGCATATGCTGACGATGTCGCGATAGCGGTAAAGGGGAAGCATCTGCCAACATTGCGGGACATTCTTCAGGGTTCTCTGAAAGATCTGTCTAAATGGGCAAGAGACTGTGGCCTAGGAGTTAATCCTAGTAAAACAGAGCTTGTTTTGTTTACAAGGAAAAATAAGATTCCTGCTTTTGATCCTATTTCTCTGGACGGTACTGAAATCACCTTCTCAGATGGAGCCAAGTATCTTGGAGTATTTCTAGATAGGAAGCTGAATTTCAGGCGTAATATTGAGGAACGGGTGAGAAAAGCAACGATTGCTTTGTATTCCTGTAAAAGGGCCATTGGAAAACGATGGGGTTTTAGCCCTCAAGTCGTTCATTGGATCTATACAGCAGTGGTGCGTCCAATTTTGCTGTATGGAATCATTGTCTGGTGGCCTGCTTTGGAAACAAAAGCGAACTTTGTCTTTATCACGAAGGTACAGAGAATGGCGTCAATGTGCATCACTGGTGCTCTTCGTACTACACCTACGGCTGCATTAGAAATCCTCCTTCACCTGATACCCTTGGACATATTGGGTAGGCAGTATGCGGCTGCATCGGCAATTCGACTTAATAGCACGCTGCAATGGAGGAGCAGTGATTGTGGCCATAGCGCAATCTTGAAAAAGATAACAATACCACAAAATGTGGACTGTGCTCCCTCTTTGAGCCTCTTTGAGCGCCACTTTACCACTATGATACCATCCAGGGAGTCTTGGATGGGGGATACTCCGGGTAGTGGAGCTACCATAAATTTTTACACAGATGGATCGAGGCTGCACGAACAAGTGGGCTTTGGAGTCTATTCGGAAGAGCTTGGGTTGAGCCTGGCTCGTAGATTGCCAGATCATTGCAGTGTTTACCAGGCAGAGATGCTGGCAATAAAAGAAGTGGCTGACTGGTTGAGCTGCAATGTCTTGTCTACAACCGCAGTCAACATCTATACTGACAGTCAAGCCGCGGTCAAGTCCCTGGATTCAATGTTTCTGAAAACAAGATCTGCCCTTAACTGCCGCACGTCTTTAAATGAGATGGCCAAGCAGTTTAACATACGACTCATATGGGTCCCAGGGCACAGAGACATTCCAGGGAATTGCAAAGCCGATGAGCTTGCAAGACTAGGAACTACCTTACAGGTTCCAACAGAATTGGAATGTGTTGGTACGCCTCTAGAAACTTGCAAGCAAAACCTACGGCTTTGTTCTGCGACGGAGACTAATCAAAGATGGGCAAATGGATGGACGTGTGAGACAACACGACTGATTTGGCCTTCTCTTAATCAGGGGCGCACAAGTGAGCTGATATCGCTTCCAAGAGGAGAGATTTCAACGGTGGTTTCTATAATTACCGGACACTGTCTTATAGGGAAGCACGCAGAGCGGTTAAATGTGCCGTCGAATGACTTTTGCCGAAGTTGCATGGATGAAGAGGAGTTGGAAACTATCGAACACTTTATTTGCCATTGCCCGGCACTTTCTGGTCAGCGACTTGCTTCACTGGGATCTAGGGAGCTGTACGATCTTTCAGATTTGTCGGATGTCAAAATTCAACATCTAAGGAGTTTCATAAGAAGCTCAAACTGGTTTAACGACAGGGACTAGTAGGGAAACCTATTACGATCCCGTGGTATCACAATGGACCTCAGAGTCTACGTGTGTTGACGTAAAACGTCAGCAGCCACTTACAACCTAACCTAACCTAACCTTTAGCATATGCCAATTCGATTTGCAAAAAAAAGGTTTATTATCTAATCTATCGATAGTTAAAGTGTAAACTGGAAAAAGGTGCTATATCCATATAAAAACATAATATTGTTTTACGTAATACTAAGGGCGGATTTTCATAATCTATCAAATTTTTAAGTTCAAACTTAAAAATTTAATGGTTAGTAACTTATATCATAAACTGTGCAAATTTTTTAACACATTATGGGAAATTTTGTTTCAAATAAACCATATAACAGTTATTTTTTTGTAAATTAACTGCTTTTTATTTCTTTTATATAAAAATGATTACTGCTGGACCCCGTCTAAATTTTTCAGAATTCATCTCGATAAATTTAAATTTTTAAAAAATAACACAAAAAACTTAAAACTACTCGGCAAATGTATTGAAATTCCTAGTAGAAATTGTAACATAGCACCTTATTCCACTAAAGCTAAATTTCACATGAATTTTGTTGCTACTTCCGCTCATAGGTTTTTAATGAAATTTTATACATAGATGCATATGATCCATCTTCGTCGAGCTGCAAAAAGAAATTTAAAAAAATTAATTTTTTTCGCGACTTATTTAGTTTTTTGCTTCTCCTGAACAATTTGGTTTTTGGATTATAGCACCTTGTTCCACAACCACATTCAAGTGAAGAAAACACTCCCAAACCAAATTTGAATTAAATTGGCTTCTATTTGTTGCCAATAAACCGCTTTTATAAAATTACTATAGTAAAATCGGGCAGAATTTTCATAAGGCCAAGTATCGAAAGGATATCTATTAAAATACGGTTGTTAGTGTCATTTGACCCAAATTTAAAGGGGACGTTTGTATAAGGGCTAGGTCAAAATATAGACATATTCCATTCCAATTTCTATAGCGTTCGTCCTTGGGTCAAACTAAGCTTAAGTTTCAAATTTTAGACAAATCGTTTAAAAATTGCGACATGTATCGTGCGCACAACGTTTACTTATTCGGACATCGCTAAATCGACTCTAAAAGTGATTCTGAGTCGATCAGTATACTATAAAGAGGGTCTAGGACCAATATTTCGGGTAGTTACAAACATCAGCATGATGATTAATGTCGTGAGATTTTCTTAAAAAATGAGTTCACGTTTTGAAGTCAGAAATTTATTTAAAGAGAACAAGTCAAGCTTACGTCACCCTCAACATTTATTTTTTTTTTTATTTTTTGCCCAGCCTTCTTTTGGGCGGTCTTAGGGATTTCAAACTCCATACATTAAAAATATCTTCTCTGCTTTGTAAAGCTTTTTTGCGTAAAAAAGTGTTTGGCCCTATGTATATCACCGTCCGACAGAAATTAAAAAAAGTCGTAAAACACAAACTGGATAATATACGTTTGAAGCTAGAGACTAAATGTAGTAAAACTGCATTTACAGTTTTTCTTTTCGTGATCCTGTTTCCTTTAAAAATGACTTCAAAGTTTTAGAGTATTACATTTTATAAAATATTTTTGTACTTGTCCTAGGATGCCACTAGTGATAGCAAATGAAAGAGGAGGATCTCCCCTAATTTTTTTATTTTATTATTTTTACATATCCGGAAAAAGGAGGTATGTTACGTCCTTTAAAAAATTTATCCTTTAATATCATTCAACATTTTCAACAAAATATTGTGATAACATTTTCAAATGACTTTATTCATATCCCTTTATCCTGATATGTCAAAATAAAAATAAATGGAATTAGGGGAAATCCTCCTCTTTCATTTGCTATCACCAATATCATCCTAGGAGAAGTACAAATATTTCAAAAATATTTTACAAAATGTATCCTTTAAAACTTTGAAGTCCTTTTAAAAGGAAACAGGATCACGAAATGAAAACTGTAAATGCAGTTTTACTCCATTTGATATCTACTTTCAAACGTATATCATCCGGTTCATGTTTAATATTGGCTGTCGGACGGTGTATGTAGTGCAAAATATGGAACTTCGGAACTCCCTTGTGGGCGTTTCACACCGACAAAAGTGGTAGCACTGGACTCATAATGACGTCGATGCACAAAGTTTCATCAGATTTGGAGTGGTGGAGGTAATCTTGACTTATTTTCCAAACAATTCAAAGGTAATCTTGCTTTAAAAGTAATTCTAAGCATTTTTTTTTTAATTTTCGAAAATTGTTCAGATTTTTTTTTCATTTTTAATATTCAAAACGCAAAAAAAAAAGATTATCAAAAATTAAAAAAATTTTTTTTTTCTAAAACCATTTTTAAAGAAAATGCAACAAACATTTTTTTTTGTCTGAGATAATAATTTAAATTTTGTTTTGGAAATTTTTGATTTGCCATGAAACATATATTTTTGACTCCGTTTAGTTAGTCCTTTTTCTCCAGTCACGGGTTATGAAGATTTCTCAGAATATATTTTTTTGTAACAAAAATAAATTAATAAATCCTTTATTTCTTCTTTAATCTTTTTTATAGCCTGATACAACCTTAACATCCCATGAACAAATAAAATCCTGGAAATCATATACTTACCTATGTATTAACTGTAAATACAAAGCTGTCAGTCTTGAAGATTTAAGAACACATTATGAAAACGTACATGAAATATATAAAATATATAAATTTAAATGTTATGATTGTAAGAAAAATATACCACGCTACAATTCATTTCTCAATCACATACGTTCAAAACATCATCCAGCTCTAAAATTACAATGTGATATTTGTGATTTGACTTGTGAGAACTACGAAAAACTATCTTTTCATCGCAATTTTGATTGTACAGAAGCAAATGTTTTCGAAAGTCTAATGCCATGTACTAAATGTTTTAAAAGTTTTCACAATGCATATGGCTTACAAAATCATATAAAACTTCAACACAGTTCATTAAGAGCTAAAGAAACATACCAATGTACTCATTGTGGCAAGGAATTTAAAAAAAAGAATTTTTTAAAAGTACACGAAGCTTTGCATACAGGTGAGTTAATTAAGAAGAAAATAATGTTGAAAACAATTTTTAAATTATTGTATCAAATTGCAGATCCAAAAAGTTTTTTCTGTGGTATTTGCGATAGCAAATTTTCAAATAAAAATAGTTTGGATCATCATCTCTATATACATATTGATGAAAAATATTATACATGTAATATATGTGACAAAAGGTATGTGATTAAAAAAGTTTGTACCTTTTTACTATTTTTTTCTTAAAATTCAATTTAATAATTTCATTACTTTTTTTCAGTTTTAAAACTTTTTTAACACTTGACCAACATCAAATAGTTCATTCTGATCTTAAACCATTTAAATGCGACTACTGTGATAAAACATTTCGTAAAAAGGTGGAAAAAATATCCCATGAACGTGTCCATACTGGTGAAATGCCTTTTAAATGTAATCATTGTGATAAAAGATTTCGTTACCTAAGTGCTCTGAATTCTCATACCAGAAGTCATTTGAATATAAGACCCTATGAGTGCGATTATTGCGATAAAATATTTACTGATGTTTCAAATCGCAATAAACATGTTAAACGTAAACATGCTAATGCTGCAAAAAAGGAAAATGATTCAAATAAATAATAGTGAATGTTAAAAAAATAATTTTTTTTTTAAAAGTGTGATATAAAATGATTACCAAAAATTATTTAAAATATTAATCCATTTTTGAACTCAATAAAGAAAATGCAAGAGTGAAGAAAGGCAGTGTTAAATGTGAAAACAAAAATAATAATTAAAAAGAAGTTGTGATTTTAACTATTTGAAACCCTACAATATAAAAAAACAAAAAAAACACAAGAAAAATATCGTATACAACCAATATATACCGTAATCAAAATTTTTTACCAAAACAAATGATATACAACAATTAATTTAAATATCAATCAAGGTTGGCAATCGATACCCACCCAGAATAGCGGACATTTTTTAAAGCGAATATTAAAGTCGATGAAATTTCTAGTATTTTTGATGTGTTACTTCGTGTTTGTACCGGTTGCTTTTCGAAATATAGGCCAATACCTTTATAATACCGTTTGAAACGGTATTTTAAAGGTATTGGCCTATATAACGAAAATAAACTGGAACAAATACGAAGTAAAATATCAAAAATACTAGAAATTTAATTGGCTTTCATAATCGCTTTTAAAAATTTCCATATCTTTATTGGTTGCGGTACAATAGCCAAATACCGTTATTCTGGGTGCGTATCGATTGCCAACCTTGATATCAATCCATTTTTGGACTCAATAAAGAAAACGCAAAAGTCTTCAGAATGTAAAGATAAATATGAAAAATAGTGAATTTATCTGAAATCCACAAAAAATATTTGGAGATATCAGGTACGTACTATAGTTTGATTTAAAAACCATTTTTTTTTTACTCAAGGCAATATTTAAATTAATATTTCAACAGTTTAAGTATAATGTCAGCATTTAAGCCTAAAACAATTTTTTAAATTTTTGCCATATTGTTGTTTATTTCGACTTTTTAGAGTTTTCTTAGATTTTTTTCAGTTTTTTATTCTAGAAATGAAACGCATTAATTGTTTAAATAATATGTTTAATTTTTTCTTTATTAAGTACCTTTTTCTTTTTAAAAATTGTTTTCCAATTAAATTCATTTGGTTTATAGTTGTATTTATATATTTGTTTGTTTTTTTGGGGGAGTGTAGAATAAACTTACTCTACTATATAAACTTTTATAACTATTATATAATTTTCAATAACTATTATAATTTTTATCAATTTTACTTTTTAATATTTTAACCAAAAATATTAATTATTTTTTAAAATAAAACTTATAAAATAAAATATAAGAATAATTTTAAAAATCACTCGTGATATATATAAAAAAAATATTACGGTTCAAAGGACCATTTAATTAAATTTTAAAGAAAACGGGGAAATTATGAAAAAAAGTGTTAACATTTTTTTGCTTTTTAGTACTTAATTTGGTACTTTACAAAGATATAAGCCCTGTTTTTTGCAGACCGGATTAAGATTAGGATTAACTCTATTTAGTTAAAAAATGGGTCAAATCAAGTCCAGAATTTTTTTTTTCTAAATTTACATCCAATTAGTTAATATAAACAGGAAAAAAATTAAGCGTTGTCCAAAATGTAAAACGGTATAAATAGATTTGAGTTAATCCTAGGATTTAACTAAATTTATTTTTCATTCTTTGCATTTTTGCTTAATTTGTTTTTCTGTTTATATTTACTAATTTTATGTAATTTCAGAAAAAAATTATAAAAAAAATTCTGGACTTGATTTGACCCATTTTTTAACTAAATAAAGTTAATACAAATCTTAATCCGGTCTGCAAAAAACAGGGCTATAGCCTGAGAGGCTTTGCTTATTTTTTTTTTAATTTTTTAGTACTAAATTTAGTACTTTAGCGCCCACCCCAAGTTTGAGCCCTTTCCAATTTGTATTATGTTTATTTTTCGGTTTTAATTTCCCATAAGTTTTAAACAATTTTCAGTAGTTCTGTATTGTTTTTGGGATCTATCTGGTATGTGATGGAAATCAATCGATTTCAATTTCGATTGATATCATTAAAATTCGAATCTTAAAAATTAAATAAAATCACCATAATAATTTAAAATTGGGCTTAAAAGTTTTTATTAAATCAAATATATTAATCAAAATAATCGATATTGAAATTTCAAAAACGATCGATTTGAAATCTTTAAATTTCCATCACATGGGGCTTATTACAATTTAATTTGTTAAAACAAAAACTGAGCCATTAATTATTAAAAAATAAATAAATTGGAAATAATAAATTAACAATTTATTAATTAATTGTATAATAATATAAATTTTTAAAACAAAAAACTTTAGCCTACAATTAAATAATCAAAATTGTTTTTAATAATTTAAAATAGTTTATTAAGAAGGAGGGTTTTGGATTAAAGTAAACTTTAAAGACATATTGAAATTCGATAAAGATCAATTGAAATTTTAAGTAGATCGAGTGAAATTCGAAAAACATCAAGTAAAATTTGGAAAATATTTGCAATTTGAAAAATAAAAATTGAAATTCGATACAGATCACTTAAAATTCGAAAAATCAGTTCAAAAAACATAATTAAAAATTAAACAAAACAGGAAAAGATAATTTAAAACTCGAAAAAAAGCTCAATTAAAATTCAAAACACATAAATGAAATTAGAAAACAATATCAATGGAATTTCGTTGAAATCGGAAAGTGATCAATTTATTTCCGTAAAAGATCAATTGAAATTCAAAAAGACAAACTAAAATTTGAAAAAAAATCATTTGAAATTCGAAGAAGACAAATTAAAATTTGAAATTTTTTTTTGGAAATTCGAAAAAATCGTTTGAAATTTGAAAATGATCAATTGAATTGGGGCCCTATGCTCCTTATAGGAGCTTCGAGAACATATATAATTTAAATGTATGAGACCTATTGATATGAATTAAAACAAGTAAAAAAGTTAAATTCGGCCTTGCCGAATGTAGTGATACCCTCCACAATTTCAAAAATATTATTGAAAAAATTTATTTAAAAGGATTACTTAAAAAAAAAATTTGAAAAAAAATTTCCACAAAAAAAAATGGTAAAAAAACAAATTCGCGATTTTTTTCTTTTTTTGTCAAAAAATATGTTCGTACTTGTTTAAATACTATTTGGTATTCAATTACGTTCACATATGTCAACCAGCAGCCGAATAAAAGCATTTTGCATTTTTAGGTTATGTTGAATGTACTAAAATGTTGGAGGTGTCCTTACACTTTTCGTTCATAACATTTGAACCGCTGAACCGATATCGCTCAAATGCAATACCAAACTTCTCGGGAGAACTTCCAATAAATATGTAAAGTTTCAGTCACCGCCGTGTAATATTTTGGCCGTGATCACCATTTCCACAGACAGACTGACGGACAAACGGAATGACAAACCCTCTATCACTAAGTGGAGGGTATAATAAGATTGATGAGACGAAATTCAAAAAAATATCAATTGAAACTCGAAGAAAATCAGTAGAAATTTTGAAAAAATCAATTATTCCTTAAAAAGAATATGGCAAAAATTCGAAAAAGATCAATTAAAGTTCAAAAAGATAATGTCAATTTCGAAAATATCAGTTGTATTTTGAAATAGATAAATTTAAATTCGAAATCTTTAATTAAAATTTGAACTAGATAAATAAAACTTTTAAAAAGATCAAATAAAATTCGGAAAGTAAATTGAACTTTGAAAAGATTATTTGAAATTCGGAGAAGATAAATTACAACACAATTTATAATTTGAAAAAGTTTCACTGAAATTCGAAATGATCAATTAAATTTTAAAAAAGATCAATTGAAATTCGAAAAAGATCATTTGAAATTTGAAAAAGATAATTTAAAATTTGAATAATAATCATATAAAATTTGTAAATTCGAAAATCAATCGAAGTTTGAAATAGATTAATTTAAATTCGAAAACATAAATTGAAATTCGAACTAAATAAACAAAACTTTTTAAAAGGTCAATTGAAATTCGAAATTAAATTTCAAAAAGATAATCTAAAATTCGAAAAAGGTAAATTAAAAAGGTGTGATGATATTTGAAAGGATCAATTGAAAGTTTGAAAAACGTCACTTGAAATTCGAAAAAGAAATTAAATTTATAATTTGAGAAAGATCCATTCGAAAAAGATCATATTAAATTTTCAAAAGTTTAGTTGGAATTAAAAAAAATATAAATTCGAAAAATTTTAACTTATTTTTTTGAAAAAAAATCAATATCCGTAAAAAAGGATAATGCAAATGTTCAATAAAGATCAATTAGAATTTGAAAAGATGATGTAATTGCAAAAAATATCAAAACATCGAACTAAGGGGCATGTCACAGACTCAATTCCAAAAAAAATTATTCGCTTTGCGTTTTACGAGTAAACCACTTTTTTCAAATTGAACGGAATTGAGTCTGTGACATGCCCCTAAATAAAAATAAAATTAAAGTAAATTGAAATTTCAAAAAGATCATTTGAAATTCGACAAAAATAAATTGATCAGATACAATTGATATAATTAGATCTTAAAAGATCAGTCAGATCTAATCAATTTTTACATGGGAAGGTCTACTAAAAATTCGAAAGGATCTATTGAAATTAAAAAAAAAAAAAAACATTTTAAAAAAAACATCACTTGATATTCGAAAACTATAATTTTATTTATATTTTGGAATTTCAATTGGACGTTTTCGAACTCTTAACGATTTTTCTTAATTTCAAGTGATTTTTTCCACATCAATTGATTTGTTTTCAAAATTTATATGTATCTTTTTCGAATTTTATATGATCTCAATTATATTGGACTTTTTCGAATATAAATTGATGTTTCATAAAATTCAATTGATTTGTTTTTTAAATGATATTTTTCGAGTTTCAATTTTTTTTCGAATATCATTTAAAGTGTTTCAAAATTTAATTGACATTTATCAAATTTCATATAATATTTTCTAAATTGAGTTTTCAAATTTTGAAAAAGGAATTTTTAAACATCAATTGATATTCGAAAAAGAATAATTTTATTGAAAATTAGAATTAAATAGAAATTCAATAGATTCCTATATAAATTTGAAAGATTATTTGGAATGGAAAATTTTTCTGGAAATGGATATTTTTCAAAATTTATCTGAATAATTTTTAGTTTTACAAAATTCAATAGATTTGTTTTTTTAATAATATTTTTCAAATTTCAATTGAAACTTTTAATTAAATTTTTCGAATATCAATTGATGTTTTGAATAATTTTATTAACCTTTTTAGAATTTTACTTGGAATTTTAAAAATTTTTAATTAAGTTTTAAGATCTTGAAAATGGAATCTTTGAATTTTAATTGATTTTTTTGAAATGACATCTTAAAATGTCGTATCTCTAAAGATATTTAGATCAAAAAGAGATCTGGCGTCTAATCCAAACCTGTTTTATTTCAATCCCCAACCCTCCCCTTAATTAATTCACTATTATTTTTGTTTAAGTATATAATTTTACATATAAAAAGCATTTTAATTTATATTACAAAGTTTAAAAACTAGATTGAGATTTTCATGAGTATTTTATTAAACATGTCCTATGCATTATTTTTCAAATTATTATTTTATTTTTTTTTTTTAATTTTTGGCTAGCTACATAAAAACTCATTCACAGTCAGACAATTTCATTGATTTTTTATTTTTAAATATTTTGTTTCCTATTTATATGTATTTTGCAAATACAATATAAAATTTTTACAAAGTTGTAACTTTGTTAAATATTTGCTTGGCCATTTTTGAAATCTTTTAACAGTTTTGGATTTTGGATTTTTTTTTTAAGAATATTACTAGGTATGTAGGTTCGTATTTCTGTTTTGAAGTTATGGCAGCAAATAGAATTTATAATTTATTTATTGTTGGTAATAATTTCAATTTAATTAAATTTATTTTTTTTTAGTATTTTCAAGTTTTATTTTTTTTTTTATTTTAAAAAGGTGTAAATGCAATTTATTGATATTTTTATGTTTTTTTTTTGTTGTTGTGTAGCTGTTTTTATTTTAAATTTATATTTATGTAGATAATTTTATAAAGCAGGTGTTTTTTGTTTTCTTTTTTTTTTTGTTATAACAATTTATAAATTAAACGATCTTCAAAGTTTTAAATTTAAATTTATTTTATAATTTATTTTCTAAAATGTTATTTATTGATTAAAAAATTAATTAACTAAAAATTGTAACAGGATTAGATTTTAGAGTCGATATATAATTTAATTTGGTATTTATGTATTTTTTTTTTTTTAATATTTATTTTTTTTTTAATTTAGAGGTGAGTTTATGGACGTTTGAATTTATTTGTTGATAGTAGAGAATGAATTATTTTTATTATTTTGTGTTTTTACGATTTAAATTTACATAGATTTCTTTGTAATAAGTCGTTGTAATTTAAGTTATATTTTCTTTAAGTGTATATACAAAAAATCGAAATGAAGCATTTTAGGCATGGAAATATTAATTTTAGCTAGGGTTATTAATTTAAAAAAAAGATTAATTGAAATTATAAAAAATATCAATTGAAATTTGAAAATGATCTATCGAAATTCAAAAAAAAAAAAAATCAATTAAAATTAGTAAAAGATTAATTAAAATTCCAAAAATATTTATTAAATTTCGTAAAAGATCAATCAAAATTTAAAAATGATCAATCAAAATTCGATAAAGATGTCTTGAACTTTCAAAAAGATTAATTGATATTTTAAATAATCAATAAAGATTTGAAAAATATATATTTAAATTCGAAAGAGCAATTGATATTCGAAAATTCGAGTCTGGAATTTTAAAAAGATCAATTGACATTCGAAAATGATCCAAAGAAATTCGAAAAAAGATCCATAAAGTTTTAAACAATAATCGAAATTCGAAAAAGATCATTTTAAATTCAAAGACGTCATTTAAATTTCGAAAAAGATTAATTGAATGGAAAAATATCAATTGAAATACGAAAAATATCATTTTAAATTCGTAAAAGATCAAATGAAACTCAAAAATTATCCATTGAAATTCGAAAAAAAAGATTAATAAAATATGTTGTAAAAGATTAATTGAAATTCGAAAAATTAAATTTCTTGAAGAATCAATCGAAATTCGAAAAAAAACATTTAAAAATCAAAAAAGATCAATAAAAATTAAAAAAAAGATCAATCGAAATTCCAAAAAGATTTATTGAACTTTAAAATTGATCAATTATAATAATTAATTAAGATTCGAAGAAAATCTATTTAAATTCGAAAGAGATCAACTGAAATTCGTAAAAGAGCAATTGATATTGGAAAATTCGAAACTGAAATTTTAAAAAGATCAATTGAAATTCGAAAGTGATCCATAGAAATTCGAAAAAAGATCCATAAAATTTGTAAAAGCGCAATAGAAATTCGTAAAATTAAACTTCTTTAAGAAGCAATCGAAATTCGAAATAGATCATTTTAAATTCAAAAAAAAAAAAGATCATTTAAAATTCGAAAAAGATAAATTTAAATTTAAAAAATTTTATTTAAAATTCCAAAAATTTTAATTGAATTACGAAAAAGATAATTTGAAACTCGAAAAAGATCAAATGAAATTCGAAAATGATCCATTGAAATCCGAAAAAGATTAATAAAAATTTTGTAAAATATCAATTGAAATTCGACAAATTAAATTTCTTGATGATTCATTCGAAAAGATCATTTAAAACTCAAAAACGATTTATAAAAACTGGGAAAAATCAATTAAGATTCGAAAAAGATTTATTTAAATTCGAAAGAGATCAACTTAAATTCAACTTCAAAAATTCGAAGCAGGAATTTTTAAAAGATCAATTGAAATTCAAAAATGATCCATAGAAATTCCGAAAAAGATTCATAAAATTTTTAAAAGCGCAATTGAAATATTTAAAATTAAATTTCTTTAAAGAACAATCGAAATTCGAAAAGGATCATTTGAAATTCCAAAAAGATCATTTAAAATTCAAAAAATATTAATTGAAATTCGAAAAAAAACAATAAAAAATCCGAAAAAGATAATTTGAGACTCGTAAAACATCAAATGAAACTCAAGAATGATCCATTGAAATTCGAAAAAAAGATTAATAAAAAATTTTGTAAAAGATTAATTGAAATTCGAAAAATTAAATTTCTTAAAGAATCAATCGAATTTCGAAAAAAAAACATTTAAAAATCAAAAATATCAATAACAGTTTAAAAAAAGATGAATCGAAATTCAAAAAAGATTTATTGAACTTTGAAATTGATCAATTAAAGAATCAATTAAGATTCGAAAAAGATTTATTTAAATTTGAAAGAGATCAACTGAAATTCAACTTAAAAAATTCGAAGCAGGAGTTTTAAAAAGATCAATTGAAATTCGAAAATGATCCATAGAAATTCCGAAAAAGATCCATAAAATTTGTAAAAGTGTAATAGAAATATGTAAAATTAAATTTCCTTAAAGAACAATCGGAAGATATCATTTAAAATTCCAAAAAGATTAATTTAAATTCGAAAAATATAAATTGAAATACGAAAAGATCATTTGAAACTCAAAAAAGATCAATTGAAATTCATCGAAATTCGAAAAATGATCCATAAAATTTGTAATTCGAAAAATTAAATATCTTGAAAAATCAATCGAAATTCGAAAAGATCATTTAAAAATCAAAAAAGATCAATAAATTTTTTTAAAAAAAGATCAATCGAAATTCAAAAACGATCTATTGAACTTTAAAATGGATCATTTGCTATAATTAATTAAGATTCGAAAAAGATCTGTTTGAATTCGAAAGAGATCAACTTAAATTTAACTTCAAAAATTCGAAGCTGGAATTGAAAAGAAATGATCCATAAAAATACAAATATTAATAGAATTCCAAAAACATGAATTGAAATAGGATAAAGATTTCAAATGATCTCGATAAAGATTAATCAAAATTCTAAAATGATCCATTGAAATTCGAAAAAAAGATTAATAAACAATTTTGTAAAATATTAATTTAAAGTCGAAAAATTAAATTTCTTGAAGAATCAATCGAATTTCGAAAAAAAACCTTTAAAAATCAAAAAGATCAATAAAAATTTTAAAAAAGATCAATCGAAATTCAAAAAAGATCTATTGAACTTTGAAATTGGTCAATTGAAATAATTAAGATTCGAAAAAAATCTACTTAAATTTGAAAGAGATCAACTGAAATTCATAAAAGAGCAATTGATATTCGAAAATTCAAAGCTGAAATTTTAAAAAGATCAATTGAAATTCGAAAATGATCCATAGAAATTCGAAAAAGATAAAATTTCTAAAAGCGCAATAGAAATTCGTGAAATTAGCTTTCTTTAAAGAGCAATCAAATTCGAAAAAGATCATTTAACATTTAAAAAAAGATCACTTAAAATTCGAAAAAAATTTATTTAAATTTTAAATTGAAATTCGAAAAATATCAATTGAAAAACCAAAAATATCATTTGAAACTTGAAAAAGATTAATTGAAATTCAAAAATGATCCATTGAAATCCGAAAAAAAGATTAATACAAATTTTGTAAAATATCAATTGGAATTCGAAAAATTAAATTTCTTGAAGATTCATTTGAAATTCGAAAAGATCATTTAAAAATCAATAATATCAATAGAAACTTGAAAAAAAAATCAATCGAAATTCGAAAAATATCTATTGAACTTTGAAATAGGTCAATAGAAATCATCAATTAAGATTCGAAAAAGATTTATTTAAATTCGAAAGAGATCAACTGAAATTCAACTTTAAAAATTCGAAGCTGGAATTTTAAAAAGATCAATTTAAATTCGAAAATGAACCATAGAATTTCGCAATTCGAAAAAAAAAAAAATTCTAAAAGAGCAAGATAAATTCGTGAAATTAGCTTTCTTTAAAGAGCAATCGAATTCGAAAAAGATAATTTAAAATTCAAAAAAGATCACTTAAAATTCGAAAAAAATTTATTTAAATCCGAAAAATATTAATTGAAATATCAATTGAAATGCCAAAAAGTTCATTTGAAACTTGAAAAAGATTAATAGAAATTCAAAAATTTTGTAAAAGATCAATTGCAATTCGAAAAATTAAATTTCTTGAAGAATCAGTCGAAATTCGAAAAGATCACTTAAAAATCAAAAAACATCAATAAAAATTTGAAAAAAAAATCAATCGAAATTCGAAAAAAAATCTATTGAACTTTGAAATGGATCAATTGAAATAATCAATTAAGATTCGAAAAAGATCTATTTAAATTCGAAAGAGAACAATTAAAATTCATAAAATTCGAAAATGATCCGAAGAAATTTCAAAAAACAGGGGCCGAATCACGGCATTCGATATCGAAATTTTGCTATCGAAATCAGTTTTTTATTTTCTAAGATAAAATTTTGACTCCAATTCTACCTAATCAGGGATGAAGTACTTTGTACCCATAAAGCAAATAAAAGTAATATGTAGTGAAATTATTATTCGTTTATTTTAAAATTGGTACCAAAGATTTGTACATATCGAAATTTCATTCGATCACGTATGCGGTAATTCGGGCCCAGGTCAATTAAAATTTGTAAAAGATTAATTGAAATACGAAAAGTTAAATTTCGTAAAAGATCAAACGAAATTAAAAAAAAAATATTTTTTTTTAAATTAGAAAAATATCACTATAAATTCGAAATAGATCATTTAAAATTCGAAAAAGATTAATTTAATTCGAAAAATATTAATTAAAATTCGAAAAATATCAATTGAAATTCGAAAATCATTAATTGAAAATCGAAAAAAGATCAATAAAAATTTGTAAATGATCAATAGAAATTAAAAAAAATTCAATTTCTTGAAAGATCAACAGAAACTCGAAAAGATCATTTGAAATTCGAAAGAAATTAATTTATCGTCAAAAAAGTTAAAAATTTCCATTATTTAAAAAACCCAAAAAAATCTTTAAAATTAATGTTAAGAGTAAGAAAAAATCATTTCTAATTCAGTTAATATTAATTAAAATTCGATAAATATCAATTAAAAATCTTTTTTTATAAAATAAATATTGTATGCTGAAATTAAAATGGTGTATATTTTTGCATAAAATAGATTTGATATGGAAATTATATAGTAATAAAGTACCGCAACACAAGGAGTGGTTCGGACCCATTTTTAGTACCTCTAAATTCCATTTAAAAGGGACATATTTTGCGAAAAAAAAACAAATGTTTTCACTCCAGCCAACTTTGAAAATTTATTTTTTGCTCGATAATATGAAAAGACACATCTTTAATATTTCAAAATCGTCTAGGACCATTATTATAGGTGATCGAAAACGGTCCAAAGTCCACTTTTTTAACCCTTATTATCTTCTAAACCCCTTCCAAATTTCAAGTTTCTAGGACCATTATTTAAGGAAATTTTAAAAGTACCAAAACAGGAGTACTTTTAATTTTTTGTGGTACTTCTAACTAGAAAAAATTAAAAAGTACTTTTCCGAAATTCCAAGTGGGTACTTTTTCTATCTCCTGAAATAAAAGTCCTTGATAGCTGGATTTTTGAAAATTCTGGCTCTACGGGTGTAAAAATAGTACTTCGGTTATTTTTATATTTTCTAAAGTAATGGTCCTAGAAACTTAAAATTTTGAATGAAGTATCCTCTAGCGGAAAAAAACATTTTAAAAAGTATTTTTTGGAAATTCTGATTCTAAGGCAATAAAATGTATTCTTTGGTACTTTTTCTGCTAACTTAAATGATGCAGATAGTTATTTCGAGCTTATTGGTTTGAAATCTGGTATTTAAACAATTATTCGGATCTAAATTTTTTTGTTTTTTTTTTCAAAAAAATCTATTGAATTTTAGGAATTTAGCGTAAAATGAGTCGAAATTTATACCTTTATTTTATACATTTTTTTTTAACAAAACTTATAAAATTTAATGATCCTAAAGTACCAATATTTTATGAAATATAAAAAGTACCAAAAAAGACTACTTTGGTACTTTTTAAAATAGTATCCTCTAGCAGAAAAAAAAAACATTTTAAAAAAGGTACTTTTCGGAAATTTCAATTCCAAGGGGGAAAAGGACGTAAAAAAAACATTTTAAAAAAGTACTTTTTGAGAAATCTATTTCTAAGGTGTTAAAAAGTGTTCTATTGGCACTTTTTCTATCAACTAAAATTATGGTTCCAGAAAAAAAGTTTTAAAAACGTGTTTGTTCATTGATTTCAAAACTGGTATTAAAATGGAATAATTTTTTTTTATTATTTTTAAAATCTATTTTGTAATTTTTAAGTAAAAGCAGCGTAAAATGGTTTGAAATTTGCGGTACCTTTTGTTTATAAAAATTATTTAAGAAAAACTTATAAAATTTAACAGCTTTTTTAAATATTTAATTTTAATTTATAGATTAATGTTTTTTTGTTTTTAGATAAAAGTATAAAAATTGTAAACAACAAATGTTAATTTATAATATTTATATTATTATATTTTAATTAATTATATTTTAATCATATTTTAATTAATACTAAAAAATTTTAAATTTTGCAATTCCTTTTGAACCTTTTATAATGTTTTAACTATGCATTTTGCTATGTATATATTCTAATTTTATTTAATTAATTAATTTTATTTATTATAGGGACGGGACATAAAATCCCATTTAGTTGGTACAAGTTATTATGTCCCAAATTTTCAATTTGGCTTATTAAAAAAATTTAATTTTTTTTTTTGTTTGTTATTTAATTAAGAGTACATTTTTTTAAAACTTTCCTATTAAGAACATTGGTAGTTTTTAAGGATTTCGAAATTTTACTCCAGTAACAAGCATAATTTGAAAATTTATAATTAAAAAATAGGAAAATTCATAAAAGTTTAAGAAAACTCAAAAAAATTAATAAAAATTGTTCTTAAACATTTTTAACTACGGGAATTCTAAAAAATCCAAATAAAAAACGATTGAATCTGGTACAATCTTTTTGGATACAATAATAATAATTGTATAAAATAGTATCTGATCAGATATATTTGATTCGAGATTTGTCCCCGATATCTGGATCTGGTCAGATACAATTACGGATCACATCTAACTATATCTCGTAAATGGGCACAAATCTCATATATAATAGATCTTATTAGATACAATTGATCTTATTAGATCTCAACAGATCAGACTAGATTTAATTAATGTTTTCTTCGCCTGAAAAAATCCGAAAAAACTTGTGAAAATTCAAAAAATAAACATAAATATTTACCAAAATTCAAAAAATGTCTGAAATTTCTGGAAATCCAGAATATTTCTTTTATACTCCCCAAAATGTTAAAAAAAAATAACAAGGTCGCTTTTTTTGGGGGGAGGTGGGGGCTACTGCAGAAGCTGTAGGGACACCTTTCCATTTATTATACTTTTTGCACAACAGTTATAACATTTGATCATTATTTAAACTATTTTTTATATCCACGCCCTCAAAAGGCGGCGGAACGAAAAATACATTTTAAACTTCTTCTACCATAAAAAGGTTGTATTTGTTTAACAAAACCAAAAAAAGACATCGAATTTTTAAAAACTTGAATAAAGGAGCAAACCCTTGACTTAAACTTCAAAAAGAACTAAACCAACCTCTGAAAAATACCATTTTTTACATGATTTTTTGCGTTTTTGTTTAACAAATGCAACATTTTTATGCTACAAGAAGTTCAAAGTCCTGCATTTGAACCCAGAAAATTAGAAAATCACACTATGAACTTGTATTTCTTTAGTGCAAAAGAGCATAAGAATGAATTTGTAAATACATATTCGAGAGGAAATTTCCCCCCCCCCTATTTTTTTTTAGTAAAAAAATTTTTCGAGTATAAATTTTTTTTTAGTGTAAAAATATTTTTAAGTGACAAAAATACTTTGTAAAGAAATTTTGTGGCTTACCAATGAGTATAAAACTTGTTTTTTTAAAGCTCAGTTTTTTCAACAATTGATCTTGAAGTAAAACCAATCTTAAGTTCACTGTTTTGGTAATAATTTTTGAACCACTGCACACAGGGCCAGCATTAGGGCTATACGTTTTTTACATTTTTTGAAAATATCAAAATTGGCATATCACAGTCTTATAGACCGTGAAAAACTATAAAGAAAAATGTTTTCACTTTTTCGCGGATGTTAAAAAAGTACACGCACCAAACGGGATGAAGTTTTAAATTACTATTTTTGTATTTTTTTTTAATAGCATAATGCAGCTATTTTAACTATGATTCCGCTTTAATCAAGTACGAAACTAAAACTAAGGTAGGCGGGGAAGGTACCCATGGGGTACTACCCACCTTCCCAACAACATTTTAACGTTCATTTTAATATGTTTTTTATTTCAATATGTGCATTTATTTGTGGAAAATAGTTTGACATATAGTTCTCAGATCACTGATTATGGGAAGATGACTTTAAATCTCTGGAGGAGTCGCTAGGTAGATTTAAAAACGCTCAGATGCTTCTTAAGATATTGGGAAAAAGAAGAATCAATAATTCCAAACCAGCAAAGAAGTAATATTTGCGCGAAATGTGGCACCATGGTGGTCCAGGATATTTATCCTTTATGTAAATCAGCACGAACTTTAAATCTAAAGTTTATTTCCTTCAATAAATAGACTTAGAATTTTTTTAACATTTTTACTTGTTGTTAAATAAAAAATACATAAATTTTGTGATGATAAAAAATATCTTGAGGACTTTTAGAAAATGCATTTGGTGCGTGTGGTTTTTTTTGCAAAATGATCGGAGAAGCGATTTTGTTTAATAAAACAACATTGTCCATCACGTGGTGCTATGCCAAAAATTTGGTTATAGACCTAGCCAGCATGATCCAATTCCGGCCGAAAGTCTTTATCGTTGTTGGATCCGTCTGAAAATGTGCTTCTATTCTAGAGGAATTCGAGGTCGCTGATTTCAAAATTTAGCAGAAAAACTAAAAAAATCAAAATGGCGGATCCAATATGGCGGACAATTTTTTTAAAAATTGTCCGATTGAACTCAAATTTTGTTTTATGCGGGTCTTGGAGTTACTGAATAAGAATTGTTACTCCGAATTTTTAAAAACCAAATGGCGGACTAAATATGCTTCTTAAAGTTTAAAGAATGATCCAACTCCGGCCAAAACTCTTTATCGTTGTTGGATCCGGCTAAAAATGTGCTTCTAGAGTATTTCGGGGTCGCTGATTTCAAAATTTAACTAAAAACGAAAAAAAATCAAAATGGCGCATCCAATATGGCGGACAAATTTTTTTAATAATTGTCCGATTTAACTCAAATTTTATTTTAAAGGGGTCTTGGAGTTACTAAATCTGAATTACTGGCGTGAATTTTAAAAAACAAACTGGCGGACTAAATATGCTTAGTAAAGTTTGTTACAAGTAATTAAACAATTATATTCCTTTTCTTTGTTGAAGCTATCTGAAAGTGTGGCCTAGTAAATTTCCGGGTCTGTTATCTTAAAATCGAACTGATCAAATTCAATATGGCGGAAACAATATGGCGACTAGATTTTTTAACTTTGTCTGATCTGGACAGATTTGCCTGAAATTCAATACGAACCAGGCTAAGGGAAAGGCAAATATATATGCCAAGCCTTAGCATACTCAAAACTGTCTTTCAATTTTTAAAAATTCTATATCTTTGAACGGCTCATCAAAAAAATCTGAAAATTTACTCGAAGGAGTTTTCGAATGGTACTAAAAACTTTAAACAAATTGGGAAAATCTTAAAAAGATCCGATTTTACATGGAATGCCCCATATACTTAATGGGACCCCGACCGATAATTCGATGCATTACAAACGGAATGAAAAAGTATGAGTATACCCTCATACTGTGTTATAACGGTATAAAAATCTCAAAAAAATCCGGATCATTTAGAAAATTTTATAAAATTAAAAAAATTTCTGACAAAATCTAAGAAAACTTTAGTTGCAAAATTCAGCAAAAAATTTAAGAAAACTCTGACAAATTTACACCAAAAAAAAAAAAACGTGGGTATTCAATACTAAAAATTTAACAAAATTTTAGTCCAAAAGGACCTTGTGCAGGAATTGGTAACCAATACTAAAATTTTTTACTAATATTATTCAAAACCAGTAAAACTTACTAATTTTAGTACTTTGAAGATACTAAAATTAGTAACTAATTAGTAGATTTTTGTACAACATCACTTACTAAACCTTTTACTGTAGAATTAATTTGAGTGTAGATAAATTCTGGACACATCGTAACAAATCTGTAAAATTCAAGACAACTCTAAAAATCTTAAAAATTCAGAAAAACTTAAGAAAAAATTAGTAAAATTCAGATAAAATCGATAATATTTAGAAAAAATATGAAAATTTAGTTTAAGAAAATTCAGAAAATTATAAAAAATTTTTAAATTCTGATTAATTTTTTATTAAAAAAAAAAAAATAGAAATTGTTTTATTCGTCCTTTAAAATATTATATTTTGAGTAGGTTTATTCTAGCTCAAGGTCATTGTTTCCTTTACTAATTACAATTATGATATTCTAATAGAATAATCGATCAAGTCTTGCAAAAATGACCAACATAAATAAATTTAAAACAGAAAAATAATTTTCTTGAAAATTATTCTATGAGAACATCATAGTTTTAATTAGTAAAGGAAATAATGGCCTCGAGCTAAAATAAACCTACTCAGTATACCAATTTACTGTGTTATAACGGTATAAAAAACTCAAAAAAATCAGGATCATTTAGAAAATTTTATAAAATTTATAAAATTTCTGATAAAGTCTAAGAAAACTTTAGTTGCAAAATTCAGAAACAATGGACAAAAATCTCTAAAATTCAAGAGAACTAAAAAAAATCAGAAAAACTTTGGTAAAATTCAGATAAAACCGATAATATTCAGAAAAAATAAAAATTCAATTCAAAAACATTCCGAAAAATTATGGAAAATTTATAAAAATCCAGGAAAAAAAAATTGAAAAATTTATTATTATTTAGAAAATTTTTTAAAAAATTCTGAAAGGAAAGTTTTAAAAAATTTTGAAAAAAAATTTACAAAACACTATAAAGTTTGTTACCACTGGAGTATTGCTTAGTTCTGAAACTCCTTAAAAATTACCACCACCATTTTTCTGGAAAGTTTTAAAAATTATTTCTTAAATTTTTTTGTTTGTAATCTAAAGTTAAAGACCTTGTTTTAATTGTTATTTCTCTTAAGTAAATATTACCTTAATTAAATTCATTCTTAATTCTAAATGTTTGAGCTGTTTTTTTTAAATATTTATATATTTTTTAAATCTGTTGCAAGGAAAGTATACATAAATTTCATATAATTTTAGTTTTAGTAGTAATTTGTTTTATAATTTTACTCTATCCAACCAACCACTCAAATTGTCCATACTTGCACTTTTTCTGCTACCACACACCAACTGGCACGTTCATAATATGATGAAACTATGTGCAAACTGGCAACATGATGATTAATTAAAGCATCAAGTTCACCCTCACGAAAAACGTGATAATAACGATGGTGTGTAGTGGCACCACCCTGTGATGGACTATCAAGTGAAGTGGTTGAGCTATTTGAATGCTCCCAAGATTCGGTCGATTGATTACGATTTTGCAATGTCGTCGACGAGTTATCATCAACGGAATTCTTTTTATTAGTCGATGTGGGAGGTAAATCTTCATCTTTGTCATTAAGAGAATCACATTTAGCAATTGATTGTTTGTTGGTCTTTGAACCATCACGGTTTTGTTGTTGCTGTTGTTTATCTAATTCTGCTTCCATTTCTATATCTTCTTCATCTTCTTCTAATATAACATCATGCTCGATTTCTTCTAATTCTTCTTCTTCATCATCTTTAATGGAAGAATCTTCATCTTGTAACAGATATGCTGTTTCTGGATGTAAATTATTATGAAGATGTCGCTTATAGTTGAATTTAGAAATTTTACAATTTTCATATAACTGTAAAGTATAACTTCTTTCATTTTCTTCTTCATCTTCATCCTCGTCTTCTTCTTGTATAGTAAAACTTCTAGTTTGCGAGGATAGTGAAGATGTAGACGAAGAATTTGGAGATTGATTGAGGCTGGGTTGTGTTGATAAATTTGCCAACATAAGTCTACGTTCTCTTAGTTCATCTCTTAAGGCTGCCAAATCTTTTTCACCATTACGTTTTCGTGGTGGTAGAAAAGGATCTTCAAAGAATTCATCTGCAGCTTCGAGAGAACGAGTTTCAGCTTTATTATTTTTCTCTTCCAACTCACGCATTAATTGGGCACTTAATTGTTCAGCGAAATCTTGGCAATCTTGTGGCTGATTCGATTGCATACCACCACCATATTTCGAGGGTAATATATCTGATTTATCATCATTGACAATCATATTTGAATCTTTATTTCCATTTTCTATTTCCTTACAACTTTCATTTTCCAATTTCTGTTGTTCTCCTTCTTCTTCATTTGTTTTTTCCTCATTGGGAGTAGGATTTTTATTAGCCTGATCTAAACTGGTAGCTGTTGTTAGATTATTGGATCTAGGAGCACTTATAACACTATCCACCGAGTCGGGTGAAGAGGGTTCACTAGAATCGGAATCTAAATCATCAGTGGCCGGATTAAATAGTTCTAAAGACATTAGTTTGGGTATAGTAGCAATAGCAGAACCTCCTCCCGATGTAATGGTCCGTCTAACAATAGGAAAACTTTGTCTGGTAATTTGCAAGGATTGTTGCTTACGAAACTTTGGTATGGGTGGTAAATCCTTGATGGTTTGTCGTGTTATTTTAATTTCTATAGGTTTGTCTAGGGATTTAGTTTCTACTGGTTTAGTTTCCTTTGGTTTTAGACTACTTTTAATTTCTTCTTGTTGTTCTAAGTCCTTGGATTCTTGTTGTTTAATATGGGCCTCATCAAAGTTAAAACGTGTCTTATTAAGACCATTTGGCGGTGGCGGTTTTTCTTCCATGGTTTTTTCAGTGTTGGGGTGGTTTTTCAAAGGAGGTGTAAACATAGCCATGGCTGCTATTACAGCTGGCATAGATTGGGGCGGTGAAGTAACATTAGTTTGGGCTGCTGCCGGTGAATGAGCTGGTGTAGGTGGGCAGGGCATTATTAATGGTGATGTTGGCAATGATGATATCCTATGACCATTAATATCTAATTTACAACATTGTCCCAATGATGATGACATACATTTACTTTGACAACAGGTGTTATGTACATGGCAACTACTAGCTCCTCCTCCTCCATTACTGGATGAAGAATTGCTAGAACTAGAATTGGAATTTTGATGTTGTTTTTGATAATTCAATTGCTGTTGATGTTGCTCCGGTTTGGGTATAAATATTACCGAAGCAAAACTATCTTCTGATTCTATACTGGTGTCGGATTGTAAACTACTATCTTTAGAAGAATCTGATCCTGATTCCCGGGAATGTCTTCTAGCCTTTTCTTCATCTCCAGCCGCTGTACATTGGGTACAAGCTTGATGATAGGTTTGGCAATAACAGGCCGTAGTGGCACAATCTAAATTTTTACATATGGTAACTGGTCCGGCAAATTTATTGGTGGTATTCTGCCTATGCAGCAGATAATGTAGATGAGTTTGAAAATTGCTTACCAATGGCGAATGCTGTTGCTGTTGTTGTTGCTGTTGATAATAATGATGATGGTGATGATGATGTTCATGGGTACATATATTACCCTTGGGTGATTTACAAATATTTTGGTTAGTTGTAGTGGATTTCTCTTCTGGTGTAGTTTTTAAATTTTGCATTATCTTATTAATACCAGTTTTGGTAACTCTCTCTAAACTTCCCGTAGAACTTTTTATCTTACTAGTAACACCCTCTCTTATAACCTGCAGACGCTTCGAGAATAATGCTGAGCGACATAGAAAAGCTTCATTGAGTGACATTTGCTTTTGAATTCTTTTGCGTACTCTTTCTTTTTCTCTTATGCGATTACCCGCCATTAGTTCTTCATTAAGAGAACTTTGTTTACGCATTTGCCTTGTGGTCAAATGTTGACCAGGCAGAGATTGCTGTTTGGCAAAGAGCGTATTGGTAACACCATTCGTATTAACATTATACTGGCTTAACATATGAAATGGCATATCTGGCAGTTGATAGTCTTCATCACATAGAGATTGTTTTTGTTTAATGAGCTTAGGACGGCGACTAAGATTAGGCGTGTGAGCAGAAGAATGAGTTGAGGAATTGTTATTAATTGTATGATTTGTGGGTGAATGACCATTATGTTGTGTCGAATTCGTTGAGGATGTCGAAGAACCGTTTGCTGCTGCTGCTCCTCCTAACATATGAGCATCTAAAAATGACGAATTTGCTTGTGACTTATCGATTGTATGCAGTAATGGACCGCCGAGACTTGGTACACTTGAACGTGAGCGTACAATTTGTCGTGGTGGTGGATTGAGTATACTACCTAGACTACGAGATTTTAGACCCGCCGATAAGGGTGGATCTGTAAAATCTTCAAAGTCTTCTAAACGTCTTAGTTCAATGGGTAAATCTCTAGCATCTTCATAATCTAAACTACTATCGTTTTTGGTATCTTTTGAGGTCCAAGAATCAAGGAACCAAGCATGTTTGCGACCGCCAGCTAGTTTCTGAAATAGAGAGATAAAAATTAGTTTAGTGATTTAAGAGATAAAATTTGAATAAAGTGAAAAAAAAAACATTTAATCAAAGTTTTAGGTTATGGTTTTCTTAAGGTTTCAAAATTTATGAATGTAGTTCAACACTCATGGTTTTTCACATGGTCAAAAGTCTTAGTAGAATTCGTCAATCACTCGTAAGCTTCTGAGGGATAAAGATCTAGTCAAGCAGTAGTGGGTTTCTTTAAGAATCGAAAGTGTAGTTGGGAAAATTCGTCGTCCTCATTTGATTATAAGGCAATGAAAAGACTAACAATCTAAGGTTATAGAAGGTGCAGAGAATGTCGTCGATGTGTATCACTGGAACTCTTCATACTACACCTTAGGCTACATTATAAATTAAGTAGGAAGTATGCGTCAACGTCGGCAATTCGACTTAATAACACACTGCAATGGAAGAACAGCGATAGTGGCAATAGCGCGATCTTGAAAAAGGCATTAGAATTCCTCCTTAACCTAAAACCATTGGACATATTTGGTAGGCAGTCTGCAGAAACATCGGCAATTCGGCTTAATAGTACACTGCAATGGATGAGCAGCGATTGTGGCCATCGCGCGATCCTGTGCTCCCTCTATGAGCCTTTTTGAGCGCCACTTTACCACTATGATACCATCCACGGAGTCTTGGCATTCCTATATAATTTTTTACACAGATGGATCGAAGCTACACGAACAAGTGGACTTCGAAGTGTGTTTGTAAGACCTTGTGTTGAGTCTGGCTCGAAGATTGCCATATCATTGCAGTGTTTGCCAGGCAGAGATGCTGGCAATAATGGAAGTGGCTGACTTGTTGAGTTCCGACAGTAAAGCCGCGGTCAAGTCCCTGGAGTCAATGTTTCTGAAAACATGATCTGCCTTAACTGCTACACGTCTTTACATGAAATGGCCAAGCAGTTTGATATACGACGCATATGTGTCCCAGGGCACAGAGACATTCTTGAGAATTGCAAGGCCGATGAGCTTGCAAGACTGTGAACTACCTTACAGGTTCCAACGGAATTGGAATGTGTTGGTATGCCTCTAGAAACTTGCAATCAAAATATACGGCTTTTTTCCGCGACGGAGACTAATCAAAGATGGGCAAATGAATGGATGTGTGCGACAACACGACTGATTTGGCCTTGTCTTAATCAGGGGCGCACAAGTAAGCTGATATCGCTTCCAAGAGGAGAGATTTCGACGGTGGTTTCTATAATTACCGGACACTGTCTTAGCACGCAGAACGGTTAAATGTGCCGTCGAATGACTTTTGCCGAAGTTGCATGGATGAAGAGGAGTTGGAAACTATCGATTACTTCATCTGCCATTGTCCGGCACTTTCTGGTGAGAGACTTGCTTCATTGGGAAATAGGCTGCTGAATTGTCGGATGTCAAAATTCATCATCTAAGGAGTTTCATAAGAAGCTCAAATTGGTTAAACGACAGGGACTAGTAGGAAAACCTATTACATTCCCGTGGTATCACAATGGACCTCAGATTCAGCAGCCACTTACAACCTAAACCTAACCTTGTCTAGAACCGCAGTCAACATCTATTCCGACAGTCAAACCGTGGTCAAGTCCCTGGAGTCAATGCTTCTGAAAACAAAATCTGCCTTTAACTAACATGGGTCCTTTCGAGAGCTCGGAAATGGTATCGAATGTAGATATAAGACAAATATTACAATTCGTGATAAGGACTAACGCGTTCTATCAGCGACGCTGAGGAATTCTTGTGGTTTCGCTATGGACCAACCGGTCTATGTAAAGAGTGTATGACCCCTCTAACCTAACCTAATCAAAAGCTCACAAGTGAGCTTATATCGCTTCCAAGAGGAGAGATTTCGACGGTGGTTGCTGTAATTACCGGACACTTCAAGCACCCTGAGTGGTAAAATGTGCCGTTAAATGACTTTTGCCGGAGTTTTATGGATGAGGAGGGTTTTGAAACTATATATATATATGTCCTTTATTTATTTAAATATCAATAGGAATACATTTCTGACTACTAAAAATACTTAAATAAAGTTCAGTGTGAACATAGGGCGTCATTGTTTTTGACGTTTCTGTAATCGAAGTAGTTTAGGAGTGAGGGCTGATTGGACCACTGCACTCCGATCCTAGTGTTGGGGCTGCCAACTACCTCTAGGCAGGTAAGCCGTAAAAACGGCAAAAATAATACAGCTGAGTTTCAGAGATAAAAAATGTATTCTAGATTACCACCTAATTACCTGAGACGCATCGGTGTTAGCATGCCATTCAGGTTACTCATACTGTACGCCTTCTCACTCTAGCTGTCGTCAGACGGTTGTCTGAACGTCATTACCAGGGGATACTTGGCCAAAGGACCGGAAGTAGTGAGCTGCTTGGGAAATTCAACAGAGGAATTGCTTCTTGCTATTCCCAAGTGAGTAGCAGACAGAAAGCGTTCCACACCGAAGTGCACCTCTGTGAAAAAACTATAGAACACTTTATCTGCCATTGCAAGGGAATTTCTGATCGGAGACTTGCTTCAGTAAGATTTATGGAGCTGCACGATTTTTCTGAGAACCCCATTACCGTCCCGTGTTATCACAATTGACCTCGTGTTATCACAACGGACCTCGGAGTCTATGTGTGCTGACGTAAATCGTCAGCAGTCACTTAAAACCTAACTTAAGGTTGGAAAATCACTGAAATCTAGTTTGACATGTAATGATTTCCAAAGTGAGCAAATCTCTGGAATGTAGTTAAGCATGTGAGGTTTACTACAGGTTGGGAAGTTCTGGAAAACATCTAAAAAGTCGATGTTTTTAAAGGTGGAATCAAGTGAAACATTTAAGGTTTTTTTATATTTACTAAGTCGTGGGATCTAGTCAAACATGAGAGGTATTCTAAAGTTAGAAAACTACTGGAATCGAGTGAAACATTTGAAATTTTCTGAAGTTAGCCAAGTAGTGGAATTAAGTCAAACATGCTTGATATTCTAAAGTTGGCAAAGTACCGGAATATAGTCAAACTTATGAGATTTTCTTTAATGGAATTAAGGTGAAACATTAGCCAAGAACTGGAATGTTCTAAAACATACACACCCCTCTTCAAGCAAGTTTAGGTTTAGTAAAAATTATGACCAAATCTCTTTGTTTAGAGCTTTAAAAATCGAAAATCCTATCCTGTTTTCGAGTTATTGCTAAATAATTACACTGTTCAACAACAAAAACCTACCAGTAAAATATCCAACTGATTCTTATAGATTTTACTCTTCTGATTCGAAATTTGCCACCCAAGTTTATTAGCACCTTCCGTTTTTGAGGTATTCGCCGTTAAAAAGTCAAAAAAACAAAATTTGGCGGTTAACTGTTACGTATTCTTACGTTGCTTTGAAAAATAGGACTTGATTTTATACAAAATGGACCACCTGATTCCAAAACTGCAATCCAAATTTTTCTAGAACGTTCCGTTTTCAAGATATTCGCGTTAGAGGTATTCGCGTTAAAAAAATTTTCAATCGCGAATTGAATAAAACACGTGAGTCAAACATGTGAGACTCTCTAAAATACGTAAAGAACTGGAAACTATTCAAACATGTAAAGTTTTCTTAAGCTATAGATCTACTGGCATCTAGTCAAACATGTGAGATTTTTCCAAGAAAGCATATGATGGAAATCTAGTCAAATATGAATGGATTTTTGCAGTTAGGGAACAACTGGAATCTAGTCGAAGTTTTCTGAAGTAAAAGTCAAACATGTAAGATTTTGTAAAGTTAGAGAAGCACTGAAATCTAGTAAAACATTAAGGGTTTTCTAAAGTCAGAGAAGCACTAAAATCTAGTCAAACATTTAGAGTTTTCAAAAGTCTGAGAAGCACTCGAATCTAAGGGCATGTCACAGACTCAATTCCGTTAGGATTTGAAAAAAGTGGTTTACTCGTAAAACGCAAACGAATATTATTTTTTTCGGAATGAAATTTTTTTTTAAAAATCAAAGTGGAATTAAATTGCATAAAAGTGGTTTCATTCCGAAAAAAATATTTGCTTTTGCGTTTTACGAGTAAAACAATTATTCCAATTCCGAACGGAATTGAGTCTGTGACATGCCCCCTAGTCAAACATGCAATATCCTTAATTTCTCACTTACCTGTATGGCCCGCCTAACAAAACTATAACACGATTCACCTGGTGACGAAGACGACAAACTCGAACTATCACCATCTCCAGCCGAACGACTTGAATTTGTTGAATCTTCTGTATAGGCATGATAGGGCGGTAGAAAATCTTCATCATCTTCTTCATCCGAATAATTAATATTACGATTTTTTGGCGGTTGCCAAGGTATTAAAACATCTTGTGATTCAAAGCGTCTGTGGCGTTGTTCCAATGCCCAAACCGTAATGACAACACGACCACCAATACGTAAAATGCGAGCTAATTCTCTAAGAGCATTTACTCGCCTCTCGGTGGTGGCAAAATGATGCACCACTGCTATGGATAAGACAGCATCAAATGATTCATCGCGGAATGGTAATTCAAGATTGTCACATAGTGCAACCTAAAGTGAAAAAGAAAAACGAGAGATTAGAGCAAAGAAAAAAAAATGGAACATATTTTATTGTCAAGCTAATTAAAGTGGAGAACATAAATAAAATAACATCATAAGTAATATACTACTAAATTTATACTAAAGAAAGTACATATATTGTAAGACATAGACCTAAAGGGGATTTAAAAAAAAAAAAACATATCCTATACAGAGACACTATGGGTTAGGATTATAGAGAAAGTGAAACTTATGAAATGTAAGTTTCAATTGGTTAACTTAATGTTAGAAAATTATTAAATAAACCGGGATTCTTAAAGTACCACAATTTAGATTCTAATATAACCGATAAACTCATTTGGTTAACAAAAATACAAAAAAAGGCTAAGTCACCTGGATGATCCAAAGTCATCTCAAAACAGTAGGAAGAATTTCTGAAACATAGTTTCTGTAAAGTATCCTGATGTCCCGTTGAGGCCGTCTTAGGAAGTAGAAGAAAGTAAAATGCCTTTGTTAAGTTTTTACAAATTGTCTGTCTGGAGGTTGATGGACCTGATGCTAAAAACCTAATAAGCTTCCACATCTAAATCACTTATTACTGAAACCACAACTATATTAAACCGAAAATTATCTGAATTACTGAACCTCTATAGTGTTGTGTCGTTCACGAACGAACTAGTTCAATTGAACTATTCACTTAACTGAGCGGTTTATCTAGTTCGTTAATTTCAGCTCTTTTAGGTATTTCCGTTCATTCAGCTCAATTGGTCATTACTTCATTTTGAGCTTTCAGATCGGTCGTCCAATTTTTATACCCTCCAACCACAGTATAGGGGTATACTCACTTTGTCATTTCGTTTGTAACGCATAGAAATAACGGTCGGGGACCCCATAAAGTATATATATTATTGATCTATGATCGATTATAAATCATTCTATGAATGTCCGTCCGTCCGTCCGTCCGTCCGTCTGTATAAAGCACGATTCAGTCCAAAATAATAGAGCTAGACTCCTGAAAATTGGCACGAATGTGTCTCATAGTCATAGGCCGGTTAAGTTCGGAAATGGGTAAAATCGGATAAGGGGGAAAAAAAGTTCCCCCTTATAGAACTAAAAAAACCTCTATGAAAGCGCCATTTTATACAGTTTTTTTTTGCATTTTTGTTAAACAAATGAAACCTTTTTATGTCAGAAAGAGTTAAAAGTCATACACTTAGACCCTGGGAGGCTTCAAAATATTGTTCTTTTTCGCCCCTTTTGTGGGCGTGGATTAAAAAAACAAAAATTTTGAGAAAATGGTATTACTAAAGTTCAAAAAGCATAATAAATAATTTAGAAAACATTTATCCCGTTGGGGAAGGTATCCCCCAGCACCCCCACAGAGCCCTCTCCCCAAAAACGCGTCTGAAATTATTTTATATGTATTTTAACATGTTGGAGGGTATCAAAGATTCGGCACAGCCGAATTTAACTCTCACTTGTTTTTTGTTAATTTTGTTATTAGGCGTTAGTTTTTTCTCCTCTTTTGGCACGCTTTCTCATCATATATGTTTTTTTTTTACAAAAATTGTGTATATATTTTTTTAATTAATGTTTTTATACAACATTTTTGTATTTTTTGAACGAACGCCAAAACAACAGACATGGTCAAAATGATTTTTTAACGAACTGTTGAACGAAAACAAAAATTGACCGATTTGAACTAGATGAACGACCAACAGACATGATCAAAATGATTCGTTCACGGACTGTTGAACAAAACAACAAAAGAGCTATTGAACAACAAAAGAGCTATTGAACTAGATGAACAAACTAGGTCTTTTATCTGAAATGAACGAAAATGAACGCTCACACAATCGAACGATTAAGCACAAGTCTAAACCTCTAGCATGAAAAAGCGGACTAGATTTGAAACCTGGAATGTAAGACCGCTTCCAAAACCATCGTGTTTTGAACAACTGTGTTTAAAAACCCTATGCTTCTAATAGGAGCTTCGGGAATATAGTATTTGGAATAACAATTTGTATAGGATAATTTATACACGTTATGTGATCTTGTGATATCGGTCTGTGGGTGGCATTCAACAACGATCTCTGATCGAATGCAACAGGCACATAACCTTAAAATGTTGTCAGGATAAATCTTGGACATGGACTCCTCATCTGAATAATACAACCAAAAAAGCTACTAGGGCAATATACGAACATAATAAGCGGAGTCTTACAGGGCCACATGACGAAAGCGGGACGATTTATAGGGGACTAAGAGGCGAAGATCTCTGATAGAATGTTACCTAAACAAGTCTTTATTAGACATTTTAAAATAGATATTCCAGAAAGGAGAATATGGTCTACTCACTCTTGGAATCCAGAACCGAATTCTCAAGTGTGGTTTACTAATTGCTCAAAGCAAACCCATTAAGATACTGGCATGGAAATTTTCGGCCCCGATTCCCAACTGTGCATTACCTTTGGGGGAACCCTCATCGATATTTCAGGCAGAACTTTATGCCAATCGTGGGGCAAGACACCCTTTCATCGGTCCGTAACCCTTCTGTGAACTGCACAATGGGCATATCGGGGAATGATGACGGCCATAAAGGAAATCTGAATTTGCGAGATCTTAAACGAACTCGACATCTAATGAGACAATTTTAAGCTCCAATTGAGATATAAGAATCTATGCCAAATAAGATCCTTGGCTTTATTAAAAGCCTCAACATATAGGGCACCATCTAAGAAGAGGAGGGTTTGAAATGGAAGCCCTATAAGTGTGAATTTCTTATATTACCAAAATTTTTGGTGTTAATTTAACACTCTCAAACTTCGAAAGGTTTTGAAATATTAATCATGTCCCATAGTGCCTAAGAATAACACACTTTACTTGTGTATGTGTGGGCAGTAGCAGAAAACTAGGTTTGTGTTGGTGTATGTATGAATATTATTTTAGTTTAGAAAAATATCTCCAAGTATGTGTTGGTTGTTTTTTTTTTTTTGTTCCATCTCTCTCTCTTATCCATATGGGAATTTAAACATTGCATTAAGCTTAGGGACATCCGTTTCCGTTGCTTGTGTTTGCAATGGCAAGTTTATTTTCTGCTTTTCTTATTACTTACACACATATATGTACTCACATATGTACAAGTCAGACATATACTACCACACACTAGCGCTTCCTACTCAACAACATGTGTTTGTTATATCTTTGTGTTCCTTTCAATTGGGAATGTTTTTGATGATGCTTCTGTTTGTTATTTTGTAGGAGTTTCATATTGTCATTTTAATGCAAAAATAATGTAAAGAAATAGTTCTTAGCATTATAATAATAATAATAAAAAAAAAATATTGTGTGGTACTATTTGTGTTGGTGTATTCTCAATATACAGTTAACGCTTGATTTTCGAGGTTACTGTTTTTCTAAAGTAAGCATAGGATGGGAATCTAGGCAAATATAAGTGACTGTCTAAAGATACCAAAAAGTAAAAGTTTCCTAAAGTTATCAAATTACTGGAATCTAGTCAAACATGTGAGTTTTTTTAAAAGTTTATTAAGCACTTTAATCTAGTCAAACAAATAAGGATGTCTTAAGTTAAAGAAGTACTGGAATCTAGTCAAATTAAAGCTTTTAAAAGTTTATAAAGCACTGGAATTTGTCAAACATGTGGGATTTTCTTAAGTTATGAAAGCTCTGGACTTTAGTCTAACATATTTAAAAGCTAGCAAAGCACTGGGATCTCGTGAAAATTGAGTGTTTTTCAAAAGTAAACGAAGTACTGGAATATAATTTAACTCAGAGATTTTCTGAAGAATTGAGAGATTTGAACCTCCATTTTTTGAACCTCAATAATTTTAATTATCGACGGTACGTCTTGTTCCTGTCCCATTCAACCGCGTAAATCGAGGTTTTACTTGTTCTACGTATAGTTTTGTAGACTTATTTTCAATTGAATTTTTAAATATTGATTACATTTTGGCAAATGAAAAACGAAAAACTAGTTCAATTGAAAGAAATCTATATTTGTTTTATTTTATTATTAAAAATGAGACAACAAAATAAAAGGATTTGGTTTTGATAAACTAATAATCTTGTTTTCAAAAGGTTTTTTTTGTTTGTAAAGTCTTAAAATTGTGTTGGTATACATTTAGATTCTGGGAAATATCAACATGTTTTAAAGGTCATATAAATTGAAAGTTAAATGAATATATTGTGTATCTGTCAGGATTTGAGACTTTTTATATCCTCCACTCTGGTGAAAAAGGGGAAAAAACATAAGTTTGTCTCATTGAAATATGGGTCTAAAAGAGATGTGCGAGTTCCAATTGAAATTTGGAAGGACATAATTTTACAAAGTTTTTATAAAAAAAATTTCAATGATCCTCGTCGATTTTAAGTTGATCAATTAATGTCTGCCCGTCTGCCCGTCCGTCTGTCTGTCTGTCTGTCTGTAGACATAATTTCACAAAGTTTTGATAAAAAAAGTTTCAAAGAGCTTAAAAAAAGTACCAGAACAGTTCTGTAATTAAAAAACTAAATAAAACTTAACAAGTGAGAGTGTTACATTCGGCTGTGCCGAATCTTTTATACCCTCCAAAATTAAAAAAAAAAAACAATATTAAAAAAATCCAGGGGCGTCTTTTTTTTGGGGGGGGGGGTTGGTGGGAGACGTTAGGGGGCACCTTCCCCTTGCGATTCTGAACTTCTTCTGAGATAAGAATGTTACATTTGCTTAGCAAAAGTGCAAAAAACCCTGCAAAACATGCAGTTTTTCTTAGGTTGGTTTAGTTCTCCAAGGGGGAACTTTTTTACCCTTGGTCCGATTTTCCCCATTTCCGAACTTAATCTGCCTAGGAATATAAGACATATTCGTGCCAAACTTCGGAAGTTTAGCTCTATTATTTTGGACTGTATCGTGTCCTCTACAGACGTACATACGGACGGACATCGCTAGAATGTCTTAGAATCGATCACTGATCAATAAAATATATACTTTATGGGTTCCTAGACCGATATTTCGATGCGTTACACACGGAATGACAAAGTGAGTATACCCCCATACTGTGGTTGGAGGGTATACTCATATACTCGTAATGAACTAACCACTGTTACTTCATTAAGAGTAAATTTGCCAACTCTACTATAGAAAAAAAAAACGAAACTCCAATTAAAGTAACACTATGTCAATGAATACTTATGCATATGTAGTCATCACTCGTATATGTATCCTTAAGGTATCCTTACAGCATATAAAATACATAGAAATGATATATCCTTTTTTTTTGTGGGGAATTCATATTTCACAACTGTTTTAATTGCTTGGCAAATATAAAACAACAAAAAAGCAATAGAAAATAGAAGGAATGTTGTTAACAAGTCCTAGTTAGTTAGAGAGTTAGTTAAAATGTCTGCATATATGAATAGGAAAATACTCCGCAGGGATGCAAACGTGTTTATATAATCAACTACACTAAGAAAAAAAAAATTTCAAATCAAGCTAACACAATATTTTAAAAATAAAACAATAGTAAAAGTTAAAAAAGTTTGTTTTTTTTTTCTCAATTTGAAAATATTTTCCCTATATTTCACCTCTTTAGATTTCTAGAGACTGCCTCAACCGGGACACGCTTCCTGAGTAAAAACTCAATGTAGCGATGATCTGAGAAAGAATTACCTTTAAAGCATTAATTCTATCAGACAATGTATCTGATACAAGTGTTACATTAAGAACCTTTTGCCGCCTACTTGTAATGAAAGTTGTTTCAAATCGTTGACCCCGAAAACTTTAAGATTACAATTCCATAAATTTTTATTCGAATCTTACAATTTTTTAAAGTTTTCGCCACCATATTGGATTACCCATTTTAAATTTGGTATTTTTAAGCATTGAATTTGGATTCAGCGACTATTAAACCTTCTAGACACAAATTTTCTTTTAGATCGCACCAATTTTAAAAAATGCTGACGCCATATTGGATCCGCCATTTTGATTTTTGTAATTTTGAGCTCAGTTTTGAAATCGTTGACCCTGAGAACTTTAAGATACCAATTTTTGGAATGCTACGACAAGTGGAAAGACTTTTGGCCGGAAAATACCTTCAGTGTCCCAGTGTGCAGTGGTGGAGGTTTATTTTTAGGAACCGCAACTTCTTATTTTTATACCCTCTACTCTAGTGATAGAGGGTATATATAAGTTTGTCATTCCGTTTGTAACACCTCGAAATATTGATCTAGGACCCCATAAAGTATAAATGATCCTCGATCGATTTTAAGTCGATCTAACGATGTCTGTCCGTCCGTCCTTCAGTCAGTTGAAAACACGCTAACTTTTAAAAGGCTTTACTGAGGCTGCTGACATTTGGCATATACATATGTTTGCAATTTACCTAGGCAGGTTGGTATTGTAATCCAGCGAAATCGGTCTAGTGACACAAAAGTTTTGAGCAAACGTGTGTATTTCGGCAAGGTTTTTTTTTGCGAATTTACGAGATAAAAATCACGCTAACTTTCGAAAGGGACTGCTGAAACTTGGCATATATCTTTGTCATTCCCCAAGTTTGGTTGGTATTGAATTTCAGTAAAATCAACTCGGTTGTTCAAAAGTTATTAGCAAAACCCTCAGTTTCAGATTGGTTTCATCTTAAATTAGAGTGTTGAAACCCCGTTAAACAAATTTTAAAAGCATTGGTAAGTTACCAATGCTTTTAAAACTTGTTTATCAATGGTAAGTCACAAAAATTTTTTACAATGTATTTTTGTCACTCAAAAATATTTTTGCACAAAACAAAAAATTTACACTAAAAAAAATTTTACTCTCAAAAAAAATTTTACACTCAAAAAAAAAAAAAATTTGGTATCTTTTTTTTTCAAAAATGTAAAAAAAGCTTTTAACTCAAAATAAAGTTTTTGTAATCAAAATTGTTAATTTTTTTACGTTACAAAATTATTTTATCACTTAAATCATTGTGGAGGGTATTCATGGATTCGGCCAAGTCGAATTAAACTTTTCTACTTGTTTTCCACTATTCTTTCCAAAACCGTGTTATCGGTTTTGAAAAAGCCAGATATGTGTTTTTTTCCTCTGGCCCGATTTTGTCCATTCACGAACTTAACCTTCACCACGTCACTAAAAGACTGAATCCAGAAGTTGCCGATCACCTTGGACCTCTTAGATAAAGGTTTCTCGTCTGGCGAGCTTAACCTTTTACCAGACTTCGTTGACGAGGCCGAAACACCGCCCTGTTTCTCAGATGCGTGCATTGCCGAAAGTTTGATATGTTATTCAATAACTCCTTTCATCCATAACAGCGATGCCTTCTCACGTTCGGAGAGTGTCGCTTCATCGACATTTTAAAAATGAGTATGACCATTTTTGATTTGACTACGATTTTTTCCCTCAGCGTACATACATACTCCTTTTGTATGCATACTAACAAAAAAAGCTGCAACAACAAACATTTTTACATACGACTGTTATTTGCCATATATTGTAGTTGTTGTTTTACTAAGGATACTACAGGAAAACAGTAAATAACAAGCTAATCTAAACAACAATACATAGTAGGGCGGGTCGATTTGTATGGATCGAAAAAAACTGAAAAATCGTATAGCAAAAACAAAATCTACAAGAAATTCTAAGAAACTTTTCCAAAGAAACCATTGGTCTAAAATCAAACCATATACCGCGCCTAACGACATGAAAATCCGTCCGTCCGTCTGTCTTCCTGTCTGTGTGAAACACGCTAACTTTCAAATGTTAGCGGAAGAATGAAAAATTTATACGGCAAGCTGCTGAAGCGTGGCGTATATATTTCTTATACTTCCGGTCAGATTAATACTAAATTTCAGCGAAATCTGTCCAGTGGTTCATAAGTTATTAGCAATATGGGGAATTTCAGATGGGTTTTAACCCGAACTCCCGTGTTGAAAAAACGCTAAACACGCTTTGAAAAAGAATGGTAAGCAAAAAAAAATATTTTAGAAACTATTTTGGTCACTCAAAAAAACTAAAAAAAAAATATTACACTCAAAAAAAAAAAAAAAGAAAATTAGACTCAAAAAAATTTACACTCGAAATTTTTTTTTTTACAAAAAGTTATCAAAAATTTTTGTCGAACACTGCTTTTTTCCTCTCCGATATGCAACTCTCAAATTTCATCCCACAAAAGTATCAATGTGTTTTTTTTTTTGACGAAATATCATTATGATCCTCAATTACACTTTTTTTACTAAGAAAAATCCGTTGCACCAGCTTCCCTTTGTAATTAACATACAAAGTCTTTGGAGGGAATCGAACCTACAACCCCTGCACTTACTTTCAAAGTATCACGCTACATGTTAATATACTGAAGCCCAATATAAAATAAATAATGGAGAAAAGTTATCATGGATTAACGATAAAAGCAGCGATTTATTGTTAAAATTTCTTATTATAATTTTTCATCTGTGTCGTTTTCATTACAAATCAATCTAATTATTTATTTCTCCATTTCAGGGATTATGTCTAATATACTTGCCGGTCATAATCCCAAAAATTGTTCGAATTATATCCAGCGGCAATTAGTAAAACATTCCAGCTGGATATATACTTGCAGCATATCGGTATATAAAACTATGTTTTCTTTACATCTGAGGTGTAGGGTATGTTCAGCAACTTTGTAGAAAATATTATGGCAAATATTTTTGTGAAACATATTAACCCTCTAACTCCCTCTCATAACGGTATTTTTTGGCTATATTGTAACAAATCGCAAAAAACACCCCGAAAGAGGGGGAGGGTGGGGATGAAATGTTCTACAAAAATGTTGCCAATAAAATTTTACTATATGCCTCAGAGCACACCAAAGCCCAAAAACTAACACAAACACCAAAAAAGAGTCAAGTTCTATGTTTTGCTTATGAAAAAAAGGACGGACGGACAATCTTTATGTCGTTAGGCGCGGTATAGGGTTTGATTTTAGAAACATGGTTTCTTTGGGAAATGTTCTTAGAATTTCTTGTAGATTATGTTTTTGCTATACGATTTTTGACAAAAAAAATCGACCCACCCTAATACATAGTAAAACAAACCAAACAACATAAAACAACTTTAGCATCTACAATCTATTCATATAGTAAAATACTCTGCAGCATCATCAGTAGTAGTAGTTGTGGTTGTAGCAGGAACACTATGGAAATTAAGAAACATTACACGTGTCGTTAACCACATAGACACATAACACGCCTAGGCCGAAACAACTTTAAGCTCAAGTTGCGAACACTGTTAATGTTTTTCTTGATTTTGAATCTGGGGATTATAAATCGACAGAGGTGTTTTTGAAAAAATCGCGGTCAAATGTTAAAAAATTGAGATTTTAAGCTTATCTCGAAAAAGATGAGAGATATGAAGAGATGACTAACGATAAAAATTATTCCTCGGCAAAAATGGAATAAAACTGCAAATTCACATTTTACAATTGCAATGTTTTTGTTGCCAAAAATTGCACTTTTAAATTCCAAGCTAAAAATTTCGCATTTTCTGTGAAAAGAAAAATAACGAATTGTAAATACCGCGATCTTTTTGGCGTTTTAACGTCCTTATTTACTAACTTTCTTTAAATTTGATCGGCGAGATATCAAAAAAAGCGAGACATCAAAAAATTACTCATGATCAAAATTATACCTCGGAAAAAATGCAGTTATGAATCGCCAGAGCCGTTTTTGAAAAAAATCGCGGTCAATCGACAAAAACGTTAAGCTTATCTCGAAAACGATGAGAGATATGAAAAAATGACTCACGAAAAAAATAGTACTTATTTAGAAAAAATAGTACTTTTTTAGAAAAAATAGTACTTTTTAAAAAAAATAGTACTTTTTTAAAAAAAATAGTACTTTTTAGGAAGAAATAGTAATTTTTTAGAAAAAATAATATTTTTTTTAGAAAAAATAGTACTTTTTTTTTAGAAAAAATAGTATTTATTTAGAAAAAATTGTACTTTTTTTTAGAAAAAAATTGACAAAAAGTACTTTTTTAGAAAAAAAAGTACTTATTTGGAAAAAATAGTACTTTTTTTTAGGAAAAATAGTACTTTTTAGGAAAAATAGAACAAAGTATTTTTTTTAGAAAAAATTTTACTTTGTAGACAAAAAAGTACTTTTTAGACCAAAAAGTACTATATAACGGCAACAGGCAAGTATACTTTCCAAAGCGTCAGGAGCAAGAAGGGGGCTTAGAGCAGTGGTCGGCACCCATTGCACCCAGGTGCATAATGAAATTGGCTATTTGCACGTAGACAACGCGAACGTCAACGAAACTCGCAACTGAGAGCATTAAAAATACAAATATTTTATTTAGTGTCATGGTTGCATTTAAAAAAGCGGGTAGATGAAGCTATGTTTTAGAAAAATGTAAAAACGTTCCCTCTTTCTGCCGACCACTGGTTTAGAGTTCCAAATTCTTGTGGAGTAACTGTTATGAGTTGCTTAGGTTAAGGAATGGCACACGAATGTGCCGCACATCACATTTAGCATTGTGTCATGTGCCCATAGCATGGCACACGACACATGTGCCCTAGTATGACATACGGCACATTTCAGATGTGTCATGTGCAATGCTAGGGGCTTTTTATTTAAAACAGTACTTTTGTAAAAAAATAGTACTTTTTTTTAGAAAAAATAGTACTTTAAAAAAAAATAGTAATTTTTTTAAAAAAATAGTAATTTTTTTTGGAAAAAAATAGTACTTATTTAGAAAAAATAGTACTTTTTTAGAGAAAATAATACTTTTCTAGAACAAATAATACTTTTTAGGAAAAAAAGAAATAAGCACTTTTTTAGAAAAAATATTATTTTTTAGAAAAAGTAGTACTTTTTTAGAAAAAATAGTACTTATTTAGAAAAAATAGTACTTTTTTAGGAAAAATAGTACTTTTTTAGGAAAAATGGAAAAAAGTATTTTTTTTAGAAAAAAAATACTTTTTAGACAAAAAAGTGCTTTTTAGAATTTTTTTTCTTAAAAAGTACTTTTTTAATGTTAAAGTTGCTTTCGGCCGAGGCGTGATACGGTACAAAAAACATACATAATAGCTGAATATGGAAACAATAACAACAACAAGAGGAAAAAACATGAATAAACATGATGACACAATATGCTTGTATAAGCAACGACGGTAGTCGGCGTTGCCTTTATAAGGATACCAAAAAGTTGGATTTGAAATCCAAATTAGCAAATCCAAATCCACGTGGTGGCGCAAATCCAACGTTTACAACACAAAATGTTGGCCTCTACATTTTGAGCATTTAGTACATTTATTTTATATTTAGTACATTTTTTGTTTTTAATACAAAAAATGGCATTATTAGGGGACAAAAAATAAAAATAAAACAATAAAACCGATATTTTCTTGTTTATTGTTAATTATTTTAATTTTATTTTTTTTAAATTAGCTGCTTTTATGAGAAAAATGTGAAAACTGAACGAAAATATAATTAACAAAAATTTAGTTAAAAATTATTATTTTTATTTTTTGATTTGTTCCCAATTTTCTTGAATTTTTTCCGACCTTTTTTTAGTTGTAGCGTTGTTTTGTACCTTTCTGCCCAACATTTTGTGTTGTAAACCTTGGATTTGCGCCACCACGTGGATTTGGATTTGCTAATTTGGATTTCAAATCCAACTTTTTGGTATCCTTATAAAGGCAACGCCGACTACCGTCGTTGGTATAAGTGCATTTCTGTAGCAGCATCCAACCAAAATTTTATGTTTCAGGATGCATTCACAATGTAGTTGCTTGTATGAGAACTTTATGTTATGTTATTGTTTGAATGTATGAATTTGGGTTTATTACACCTTTTCTAAATGAAATTCATAAAATATCAATTGAAATTAAACAACGATCAATTGAATTTCGGAAAAGCTCAATTGAAATAAAAAAAAACTTGATTTAAATTCAGAAAAGCTCAATTGTAATTTGGTAAGGCACATTTCAGTGGAAATTGGAAAAAGCTCAATCAGTATTAAAAGATCCGAATTGAAATTCAACAAGTAAAAAAGTTAAATTCGGCTTTGCCAAATGTAGTGATACCCTCCACAATTTCAAAAAGATTATTGCAAACAACTTTATTAAAAAGGAAATTACTTTTGAAAAAAAAAAAAATTGAAAAAAAATTCCGCGAAAAAAAATTTTGGTAAAAAAAAAAATCCGCGATTTTTTTCTTTTTTTGTCAAAAAATATGTTCGTACTTGTTTAAATACCATTTTGTGTTCAATTATGTTCACATATGTCAACCAGAAGCCGAATTAAAGGATTTTGTATTTTTAGGTTATGTTGAATGTACTGAAATTTTTGAGGTGTGCTTACATTTTCGTTCATAACTTTTGAACCGCTTTACCGATATCGCTCAAATGCAATACCAAACTTCTCGGGAGAACTTCCAATATATATGTTAAGTTTCAGTCATCTCTGTGCAATATTTTGTCCGCGAGAGCATTTTCCACAGACAGACAGACAGACAGACGGACAGACGGACAGACGGACAGACGGACATAGCTAGAATGTCTTAGAATCGATCGGGCATCATGAATATATATACTTTATGGGGTCCCAGACCGATATTTCGATGAGTTACAAACGGAATGACAAACTTATATATACCCTCTATCACTAAGTGGAGGGTATAAAAAATACCACTTGAGAGTACAATTGAAATTAAGAAAATCCCATTAAACTTCAGAAAGTCTTAATTGGAATGCAGAGATTCTGGCAGTGCCACCTAAAATTTTTTTGTTAAAAAGTCAAAAAACAATAATCTAACACTTGGGGGTCAACTGCTACATATTCTTATGTTACTTCCAAAAAATTGGACTTGATTTTATATAAAATGGACCTCCTGATTCCAAAACTGCAATCCAAATTTTTCTAGCATATTCCGACTTTGAGATATTCACGTTTGAAAATGTTTTTACCCAATTGAAATTCAGAAATTGGAATTGAAATCCAGAAAAGATCAATTGAAATTCAGAAAAGCCCAATTGAAAACCAGAAAAACTAAATAGAAATTTAGAAATTGTCGAAAATCATAGTTGAAATTTAAAAAAGCCCAATTGGAATTCAGAAAAGCCTGATTGAAATTTAGAAAATCCCAATTGAAATTCAGAAAATCACAATTGAAATACAAAAAAGATCAATTGAAATTCAGAATTAAAATTTTTCGACCATATTCCGTTTTTTAGATATTCGCGTTTGAAAATTTTTTCGCGCAATTGAAATTCAGCAATCATATTTGAAATCCATAAAAGCCCAATTGTAATTCAGAAAAGTCCAATTGATTTTAAAAATCGAAATTCAGAAAATACCAATTGAAATTCAGAAAAGCACAATTAAAATTCAGAAATCGTAGAAAATCACAGTTGAAATTCAGAAAAGCCCAATTGAAATACAGAAAAGCTCAATTGAATTTCAGAAAAGCTCAATTGAATTTCATAAAAGCTCAATTGAATTTCAGAAAAGCACAATTGAAATACAGAAAAGCTCAATTGAAATACAGAAGAGCTCAATTGAAATTTAATTTAATTTGAAATTAAATTTCAAAAATCAAAATTGAAATTCAGTAACAACTTTTTCCTGGTATAAAAATTTGATCAAAAAGAAAAGTTGAAAAACGTACCATACTACAAAGAATAAATACTTTCGTACAAACAAATAGTTAAACTCTAAGCAAATTAAAACCAGGTTCTGTATGGTTCGTTTGGTGTGGTTGTAATACAGTTGTTATACGTATGTGTCTGTCCGCCTGTCTCATTTTGCTACTTTAACGTACAATGAATGAGTGCTCAAGCAAACAATGCACTTACAAATGCAATGAGGAAGTTATCCTAAGGGCATGACATGGATTTAAAGGAGATTTTCAAGAAAACTTAGTCATACCTAATGGGCATATGATAATGTCTAGTGTTTTGCACTTTGTTGGAAGAGTAGAAAACTTCTAGAAACTACCAGGAGTTTTAAAAAGTACTAAAATCGTAAAAAGTACTTTTAAGAGCCAATCTTTAAAAAAAGTACAAGATTATGAGATAAATTTACCCTACAACACTTTATGATACTGATTTTACCGAGTGTTTGTGATGACACTGAAAAAAGACATTCGTGATATAAATGCAACGGATTCATTGTGCTCGATTCTGGAATACGATTTCACCATTCACCTTATTTTAAAAATTGATATTCTTTCGAATTTTAAGATTTTTAAATTTGTTCTTGTAACTATTTTCATAATTATTCACTGACATTTTCTTAATTTACGTGATTGTAGTAAACAAGGTAGAAAAATACACTTTCTCTCTTTTTGATTAGCTGGGGTGTAAGGTTGCAATTTTTCGTCACTTACCTACTGCTATTCAACATTTATTAAATGAATACTTTCATGCATTTTATGAAAAACTTCATATTCCCCAAAATATTCGCCTCAGAATACTTTCCTTGTTTTTAACAATAATAGAGAATATGAATGTGTATGGTTAAACTACAAGTACTTGGTAAATGTTCCGTTCAATTCAATTTACTTTTATTTTCCTGTTACAATTACAACTAGAAACTTGGAATACCCGTACATTACGAGAACTTTATACATGCATTGCATATACATATTCATTGCTTAAAGGAAATTAAATGCTTTTTAGCATTGTTTAAATTGTTGTTAATCAGTATTTACCTGCACTTTAGCACAGTTTTGTTTTCCCCCAACACACAGAACACAAAAAACATACACTTACTCACAACTATTAACAGCACACATACGTTCAAAACGCACTGTGGAGACCACAGTACATAGGTAGTATGCAAACAGGGTTGCTTTAAATGTGTACATGAATTAATGCCAACACGACAAAAAGAAGAACAACTAGAAAACAAACAAGAAACAAGCAAAGCCCAAAAAAAAAGTTCTTTACTCTCAATCGTACTTTTTATCTATACAAAAAGTGAACTTAAAATTTTTTCCAGATTTAATTTAAATATTTTTTTTACAATCTGTCATTTTTTGTTTACATGTTTTCTCCAAAACATAACGGAAACAAATTTACAATTCGTATGTGTTAAAAAACCAGAAGAACCATATTTGCCGCCATATTAAAATACCTCAAATACATCTCTGTTTGCATACTACTTATGTACTGTAGAGGAGACTAAAACAGTACAGACCAACATAGAGGTGTTACAGCGTTTATTATTTGGTGTATTTAACAACCCAGCATAAAAATGTATCCAATTCTATAATGCATACCCTTCACTTAGCGGAGGGTATAAAAAAGTGTAAATCTTAATACTGCCTATTTTTGGTACTTTTGTACTTTTTTATGGGAATGGGAATCCCGGGAAATTTTCATTATCAATATAAATCTTTTTCGCATTTTTTTTTTGCGTTTTGGGGTAAACATTTTTATTAAAAAGCTTTTAGGAAAAACAAGTGAGAGTGTTAAATTCGGCTGTGCCGAATCTTTGATACCCTCCAACATGTTAAAATATATTTTAAAAAATTCAGAGGCGTTTTTTTTTGGGGGGGGGGCTATGTGGTAGCCCCCCCAAATTGCAAATTTATTTGTTATGCTTTTTTAACTTTAGTAATACCATTTACTCATAATTTTTATGATTTTTTTAAATCCACGCCCACAAAAGGGGGCGGGCCAAAAAATCTTAATTTTGTAGCCCCCGGGGTCTAAGTGCAGGACTTTGCACACCTTCTGACGTAAAAAGATTTCATTTGTTTAACAAAAATGCAAAAAAAGCTGTAAAAAATTGCGTTTTTTGAGACTTTTTTTAAGTTCTTTAAGGGGGAACTTTTTCCCCCCTTATCCGATTTTCCCCATTTCCGAACTTAACCGGCCTATGACCAAGAGACACATTCGTGCCAATTTTCAGGAGAATAGCTCTCTTATTTTGGACTGAATCGTGTTTTATACAGACGGACGGACGGACGGACGGACATTCATAGAATGACTTAAAATCGATCATAGAGCAATAATATATATACTTTATTGGGTCCCCGACCGATATTTTTATGCGTTACAAACGGAATGACAAAGTGAGTATACCCCCATACTGTGGTTGGAGGGTATAAAAACTAAATTAGAAAATATTCCAAGTACCGAAAAATATTTTAAAATTGTTTAGGTTCCGGAACAACATTTTTTTGTTGCTTTTATGTACAAAAAATTCATTTAAGTCCCGAAAACTTTTTTTAAAAGTCTCTTAATCCCGGACACAATATTTGTTTTGCGTTTTGGAGTAAAGAATTTGAATAAAAATTAAAAAAAAAAAATTTACGATTTTTTTTGCCTTTAGTCCCTAGTCCTCTTTCCCAAACTCTTCTTTTGCATATTTCTCTAAAGATGTTGTTTTGAGTGGATACTTTTTAAACAATTTACCAATTTTTTGACACAATATATTAAAAATTAAATTAAAATAAGCGATTTTGTGTAAAAAGGTTAATTTTATAAAATTCCCTGGATTTCCCGAAAAAAAAAAAAAAACAAGTATAAAAGTTAAATTCGACTTGGCCGAATCTATGAATACCCTCCACAGTGCCCTTTTTTAAGGATAGTAAATTTTTTAATGTAAAAAAATTAACAATTTTGAATAGAAATATTTTATTTTGAGTAAAATTTTTTTTTTTGTCATTTTTGTAAAAAAAGAAAATAATTTACTAATTTTTTTTTTGAGTGTAAAATTTTTTTCGAGTATATTTTTTTTTTTTAGTGTAAAAATATTTTTGAGTGACAAAAATACTATGCAAAGTAATTTTGTGGCTGATAATTGTTTTTAAAGCTTGTTTTTTTAAAACTCGGGGTTTTCAACACGTGAATTTTAGGTGAAACAAATCTGAAATTCAGGGTTTTGCTTATAACTTTTGAACCACTGCACTATAGGAAATTTTACCCTTTTTTTGGCCAAAATTATTTACAGCCAAACGGCTGGACCGATTTGACTGATTTTTTTTATTTGACTTTTGGAAGACTCTTTAGAGGGAGGGAGTGACTCTTAAAGGTTTTCATACACTCAAAAAAAAAATTAGTAAAGTTACCTAAAAAATTACCTAATAATTAGTTCCAAACAGGGTTCCCGGGTTATAAGTTGCCGCATCTAAGATTTTTTAGATCCTTGATAGATTATATGGTTTTCTAAACTGTTTTTACAATATTTTTTTTTTTTTGAGTGTACACTAACTTTCGAAGATAACAGTAGAAATTTATTTTAACAATGTTAAGAAGTGTCAAACAAATCTACTTTTTAATAAGGATTTTATTCAAAAATTTTATTTTTGAGTTCCAAGTCGTCAACTACATTTCAAAATGCCACTACGGGCAGCCGTAGATGATGCAAGAGCTAGGGGCTCAACTTCCCTATTTAGATCTTTAGAGATTTCTGCTGTAACTCGTATTTTTGTTCTCGCAGATTTTGACAAAAAAGTTAATTGCGGTCGCCCAGGTTTCGATTTAGTGGAGGCAGGCTGCGTTTCAAGTTTTTTTTAGCCAAGTATTGCCTTTAAGCCAAACAGCATGCTGTCTTTCAAAAATTTTCAAACTCCTACAACTTTTAATCCTTTTCATATTTATATTTGAACAAAATATTCTTAATTCCTCCTTTATATATTGTTTAAAGTTTTCGAAACATTCACTCTCAGCAATGTATGAAAAGAAATGGTCAGAAATACCGGCTCCTTATCCACCTCTGCTTTATTTCTTTCGCCATGTATTAAATAACTCTGAATTTGGCACTCAGTAGTCACCTGGAAAAATGGGTATAAAAAAAAAGTTTGCACATATCCGACCTTGAAATTTTTTAAATTCGGAAGGTAATTGATTGTCCTAGAGAACTTTTATGGTTTTATAGCTAACATATGCTATCATTTTTTTTAAAGTCAAAATAAAATTCCAATTCATACTTCAATAAGTTCATCTTAAGGTCACTTCAATTTTTCCAATAAAATCGATCTAATAGATGAGTTCACCAACATTTCACTATTTATCATTAAAGTACTCACCTTCGACATTATTTTCCATTTTTTAGTTTTTAAAAACTATAAATTCTTAATATAAAAACTTTTGTTAGAAGCTATCACAAAATTCGCTGCTCTCAATCGTTATTTTATAACTAAGTAAGAAATTGCAAGAAAAACTACTGATAAAGTGACAGTACATCAATTCTGTCGAAAAATTGAGAAAGAATTGTTTACTTTGTTAAGTTTTTTTTATATTAATGTGAAAAAAAATAATGTTTGCAAAAATTTTAATTTTGACTTTTGGCCAAAAAATGGGTAAAATTTCCTATAGTGCACTGGACCGATATCGCTGAGATTTAAACCGAACCGGGACAGAGGATTGGCAAATATATATGCCACATTTCAGCACTCTCAGAAATGTTGTTCGAAAGCTACCGTGTGTTTTATCTCGTAAATTCATGAAAAACCCTTGCCGAAATTCAGTCTTTTGCTCATTACTTTTGAACCACTGGACCGATTTCGCTGGATTGCAATACCAACCTGACCAGGTAAATGCACAACATATATGCCAAACTTCAGGAGCCTCCGTAAAGTCTTTCAAAAGACGGACGGACAGACGGACGGACGGACATCGGTAGATCGTCTTAAAATCGATCGAGGATCATGAATATATGTATATACTTTATGGGGTCTTAGACAAATATTTCGAGGTGTCACAAACGGAATGACAAATTTATATATACCCTCTTTTACTAGAGTGGAGGGTATAAAAATCCCGGTAATTCCCGGACCCCAAACACTGGTTCTTATACATATAAAAATCTTTGCGTCATAAAACTGTACTTCATAAAGTTAAACTTTAATGAAGGTGTACTTTACATAAATGGTACTTTTTGAAAATGGTACTTTTTGAAAATGGTACTTTTTTCAAATGGTACTTAATTAAAATGGTAATTGTTTGAAATAGTACTTTTTAAAATGGTACTTTATTAAAGTGGTACATTATATAAATGGTACTTTAGTAAAAGGTTTATTAAAATGGTACCTTATCAAAAAATAATTTTATTAAACAAATACTTTATTATAGGTTATTTAATAAAGTCTTTAAATGGTCTTTTATTTAAATGATACTTTTTCTAAAATAGTACTTTTATTAATATGTTACTAACTTTTTTAAAATTGTACTCTATTAAAATGGTACTTAATTAAAATGGTACTTTATTAAAATGGTACTTAATTAAAATGGTACTTTATTTAAATGGTACTTTATTAATATGGTACTTTATTAAAATGGTACTTAATTAAAATGGTACTTTATTAAAATGGTACTTTATCAAAATGGTACTTTAGTGAATTGGTGCTTTATTAAAATGGTACTTTTTTAAAATGCTACTTTATTAAAATGGTACTTTATTAGAATGGCACTTTATTAAAATGGTACTTTATTAAAATGGTACTTTATTTAAATGGTACTTTATTTAAATGGTACTTAATTAAAATGGTATTTTATTAAAATGGTACTTTATTTAAATGGTACTTTATTAAAAAGGTACTTTATTAAAATTGTACTTTATTGAAAGGGTACTTTATTGAAATGGTACTTTATTAAAATTGTACTTTATTTAAATGATACTTAATGGATAGCCCTATATGTGGCCTTGATTAAATATTTATCACATTAAAACGGAATGCACCACAATCTCAAAAATTTACATTCTAATATAGTTTTTTATGGGCTATCGATTATTTTTTTTTTTTTAATTTTCAGAACCTGTTCTGAAATTTTTCATTTTTTTTAAAAAAGTCAATTTATCAAAAATCCGGCCACTTTTTTTTTTGATTTTTTTTTAAAGTTTAGATGTTTGTCCATCCACACAAAAAAAAATCAAAAACGCGTTTTTCGTTTTTTCGAGAAAATCGCATTTGAATTTTAAATTTCATAACAATTTAGTAATTTGCTTGTATTTTCTTGTTTCAACAGAGCGTATGAGTAATATTTATGCAATTAATAATACTCATTCGCAACGTTAAAACCAGAAAATACAAGCAAATTACAAAATTGTTATGAAATTTGAAATTCAAGTGCGATTTTCTCGAAAAAAAAAAACGAAAAAAGCATGTCTGAATTTTTTTGTGTGGATGGACAAACATCTAACCTTTAAAAAAATTTAAAAAAAGTGGCCGGATTTTTGATGAATTGACTTTTTTAAAAAATGGAAAATTTCAGAACGAGTTCTGAAAATTTTTCAAAAAAAAAAAATTAATTCTATATAAGAACGTAAATTTTTGGGATTGTGGTGCATTCCGCTTTAATGTGATAAATATTTAATCAAGGCAACTCACCACAAATCCAACAATTTTTTAATATTTGACCACGCCTCCTAAGCCCAGTTTTTGAAAATTTGAAAAACCAAAAACGCAATTTTCTTAGTTCCATATAGGACTATCAAAAAAACCTATTCAGAAATTTACGGGACACATGTTTTTCTGTAGCGGAACATTTGGTGTGGAATGCCTCATATATAAAATAAAATATTTAAAGTTACCTTACAAATGTGAGTATGTAGCACATTTCTGTTTCACCTCTGGGTTTATTTAGTGTAGTGGAAACCCAAAGACATGTCCCAACTAACTAATGCCATCGATTTTTATATCATTTCTAGAATTGAATTTATGTTGTACAATTATGTGCTTAAATACAGAGAAAAGAAGAAAACGTGGGAAATGCAATAAAAACCTTGGTTAAATAGAAAATAAAAAATTACAATTAAATATTATTTCTATTACACGTTGGTAGTATGAACACTCAAAGAAATTAGTTAAAACAAACCAAATTTTAGATAAGTACTATTTTTCTTAAATGATCTTAGATTTCAAGACAGTAACACTACCGAAAAAGTTCTCCAGTGTTGAGTCAAAGGAATAAGTTGTGATTCTGAGACGTTTTTTTTTTAGAAGAAAACGTCGGTCTTAAGGCAATTTTCCTTAACAAAAATAATAAAATTAAATAATGCTATTCCTGTAGAAAATACTACACATTCTGTAATATATTTTCTATAAAAATCGTTTTTAATATTGAGGTAGTTTATTAATACTTTTCAAACTTTTTTTTTGGTAAATCAACTATTTTTTTTGTTAAATTTACTATATTTTTTCGTAAAATTGAAATTTGAAATTTTGTCAAATTGAAATTTTGTGAAATTTGCAATTTTTTTTGTCAAATTTACAAACTTTTTTTAGTGCCAAATTTATTGTTTTTTTTGCTAAATCATCTAATTTTTTTTGTTGGTCAAAGTGACCAATTTTTTTTTTAAATTTGTTAAATTAACAATTTTTTTTGTCAAATTTCTATTTTTTCCAAGTTTGAAAAGTGTTTGTGTGTTAAATTTACTAATTTTTTTACTGAAATTTTTTTAAATTTCTATTTTTTTTGTCAAAATTTTGTAAAATTTATAATTTTTTTGTCAAATTTACAAACTTTTTTAGTGCCAAATTTATTGTTTTTTTGCTAAATCACCTAAGTTTTTTTTGTTGGTCAAAGTGACCAATTTTTTATGTTAAATTTGTTAAATTAACAATTTTTTTTTGTCAATTTACTAATTTTTTTTACTGAAATTTTTGTTGTTTTTTTTTGCGTAATCAGCTATTTTTTGTCAAACATTTTTTTTTGTTAAATTTTTATTTTTTTTTGGCAAATTTACAAATTTTTTTGTTAAATTTACAATTTTTTTTTTTGTCAAATTTACTAATTTTTTTTTTGGTGTATAAACTTATCGTAAAGGTGTGTCTTTTTATGTGCATGAATGATACTGAATTTTTTGTTATTGTTGGCATTTTTACTATTTGGTTTAATTCCGCCAACTACAGTTTATATACTCTAAATATCATTATCTTGTTCAACAACATCATCATCATCGCCATCCTCATCATTATAGTTTTTAGTTAGTATTGTACGAGGATGTACTATTTTGTAATCATGTAAAAATATAAGGTGCATGCAACAACAAACCATTCAACCAACCATCCAACCATCCAACAAACATCTATCTAAATGCTATATCACGTAGAAAAAAAAAAAGTTTCAGTTTTTGCTAAAACCTTGACCCAAATGTTATCAAAACAAATGTAAAATGTTTAACTTAAGAGAAGGAAAAATAGTTGAATAAAAGCTGAAAAAAAACAACACAATCATCATGGAAAATATGAAAACATCAATACCAATATTATTTGATGGCTAGTATTTGTACAAACAAATTTCAAATGTTATGAGTTTTTTTTTTTTTATAAATGAAACAAATATTAAATAGTTTTGAATTGTGTGGAGAATTTTAAATGTTGTGATAGGAAGAATGTTGTAGAATCGAGAAACTTTTGAAATAGAAAAAAATGTTTCTGAATCTGAGAAATTTTTTATAAGAAAAATGTCTCAGTATCTGAGATTTTTTCTATAAGAAAAATGTCTCAGAATCTAAGAATTTTTCTATAAGAAAAATGTCTCAGAAACTGAGACTTTTTCTATAAGAAAAATGTCTCATAAACTGAGCATTTTTCTATAAGAAAAATGTCTTAGAATCTGAGACTTTTTCTATAAGAAAAATGTCTCAGAATCTGAGACTTTTTCTATAAGAAAAATGTTTCAGAAACTGAGACTTTTTCTATAAAAAAATGTCTAAGAAACTGACACTTTTTCTATAAGAAAAATGTCTGAGACTTTTTCTATAAGAAAAATGTCTCAGAATCTGAGACTTTTTCCATAAGGAAAATTTCTCAGAATCTGAGACTTTTTCTATAAGAAAAAGTCTGTGATTCTAAGACATTTTTCTTATAATTTTTTTTTAATAAAATTCCATTTTAATAAGGTACCATTTTATTTAAGTACCATTTTAACAAGGCATCATTTTAATAAAGTACCATTTTAATACAGTACCATTTTAGTATTCTACCTACTTTTTTAGGAAAAATAGTACTTTTTTAGGAAAAATGGAAAAAAGTATTTTTTTTAGAAAAAAAATACTTTTTAGACAAAAAAGTGCTTTTTAGAATTTTTTTTCTTAAAAAGTACTTTTTTAATGTTAAAGTTGCTTTCGGCCGAGGCGTGATACGGTACAAAAAACATACATAATAGCTGAATATGGAAACAATAACAACAACAAGAGGAAAAAACATGAATAAACATGATGACACAATATGCTTGTATAAGTGCATTTCTGTAGCAGCATCCAACCAAAATTTTATGTTTCAGGATGCATTCACAATGTAGTTGCTTGTATGAGAACTTTATGTTATGTTATTGTTTGAATGTATGAATTTGGGTTTATTACACCTTTTCTAAATGAAATTCATAAAATATCAATTGAAATTAAACAACGATCAATTGAATTTCGGAAAAGCTCAATTGAAATAAAAAAAAACTTGATTTAAATTCAGAAAAGCTCAATTGTAATTTGGTAAGGCACATTTCAGTGGAAATTGGAAAAAGCTCAATCAGTATTAAAAGATCCGAATTGAAATTCAACAAGTAAAAAAGTTAAATTCGGCTTTGCCAAATGTAGTGATACCCTCCACAATTTCAAAAAGATTATTGCAAACAACTTTATTAAAAAGGAAATTACTTTTGAAAAAAAAAAAAATTGAAAAAAAATTCCGCGAAAAAAAATTTTGGTAAAAAAAAAAATCCGCGATTTTTTTCTTTTTTTGTCAAAAAATATGTTCGTACTTGTTTAAATACCATTTTGTGTTCAATTATGTTCACATATGTCAACCAGAAGCCGAATTAAAGGATTTTGTATTTTTAGGTTATGTTGAATGTACTGAAATTTTTGAGGTGTGCTTACATTTTCGTTCATAACTTTTGAACCGCTTTACCGATATCGCTCAAATGCAATACCAAACTTCTCGGGAGAACTTCCAATATATATGTTAAGTTTCAGTCATCTCTGTGCAATATTTTGTCCGCGAGAGCATTTTCCACAGACAGACAGACAGACAGACGGACAGACGGACAGACGGACAGACGGACATAGCTAGAATGTCTTAGAATCGATCGGGCATCATGAATATATATACTTTATGGGGTCCCAGACCGATATTTCGATGAGTTACAAACGGAATGACAAACTTATATATACCCTCTATCACTAAGTGGAGGGTATAAAAAATACCACTTGAGAGTACAATTGAAATTAAGAAAATCCCATTAAACTTCAGAAAGTCTTAATTGGAATGCAGAGATTCTGGCAGTGCCACCTAAAATTTTTTTGTTAAAAAGTCAAAAAACAATAATCTAACACTTGGGGGTCAACTGCTACATATTCTTATGTTACTTCCAAAAAATTGGACTTGATTTTATATAAAATGGACCTCCTGATTCCAAAACTGCAATCCAAATTTTTCTAGCATATTCCGACTTTGAGATATTCACGTTTGAAAATGTTTTTACCCAATTGAAATTCAGAAATTGGAATTGAAATCCAGAAAAGATCAATTGAAATTCAGAAAAGCCCAATTGAAAACCAGAAAAACTAAATAGAAATTTAGAAATTGTCGAAAATCATAGTTGAAATTTAAAAAAGCCCAATTGGAATTCAGAAAAGCCTGATTGAAATTTAGAAAATCCCAATTGAAATTCAGAAAATCACAATTGAAATACAAAAAAGATCAATTGAAATTCAGAATTAAAATTTTTCGACCATATTCCGTTTTTTAGATATTCGCGTTTGAAAATTTTTTCGCGCAATTGAAATTCAGCAATCATATTTGAAATCCATAAAAGCCCAATTGTAATTCAGAAAAGTCCAATTGATTTTAAAAATCGAAATTCAGAAAATACCAATTGAAATTCAGAAAAGCACAATTAAAATTCAGAAATCGTAGAAAATCACAGTTGAAATTCAGAAAAGCCCAATTGAAATACAGAAAAGCTCAATTGAATTTCAGAAAAGCTCAATTGAATTTCATAAAAGCTCAATTGAATTTCAGAAAAGCACAATTGAAATACAGAAAAGCTCAATTGAAATACAGAAGAGCTCAATTGAAATTTAATTTAATTTGAAATTAAATTTCAAAAATCAAAATTGAAATTCAGTAACAACTTTTTCCTGGTATAAAAATTTGATCAAAAAGAAAAGTTGAAAAACGTACCATACTACAAAGAATAAATACTTTCGTACAAACAAATAGTTAAACTCTAAGCAAATTAAAACCAGGTTCTGTATGGTTCGTTTGGTGTGGTTGTAATACAGTTGTTATACGTATGTGTCTGTCCGCCTGTCTCATTTTGCTACTTTAACGTACAATGAATGAGTGCTCAAGCAAACAATGCACTTACAAATGCAATGAGGAAGTTATCCTAAGGGCATGACATGGATTTAAAGGAGATTTTCAAGAAAACTTAGTCATACCTAATGGGCATATGATAATGTCTAGTGTTTTGCACTTTGTTGGAAGAGTAGAAAACTTCTAGAAACTACCAGGAGTTTTAAAAAGTACTAAAATCGTAAAAAGTACTTTTAAGAGCCAATCTTTAAAAAAAGTACAAGATTATGAGATAAATTTACCCTACAACACTTTATGATACTGATTTTACCGAGTGTTTGTGATGACACTGAAAAAAGACATTCGTGATATAAATGCAACGGATTCATTGTGCTCGATTCTGGAATACGATTTCACCATTCACCTTATTTTAAAAATTGATATTCTTTCGAATTTTAAGATTTTTAAATTTGTTCTTGTAACTATTTTCATAATTATTCACTGACATTTTCTTAATTTACGTGATTGTAGTAAACAAGGTAGAAAAATACACTTTCTCTCTTTTTGATTAGCTGGGGTGTAAGGTTGCAATTTTTCGTCACTTACCTACTGCTATTCAACATTTATTAAATGAATACTTTCATGCATTTTATGAAAAACTTCATATTCCCCAAAATATTCGCCTCAGAATACTTTCCTTGTTTTTAACAATAATAGAGAATATGAATGTGTATGGTTAAACTACAAGTACTTGGTAAATGTTCCGTTCAATTCAATTTACTTTTATTTTCCTGTTACAATTACAACTAGAAACTTGGAATACCCGTACATTACGAGAACTTTATACATGCATTGCATATACATATTCATTGCTTAAAGGAAATTAAATGCTTTTTAGCATTGTTTAAATTGTTGTTAATCAGTATTTACCTGCACTTTAGCACAGTTTTGTTTTCCCCCAACACACAGAACACAAAAAACATACACTTACTCACAACTATTAACAGCACACATACGTTCAAAACGCACTGTGGAGACCACAGTACATAGGTAGTATGCAAACAGGGTTGCTTTAAATGTGTACATGAATTAATGCCAACACGACAAAAAGAAGAACAACTAGAAAACAAACAAGAAACAAGCAAAGCCCAAAAAAAAAGTTCTTTACTCTCAATCGTACTTTTTATCTATACAAAAAGTGAACTTAAAATTTTTTCCAGATTTAATTTAAATATTTTTTTTACAATCTGTCATTTTTTGTTTACATGTTTTCTCCAAAACATAACGGAAACAAATTTACAATTCGTATGTGTTAAAAAACCAGAAGAACCATATTTGCCGCCATATTAAAATACCTCAAATACATCTCTGTTTGCATACTACTTATGTACTGTAGAGGAGACTAAAACAGTACAGACCAACATAGAGGTGTTACAGCGTTTATTATTTGGTGTATTTAACAACCCAGCATAAAAATGTATCCAATTCTATAATGCATACCCTTCACTTAGCGGAGGGTATAAAAAAGTGTAAATCTTAATACTGCCTATTTTTGGTACTTTTGTACTTTTTTATGGGAATGGGAATCCCGGGAAATTTTCATTATCAATATAAATCTTTTTCGCATTTTTTTTTTGCGTTTTGGGGTAAACATTTTTATTAAAAAGCTTTTAGGAAAAACAAGTGAGAGTGTTAAATTCGGCTGTGCCGAATCTTTGATACCCTCCAACATGTTAAAATATATTTTAAAAAATTCAGAGGCGTTTTTTTTTGGGGGGGGGGCTATGTGGTAGCCCCCCCAAATTGCAAATTTATTTGTTATGCTTTTTTAACTTTAGTAATACCATTTACTCATAATTTTTATGATTTTTTTAAATCCACGCCCACAAAAGGGGGCGGGCCAAAAAATCTTAATTTTGTAGCCCCCGTGGTCTAAGTGCAGGACTTTGCACACCTTCTGACGTAAAAAGATTTCATTTGTTTAACAAAAATGCAAAAAAAGCTGTAAAAAATTGCGTTTTTTGAGACTTTTTTTAAGTTCTTTAAGGGGGAACTTTTTCCCCCCTTATCCGATTTTCCCCATTTCCGAACTTAACCGGCCTATGACCAAGAGACACATTCGTGCCAATTTTCAGGAGAATAGCTCTCTTATTTTGGACTGAATCGTGTTTTATACAGACGGACGGACGGACGGACGGACATTCATAGAATGACTTAAAATCGATCATAGAGCAATAATATATATACTTTATTGGGTCCCCGACCGATATTTTTATGCGTTACAAACGGAATGACAAAGTGAGTATACCCCCATACTGTGGTTGGAGGGTATAAAAACTAAATTAGAAAATATTCCAAGTACCGAAAAATATTTTAAAATTGTTTAGGTTCCGGAACAACATTTTTTTGTTGCTTTTATGTACAAAAAATTCATTTAAGTCCCGAAAACTTTTTTTAAAAGTCTCTTAATCCCGGACACAATATTTGTTTTGCGTTTTGGAGTAAAGAATTTGAATAAAAATTAAAAAAAAAAAATTTACGATTTTTTTTGCCTTTAGTCCCTAGTCCTCTTTCCCAAACTCTTCTTTTGCATATTTCTCTAAAGATGTTGTTTTGAGTGGATACTTTTTAAACAATTTACCAATTTTTTGACACAATATATTAAAAATTAAATTAAAATAAGCGATTTTGTGTAAAAAGGTTAATTTTATAAAATTCCCTGGATTTCCCGAAAAAAAAAAAAAAACAAGTATAAAAGTTAAATTCGACTTGGCCGAATCTATGAATACCCTCCACAGTGCCCTTTTTTAAGGATAGTAAATTTTTTAATGTAAAAAAATTAACAATTTTGAATAGAAATATTTTATTTTGAGTAAAATTTTTTTTTTTGTCATTTTTGTAAAAAAAGAAAATAATTTACTAATTTTTTTTTTGAGTGTAAAATTTTTTTCGAGTATATTTTTTTTTTTTAGTGTAAAAATATTTTTGAGTGACAAAAATACTATGCAAAGTAATTTTGTGGCTGATAATTGTTTTTAAAGCTTGTTTTTTTAAAACTCGGGGTTTTCAACACGTGAATTTTAGGTGAAACAAATCTGAAATTCAGGGTTTTGCTTATAACTTTTGAACCACTGCACTATAGGAAATTTTACCCTTTTTTTGGCCAAAATTATTTACAGCCAAACGGCTGGACCGATTTGACTGATTTTTTTTATTTGACTTTTGGAAGACTCTTTAGAGGGAGGGAGTGACTCTTAAAGGTTTTCATACACTCAAAAAAAAAATTAGTAAAGTTACCTAAAAAATTACCTAATAATTAGTTCCAAACAGGGTTCCCGGGTTATAAGTTGCCGCATCTAAGATTTTTTAGATCCTTGATAGATTATATGGTTTTCTAAACTGTTTTTACAATATTTTTTTTTTTTTGAGTGTACACTAACTTTCGAAGATAACAGTAGAAATTTATTTTAACAATGTTAAGAAGTGTCAAACAAATCTACTTTTTAATAAGGATTTTATTCAAAAATTTTATTTTTGAGTTCCAAGTCGTCAACTACATTTCAAAATGCCACTACGGGCAGCCGTAGATGATGCAAGAGCTAGGGGCTCAACTTCCCTATTTAGATCTTTAGAGATTTCTGCTGTAACTCGTATTTTTGTTCTCGCAGATTTTGACAAAAAAGTTAATTGCGGTCGCCCAGGTTTCGATTTAGTGGAGGCAGGCTGCGTTTCAAGTTTTTTTTAGCCAAGTATTGCCTTTAAGCCAAACAGCATGCTGTCTTTCAAAAATTTTCAAACTCCTACAACTTTTAATCCTTTTCATATTTATATTTGAACAAAATATTCTTAATTCCTCCTTTATATATTGTTTAAAGTTTTCGAAACATTCACTCTCAGCAATGTATGAAAAGAAATGGTCAGAAATACCGGCTCCTTATCCACCTCTGCTTTATTTCTTTCGCCATGTATTAAATAACTCTGAATTTGGCACTCAGTAGTCACCTGGAAAAATGGGTATAAAAAAAAAGTTTGCACATATCCGACCTTGAAATTTTTTAAATTCGGAAGGTAATTGATTGTCCTAGAGAACTTTTATGGTTTTATAGCTAACATATGCTATCATTTTTTTTAAAGTCAAAATAAAATTCCAATTCATACTTCAATAAGTTCATCTTAAGGTCACTTCAATTTTTCCAATAAAATCGATCTAATAGATGAGTTCACCAACATTTCACTATTTATCATTAAAGTACTCACCTTCGACATTATTTTCCATTTTTTAGTTTTTAAAAACTATAAATTCTTAATATAAAAACTTTTGTTAGAAGCTATCACAAAATTCGCTGCTCTCAATCGTTATTTTATAACTAAGTAAGAAATTGCAAGAAAAACTACTGATAAAGTGACAGTACATCAATTCTGTCGAAAAATTGAGAAAGAATTGTTTACTTTGTTAAGTTTTTTTTATATTAATGTGAAAAAAAATAATGTTTGCAAAAATTTTAATTTTGACTTTTGGCCAAAAAATGGGTAAAATTTCCTATAGTGCACTGGACCGATATCGCTGAGATTTAAACCGAACCGGGACAGAGGATTGGCAAATATATATGCCACATTTCAGCACTCTCAGAAATGTTGTTCGAAAGCTACCGTGTGTTTTATCTCGTAAATTCATGAAAAACCCTTGCCGAAATTCAGTCTTTTGCTCATTACTTTTGAACCACTGGACCGATTTCGCTGGATTGCAATACCAACCTGACCAGGTAAATGCACAACATATATGCCAAACTTCAGGAGCCTCCGTAAAGTCTTTCAAAAGACGGACGGACAGACGGACGGACGGACATCGGTAGATCGTCTTAAAATCGATCGAGGATCATGAATATATGTATATACTTTATGGGGTCTTAGACAAATATTTCGAGGTGTCACAAACGGAATGACAAATTTATATATACCCTCTTTTACTAGAGTGGAGGGTATAAAAATCCCGGTAATTCCCGGACCCCAAACACTGGTTCTTATACATATAAAAATCTTTGCGTCATAAAACTGTACTTCATAAAGTTAAACTTTAATGAAGGTGTACTTTACATAAATGGTACTTTTTGAAAATGGTACTTTTTGAAAATGGTACTTTTTTCAAATGGTACTTAATTAAAATGGTAATTGTTTGAAATAGTACTTTTTAAAATGGTACTTTATTAAAGTGGTACATTATATAAATGGTACTTTAGTAAAAGGTTTATTAAAATGGTACCTTATCAAAAAATAATTTTATTAAACAAATACTTTATTATAGGTTATTTAATAAAGTCTTTAAATGGTCTTTTATTTAAATGATACTTTTTCTAAAATAGTACTTTTATTAATATGTTACTAACTTTTTTAAAATTGTACTCTATTAAAATGGTACTTAATTAAAATGGTACTTTATTAAAATGGTACTTAATTAAAATGGTACTTTATTTAAATGGTACTTTATTAATATGGTACTTTATTAAAATGGTACTTAATTAAAATGGTACTTTATTAAAATGGTACTTTATCAAAATGGTACTTTAGTGAATTGGTGCTTTATTAAAATGGTACTTTTTTAAAATGCTACTTTATTAAAATGGTACTTTATTAGAATGGCACTTTATTAAAATGGTACTTTATTAAAATGGTACTTTATTTAAATGGTACTTTATTTAAATGGTACTTAATTAAAATGGTATTTTATTAAAATGGTACTTTATTTAAATGGTACTTTATTAAAAAGGTACTTTATTAAAATTGTACTTTATTGAAAGGGTACTTTATTGAAATGGTACTTTATTAAAATTGTACTTTATTTAAATGATACTTAATGGATAGCCCTATATGTGGCCTTGATTAAATATTTATCACATTAAAACGGAATGCACCACAATCTCAAAAATTTACATTCTAATATAGTTTTTTATGGGCTATCGATTATTTTTTTTTTTTTAATTTTCAGAACCTGTTCTGAAATTTTTCATTTTTTTTAAAAAAGTCAATTTATCAAAAATCCGGCCACTTTTTTTTTTGATTTTTTTTTAAAGTTTAGATGTTTGTCCATCCACACAAAAAAAAATCAAAAACGCGTTTTTCGTTTTTTCGAGAAAATCGCATTTGAATTTTAAATTTCATAACAATTTAGTAATTTGCTTGTATTTTCTTGTTTCAACAGAGCGTATGAGTAATATTTATGCAATTAATAATACTCATTCGCAACGTTAAAACCAGAAAATACAAGCAAATTACAAAATTGTTATGAAATTTGAAATTCAAGTGCGATTTTCTCGAAAAAAAAAAACGAAAAAAGCATGTCTGAATTTTTTTGTGTGGATGGACAAACATCTAACCTTTAAAAAAATTTAAAAAAAGTGGCCGGATTTTTGATGAATTGACTTTTTTAAAAAATGGAAAATTTCAGAACGAGTTCTGAAAATTTTTCAAAAAAAAAAAATTAATTCTATATAAGAACGTAAATTTTTGGGATTGTGGTGCATTCCGCTTTAATGTGATAAATATTTAATCAAGGCAACTCACCACAAATCCAACAATTTTTTAATATTTGACCACGCCTCCTAAGCCCAGTTTTTGAAAATTTGAAAAACCAAAAACGCAATTTTCTTAGTTCCATATAGGACTATCAAAAAAACCTATTCAGAAATTTACGGGACACATGTTTTTCTGTAGCGGAACATTTGGTGTGGAATGCCTCATATATAAAATAAAATATTTAAAGTTACCTTACAAATGTGAGTATGTAGCACATTTCTGTTTCACCTCTGGGTTTATTTAGTGTAGTGGAAACCCAAAGACATGTCCCAACTAACTAATGCCATCGATTTTTATATCATTTCTAGAATTGAATTTATGTTGTACAATTATGTGCTTAAATACAGAGAAAAGAAGAAAACGTGGGAAATGCAATAAAAACCTTGGTTAAATAGAAAATAAAAAATTACAATTAAATATTATTTCTATTACACGTTGGTAGTATGAACACTCAAAGAAATTAGTTAAAACAAACCAAATTTTAGATAAGTACTATTTTTCTTAAATGATCTTAGATTTCAAGACAGTAACACTACCGAAAAAGTTCTCCAGTGTTGAGTCAAAGGAATAAGTTGTGATTCTGAGACGTTTTTTTTTTAGAAGAAAACGTCGGTCTTAAGGCAATTTTCCTTAACAAAAATAATAAAATTAAATAATGCTATTCCTGTAGAAAATACTACACATTCTGTAATATATTTTCTATAAAAATCGTTTTTAATATTGAGGTAGTTTATTAATACTTTTCAAACTTTTTTTTTGGTAAATCAACTATTTTTTTTGTTAAATTTACTATATTTTTTCGTAAAATTGAAATTTGAAATTTTGTCAAATTGAAATTTTGTGAAATTTGCAATTTTTTTTGTCAAATTTACAAACTTTTTTTAGTGCCAAATTTATTGTTTTTTTTGCTAAATCATCTAATTTTTTTTGTTGGTCAAAGTGACCAATTTTTTTTTTAAATTTGTTAAATTAACAATTTTTTTTGTCAAATTTCTATTTTTTCCAAGTTTGAAAAGTGTTTGTGTGTTAAATTTACTAATTTTTTTACTGAAATTTTTTTAAATTTCTATTTTTTTTGTCAAAATTTTGTAAAATTTATAATTTTTTTGTCAAATTTACAAACTTTTTTAGTGCCAAATTTATTGTTTTTTTGCTAAATCACCTAAGTTTTTTTTGTTGGTCAAAGTGACCAATTTTTTATGTTAAATTTGTTAAATTAACAATTTTTTTTTGTCAATTTACTAATTTTTTTTACTGAAATTTTTGTTGTTTTTTTTTGCGTAATCAGCTATTTTTTGTCAAACATTTTTTTTTGTTAAATTTTTATTTTTTTTTGGCAAATTTACAAATTTTTTTGTTAAATTTACAATTTTTTTTTTTGTCAAATTTACTAATTTTTTTTTTGGTGTATAAACTTATCGTAAAGGTGTGTCTTTTTATGTGCATGAATGATACTGAATTTTTTGTTATTGTTGGCATTTTTACTATTTGGTTTAATTCCGCCAACTACAGTTTATATACTCTAAATATCATTATCTTGTTCAACAACATCATCATCATCGCCATCCTCATCATTATAGTTTTTAGTTAGTATTGTACGAGGATGTACTATTTTGTAATCATGTAAAAATATAAGGTGCATGCAACAACAAACCATTCAACCAACCATCCAACCATCCAACAAACATCTATCTAAATGCTATATCACGTAGAAAAAAAAAAAGTTTCAGTTTTTGCTAAAACCTTGACCCAAATGTTATCAAAACAAATGTAAAATGTTTAACTTAAGAGAAGGAAAAATAGTTGAATAAAAGCTGAAAAAAAACAACACAATCATCATGGAAAATATGAAAACATCAATACCAATATTATTTGATGGCTAGTATTTGTACAAACAAATTTCAAATGTTATGAGTTTTTTTTTTTTTATAAATGAAACAAATATTAAATAGTTTTGAATTGTGTGGAGAATTTTAAATGTTGTGATAGGAAGAATGTTGTAGAATCGAGAAACTTTTGAAATAGAAAAAAATGTTTCTGAATCTGAGAAATTTTTTATAAGAAAAATGTCTCAGTATCTGAGATTTTTTCTATAAGAAAAATGTCTCAGAATCTAAGAATTTTTCTATAAGAAAAATGTCTCAGAAACTGAGACTTTTTCTATAAGAAAAATGTCTCATAAACTGAGCATTTTTCTATAAGAAAAATGTCTTAGAATCTGAGACTTTTTCTATAAGAAAAATGTCTCAGAATCTGAGACTTTTTCTATAAGAAAAATGTTTCAGAAACTGAGACTTTTTCTATAAAAAAATGTCTAAGAAACTGACACTTTTTCTATAAGAAAAATGTCTGAGACTTTTTCTATAAGAAAAATGTCTCAGAATCTGAGACTTTTTCCATAAGGAAAATTTCTCAGAATCTGAGACTTTTTCTATAAGAAAAAGTCTGTGATTCTAAGACATTTTTCTTATAATTTTTTTTTAATAAAATTCCATTTTAATAAGGTACCATTTTATTTAAGTACCATTTTAACAAGGCATCATTTTAATAAAGTACCATTTTAATACAGTACCATTTTAGTATTCTACCGTTTTAATAAAGTACCATTTAAACAAATTGCCATTTTGAAAAAAGTACCATTTTAACAAAGTACCATTTTCATAAAGTATCATATTACAAAATTACAATTTTAATAAAGTTCCACTTAATTAAAGTATGAACAACTTTAATAAAGTACCATTTTAATAAAGTCCAATTTATTAGGTTAATATTTTAATAAATAGCCATTTAAATAAATAACCGTTTTAATAATATAATTTTTATAAAGTAAAATTTTAGCAAACTACCATTTTAATAAAAAATACCAATTTAATAAAGTACCATTTTAACAAAGTATCATTTTAATACAATACCATTTTAATAAAGTACAATGTTAATAAACTACCATTTTAATAAAGTACCATTTTAATAAAGTACCATTTTAATAAAGTACTATTTTAATAAAGTACCATTTAAATAAAGTACCATTTTAATAAAGTACCATTTTAATAAAGTACCATTTTAATAAAGTACCATTTTAATAAAGTACCATTTTAATAAAGTACCATTTTAATAAAGTACCATTTTAATAAAGTACCATTTTAATTAAGTACCATTTTAATAAAGAACCATTTTAATAAAGTACCATTTTCATAAAGTACCATTCTAATAAAGTACCAATTTAATAAAGTACCATTTTAATAAGGTACTCAGAATCTGAGACTTTTTCTATAAGATAAATATATTAGAAACTGAGACTATTCCTTTAAGAAAAATGTCTCAGAACCGAAGACTTTTTCTGTAAGGAAAATGTCTCAGAATCTGAGACTTTTTCTATAAGAAAAATGTCTAAGAGTCTGAGACTTTTTCTATAAGAAAATGTCTTAGAATCTGAGACTTTTTCTATAAGAAAATGTCTTAGAATCTGAGACTTTTTCTACAAGAAAAATGTCTCAGAATCTGAAACTTCAAATTTGTTACTTAAAGAAAAACTATCAGATTCTGAGACATTTTTCTTATAGAAAATTTTTTAATAAAATTCCCTTTTAATACGGTACCATTTTAACAAAATACTATTTTAACAAGGCACCATTTTAATACAGTACCATTTTAGTAAAGTAAAGTACCATTTTAACAAATTGCCATTTTGAAAAAGTACCATTTTAACAAAATGCCATTTTAATAAAGTACCATATTTCAAAATTACAATTTTAATAAAGTTCCATTTAATAAAAGTACTATTTTAATAAAGTACCATTTTAATAAAATACTTTTTTAAAAAAGTAACATTTTAATAAAATGCCATTTTAAAAAGGTACCATTTTAATAAGGTACGATTTTAATAAGGTACCATTTTAATAAAGAACCATTTTAATAAGGTACCATTTAAATAATGTTCTATTTTAATAAAGTTCAATTTTATTTAAGTATTAATAAAGTACCTTTTTATTAAATTACCATTTTAATTAAGTACAATTTTAATAAAGTACAATTTATATAAAGTACCGTTTTAATGAAGTACAATTTTAACCATGAATGTAATGCAAGTAACATTTTTAACATTTTTAACTAACAAGGGAAGTCTCCCTGGTGTCACCCTCCGATCTTCATGAAATTTGGATATGTTGTTAAGAACGAAAATTAATTCGACAGGTATTTTTTTTCCGGCCCAAACCCATTTTTAGGGGGGGGGGTCGATTTGTATGGGGGGAAATTGAACTTTTTCAGTTTCTTACGATTTACGCCTATTTAAACAAAACTAATAAAGGCATGTGTGGTATCAGATTAAAGATATTAAAAATACCTATCTCATGGTGCTAACAACGGGCCAAAGTTTTCAGTTTCTTACGATTTACGCCTATTTATACAAAACTAATATAGGCATGTGTGGTATCAGATTAAAGGTATTAAAAATACCTATCTCGTGGTGCTAACAACGGGCCAAAGAAGTTAATATTTTTCGACTTATTAACAAAAATTACCTAAAATTTTGGTATTTTACTCAATGAAAAACTGAAAATTTACCCTGTCTTCCCCCCTCCTTTTTACCCCCTTAATATGAATTTGGGCCGCTAAACAAAAAATACGTGTCCCTTTATTTTTTCTGCTCTACAAAATAAAACCAATTCCATAAAGATCCGCGGGTGACACTAGGGAGACTTCCCTTGTAAGCTAATATTTGAACAAAGTACTATTTTAATAAAGTACCATTTTAATAATGTACTATTCTAATAAGGTACGATCTTTAAAAAGTACAATTTTGATAAAGTACCATTTTTTCCTCGCATTTTTTTCTCAATGTTAATTGGTTATACAATTTTTGTTTAACAAAATTGTGTTTTAACAACTTTTTTGTCAAATAAAGTTTTTTGCAACAATCTCTTTTACATAGTGGAAGGACGGTATCCAAACATTCGGCATTCTACATTTCAAGTTTTTAAAACCATTATTTCAGGAGATGGAGAAAGTACCAAAGTACAATTATTTACCTTTTTTACCCCATTCAAATCTGAATTTCCAAAAGATACTATTTTCATAATGTTTTTGGGCTGAGTTCTCCCACGTTTCAAAAAAATTCACAGATTCTCAGACATTTTAAGCTTGGTCCCTTCACTGATTCATTACACCGTCCGACAAAAATGAAAAAAATCGTTACACACGAACTGGATACTAAACGTTTGAAACTAGAGACTAAATGTTGTAAAACTGAATTTACAGTTTTTCTTTACGTGATCCGGTTTTTTTTAAAGGACTTCAAAGGTTTAGAGGATTATATTTTATAAAAAAATTTTTAATATTTGTACTTGTCCTAGGATGCCACTAGTGATAGCAAATGAAAGAGGAGGATCTCCCCTAATTTTCCTATTTTATTATTTTCACATACCAGGAAAAAGAAGGTAAGTTACATTCTTTAAAAATTTATCCTTCAATATCATTCAAAAATTTCAACAAAATATTTTGATAAAGTTTTCAAATGCCTTCACATCCCCTTTTTCTGATATGGTAAACTAGGTGAAATCCTCCTCTTTCATTTGCCATCGCCAGTGTAATCCTAGGACGAGTATAAATATTTCAAAAATATTTTACAAAATGTGTCCTTAAAAACTTTGAGGTTCTTTTAAAAGAAAACAGTATCACGTAAAGAAAAACTGTAAATGCAGTTTTACTCCATTCGATCTCTACTTTCAGACATCTGTATATCATCCGGTTCATATTGGCTGTCGGACAGTGTAATAAGTTTAGTGAATTGTGGGAGGATGATTAAAACTTTATATTTTATTTCAAGTGTTTTTTTTTAGATTTTTCCTCATTATTTTACACAAAAAAAAAAAAAACTTTCTTAAAAATAATAATGTGCTAGAGTATTTATAGTTTTTTCTTGTTCTTCCTTTAAGTGTGCTAAAATTCCAGCACGTTTTACCAAAACCAAAAAACTTTATTGTTTTTCCCATAAACTAGGTGACATTTAATTTAATTTTTATCAACACCATTATAAATAGAATAAAAAAAAAAAAACGACGAACTTTTTTTCCGTTTGTTATATTTTATGTACTCAATTTAATTTCATAAAAATTTACTAAGCTGCAAAAATAACAACAAAGAAATCCTTTTTTTGTGCTCTACACTTAGTATAATGCACTTAGTTTGTCATTTCGTTAGTAACACCTTGAAATATTGATGCTAGAACACATAAAGTGTAAGTAATCATAATACTTGAACTATTTAAAGAAGATCTTGCTATGTTTGTCTGTTGTAATCACGCTTAATTTTTAAAGACAAACGGGAGGGTGCTGATGGTTGGCACATATATTTGTCATAGTTGCGGTAATGTTGGTATTGCATTTCACCGGAATCGGTGTAGCGGTTAAAAAGTTATGACAAAAATGTAAGGGCACCTCGAAAATGCTAGAGCATTTTCATAGCTTTTTAGGTGCTTATTAAGTAATTTAATGATTATGCCAAACAAATATTTTACAGCGTTTTTGTCACTAAAAAAAAATTTCTATACTCAAAAAAATTTTTAAACTCAAAAAAATTTTTACACTCAAAAAAATTAGAAAAAAAAAGTTTTTACTATTTTTTTTTTAAACCTCATTATTTTTAACAAAAATTACCCTTTAAAAAGTTTCCCTTTAAAAGTTTTCCTTTACCCTTTTAAAAGTTCCTCGGTAAGAAATTTTTACTCAAAATTTGTTTTTGCTATTTTTTTTTTGCAAATTTTTATAGACATTTTTTTTAGCAACATTTTCTATAGAAAATTTGTTTTAGCAACATTTTCTATAGAAAATTTGTTTTAGCTACATTTTCTATAGAAAATTTCTTTTAGCAACATTTCTTTTAGCAACATTTCTTTTAGCAACATTTTCTACAAAAAATTTCTTTTAGCAACATTTTCTATAGAAAATTTCTTTTAGCAACATTTTCTAAAGAAAATTTTTTTAGCAACATTTTCTATAGAAAATTTCTTTTAGCAACATTATCTATAGAAAATTTGTTTTAGTAACATTTTCTATAAAAAATTTCTTTTAGCAACATTTTCTATAGAAAATTTGTTTTAGCAACATTTTCTATAGAAAATTTGTTTGAGCAACATTTTTTATAGAAAATTTGTTTGAGCAACATTTTTTATAGAAAATTTGTTTGAGCAACATTTTTTATAGAAAATTTCTTTTAGCAACATTTTCTACAAAAAATTTCTTTTAGCAACATTTTCTATAAAAAATTTCTTTTAGCAACATTTTCTAAAGAAAATTTTTTTTAGCAACATTTTCTATAGAAAATTTCTTTTAGCAACATTATCTATAGAAAATTTGTTTTAGCAACATTTTCTATAGAAAATTTGTTTTAGCAACATTTTCTATAGAAAATTTGTTTTAGCAACATTTTCTATAGAAAATTTGTTTTAGCAACATTTTCTATAGAAAATTTGTTTTATCAACATTTTCTATAGAAAATTTGTTTTATCAACATTTTCTATAGAAAATTTGTTTTAGCAACATTTTCTATAGAAAATTTGTTTTAGCAACATTTTCTATAGAAAATTTGTTTTAGCAACATTTTCTATAGAAAATTTCTTTTAGCAACATTTTCTATAGAAAATTTCTTTTAGCAACATTTTCTATAAAAAATTTCTTTTAGCAACATTTTCTATAGAAAATTTCTTTTAGCAACATTTTCTATAGAAAATTTCTTTTAGCAACATTTTATATAGAAAATCTTTTAGCAACATTTTCTATAGAAAATTTCTTTTAGCAACATTTTCTATAGAAAATTTCTTTTAGCAACATTTTCTATAGAAAATTTCTTTTAGCAACATTTTCTATAGAAAATTTCTTTTAGCAACATTTTCTATAGAAAATTTCTTTTAGCAACATTTTCTATAGAAAATTTCTTTCAGCAACATTTTCTATAGAAAATTTCTTTTAGCAACATTTTCTATAAAAAAATTCTTTTAGCAACATTTTCTATAGAAAATTTCTTTTAGCAACATTTTCTATAGAAAATTTCTTTTAGCAACATTTTCTATAAAAAAATTGTTTTAGCAACATTTTCTATAGAAAATTTCTTTTAGCAACATTTTCTATAGAAAATTTCTTTTAGCAACATTATCTATAGAAAATTTGTTTTAGCAACATTTTCTATATAAAATTTCTTTTAGCAACATTTTCTATAAAAAATAGCAAATATTAATTTTTTTGTGAATTCAAAATATTTTTAACACTGTGTAGAGTATTTATAGATTCGGCCAAGTCGAATTAATCTTTTTCACTCGATTTTTTTTGTCCTTATTTGTTTTTAACTTAGTGCATTAAGTACAAACATCCTTTAGTATCCTTTTTTTTGTTAAAACTAAAATGGTGGCAAATATGGCGAAAACAAAAGCCCTGTACTATATTGTTTGAAAAATTTCACATCAGTTTTTCTTCTTTAGGTTTTTTTTTGTTGCAATTCGCGTGGATTTATGCTGTTTTTTGTTGTTTGTGTGTGTTTTTTTGTTTTCGGTAGAATAGTTAAGGCAGAAAAGTCTTTTACGCTATTGAGTTTTTTTTGTTTTTGTGAAATGTGCATGTAGGGATGTGTGAATGAATGCATGGATAGATGTATAAATATACTTTGTTACGCATATAACGTTGCAAGGAAGCAAACGAATAAAAGGGAAAACATTTTATACAAAACTATATATAAAAACATGCACAAATGCAAAAGAACATACATAAATAGTTTTAGTACTATGTAAGTACACTCAGAAAATTTAATGTTAACAAATTGTTTACACATTTTTGTAAATAAAAATTTTTTGAGTGTAATTTTTTTTTAAGAATGTGAAAATTTTTTAACTACAAAAACCTGTGTAAAATAAATAATTTTTTTAAAAATTTTGACTATAAAAATTTTATTTCGGTCAAAAACTAGTTTTAGTAATTTGAATAAATAAACGAATAATTAAGCTCTAGGCCTTAGTTTTTAATACAAAATTTTATTGTTCAATATTTCGTCACAACTAACAAGGCAGGGGTTTCACAGGGCACCCACCGATTATTCTGAAACTTGAATATAGGAATAACACCACTAAAACATGCATTTAAGGGATTAAAATGTTTTACAAATATTTTTGGCATCTAATTTTACTAGGGGTTGTCAAAAGCCAAAAGCTCATGCAAAAAGTGAGTGAAAAATGATTAAAAAAGTAAAATTGTGAATTATCACACTGAAAAATAAAATTTACCATTTTTAAAGCATGTTGAACTTAATTTAAAACAAGTAGAAATGTTAAATTCGACTTGGCCGAATCTAGGAATACCCTTTTTAAGTGATAGTAAATTTTCTAACTTGAAAAAAATAACGTTTTTGATAAGAAATATATAATTTTGTATAAAACAACTTTTTATACCCTACACCACACTGTTGTACAGGGTATTATGAGTTTGTGCTGATGTTTGTAACTACCCGAAATATTGGTCATAGACCCACTTTTAAGTATACCGATCGACTTAGAATCACTTTTTGAGTCGATTTAGCGATGTCCGTCCGTCCGTCTGTCCATGTAAACCAATGGTTCCCAACCTTTTTTACGCCACGCCCCACTTTTAAGTTAAAATAATTGTCCCCCCTACACCAAGGAAAAATTTGTGAGTTTTTCCAATTTTTGAAAAATTACTACTTGTTTAGCAAAGTCTTTGTAAAATAAGCATTTAAATTAAGTTTTTAGTAAAAATGTTAAGAAATTAACAAGATTTTTGTAGTTAATTTTGCAAAAAAAAAATAGTTTTTGTAGTTAATTTGACTAAAATTTTTTTTTAAATTTGCTCGTTGTCCCCCTGGAACCTTCAAATTGCCCCCAAGTGGGGCGAGAATCAAAGGTTGGGAACCATTGATGTAAACGGTGTAAACACGATACAGGTCGCAATTTTTAATCGATTGACTTGAAATTTGAAACTTAACCCTAGGATGTTCAACTGGGCTTTTCGAGGCCCATTTTTGATTTTGATATTTTTAAGGCATCATTGACAACCACCCTCACGGTGGGGGCACCACCCCACGCCCAAGTCTGAGCCACGCATTAACAATTAGTGTGGTACAAGACTTCTACACACTACACAATCCCAGAAATTAATTAAAAGCTTAAAAGGGGAAAAAATTGTAAGGGACTCGCCAGGCCCAGTAGAGTCACTTACCACTGCCCAGGCAGTCAGACATTCTAGGGTTAAGCCTCTTTTGGCCCAAGGACGAAGCCTATTGAAATTGGAAAAAATCGGTCCATATTTAGACCTAGCCCCCATACAAAGGTCCTATTTAGTTTTGGCTCAAATGACTCTAATAGCTGCATTTTAATAGGTTTTTTTTTTCGAAATTTGACAGGTAATCATGTTTCATCCACACAAATTACCATTTCGAATTTTAAAGAAATCGGACCAGTTCTTCTTGTAGCCCCCATACAAACCACTTTCCCGATTTTCACATAAATCTTTCAAATTTCATGAAAATAGAAAATATTTAATTAAAATTCTGTTTGTGTATGTTAAACGCGTACTTTAACAACCATATCAAATCTAATTATCATCGGACCATTTTTGGACTTAGGTCCCATGTGAAAATTTTGCCTGATATTCAGTTGAAGCGGTTTATTGTCAACAAAAAGATTCCTATTCCACTCAAATTTGATTTGTGAGTGCTTTTTACACTTATTAAAGATTTGACAAAATGTAGATCTTATCATTCCATGTTTGAACTTAGGACCCATTTTCCGGGAAACTCTGGTGTAGGGTATTATATGGTCGGTCTTGACCGACTATAATTTTCTTACTTGTTTTTTAGTAATTAAAAAAAAATTATTTACTAAATTGTTTTTCGAGTGTAAACTTTTTTTTAAATGTAAAATTTTTTTCGAGTGTATTTTTTTTTCCTTTTTGTGTAAAAATATTTTTGAGTGACAAACCACTGGACCGATTTGTCTAAAATTCAATAAGAGCCAGGCCAGGGGAACGACAATTAAGTATATATGCCAAGCGTCAGCAACCTCAGGATTGCCTATCAAAAGTATGCGTGTTTTTTATCTCGTAATTTCACGAAAAACCTTTGCCGAAATTCAGTCTTTTGCTCATAACTTTTGAACCACTGCACTATGGCCGAAAAACCCCAAATCGCGGCAAAAACTATTTCCCGACAAGCTAGCCTCACCAAATTTGGTATGCAGGGTTCTTGTGTCAAAATATTTGATTTGAGAAAAAATGGGCGGTCCACGCCCCCTTTTTCTAGTGGCCCGCCCATAAGGGGGATTTTCGAAAAAAAATAATGCTCACAAAACTGTATTTAATTAAAATCTTCCTTAATAATTTGAAGTGTCTGACCGAATATTCGGTAGGCAAAAAAGTACTATTCGGCCATTATCCGGCTTCGGTCACATTTTTGGACGAATATGGCCGAATACCGAATAAATGTAAAAAAAATTGTAGTCAATTGTTGAAAAACATATTCAAGTAGAAAAACACTTTTTTAGTGATAGTAATTTATTAAATATATTTTTATTTTAAGGAAATTACGTTTTTTAATAACATAAAAAAAAAAATTTTTTGAGTGTATAATTTTTTTTTTAGTGTATTTATTTTTTTTTTTTTGTTTGAGAATAAAAAGTTTTTTGAATAAAAGAAACACTATAAAATATTTTTGTAGCTTTCCACTAAGCTTTAAAGCGTTTTTAGTGTGTTTTTCAACACGTGAATTTGCGGAAAAAAACCATCCAAAATTCACGTTTTTGCTAATAACTCATTCTTTCGCACTCGTTCGCATACCATATTAATATACAATAAAACCTGAGCTTTCTACGAAGATTTACATGTATAAAACTGTTTTAACAATTGTTAACATTTTAAGTTATACTCCGCGAAAGACTATAAAACTATTCACAATTTCATAAAAAATTACCCCTAAAAAAACTCAAAAATAACTACGAAATAAAATTTTTTTCCCAAATATGTTAAGAACTCGAAAAAATACTCCCCTCGAGTATTAAAATTCATATTCACAACTTTTTTTTAAACCAAAATATATTTAAAAAAAAAAATATATAGATTTATTAAAATTTGGTTGCTTTACAACTTGCAACACGGGTTATAAAAACTGTATACATTAGCAGCTGTTTACACATCGACAGTGTTGCCAACTATCATAACTTTTTTAAATTTTTTCTTACCAATATATTGGGAATGGAACACAATCAAAAAATTTTTGAAAATCTATACTTGAAAAATTTACTTTTTGCCGCCAAAATTGAAAATTCGGCCAAAGTGCACTGGACCGATTTCACTGGATTGTAATACCAACCTGACCAGGTAAATTCCCAACATATACGCCAAACTTCAGGAGCCATCGTAAAGTCCTTCAAAAGTTAGGAGTTTTCAACTGACAGACCCTAGATCTTCTTAAAATCGATCGAGGATCATGAATATATATACTTTATGGAGTCTTAGACCAATATTTCAAGGTGTTACACACGGAATGACATACTTATATATACTCTCTATCACTAGAATGGAGGGTATAAATAAGGTCCAATAATTTTTATTCAGTGATCAAATAATTTTTCCAACAACCCGAACAAACAGTGAAATTTTTTAAGTACAGTAGAAAAAATCCACATTTTTTACCTCCAATTCTTTTAACCACCAATTTTTTGTAAACAAAGAAAAGATTTTATTGTTCATTAATTTTTGTACACATAAGTGTATAGTAATGAAATATTAAAATAATTAAAATTTTTCTTTGTTTACAAAAAATTGGTGGTCAAAAAATTTGAATTTTTCTACTGTACTTAAAAAATTTCACTGTTTGTTTGGGTTGATAGAAAAATTATTTGATTACTGTAGCAAAAGAGTACCTACTTCTCTCAAAAAATACATGTATTTTGAAAAGTAATTTTAAAAAGTGCTCTTTTACCACCAGTGCACAGGGCTGTCAGATATGGCGATTTCTCGCCAAACGTGGCGATTTTGAAATGTGTTTGGCGACGAGTTTTTCGATTTGGCGAAGTGGAGATTTACAAAACGATTGGCGATTTTGTCAAATTATTTTCTGAATATTTTCAAAAGATGAGTAGAGTCCTTTATGTCAAATTATCAAATTTTATTTACTTTTGCTGCGCTTACACAGTAAAAACTTTTTTTTAATATTTTCGACAGACTTTCTACAAGTCTGCTCGTCTAAGCGGCTCTTTATGAATTAAAAAAAAAAAAACATTTGGGAAATTTGTCCGGTGTCCAGGAGAGCCAAAAAACTATAATACGGAAATCACAAAAAAATTAATTACTTTTTTTCCAATTTTCCAATTTTGTAAACTGTTGTTGAGTAAAAATAGCGATAAGAAAATTAAGAAATATTCAAGACCGATTATGATGGATCGATTGGGGTTTTTGGATTAGTGCAGAAAACAAGCATAAATGAATTTTGAGAAATTTATTGTCTATAGACAGATTTTATAAATAATTAGAAATAATAATTTTTATATGGAGTAATTTATAAATTAACGATTGAAGTAAAAAATTACAAAAACTAAAAAATTTACTTCTGGCGATTTTTATGTATTATCCTAGGTTTTTTTTTTTTGGGCGATTTGTGATTATAAGTATTTTCTAGCCATTATTAAAAAAACAAAAAAATATTTTTTTTAAATAATTACACTGTGCTACAAAAAACACAAAATCGAATATACTTTTGAAATGAGGTAGTTAAGGTTGTAGGTCTCGTTGAAAAGATCACAAAAATGTCCATCAAACTTACCAGACACCCTCAAATTTTAAAGTTATTGTCAAAAAACGATTTTTTGGGACTTTTTTCACTAAACCACGTGTAACTTAAACATTTTTCAACCGATTTTCAATTTTTCAACTGTTTTGGATAGAGGAAGGATAGGGCTTTTTATGTGTGAGAATTGGTCTACACATATAAGAAAGATATGTATTGATTTTTTCAACAATATCAAATTTTTTTGTTATTTTTTGAAAATTTGTTTTGCCTGGGATATCTGAACGGCGCACAGTGGTCAATTTCGCGAGATAGCGGTCAAAACTCTATAACTTTTGACCGGATTGGTATTTTTTTACGCAATTTGTTTTGTTCAATAGGAGGGACTTTAAGCTACAATTTGCGTGTTCAAACGTAAAAATCGACTGATAGGAACGTAAGTAATGTGGAGTTAAAAATGCATTTTAATTTTTTGTTGAGTTTCCATGTAAAAGTTGAATATTTTGACATTTTAAATAGGTGTTTTTTTATAATTTCTTATTTTCTTCAATCGTATTTTACAACCAATACTTATTTATTATTCCTAAACTTAATTTTGGTCAGAAAATGCCAACATTTGGCCCCTGACATTTATTTAGTCTCAATATTCACAGGGGCCAAAGGTTGGTTTTTTTGGAAGAAAGCTAATTCTTGTGAGGATTAAACTGAAAAATAACACTGAAATTCCCAACAATATTAATACCATTTGGATATATTATATACAAAACACAATATCGATAAAATTTTAAGTAAACTCTTACTATTGATTTAAAGTGCACATATATTTTATTTAAATGTATTAATAAAAATTTATACTAAAATTAGAAACAAATTATAATCTTTAAACTAGTATTAATTAAACAATATTAGTAAAAATTTCTTCCAAATAGCTTTGATTTTCATTTTGCAGTAGTTGTTAAGCTTCTTCATCTAACTCTAATGAGGTTGATTTCCATTTTTGTCGAATACTGGACATATATGGGTCTGATGTGCACAACAAAATATTAATAAGATCTTCATTAGTACAATATCTGGAAATTTTTCTTGTAAGAATGAATCTGTAGTCTTTGTTCCTTTTTTCTTGCGCTTCTTCTGAGAGATCTCCAATTGGAAGCATATTGTGCTGAATTACACCGCTCTACAAATCTGAGGTTTGTCGCTGCGTTTTGGATGAAACCAAAAAAATTTGATAGGGTTTGGTGCCCCGATTCCAAAACGGTCACTCAAATTTTTCTATCACGTCACAATTTTGAGAAAATCGCGGTTAAAGTGTCAAAAAAGGCCCATTTTGACCATTTTTGAACCCTATAAAATAAAATCCTGACATGCAAATGGCTTGGTATCAAGCTCATTTGAAAGTGTGTAATTTTCTCTTTCAGACAAGATCAAATCTTCTTGAAATTAAATTTTCTAAAATGGTAAAAAAATTATTATTAACAAGTGCTTTAAATCAAAAATTTACATATGAATTTGTATGGAAATTTGCTAAAAAACACTGTGTTAATAAACTAAATATTGAAAAAATGGAAGGTTTTTTGCTAATGATTTTTTTGCCATTTTAGAAAATTAAATTTTTAGAACATTTTATCTTACCTTTAAGAGAAAATTACAGGCTTTCGAATGAGCTTGATACCAAGTCATTTGCATGTCAGGATCTTATTTTATAAACTTTTAAAAAGGGTCAAAAATGCCCTTTTTCGGCACTTTAACCGCGAATTACTCAAAATCCTGATGTGATAGACAAATTTGGGCTCCGGATTTGGAATCTGCGCAACAGACACTATCCTAATCACTAACCAGAATCCAATACGCATTTTCTTGTTGAGCTGTGTTATTTGTTCCCCATGGAACAAAATTTTGTGAACTGTGGTTGGCATATGTCTCCAAGAATATTTTTGGTTATAAAGGGTTGCTGTCTCATTAGCATACTGACCAAATTTTTTTGCATCTATCTTTTTGCTACATGCTATAACTTCTAATATGATTTGGAATCGTCGTATTAAATCATAATCTACTCCAGTTATAGAAGCTGCAGTTTCTGGATCGGAAAAAAATCTCCTTGCTGTGTTTCCATCATTAGAATTTCCTTCTCCTTGCTTTGGCTGGTCAATTATAAGGCATATTTCACGGTATTTTTCTTGAATATCTTTTTTTTTTGCTTTCTTTTTTCCAAATTTTCTTTGTTGTTTCTCACTGTTTCGCCTAACGGGCCAAATTCCAAATCGTATCCCAATTTAGGAATATGCTCCATAAAACGAATTCTAGCATGAAGAGGTGACATTCCAAATTCATAATTTGAGAATTCTATTGTCATTTTTGTCAAAATTTTGATACACCCTTCTATGTGGACTAGGTCCAAATATGGGCCAACTTCTCCTAATTTCAACAGAATTATTTTTTGGGTCAATAAGAACTCTTGTACAAAATTTCATCAAAATATATGCATAATAGCCACTTTCACATACAAATAACTTCTCAAAAAAATATGACGTGCATTTGTACCGAATATCTTACCTTGGGTCAGAAAAATTGCTGTAGCTCAAAAAGTGCAGTCCCGATGCATGGACTTGTATATATAGGAATGTAGGGGAGAGTTAGGACTACAAAATAGTAAATTTGTGTTTTGACTCAGATTGACTCACAGGAGTTGTGCTCTATGAAGTAGGAAATTTCCGAGAAATTTTACCTTTTTTAAAAAAAATATTTAAATTGTTCTGAAAACAGTAGAGCTTCAATTTTTTTACCAGTAATAGGAAATAAGTTATGTTACAACACAAAATTTGTTTCGTCTAAAAATCTTGAAAAACAAAAAAGTTATGATCATTTAAACTTTAAAAATTAACTAAAAATATCATAAATTTACTAAATTCTGAAAAAGCCCATTTTGGACCACCCTGTTCTCAGTGAAATAGTTGAAATAGAGTTCTAATTTTTTGGCTCCCGAGGTTTACTAATGTCTACTTTCATATGAGTCTAATAACTTTAAAATCAGAGAACAAAAACCAAAAGGAGTTTTGGCCGCTATCTCAAAATATTGACCACAGTGCGGCGATTTCCTGCAAAATCTTAACTTTATTTTTTTAGAAAAATTATCACAACTCTGTCAATTGTTATCCCATTTCTTCAGGATAAAGCTTATCGTATTCAGAATCAAATTTTCTTTAAAAATACTTTTATAAATATAGAGGTTGTTAAAGGAACTATAGCAGAAAAAAATCGATAAACTCGAAAAATAACAAAAAAACTAGATTTTATAGAAAAAATCAATAAATATCTTTCTTATATGTATAGACCAATTCACACACATGGAAAGCCCCATCCTTCTTCTATCAAAAACAGTTTAAAAATTTAAAATCGGTTGAAAATTTTCTGAATTACAAAAGGTTTAGTGAGAAAAGTCCCAAAAAAACGTTTTTTGACCATAACTCTAAGATTTGAGGGTGTCTGGCAAGTTTAATGGGTTTTTTTGATCTATTCGACAAGACCAACAACCTATACTATGTCACATCAGAAGTATTTTTTCACTGTAGCACAGTGTTATTTTTTTAACAAAAACTGAAACAATTTGAATTTTGGAGATTTCTGGCGATTTTTGACATCCGATTTGGAGATGAGTGAAAAAAATCTGATAACCCTGCCAGTGTCACATGGGCTGGCAAGAAAGACTCTGAATAGCACTACGAATATCAAAAAATTTCCGAAATCGGTGGAGCGGTTTTCGAGATATCGTCATTTAAAATTTGTCAAAAACTTTCCAAAATTCCGGACTTTTCCTACGTTCAAGAAAATTTTTAAAAAGAAAAATCCGAAATTTTTTTCCCACTAACTATTTCATGGAGCTTAAAACAAGATTTTATTAAAACTTAATTTGAGCCAAATCAGATCATTTTAACCCACGGCACTCTTCGATCAAATTTTAGAGATTTTTTTTTTTTTAAATTGTGTAAAAACTCAAATCTTTGATTGAAGGGCGCCATGGCACACTGTGACGACTAGAACAAGCTAGCGGGACAAAATTATTTTTTGACATATTTAAGTTCCTAAGGTCATAAGTAGGGATGAGATTTTCATGCACTAAAAAATCGAAAATATGCGCTTAAAATATGCACTAAAAAATTCAAAATATGCACTAAAAAACCTAAAAATATGCACTAAAAAATAAAATGTGTGCAATAAAAGTCTTGTTTTCATTCGAAAAACTTCTTAAAAAAGCAAAAAATAAAACCGGGCTTAAATAGTGACATTTAAAACTTTATATAAGCAAGATTGTTTAAGAAATTAGAACAATCTATAAAAAAAATAAAAAAGAAAAAAAAATTTTTTTCTTATTTTCAAAATAAATCTTTAAAATTTAAAAGTTTTTGAAACAAATAAATTTCAATTTATGTTTTTGCTAATTTATATCAAAATATGCAAAAATATGCACTTAAAATTTGGAAATATGCACAATATATGCACTTAAAACCAAAATATGCAAAAATATGCATTTTAACCAAAATATGCAAAAATATGCAAAAACAAATCGATGCCATTTTAAAGCAAATTTCTTGATTCGGAAAGATAATTTGTTAAAATCGTTTTTATACTATCGACAAAAAACATGCATTTGCATGGAAATCTCATCCCTAGTCATAAGTGTTTCCAATTTGTATATATTTATGTGACTTGTGCACCCTACGTTCGGTTTACCCTCTATATGATAGTACATGTAACAGTTAAATATTTTTTTTACATTTTTCATTTCCTAGGAGCATAAATATATCAAACTTGTATATTTCTTTATCGCATGTGCACCTTTCATTCGGCATACCCTTTATATGGATAGTGCATGTAACAGTTAATTATTTTTGTTCACATTTTACATTTCCTAAGGTCATAAATATTTCCAATTTGTATATTTTTTATCTCACATGTATACCCTACGTTTGGTATAACCACTATAAAGGAAGTGCACGTAACAATTATTGTTTTTTTGTACATTTGCTAATATTCATTTAATAGTAATAATAATTGTGCAAAATTTGTGCATGTTCCGAAATCTTTATAAAATTTTATTGCACATAAAATTAAAAATTTCAGACTAATTATATCCAAATTAATATATTTAAGAAAAATTAAAAACATAAATAAAATAATAATGATAATTATAATAAAATAATAATAATACGTATATGTATACGTATAATTGAAAAAAAAAAAAAAATACTTGACCGAATCCATAAATACTATCCATAATTCCCAAAATATTGTGAATACTAAAATTTTTTTGTAGTGTAAATTTTTTTTAGTGTATTTTTATTTTTTTTTAGTGTAAAAATTTTGGCAAATGACATGAATGGCTTTGTAAAACATATTAGTGGCCTATGAATGTCCCTTAAAGCGTGTTTAGAGGTTTTTTGAATATGCTAATTCGTGATGAAACCTATTTAAAACTTACGTTTTTAATCATAACTTCTGAACTCCAAGGCCTATATCGCTATAATTTAATACCAATATGACACTAGAAACTGGAAATATATATGCCAAGCTTCAGTAGCTTCAACCCTGTCTTTCGAAAGTTTTCGGGATTTTATTAGATATACAGACAGTCGGACGGACAACGCTCATAAAATACCTGATGTGCAAGCGTGTGCAAAGAGATATTGCCATGGTAATATAGCCTAGTATCGTACCTTTCATTTAAAAAAGAAAATAGCCATGGGACACGTGGAGACAACATTTTCCTATTCTCTTAAAGTTCAATGTAACTACAAACAAAAAATAGTTTTTTTGGGGATTTCTGAAAAATTCTTATAAAAAAAATTTTAAGCTCTGTTTAATAGAGAAAGTTAAATTCACTAGTTCCGACCCTCTTCTTAAAAATCCATTGCAAAAAAATATTGCAAAAATTCACAGGTTAAAAATACTGTGTGCATGGGTTTAAATGATCGGATTTGTTGCAAATTCATTTTAAATTAAATTTTGTCCCTGGAAAGGGTAAAGGGATTTTTTTTTTTAAATTTCTTGAAAATAGGAAAAACCGTAATTTTTCGCAAATTTCAAATTGCGATTTCTCGATAACCAATCGACCGATATTAATTTTTTTTTAAATTCATGTTCAGTGCATTAATATTAATAAATATAATGTTTCGCAATGCATTTTTATATTTATTTTTGTTCCAAAACTTTGAACGCCGGACAGCTAACTTTTTTTAGTTATACTTATTATTTTTACAGATTTAATCTGTAGCAATAACTTGAAATTAAAAAAAAAAACCGTTTGCTATTACTAACAAAATTTTTTGAGTGTACTAGTGATAGTAGTTTACTTAAAAGTTTTCCATGCTGTTTTTTTACTATCTACAAAAAAAAACCCTTCTGTCAACACTATTATAAATTATTTCTATTTATGTCTGTTTGTGTGTTGTTGGATGCGTTTGTGTTAATGAATGAGTGTCATATGAATGCTGTAATGTTGTATGCATTAGGGTGGCTTGAGTTTTGAACTTTTCTCTTTGTTCATATGCTAATAACTGGCAAAAGGAAGCAAAATATTAGCATAATTTTCAGCTTGGCACTGAAAAAATATGTTGTGAGTTTAAAAGTAATTAAACAAATGGTTAACAACAAAATTTTAGTTCAACAACGTTTTTAATTGAATCAACAATGTATATTGTTAATGTGACAATTTTTTTATTATTTTCAATTAAACGCATCAATTAAAATTTTTGTTAAAAATAGCACAAAATGCATATTGAAAACACAAACACTTTATAAACATATTTCTGTTAATATAATTTACTACAAACTTTTCAATGAATTTCATTGTTAAAGCAATGAATATAATTGAAAAAAAGAAGTCGCAATTTTGTTCATAAGTTATAAAAATCATTGTAGTATTGACAAAACCCAATGCAGGCTCAGTTTTAATTAAATGTTTAATTGTATTAACAATGACATTAATTGTATTCACAATTATTTTTTCTGTGAGTCTTGAAAAGACTTTCTCTCAGAGAGAAAGGCTACAAAAAATCGTGTTCCCCTAGTATGCATATATGTTAAATGAATATTTGTTTATTTATTTGTATGTGTATTTTATGTTTGCTTGTAGTTTTTTAAGTCTTTTTGTATGCATCAAAATAGATTTATGACATGTAGTGTTGTGTGTATGTATGTGTGCGTATTTATGTCAGTGTGTGTTCATATGCCATGTCAGTTTTTATTGCATTCAGCATCACGTAATATGTCAACATAAAATTAAATAAGTAGCAGAATGTCAAGATAAAATTATATATATTAAAAAAAAAATTTCAATTAAATCCACACAAGTAAATTTAAAATTCTCTTTTTTTTCGAAATATAAAGGACGAAATGGATTTTATTTAAAATTTATTAAAAAATTTTGTATACGAAAAATGTTTCAGATTCTGTGACAATTTTTCTGTCAGAAAAATGTCTTAGATTCTGTGAAAATTTTTCTATACGAAAAATGTTTCAGATTCTGAGACAATTTTTTAAACCAAAAATGTTTCAGATTTTAAGTAATTTTTCCTATAGCGAACGTTATTATTCAACTTTTTTAAAAAATAATATAATAAATTATGAAGGTTCTGCCTCAAGAACTTTCATATTATATATATTGCATTGAAAGAATAATTTTAAATAAAATTGCATTTTTTTTATAAAGAAAATTGTATTACAACTGGTTGTTTCGTTAACATGTTGTTTTTCTCCCTCCAAAAAAATAAAAAAATATGGTATTTAAAACTTTAAATGTGAATCTGCAGTTTCGTGTTGAATGCAAAAAAAAAACAACAATTTGTTTTGGCCAAAAATAATTTTAAACAAATATGGTAAAGACATGCTATAAACCAAAATATTAAAGAAAAAAAAAAAAACAAGTAGAAAAGTTAAATTCGACTTGGCCGAATCTATGAATACCCTCCACAATGCCCATTTTAAGTAACAGTAAATTTTCTTACGTGAAAAAAATAACAGTTTTGTGTAAAAAAATTTTTTTTTAGTAATTTTTGAAAAAAAAAAAAAAATAATTTACTAATTTTTTTTTTGAGTGTAAAATTTTTTTTGAGTGTAAAATTTTTTTCGAGTGTATTTTTTTTTTGTTTTGGTATAAAACTATTTTTGAGTGACAAAAATACGTTGCAAAATATTTTTTGACCTACCAATGTTTTTAAACAGGTTTAACGGGTTTTCAACACGTGAATTTAATGTGAGGCTAATCTGAAATTCACGGTTTTGCTAATAACTTTTGAACCACTTGACCGATTTGGGTGAAATTCAATACGAACTAGGCTGAAGGAACGAAGAATATATATGCCAAGCTTTAGCATCCTCAGAATTGCTTTTCGAATGTTATAGTGCTTTTTATCTCATAAATTCACTAAAAAGCCTGGCCGAAATTCAGTCTTTTGCTCATAACTTTTGAACCACTGGACCGATTTCGCTGGATTGCAATACCAACCTGACCAGGTAAATGCCCAACATATATGCCAAGCTTCAGGAGCCTCCGTAAAGTCTTTCAAAAGTTAGCGTGTTTTCAACAGACAGACAGACGGACGGACGGACGGACGGACGGACGGACGGACATCGCTAGATCGTCTTAAAATCGATCGAGGATCATGAATATATATACTTTATATGGTCCTGGACCAATATTTCGAGGTGTTACAAACGGAATGACAAACTTATATATACCCTCTATCACTAGAGTGGAGGGTATAAAAAGAAAACAGAAAAACAAGTACATCATGCCATCATCATTCACATCCATCCGCACCATCAATATATTTGTGGCCTTTAAATAAATAATATTAAATATGGGAAATTAAAGTTCGGCCGAACAGATCGGCTGAACAAAATGTCATATGGAAACATTTTTAGCAAATTTTTGGTGTAACAGAATTTTTTGTACAGGCGTTAAAAAACGAAGATTCTAAATATCAAATTTAAGGTCGAGGCCGAAGTTAAGCAACAATTTAAATATTAAATTTTTTATTTAGAATCATCTTCAATCTTCCCTACAAAAATTTAGTCATCACTCAAAAATATGAATTATTTTACAAAATTACCGATTTCTTATTAATAACAGTTTTATGACCGATTTATTCGGTTGGTCTCTATTAAATACACACTCACAAATACATACCGAAAATTAAACAACTATAAATTATATAAATTTGAATAATAATTTTTTTTTATGGTAAAATAAACAATTTTGTTTGCATATAATTATATTATATGTATTTAAATAAAAATTGCAATTTTCTTGTAGTTTATTTATTATTTTTTTCTGTATTTTTTTGCATATAATCATTAAAATACTTTATTATATTTGTACCAGAATTGAATTTTTATATTCTTATGATTTTCAAAGTATGAGTATTTTTTTTTCAAACCCAACAACGATTTTTAAAGGACGTTTTAAGTAATAGTTACTGGCAGAGTTGTTATTTGAAGAGAAAAAAAGGTAATTTTTCTTATAAAAGTACCTTTTTATTAAAGTACCATTTTTATGTACTTTTAAACAGGCATTTTTTGTGTGGCAAAAAAGTTTTTCTTGTAATTTTGAACGTCCTGGCATTTTTTTATTCTCCTAGGCCTAAAACTTTTGTGTTGCAAATTTTGGATTTTTGAAGACAAAAAGGTACTTTTATAACAAAAAAGGTACTTTTATAACAAAACGTACTTTTATAATAAAAGGTACTTTTATAATAAAAGGTACTTTTATAATAAAAGGTACTTTTATAATAAAAGGTACTTTTATAATAAAAGGTACTTTTATAATAAAAGGTACTTTTATAATAAAAGGTACTTTTATAATAAAAGGTATTTTTATAATAAAAGGTACTTTTATAATAAAAGGTAATATTATAATAAGAGGTACTTTTATAATAAAAGGTACTTTTATAATAAAAGGTACTTTTATAATAAAAGGTACTTTTATAATAAAAGGTAGTTTTAAAATAAAAGTTAGTTTTATAATAAAAGGTACTTTTATAATAAAAGGTATTTTTATAATAAAAGGTACTTTTATAATAAAATGTACTTTTATAATAAAAGGTACTTTTATAATAAAAGGTACTTTTATAATAAAAGGTACTTTTATAACAAAAGGTACTTTTAAAACAAAAGGTACTTTTATATTAAAAGGTAATTTTATAACAAAAGGTACTTTTATAAAAAAGGTACTGTTATTAAAAAAAAAATACTTTTATAACAAAAGGTACTTTTATAACAAAAGGTAATTTTATAACAAAAGGTGCTTTTATAACAAAAGGTAATTTTATTATAAAAGGTACTTTTATAATAAAAGGTACTTTTATAATAAAAGGTACTTTTATAATAAAAGGTAATTTTATAATAAAAGGTGCTTTTATAATAAAAGGTACTTTTATAATAAAAGGTACTTTTATAATAAAAGGTACTTTTATAATAAAAGGTACTTTTATAATAAAAGGTACTTTTATAATAAAAGGTACTTTTATAATAAAATGTACTTTTATAATAAAAGGTACTTTTATAATAAAAGGTATTTTTATAATAAAAGGTACTTTTACAACAAAAGGTACTTTTATAACAAAAGGTACTTTTATAACAAAAGATACTTTTATAACAATTTTTTTTTATAACTTCATACTTTTATAATAAACGGTACTTTTATAATAAAAGGTACTTTTATAATAAAAGGTACTTTTATAATAAAAGGTACTTTTATAATAAAAGGTACTTTTATAATAAAAGGTACTTTTATAATAAAAGGTACTTTTATAATAAAAGGTACTTTTATAATAAAAGGTACTTTTATAATAAAAGGTGCTTTTATAATAAAAGGTACTTTTATAATAAAAGGTACTTTTATAATAAAAGGTACTTTTATAATAAAAGGTACTTTTATAATAAAAGGTACTTTTATAATAAAAGGTACTTTTATAATAAAAGGTACTTTTATAATAAAAGGTACTTTTATAATAAAAGGTACTTTTATAATAAAAGGTACTTTTATAATAAAATGTACTTTTATAACAAAATTACTTTTTTAACAAAAGGTACCTTTATAACAAAACGTACTTTTATAACAAATGGTACTTTTATAACAAAAGGTACTTCTATAACAAAAGGTACTTTAAAAACAAAAGGTACTTTTATAACAAAAGGTACTTTTATAACAAAAGGTACTTTTATAACAAAAGGTACTTTTATAACAAATGACACACAAAAACAAGATATTTTATTGTTAACTAAAAATTCTGGTTTGAAAAAAATCGGACGTTATGTGAACACGCTTTTTCCGAAAAACTATACCAGAATCGGGAAAAATTATAAAAATCCAAATTTTAAAAAAATCTGATAATAAACAACAAATTTAAAGTTTTCTATGCTAAAGGTGCCCTACTTTAGGGGCCTCTGGTGGTGCCTCTATTGGATATGTGGGGTCTACCGTCCGGACTTTAGCTCGCAATTAAAACCGGTATTAATTTCATTGGCTGAAGTATTTACTGAATGGCTGAATTTTTTAAAAAAATCGGAAATAAACCACGGTGGAGCGTAGGGTATGAACAATTTTTATATTCTGAGATATTTCTTCTTTACAAAAATGATCAGATTTTAAGATATGATTTTGTATAGAAAAAATTAAGTTTCTGAGAAATTATAAGATTTTGAGTCTTATTTTTTATAAAAAAATCTCAATTTCTGAGGAATTGTTTCTCCCTTTTCAAAAACTTTTGCTGGTTTTTTTTGCATTTCATATTTTATTTACTATCCAATTCTTGGAACCACGTCATTTATGTGCATGTTTTCTATAATCATCCAGTATTTGCAACATTATGTGGTAAAGAGTCATGAAAAAAAATTTTGTGATTTAATGTATTTTTTATCTATAAATATTATTTTTTAATATATATTGTAATTTTTTCCATTATTATTTTATATATTTTTTTGTTGTAATTTGTTTTTAAGCCATTATTTATTACATTTATAATCTCTTTAATATTATGTTTGACCCAGTTTTGTTTCTTTTGTTGTAACTCTGGCATATAATTTTTTTATATATAATTTATGTCTTTCAGAGATGCTTTGTGTGAAAAATTATGCTTTTTATTGGTTTATAATGACCCAATAATAAATGCATGGAATGTATTTGTGGCACGCAAAGGATTATAAAATGAAGTCAGATTATTTTAAAGGAGGTTTTTTTTTTATCTAGTGAAGAATAAAATGAAAGTTAAGAATACCGTCAGAAAAAAAATGAAAAAAAGTCGTTAAACACAAAGTGGATAAAATGCGTTTGAAATTTGAGACTAAATGTAGTTAAACTGCATTTACCGTTTTCCTTTTCTTGATCCTGTTTCCTTTTAAAAGGACTTCAAAGTTTTAGAGGATTAAATTGTTTAAAATATTTTTTACTATTTTTAATTGTCCTAGGATGCCACTAGTGATAGCAAACGAAAGAGGAGGATTATTTAGGGGAGTAATTGTCCTATTTTATTATTTTTACATATCAGAAAAAAGGAGGTAAGTTACGTCCTTTCAAAACTTTATCCTCTAATATTATTAAAAATTTTCAATGACATATTTTGATTAAGTGTTCAAATAATTTTATTCACATCCTTTTATCCTAATATGGGGAAATAAAAATTATGGGAGAGCTTCCTCTTTCATTTGCCATCACCAGTGTAATCCTAGGGCAAATACAAATATTTTAAAAAATATTTTACAAAATGTATCCTTTAAATTTTTGCAGTCCTTTTAAAAGGAAACAGGATCACGAAATGAAAAACTGTAAATGCAGTTTTACTCCACTTGATCTCTACTTTCAGACATACATCATCCGGTTCATGTTTAATATTAGCTGTCGGACGGTGTAATGTGAGTATTTAAAATAAAATTTGAATTTTAAGTTTTTCCCTATTAACAATTTTTTAAGGTTCTAAAAATAGTATGCGTTAGACAATTTATAGACTCTGAGATGTTTTTACTATAAAAGTTTTAAGATGCTGAACAAATTTTTCTTTAAATAAAATAAAAATAATTTTAATTTCAAAATCCAGGCCTCGAGCTCAAAAATTTTATTTTTATAATTATTTGTATAAATTTTCCGATTTTTAAGTAAGTCTCAGATTCTTAGAAATTTCTAATTTTTATGCAAAACAGATTTTGGATCTTCATAATAGTACAAATCCCTTACAGATTCTCTAAAATCTGCTGAAGATCCCTTAGTAAGGATGAAAACAATAAATAATTCATTAATATAATTTTTAGGCCCCGAACTGGAATAATACTCTAATTAAGTAGAAAACATTTTAGTTCCTGCAACATGTTTCCCATAGAAACATTTTCACATTCTGCTACATTTTTTTTATTGACAAAAATTCTGAAAAGAGGTAAATAAAAGTTCTTATCCTTTTTTCTATTAAAAAATGTTTAGATTTGAAAAATATATTTAAATCAGTTTAATGTATTCATGGTGTATAATTAATATTATTTAACCTCTCATACGTTACTAATACGCCTAGTGTAAGATTTATTCATTTAGTAGGTAAGTGTGGCGTATGATTAATATTAATTATCGTTCTATTTTGAGCACTCATACGCCCACAATATTAGCACTTTTAGTGCCAGATGTAGTAGCATCTTCTTTAGTGATTTAGCAACAAAAATTTAAAAAATGGGTGCTTAATAATAATATAGCACCTTTTTTATTGATCGGAGACCCCATAAAGTATATATGGGGCATTCCATGTCAAATCGGACACTATGAACATTTTTTTTTTCAGATTTTTCCAATTTGCTTACAGTTTTTTGTACCCTTCAAAAACTTCTTCGTGGTAAATTTTAAGATTTTTTTAATACCCCGTTCAAAAGATATCGAATTTTTAAAAATTTCCTTTACTCATAACTTCTTTTACTCATAACTTTTTCAATAACGGTCCCAATTTCATTCTTTTTTTTCAAAATTTTTGTTTTTTTGCGTGCTTTAAAAAAAAATCCCAAAAAAATCTTAAAAGAGCTATAGCATCCGATTTTTAAGTTTTTAAATTTAAATCTTATTTTTGAAAATGTTTGTACTCTTCGATTTTTTTGAAATTTTTTTGTGTAAAACTTTTATTGATTCTACAAATTTTTTGCCCTGGAGGATCGTGGGATAACGATTACACTGTGCAACACCCAAAATCGGAATGGGATGAAGCAAATGAAAGATGACATTTTCCATAACAAACCCCTCAACGCTTTTTTCCAGTTAAGAGCTAGATTTTTTTTTACACGCATTTAAAGTTAGTGCACTTTTATTATAATTATAATAATAAATGCTTGAAAATTGTATTAGTGGCGAATGATTAATATTGCAATTGCCTTTAAATAACAATCATACGCAACGGTGTGTTGTGGTTTATTTGAATAGTTTGGCTATTCATTAAGTAGGTACTGGACCGATTCATACCAGTCATAGCTAAAGTAATTTTCAGCTTAAGTTTGGAAACTGGACCCTACATGTTCAATAAGGGCACAACCAGGAGCCTTTAAAGTAGGATATGTTTAGTACATACAAACTTTTAATGCTTTAAAATCACCAACTTTAAATGCGTGTAAAATAAAATCTAGCTCTGACCTAAAAAAAAGGCCTTGTGGGTTTTTTTATGGAAAACGTCAGCTTTCATTTGCTTTTGGTTTCATCCCATTCCGATTCCGTGTTATTACTATTTTTTAAATTTTTTTAAAAAAATTATTCCTACTGCTCCAATGGTGCGTTATAGAGGGGTCATTTATAAGACCGACCCCCATTAATTTTAACGTCTTAACATTTCTTTGGAACAAACTAATACCGCTTTTTTAATATGTGTTTTTTTTTTGTTTAAGGACAATCTTAGTACACATATGTTTATTTTTAAGATTGCAATACAAACTTTTTTAAGATTTCTTTGGAGGTTGCAAACACTTATCATCAATTAGCATCCCCTTTCAATCATTGTGGGGTGCTGAAATTTGGCGCAAATTGTTCGTTACGATGCCATCTATCATATTTTGAGGTACGTTTAGTTGTGCGTTATACTTGGTATTTTTCCATATGTTGATGGGCCACACTATCCTACATACATAGTCTTTGTTTCATGTTATTTACATAACTTAAATAATTTCTTTGACACGTTATCATGTTTTGGTAAACAATTTTCAATTCAACAATTTTTGAGCCCTTATAACGGGATTAAAAAATATAGGGACAAAAAATAGGTTAGTAAAATTTTTTTTTGTATAAAATTTTTAGAAAAAATATCATATCAAAATACCATATCGATTCCTGCTCCATTCCATTTCATTTCCCGTTCTATTCCATTTCGTTTCCAGTTCCGTCTCCTTCTGTTTCATTTAAGTTTTATTTTATGAAAAGTACCATTTTATAGTTTTTAGGACCATTATTTCAGAAAATATAAAAAGTACCAAAAAAACACTTTTTACGCGTGTTAAGACTCTTAGATACGAACGGAATTTACAAAAAATACTTTAGCACACTTTATTAACCCCGTTAGAAACGGAATTTTCAAAAAGTTCCTTTTTAGAATGTTTTTTCCACCGAAGGATCCTTTAGGAAATATAAAAAGTACCAAAAGAACAATTTTTTACCCCATTAAAATAGGACTTTCCGAAAAGTACTTTTTCCAGATTTTTTAAATAGGACTTTCCGAAAAGTACTTTTTCCAGATTTTTTTTTTCATTTTAAATTTTAAGCTTCTAGGAACATAATTTCAGGAACTATAAAAAGTACCAAAAGTACCAGAAACTACCAGAATGTACTTTTCACGGAAGGACATACCAAATTTCAAATATCTACACACAAAAAAATATAAAAAGATTGTGTCAGTTTTTGGTTTAATTATAACTTATAAATGTTATTGGATAACTTACATTAGTTTTTTAAAGTAAAATTTTAGGTAATTAATCAAATATTACTTTTTAGCAATGTTTCCCAACCTTTTTTACGCCACGCCCCACTTTTAAGTTAAAAAAATTGCGTTGTCCCCCCTACACTCAAGAAAAATTTGTTCATTTTTCTAATTTTTTTTCTAATAAGAAATTACTACTGGTTTAGCAAAGTTTTTGTAAAATAAGCATTTAAACTAAGTTTTTAGTAAAAATATTAAGCATTTAACAAAATTTTTGTAGTTAATTTTTCGAAAAAAAAAAAAAAAATAGTTTTTGTAGTTAATTTGACTAAAAAAATCTTGAAAATTTGCTCTTTTCCCCCCTGGAACCTTCAAATTGCCCCCCAGTGGGGCGAGAATCAAAGGCTGGGAACTAATAATAATAATAATAATTTGATCCAATGATCAGTTTTATTTATTTTTCCAATTTTTATTTACAACTCATTTTAAATAATTTTAACCTAACCGAGAACTGGTAACAATGACCGTCGTCTCGTTGTAGCGAAATCGACCAAGGGTTTTGGTGGGAATCGAACCCACGACCCCCTGTTTCATAGGCTAGCACGCTACCAACTAGCCTACAGGGGCCCCCCCTGGGAACTATTGCTTTATAGGTTGTATCATCCCATAAACGTACACAATTTTTTATTATTTTTTTTGTGTGTAAGGCCACTATTTTAGGATATATTAAAAGTACCAAAAGTACACTTTTTAATTCCGCTAAGAAGCGAAATTTTCAAAAAGTACTTTTTTCAGAATGTTTCTTTACCGAAGGATCCTGCATTATAAATTACAACTGTCTAGGATAATTTTTTTAGAAAATATAAAAAGTACCAAAAAAATTTGTTACACTGTTAAAAAACGAAATTTCAAAAAAGTACTTTTTCCAGATGTTTTTTCACCGAAATTCTAAATTATAGGTTTTTAGAACCATTATGTCAGGAAATATAAAAAGCACAAAAAAAATTTTTTTTTTATTACCATAGAAACGGAATTTTTGTACCGAAGAAACTTTATTACAAATTTTAAGTTTCTGGGATCATTTTTCAGGAAATATAAAAAACACCAAATGTTTAATTTTCCCACTGGGACATTTCTTTCAAGAAATCTAAAAAGTTACAATAGTTCACTTTTTTATTCCTTAGGAATTTTCAAAAAGTACTTTTTCCAGAATGTGTTTTTCACCAAAGGATCCTACATTCCAAATTTCAATTGGTTAGGATAAATATTTCAGGAAATATAAAATGTACAAAAAGTACAATTTGTTCACCGTTTTCGGGGTCGTACCCTTTGAAATGAAATTTCGAAGGGTTCTTTTCGGAATTTTTTTCAATGAAGGTTCCTACATTCCAAATATTAAGTTTTTTAGAATTCACATTGTATAAAATCCATTTTTTGGAAGTTGAACCTACATTCCAAATTGTAAGTCTCTAGCTTCAGTGGTTTGGGCTGGGCGGTGATGAATGAGTATGTCAGTCACGTTGCTCTTTAATATAATCAGGTTTAAAGGGTCCTTTACCGATTTGCGTTACACACGAAATGACAAAGTGTTAACCGCCAAAATAAATAAATATGATGTATTGCAAGACATATTTTTTATTTTTTAATTTTCGAAAAATTCGAAACTTTGATCGCCGGGCGAAACGGGTTTATTTAATTAAAATGCCATTTAATATGTACCACATAAGTCCTAGGCAAATAGGATATCCCGAATCTGTCATTGCCTTTAAATCAAAGTTGAAATTTATCTGGCACCACTGTTCATAAGTTGTTTATTTTTATATGGAATAACTATGGCGAATGATTAACACTAATTATTATTCCATTTAAAAACACTCATACGCCTGCATGGCTAATATAAAATCCACAAGAAAACATGTTTGTTCATTTGAACTAGATTTTGCAACCTCAATTTAAGCAATGAATACATTATAAATTTTAAATACTTCCTAGAAAATCTAGATTATTTAATTTTGCATTCTAACCTAAATTTATATAGAAAAATGTAATTGGATTTAATAAAATAATTGCAAACATTTGCTAAAATTCCCTTACACTATTATAAACCATAATCGTATAATTGTTAGTTATACAAAAACATATATAGATGTGTACTATAAATTTGCATGATAACACAGTGATACAAAATCGAACTTTCCGAGTCGGAATTGGGATAAAAACAAAAGCAAATGAAAGTTGGCATTTTACATAATAAAACACTCAAGGGTTTTTTTAGTTTAGTGCTAGGTTTTTTCTTGCACGCATTTAAAGTTGGTGATTTTAAACAATTTTTAGGGGCCCCGGTGGTGCCCTTATTCGACATGATAAGTCAAGCGTCCAAACTTGAGCTCGAAACTACGTTAGCAATAAACGGTATGAATTTCACTGCAATCGGTTCCTACTTACTAAATAGCCACATTATTAAAAATTAACCACTGTGCACCGTTGCGTATGATTGTTATTTAAAGGCTATTACAAAATTAAGTATACGCCACTTATACAGTTTAAAAGTAATTATTATTATAATAAAAGTTCAGCAACATCAAATGCACCAACATAAAAAAACTCTAGCTCTGACCTAAAAAAAGCTTTGAGGGTCTTGTTAAAGAAAATGTCCACTTCCATTTGCTTTTGGTTTCACCCCATTTCGATTTTGGTTGTTGCACTGTGTAATTGCACTTTATTATTTCTTTGAATTTAAATATTTAAAGTAAAATATAAATATTGTATTTAATCTTTAAATATATTAAATTTATATAAAAAGTTTTAAATCTTTAAAAAATAAAACAATTTCCCACGTTTAATTCGCAATCGCTATTTGGCGTAAGTGATTTTTATTGAAAGCAAAATTATGTTACACTTCATTTGCTGTTTAAATTTTTTAAGTGCAAAAAAACCAACGATAAAACCATTAAAAAAACTTTTTTTATATTTATATAATTTTTTTTTCATACTCTCGAACTATGTTAAAAAGCCAATCAATAGTTGTTAAAACAAAACTATGTTAATAATATGTAAATGAAGTTTAACGCAAATAAAAGTTTAAAACACTTAAAATTCATAATAAACAATAAGTACAAACTACTGATGAAGTTTAATGTGAAATTTTCACAGTAGAATTTGACTTAAGCGAACGAACAAATATTGTTGATAAAAAGCTTTATTCGATTTGGCCGTATCTACGAATAACCTACATAATGTTCCTAAAAATATATAAATAAAAGCTTTCATCATGAGTGAATATTAAATATAAACCAAAAAAAGCTTTACTTATTTGGCTTTTATTTACACTATTAAAATATATAAGCGTTCATCATCATCAGGGATTTTTTAATTTGAACCATAAAAAGCTTTACTTTCGAATTTTATTTAAAAATATTTAACAATTTTCAACTATTTATTTTTTATTTTATTAACTAGAAATTATGTTTTACTGCCAACTAAATCTATAATTCTGAAAGAATTGTAATTGTTAATAAATGTAGTTAAACGGTTAATCGTTGTGCGATTGAATCTTTATTCAGACTGAAAAAAGCTTGAAGGTGGACCAACTTAAATGCATGCAACATTAGATTAAAGTACGATTATAAAGAAACTAAAGTTAACAATGATGGATTATCGTATATAAAGCTTTTTGTTAATATAATTAAATATACAAATTCCTAGACAATTTTTTCTATAGAAAAATTTTAAAATTTACGATTAAGCTTTTGACTCCAAGAAGATCCAAGTTGAAGCTTTTGGCAATAATGTCTGGTATTAAGTTTATGTCGGTACAAATTTCTACGATTAAGCTTAAAGCTATTAACAATAACAATTATGCTTGATTGAAGAAATTTAATTAGTGTTAAAATTTTATTAAAAATCTCATTAATTTAAATTATGTTTATAAAGAACTTTATAGTTAAGCTTTCGAAGTTAAGTCTAAAGTACACTATGATGAATTATTGTTTAAAAAGCTTTTGTTTAGATTATATAATTTTATATACAAAGCTTTTGTAAAGTCTGAAAGTAAATATACTAAAATAATTTTTTTGCATAGAAAAATTCTTAAATTTACGATTAAGCTTTTGACTACAAAAAAATCCGTGTTAAAGCTTTTGCTAAAACAAAAAACCTACGATTTTTTCTTGCGACAATTTCTGGTATTAGGCTTATTTTAGTTTAAATATCTACGATTATGATTGACGCTTTTATCCAAAAATTATTTATGAGCAAGCTTTATGCTTTTGACAGGGAAAATTTTGAGGAAAAATGTTAATGTTGAAATTTAAAACACTATGGAAATTTAGATTCTAAAAAAACAAACTAATTTAAAGAACTTTATAGTTAAACTTTCGAAGTTAAGTCTAAAGTAAACTATAATGAATTATTGCACATAAAGCTTTTATTTAAATTATATTATTTCTAATACACAAAGCTTTTATAAATTCTCAAAGTAAATATAGAAAAATATCTGAGCTTCCGAGGCATCTTTCGTATAGAAAAATTCTGAAATTAACGATAAAGCTTTTGACTACAAAATGATCTGGTTTGAAGCTTTTGACAAAAAAATCTTTAATTTTTCGCAAAAATATCTAGTATTAAGTTTATGTCTGTACAAATAACTACGATTAAGCTTGAAGCTTTAAAAAATAAAATTATTTATGAGCAAGCTTGAAGCTTTTGGCAGAAAAAAGGGCTTACGACTAATGTTAATGTTAAAAATATTAGAAAAAGTATAAAACTTTCAGATTCTATTGTTCGTATAGAAAAATTCTCAGGTTCTGGTATTTTTGTTTCGTATAAAAAAATGTTTAGATTTTAAGACTTTTTCCTAATGAAAAATTCTTAAATTCAGAGTCTTTTCTAATTTTTTTACTAGAAGATTAAAAGTTTAAAGCATTTTTGCGATTAACCTTGGTTTGGGTCCAACTTTTATAAAAAATCTCATAAATTGAAATTACGATTATAAAGAACTTTGAATATGAGCTTTCAAAATTATGTCTTACGATATACATGATGAATTATTGCACATTAAGCTTTTATTTAAATTATATAATTTTACATACAAACTTTTATTAAGTCTAAAAGTAAAATCGATTTAGCTTTATTTTAAAGTTTTGATTTACATATGAGCTGAAAGTATGAAAGTTAAAACGATGGAGCTTTATGTGAAAGCTTTTATTTAGATTATGTTTTTTTTTAAAACAAAGCTTTTATAAAGTCTGATATTACAAACAAAGCTTTTATAAAGTATGAAGCTAGATTTTAAGGTCTGATATAGTCAACGAGCTTTCTTTTAAAGTTTTTATTAATATATATTATAATTATCTACGGTGGTGTTTTATTTAAAAGCTTTTACTGTGATTAGGTTTTACATAAAAAGCATTTATAATGTCAGAAAGTACGTTCAATCGATTTTTATTATTAAGTTTTATCTGGATTATTTAAAATTACAAACAAAGCATTTATAAAGGTTTGAAGAACCTAAGTTTTTGTACGGTTATGCATGATTAAAGAAATCTAATTAAGATCCAACTTTTTTAATAATTTCATAATTTAAATTACGATTATAAAGAGATTTTTAGTAAAGCTTTCAAAATTATGTCTAAATATATCTTAAAGCTTTTATTTAGACTATATAATTTTACATACAAAACTTATTAAGTCATAAAGTAAATTAAAGGGTGTTTTATTTTAAAGCTTTTATTTAGATTGTGTACTTTTACATAAAAGCCTTTACAAAATCTGAAAGTAAATACGACGAAGTTTTATTTTACAGCTTTTATTTAAATTATGTAATTTGTAATACAAAGCTTTAATAAATTCTGAAAATAAATACGATAGAGACTTATTTTAAAGCTTTTATTAGCATTATGTAATTTTACGAACAAAGTTTTTATAAAAGCTGGTATTATCTTTCTTATAAAGTTTTTATTAGTATTAGGTTTATCAAAGATGGCGCTTTATTAAAAAACTTTTTCTTAGAAAATATTTCACATACAAAGCATTTAGAATGTCAGAAAGTCTCTGCAATCGATTTTTATTAAGCTTTTATATGGATTTCATACATTTTCAAACAACGCTTTCATAAATCTTGGAATAATCTAAGTTCAAAGTTTTTTACGATTATTCTTGATTGGAGAACTCTAATTAGGTTCAAACCTTTATTAAAAATCTCGTAAATTTAAATAACGATTATGAAGAACTTTTAGATGAGCTTTCAAAATTATGTTTAAATATATCTTAAAGCTTTTCTAAATAAAAGCTTAACTAAAACTACATAATTTTACATACAAAGCTTTTATTAAGTTCTTAAAGTAAACTCAAGGAGCTTTATTTTAAAGCTTTTTTTTAGATTGTGTACTTTTACATACAACCCTTTACAAAATCTGAAAGTAAATACGACGAAGTTTTATTTTACGGCTTTTATTTATATTAAGTAAAATTGAAATACAAAGGTTTTATAAAGGCGTTGGAGCTTGACTTTAAAGCTTTTTTAGCATTATGTAATTTTGAAAACAAAGCTCTTATAAAGTTTGAAATTGTTTACGATACAGCTTTCTCACAAAATGTTTACTAAAATTTGATTAGTCTATGATGGAGCTTTATTAAAAAGCTTTTACTTAGATAAGGTTTAACAAACAAAGCATTTATAATGTCTCTAATTATTTACAATCAAAGCATTCATTCGGCTTGGAAGAATCTAAGTTTTAAGGTTTTTTTACGATTATGCTTGATTGGGGAAATCTAATTAGGGTTTGAACTTTAATTAAAAATCTCATGAATTTTAATTTTATAAAGATTATAAAGACCTTTATAGTTGCACTTTCAAAATATGTCTAAAGATCTATATCAGCGGTTACCAACCTATGGTACGCGTACCACTAGGGGGTACGCAAAACAGCCCGCGAGGGTACGCGAAATTTTTTTGAAAGATATGAGTTTTACCTCTTAAACAAAACAATAAGATTGAGAATCCAAAACCATTACTGCAAAATTAAAAAAAAATAAAAAAAATGTTTAAAACTAATTTGTTAAAATTATCGTAAATTCAGATCGGTCCACACGCCGTTTAAGAATTTCGTATTTTTAACGGTTTTGGAATCCTTGTTTTTTAGCAAAAAAAAAAACTTGTTAGGGGGTACGCGGCTGATAAAATTTAAAATAAGGGGTACGCGAACCAAAAAGGTTGGTAACCGCTGATCTATATGATAAAATTTTACACATGAAGCTTTTGTTTAGATTTTATAATTTTACATATTAAATCTGAAATTTAATACTATAGAGCTTTATTTAAATGCTTTTATTTAGATTGTGTACTATTACATACTAGCCTTTGTAAAGTTTGAAGTAAAAACGATGAAGGTTTATTTTAAAGCTATTATTTAAATTCTGTAATTTGAAATACAAAGCTTTTTAAACTGTAAAAGTAAATATGATGATTTATTTTAAAGCTTTTATTTGGATTATGCAATTTTGCGAACAAAGCTCTTATGAAGTCTGAAATTGTCTACAGCAGAGCTTTCTTATAAAGTTTTTATTAAAATTATATTTAAGTAGAAGCTTTTTAATAAAAAGTACCTTAAATGTATAATAGAAAAAAGCTTTATCGGGATTAAAGCTTTTATCGGGATTATGTTTATTTAAAAAAAAAGCTTTCATAGAGCGTGAAGGAATCAGCGATGGATATTTTTTGTATAAATATTGTACTTAAATTGTGTTGTTTTAACTAAGATAGCTTAGAATGGAGCTTTTGTTTTTGTATCAAAGACTTTTGTGTTGCCTTAATTAAACTTAACGACTGTTATAAATAAATTTCGTTTTTTAAAATCCCCTCTATTGTCTACTCAACTTAACTTTAATTGTTCTCTACTTAAGTTTTTTTTTAAATATTCTAAAAATTGTATTTTTATTTAACATAAATCTCTTAATTCATTACACTTACCTCTCCATCCTTTTCCTTGGCCGCACGACTTAAACGATAACAACGATCTACACCTATTGTACATATTGAGGGATTACACTGTGTCAAATAACGACCACTGCCACAACCCACATCACAGACCACTGAACCGGCTTCTAAATTACTAAGAAATTGAGCAACACGCGGTCGTAATGACCCAGTTGGCTCTTCACAATGCTCATAGACATCATGGACATAGGCACGTTCTAATGCAGCCGAACGGCCATTGGCATCATTGGACGATGATGATGATGAAGCGGCCTTTTTAGGTGATGCCGTTGCTGTTGTTGCTGTACAATTTGCTGTTGTTGTTGTCGTTGTAGATGAATGATTGGGTTTGGTTAAAGTTGAAGAAGTTAAAGATGCTGATGTGTAGGTGGGTGATATATTACATGATGATGTTGCAACTGCCCCACTGCTAGATGTTATTGTTGAGTGATTGGGTAATTGTAAGGTTTGTTTCGGTATAGTACCCGTTGTGGAGGAATAAGAGTATTGTGTAGGATTTGTTGTGGCTGCTAATGTGCTGCTGATGTTAGTGGGCGATAAAGAGGCAGTTGGTGATATTATAGTAGGAGTTAAATTTATATGTAAAAAATTTGAAGCAATATTGCCATTTGCTGCTGTCGTTGTTGCTACTCCGTTTGTAGCAGCAGAGGAAGCTGTTGCAGCACTCGTAACTCCTGAGGGTGTTGTGTTGCTAGATAATTGTTTAGTCATTGGATTGTTGGTAAATTTTGTAGACGTGGTTGTTGTTGTTGTTGCAATAGCTGAGGAAGAATTTCCAAAGGCGTTGGTTGCGTTAGTATAACAGGAAGTGGTTGATGTTGAAGAAAGTTGACAGTTGTTAGATGTATAGAATTGTTTATAGTCGGAGTTAAGAATGAAATTTTCATCTAAAAAAAAAAAGAAATTAAAATAATAATAAAGTATTAAATAATTTATTGTACAATTAAGAAAGTAGAGCAGCATAAGTTATTTATAAAAAGAGACGTACATACATAAAAATATAATAATAGTTGAATTTGTGGTTGTTATTCAAATATTTTGATTACATAAAGGGAAGTTGGCGAATGAAGATTTATGAAACAAAATTTTCACTGAGAACTCAAAAAAATCAGTTAAGTTTACCCACAGGTGACGATGAAGCTTTAAGCTTTTTACAATTAAAATATTAAAGCTTTTGACTATAATGAAGTTTTTGGCTATAAAAAGATATAAGCATAAAATTGTAACTATTACAATATTAATGGTTAAGCATCAAGCTTTTGAAGAAGATTTAGCTTACAGCTATACAAAAATTATCGATAAATCTTTATTTTTTGGATTAAACAAATATAGGTTAAAACCAATTGCAGTAAAAAATGTACGATTAAGCTTTAAGCTTTTGATTATACAAATATTTACAATTAAGCTCTTAACTAGAAAGTTATAAGACTTAACTTTTAACTTTTGAATATTTATCTGAAAGCTTTTGACTAAGAAATATGTACGAGTAGCATTTATATACGTGTACTTTTGACAGTAAAAAAACTAAAGAGAAAACTTTAATCTTTTGACTATAAAAACATGATTAACTCTTTCACTACCAAATATTTGGTTAAGATTTTTACTAATTTTTAAGGTGAAAGATAAATCTTTATTTAATTTTATTTAAAACTTTAACTAAGCTTTAAGCTCATAACAGTATCTACGATTATGTTTAAAGCTTTAACTATACAAATCAAAGAATTCAGCTTTTAGTTTCAGATACTTTTGACTATATATATATATACTATAAAACTTTAAGCTTACGATAGTTAACATCTACAATTAAGCTTAAACTGTTATTTTTTTTTTAAATCTGTTTTTAACATGTTTTTATTGGTTATTTGGCGATCGTGATCTTCCTACGATTTTAAAATTTTCGACTTCTAATTCTCAAGGGGAGTGGAGTCGAATATGTATTAATATTTTAGGTTAAACATTAGCGATTTGTCCTATAAATCCCCTTTTTAGGGTTTTATATTTGCTAAATAATTTTGACAATGGTCTTGTAAAAGTCTTGTAAAAATTTCTTGAAAATATTATATAAGAATGTCACAATTTTAATTAGTAAAGGAAATAATGACCTCGAGCTAGAATAAACCTATTTAAAAATATAATATATTAAAGGTTGAATAAACCAATTTTTATATATTAATAAAAATTAATCAGAATTTTAACTTTTTAGAAATGTTGACGATTTTGCATTAAGCCTTTGATTACACCGCTCAACACTCATTTTACGGTTTGAATTCTGGTGATCAATTTTAGTAGACTTTGAACTCCTGATTCCAAATCTGTTCTCCAAATTTTTCCATCACGTCCAGATTTTTAGTTATTCACTGTTGAAAATGCGAAAAATTACGATTTTTGCATTATTTGAAAGCTTGCACAGGAGCCATTCAATGGAATACAAATCTGGTATGAAGCGCAAAAGTACAATTTGTCTATGGTTTCCAACATAGAAAACAATTTTTGCGTTTGGTTTACCCTTGCGTTTTAAAATGATACTGTTAAAATTACAATTTTTGTAAAAAAGGTAAGGTTATTTTTTGATATTTTTTAAAGAAAAACTAAAAAAAAATAAAAATGGTTCCTTTTTTAATTTTTTTCACAGTTTTTTTTTTTAAAAAACATAATAATGCAACAACTTCAAATTTTTTTGATCATATATTTGAGATCATAGTTCAATTCTACTCTAACGCTTTATACCAGATTTTTATTCCACCCAGTGGCTGCTGTGCAAGCTTTCAAAAAATGCAAAAATCGCGTTTTTTCGCATTTTCAACCGCGAGTAATTAAAATTCTAGACGTGATGGAAAAATTTTGAGCACAGATTTAGAATCAGCGAGTCAAAATCTTTAAAAATTTTGTATCAAACTTCAAACCGGAGTCAAAAACCTTCGATTTTTTGAGCGGTGTAATTATTACTAATTACTATACTCATTACTAGTAATGCTAAAATTTGCTGGGTATAAGCTTCAAGCTTTTTATTATTGCAATATTAACGGTTTACCTTTAAGTTTTTGATAACGATTTAGCTTTTAGCTATACAGAGATAAATCTTTTTATTTTAGATTGAACAAATCTAGCTTAAAGCTCATGTCAGTAAAAAGATCTATGATTAACAAAAGGAGAGAAAGAAAACAAAGATTTTCATCCTAACTAAAGCAGATGGAGCAAAAGAAGGCATATCTGGTGATCTGTACCAAAAATCTATCTTTGCAATTTAAACCTTAAGCTTTGCAATTCAAACCTTAATTAAAAAAAATCTTTGCAATTTTAATTTTTACTAAAGGAGATAGAGAAAAAATACCCAAATTAGATTTTCACCTTAATGGAGTTAGATCAAAAATAGATATATCTTGTGATCACCATTAAAAATTATTTTTTCACAGTAGTGGTAGTTTTTATAACACGAATGAATGACACAGGCGAATGAAAATTGTACATGTGTTTACACTCAAAAAAATAAAACTGTAAAGTTAACAAAATTTTTTTTGTTAACTCGAGTTTACTGGCTTTTTAGCAAATTTTTAGTTAAAATCAGCGTTTTAACTACTTTTTTTAGTTAAGTTCAATTTACAAAAATACTAGTTTTGTACAAATTTTGAATTAATATTTTTTGTTGACTTTAAAACTGTGTTTACGAATTTTTACTAATTAATTTGCTGATTTTTTTGTAACATTTTTGTCAAGTGAAAAATTTTAAACATTTCTTGTGTAGCCTCCTATGCAAATCTCATAAGTCCTACTTAAGCTTAACTTAATGCAGTGAAAACAATAAGAAAAAATAAGTGAAGTGTTAGTGTTTAAAACCAATATTTAACAAACTTAAAATTTTTTACAAAATGTTTAGCTGAATTCAACTAATAAAAAATGTTACGAAATTTTCAGCTGAATTTTTAGTTAAAATTACGGTGTTTTTGCTACATTCATTCTACGAAAAGTTAACTAAATATTTTTTGTTGAATTAACTAGAAATTTAGTAGGTTCAAAATCAGGTGTTTTTTTAGTTAAATTTAACTAAATTTTTTGCTAACTTTACAGTTTATTTTTTTTGAGTGTAGTATTGTTACACTGAAAAAAAAACCTTGTCAAATTACTACAATCAAAAAAATAAAACTGTAAAGTTAACAAAAAATTTAGTTAAATTTAACTAAAAAAACACCTGATTTTGAACCTACTAAATTTCTAGTTAATTTAACTAAAAATATTTAGTTAACTTTTCGTAGAATGAATGTAGCAAAAAAAACGTAACTTTAACTAAAATTTCAGCTGAAAATTTCGTAATATTTTTATGTATGTATTAATAAAAAATTAGTTAAATTCAGCTAAACTTTTTGTAAAAAATTGTAAGTTTGTTAAATATTGATTTTATACACTAACACTTCACTTATTTTTTTCTTTTTTTTCACAGCATTAAGTTCAGCTTAAGTAGAACTTATGAGATTTGCATAGGAGGCTACACCAGAAATTTCTAACATTTTTTCACTCGACAAATATTTTACGAGAAATCAGCAAATTAATTAATAAAAAATTCGTAAACATAGTTTTAAAGTCAACAAAAAAAATTAATTCAAAATTTGTACAAAACTAGTATTTTCGTAAATTAAACTTAACTAAAAAAAGTAGTTAAAACGCTGATTTTAACTAAAAATTTGCTAAAAAGCCAGTAAATTCGAGTAAACAAAAAAAAAATTGTTAACTTTACAGTTTTATTTTTTTGAGTGTAGAAAAGGTCTCGTAATCCAATTTTACCAATATTTGACAGTTTTCATTGTTTTCTAACAACAAATTTTCGATCGAAATTTAAATTTTTTTGTAATTTTACATTTTTTTTGTTATTGTAAAATTTTCCAAGGTTTTTTTTACAAAAATACAAGAAGCTTGTAAAATTACAAAAAGCTCGTAGTTTTTACTGGGGATTCTTGTCAAATAGGAGGTAACAAAAAATAAAAAAAAAAACAAGTTTTTCTTGTCATTTTACAAGGCTTTTTTTTGAGTGTACAAAATCAAAACACATTTCTCTTTCTCTAACGTTCATTTTACGAAAAAACTGTTAAAGATAAAAAGAAAATATAGCCAAATCTGGTAATCACCATCAAAAATGGTTCTTTGCAATTCAAACCTTAACTAAAAGAGATAGAGCGATAATAGACGAATCTGCATGTAGTTGAAACATATCAATGCATGCAGTTTAAAGCTTAAATAAAGAAGATACAGCGAAAATAGCCAAATCTGGTGAACACCAACTATAACCGGATTTCCACTTTAACTAACGGAGATGGAGCAAAAATGGAAAAATCTGGTGATTGCCATAAAAAAATTTGATTTTATCTTAATTTAAGGAGACTAACAAGGAAGGTCTTTCATAGGACACCCACTGATTGTCCTGAAACTTTAATATGAGAATGAGGGGGAAAAAATAAGAGTTACCTGATATTTTTAGGTGTCCAATATCAAATTTAAAAATGGTTGATACCTTATGAAAAATTAAGGGCTTTCGGGAAAATCCGTATAAAATCCTAAGTAACAGGAATTTTGCCAAACGAAAAAATACGAGTCAGCTTAATTTTGATAGAGATTATTTTATATATTTGGCGGTCGTACGTATATACATCTCCATATAAACTACCCCAACGACTATACATTTTTGACAATAACGAACCTAACGAAGCCGAATTTGGACACGACCGATACACCATTGGATAGGTCTTCGAAAAACCTTTCGACCTGTATAAAATATTCATATAGCTATAAAAAAACAGGTAACTCTTATTTTGCTCCCGTCTTTGCTATATGCAAGTTTCAGGACAATCGGCTGGTGCCCTGCGAAAGACCTTCCTTGTAAGTATAAATAGATAAATATGGTGATCACTTTCGAAAATCTTTCTTTAAATTTAAAGGAGATAAATTAAATTATCCAACTAAAATTTCACCATAACTTAGGGAATTAAAACAAAAATAACCAAATCTGGTTGTCACTATCAAAAATCTGACTTTGCAATTTAAACCTTAACTAAAGGAGATAAAGCGAAAATAGCCAAATCAGATTTTCACTTATTAACATAAAAAAGTGTATGTATAAATGTATAAGATTTAACTTTTGATTATAAATATAATGACGGTAAAGCTTTAAGCTCATGGCACTTATTACTAAAATTAAGGTAGAAGCTTTGGACTATGGAAATATATACAAGACACCTTTTGATCATCAAAAATTGTATCTACGAGTTAAGTTTTGACAGTAAACAAATAAACGAGAAAGCTTTGAGCTTTTGACTATAAAAACATCTAATATTAAGCTTTTGATTATTGAAGCAATGAGTTTTTGACACTAAAATTTACTGTTAAGCTTTTGACAAAGAAAAATTTTACGAAATATTAATTTTAAACAAAAATTCTTAGCGACATTTTTTTTAAACAAATTTTCTTAATTTTGTCAAAATTATTTTACGGATGTCTGTATTAAAATTAAGCTTTTGACTAAAATATCAACTACAAAATTTTTTTTTAAATAAAAATATCTAGGATTAATTTCATGTCATTAAAAATAATATCTACGATTAAGCTTTAAGCTTTCAATAATAAAATTATTTTTGAGCAGGTTTTAAGCTTTTGATAGAAAAGAGGTAAACAAGTATAAAAGTTAAATTCGACTTGGCCAAATCTATGAATACCCTCCAAAATGCCCTTTTTAAAGGATAGTACATTTTTTAATGTGAAAAAAATTAACAATTTTGATCAGAAATATTTAATTTTGAGTAAAAAACATTTTTTTTTTTATTTTTGTAAAAAAAAAATAATTTACAAATTCTTTTTTGGGTGTAAAATTTTTTTCGAGTGTAATTTTTTTTTTTAGTGTAAAAATATTTCTGAGTGACAAAAATACTCTGTAAAGTAATTTTGTGGCTTATCATTGTTTTTAAAGCTTTTTTTTTAAACTCGGGTTTTTCTACACGTGAATTTTAGGTGATGTTAGTCGGAAATTCAGGGTTTTGCTTATAACTTTTGAACCACTCGAACGATTTGGCTGATTTAAAACGAACCGGGCCAGGGGAACGACAAATATATATACTACACTTCAGCACCCTCAGAATCGTCGTTCGACAGTTATCGTGTGTTTTATCTGGTAAACTCGCGAAAAACCCTTGCCGATATTCACGCTTTTGCTTATAACTTTTGATCCACTGGACCGACAGCCACCAAAAATACTAATAATTTGGTGGCTGTGTGGTCTAAGGTGACGCCCAGAATGTGTTCATAATGGTATAAATATGACAGAATACCATCAGTGGTTCGATTTCAGATTAGCGTATAGATGTCAATAAAAAATTCACATACAGTGGGCGACAATACATTGGAAACTTTTTTATAGTAGATGAAACTTGTTAAAGACAAAGTTAACAAAAAGTTTAAAAAAAACGTTATGTAGGCAATATATCAAGCTTTAATTTAAGCTTAATAGCGTCCAGATTGGGTAAATAATGAATGTGTTACGAGGGTCGATGTGGAAAATGAAATAAGTTATAGACATTTTTCAGAACATTTTTAAAAAATATTTTTGAGTCGATTTTTTCCAAGTAAAAACAGTAGATATTTAAAAAAAAGGTCCAGTAGTTTTTATTCAGTGATCAATTAGTTTTTTCAACAAAAAGATTCTGAGGCATTTAAGATGTTTAAAAAGCTTTTAACTAGAAAAATCTACAATGAAGTTTTTTTTTGTAAAAATATCTGGGATTAAGCTAATATCGGCACAAATATATACGACTAAGCTTAAAGCTTTTTATTGGTACAAATATCCACGATTAAGATTAAAGCTTTTTATAAAGAAAAAATATGCTACGAGCAAGCTTTAAGCTTTTGATAAGTAAAATGTTAACGATTATTTAATGCTAAAGCTAAGTAAGTTGTTCACCGGTGAAAAAAAATGTTTCGAAACATCAATTAATTTGTAGCGAAAATTCGACAGTCATATGTTTGGTTATGGTTTGCGCGTCAGAATACATAAAATAACTTTAAATAATATTTTTTGGTGAGTTATGTGATATTATTAATGTTTACAGTCCCAAACACTTATAATTACTTCATTTTACATCTGAATGTTAAATTTCACTGCTTTTTAAATGGTCTGTACAATTTAACAAGTAGAAAAGTTAAATTCGACTTGGCCGAATCTATGAATACCCTCCACAATGGCCATTTTAAGTGATAGTAAATTTTCTAACGTGAAAAAAATAACAGTTATGATGAGAAATATTTTATTTTGTGTAAAAAATTTTTTTTTTAGTAATTTTGAAAAAAAAAAAAAAAATACTAATTTTTTTTTTTGAGTGTAAAATTTTTTCGAATTTTACATTCAAAAAAAATTTACTAATTTTTTTTTTTTGAGTGTAAAATTTTTTCGAATTTTACATTAAAAAAAATTTACTAATTTTTTTTTGAGTGTAAAATTTTTTTGAGTGTAAAATTTTTTTCGAGTGTATTTTTTTTTGTTTTGGTATAAAAATATTTTTGAGTGACAAAAATACGTTTTAAAATATTTTTGTGACTTACCAATGGTTTTAAAACAGGTTTAACGGGTTTTCACCACGTGAATTTAAGGTGAAGCTAATCTGATATTCACGGTTTTGCTAATAACTTTTGAACCACTGGACCGATTTGGGTGAAAATCAATACGAACTAGGCTGGAGGAACGAAAAATATATATGCCAAGCTTCAGCATCCTCAGAATTGACTTTCGAAAGTTATAGTGCTTTTTATCTCATAAATTCACGAAAAACCCATGCCGAAATTCAGTCTTTTGCTCATAACTTTTGAACCACTGGACCGATTTCGCTGGTTTGCAATACCAACCTGACCAGGTAAATGCCCAACATATATGCCAAACTTCAGGAGCCTCCGTAAAGTCTTTCAAAAGTTAGCGTGTTTTCAACAGACAGACGGACGGATGGACGGACATCGCTAGATTGTCTTAAAATCGATCGAGGATCATGAATATATATACTTTATGGGGTCCTATACCAATATTTCGAGGTGTTACAAACGGAATGACAAACTTATATATACCCTCTATCACTAGAGTGGAGGGTATAAAAAATGTTGCTATAGTGTTGATGCGTATTGATGCAACATATACCGGGTTATTTTGCCGGTTTTTCACCAGTGAACAGAATACCTCTTCAGCGAAATTACGCTTTTGTAAAGCCAGTGTGAAATTTATGTTTTTTTATATGGAGTTTGACAGATTTTCACGTGAAAACCGAGCAACTTACCCACCTTAAAAGAAAAAAAATCTATAGTAATATTTTCAGATTTTGTGAGAAATTTTTGCATAGAAAAATTCTCAGATTCTGAGACACTTTTCTCAAAGAAAAGTTCTCAGATTTTAAGAAACTTTTCTATAGGAAATTTCTTAGACTCTGAGACATTTTTCGTATAGAAAAATTCTCAAATTCTGAAAAAAAATTTATTCGCTTACCTTCCCTTTACTCCCTGGTGTCACCCTCTGATCATCCTGAAATTTGGATATGTTGTTAAGAACGAAAATTAATTCGACACGTATTTTTTTTTTGAGCGGCCCAAACTCATTTTTAGGGTGGGTCGATTTGTATGGGGGAAAATAGACCTTTTTCAGTTTTTTACAATTTACGCCTATTTAAACAAAATTAATATAGGCATGTGTGGTATCAGATTAAAGGTATTAAAAATACCTATCTCGTGGTGCTAACAACGGGCCGAAGAAATTAATATTTTTCGACTTATTAACAAAAATGTGCTAAAATTTTGGTATTTTACTCAATACGACGAAAAGTTGTGCATGTTTGGACACGTTCTTAGCACACGTAGATAGGTTTTCCAAAGACCTTTCATTTGGTATGTAACATGACTAGGTTTCTTTGCATAATATGGGAGATAAACGAAAAAAACTGAAAAATGGCCTTGTCTTCCCCCCTCATTTTTACCACCTAAATATGAATTTGGGCCGCAAAAAAAAAATATGTGTCCCTTTATTTTTTCTGCTCTACAAAATAAAACCAATTCCATAAAGATCCGCGGGTGACACTAGGGAGACTTCCCTTGTTAGTCTATTAAACTGTCAAACTGACAAAAAAACCCAAAAAAGCTTCGTAAACCCGTGGGTTTGGGGTTTTTTTTTCTTATGAAATAAAAATAAAACTACGTCAGTTCTATATTTATATAAATGAAATAGAAACTCTCATACGTTATACGCATACTTACTCGTATTGCATAGACAACAAAAAAACAAACTCGAACTCAAACACACACACATACTTAAATATGTATCCATACAAATAAAATCATTTGTTTTTCTTTGTTATCATTATCGTGTGTTTGTTGTTATTGTTGCTGAAACACCTCCCGAGTCCATTTTTTGTTTGTTGTATCAGTAGAGTAAAAACTCTACTAAAACTGTACGTAACCCCATTTAACCTCATATTAAAAAAAAGTATATCTTTGTTGTTGTCTATGTGTATATTTGTGATTTTTAACGAAATATTTTTTTGTTGTTTCCTTCTCCTCCTCCCCCACCCCCCACAAAATAAGAGAGCTTTTTTTACATGCAAACATATTACAGTACTCAAGTAGATATTTTTGGTTGTCGTTTGATTTTTTCCTTTTTCTTCTTTAATTTGGTTATTCGTATTTTTTTGTTTTTTTGTTTTTGCTGTGTATGTTCAATTTTTGACATGTGACTTATTGTTGGTAACAGCCTGTGCAAGACAAAGTGGCCAAAAAAACGTTTTTATTTTTATATTTTTTCTATATTTTAGTTTTTCTCTTTTTTTTTTTAGTTCACTATAGATATGGGTTGATGGGTTCTATATTTCTTTTTTTATAACGGTTTTCTGTGTAAGTATGTGTGTCAACAAATTTAGGGAAAAATAACAAAAAAATTGGAATATAAAAATATTTGTTTGTAATATTAAAATGTGAATGAATAGATTTTGTAGACACAATGAAAAAAAAAAAAATAAGAAAAAATCAAAAATGTTTTGTAAGTGTAGAAAATACTTAAATATTTAGAAAAATAACTGATTGACTTTTTATTTAGTTTTGAATGGTTTTGTTGAATGATTTTATTTTTGTTTAATGAATGAATTTGGCAGACTCGAAATACCCTGTGTTTTCTTTTTTTATTTATTAAGCTAATTTCCATCTGATTACGGATAGGGGGTAGGTATGGTCTGAAAAAATATTGGGGGTCAAAAAATATTGGGGTTCGGTTATACATTTGACGCCTCTAGCGAAACCTTTAGGACAGTTAGAGCCGGGCACTGTGTGAGGTCTTCATTTCAAGGGTACAAAACACATTACAAAAGAAATATTTTTTTATATCATATTCATTAGAGTGTCCCTTATTTTGGAAATGTTGGAAATGTTGAGACGGCACCAGCTAATTTTTTTCCATTTGACTTAAAAACAAGTAGAAAAGTGAAATTCGACTTGGCCGAATCTATGAATACCCTCCACAATGCCCATTTTAAGTGATAGTAAATTTTCTAGCGTTAAAAAAATAATAGTTTTAATAGAAATATATTATTTTGTGTAAAAATTTTTTTTTTAGTAATTAAAAAAAAAAAAAAAAAATTTACTAATTTTTTTTGAGTGTAAAATTTTTTTCGAGTGTATTTTTTGTTTTTTTTGTTTTGGTATAAAAATATTTTTGAGTGACAAAAATACATTGTAAAATATTTTTGTGACTTAACAATGTATTTAAAACAAGTTAAACGGGTTTTCAACACGTGAATCTGAAATTCACGGTTTTGCTAATAACTTTTGAACCACTGGACCGATTTGGCTGAAATTCAATACGAACGAGGTTGGAGGAACGCAAAATATATATGCCAAGCTTCAGCATCCTCAGAATTGCTTTTCGAAAGTTATAGTGCTTTTTATCTCAAAAATTCACGAAAAACCCTTGCCGAAATTCAGTTTTTTGCTCATAGCCTTTGAACCACTGCACAGTGGCCGAAATGGCCCATCTAGCGGCGCTTAATTCGGAAATGTAAAATAATAAAGACTAATGCTTATTTGCGATTATAAAATTTAAAAAGAATTAATTTTTAAACAATATTTATTTATTTTTATGTATTTTGGGAAATTTATGTGAATATTGAGAGGGTGGTTTGTATGAGGCCTAGAAATTAAAATGGTCCGATTCCATTAAAATTTAGAGCCATTGTTTATGAATATAAAAAACATTTATTGGTCGAGTTTCAAGAGGATATCTTGAATACTATTGTTAGGGGTATTTAAGTAAAACTTGAAGGGGACATTTACATGGGGGCTATGGGTTAACAATGTTAACTTAACATGGATTGATTTTGTCAAAATTTAATAGGGTTTGTTCTTGCGATAAAAGAAACTTAAATTTTAAATTTCAGCCAAATCGATTGAAAATTGTGGTCTGTATCGCATTTATACTGTTTATTTGGACAGCAGATGGACCCTAAAAAACCGAGCAACTTGCGCAAACTAGCACGCCATACTGAAACGTCACAACAAAAATAACCCAACATAATAAACAAAACAGGAATTGGACCGAATACGATCGAATTTAAAAAGTTGCAGTCCATGAAACTATAGTTTATATCACAAATGGCAACTTTTATAATGCACTAATAATAAACTAGATACACAGCGGCCAAAAACATTTATTTTTTAGTTAAAACATACCTTTTACTTTCAATTAAAACTTTTTGGCTCAAAATGTGTAAACAATTGACTTAAAAGTATCAAGAAAAACTTACTGAGTAATTAGGCCCCAAATTCCTTTAATACACTTGCTGCAGAAAATGTATATTTGATAGCTTACAGCTGTGCGAATATTAAGACAAAAACAAAAGTGAAAACGTTAATTTTCTCTGTAAAGTATAGGTAATCGATACAGTGCAAAACATTTATCAGTTTTAATTTTTTAATTTTGACTAAAACGCCGCTAGATCAGTGATTTCGGTCACAGTGCACTGGACCGATTTCGCTGGGTTGCAATACCAACCTGACCAACAGACAGACAGACGGACGGACATCGCTAGATCGTCTTAAAATAGACCGAGGATCATGAATATATACACTTTATGGGGTCCTAGACCAATATTTCGAGGTGTTACAAACGGAATGACAAACTTATATATACCCTCTATTACTAGAGTTGAGGGTATAATAACTCAGGAAAAATTTTACGCCCCTACGACCACGCCTTCCCTACGCGACGGGGCCTTAAAAATCATTTTTCCATACCAACCAAAAAAAATTTTTTTGATTTTAATTTTTTTTGTTAATAATTATTATATTAGTTGGTTAGTTTATTCACGACAAAAAATTTGATTTTGGTGGGATAGGCTTTCAGCTCTAAATTTTTCAAAAAAAAAAAATTGGAGCCGTTGGGGTCCTACGGTAAAAAATTGTTAAAAAACATTTTTTTTTTAGTTTTGACAAGCAACTTTTATTTGCTTTTGGTTTCATCCCATTCCGATTGTGGGGGAGATACTTCCCTTATGAACCGATTTTCCAGCAACTTAAAATTGGAAAAATTCCACGCCCACACTCCATAGATTATTAACTAACAAGGGAAGTATATCAAACCTTATGAACCGATTTGACTGAAATTTTACACGTTTTCATGAAAAAATTATTTAGCGAAGCCGAATGTTTACAAGGTTATGCCTTCTGGCAGGAAAGTGAAAGTGGAAAGTGAAAAAGAAAAGGAAATAATCTGAGAATTTTTTTCTATGAAAAATTTAAAAGAATCTTAAAATTTTTCTAAAGGAAAAATGTGTCGGAATGTAAAATTTTTTTTATATGAAAAAATTTAAGAATTTTTTTATAGGAAAAATTTGAGCATCTTTTCTATAGGAAAAATTTAAGCATTTTTTTAGGAAAAAAAGTGAGAATTGTTCGATAGGAATAACTTGCGAATTTTTCTATAGAAAAAATCCCTAAAAATTTCCTATAGGAAAAATCTAAGAATTTCACTATATCAGAATTTTGTTTATAGAAATTCTTTTGTGAAAAATGTCTAAGAATCTTAAAATTTTTCTAAAGGAAAGATGTTTCTGAATGTTGGAATATTCCAACAGATATAGTCTCAATATATAAAAAAATTCTTTTGAAAAAATACCAGAATTTTTCTATACAAAATATTTGGAAATTTTTCTAGACGAAAAATTTTGTAATTTTTCTTAACGAAAAATTTGGGAATTTTTCTAGACGAAAAATTTATGAATTTTTCCATAGAAAAAAGTTGAGAATTTTTCTACAGGAAAAAATCTGAGAATTTTTCTATAGGAAAAAATCTGACATTTCTTCTCGATAAAAAAAGGAAAAATAATAAATCAATTGAGAATTTTTTCTTTAATTTTCAAGAATCTCTAAATTTTTCTTTAGAAAAAATGTTTTTAAATCTAAAAATTTTAAAAGTAAAAAAAAGTAAAATTGAAAGAAAATTTTTCTATAAGAAAAATAAGAAATAAAAAATTTAGATTTTTTTCTAGAAAAGCTGTAATAGAATTTGAGACTTTTTCTATAGGAAAATTTTTTTAGAAAATTTGAGAATTTTTTATAAAAAAATTTAATAGAATCTGAGACTTTTTTTATAGGAAAAAATTACACAGAATCTGTGATTTTTTAAAAATGTTTCAAATCTAAATCTTTTTCCTTAGGAAAAATGTCTCGGAATCTAAGATTATTACTATTTGAAAGAAGTCTCATAATCTAAGACTTTTTAATACTAAAAGCTGGGACCTTTTCTATAGAAAAAAGGTAGAGTTGTCAAATATTCGTCAATTTCAAAAACCGATTTTCGAATACTTCGAAAAACCGCCTTTTAAAAAAAACGGTTTTTCGGTTTTGTAACTAAAAACCGGTTTCGAATAATCGGTTTTTCGGTTTTTGTTTTTTAATTATTTATTTGATAAAAAAGTAAAACAAAACAATAAAAAAGGAAAGCAAAACAAGCTATTTGTACATACTTCAGAATAGAGATTGGCACATGAGCAGTTTAGTGCGTGATTCACGCGTGAGTGTGACTGCTATTTAAGTAACTCACGTGATTGTAAGTGGGTGTTAGAGGAAAAAAATTGCGTGAGTGAGTGTGTGTGAGCAAGATTTTTGCGTGAGTGAGTATGCATGAGACGATTTTTTTGCGTGAGTTTGCGTGATTTATTTGTTCTTCATATTTCCTTTCGTCCCAAAAAAAGCAAACAAATTTAAAAATCCCGAAAAAGACAAAAAAAATTGTAGAATTTGGCTAAAATTTAAATTTTGCTAAAAATGTTCTTACATTTTTGAAATCTTAATTTTTAAAAGTTTTTTTTTGTATAAAAAGTTTTGTGAGTGTGAGTGAACGTGAGTGTGAATGAACGTGAGTGTGAGTGAACGTGAGTGTGAATGAACGTGAGTGTGAATGAACGTGAGTGTGAGTTCTCATAAATTTACTCACGTGATTGTGAGTAGAAAAAAATATGCTCGTAAGTAAGGCAAAAAAAGGATAAATTTCAAATGATTTGGGGACATCCGAGTTCTCAACTTAGAGATGTTTACTAAAAAATTTTATTGAATGCAAAATAATGAAAAAAAATAAATATATGAAAAAGTCGATTATTCGAGACCAAAAAATCGGTTTCCCGAATACTTCGAAAACCGGCCTTTTTAAAAAACCGGTTTTAAAAAACCGGAAAAATAGAAAAAAATCGATTTTTCGAATACTTCGGAAATCGGTTTTGACAACTCTAGAAAAAAGGCTTAAAAAGACGGCTTAGAAACTTCAGACTTTTCGATGGCAAAAATTTCACAGAATTTATGAGGCTTAATACATATTAAAAAATTTCTACTGGGCTATTCATAATGAGTAAATTAAATCTAATGTAGGTTTATTTGACTGATATTGCATGAATATTTGTCAAATAAACCTACTTTAAGTACACTTTAAGTATTATGAATAAAGGCCCTAGAATTTAAGACTTTTTCAATAGGAAAATAATTCAGTATCTAAGACTTTTTCTATAAAAAACATGCCTTAGAATTTTAGGAAAAATAATCAAGAATCTGAGAAAGGTCTTAGATTTTTTTATTTGGAAAATGTCTAAGAATCTCCGACTTTTTCTGTAGGAAAAAATTCTGAGACTCAGACTCTTTCACTTTCTTTAGAAAAAATGCCTAAGAAGTTGAGACTTTTTCTATTAGAAAAATGTCTCAAAATCTAAGACATTTTTTTAGAAAAATTGTCTTAGATTCTGTATAATAGAGCAGCAAGCAGCAGACAGCAAAGTCCTTAACATGTATTTTGTTGTTGCGCCAACAACAATATACATGCAGAAATTTTGATGTCTGCTGCTTGCTGCTGTATTGTGAAGAGACACTAAGTAAAATAAAAACGATGTTTTTAAACTTTTGCGATAATTTTTAAACTTAAAACCATTCAAGTCTGTTGAACTAACACAACAAACCATAATACCGTGAATTTTTTCGCGAAACACATTTTTTGTTTGCGAAAAATCTTTATTTTCGCGAAAAAATTGGTTCAATACAAATATTTTTAGATTGATTTGAATTTACGGCCGCCATCTGGTAAAACTTGTTCGTGTACACTTAATCCCATTGTAATATCAGTTTTTTCAAAGTTAGCGTATGTATTAGCGATATTCGCGATTAATTTTATTTTTTATTTTTAAGTAAAAAAAATATTTTTTTTATATTATTTAGACAATTGCTGAATCTTAACTCTATTGAATAAAAAAAAAAAAAAAATTTTCGCGGAAATTTTTTTTCGCTAAATTTTTTTTCCAATTTTTATTTTGTATTTTGCTAGTAATTTATGAAAATGAGTAGAATACGAATTTTTTTTTGTGTATTTATTTTTTTGTGGAGTTTTTTTCATCTGCGATGATGACAATTTTTTTTGGGTTTGTGTTTACATTTGCTAAAGTAAGAATAAATAAATTTAAAATTAGGCGCCCCAGTAGGCTAGTTGGTAGCGAGCTAGCCTATGAGCCTGGGGGTCGTGGGTTCGATTCCCACCAGAGGCCTTGGTCTGTTTCGCTACAGCGAGACGAAGGTCATTATTACAAATTATATGGTTTGTAGTTAATAATATGGTCATTACTAGGGATGTGATTTCCATGCAAATGCATGTTTTTTGTCGATAGTCTAAAAACGATATCGACCAATTACACAGCTCAACAAGAAAAATGCGTATTGGATTCTGGTTAGTGATTTGGATGGTGTCTGTTGCGCTGATTCCAAATCCGGAGCCCAAATTTGTCAATCACATCAGTATTTTGAGTAATTCACGGTTAAAGCGTCGAAAAAGGGCATTTTTGACCCTTTTTAAAAGCTTATAAATTATATCCTGACATGCAAATGACTTGGTATCAAGCTCATTCGAAAGCCTGTAATTTTCTCTTAAAGATAAGATAAAATGTTCTAAAATTTTATTTTCTAAAATGGTAAAAAAATCATTAGCAAAAAACCTTCCAGTGTTTCAATATTTAGTTTATTTACACAGTGTTTTTTAACAAATTTCCATACAAATTCATACTTAAATTTTAGATTTAAAGCACTTGTGGATAATGATTTTTTTACCATTTAAGAAAATTAAATTCCAAAAAGATTTGATCTTGTCTAAAAGAGAAAATTACACACTTTCGAATGAGCTAGATACCAAGTCATTTGCATGTCAGGATCTTATTTTATAGGCTTTCAAAAATGGTCAAAATGGGCATTTTTTGACACTTTAACCGCGATTTTCTCAAAATTGTGACGTGATAGAAAAATTTGAGTGACCGTTTTGGAATCGGGGCACCAAATACTATCAACTTTTTTTGGTTTCATCCAAAACTCAGCAAAAAACTTCAGATTTGTAGAGCGGTATTATCTTTCCAAATCAAGAAATTTGCGTTAAAATGGCATCAATTTGTTTTTGCATTTTTTTGCATATTTTGTTCAAAATTCATATTTTTGCATATTTTGGTTTTAAATGCATATTTTGTGCATATTTCCATCTTTTAAGAGCAAATTTTTTTGCAATTTTGGCATAAATTAGCAAAAACACAATTTCAAATTTATTTGTTTCAAAAACTGTTTAAAATTTGAAAAATTTATTTCGAAAATAAGAAAATATTTTTTTTATTATTTTAAATTTTTTTATAGACTGTTTTAGTCTCTAAAAAATCTTGCTTACGCAAGCATAATTACGTAATTACATAAAGTTTTAAATGTTACTATTCAAACCCGGCGTTATTTTTTACTTTTTTAGAAGTTTTTCGCATGAAAACAAGATTTTTATTGCATAAATTTTATTTTTTTTTGCATATTTTTAGGGTTTTTAGTGCATATTTTGAATTTTTTAGCGCATATTTAAAGCGCATATTTTCGATTTTTTAGTGCATGACAATCTTATCCCTAGTCATTACCACATAATTTGTAATTATATTGTAATTGTTAATAAAATAAAATAAAATAAATAAAAAAATTAAAAATTTCATTACAATATGCTCAAAAACAAAAATTCTATTGCATATTGAAAATTTCCTAGTTAAAATTTCGCACAATATTTTGAACAAAAAATATAATTTTGTATGGGAGCCCCCTTAGGAAATGGAGTAAGGGGGAAGGTATGTTCTGAAAAAACTGTTGGGGGAAAAATGATGGGGGTCGGCCATACATTTTACCCGTCTAGGGTTAACCATGAGCTGATGTTGTATTGGAGGTCGGTCATACATTTGCCCCGTCTAGAGGCAACCATGGGACAGTTATGGGAGCTCATTTGGGGAGTGGAGAAAGGGGTTTGGTATGTTAATGGTGATCGGTCTAACATTTTATCTGTTTAGAAGGAACCATTAAGGATTTAATTTAGAGAGTAGATAGATTTTGAGAAAATGTTTGGATTAAAAAAAATATTGCGGTCTTACATTTGAATCTTCTAGGATGGGATGGTTAGGGCGATGGGAGTTGATTTCATAAAAATGTCATTTTGTATAGGAGCCCCTTAAGGAGTTGAGATAGAGATTAGGTTTGTTCAGAAAAAATTTTAGGGCGTAAAAATTAATGGGGGTCGTCGGTCTTACGTTGCACCCCCCTCTATAACCAATTACGTAGAAGAAATTAAAGTAGCAGAGTTTTTATAAAAATTAAAATTTGTGCAATTGTTCTTCGTTCAATAATAGTGTATAGTAAATTTCACATTAGAAGGTAAGGTCGGTCTTCTTTTGACATTTAAATCTATCAGCCATTGAATTTTTTGTTTATTTAAACTCTTTAACAACTTGTTGTTTACAAAATGACCTTCTTTTTGAATTCTTAACTATTATTGAACCTTCAATTTTAGTATAAAGGACCTATGCGTAGGTAGCCTTCAAATATGACATGTGTGTGTGTGTGTATTAATATGGGTGTATTAACTAAATGCCAATATCAAGGATTAAATAACTCAACATCAAAATACTTTACACATACATATAAATTAGAGTGTAGCGAAATAAAGTTTTTTTTTATAAGAAAAATAAAATTTTTGAGTCCATGTTTGGCAATTTATATTAGCAACAAGTTTTGGGGATATAAGTTACAAACATTTAAAAAAAAACAAGTAAAAAAAATATGCATATTTTTTTTACTTAAATAAATTTTATTTATTTTTTTCCTTGTTTGCAAAATTAATTGGAAAAATATAATAAAAAAATATGCAGTTTTTTTAAAATATGCATTTATTTTATCAAAATATGAATTATTTGCATCCAAGTATGCAAAACAAATCAATTTTAAGTAAAAATAGTCGTTAAACATGAAAAATAGTCGTTAAACACGAACAGTTTTCTTTTTGTGATCCTGTTTCCTTTTAAAAGGACTTTGAGTCTTAGAGGATTAACTTGTTTATTACATCATTAACTAGTATGGCAGAAACATCAAAATTCAGGACATTCTAACACATACAACTCCTACCTACATCGAATTTTAATGTTTTAAAAACTGTAATTCGTGTGTTGTCATTTAAAATAATAAAAACGTCACTATTATGACAGCTACAACAATAACGGCAGCAGTAGCTGCGGTAATAAACAACAATGACCACAATAATTAATGTAATTAACTTAAGCACGCTAATCTAACAAATACAACAAATACAATCATAAATGCAATCAACTTGACTTGAATTTCAACTCTACAAAAACAAAAACTACTACAAACGCACTCACTCCAACACTCATTCACTCACTCATGCACACGCACACTCATAAATAACAGAAGGCTATGACAGCAACAATACTAATAATGTCAATCAAAAATTGCATTCACACATACAAACACAGGCATGCAAACATTTATTAAACTAACATGAGTGTGTGTGTGTTGGTTTCTACAATTATATATTTCGTATAATTTCATTAAATTCATGTACACAACATTTGAATGACGTTATGCGTGACACAAGATCATAAATTATAAATTCTAGTTTTTTTATTGTTTTTTTTTTTTCTTTTGTGAAACGTCAACAACAAAAAAAGTTTTTGATGAAGTCAAAAAATCATTAAAAACAAAAAGAAAAAAAAGAAAGAAAAATATTGTTTGGTTAATTCATCATATGACGACACTTCTTATTCGTGGAATATTAAAGCGTACAATTGTAATTGTTGAAATGACATTATTTTGACATGTTAAATTGGAATTCATATTCAAAAAAAGTTTATCAAATTAAAGAAAAATTTGATAAAATTTTTGTTAAAACGTTTAAATACACTGTGCAACAAATTTGGAGTCAACAAGTGTATCTTAACAAAAAAAAGTAAGAAAATTATTGTCGCTCAAGACTGGGTCCCAAGTCCAACATGGACCGATTGGTGGTATCTTTCGTTAGATCTTTAATTAAGCCATTTAAGCTCAATTCAAAGAGGACGTTAATATGGAGGCTAGGTCTAAACCGATTTTTCCAATTTCAGTAGGAATCGTCCTTAGGGCAAAAGAAGCTTAAGTTTCAAATTTACATAGACTGACGGAAGGGCATAGGTAAATAGGCTCAAAAAATGGGGAGATCTGGACCTTACGGCCAGCAAGATCAATAAATTCAATTCAAACTCTGTTCAAAATAATGGACATTAGAACAGAGGATGGAGAAGCCCGCCTTATATCCTCAGAGTTAAGTAATTCCCTGCCTAAGAACCGTCTTCTGATCCTACAAATTGCTACACATTCACACAATATGTGTTGCGTTGGTTCCACATCCTCCAGACAAAGTCGACACAAAGACGATGTACAAATGTTCAAATTATACAGGTGATAATTAACTTTATATACGGAGTTCACACTGTTGTGTCGGCAATATTTACCGAGATATGAGCATTTTAAAATTTTCGGGAATGCTAACTTTTTTGGATCCAAAGTTAGGTCCCATTAGGGTCCACACATGTGAAGAGGACCCTCGAAAGTATGGAGATTCTAAGAACCAAAAATGCCCTCCATTTTGCTCTATCTGGCTTAGTTTCCGAGATAGCGTCATTTTAAGTTTTCTGAAAATAACAAAAAATTTACCATTTATTTTTGCTAATGTTCGCAAAAAATCTTGTAAAAATGTTGTCAACTCAATTTCAAATTTAGCAAAAGAAATTAGTTCAAAGTTTGTTTAAAATTGCTAATGTGCTAAATGAAGTTTACAAGAATTTTTTGCTAACATGCTAATCTCAACTAAAAATTTGCTAAAAGTTAGCTAACTAGCATTAGCAAAAAAAAAATAGTAAATCTACTAACGTATTTTTTTGAGTGTATTCTCTGTTATCCTATCAATTTCGTTCATCAAGTCCACTAAAGGAACCGAGATGTCATTTGCCCACGTTGAGATTATCTTGAGCACTGATTCCATGAGTTCGCTAATTGTTGGTAAAAACTTACCTTTTATTAGGATCACAACGTCTTCAGCGTAGGCAACTACCTTGATACCCATTCCGTTAAGTGACTCGAAGATCTCATTTATTACAAGATTCCACAGAAGAGGAGAGATCATTATCCCTTGTGGAGTGCCCCTTGTAACTACTTTCCTCACTTCACCATCATCTATTTTCGAGTTTATCGGCCTGATTTTCAGCATGTTGTCCGTCCATAACGTAATCGGTGTGTCCGTGCCAGTATTCTGTAGGGCATTAAGAATTGATGATATTTTGACATTGTTGAACGACACTTTCCACGTCCAGAAACGATACCATCGTCAATCAGCTCGACAACATCGCTTAATGCCGTCTCAACAGACCTACCATAAAATAGGCGTGCTGGGCCTCTCTAAAATTGTCTGATGTGTGGGTACTTCTCACATAGACATCTTTCAGTGTTTTCAATAAAAACAATGACAGACGATAGGTCTGTAATCCTTTCCGGTATTGTGGTTTATCTTTTCCGCTTTGGGGACTAAGACCACTTTTACCTCACTCCATTCGGAGGGTATATACCCTAATTCCAGGCTACCCATAAAGATACGAACCAGTCATGGCATAATTATTTCAAGGGACTCCTGCAAGAGATCCGGAAATATAACATCAGGCCCTGCCGATTTGTAGGGCTTGAAGGAGCGAACCGTCCACGTTATCTTGCTTTCGTCCACCATTGTTCTGATGAATTCGTTTACCGGAATTATAGTTGGTGAAAGTGCACCCAAGTGAATATCTTGTGCCACCTCGTCTCTGTAACCCGGAAAATTGATATGCATCAAAAGTTCAATGATTTTCTGACTGCTTTCTGCGAAGAATCCATCTGGCTTATTGAGAAATCCTGGTACGCTGCAAAGCCCCCAGTGCAATGCAGTGCACTGGGTGCTTTGCTTTGAAAATAACTTTACGTAGTCTCGCCACTTCCGTAGTTCCCCCCAATTCCACAAAGAAAATGGATCAGGATTCCCTTTTCGCCTTCTGGTTTTCCTTTTTTAAAGCAATAAAACTGAGACTATAGTTCTTCCAGTCTTCCTCCGTGTTATCTTTCTTTGCCTTGAGTTCCGACGTCCACCATGGTTGATGGATGTTCTTCAGAGGCAAGCGCTCCGGACAGCATTTCCGATAAACTTCCCTAAGGGTGTTCGTCTCTAAACTAACACAGTTTTCCAAATCTAGTATGCTGACCGGTTTATCCATTTCTGGAGCCGGTAGTGCTCTAACAAGGCTTTGGAATTAAACCCAGTTGGGTTTCTTGGGGTTTCTATAGGGGATCCTATTCTCCATTGAAAGGTCAAAGCTGAAGAGTTTCCAGTAATGGTCCGAGAAAGGGCATTCGTTAGATACCCTCCAGTCTGAAATTCTAACCGAGTCCGTATTTGTGACCAAGGTTATATCGATAACCTGTTCCCTAATTCTGTTATAGCAAGTCGGTCTGTTACCCTTATTACATATTACTAAATTAGTGGATAAAAGGTAATCAAGGTGAGGCCCTTTATCTCGCCTGCTGATGTCAGTGCTCCCCCACAATGTAAAAAAAAACAAGTAGAAAAGTTTAATTCGACTTTGCCGAATCTATGAATACCCTCCACAATGCCTTTTTAAAGGATAGTATATTTTAACGTGAAAAAAATTAACAAGTTTGATTAGAAATATTTTATTTTGAGTAAAAAACTCTTTTTTTGTTATTTAAAAAAAAAAAAATAAAAATTACTATTTTTTTTTTTGAGTGTAAAACTATTTTTTCGAGTGTAATGTTTTTTTAACTAAAAAAATATTTCTGAGTGAATGCACGTACGTATGTACACAATATTGACATTTTTGTAAAAAAAACAAATTTTTTTTAAGTGTAAAATTTTTTTGAGTATAAAATTTTTTTTGAGTGTAACATTTTTTTCGAGTGTAATTTTTAACTTACCAATGCTTTTAAAACTAAACAAGTTTAAAAAGCATTGCTTTAAAACTAAACAAGTTTGAAAAGCATTGTTTAGTTTCCACCAATACTTTTAAAACTTGTTTACCACGTGGCATTTAAATGAACACAATCTGAAATTCGGGGTTTTGCTTATAACTTTTGAACCACTTGACCGATTGAGCTGAAATTCAATACCAAACAGACCTGAGGAACAGCAAAGATACATGCCACGTTTCAGCAGTCTCATTATTGTTTTTCGAAAGTTATCGTGTTTTTGATTTCGTAAATTTGCGAAAACCCTTTGCTGAAACTTACTCTTTTGCTCATAACTTTTGAACCACTGGACGGATTGCAATACCAACCTGACCAGGTAAATGATCAACATATATGCCAAACTTCAGTAGCCTCTGTGAAGTCTTTCAAAAGTTAGCGTGTTTTCTGCGGACGGACAGACAGACAGACGGACGGACGGACATCGACTTAAAATCGATCGAGGATCATGAATATATGGGGCATTCCATGTGAAATCGGACACTTTGAAAAACTTTTTTGTTAGATTTTCCCAATTTGTTTACAGTTTTTAGTACCCTTTGAAAACTCCTTCGTGGAAAATTTTCAGATTTTTTTGATGACCCGTTCAAAAGATATCAAATTTTTAAAAATTGGTAGTTTGTTCCTTTACTCAAACTTCTTTTAATCATAACTTCTTCAATAATGGTCCAAATTTCAAATTTTTTTTTTCAAAATTTTTGTTCTTTTACGTACTTTCTAAAAAAAAATCCCAAAAAATTCTTAAAAGCGCTCTAGTATGCAATTTTTAAGTTTTAAAATTTAAATCTCATTTTTGAAAATGTTTGTACTCTTCGATTTTTTTGAAATTTTTTTGTGTAAAACTTCTATCAATTCTACAAATTTTTTGCCCAGGAAGATCGTGGGATAACGATTATTACTATTTTTTAAAATTTTTTGAAAAAATTTTATTGTAATTTTTCAATCTTAAAATCATTTCTACTGCTCCAATGGTGAGTCATAGAGGGGTCCTTTATAAGACCGACCCCCATTAAATTTTACGTCTTAACATTTTTTTGGAACAAACTAATATCCTATCTCCAATTTCTAAGGGGGCTCCCACACAAAACGACATTTTTTAAAATTTGTTCCAACCGCTCTAACTGCCCTAATAGTGCTCTTAGAGCAACAAAATGTATGGCCGACCCACAATATTTTTTTAGTCCAAACATTTTCTCTGAACACACCTACCCTCTATCTTTAACTGTTAAGGCGGTCCCCATACAATTTTTTTTATTTTTTGTAAACTTGTTTTATTTAATCAGCTTCTACCGGTCCAATGGTGTGTCCGAGAGAGCTCATTAGTGAGACCGACCCCCATTTGATTTTACCCTACAACATTTTTTTAAAACATACCTAGGCTCTATCTCCACTCCCTAAGTAGGCTCCCATACAAATAACAGTTGGAGCAAATTTTATAAAAATGTAATTTTGTATGGGAGCCTACTTTGGGAGGTGAGATAGGGCGTAGGTATGTTTTGAAAAAATGTTGTAGGGTAAAAATAAATGGGGGTCGGTCTCACTAATGACCCCTCTCGGACGCACCATTGGACCGGTAGAAGCTGATTAAATAAAACAAATTTACAAAAAATAAAAAAAATTGTATGGGGACCGCCTTAACAGTTAAAGATAGAGGGTAGGTGTGTTCATAGAAAATGTTTGGACTAAAAAAATATTGTGGGTCGGCCATACATTTTGTTGCTCTAAGAGCACTATTAGGGCAGTTAGAGCGATTGGAACAAATTTTAAAAAATGTCGTTTTGTGTGGGAGCCCCCTTAGAAATTGGAGATAGGGTATTAGTTTGTTCCAAAGAAATGTTAAGACGTAAAAATTAATGGGGGTCGGTCTTATAAAGGACACCTCTATGACGCACCATTGGAGCAGTAGAAATGATTTTAAGATTGAAAAATTACAATAAAATTTTTTCAAAAAATTTTAAAAAATAGTAAAAATCGTTATCCCACGATCTTCCTGGGCAAAAAATTTGTAGAATTGATAGAAGTTTTACACAAAAAAATTTCAAAAAAATCGAAGAGTACAAACATTTTCAAAAATGAGATTTAAATTTTAAAACTTAAAAATTGCATACTAGAGCGCTTTTAAGAATTTTTTGGTATTTTTTTTAGAAAGTACGTAAAAAAACAAAAATTTGAAATTTGGACCATTATTGAAGAAGTTATGATTAAAAGAAGTTTGAGTAAAGGAACAAACTACCAATTTTTAAAAATTTTATATCTTTTGAACGGGTCATCAAAAAAATCTGAAAATTTTCCACGAAGGAGTTTTCAAAGGGTACTAAAAACTGTAAACAAATTGGGAAAATCTAAAAAAAAAGTTTTTTAAAGTGTCCGATTTCACATGGAATGCCCCATATATACTTTATGGGGTCCTAGACCAATATTTCGATGTGTTACAAACGGAATGACAAACTTATATATACCCTCTATCACTAGAGTGGAGGGTATAAAAATATTAAACTATCTAGTTATACATATAAAAATGTAGGTTTGAAAAAATTGAAGGTTTTGTGACCACGCTATTTCCGAAAAACTGCATCAGGATCGGGGAAAAAATTTAAATTTTCCCCATTCAAATGGATATAAATCAGAAAGTAAAAGAGATAACGACGACTTCAAGCACATTTTTTTAGGCATTTACTGGTGTTTTAAAAAAAATTCAAATTTCATTAAAATCGGATAATAAACCACAAACTGACAAGCACTTAAAGCTTTTGTGTGCAAAAGGTGGCATACTTTAGAGCCCCTGAAGGTGCCCCTATTAGACATGTCCAAACTTAAGCTCAAAATTACATTAGCTATTACCGGTATAAATTTCACTGCAATCGTTCCAGTACTTATTGAATGGCCGAATTATTTACAAAACAATCGATAATAAATTAACCACTGTGCAGTGTTGTAATTTAGCACCCAATCCTATTTCGGTGATAAATCACTACCCGTGAAAAAATTAATTATATCAAAACATATCTCCTTTGATAAAAACATATATGGATCATATAAAAATGGATGTAATTGGATCTAGTCCATATATATTCATATCTGCTTCAGATATGTTTTGATCCGTAAATTGAGTCTATCTGACAATTTTACATATATGAACATATCTGAAAATGGCTGATCATATATGCCATATATGCCAGATAGACTCAATTTACGGATCAAAACATATCTGAAGCAGATATGAGTATATATGGACTAGATCCAATTATATCCATTTTGATATTATCCATATATGTTTTTATCAAAGGAGATATGTTTTGATATAATTATTTTTTTACACGGGTAATTTTTTATGGAAACATTTTTCAGATTCAGATACACTTTTCCGGCAAAAGCTTTAAATTCTGAGATAATTAAATAAATTAGTCACATCATTTTTGAGACATTTACTTTGTTTTATTGTTTTTATACATTAAGGGGTTAATAAAAAATTGTCTTCTTTTAAAACAAATAAATCTACATACTTTAAAATTCATAAAATTTTTTTCTCATTTAACATCCTGACATATGAGTAATATTTAATTCGTATAAACATTTATCTATTGCCATGATATATATTACTAATACGTTACGTATAACAACATACATATCGTCGCCTGAAATGCAAATGGACGTAAAAAACAAAAATTACAAATCAGCAAAATAAATATTTTCATAGCAAAATCTATGAATAACACCAAAATCTACCAAAAAACAATTTTGAGAGTTTAATTAGTTACGCCCCTTTGAATTTTAGTTAACGACATGTATATGTAATATATGCACATAATCTACAGCATATAAAGTTAAAATAAATCGCATTTTGAAAACCATAAATCATTGTATACACATATTTTAAAACAAAAAAAATACCATTCCCACCACAATCACCCTTTTTAAAACCAAACGAAACAAATAACTTTTAAATAACAATTTAAACCATCGTTATTATTACAATATCGCTGCTTAAGTTCAAGTAAGAAAGTTATATTTGGCTTTGATGAGTCTTTGGATACTCTATTGAAAAAATTGGGTTAAAATTGTACCATTTTACACTACTCTTTACAATTTAGGTACCCATTTTTACCCTGAAATTAAAATTTTCAAAAAGTATCCTTCTTTTGGAGGCTAATTCTGCTGGAAGATCCCAAATGCCATATTTTACGATTCTGTGGTTTTTAGTTCAATTGCTATAAAAAGCACCATTTCTCCCTTTTGTCATCCATTTACAATTAAATTTTTCAAAAAATGTTTTTTTTTTTGCTGGATGATATTAGTTTTCAAAATATCAAATTTCTGGGACCATTATTTCAGGAAATATAAAAAGTACCAAATTTACACATTTTAACCCCGTTTATGACCCTCAGAACAATTTTTTTCTAAAAATACTTTTTATTTACTGAAGGATCATACATTCAAAAGTTGAAGTGCCTAGGATATTTATTTCAGAAAATATAAAAAGTACAAAAATTAAAATTTTTTCCACCTTTAGAAACGGAATATGCAAAATGTTTTTTTTTTCATCTAAGGATCCTACATTTCAAATTTCAAGCTTCTAGGACCATTTTTTCAGGAACTCTGTATAAAAGGTACCTTACGTACATTTTTTACCCATTTTGAAACGGAGTTTCTAAAAAGTACTACATTCCAAATTTCAAGTATTTAGGATCATTAAATATATATGGTACCAAAAGTATACTTTTTAAACCTGATAAAAAACCGCATATTCAAAAATAATTTTTTCAGAAGGATAAATAATTATTCGACTCGATTAATCGGTTGTGGGAGGTTAGAGGGTACCCTCCCCTTGCGATTTTGAACTTCTTCTGAGATAAGAATGTTGCATTTTCTTAGCAAAACTACAAAAAACCCTACAAAAAATGCGGTTTTTCTTTGGTTGGTTTTGTTCTCTAAGGGGGAACTTTTTTCCCCTTGGACCGATTTGGCCCATTTCTTTAACCTGCCTAGGAATACAAGACATATTCGTGCCAAACTTCGGAAGTCTAGCTCTTTTATTTTGGACTGTATCGTGTCCTCTACAGACGGACAGACGAACGGACGGACGGACGGACATCGCTAGAATATCTTAGAATCGATCACTGATCAATAAAATATATACTTTATGGGGTCATAGACCGTTATTTCGATGCGTTACACACGGAATGACAAAGTGAGTATACCCTCATACTGTGGTTGAAGGGTATACAAATTCCAATTGACATTCAGAAATACCAATTGATATTGAGAAAAGCCAACTGAAATTCAGAAATTTCAATGGATATTCAGAGTTTTCAAACTCGAAATTGTAATTTAAAAATTACAATTGTAAGTAAATTGAAAGTTAGAAATCCTGATTAGAATTAAGAAAAACCCAATTTTTTAAATTTAGAAATTTTTATCATTTCTAAATTTTAATTGGTTGCGTTTTGTTTTTCCCTTTTAAACACTGTCTACCAGTGTTGCCATTTTAGCCATTTTCCGGCTAGATTTAGCTCCTTTTGAACTCGTTTAGCCGGAAAAAAATGCATTTAGCTCTTAGCCGTTTTTTTTAGCCATTTTCGAAATTATTTCAGCAGTTTTTTAGCCATTTTTGAGTTTTTTGATTTAAAAGTAATTTTTTGTATTTTTTTATACTAAAATAAAGAATTGATTGGTTTTTTGTTAGTACAGATCAAGCAAAGGCTCCAACTTTGTCTAATATCAAAATTACAGACATTTCTGGTATTCCCGTACCGGTTTCAAACACTCCAGTTATAGTGTTATCATCAGCAGGATTTTTAATCGGTTTGTTTTGTTAATAGGTACTTGTTTTTCATATATCTTAATTTTAAATAATCCCAGTCTGGTATCGAACCGCGAATATTTTCGTCATATTCATGCCATTAACATTATACTAAATCTTAGACGATCTAGCGATGCCCGTTTCTCTGTTAAAATACGCTAACGTTCGAAAATCTTTTTAAAGACTGGTTGCTGAATCTTGGCATATATATTTTTGCCATTCTTCTCGTCAAGTTTCAGCGAAAACGGTCCCTGGAGTAAAAAGTTTTACCCAAGAAAATGTACAAATTACAAAAAATAAATAAACTAATAAAAAATTTCGAACTAAAAAAATCAAAAATATTTGCACTCAATAAAAAAAATTACTTAAGTTTTTTTAAACAAAAATAACTAAAAAAAGTTCTTTCACTCAAAAAAAATTTCTAGTAAAATTTTTTTTATTTTTGTTTTTGCATTAAAAAAATGTAAATCATTGGAAAAGTGTTTTGAACTCTAGTTTTTATCTAGAATAAGTCAAAACCGTACAAAATGTATAACAAAAGATCTCTTTATTTAATTTTATGTGCAAAAATTAAACAAAATATAAATTTAGAATAGTTTTTCTGAAAAAAGTAAAATAAATATTTTAGCCGTTTTTTAACCATTTTTTAGCCGTTTTTTCGAATGAATTTAGCCGTTTTTGACTACCAAGTTCTGGCAACACTGCTGTCTACAGACTGAAAATTACATTTTACTTAAAAAACTTTTATTTTTTGGTACTTTATTTGTAATAAATCGTTTAAAATGATGTTTTTATTGTTTTTGACGATTAATCGCCAATTTTTCCGATTAATCGACCCGAATAACCGATTAACCAATTTTTGTCAATTTTCGAATAATGCCCTTACCGGTTAACCGGCAGTGTCGAATAATTGGAAACACTACTTTTAGGACCCTTAGAAACGGAATTTCTAAAAAGTACTTTTTCAGAATGTTTTTTTTTTCACTGACGGATCCTGCACTCAAAAAAAACTTGTAAAATTACAAGAAAAACTTGTAACTTTTTTTTTTGCTACCTCCTATTTGGCAAAATTTCCTAGTAATTTTACAAGATTTTTACCAATAATTTTGTAACTTAACAAGTTTTTTACAAATAAAATTGTAAATTTACAAATTTTTTGACACGATAAAATTTACAAAGAGGTTTCGTAATTTTACTAGATTTTATGCTACCTCCTATTTTACGAGAATTCCTAGTAATTTTACAAGCTTTTTACCAATAATTTTGTAATTTTAAAAGCTTTTTACCAATAAAATTGTAAATTTAAAGTTTTTTGGTGCAATTAAAATTACAAGGAATTTTCGTAAATTTACTAAATTTTTTTTGTAAAATTATCTTGAAAATTTGTAAAATTACAAAAAAATTGCAAAATTACAAAAAAAATTAAATTTCGATTTGTTAAAAAAACAAGGAAAACTGACAAATATTGGTAAAATGGGATTACGAGACTTGTCCTAGTAATTTGACAAAGTTTTTTTTTGTGTGTAATATCAGTAGGAAAATTCTAAACCGATATCGGTTTGGTCGTTTTTGCGTTTGGGGGCTTGGCAATTTTCGCCCCCTTTTTTAAATTATGATCTTATATGGACTACATATGCAATTGGTTAGCAATATCTGTAGTGAAAATGTCGAGAGAATCGGTTCAGCTGTTTTCGCGTGATTGCGAAGCTGGCAGACAGCGTTCAATGTATTACAAGGGGGCGTAGTATGATATGGCCTATAGTTCCCTACTTCGTTAGCACTATCAGTGCTAAAAATTTAATAATAATAATCGGATCAGCCGTTTTTGCGTTTTTTTGCGGAGCATGCAAATAACTTTTTTTGTCCAAACACGATTTCCTGAAAATTTCATCAAGATCGGTCCATCCGTTTTTGAGTCCATACGGAACATACATACCCATACCCCTCGAAATATTGGTCCAGGACCCCATAAAGTATATATATCCACGATCCCAAATCGATTTTAAGACGATCTAGCGATCTCCGTCCGTCTGCCTGTTGAAAACACGATAACTTTTGAAAGCCTTTACTGAGGCTCCTGAAGTATGGCATATATGTTGACCATTTACCTGGTCAGGTTGCTGTTTCAATTTAGCGAAATCGTTCCAGTGGTTCAAAACTAATAAGTTAAAGCGTGAATTTCGGCCAAAGTTTTTTTTTTGCGAATTTACGAGATAAAAAACACGCTAACTTTCGAAATGCAATTCTGAGGCTGCTGAAGCTTGGCATATATATTTTTCGTCACCCTTATCTGGTTGGTATTGAATTTCAGCAAAATCGTTCAGTGATTCAAAAGTTATTAGCAAAACCGTGAATTTCAAATTGGTTTTACCTTAAATTCACATGTAGAAAAATCATTAAAAAAGTTTTTAAAGCATTGGTGAGTCATAAAAATATTTTGCAACTAGAAAAAAATTTTACATTCAAAAAAAAAAAAAACAAGTAAGAAAGTTATAGTCGGTCAAGACCGACCATCTGATACCCTACACCAGTGTTTTCCGGAAAATGGGTCTCAAGTCCAAACATGGACCGATTGGATCTATCTTTTGTAAGATCTTTATTTAGTGTGGAAAACACGCAGAGATAAAATTTTAGTGGACTTGTTTTATTTTTTTGCCAATAGACCGATTTAACTGAATATCGGTCGAAATTTTGATGTGGTGGACTAAGTCCAAAAATGGTGCAATTATATTCCAATTTGATTTGGTTAATAAAGAACACGTTTAACACCTAAAAATAAAATTTGTATCAAATATTTTCATTTTTAGGAATTTTGAGGAAATTATGTGAATATCGGGAGGGTGGATTGTATGGGGACTACCAGAAGGACTGACCCGATTCATTTGAAATTTGGAGTGATGATTTGTGCATACAAAATGTAAAAATTTTAAAGTGATCTCTATTAAAATACAGTTATTAGAGTCATTTAAGCCGAATCAAAAGGGCGCGTTTGTATTGGGGCTAGGTCTTAAGATGGACCGATTTTTTTCAATTTCAATAGACTTCGTCCTTGAGCCAAAACATGCTTAAGTTTCAAATTTCAAGTCAATTGGTTGAAAATTGTGATCTGTATCGTGCTTAAAGCGATAGATGGACAGACGGACGGACGGACAGACGGACAGAAATCGCTAAATCGACTCAAAAAGTGATTCTGAGTCGATCGGTATACTTGAAGGTAGGTCTAGGACCAATATTTCGGGTAGTTACAAACATCAGCACAAACTCATTATACCTTGTACCACAGAGTGATGTAGGGTATAAAAATTGTAATTTTTTTTACAAAATTATTAAAAAAAGGTTTTTAGGAAATATAGTCCAAATACCACCAAAAAAATTTTTTAAACTATATGAATCTGTGAAAAAAAAAAAAATGTTAAAGAGATTTTTGAGTTTAGTGGTTATTGCGTCCCCAATTCGTTTTAGCCTATTTATTTTTCGTTTAAATAATGGACAGTATTTAAAATTAGGTAAAATTTTACTTGTTTGGTTTAATTAGTGTACCATGAGTGTATCAGAATTTTAGAGGTCTTCTACATTTTCGTTCATAACTTTTGAATTACTGGAACGAATTTGATCATTTTAACATACAAAAAACTTAGATTTATAACAAGTTTTTAAGAATTTAGAGCAACTCTCAAGACATCGCTGTTTCTTAAAAAACTCCATAGACACAGACATACGGAAATCGCTCACCCAACTTAAAATCAATAAAGAATCACAAGTTATATAGTATAATAATAGTGATATTTCAATGTGTTACAAACGTAGTAATAAACTTAAAATAAACCTTCTATCACTAACAATAAGTGGAGTATATAAAAACAACATCCGCATTTGTCATTCTGTGGAAAAGACACAGAATACAGTGTTCATATAAAACATTTTCCACATTTTTTTATTATTAAACAAAATAAGGGACTTGTGCAAATGTTGCTGGTGGCTTTAATAATACAGTCACACAGCATCTGGTTTTTTTTTATATTTTTTTTTTTTTTTTTGTAAAACAAAAACAAAGCTTAAGGATTCTTTTTTTCAATGCACTGAAACTATTATTATCCATTTAATCGAATTTTCCGTTTATATAAAATAATTGAATTTTTTTTATGTTGTTGTTTTTGTTGTCTACCAGCCAACACCAGTCAGCCCAGCCATTCTTTTCAATATTCTAGTATTTATATTGGTATAATTTATATACATTGTCAAGGGAGGATAAACACAAGCGGAGATAGCGGTGATAGTGGAGATGGGCTGACTAAAAATTATTCTTCTATAGAGGAATAACAATGAATCTGGCTTGTCATTTTAGCAATTTGGGTGCTAGATCTAGCACATTTTTTAGTGATTTAGCTGAGAAATTTTGAAAATGTGTGCTTTTATTTTTTTTAAACGCATTTAATGTTATAGAAATTTTTATATAACACTGTTCGACAACAAAAACCTCCCAGTGAAATGTCTAACTGAACCTTATAGATTTTTGTCTCTTCATTCCAAATCTGTCATTCAAATTTTTCTAGCACGTACCGTTTTTTAAGATATTCCAAAATATCTTATGAAAAATTCATAAAAAATATCTTATGAAAAATTCATAAAAAAAGTTTTGAGATTTTTAAAATTTTTTGAACGTAGGAAAAAACCACCCATTTTGGAAATTTTTTCACAAATTTCAAATGGCGATGTCCTGAAAACGCTTGATCGATTTTAATTTTTTTTATACTTGTATTAAGAATGTCAAAGTTAAAAAATAATGCATCGCAAGATAATTTTTTATGTTTTTTAATTTTTCAAAATTTTTAACGTAGGAAAAACCACCCATTTTGAATATTTTTTGACAAATTTCTAACGAAGATATCTCGAAAACCCCACGACCTATTTTAGAATTTTTTTTGATATTTGTATTTAGCATGCCAAAGTTAATAAAAAACAAGTAAGAAAATTATAGTCGGTCAAGACCGGCCATATAATACCCTACACCAGAGTTTCCCGGAAAATGGCTTCCAAGTTCAAACATGGACTGATTAGATCTATATTTTGTCAAATCTTTAATAAGTGTAAAAAGCACTCACAAATCAAATTTGAGTGGAATAGGCTTCTTTTTGTTGACAATAAACCGCTTCAACTGAATATCGGCGAAATTTTCACATGGGACCTAAGTCCAAAAATGGTCCGATGATAATCAAAATTGATAGGGTCATTAAAGTACGCGTTTAACATACACAAACAGAATTTTATTTAAATATTTCCTATTTTCATGAATTTTGAGAGATTTATGTGAAAATCGGGAAGGTGGTTTGTAAGGGGGCTACAAGAAGAACTGGTCCGATTTCTTTAAAATTCGGAACGGTGATTTGTGTGGATGAAAGATGATTACATGCCAAATTTCGAAAAGATAACTAATAAAATGCGGCTATTAGAGTCATTTGAGCCAAAATTAAAGAGGACCTTTGTATGGGGGCTAGGTCTAAATATGGACCGATTTTTTCCAATTTCAATAGGCTTCGTCCTTGGGCCAAAAGAGGCTTAAGTTTTAAATTTTAAGTCAATTGATTAAAAATTGCGACCTGTATCGTGTTTACACCGTTTACATGGACAGACAGACGGACGGACAGATGGACGGACGGACGGACGGACATCGCTAAATCGACTCAAAAAGTGATTCTAAGTCGATCGGTATACTTGAAAGTGGGTCTAGGACCAATATTTCGGGTAGTTACAAACATCAACACAAACTCATTATACCCTGTACCACAGTGTGGTGTAGGGTATAACAAGTAGAAAAGTTAAATTCGACTTGGCCGAATCTATGAATACCCTCCACAATGGTCTTTTTAAGTGATAGTAAATTTTCCAACGTGAAAAAAATAAAATTTTTGATTAGAAATATTTTATTTTGTGTAAAACAACCTTTTTTTAAAGTAATTTTTGAAAAAAGAAAAAAATTATTTACTAAATTTTTTTTGAGTGTAAAATTTTTTTTTGAGTGTAAAATTTTTTTCGAGTATATTTTTTATTTTTTTTTTAGTGTAAAAATATTTTTGAGTGACAAAAATACGTTGAAAAAGATTTTTGTGACTTACCAATGTTTTTAAAACATGTTTAACGGGTTTTCAACACGTGAATTTAAGGTGAAACTAATCGGAAATTCACGGTTTTGCTAATAACTTTTGAACGACAAGACCGATTTGGCTGAAATTCAATACGAACCAGGCCAGGGGAACGAAAAATATATATGCCAAGCTTCAGCATCCTCAGAATTGTCTTTCGAAAGTAAGCGTGTTTGTTATCTCATAAATTCACGAAAAACCCTTGTCGAAATTCAGTCTTTTGCTCATAACTTTTGAACCACTAGACCGATTTCGCTGGATTTATCTACCAACCTAACCAGGTAAATGCCCCACATATATGATAAACTTCAGGAGCCTCCGTAAAGTCTTTCAAAAGTTAGCCTGTTTTCAACAGACGTTGAAAAAGATCGTCTTAAAATCGATCGAGGATCATGAATATATGGGGCATTCCACTTTGAAATTTTTTTTTTTTTTAGATTTTCCCAATTTGTTTACAGTTATTAGTACACTTCGAAAACTCCTTCGTGGTAAATTTTCAGATTTTTTTTATGACCCGTTCAAAAGATATCGAATTTTGAAAAATTGGTAGTTTTTTCTTTTACTCAAACTTCTTTTACTCCTAACTTCTTCAATAACTTCTTCAATAATGGTCCAAATTTCAATTTTTTTTTTTTCAAAAATTTTGTTTTTTTTCGTCATTTTTTAAAATAAAATCCCAAAAAATTCTTAAAAACCATACATGGGAATTTTTAATTGGCATTGAATTTTCATTGGCATTAGTTGGAACTAATGCCAATGCCAAAAAAAAGCATTAGCATTTATTGCCAATGAAATTTTTTGGCATTGGCATTATTTGTACTAATGCCAATGAAACGACACAAATGCCTAAAAAAACTATTTATAATTGATAAAAAAAGCATTTTTTTACAATAAATATATATATTTTTTTTAAAACTTAATATGGCGATATCTCGAAAACTAAGCCAGATAGAGCAAAATGGAGGGCATTTTTGGTTCTTAGAATCTCCATACTATCGCGGGTCCTCTTCACATATGTGGACCCCAATGGGTCCTAACTTTGAATCCAAAAAATTTGGGATTCCGGAAAATTTAGAAATGCTTATATCTCGGTAAATATTGGTGACACAACAAAAAGTCCAAAATCATTTTTGTAGCTCCTGGTTTCTAGAACTCGTCTGCCAATACTAGAAAACCCTCAGAGCAATAGTTTTTTAGTTATTCAGTTTCTTAAATTCTCAAGACCCTATTGGGCCCCTAAATTGCAGTACCTGGAAAAATAAGAAAGATAATGCTAAAGGTATGTTTAAAACTTTCGGGAGTGCCAATTTTTTAGATTCAAAATTTTGACCTATTATGGTCCACACATGTGAAGAGGACCGTCGAAACTATGGAGATTCTAAGAACCAAAAATGCCCTCCATTTTGCTCTATCTGGCTTAGTTTTCGAGATATAGCCATTTTAAGTTTTAACCAAAAAAAAAATTTCACAACTGGTTGACGGAAATACGACTTTTAATATTGCTAATGCTTTGTTTTCATTAAGGCATTTATTAATGCCAATGAAATTTTTCATAATTGGCATTACTAATGCTACTAATTCCTTAACGGGCATTGGCATTGATTGAAACAATGCCAATGCTAAAAATTTCATTGGCATTAGTTTCAATATAATGCCAATGAAATCGTCAATTAATTAGTCCATTTATTTAAATAGTCCCATGTATGTTAAAAACGCTCTAGTATGCGATTTTTAAATTTTAAAATTTAAATCTCATTTTTGAAAATGTTTGCACTCTTCGATTTTTTTGAAATTTTTTTGTGTAAAACTTCTATCGATTCTTCTATCGATTATTACTATTTTTAAAATTTTTTGAAAAAAATTTGTTGTAATTTTCCAATCTTAAAATCATTTCTACTGCTCGAATGGTGCGTCATAGAGGGGTCATTTTCAGGACCGACCACCATTAATTTTTACGTCTAAACATTTCTTTGGAACAAACTAATACCCTATCTCCAATTTCTAAGGGGGCTCCCACACAAAACGACATTTCTTAAAATTTGCTCCAACCGCTCTAACTGCCCTAAGAGTGCCCTTAGAGCAACAAAATGTATGACCGATCCATAATATTTTTTTAGTCCAAACATTTTCTCTGAACGCACCTACCCTCTATCTTTAAATGTTAAGGCGGTCCCCATACAATTTTTTTTATTTTTTGTAAATTTGTTTTATTTAATCAGCTTCTACCGGTCCAATGGTGCGTCCGAGAGGGGTCATTAGTGAGACCGACCCCCATTTATTTTTACCCTACAACGTTTTTTTAAAACATACCTACTCCCTATCTCCACTCACTAAGTAGGCTCCCATACAAATAACAGTTGGAGCAAATTTTATAAAAATTTAATTTTGAATGGAAGCCTACTTAGGGAGTGGAGATAGGGCGTAGGTATGTTTTAAAAAAATGTTGAAGGGTAAAAATTAAAATAATGTTGTAGGGTCGGTCTCACTAATGACCCCTCTTGGACGCACCATTGGACCGGTAGAAGCTGATTAAATAAAACAAATTTACACAAATAAAAAAAATGTATGGGGACCGTCATAACAGTTAAAGATAGAGGGTAGGTGTGTTCAGAGAAAATGTTTGGACTAAAATAATATTGTGGGTGGGTCATACATTTCGTTGCTCTAAGGGCGCTATTAGGGCAGTTAGAGCAGTTGGAGCAAATTTTAAAAATGTCATTTTGTGTGGGAGCCCCCTTAGAAATTGGAGATAGGGTATTAGTTTGTTCCAAAGAAACGTTAAGACGAAAAAATTAATGGGGGTCGGTCTTATAAAGGACCCCTCTATGACGCACCATTCGAGCAGTAGAAATGATTTTAAGATTGGAAAATTACAATAAAATTTTTTCAAAAATTTTTAGAAAATAGTAATAATCGTTATCCCACAATCCTCTTGGTGGGCAAAACATTTGTAGAATCGATAGAAGTTTTACACAAAAAAATTTCCAAAAAATGGAAGAGTACAAACATTTTCAGAAATGAGATTTAAATTTTAAAACTTAAAAATCGCATACTAGAGCGCTTTTAAGAACTTTTTGGGATTTTTTTTTTTTAAAGTACGTAAAAAAACAAAAATTTACAAAAAAAAATTTGAAATTTGGACTATTATTGAAGAAGTTATGAGGAAAAGAAATTTGCGTAAAGGAACAAACTACCAATTTTAAAAAATTCGATATCTTTTAAACGGGTCATCAAAAAAGCTGAAAATTTACCACGAAGGAGTTTTCGAAGGGTACTAAAAACTGTAAACAAATTGGGAAAATCTAAAAAAAAAAAATTTTCAAAGTGTCCGATTTGACATGGAATGCCCCATATATTTTATGGGGTCCTAGACCAATATTTCGAGGTGTTACAAACGGACTGGCAAACTTATGTACATATACCCTCTATCACTAGAGTGGAGGGTATAATGAAATTTGGTCTAAATCTCTATGAAAAATTCAATGTAAAAAAGTTTTGAAAATTTGAAAATTTTTTGAACGTAGGAAAAACCACATATTTTGGAAATTTTTTAACAAATTTCAATTGGCAATATCTCGAAAACCGCTCAACCGATTTTAGAATTTTTTTAAAATATGTATTAAGCATGCCAAAATTAAAAAAAAAAAATAATGCTCGAAGATAATTTTTTATGTTTTTAAAATTTTTCAAAAATTTTAAAGTAGGAAAAAACCACACCCATTTTGGAAATTTTTAGACAAATTTCAAATGATGATATCTCGAAAACCCCTCGACCGATTTTAGAATTTTTTTGATATTTGTATTTAGCATGCCAAAGTTAATAAAAATCATGCATCGCAAGAAATTTTATTTTTTAATTTTTCAAAAATTAAAAATTTTAGTAAAAGTTTTGCAAAAATCCAAAACTTTGATCGAAAAGCGTTACGGGTTAAAATGATCGGATTTGGCTTAAATAAAGTTTAAATGATTAAAAGCTTCTAAATATTTCACAGTTAAACCCCGCAAACCATGAAATCCAAAATCTCTCATCCACTTTTCCTACTGTAAAACAATCTAGCTTCTACTATTTTTTGATTTAGCACCTTAAAAATCTCTACTTATGGCAACACTGTAACGACTGCACAAAATGACACCAAAAAGGAAGTGCAATAATTGTATTTATAAGAATTGTAAGAAGAAATATTTTTTTTTTTAGATAACGTGCCTCAGTTGATATTTTTTAGTCTATAGAAAATTGAATACTGTCGAAGAAGCAGAAGAGGGTTAATGATATGACAGTAAAGAAGTCAATGTAAAAGCTGTTTAATAATATTAATAATAATGATGTTGATGTAGTAGTATTAAAAAAAAGGAGATTATAATTTTGTGATTTTTTTTTTGTTATTTTTTTTAACGGCTGGAAGTGGATTATAGTTTTCTGCATAAAACGACAAGTGAATTTGTCAAGAAAAATTATATAGTGAAAAGGAAACAATAATAAATTGTCGTTAGTTTTTTTGATAGTCAGAGTAGAGAAAATTGATTAAAAGGCATTGAGTTAAAAAATAAAATTATGAATACTAGATTATTAAATTTATTTTCAATAATTTTAGTTTTTGTTTTTTAGAAAATTGACGTTGAATTGGATTAAATTGCATTATGCAAATTTCTATTATTTTATTTTAAGACACCTTAACGTATGAGTAATATTTAATTTATTTATTAAAATTTGAATAAAAATTTATGCAAAACTTTTTCAAATTAAATTTTTGAAAAAAAAGTAAAATTCAGAAAATCCGAAATGAATTCACAAAGTTACAGTAGCAAAACCCAGTCCACAATGAGGTTTTGCGATTAATATGCAAATGCAATGCTTTTGATAAAATTGCATATTTTTGAAAATGTGGATTTTATCAAAAGCATTGCATTTGCATAAGTTTAAACATAAGTTTGCCTCAATCTCTATTAGAATCTCAACGAAATTTTTTTTTTCTTTAAAGGTATATATATTAATGATTCTCGATCGATTTTAAGTCGATCTAGCGATGACCGTCTGTCTGTCTGTTGAAAACACGCTAACTTTTGATAGACTTTACTAAGGCTTCTAAAGTTTGGCATATATGTTGGCCATTTACCTGGTCAGGTTGGTATTGCAATTCAACGAAATCAGTCGTGTGGTTCAAAAGTTATCCACCAAAAATAAATCGAGATTTTGGCGAAAAAATTGGGGAAAAAATTAAAATTTTTTGTTAAGATTTTTTATATAAAACTCAAAATATAAAATTAAATTTTGATAAAATTTCATACATGCTTTCCTTTTGAATATATTTAACACTTTTTGAATAAAAAAAACATGAGTTTTAGGCAAAGACACATGATTTCACTGCAACATTATTGCGCATTAATCAGCGCTGCAAATGCTTCAATCATAACACCTCACATTTTAAATAAAAAAATTGAGTACACCATTTCCACTTTAGTTTCAGAAAATACAAATGATATTACAAAAAAAATCCAATCATATTTTAGAATCTCCAATTGAAGGGCATATTGTAAAAACTCTATAAGCAACATTTAATTTTATGGTGGTTTTTGCCTTAAAACTTTTTATATAATGAATAAAATAATACTTTTGCAGATCTTTTATTCTCAATATACTTGTACGAAGGGTTAAAGCCAGACTTCTGCTAAAAATCTGTCAAGGGAACATCAGTAGAAGGCGAAAAACATGAAAAAATAAATTGCTGCTTATGAAGTTCTTGCAGTACATCGCCTTAGAGAATCATTCATGAATTTAGCAGGTTTGGATGCGCTCCTTGACTCGAGTTTCCCTTCCAAAAGCTGCTGCCAGTTCAGCAAAATTTCTGCTGGGTGTAAGGAAAAAATTTCGGCGACGGTTTTTCGCGAATTTACGAGAAAAAAAAACACACTAACTTTCGAAAGTCAAAACTGAGGCTGTTTGGCACGTACACTTAGAAAATTATTGGAGTTACTACATGACGGTCATTTGTGTAGTTGTTTTCAACTACAATTTCAGTTATTTTTGTATGAAAAATCTAAAACAACTATTTGTTGTAGTCGTTTTAAAAACTAAATACATAAAATAACTACATTGTAGCAACAGTTTTTTTATGTAGTTGTTTTTAGTCTATAAAAAAAATTGAAAAACGGATGTGATAAGCGAGTTGGAAGTTTCGGATGCAGCAGGAATTATTACCAAATAATTTTAACAATTTTTACGTCTAGAAGTTTTTTTGTTAATAAAAAAATTCCGACAATTTGAGTTACAGTAAAAACAACTGTAATTTAAAGTTGTTTTTTGTGGATGCAGTAAACTGCAGTAGATGCAGAAAATTGCAGTAGACGCCTAAACAACAACAAATGTAGTTGTTTTAACTGTCTTTTGGTATTAAATTTCAGCAAAATCGGTCTAGAGGTTCTAAAGTTATCCGCAAACCCGTTAATTTTAGATTGATTTCACCTTAAATTCACGTGTTGAAAACCCGTTAAACATTGGTAAGTCACAAAAATATAACGTATTTTTTTACAACGTATTTGTCACTCAAAAATATTTTTACACAAAAAAAAAAAAATTACACTCGAAAAAAATTTGGCAAATTATTTTTTTTTTCCAAAAATTAGTTAAAAAAAGTTTTTTACACAAAATAAAATATTTCTAATCAAAAATTTTATTTTTTGCATGTTAAAAAAATTTACTATCACTTAAAAAGGGCATTGTGGAGGGTGTTCATTAGGGCGTTTCATCAAAAACTTTTTTTTGGATTTTTGCAACTCTTGAAGCGGAATATGAATTCTTATGGCCTAAAAGATTTTTGAGATTTTTTTCAGATTTTTGGAATGTCGGGATCAACTCGCTCAAATCGATTTTATCAAAAAAATGAGGTTATGAAACATAATTTTTTTTATTTTTTGTTCTCTGGTGCCTTTTTTTAACAAAACCGGATATAATACTTCTTAATGTTGCTAGCCTCCTAAAAAAAAATATTCGCGGTCAAAATAATAACTTCAAGGGTCACTAAGATGACCTTTAAAGTAAAAATTCAGAATTTCCCGTGTTCCAACCTTAATAATTTGAGAAATATGCAATATATGAACGTAATGATGAATCCGTTAGATAGGTCTTTTTAATACCTTTAATTTAAAACCAAAATGACATTTGTCACTTTAGTAGAAATATTAAAAAACTAAGATAAACTCATTTTTTCCCCCATTTTACAGAAAATCGAAGGGAATCCATTAGTAGTTTTTTGTAAAATTGAAATAATAAACTTAAAGGAAGTTTTTTTGATTGCAATTAGTGTTTCCAAACCGGAAACCCGGGTTTTTGTCAAACCGGTTTTTTTGACAAAAAACCGGTTTTTTGGTTAACCGGCTTGGAAACACTAACTACAATCTATAAAAAGCCTTTAAAAGTTATTATTTTAACTTTACAAAAAAAAACTACCTAATGCACCAGTTCAATTTTCGATAAAATGGGGGAGAAAATGAGTTTTTCCCAGTTTTTTATTTTTTTTAACATTTCTACAAAAGTGACAATAGTCAGATTGGTTTTAAATGAAAGGTGTTTTAAAGACCTATCTAACGGATTCAACATGACGTTCATACATAGCTTATTTCTCGAATTATTGAGGTTAAAACACGGGAAATTCTGAATTTTTACTTTTAAGGTCATCTTAGTGACCCTTGAACTTATAATTTTGACCGCGAATATTTTTTTTTAGGAGGCTAGCAACATTAAGAAGTATTATATCCGGTTTTGTTAAAAAAAGGCACCAGAGAACAAAAAATAAAAAAAATTATGTTTCATAACCTCATTTTTTTGATAAAATCGATTTGAGCGAGTTGATCCCGACATTCCAAAAATCTGAAAAAAATCTCAAAAATCTTTTAGGCCATAAGAATTCATATTCCGCTTCAAGAGTTGCAAAAATCCAAAAAAAAGTTTTTGATGAAACGCCCTAGTGTTCATAGATTCGCCAAGTCGAATTTAACTTTTCTACTTGTTAGTCTATAAAAAAAAACTTGAAAAACGGATGTGTTGAACGAGTTGGATGTGTCAGATGCAGCTGGAATTATTACCAAACAATTTTAAAAAGTTTTACATCTAGAAGTTTTTTTTTGTTAATAAAAAATTCCGACAATTTGAATTACAGTAAAAACAACTGTAATTTGAAATAGAAAAATAAAAAAAATAGCACAAATAGCAAAAGTCTCAGATTCAAAGACATTTTTCCTACAGAAAAAGTCTCATATTCGGGACATTTTTCCTGTAGAAAAAATCTCAGATATTGAGACAAGTTTTCTATAGAAAAAGTCTCAGATTCTGATACATTTTTCCTATAGAAAAAGTCTTGGGTTCTGAGACATTTATCCCGTAGAAAAAGTCTTAGATTCTGAGACAGATGTTCTATAGAAAAAGTCTTAGATTCTGAGACATTTTTCCTATAGAAAAAGTCTCAGATTCTGAAATATTTTTCGTGTAAAAAAAGTCTCAGATTCTAAAACATTTTTTTTTTTATAGAAAAAGTCTCAGATTCTGAGAATTTTTTTCTATAGAAAAACTTATATTCTAATACAATTTTGCTATAAGAAAAGTCAAATTTTTTCCAAAGAAATGGAACTTCTAGATTGACAAATATTTTTTCACAAACAATTTTCAGATTTATTCACATTTTCCTTTAAAAATTTTCAGATTTTAAATTTTTCCATGAAAGTTTTCTGATTTAAATTTTTTTTCCTTTGGAAAATTTTTTAGAAAGATTTATTCTTTTTTTTTTTTATTCTTTTTCTTTCTTTCCTTTCTTTTTTCTTTTTTTTTCTTTCTTTCCTTTTTTTCTTTTTTAAATTTGGTCTGGGGGGGAAATCTCTTCTCCCCCCTTTTATACCCGCGCATGCTAGTGATAGGGGGTGTCATTCCGTTTGTAACACCTCGAAATATTGGTCTTGAGAAGATCTACACACAAATTAAAAACTTTGTCAAATTACTAGGAAAAGTCTCGTTATCCCATTTTACCAATATTTGACAGTTTTCCTTGTTTTTTAACAAACAAATTTGGATCGAAATTAACATTTTTTTTTGTAATTTTACAATATTTTTTTTTGTAATTTTACAAATTTCCAATATAATTTTACACAAAAAAATCTAGTAAATTCACGAGAATTCCTTGTAAAAAAAAAAAAAAAATATACTCAAAAAAAATAGTTATTTTTATTTTCACATAAGAAAATTTGCTATCACTTTTTGGAAATATTAGTTTATATAAGGACATCATTGAAATTAAAATTTTGTACTTGTTGAAATTTTTATTGCGTTTTATGTATTTTCTACAGAATTTTTGAGTTTCAATTGTAAAATGTGTAGTATTTTGTTTTCCTGGCACCTTAACGTATGAGTTTTTAAAAAAAATATTGAAAAATATATTTTTATTAATTATACGTTAAGGTTTAATTTGTATTTTAATCAGACTCTACTGAATTTATGAGTTTCAATTTTAAAAGGTGTGTGTAGTATTTTGTTCTTAGACACCGTAACGTATGAGTAATATTAGATATTACAACTTATTTATTAAGCATACGTTAAGGTTTCATCACTCCATTAAAATTTTAAAAGCTAAAAGTGATTTTTAAGTTAAAAACCTTTAATTTAAAAACCTTGCCCGCCATTTTTGTTCACTTTCATGCTGATTGGTGTTAAATTAATCTAAATTTTCTTGTATTATTAAAAATAATTGATATAATTAAAATTTCTTAATCAAGTCGAATTAAATTTTAATATTATTTTGTTTTTTTTTTCTGTATTTTACCATTGAAAAATACTTAATAAAATGTACAATTTTACCTTGTACTTTAACAACAATAGCCATTTAGTTTGTCCTAGGTCAGTGTTAAACAAATTATTAGTATTGTTTAGTCCACCAGTATTACTTGCTGGGCTACCGACTAAAACTAGCAACAGCTACTACTAACAAATACAAACAAACAATAAGCATACTAATGCTATGGTGACACAAAACGTTTGCTTTGTTTTGTGTTTGTCCTTTTGTAGAGAACAATGTAAAGTGTGTAAATGAATTACAATAACCTCGTAAGCAAATTACACTACTCAACACTTACTAACTAACACACACAAACACGCATAAAGAACTCGTTACAATTACTTGTTGTATATGGGGCATTCCATGTCAAATCGGACACTTTGAAAATTTTTTTTTTTTAAATTTTCCCAATGTGTTTACAGTTTTTAGTACCATTCGAAAACTCCTTCGTGGTAAATTTTCAGATTTTTTTGATGACCCGTTCAAATGATATCGAATTTTTAAAAATTGGTACTTTGTTCCTTTACTCAAACTTCTTTTAATCATAATTTCTTCAATAATGGTCCAAATTTCAATTTTTTTTTTTTAAAAATTTTTGTTTTTTTACGTACTTTACAAAAAAAAAAAAATCCCAAAAAATTCTTAAAAGCGCTCTAGTATGAGATTTTTAAGATTTAAAATTTAAATCTCATTTTTGAAAATGTTTGTACTTTTTTTGAAATTTTTTTGTGTGAATCTTCTAACGATTCTACAAATTTTTTGGCCATTTTAAAATTTTTTGAAAAAATTTTATTGTAATTTTCCAATCTTAAAATCATTTCTACTGCTCCAATGGTGCGTCATAAAGGGGTCATTTATAACACCGACCCCCATTATTTTTACGTCTTAACATTTCTTTGGAACAAACTAATACCCTATCTCTAATTTCTAAGGGGGCTCCCACACAAAACGATATTTTTTAAAATTTGCTCCAACCGCCCTAACTGCCCTAATAGTGCCCTTAGAGCAACAAAATGTATGACCGACCCACAATATTTTTTTAGTCCAAACATTTTCTCTGAACGCACCGGTCCCCATACATTTATTTTTTATTTTTTTTTTAAATTTGTTTTATTTAATCAGCTTCTACCGGTCCAATGGTGCGTCCTAGAGGGGTCATTAGTGAGACCGACCCCCATTTATTTTTACCCTACAACATTTTTTTAAAACATACCTACGCCCTATATCCACTCCCTAAGTAGGCTTCCATTTAAAATTACATTTTTATAAAATTTGCTCCAACTGTTATTTGTATGGGAGCCTACTTAGGGAGTGGAGATAGGGCGTAGGTATGTTTTAAAAAAATGTTGTAGGGTAAAAATAAATAGGGGTAGGTCTCTCTAACTAACTCTCTCACTAATAAACCCTCTCGGACGCACCATTGGACCGGTAGAAGCTGATTAAATAAAACAAATTTACAAAAAATAAAAAAAATTGTATGGGGACCGCCTTAACAGTTAAAGATACAGGGTAGGTGTGTTCAGAGAAAATGTTTGGACTAAAAAAATATTGTGGGTCGGTCATACATTTTGTTGCTCTAAGGGCATTATTAGGGCAGTTAGAGTGGTTGGAGCAAATTTTAAAAATGTCGTTTTGTGTGGGACCCCCCTTAGAAATTGGAGATAGTTTATTAGTTTGTTCCAAAGAAATGTTAAAACATAAAAATTAATGGGGGTCGGTCTTATAAATGACCCCTCTATGACGCACCATTGGAGCAGTAAAAATGATTTTAAGATTGGAAAATTACAATAAAATTTTTTCAAAAAATTTAAAAAAATAGTAATTATTGTTATCCCACGATCCTCCTGGGCAAACAATTTGTAGAATCGATAGAAGTTTTACACAAAAAAAAAAAAAAAATCAAAAAATCGAAGAGTACAAACATTTTCAAAAATGAGATTTAAATTTTAAAACTTAAAAATCGCATACTAGAGCGCTTTTAAGAATTTTTTTTTTTTAAAAAGTACGTAAATAAACAAAAATTTTGAAAAAAAAATTGAAGTTATGAGTTAAAAAAGTTTGAATAAGGGAACAAACTACCAATTTTTAAAAATTCGATATCTTTTGAACGGGTCATCAAAAAAATCTGAAAATTTACCACGAAGGAGTTTTCGAAGGGTACTAAAAACTGTAAATAAATTGGGAAAATTTAAAAAAAAAAAATTCAAAGTGTCAAATTTGACATGGAATGCCCCATATGTTTTTAAATCAGAGATGGCAATGTAGCGCTTTTAGAGTTAGCTAAATGCGGTTTTTATATATAATGTACAGCATTTTTTCAAATGAATAAAATTCGAACGAATATTATATTTTAGTATAGATTTCGGTTAATGATCGGTTTTTGATATTTTTGCTTAGTTTTAAGCGATTTTTCTAAAATTCATTATAAAAAACTTTATCTCTTTTTTTGAGTTGACATCACCGTTTATACAATAACCGACTGGGGGAAACAAATTTAATATGGCTATTCTCGTCTTGCCTTGCAGGTTTGCACTTTTTAAAAAAATTTTTGCAGAATTATGCAAAATTTTTGGTGCAAAATTTGCACATGTGTGCAAATTTTACAAACTTTGCTCAGTTTGCAAAACACAAACTAAATGACATGATTACCCTTACTAAATGCACATTATGTACTTGTAACAAAACAAAAGAAAATATAAAATTATTTCAAATACAGACACACTTGAAAGTGTGTGTGTAAAGAATAAACGGTAATCATAGCTGTATTATTGATTTTTTTTATTTGGATTTTTTGGAAAAAAATAAAATACTTTGATATTTTAGTTGGCTATCAAAAAATAAAATATTTTGTTATTTTATTTATTTTGGTTTGAATAAAATAAAATTTTATTTTATTCAAATTCATAAAAATGAAATAATATTTCTTTCCAAAAAAATCAAATAATTTTTTCTGATTGCTTATTCAAACAAACAAAATAGAATTTTTCAAAATAATCAACAAAAATTTGTGATTTTTTTTGGTTATTCACAAAAATTCAAATGAATAACGTATTATTTAAACAAAAAAAAGAAATATTCTTGAAAATTTTGTGTTTGAAAAATAATTTTTTTTTTTATTTATTTTGAATTTTATTATACAGTAAAACACACAATTATTCTTACAAACCACTATTGTTTTACTTATTTAAGGTTTTCTTTACTAAAACATTAATTAGATTATTTTTAATTTTTTCCCAAATTCACTTTTACTGATTAAAAAATGTTCTTAAAACATTTTCTTATGGAAAATACTCTAGTTGATTATACTTTTCGATATTTTTCTTAAACAATAAAAAGTCGTGAAAGGATGTATAATTACTTAAATACCCTTAATTGTAAAGGTTTATTTTGCAAAACATTGAGATTTTTAAGGGTTTTTGCTTTGGTGACATTTTTAAGAAAATATTCTTTAGTATTAACTGTGAAATGTTTCTATTACACAAAAATTATTTTAATCGAAAAAAATTTCATTCTTTATACAATTGAACATTTTTGCAATAGAAAATGCATTATTCTATTTTTAAAATTTAAATGCATATTTGCTTATAATATTTTTTTATTTTTGACTACTTTTGAGGTAAAACTGATGTTGTACTGATGATGTAATTTATTGTGATTCTCTAGCACATAACGATCTATCCGTCTATCCCTCATTTTGCGGATTAACTGTTATATTTTTTAAGCGAGATACATTGAAGTCTACCAAAAGGGAAAAAATATTCTACGAATTACTGCATGAAATTTTTTAATTATATTCATATTGAAAATAATTAAAATAATAAGTTATAATATATCAAAAATGTTTCAAATTTACTTTATAACTATATCACATAGGCCAGGTAAAATTTGTGACTTTGACCAACCAAGTAAAACACGGGTGGTTGGAAACAGTTTTTGCCTAAAAGTGCGAATACTATATTTTCTTTTTTGAATACGTATTTGGAATGTCTAAGAATAATATAGGAACAAAAACCAAAACATCGATCGAGCACTTTATTATATTCGAATTTTCTCGAAAACTAGAGATATCAAAAAAAACAAATATTATTTGGAATTATGCATTTATATAAAGTATTCAAAAAAATTTACATTGCAGTATTCAAACGGTCATAAAATAAACATAATTATTTTGAATGTATTTTATATGGTATGGAATTGGGCACTTTTTTAAGCGCGAAAAACACAAAAACGAAACAAGCTACAGCATTTTAGATGACAGATTTGGATTCTACAGGTCCATATTATATAAAATCCACTCTTAGTTTTTGACATTAACGCAATAATGTCTAACAGTGGTGCTACAAAAACGCTTATAAATAACATTTTTTAAATTTCTATTCCGAATATCTCGAAAACGAGAAGCTATAGAGAAATTGCATATTTCATAGAGTATGCAGTACGTTTACGTTTTTAGACTAACTACTTACAATTAGACCTTAATGGTCAAAACGTACTCTGAAAATTTAAATACTTTTAGGCATTTGTTTTAAAAAAGGGAAAATGGAAATTAATTGTTGATTTCTTGTAAGAGTCCTAACACCTTAAATGGGAAATGAAGTGTTGATTTTTTAGAATCCTAACAGGTATTGCTTAGACTTTTAAGCTCTTAATTTCCTTAGTTTTTCTCTTCCTTGCTTCTGCAGAAACAAGGTCAGGTCAAAAAAAAAATATGTATATCGTTGACTGTGACTTTTCATATTTTTTTTTTTTTAACTATCCCATTATGCCTGACCAATTTTTCAGTCAGTTTTTACGGATTTTTACAGTTATTTATATAAGTAGTCTTTTTTTTAAATAAAGTTTCATTAGTTTCAAACGTATTTTCTGTTGAATTTACTGACATAATATTTTGAGTGTATGTAATAAATAAACATTTCGGTATTTATCATTATTATCAGATATCATTCCATTTCGCAAATCGCATGTTTTTAAATTTGGTTATATGACCGCTAAATTTTATCATAAAATTTCATTTTCTATTCCCCTGGATTCAACTGCAGAACGTTGAAGTTCTTCCGCCATAGAAATATTTCATTTGCTTCTGCCTTTTTTCAAATTTTTAAATATGATCCGATTTGGCCCATTTCCGTACTTAACCAGCCTCAGACCATAAGATATATTTCTGCCAAATTTTCGCAGTCTAGCTCTTTTATTTTGGATTGTATCATGTCTTCCACAGACGAACGGACGGACATCTGTAGAATGTGTAACAATCGATCACTAATAAATAATATATATTTTATGGTTTGTTAGATAGATATTTCGATGCTTACACACGGAATGACAAAGTGAGTATACTCCTTAAACCAACCTATGAAAGTCGCCAATTTTTACAGATTTTTATACTTTTCTTTAAAAAAAAAGTTTTGTTAAGTAAATATTTGCATAAGTTTATAGCTCTGCACTTGGAATTTCCTAAATCACAACTTAACTTTTCTGAATTCAAATGGACTTTTTATAAATTACAATTTATAAGAACCTGATATTAAAACAAAACTGTTTTGTAAGAATAATTTTTTGTTAAACTGTACAAAACAAATAAAATAGTTTTTTTTCAAACACAAAATTTTCAAGAATATTTATTTTTTGTTGTTTGAATAATACGTTATTTATTTGAATTTTTGTGAATAACCAAAAAAAATCACAAATTTTTGTTGATTATTTTGAAAAATTATATTTTGTTTGTTTGAATAAAAAAAATCAGAAAAAATTATTCGATTTTTCGTTATTCAAATAAAATCAAAATAAATATTATTCATTTTCAAATATTTAAATAATCTGTTATTTGATTATTTTTGAAAAAATATTGTTATTTATTCATTTCGTTATTTCAATCATAGCATACAGCTATGACGGTAATAGTAATAATAATTTTTAAAATTACCACCTAATTTAGTTTAGTTTTATTTTCTTCATTATTTATTTGTAAGTGTTTGTGTGCGTTTTTTAATGGTTTCTCCTCTATTTATATCCTTGGGACATAAATGTATTAAATGTAACATTCAAATTATACGACAAAACTTCATATTTTATTATCCTTCAAAAATGTTTAAGGTTGAAATAACAATTTAAATAATATTTCAGTTGCAGTGTCAAAAGAGAGAAATTTTTTTTGACAGTTAATATGAAAGACAAATTTGTTGAATAAGAAAATGATAGACAAATCTATTGAATACGTGGTGACTTTTTTAAGGCAAACATTTAAGATTTTAAGACTAAAAACAAATCAAAAACAAAAACTAAAAGAAGTTAGAAAACTATAGTGGGTCAAGACCAACTATATAATACCCTACTGTGTTTTCTGGGAAATTGGTCGCAAATCTAAACATAGATCCGATTGGATCAATCATCTCTTGTATGATCTTTGATTATTGTAAAAACAGACTCAAACTAAATTTAAGTGGAATATGCTGGTTTTTGTTTCCTATTGACCGTCAAAATTTTTATATGGCGCCTAAGTCCAGAAATGGTCCAATTGTAATCAGATTTGATTAGATTACTAAATTCCACGTTTAACACCTACAAACAAAATTACTACAAAAAATATCCAATTTTGATGAATTTTGAGAGATTTATGTGAAACTCGGGTGGGTGGAAGGACTTGTCCGATTTCTTTAAAATTTGGAATTATTATTTATGTATACAAAATACGTTTATCTGTCTGATTTCAAGAGGATACCTATTAAACACGGTTATTAGAGTCATTAAAAAAAAAAAAATAAAAAAAATAGAGAGGACGTTTGTATGGGATCTAGGTCTAATTACACAGTGATACAAAATCGAACTTTCGGAATCGGAATGGGATGGGATGAAACCAAAAGCAAATGAAGGCTGATGTTTTCCATAACAAATTTTAAGTTGGAGAGTTTAAAACATTTAAAGTTTTTGTGTACTAAACATGGCCCACTTTAAGGGCCCCTGGTGGTGCCCTTATTTAACATGTAGGGTTCAGTTTCCAAATTTAAGCTCAAAATTACTTTAGCTATAACTGGTATGAATTTTGCTTCAATCGGTCCAGTATCTATTTACTGAATAGCCAAATTATTAAAATCAACGACTGCACACCGTTGCGTATGATTGTTATTTAAAGGCTATTACAATATTAATAATACGCCACTAATACGGTTTTCAAACATTTATTATTATAGGTTAGGTTAGGTTAGGTTGTAAGTGGCTGCTGACGTTTTACGTCAACACACGTAGACTCTGAGGTCCATTGTGATACCACGGGATCGTAATAGGTTTCCCTACTAGTCCCTGTCGTTAAACCAGTTTGAGCTTCTTATGAAACTCCTTAGATGTTGAATTTTGACATCCGACAAATCTGAAAGATCGTACAGCTCCCTAGATCCCAGTGAAGCAAGTCGCTGACCAGAAAGTGCCGGGCAATGGCAAATAAAGTGTTCGATAGTTTCCAACTCCTCTTCATCCATGCAACTTCGGCAAAAGTCATTCGACGGCACATTTAACCGCTCTGCGTGCTTCCCTATAAGACAGTGTCCGGTAATTATAGAAACCACCGTTGAAATCTCTCCTCTTGGAAGCGATATCAGCTCACTTGTGCGCCCCTGATTAAGAGAAGGCCAAATCAGTCGTGTTGTCTCACACGTCCATCCATTTGCCCATCTTTGATTAGTCTCCGTCGCAGAACAAAGCCGTAGGTTTTGCTTGCAAGTTTCTAGAGGCGTACCAACATATTCCAATTCTGTTGGAACCTGTAAGGTAGTTCCTAGTCTTGCAAGCTCATCGGCTTTGCAATTCCCTGGAATGTCTCTGTGCCCTGGGACCCATATGAGTCGTATGTTTAACTGCTTGGCCATCTCATTTAAAGACGTGCGGCAGTTAAGGGCAGATCTTGTTTTCAGAAACATTGAATCCAGGGACTTGACCGCGGCTTGACTGTCAGTATAGATGTTGACTGCGGTTGTAGACAAGACATTGCAGCTCAACCAGTCAGCCACTTCTTTTATTGCCAGCATCTCTGCCTGGTAAACACTGCAATGATCTGGCAATCTACGAGCCAGGCTCAACCCAAGCTCTTCCGAATAGACTCCAAAGCCCACTTGTTCGTGCAGCCTCGATCCATCTGTGTAAAAATTTATGGTAGCTCCACTACCCGGAGTATCCCCCATCCAAGACTCCCTGGATGGTATCATAGTGGTAAAGTGGCGCTCAAAGAGGCTCAAAGAGGGAGCACAGTCCACATTTTGTGGTATTGTTATCTTTTTCAAGATTGCGCTATGGCCACAATCACTGCTCCTCCATTGCAGCGTGCTATTAAGTCGAATTGCCGACGCAGCCGCATACTGCCTACCCAATATGTCCAAGGGTATTAGGTGAAGGAGGATTTCTAATGCAGCCGTAGGTGTAGTACGAAGAGCACCAGTGATGCACATTGACGCCATTCTCTGTACCTTCGTGATAAAGACAAAGTTCGCTTTTGTTTCCAAAGCAGGCCACCAGACAATGATTCCATACAGCAAAATTGGACGCACCACTGCTGTATAGATCCAATGAACGACTTGAGGGCTAAAACCCCATCGTTTTCCAATGGCCCTTTTACAGGAATACAAAGCAATCGTTGCTTTTCTCACCCGTTCCTCAATATTACGCCTGAAATTCAGCTTCCTATCTAGAAATACTCCAAGATACTTGGCTCCATCTGAGAAGGTGATTTCAGTACCGTCCAGAGAAATAGGATCAAAAGCAGGAATCTTATTTTTCCTTGTAAACAAAACAAGCTCTGTTTTACTAGGATTAACTCCTAGGCCACAGTCTCTTGCCCATTTAGACAGATCTTTCAGAGAACCCTGAAGAATGTCCCGCAATGTTGGCAGATGCTTCCCCTTTACCGCTATCGCGACATCGTCAGCATATGCGATAACATGACAACCACGTGCTTCTAGAGATAGTAGCATTGAATTCAGTGCCAGGTTCCAAAGAAGAGGCGAAAGAACACCTCCTTGTGGTGTGCCCCTATTGACAAATCGAGATATGACGGACGCTCCCAATTCAGACGTTATACGTCTATTGGCAAGTAGGTTTTCCACCATTAAAACGATTTCACGCTTTACTCCCAGACCAGACAATGCCAATATTATCGATTCTGGAATGATATTATTAAAAGCCCCCTCAATATCAAGAAAGGCCACCATAGTGTACTCCTTTACCGAAAGCGATCTCTCGATGGTACCAACGAGCTCATGAAGAGCTGTTTCCGTTGATCGTCCCTTGCTGTATGCATGTTGCTTTGTCGAAAGCAACCTCGGGTCAATCACTCTACGCAAATATGAGTCTATCATTCGTTCCATTGTCTTTAACAAAAAAGAAGACAGACTAATTGGTCTGAAATCCTTCGGAGCTGTGTGGGAACTTTTCCCAGCCTTCGGGATAAATACGACTCTGGTATCCCTCCATTTTAAAGGAATATACGACCAGTTGATGCATGCTGTGTATAGATTATACAGCAACGGGGCTATATAGTCCAACACTTGCTGCAACTCAGCCGGGATTATACCATCAGGTCCCGGAGATTTATAGGGCCTGAAGCTTTTTATCGCCCAGATTAATGTTGGCATATTTATTATTTCCAAAGCAATTTCAGATGCTTGGGCGTCAGAACGTTCCAAAGCTTGAAACGGCGTCATGGAATTGCCCGGAAAATGCGTGTTTAAAAGGAGATCCAGCGACTCTCCACTGGAGGAAGACCACACCCCATTAGGATCTTTCAGGTATCCTAGGGTGCAAGGAGAAGAAGCCAGAACCTTGCGCAGCCTGGATGCCTCAGAAACGTCTTCTATGTTTCCACAGAAGTTTTTCCAAGAATCACATTTGGCATTTCTGATCATCTTTTTATAACTCTTAAGTTGCAGCCTGTATGCAGACCAGTCCTCGTCCGCTCTTGAAAATTTAGCCTTATTAAAGAGCTTTCTGCAGGAATCTCTGCTCGTCTGCAACTCATTTGACCACCAAGGTGGCTTTTTTTTCCCTCTAGGCTTTGCAGAAGGGCAAGACGCATCCAGGCACCTATTACAAACATTTGTTATATGGTCAACCAGACAGTCAATTTCCGCTAAACTATGCGGTTCAGATAGGGGTACTTCATCCAAAAGCAAAGAAAAAGTCTCCCTATATTTCACCCAGTTTGTTCTTCTCAGATTTCTAGAGACTGTCTCAACCGGGGCACGCTCCCTGAGTAAAAACTCAATGTACCGATGATCTGAGAAAGAATGCTCTTCCAAAACTCTCCAGTCATCAATTCTATCAGACAATGTATCTGATACAAGTGTTACGTCAAGAACCTCTTGCCGCGTACTTGTAACGAAAGTTGGTTCACTACCCTTGTTACAAATATACAGGTTAGTGCTTAACAAAAACTCCAAAAGTGATTCGCCTCTATCATTTGTGTCTGTACTACCCCATATCGAATGATGTGCATTAGCATCACAGCACACTAGTAACTGGTGTCCCCTAGATTCAGACTCCCGAATCAGACCGCCAACCTTCTCCGGGGGTATTGGCCCCGGATTAGGAAAATACGCAGAGGCGAGCCAAATAGATTTCCCATGAAGCTCTAAGCTAGCCGCTGTAACATCCATATCACTAAAAGTTGATAAAAAGAATATATTTAAGCCATTTTTCGCCAAGATGCAGGCTCTTGGTGAGCCCTCACCTTTGGCAACCATCAACTTAAACCCAGGGGTCTTCAATCCGCAAACCCTGCCACCCCGCACCCAGGGCTCTTGGATAAAAACCAAGTCAACTGCTCCTGTCGTCAGGCGCAGCAATAGTGCAGCTGAGGCTGCCTTACAGTGATGGAGGTTTATTTGTAGGAACCGCAACATCTTGCTTTTTTTCCACCATCCTTTCCACCACCGTGTTATTGGCTTCATCCTCCGTGTTATCATAGAGGTCGCATTCGTCCCCAGATTCGGTTTCGAATAAGCCAGATATGTGTCCCATCTGTTCTGAATCGGAGGCAACAGAACTCTCCGAATTCCTCACTGCATGGGCCTCGTCCTGAATGTCACCCATAGTGGCATCAGCTTTATCCTCCGTGCCATCACAGAGGTCGCATTCGTTGCCAGATTCGGTTTCGAAAATGCCAGATGCATCTCCCATCAGCCTAGAATCGGTCAGCTGAATATCAACCTTTTCCAGATTCTCCTCCCCAGCCGACTCTGCCACTGGCTTGTCTGCTTCCAAAATAGGCTTCTGGTCGCCCTTGTAGACATTGACTCTTATATGAAAAAAGCCAAATCTAATAATGCCGTCAGTCCTGGCTAAAAGCGGAAGCGATTCCTCATTAACCAAGACCACTGCTTGACGACGAGCGCCCTCCATCTCACCCAATCTGGCAATTTGCCAATTCTGAGTTGGAAGGTCAGGATTGCAGACTTTTATCATCTTTAGAATCACCGCAGTGTCACTTGTAGCCATTGGGATCCATGCATGAGCTCTGGGTTGCGAGGGGATATCATGTTTTTCCACAACGTCCAGTCTGGCTCCAGGCCATAACTCTCCCACTTGGCTAATGGCAACCTTAAACACGGCTGCGGATCTTTCGTTTCCAAAAGCAACGAGTTTTACTCGCCCCTGATACCAACCTGCGTTGACAGTAGTAGGGAGAAAATCAGGCATACTCTCAAGAAGCCTATAGTAGATTTCATTTAGTTTAGTTTCAACTAAACTCCACTTGTCCCTTGGAATACTACAATCCCCATTTTGCCTGTTTATCACAGCCCTAACGAAGTTACCTTTCACCACTTCACTAAAAGACTGAGTCCAGACGTTGCCGGTCACCTTAGATCTTTTAGGTAAAGGTTTCTCGTCGGGCGAGCGCAACCTTTTACCAGACTTCGATGACGAGGCCGAAACAGCGCTCTGTTTGTCAGATGCGCGCATTGCCGAAAGTTTGTCCTGTTCTTCAATGACTCCTTTCGCCCATGATAGCGACGCCTTCTCCCGTTCGGAGAGCTTCGTTCCATCGAGTTGGCTTAGTCTGTTAATTATTTTCAAACAAAGCCTTCTCTGGTTGTGCCTGACCTTTGATGGCTTAAGTTTCTTTTTCTTTTTACCACCAATATTAGGCTGAGCACCCCTACCAGAATCAAGGCCGGACTTCAAGGTCGCAACCCTAAGACCAGTGCTAGGACCAGCACCAGTCGGTGAGGCAGAGCCTCGAACTAAATCGGTATCATTTGTGTCCATATTTTCATTTTCCTTGATGTGGTAATGAAAATATCACAAAAATACCTATTACGAACAAACCTATTACGAACAATTTTAGTAATTCAATTTATAGCACGGAGTTAAAATAAAACACGTCCACACTCGTCAACAGTTGAACGATAGGATTTATTATTATAATTACAATAAATTTTAAATTACAATTTATTATTATAATTACAATAAAAGTATACTAACTTCAAATGCGTGTAAAAAAAAAACCTAGCTCTGAACTAGAAAGAAGCCTTAAGGAGTTTGTTATGGAATATGTCAACTTTCATTTGCTTTTGGTTTCATCCCATTCCGATTTTTGGTTTTGCACTGTATTATGGACCCATTTCTTACATTTTCAATAGGCTTCGTCCTTGAGTCAATAAAGGTTTAAGTTTCAATTAAAATTCGATTAAAAATTACGACCTGTATCGTGCGCACTACGTTTACATGGACAGCCGGACATTCGGAAATTAATTTAGGGATGAGATTTTTATGCACTAAAAAATCGAAAATATGCGCTAAAAAATTCAAAATATGCACTAAAAACATATAAATATTCACTAAAAATGTAGTGTGTGCAATAAAAATATTGTTTTTATACGAAAAACTTCTTAAAAAAAACAAGAAATAACTTCGGGTTTAAATAGTAACATTAGTGCATTTGCATGGAAATCACATCCTAGGGTTATATATTTTACGACCTTTTTCAATTTAGACTTTTCGACTTTTTTCAAATTCAAAAAAGTCGATTTTTTTGCTCTTTTCTAATTTTATAAAGTCTACTTTTCGACCTTTATCGACTTCTCGACTTTTTCGACTTTTTTTCAATTTTTTCGACTTTTTTCGACTTTTTTCGACTTTTTCGAATTTTTTGACTTTTTACAACTTTTAAAAAATATAATTTTTTGTAAATAAAAATATGTTTTGAACCTGTTCACTCAAAATATTATGTAGGCAAAAACAAATGAAAAACACATTTAAAACCAGTGAATAAACAATTGAAATGTTGGCAATCGATACCTTTTCAATACCGTTATCCGTTTCAAAACCCTTTAAATTGAATACCGGTACCAATACCGAAACTTAGTTTTGGTATTGGATACCGGTATCCAAAAACCTTTTCCTTCGGTACCGGTACGTACCGGTAATGAAACGGTATTGAAACGGTTTTTCCTAAAAAACATGTTAAAAAAAAAAAAAAAAAAATAATAGAAAATTTGTAATTTTTTTGTTTTTGTAAATGAAAAATCGTACTCAAAATGCCTCCCCGAAGTTTCATAAAAATCAAAAAAAATCTTTGGGCACCCACATCGTGGATTAAGTAAAAATTTCCAAAAAAAAAAATCATATATCAACCGCTATGCGGGAGCAGAAGAAAGTTATTGATTTTCACGAAATTTGTTTGAAATCATTTAGACTCTCAAAAGAAACTTTCTACAACCCTTATTATAGTTACGTTTTTTGGGGACTTTTATTTAATCCTCGATGTGGGTGCCCAAGGACTTTGTTTAATATTTATAGGACTTCGTGGTTCAAAAATTATTACAAAACCGTGAATTTCAAATTGGTTTCACCTTTAGTCCACTTGTTGAAAAACCCGTTAAAGCTGCTTTAAAAATATGGAAGAGTCATAGAAAAATATTTAACAAAGTATTTTTGTCACTCACAAATATTTTTACAATTAAGCAAAAAAAAAAAAAAATTTGACTCCAAAAAAATTTTGTATTTTTTTTTTTCAAAAATGACTAAAAAATGTTTTTTTACTCAAAATAAAATATTTCTAATCATAATTGTTAATTTTTTTTTAAGTTAGAAAACTAACTATCACTTAAAAAGGGCACCGTGGATATTCATGGATTCGGCTAACCCTCCGATCTTCATGACATTTGGATATGTTGTTCAGAACGAAAATTAATTCGACAAGTATTTTTTTTAGCGGCCCAAACTCATTTTTATACGTATTACGTCTATTTGCTCAAAACTAATACAGGCGTATTTGGTATTAGATTAAAGGTAATTAAAATACCTATCTTGTGATGCTGACAACGTGTAAAACAGTAAATATTTTTCGACTTATTAACAAAAATTTCCAAAAATTTTATCATTTTACACAATATGATTAAAAGTTGTGCATGTTTGGACACGTTCTTTGCACATGAAGATAGGTTTTCCAAAGACCTTTCATTTGGTATTTAACATGACTAGGTTTATTTGTATAATATATGAGATAAACGCAAAAAAACTAAAAAATTACCATTTCATCCCCCTCATTTTCACCCCCTAAATATGAATTTGGGCCACTAAAAAAAATACGTGTCCCTTTATTTTTTATACTCTACAAAATAAAAGCAATTCCATAAAGATCGGCGGGTGACACCAGGGACACCTTCCTTGTAAGTCGAATTTAACTCTTCTGTTTTTTTTTACATATTTTTTTTTTTACTTTCTGTAACAAATGAAACCTTTTTATGTTAGAATAACTTCAAAGTCCTGCACTTTGATCAAGGGAATAAGAAAATTACAGTTTTCTCGGTCCGCCCCCTTTTGTAGGTGTGGTCCGGCAACGTCCCCGCCGACCCCTTAAGAAAACGCAATTTTAATTTTTTCACATTTTAAAGCGCATTTTAGCAAAAATGCTAAAAATAAATACGTAAATACTTGTTTCAGTATTAAAAATGGAAAAAAAAAATTTTTAAGTTTTTATGCGTTTTTTATATTTTAAACATTTTTTTCGATAATACCGGTACGTATCGGTATCGACGTTTCGGTATCGGTAATTCCGTAACCGTTTGAACTCAAATACCGTCACCGATACCGATACCGAAACAAATAAATAAACGATACCGATATCGATACCGTTATTCGTTTCGATTGCCAACCTTGGTTTTAACAAACATCAACATTTATTTTTTACTGTTGACAAACTTTTCTAAAATAAATAACATAAAACATTAAAAAATTACGTTTTTTCATTCTTTTTTACCAACAAATTCGAAAAAAAAAACCTACGAAAACATCAAAAATTAATGATAGTTCTGTTATTTTTACCAACAAATTCCAAAAAAAAACATACGAAATCATTATTTTTTAATGTTATTATTTTTTACAATTTTCTATTGAAATATTTTTTTCAAAACTTTTAATTAAATTTTGGGGAATCGATCCCGCAATCAACTACATTCTGGCCAGACACTCTACGCATCGTGCCAAAGTCAGTTGATACAAACATGTTGTTATATAAATAATTTTTTGATTTTTTTTTCTACAAAAAAATAACCCACATAAGTAGGTAAAAACTAATGAATTTTTCTTTAAAAAATGCCAACAATTTAAAAACAAATTACTTGCACAAATCATTAAAAATTTAAAGAATACTCAGTAGTTTTTACTTACAAAACAAAAATAAATGACTTTAAAAATTAAATGTTAATGAAAGTCTTTATATTTTAGTGTGTTATTTTTGAAACAAAGGACAGAAGTAGTCATTAATAAAAACTGAATATCAAAAAAAGGTTTTTCTTTTAAAAACGACTAAACGTAAAATTTTTTAAATAAACTACAACAGTTAATGACGCAATTTTTTGAGTGTAGCGTCAGTTTTTATTAAACTCCGCTGTCATTTGAGAAGATTTTTCAGAAGAAATTATTTCCATCTGGCAAAAGTAAAAAAACAAATTAAGATGCTTAAGTCGAAAAAAAGTCGAAAGCTACAGTCGACTTTTCGACTTTAAACAAGAAAAAAGTCGATTTCGACTTTGCGAATTTTTCATACAAAAAGTCGGTCAATCGACTTTTCGACTATAGAACCCTATTACATCCATATATATTATTAATCAGTGATCGATTTTAAGACATTCTAGCGATGTCCGTCCGTCTGTCTGTCAGTCCGTCAGTCCGTCTGTCAGTCCATCTGTGAAAGACACGATACAGTCCAAAGTTAAAGACCTAGACTCCTAAAGTTTGGCACGAATATGTCTTATGGTCTTGGGCTAGTTAAGTTTGGAAATGGGCAAAATCGGAGAACTTAAAGTTCTACCTTTAAGAATTGAAAAATTAAATTTTTTTAAGGTTTTTTGTTAAGCAAATGAATTATAATCCAAAAAAAATAAGAAAAAAATCCAGAAAATGAAAAAAGATTTAAATAAATCTAAATTAATCCAACTAAATTTTAGTATTTAATAAGCCCATTTTGGATTAATTTTGTTTTACTTATTACTTTTTTCATTTTCCAAATTTTTTTATTATTTTTTTGGATTATAATTGCAAATTTTACGTAGATGAAAAAAGTATTCCAATTTTGTTTTAGTATGTTAAAATATTTGTTTAAACAAAATAAGATTAATCAGAAGATAAATTCACGTATTGAAAAACACAGCAATTTTTATGTCAGAAGAAGTTCAAAGTCCTGCAGTCAAATCCAGTGGACTAGATAATCACATTTATTTTGGTCCGCCTCCTTTTGTGGGCGTAGATAAAAAATAAATTTAAATTTTTAAATTCAATAATAATAAATTTGCATAAATATAGTGCAAAATGCATAATAATTGATTAAGGTTACATTTATTGCAAGGGTAGGATGTCGCCTAGTGCTTCCGCCGACCCCCAGTTTAGGGAGTATTAAAGATTCGACACATCCGAATTTAATTAAGTACTCGCACTTGTTTTATTTCAGTCATAAAATTTTTTACTGTGTTAATTCGATATAACTTCGCTTTATTAATAAATTAGTTAATACAATTACAAATACATACAAAGTTAATTAAATTAATTACCTTTTGAACTCCTTTTGTTAAGAGTTGTTAATGTTGTCGCTGCTGAAGTTGTAGTTATTGTTGGCGCTGCTGCTACATTTGTTGATGAGTTTGTATTAAACGCCTTCGATGGCGTATATTGTTCTGATAACATTAAAAATATCAGAAAAAAAAAAATTTTTAATGGATTTTAACAATCACACACTATTTATTATTTATTAACTTTAGTATATAAAACTTTTTGCATTATCAATTTTTTTTTTACCAACAAAGCACAATTATTTAATAAGAAGAGCACTTTGAAGCCTTTTTTTCTATGCTGCGTATAAATTTAACTTTTTATTACAAATACACTTTTTTTAAAAGGATTAATTAAAGCTTTTAAATAATTAAAGCAGGTTTAAAACAAATAAGGGCCAGGTAGATATTTAAAAAAAAATTAAAACAAATGAAAGAGCAAACAATTTTTATAATGATGGGGCATGCAGAATTATTTATGTATGTCGTTTAAAAAAATATATATAACGAACGAAAAAGCGAAGAAAAAGAAGTCAAACGTATAATAGCACATATAATAGCTTTTAGTTTTTATTTTTCTATAGCAAATCTTTTTATTAAAAAAAAAAATATTTTTCTTTTTGAAAAATATTCTTTTTTTAGTAAAAAAAAAAAAAAACAGGATATACACACTCTACACTTTGCTATTCACGGTTACTCACTTAAATTCGCTTTTAACGAATAAACGAAATACAAAAAAAAAAATATTTATTCAACTTGATGATAAACTTTTCTTTCTTTTTTTTTTTGCCCCCCAAAGAACCAGGGGGAACTTAAAGTTGAGAGGGTTAGGAAATGCGTAAGAATTGAAGATTGATTTTTAAAGTTTTTTTTTTTTTGTTAACAAAAAGAAAAATTTCGTTATTTAGCTTAACAGTTTCTTTCAATTTTATTGAAATTATTTTTAATTTTTATTAAATTTCAAAATTATTTAATTATTTTCCTTAAAAATTTCTAGGACACTTTCTTTTTTTCTTTATTAAATTTCACTTTTTTTCTTCTTTTATTTGCTTAGTTGCATGTATGTGTTAGTGTGTGAGTATTATCCCTGTGTATTTTTAATTCACAGTTATTTTTTGTTTACCGCTATTTTCTATTTTTATGTCCACAATCTTTGAAATACCGTTAAGTACTAAAGTTACTATGGCAAAGCTTTACGTATGTGTATACTCTTTTTTTTGCTGTTTTCATGAAGTTGCGTGCCCAGCTGTCAAAAATGTGTAAGTGCATAACAAAATCGTATAAAAGCTTTCGTTTAACGAAAGCTTTTCTTTTCTATTTTCATTTTCTTTATGGGTCATATTAGAGATGGGAGTTTTGTAAGAAGTTTGAAAATTTTCTTTGACAATTCGATAAATTCGATGAAAGTATTATTCTAGCTCGAGGCCCAAAAATATTTCTATTTATGATACTCTTATAAAAAATAAGTTTTTCTTTATTGCTTTAAAAAAGTAACTCATCTAAAACATTTTTTTGCGTTTTACAGTAAACAATTTTCTAAATTGTGAAAATTTTCTAAATTTTGAAAATTTTCTAAAAAAAATTTCTACTTATTACAGGACGATAGGAAAAAACCGAGTTTTTAAATTTTAACCAAAGTCCCGAAAAAAATTTTACAATTTTCTAAGTCGAAGACACATTTTTTTGCGTTTTGCAGTAAAAAATTGCATCAAAAAGGATTTTAGAAAAACAAGTTCATAAATTTCAAAAAATTTCAAAGTTCCGAATTTTTTTGAAAATTTTGGTTTTTTTTTGGAGTTTTGGAATAATTTTCCAATTTTAACCATGTCCCGAACAAAATTTTTTCATTTGATAATTTTCTGAGTTTTGAAAATTTTTTAAGTCCCGTTCACAAAAACTAGACTTATCATTAAACTGTCCCAAAAAAACTTAACCCGTGTTCGGAGACAGGGGCGTATCCAGGATTTTATTTCGGTGGGGGCCCAAATTTTTTTTCAATTTTTTTTTTACAAAAAATTTACATAACAGCACATGTTTAAGAATTTTTCTCGATCTCTTCTTTAAACTGATTGTAACACAATCAGATTCTTCATTTTTGTGTAAGTTTAAAACTGTTGGGAACAAAAAAATAAAAATTTTTTATATTTCAAAATTTTTTGAGAGAGACTTAAGCCTTTTTTTTAATGTGTGAATTGTATTAGATGCTGATTTTTACAAAGAATATTACCAGAATCTGATTTTTTTTAAAAGTCTTAGATTCTATGACAATTTCTAGTTAAGACAACTTTTGGTTTAGAAAAAATCAAAGACTATAAATCATATTTCCAATGGAAAACGTTTCTGGGAAAAAGTCACTTTAGAAAGTGATTCTATAAACACCCAGTCAGAAAAATACAAACGGGCCAATGTTGGAATGAAGTTGGCGGCGACGGTACCAACGTTGGCGAATCATACCCGTTTCTAAGTCTATGACGTCATTCCGACGTTGAAATGATAACAGTGGCCAACGATCGCTCGACTTTAATTTTAACGTTGGTTTAACATTGATTTTACAAATTTACGACATTGGATTTAACTTTTGCTTAGGGATGTATTGAAAATCTCGATGTCGTGCTTTTTAGTTACCATTTTGTACAAATTGGTTTAAAAAGCAACTACTTAAGTGTTCACTTAGATTAAAGAGTTGAGGTCTATGTAAATCGAAAACTTTTTAAAAAAATAAAAATGTTAAACTTTTAAATTATAATCTATAGTGTAGTGTTTTATGTAAACACAAAGTTGTGCTAACACAATATTTTTAGTAAAACTGTTTTACATTATACAATGTTGTATTTTTGGCTAGCCCGATATTGTACCAACACAAAATTTTTGGTACGGTTGGCAATTTCTGACTGGGCATATTCATAAAATACTTTTCCAAAAGAAAATAATCCTATTGTAAGACATTTTCCCAGAATATGAGATATTTATAGCCTCGCACATTTTCTCAGATTCTGAAACATTCTTCACAAAAAGTTTTAGATTCTGCGAAAATCTTCGCTTTTTCTATAAGAAAAATAATTCAGATTCAGAGACCTTTTTAAAAAGGAAACAGTATAAAAAAAGTCTCAGATTCTAAAACATTTTTCCTAAAAAAAAACTCTCGGATTCTGAGAAAAAAGTCTCAGATTCTTCGACATTTTTCCTATAGAAAATGTCTCAGATTATCAAAAATTTTTTCTACAGGAAATTTCCTAGATTCTTAGACATTTTTCCTATCGAAAAAGTTTCAGATGCTTAAACACTTCAAATCTGAAATTCTTAGACATTTTCCTTTAGAATAAGTCTAAGATTCTGAGACATTTTGCCTATAGGAAATTGTCAGATTCTGAAACATTTTTATATAGAAAAAGCCTCAGAATCTAAGACATTTTTCCTAAAGAAAAAGTCTCAGATTCTAAAATATTTTTTCCATAAAAAAATACTCAGATTCTGGGACATTATTCTCATAGAAAAATATATTTTTACAATAGAAAAAGTCTAAGCTTGTGTCTCTGCGACATTTTTCCTATACACAAAATCTTAGATTAGAGATAATTTTCCTTAAGAAAAATTCGTTTTTCGGAAAAAAGTATAAGATTCTCAGACATTTTTTGTAGATTGTAAGAAAAATTCTCAGATTTAGAGACATTATTCCCATAGAAAGTTCTCAGATTCATATAAAAAAGCCTTAGATTCTAAGAATTTTTTTTATAAAAAAACCTCAGATTTTGAGACATTTTTCAGACATTATTCCTATAGAAAGTTCTCAGGTTCTAAAACATTTTTCAAATAGAAAAGCCTCAGATTCTGAAAATTTTTTATAGAAAAGTCTCAGATTCTGAGAAATTTTTCCTATAGAAAAAGTCTTAGATTCTGAGAAAAGGCCAATATTTTAAGACATTATTCCTATAGAAAAAGTCTTAGATTCTCACACATTTTTCTTAAAGAAAGTTTCAGATTCTGAGAATTTTTTTTTTAAAGTGTAAGATTCTGAGACATTTTTTTTAAGAAATAGTTTCGTTCTGAGACATTTTTCTAAAAAACAAAGTCGCATTTTAAGATTTGACTACATTTTACTTACAATTAGGTCCATTTTTTATGTACATAAAAATTCAGGTTCTAAGATATTTTTAAATTAGAATCTTAAGTTGAAAAGTTTCAAATTCTAAGAAAAAAATTTCAGATTTTGAGATTTTTTTAATAGAAAAATTATCAGTTTTAAAACATTTTTCTTCGAAAAATTTTAGATTCTTAATGTTTTTAGATTTTTTTTAAGAATTTTTTTAATATTGTACTTGTTATTTGATACTAAATCCTGAAATTTGTGAAATCATTTCGGGGGGGGCCCGGGCCCGTGACTTGATAAAAATTTTCCAATTTTTATCAAGTCACGAACAAAATTTTTAAATTTTTAAGTTGCAGACATACACTTTTGTGTCTTGTAGTAAAAAATTTCACTAAAAATGATTTTAGAAAAAAAAAAATTCATAAATTTGAAAAAATTTTCTAAGTCCCGAAATTAAAATTGATTTTAGAAAAAAACAAAAAGAAAAGTTAAATTCGACTTGGCCGAATCTATGAATACCCTCCACAATGCCCTTTTTAAGTTATAGTAAATTTTCTAGAGTGAAAAAATAACATTTTTGATTAGAAATATTTTATTTTGTGTAAAAAAATTTTTTTTTATTAATTTTTGAAAAAAAAAAAAAAAAATAATTTACTAATTATTTTTGAGTGTAAATTTTTTTTGAGTGTAATTTTTTTTGAGTGTATTTTTTTTTGTTTTAGTGTAAAAATATTTTTGAGTGACAAAAATACGTTGTAAAATATTTTTTTGACTTACAAATGTTTTTAAAACATGTGGTTTTCAACACGTGAATTTAAGGTGAAACTAATCTGAAATTTACGGTTTTACTAATAACTTTTAAATTACTGGACCGATTTGGCTAAAATTTAAAACGAAGCGGACCAGAGGAGCGCCAAATATATATGCCACACTTCAGCATCCTCCGAATTTCCTTAAAAAAGTGATCGTGTTTTTTATCTCATAAATTCTCGAAAAACCCTTGCCGAAATTCACTCTTTTGCATATAACTTTTGAACCATTGCACCGATTTATCTGGATTGCAATACCAACCTGACCAGGTAAATACCCAACATATATGTCAAACTTCAGGAGCCTCCGTAAAGTATTTCAAAAGTTAGCGTGTTTTCAACAGACAGACAGACGGACAGACGGACGGACGGACGGACGGACGGACATCGCTAGATCGTCTTAAAATCGATCGAGGATCATGAATATATATACTTTATGGGGTCTTAGACCAATATTTCGAGGTGTTACACACGGAATGACAAACTTATATATCCCCTTTATCACTAGAGTGGACGGTATAAAAAATGTTTTAATAAATTTTAAAAATTTCCTAAGTCCCAAACAAAATTTTTTGACATTTTTTTTGGCGGTTTGGAGTAACAAGTATTTTAAAGGAAAACAAATTTTGAAAAATTTTCTGAATTTTGAAAATTTTCTAACGGAACGTTCATAAAAATTGGACTTATCACTAAACTGTCGCAAAAAAACTTATCCCATGACAGCAGACAGTAGTAAAAAACCCAAATTTTCCAATTTTAACCAAGTCCCGAACAAAATTTTGCAATGTTTTAAGTCGAAGACACATTTTTTTGCGTTTTGCAGTAAAAAATTTCATCAAAAAGGATTTTAGAAAAAAATTTTTTTTTTCATAAATTTTAAAAAGTTTTTAAGTTTCGAAATTTTTTAAGTTCCGGACATACAAATTTTTTGAAATTTTTTACGTTTTGGAATAACAAGTATTTTAAAGAAAAACAAGTGAGAGTGTTAAATTCGGCTTTGCCGAATCTATTATACCCTCCAAAATGTAAAAAAAAATTTAAAAAAAAAAAATGTGTCAGGGGCGTTTCTTTTTTTTTTTGGGGGGGGGGTTGATAGGGTTAGTGGGGGACGTTGAGAGCACCTTCCCATCGCGATAAATATACCAAATGTTTCATTTAATTTACAAAAATACAAAAAAAAACATGTAAAAAAGTGTATTTTTTTAGAGGTTGATTTAGTTCTTCAAGGGGGAACTTTTTTCCCCCTTGTCCGATTTGGCCAATTTCCGAACTTAACCTGCCTAGGAACATAAGACATATTTGTGCCAAATTTGAAGGGTCTAGCTATTTTATTTTGGACTGCATCGTGTTAACTACAGACGGACGGACGGACGGACAGACGGACGGACGGACGGACGGACATTGCTAAAATGTCTTAGAATCGATCACTGATCAATAATATATATACTTTATGGGGTCCCCGACCGATATTTCGATGCGTTACACACGGAATGACAAAGTGAGTATACCCCCATACTGTAGTTGGAGGGTATAAAAATGTTTGAAAAATTTTCTGAATTTGGAACATTTTCTAAGTCCCGTTCAGAAAAAATTGGTCTTATCACTAAACTGTTTCAAAAAACTTATCCCGGTGACCGATGACAATAGGACAAAACTAAAATTTCCAATTTTAACCAAGTCCCGAACAAAATTTATTGAATTTTTCTTTGCGTTTTGGAATAACAAGTATTTTAAAGCAAAAAAAAAATGAGAAAAGTTTTCTGAGTTTTGAAAATTTTCTAAGTCCCGTTCACAAAAATTGGACTTATGACAGGAGGCAATAGGAAAAAACAAATTTTCCTATTTTAACTAACAAAGGAAGGTCTTTCACAGGGCACCCACCGATTGTCCAGAAACTTGAAAATGGGAATGAGCAGGAAAAAATAAGTGTTACCTGGTTTTTTTTAGCTGCCCAGTCTCAAATTGAAAAAAGGGTTGCCACCTTATGAAAAAATAAGGTATTTCGGGAGAATCCGTATAAAAGCCGAACTAGCAGGAATTTCGCCAAACGAAAAAATACGGGTCAGCTTAATCTTGATAGAGATTATTATATATAATTTTGGCTGTCGTATGTATATGGGGCATTCCATGTCAAATCGGACACTTTGAAATTTTTTTTTTTAGATTTTCCCAATTTGTTTACTGTTTTTAGTACCCTTCGAAAACTCCTTCGTGGTAAATTTTCAGATTTTTTTGATGACCCGTTCAAAAGATATCGAATTTTTAAAAATTGGTAGTTTGTTCCTTTACTCAAACTTCTTTTCCTCATAACTTCTTCAATAATAGTCCGAATTTCAATTTTTTTTTCAAAATTTTTGTTTTTTTACCTACTTAAAAAAAAAATCGTCACAATTTTTTTGCTAAAGTTAGCAAAAATGTTTTGCCAATAATTAGTTAACTAATGTTTTTTTTTTTGAACTTAGTTCATACACATCTGAGGACCCCATTGGGTTCGGACCTAGACCTAGTTGGGTTCCTTAAAAATCGTCATAGTTTTTGATCTAAAATTTGTGTCCGTTTCGCTTTACCTTGCTTAGTTTTTGAGATACGTGATTAAAGGGGACCACTGGGGTCTTGAGAATTAAAAAACTCGATAACTTCAAAAAATATTACTCGGACAGTTTTTGACTATTTTGCGGTCTTGTTCTACGTATTGAGAGCTACAAAAATGCTTTTGGACTTTTTGTTGTGTCGGCAATATTTACCGAGATATGAGCATTTTAAAATTTTCGGGAATGCTAACTTTTTTGGATCCAAAGTTAGGGCATATTAGGGTCCACAAATGTGAAGAGGCTCTCTATTTTGGTCTATCTGGCTTAGTTTCCGAGATAGCGCCATTTTAAGTTTTCCAAAAAAAAAAAAAAATTACCATTTATTTTGCTAATATTAGCAAAAAAGCTTGTAAAAATTTAGTCACCTCAATTTTAAATCTAGCAAAAAAAATTAGTTCAAACTTTGTTTAAAATTGCTAATGCGCTAAATGAAGTTCACAAGATGTTTTTGCTAACATGCTAATCTCAACTAAAAATTTGCTAAAAGTTAGCTAACCAGCATTAGCAAAAAAAAATTAGTTAATCTACTAATGTATTATTTTAAGTGCAGGAGGATCGTGGATAACGATTATTACTATTTTTAAAATTTTTTGAAAAAACTTTATTGTAATTTTCCAATCTTAAAATCATTTTTACTGCTCCAATGGTGCGTCATAGAGGGGTCATTTATAAGACCAACCCCCATTAATTTTTACGTCTGAACATTTCTTTGGAACAAACTAATACCCTATCTCCAATTTCTAAGAGGGCTCCCACACAAAAAGACATTTTTTAAAATTTGCTCCAACCGCTCTAACTGTCCCAATAGTGCCCTTAGACCAACAAAATGTATGACCGACCCACAATTTTTTTTTAGTCGAAACATTTTTTCTGAACACACCTACCCTCTATCTCTAATTTTTAAGGCGGTCCCCATACAATTACAAAAAAATCAAAAATTTTGAAAAAAAAAAATTTAAATTCGGACCATTATTGAAGAGATTATGAGTAAAAGAAGTTTGAGTAAAGGAACAAACTACCAATTTTTAAAAATTCGATATCTTTTGAACGGGTCATCAAAAAAATCTGAAAACTTACCACGAAGGAGTTTTCGAAGGGTACTAAAAACTGTTAACAAATTGGGAAAATCTAAAAAAAAAATTGTCCGATTTGACATGGAATGCCCCATATACATCTCAATATAAACTACCCCAACGATTATAAATTTTTGACAGTAACGAACTTAACGAAGCCGAGTTTGGACACGACCGATACACCATTGGATAGGCCTTCAAAAAACCTTTCGACCTGTATAAAATGTTTATATAGTTTCTTTTAAAAAAATTGGGGAAATCATCAAAAAACGAAAAAAGTCCCGTTTTTCGCCCTCCCCTTTGACCCGCTAAATGTGAGATTGGGACGCTATAAAAAAACAGGTAGCTCTTATTATGCTTCCCTCTTTCCTATATGCAAGTTTCAGGACAATCGGTGAGTGCCCTCTAAAATACCCTCCTTGTTAATTCCATATACAAACTTCGCCCGATATTCAGATAAATCGGTCTATTGCTAACAGACATACATATGTATATTTCACTAAAATTTGACAGCGATGTCCGTCCATCTGTACATAAAAAAAAAAAAAGAAAAAAATTATTCAAAAAAAGCTTTTTCCATTTTATCGATAACTCTATTAAAACTATGAATGAAACCTTAATAATTTTCGTTAAGTTGCTGTCAAAAAAAAATTTAAAAATTAAAAATAGAAAACAATGCTGGTGTTAGAGTAAAAATGGAAAGTACGAAAAAAAAGGGAAATGAGCTTTCAAAAATAATGGTAAAATAAAACTTGACGTACATAAGTATGAAAACAATGAACAAAAAATATGAAACTTTTTCTTTTTTTTTTTGTACAAAAGTACGTAAACAGTTTTAATGAATGAAAAGCTTTCGTTTTTTTTTGTTTTACTCTACATATAACGACGTAGTAAGCACACACGTATACATAAACACACACAAATATACTATTTATCGTGAATATGTAATGCAAAATATTGCAATTGTAAATGTAAATCATTTAGGAGAAGGAGTAGACGAAGGATGACAGGCGGCAGGCAGGCAGGCAGGCAGGCAAAACAATCATACAAATGACAACTAACTGACAAACAAAAAAAATAATAGACAATAAAGAAGAAAGCATGACTAATATTAAATTTTACAAATACATATGCAAAGTTTTATAAATAGATACTTATATACAGATGTAATTAAGCGATACATTTTTGAGCATTTTTTAAAGGTTTGATTAAGCGATTTTAATAGCTAAACAGGAGTAAATAAGTCAATAAATCGACGATTCTTAAAAATTTTGAATTTCACTATAGAATTTTTTAGAAAAAAAATTTTGTTATCGATGTATAAATAACTATAGAATTTTCTATAGAAAATTTTCTGGTATCGATATATCTATAACTGTAGAAAATTCTATAGAAAATTTTCTGTTATCGATATATCGATAACTAAAGAATTTTCTGTAGAAAATTTTCTGTCATCGATATATCGACAACTATAGAATTTTCTATAGAAATTTTTTCGATAACTTTAAAATATTTAATAGAGCATTTTCTGTTATCGATATATCGATAACTATAGAATTTTCTATAGACCATTTGCTTAAATTTTCGGCTATCGAAATATCGATAACTGTAGAATTTTCTGTAGAAAATTTTCTGTTATCAATATTTCGATAACTTTAAAATTATCTGTAGAATTTTTCATAGCAAAGTTTCTGCTATCTATAGAAAATTTTCTGTTATAGATATATCGATAACTATAGAATTTTCCATGGAAAATTTTCTGTTATCAATACATCGATAAGTATAGAATTTTCTATCGAACATTTTCTATTACCGTATTTATATATAATTTTCTACAAAAAAATTTCTCACATTGACATATCGATAAATATAGAATTTTTTAAAGAACATTTTCTGTTATCGATACATCGATAACTATAGAATTTACTATAGAAAATTTTTAGATATCGATATATCGATAACTTTAGAATTTTCTATAGAAAATCTTCTGTTATCGATAACTATAGAGTTTTCAATAGAAAATTTTCTAGTATCGTTATATAGATATCGAAAAAAATCTGTTATCGATATACAGAAAATTATAGAAATTCCTGCTATCGATGTATCGATATCTATAGAATTTTCTATAGAAAACATTTTGTTACCGATGTATCGATATACTATAGAATTTTCTGTTATCGATATATCGATAACTTAAGAATTTTCTATAGAAAATTTTCTATTATCGATATATCGTTAACTTAAGAATTTGCTATAGAAAATTCTATAGTTATCGATATATCGATAACAGAAAATTCTATAGTTATCGATAACAGAAAATTTTCTGAAAAAAATTCTATACAGAAATTTTTTTCTAGAAAATTGTACAGTTATTGATATATCGATAACATAAAATTCTATAGTTATTAACGAAAATGTTCGCTAAAAAATTCTGTATTTTCAATAGAAAATTTTCTAGTATCGTTATATAGATATCGAAAAAAATCTGTTATCGATATACAGAAAACTATAGAAATTCCTGCTATCGATGTATCGATATCTATAGAATTTTCAATAGAAAACATTTTGTTACCGATGTATCGATATATTGATAACTAGGGATGAGATTTTCATGCACTAAAAAATCGAAAATATGCGCTAAAAAAATCAAAATATGCACTAAAAAACCTAAAAATATGCACTAAAAAATAAAATGTGCACAATAAAAATCTTATTTTCATAGGAAAAACTTCTTAAAAAGCAAAAAATAACGCCGGGATTAAATAGTAACATTTAAAACTTTATATGAGCAAGATTTTTTTAGAAATTAAGAACATCTTAAAAAAAAGGAAATTTTTTTTTTTTTTCATATTTTCAAAATAAATTTTAAATAGTTTTTGGAAAAAAAATAAATTTCAATTTGTGTTTTTGCTAATTTATGCCAAAATATGCAAAAATATGCACTTAAAAGTTTGAAATATGCATTAAATATGCATTTAAAATCAAAATATGCAAAAATATGAATTTTCACCAAAATATGCAAAAATATGCAAAAACAAATCGATGCCATTTTTACGCAATTTTCTTGATTCGGAAAGATAATTGGTCGATATCGTTTTTAGACTATCGACAAAAAACATGCATTTGCATGGAAATCTCATCCCTATTGATAACTATAGAATTTCCTATAGAAAATTTTCTGTTATCGATAGCTATAGAATTTTCTATAGAAAATTTTAATGACAACTATAGAATTTTCTGTTATCGATATATCGATAACTTAAGAATTTTCTATAGAAAATTTTCTATTATCGATATATCGTTAACTTAAGAATTTGCTATAGAAAATTCTATAGTTATCGATATATCGATAACAGAAAATTCTATAGTTATCGATAACAGAAAATTTTCTGAAAAAAATTCTATACAGAAATTTTTTTCTAGAAAATTGTACAGTTATTGATATATCGATAACATAAAATTCTATAGTTATTAACGAAAATGTTCGCTAAAAAATTCTGTAGTTATCGATAACAGTAATTTTCTATAGAAAATTCTATAGTAATTGATATATCCATAACAGAAAATTTGCTATAGAAAACTCTATAGAAAATTCTATAGTTATCGATATATCGATAACAGATAGAAAATTTTCTGTTATCGATATATCGATAACTTAATAATTTTCTATAGAAAATTTTCTGTTATCGATATATAGAAAATTTTCTGTTATCGATATATCGATAACTTAAGAATTTTCTATAGAAAATTTTCTATTATCGATATATCGATAACTTAAGAATTTGCTATAGAAAATTCTATAGTTATCGATATATCGATAACAGAAAATTCTATAGTTATCGATAACAGAAAATTTTCTGAAAAAAATTCTATACAGAAATTTTTTTCTAGAAAATTGTACAGTTATTGATATATCGATAACATAAAATTCTATAGTTATTAACAGAAAATGTTCGCTAGAAAATTCTGTAGTTATCGATAACAGTAATTTTTTATAGAAAATTCTATAGTAATTGATATATCGATAACAGAAAATTTGCTATAGAAAACTCTATAGAAAATTCTATAGTTATCGATATATCGATAACAGATAGAAAATTTTCTGTTATCGTTATATCGATAACTTAATAATTTTCTATAGAAAATTTTCTGTTATCGATATATCGATAACTTAAGAATTTTCTATAGAAAATTTTCTGTTATCGATATATTGATAACTTAAGAATTTTCTATCGATAACGGAAAATTTTCTGTAGAAAATTATTAAGTTATCGATATATTGATAACAGAAAATGTACTATCTGTTATCGATGTATCGATAACTATAGAATTTTCTATAGAGTTTTCTATAGAAAATTTTCTGTTTTCTGTTTTTACTATAGAATTTAGAAAATTACCGTTATCGATAACTACATAATTTTCTATAGAACATTTTCTGTTATCGATAACTATAGAATTTTATGTTATCGATATATCAATAACTGTACAATTTTCTAGAAAAAATTTTCTGTATTGAATTTTTTTCATAAAATTTTCTGTTATCGATAACTATAGAATTTTATGTTATCGATGTATCGATAACTATAGAATTTTATACAAAAAATTTTCTTTTAAAGATATATCGATAACTATAGAATTTTCTATAGAAAATTTCCTGTTATCGGTGTATCGATAACTATAGAATTTTATATAGAAAATTTTTTGTTATCGATATATCGATAACTATTGAGTTTTATATAAAAAATTTTCGGTTATCGATATAATGATAACTAGAATTTTCTACAGAAAATTTTCTGTAATCGATACATCGATAGCTAAAGAATTTTCTATAGAAAACTTTCTGTTATCAATTTATCGATAACTAGAATATTTTCTATAAAACATTTTATGTTATCGATATATCGATAACTATAGAATTTTCTATAGAAAATTTTCTGTTATCGATGTGTCGAGAACTATAGAATTTTCTACAGAAAATTTTCTGTTATTGAAATATTTTATATAAAAAATTTTCTTTTAAAGATATATCGATAACTTAAGAATTTTCTATAGAAAATTTTCTGTTATCGATATAATGATAACTATAGAATTTTCTACAGAACATTTTCTGTAATCGATAACTAAAGAATTTTCTATAGAAAATTTTCTGTTCTCAATATATCGATAACTACAGAATCAGTACAAAAATTATGTATTTTATTTGAAAATTTGAGAATTTACAAAATATGGCTAAGAAAATGTTCTATACTGAAACATTTTTCGTATAGAGAAATTCTCATTTTTTTGTACAGAAAAATTCTCAGATTCCGACACATTTTTCTATAAGAAAAATTTTGAGACATTTTTCGTTTAAAAAAATTCTCAGATTGGGAGACATTTTTCGTGTAGAAAAATTCTCAGACTCTAAGATAGTTTTTGTATAGAAAAATTCACAGATTCTGTTACTGTTTTTGTATAGAAAAATTCTCAGATTCTGAGAAATTTTTCGTTTATAAAAAATTCTCAGATTCTGAGAAGTTTTTCGCAGAGAAAAATTCTCAGATTCTGACATATTTTTCGTATAGAAAAATTCTCAGATTCTAAAACATTTTTTGTATTTCAAAATTCTCAGATTCTGAGACATTTTTTGTAAAGAAATTCTCAGATAGTAAGAAACTTTTCGTATAGAAAAATTCTAATTTTTCGTATAGAAAAATTATCAGATTCTGAGACAGTTTTCATAAAGAAAAATTCGCAGATTCTTAGACACTTTTCATAAAGAAAAATTGTCTAATTTTGAGACATTTTTCATACTGAAAAATTTAGAAAAATTTTCGTATAGAACAATTCTCAATTAGAAACCAGTTGTCATCACTGTTCTTTAGACAATTGTAGTTAGTAAGTAAAGAAGTGGTCTAAAATAGTTTTATACCAACCAAATAATTGCTGTATAAGAAAAAAAAAGTACCGAAACACTTGTAACATTTATTTGTTCAGTTTAGTTTATTATCTTTAGGGTGATGGTGATGTGGGTGGGTAGTTGGATAGATAAATGATGTTGTCATTGTGTACAATTCATGGTTAATGTCGTCATTGACACTGTACTTTACTCACATTCATACGGTGGTTACACTCCCATTTTGCAGTCGTTTCAATCAACTACTAGTTGGACTAATTATTATGGAAATTACTTTAATAGTTTGTTGACGTTTTGCAAAGTCGTCGTTGTTGTTTTTATTTTTATTTTTGTATCATTTATTATATTTTTGTTTTATGGAAAATGTTGTATTTTAAAAATAAATATAATTTGTTATTACTTTATCGATATTCTAATAATAACCCATTTTTTATCGAAAAACTTTTGTTTTTACGCTTAATTAAGTTGTATTTGTCGGTGACATTTTCAAATGACGTTGTAAAAGGATTTTATAAATACTACAGCATTTATTTTTAGGTTAGAAAGAGGGGTAAATTTAAAAAAAAAAAATTAAATCTCTCATTCCGTATGTAACAAATTGAAATATCAGTCGAAAACCCCAAAAAGTATACATTAAATTAAAACATAAAAATAAATACGCAAAATACCGCCAAATTAAAAACTCGGCAAACCTAAAAATAAAAAATCGCCTAAAATAGATGTCGTCAAAATATAAAATAGCAAAATGGAAAACACGCAGAAATAAAACGAGTAAAAGAGTTAAATTTAGGGTGTGCCAAATCTTGTTTACCCTTCAATACATAAAAAAATAGAATAAATAGTTGGTGGGGTCAAGGGGGTCGAGGGGGACACGCTCTCACTTGTGAAAAATGAGTAAAATTTTATTTATTTTGATTTTTGCACTAAACTTATACAATTAAATCGTTATTTAAATTATTTTCTTAAATCCATGCCCACATGCGGTCTTAAAAAAACACATTTTCCAAACCCTTAAGTCAAAATACAGGACTTTGATCTTTTTCAAGCATAAAAATCACATAAAAAACCTATAAAATGTTTTTTTTTTTAATTGTTTTTGTAATTTTTTAATTTGAGATTGTAGGCTTTTTGGCCAAAAGTCTCTACAGGTCGTAAATGTTAACCGATTTTTTTATAATTTAGAATATAAGCACAGACTATATACAGACTCAACAGTAGAGTTTTTTTTATAAGAAAAAATGGGGGGAAAATTAAACGATTTTAGGAGAAAACAGAGCGGTTTTTAGTCCGTTTTACTCTAACATGGCAACACTTTCTACGACTTAGGAGTGAGTGAAACAACAAAAACAGATCTGGCATCTATTTTTCTTATGGCGCGTTATATCAGTTTTCTCTTTCTAACCTAATTCGTAGAATAATTTGAAAATATTACCCATATGGTTAAAGAATACTTTTTTGACACCTGTCACTTATGTCGAGTCTGTATTAGTCTGTGATATAAGCCTATATTGGGGTAATAAATACGAGCCTTGAAACTTTTTGGAATCGGACCCACACAAGGAAACTATTTCAGGGTGCACACTTCATTTTTAATAAAATTTACAGATGTTATAGATGAAACACTTATCTTTTGTTTATATATTTGAATTGGAGATAATTCTTTGGTCCCGCCGGAACATTTTTTGGTACTTTTTTTTTAAGTACAAAAAAAAGTACCAAAAAGGCTCAAAAAAAGAAAATCAAGGTAAATCAAAAACTAAAAAACAGTTTGTTCCCGATTTTTCCATGCAATCTGTACCATTTAAAAAAAAAAATTTACAAAAAAAAAATATTTTTTTGTGAAAACCCCCTTTTTAAAAATCATCGTTATAGAAAGTTCCACACACTATCAAAAAAACTGTCTGGGCCAGAAATATCCGTTTTATCCCCACTTTACAAAAAACTTGTCCGCTTGTGCCCGTGTACACAAATGGAATTGAAATACTAAAAATTGAAAAAAAAAAAGAATTGTGAAAACCGCTTCTAATCAAAAATGTTGAATTTTTTTGACGTTAGAAAATAACTATATAGATTCGACCAAGTCGAATTTAACTTGTTTTATGTTAAATGGTATATGTTAGTAAACTCCCGGATTTCTGGAAAAATAAAAAAAAATTCCCCGGAATTCCCGTCAGACTTTTCCCAGAAAATCCAACCGGAATGTGCTGAAAAAGCGTTGGGGCTAAAAAAATATTGGGAGTTGGTCATACATTTAACTCCCCAAAGGGCAGTCCTGGGACAGTTCGGGCAGTGGTGAGCAAATTTGATGAAAAATGTCATTTTGTATGAAAGCCCCCTCAGGAAGTGGAGATAGGGTGTAGGTTTGTTTGGAAAATTTTTGAGGAGTAAAAATTGATGGAGGTCGGTCTTGCTTTTGAGCAATCTAGATGGCACCATGCGAGCCGAAGAACTCATAAAACAAATTAATAAAAAGTTGAAAAAATTGCATGAGACCTTAAGTGTTAAAGATAGATGGTAGGTACGTTCTGTGAAAATGTTAGGGTGGAATAAATATTGAGGGTCGATCATACATTTGACTCCTCTAGGAGTTAGGAGTTAGAGCGGTAGGAGCAATTTTTAAAAAATGTAATCTTTGTATAAGAGCACACTTAGGAAGTGGAACTAGGGGCGACGCAGGGCAGTTTTGAGGCTTTTTGCTAATATTTTTTTTTTGTCAAAAACGACTATTTTTAAGGTATATTGTGGTCTTCATGAGATATTTAGAGTGCCTAATTACGCTCAGATTGTGTTAGTATGTTCCCAAGAGTTGTTCAGCTTTACCGTGGCTACACATAAAAAACCTTGTTAAATTACTTCAAAAAGTCTCGTAATCCCTTTGTACCAAAATTTGACAGTTTTTCTTGTTTTTCAACAAACTATTTTCGATCGAATTTTACATATCTTTTGTAATTTTAAATTTTTTTTTGTAATTTTACATTTTTTTTGTAATATTACAGTAAGTAAAATTATGTTAAATTATGTTATGAAATTTAAAATTCAAATGCGATTTTCTCGAAAAAACGAAAAATGTTTTTCCGATTTTTTTTTGTGTGGATGGACAAACATCTAAACTTAAAAAAAAAAATTAAAAAAAAAGAAAAAAAGTAGCCGGATTTTTGATAAATTGACTTTTTTAAAAAATGGAAAATTTCAGAAAGGGGTCCGGAAAATTTTCCAAAGAAAAAAATTTTATTACACAAATAAAACAAATTACACAATAGTTATGAAATTTAAAATTCAAATGCGATTTTCTCGAAAAAAACGAAAAATGTTTTTCCGATTTTTTTTGTGTGGATGGACAAACATCTAAACTTAAAAAAAAAAAATTTACAAAAAAGAAAAAAAGTGGCCGGATTTTTGATAAATTGACTTTTTTAAAAAATGGAAAATTTCAGAACGGGTTCTGAAAATTTTCCAAAGAAAAAAATTTTATTCGATAGCCCATACAAAACTATATAAGAACGTTAATTTTTGAGATTGTGGTGCATTCCGTTTTAATGTGATAAATATTTAACCAAGGCAACTCGCCACAAATTTGACCATTTTTCCAATATTTGACCACGCCTCCTAAGCCCAGTTTTTGAAAAATTTAAAAACCAAAAACGCAATTTTCTAAGTTATAGGGCTATCCATACAAGCTATTCAGAAGTTTACGGTACACGTGTTTTTTTTCGCTGGACATTTAGTGTGGAATGCCTCATATATGAAAGAGGGGAGCAAAATAAGAGTTACCTATTTTTATATAGCTGCCCAATCTCACATTTAGCGGGTCAAAGGGGAGTGGAAAAAACGGATTTTTTTTTCGTTTTTTGAGGATTTTTCCCATTTATTCAAAAGAAACTATATGAACATTTTATACAGGTCGAAAGGTTTTTTGGAGGCCTATCTAATGGTGTATCGGTCGTGTCCAAATTCAGCTTCGTTAAGTTTCTTATTGTAAAAAATATATAATCGTTGGGGTAGTTTATATGGAGATGTATATACGTACGACCGCCAAAATCATACATAATAATCTCTATCAAAATTAAGCAGACCCGTATTTTTTCGTTAGGCGAAATTCCTGCTAGTTCGGCTTTTATACGGATTTTCCTGAAAGCCCTTATTTTTTCATAATCTAAAAAAAACATTTAACTCTTATTTTTTCCCCCTCATTCCCATATTAAAGTTTCACGACCGTGGGTGCCCTGTAACAGGCCTTTCTTTTAAGTAACAGGAAAAAACATGCATTCGCATGAAAGTAAAGTAACGATATATTATTGATTGCCAGACATTCCGTCCGTCCGTCCGTCCCTCCGTCTGTCTGTGAAAAGCATGACGTAGTCTATAACAAAAGTTCCTTCATTTATTTCAAAAGCAAAGGGGTCTTTAAAAAAATTAGAAATTTTATTACAAAACAACTCTTGCCTTATTTAATTCCTGGAAAAATTCATAATTCTGCATACACTTTCTTAACACAATAATTGTTGCCATGTTAAAATAAAAATTCGAAAAAAGACAACAAAAACTACATTAAATGTGTTTTATTTTTTGTTAACAAAAAAATTTGTTTTATATGGCAAAAAGTCTTTTCTATTATTTTGAATTATGAGACGCCAATTTACCATAAAAGCTTAACAAAAAAAAAAAAATGGGGGCGGGGTTGCTGAAAATATTACAGAATACAAAATGTAACAGTGAACAAAACACCAGATGATTACAAACTGTTGTTGGTGTTGACAGTCAAGGTTTCATGGCGTCATTAATATATACTTGTTTGTAGCATAAGGAAGATTCGACACACTTGATCCCTAGAAAGTAATATCCTTATAACTACCAAACTAATGTAAAACCACATTATAGTCGTCGTTGAACTCACTGTTATTGTGGCGCACCTCGTTGAGGTGCAGTCATAGTTGTTACGAGTGTAACGTGATGTTTTGGACCGCAGGTTCGAATCTCGCAGCAGACGAATATAAAAAGAAAATTTTCTTTATAGAGACAATTTAACAATTTTTCAAATGTTAAACATATAAATATAATAATATAGGATCACTGATAAAGCTAAAATGCAGAAACTATGCATAGTCTGATTAAGGAATTTTTACTATATTTACAATTTTTTCAATTTTCAATTATCAACTTCACATTTTCACGACTAATGCAAAATTTTTCATGAAATTTATTATATTTGAAGGTCTCTGTGAGGGGAATTATTTTCTCCGAATTATGGTAAAAAAATTTAATTGGCAAAAAAGGATCAAGTGTCTTATATATGGGGCATTCCATGTCAAATCGGACTCTTTGAATTTTTTTTTTAAGATTTTCCCAATTTTTTTACAGTTTTTAGTAACCTTCGAAAACTCCTTCGTGGTAAATTTTCAGATTTTTTTGATGACCCCTTCAAAAGATATCGAATTCTTAAAAATTGGTAGTTTGTTCCTTTACTCAAACTTCTTTTACTCATAACTTCTTCAATAATGGTCCAAATTTCAATTTTATTTTTTTCAAAATTTTTGTTTTTTACGTACTTTTGAAAAAAAAAAATCATAAAAAAAGTAGTATGCGATTTTTAAGTTTTAAAATTTAAATCTCATTTTTGAAAATGTTGGAACTCTTCGATTTTTTTTGAAATTTTTTTGTGTTAAACTTCTATCGATTTCACAAATTTTTTGCCCAGGAGGATCGTGGATAAAGATTATTACTATTTTTTTAAATTTTTTGAAAAAAATGTATTGTTATTTTCCAATCTGAAAATCATTTCTACTGCCCCAATGGTGCGTCATAAATGGGTCATTTATAAGACCGACCCCCATTAATTTTTACGTCTAAACATTTCTTTGGAACAAACTTATACCCTATCTCCAATTTCTAAGAGGGCTCCCACACAAAATGACATTTTTTAAAATTTGCTCCAACCGCTCTAACTCCCCAATAGTGCCCTAACAGCAACAAAATGTATGACCGACCCACAATATTTTTTTTAGTCCAAACATTTTCTCTGAACACACCTACCCTCTATCTCTAATTGTTAAGGAGGTCTCCATACAACTTATTTTATTTTTTGTAAATTTGTTTTATTTAATCAGCTTCTACCGGTCCAATGGTGCGTCCGAGAGGGGTCATTAGTGGGACCGACCCCCATTCATTTTTACCCTCCAACATTTTTGTAAAACAGACCACAGCCCTATCTCCACTCGCTAAGTAGGCTTCCATTCAAAATTACATTTTTATAAAATTTGCTCCAACTGTTATTTGTATGGGAGCCTACTTAGGGAGTGGAGATAGGGCGTAGGTATGTTTTGAAAAAATTTTGTAGGGTAAAAATAAATGGGGATCGGTCTCACTAATGACCCCTCTCGGACGCACCATTATACCGGTAAAAGCTGATTAAATAAAACAAATTTACAAAAAATAAAAGAATTTATATGGGGACCGCCTTAACAGTTACAGATAGAGGGTAGGTATGTTCATAGAAAATCTTTGGACTAAAAAAATATTGTGGGTCGGTCATACATCTTGTTGCTCTATGGGCACTATTAGGGCAGTTAGAGCGGTTAGAGCAAATTTTAAAAAATGCTGTTTTGTGTGGGAGCCCCCTTAGAAATTTGAGATAGGGTATTAGTTTGTTTCAAAGAAATGTTAAGACGTAAAAATTAATGGGGGTCGGTCTTATAAATGACCCTTCTATGACGCACCATTGGAGCAGTAGAAATGATTTTAAGTTTCGAAAATTACAATAAATTTTTTTCAAAAAATTTTAAAAAATAGTAATAATTGTTATCCCATGATCCTCCTGGGCAAAAAATTTGCAGAATCGATAGAAGTTTTACACAAAAAAATTTCAAAAAAATCGAAGAGTACAAACATTTTCAAAAATTAGATTTAAATTTTAAAACTTAAAAATCGCATACTAGAGCGCTTTTAAGAATTTTTTGGGATTTTTTTTTTTTAAAGTACGCAAAAAAACAAAAATTTTGAAAAAAAAAAAATTTGAAATTTGGACCGTTACTGAAGAAGTTATGAGTAAAAGAAGTTTGAGTAAAGGAACAAACTACCAATTTTTAAAAATTCGATATCTTTTGAACGGGTCATCAAAAAAATCTGAAAGTTTACCATGAAGGAGTTTTCGAAGGCTACAAAAAACTGTAAACAAATTGGAAAATCTAAATTTTTTTTTTTTAAAGTGTCCGATTTGACATGGAATGCCCAAATATAACACACTTGATCCCTATGTATTAACACGCATCATGTTTTCTCAAAAAATTTATTTTAAGTCATTTAGTTCCTGAGATTTCAGAAGAGATCAAGTACTCTAAGGGATCAAGTGTGTCGAGTTTCCCCCATACACATCACAACATGTGTTTTCCAACAGTTATTTTCCCTTTTTTTATATGAATTTTCGGTTAAAGATGAGTCATCCTTTAATGAGTTAAAAACAGATATACAATGGAAGGAAGATAAGGATATAACAGGACAAATTATAGATTAATATTATTATCAACAACAACGACACTTACATATGCTTTGAGTGTATGTGTGTTTATATGTGTATGCCAGTCAAACACACACATGAGGCAAAGTCAAGAGTTAAAAAGTAACGGAAGTTTTAGGTTTTTTTTTCTTGCTACATATTTTATACACAAAAAGAAAAGTTATGGTAAAACATTTGAGTTGACCACTAATCGTACAAATCGGTTTCTTCAACCAACAAATAGGTTATAAGGAGGACGAAAGAGGGAGTAGTCTCGGGACATTGTAACTTCAGTCAAATGGCTTTAAGTGTAGGAATCTTTGGCAGGGAATATTGTAGAAGTTATGGACAAGTAGCGGAGGAGTCAGTGAAAATGTCCGGGTCTGATGAATCACCTTCTCAAGCATTTGCTGCAAATATTTTTTAAGGACCTGGTCTCTCTAAATGACATCTTAATGACTTCTCTAGCAGAATATCGTAGGAAATCGGCTATTTGCAGTAGATGGAGGATATGGAAATGACAATTGATCACAATGGGCCTTATGGCCTCCCACTGTATTCGTCGAATCTCGGTCAACCATTCAACCCAACCTTAAACTTTAGTTTTTGCATCTGAAGTTGTCGATTGGAAACTAAATCGAAGGTCATGAGAGAATTTTTTATAATAATTATAAAATCTCACACTTGAATTATTATGTGAGCATTATTAAACATTGCACGTGTTAGAATTCTTTTTTATATATTTTATATCATCCTCATCGTTTTTAATCCCAGTTGGTATTTTTCCAGTGTTAATATTATTATTGTCATATCCTTGATTTTTCCTCTATTTGTTACTAAAGTTATTTTTTCTTTTTTGAAACATTTGATTAGAGGAGAAGGATGCAACGTATATTATTATCTCAATGTCTAATACAGACATTTTTATGGCATACATTTTTAAATATTTGGAAATATATCAAGCCAAGGCTCTTTCAGTAATCTTTCCAGATCGATAGAGGATCTGGGGAATGCAATTTAAGATGAGGTTCTTAAACGCGATTCTATAGGCATTTTTTGCTTTAACCAATACTTTTGGGATTACAATAATTTATGAGACCCCATCTAAAATAATACGTATAGTGCGGTCTCTGAGAAACTCGCTATAAATCGGTAGAAGGTCACTGTCGGTAGTGTTTTCTATCAAGTTTTCTCAGAGTGTGGGCACCAAAAGCAACAATCTTAGTCACGAGTCCCCCGTGCCACACCCGATCTAACGTCTTGGAAATGTCTAGAGCAACCACTTTACTCTCTTTCAAGTGGTGGAGGGACCGATTTCAATGTGCCGATAAAAACGCCAACAGGTCTCCCGCTACGGAAGCCATACGGTCGATTATTTAAAAGTAAATTGGTCTCTCTTTTTTTTTGCCACGCCCCTAGATATCGCCCTTTTGGTTTTTTCTTCACAGCGCGCTGCAGCGTCACGATTTTAAATCCCATCTTACAAATTTTTGATTTTTTTTAACCCCCTGTTACTTTTTTGTTTAATAATGGAAGTTAATACCTTAAAGGCAAGAGTTTATTGAAATTTGATCGTCTTTCTTTGTGTTTGGAAAAAAGTGGGCGTCAGGTTCGTAAAAACCGAGATACCAAAAGTCACAACAAAAATTTGACGTCGGAGTCAAAAATGCTCAAGGTCAAAAATGTAGTTGTTCTTAAACCATGATCAACGGTATGCATAATGTTAAGATCGAACTTAAAGTGGCGACGCACTGAATGGAAAACTAAATGCGATAGCCAGGGGCGCACATTGGTTTCAAATCAAAATCTAGCTGGACAAAAGTCCAAAAATTGGTGTCCTTAAAATTGGGAATTAATAGTGCTAGGGGCAAGCTAAGGGTGTGTTCTGATCAAACTAATAACCATTTTTTGGAATTAGGTCTTTAACTTTGTTAAATATGCGAATGAAATAACATTTTTGGTATCCAATATTTAAAAAAAAAATAATATATATATAAGTGTTTAACTAATAACATCATATTATCCATGTTACATCAATGGTTTCAAAACGGTTTATGTACAAGAAAGCTACAGATTTATACTTATTCTGGACATTAATAAGAAATTTATTATCGATCTTCTTCTTACATTTTTTGTACTTTGAAGTATGGTCAATAATAACAATATTTTTGAGGACTTATGAAACTTCCGCAGCTTGCCAAAACCGAATCCAGGCATATCATGTCGAATTACTACATACAACTTATAGGTAATTTATTACTGAACGTTGTCATGCAGACATTTCTTGCAGGTTTTTGCAGGTTCAAAATTAATCAGAGTTTATATGAAAATAGAATTTCGCCTAAATTTTTTTTTCTAAATAAAGAATCGAATTTTTGTAAGTTTTTGATAACTTTTAAGTATTATAATTATGCTTAGCTTAAATAAAGCATTAAATGTGATGTTTCCTATTAAACCGCGGCCAATAACACAATTCGACTAAATTCAAAAATGTCCGTCCGTCTGTCCGTCTGTAGAGGACGCGATACAGTCCAAAATAAAAGAGCTAGACTTCCGAAGTTTGGCACGAATATGTCTTATATTCCTAGGCAGGTTAAGTTCGGAAATGGATAAAATCGGACCAAGGGGAAAAAAGTTCCCCCTTGGAGAACTAAACCAACCAAATAAAAATCGCATTTTTGCAGGGTTTTTTGTACTTTTGCTAAGCAAATGCAACATTCTTCTCTCAAATGAAGTTCGAAATGGCAAGGGGAAGTTGCTCCCTAACGTCTCCCACCAACCCCCCCCCAAAAAAAAAAACGCCCCTGGATTTTTTTTATTGTTTTTTTTTACATTTTGGAGGGTATAAACGATTCGGCACAGCCGAATGTAACACTCTTACTGGTTTTTTATTTTTTTTTTACATTTTGGAGGGCATAAAAGATTCGGCATAGCCGAATTTAACACTCTCAATTGTTTTTTTCAATTACACTTCTCGACAAAAAAATTTTTTTTTTTTAGAGATTACAAAACTTTCAAAAAATAAGTTTTTGCATTTCATATTTCTGTTCTGCATAAAAACCATTTTTGTCATTAATGAATTACTGAAATTAGAAAAAAAATAAAAAGTTGTCGATTAGTGTAATCGACTTAGAAAAATTTAAACATGTTTTTTGAACTCAGCGACCCCATAAACATATAAAACAGTGATAAAATAATTTTGTCCAGCTAGATTTGGACTTGGAACCACTGTGGGGCGTGGCAAAATTTTTATTTTTGAATCGATTTTAACTTATCATTAATTCTAGGGGTGACCAGTTCAAGTTTTGTTGTGTGTGTGTGAAGTTTGATGACGCATGATGATATTTTTGATTTTTTTTAAATACCTGTAACTTTTTTGTTTATGCATGAAAGTGAATACTTTTAGTAAGAGTTTAATGAAATTTGATCGTCTTTCTTCGTCTTTGGAAAAAAAGTGGGCGTTATCTGGATAGAAACCGAGATACCGAAAGACACAACAAAAATTTGACGTCGGAGTCAAAAATGAGCAAAGTCAAAAATGATCAAAGTCGAAAATGATCAAAGTCAAAAATGATCAAAGTCTAAAATGAGGCTGTTGTCAAACCATGAACAACGATATGCATAATGTTAAGATTGGACTTAAAATGGCTATGCAGTGAATAAAAAACTAAAAAGGCGACGGCCAGGGGCGTGGCAAAATTTTTTTCGTCTTCAACTTATCTTTAATTCTAGTGGGTGACTGGCAAAACTTTTTTGAACGCCCCACCCTTATGTACATTCTATGGACCTGATCCCATTTCGTCCAAGAATCACAAAATAAAATTCCTTACAGACACATTTTCCAATTAGAATGATATACGTTGATAGAAAAATCTCTGTGGTCTTGCACGTCAGAACACATCGGCTCTGAGGTTCGTTGCGACATATCGGGGCAATAAGGGTGTTACCTTAGTTTATGACGCCAAACTAATTTTATTCTCTTACAAAGCTCTTAAGATGTTTAGTTCAAAAAATCTGAACAAGTTCCAAAGCACTTCGGCTTTGTAAGTGCTCGAAATGATCTGTGCGCTGGAACCCATTTGTATCAATTGTCAAACTGCTTGGTAAACGACGTGCGGCTGTTATGGACATGTTTTTTCAGCAACAGTTGTGTGTGACTGATGGCGCTTTACGTCAGCACACATTGACTCTGAGGTCCGTTGTGATTTAGTAACAGTAAGAATGACTCAAAATGATTGTGTAGTTTCGAACTGTCTGAAGACGAAAATTAACAGCTTATTTTGAAGATGAGAACAATAAGTCTTTTGTCTGGTTCTCAGCAGCTTTACTGGCCTTGAATTCAGTCAAAGCATATAGTCCAGGGACTTCCCATAACTGATTTTTCCAAATTTATAAATGCAAGTAGAGTACATCGAATTCATCGTGAACCTTTATTATACCCTCCACTCTAGTTATAGAGGGTATATATAAGTTTGTCATTCCGTTTGTAACACTTTGAAATATTGGTCTAGGACCCCATAAAGTATATATATTCATGATCCTCGATCGATTTAAAGACGATTTACCAATGTCCGTCCGTCCGTCTTTCAGTCTGTCTGTTGAAAATACGATAACATTTTAAAGACATTACGGAGGGTTCTGAAGTTTGGCATATATGTTGGGAATTTACCTGGTCAGGTTGGTATTGCAATCCAGCGAAATCGGTCGAGTGGTTCAGAATTTATGAGCAAAAGACTAAATTTCGGCAAGGGTTTTTCGTGAATTTACGAGATAAAAAACACGCTAACTTTCGAAGGGCAATTCTGAGGATGCTGAAGCTTGGCATATATATTCCCCTGGTCTGGTTCGTATTTAATTTCAGCCAAATCGGTCTAGTAGTTCTAAAGTTATTAGCAAAACCGTGAATTTTATATTAGTTTCACCTTAAATTCACGTGGTGAAAACCCACAACATGTTTCAAAAACATTGGTAAGTCACAAAAATATTTTACAACGTATTTTTGTCACTCAAAAATATTTTTACACTAAAAAAAATATATATATTTTTTTACATTAGGAAATGTACTCTCATTTAAAAAGGGCATTGTGGAGGGTATTCATAGATTCGGCCAAGTCGAATTTAACTTTTCTACTTGTTTTTTGTTATTCCCAAGTATTAACATTTGTTTTTTTTTTTAATTTTTTATAAATCTTTAATAAAAATTGCTTTCATTAATCTTTTGCCAATACCAGAACATGTGAGTTTCTCTTATCCACCTACTTTGGTAAACAGTTTTTTTCACCCGAATTCTTTAAGTCGTCCTTAATTGTGTGTGTTTCCATTTTGTGTTATTACTTTCCAAGCACATTTTTTTTAAATTGTTTGCTTTTCTTACTTTTTTCTCACGTTGTCATAATATTGTCACGTTTCTGTTTAACACTTTAGGTTAATTTAAATTTTTCCTTACCGTTTTGATGGAAAGTCTTAGATAATGCCACGTGTATGGGAAAATGTTTCAAATTAAAATTTGTGATATTTAAGTTGTGGATAAATAAACGGTTAAACAAGAAATTTAATTTAAAATTGATCGTTAAAAAATTGGTAAGATTTAAGAATTATGCTTTTAAATCTTTTTCAAAAAATTTCCACGTTTTAGCTTTATTTTCCACACCAAGCTGAAAAATGTTGTAGTCTACTTTTTATAGTGATAGAGGGTATATATAAGTTTGTCATTCCGTTTGTAACTCATCGAAATATCGGTCCGATCGATTTTAAGACATTCTAGCGATGTCCGTCTGTCCGTCTATCTATGTGTCTGTGGAAATGGTGATCACGGCCAAAATATAACACGGAGATGACTGAAACTTAACATATTTATTGAAAGTTCTCCCGAGAAGTTTGGTATTGCATTTGAGCGATATCGGTTCAGCGGTTCAAAAGTTATGAACGAAAATGTAGGAACACCTCAAAAATGTTAGTACATTCAACATAACCTAAAAATACAAAATGATTTAATTCGGCTGCTGGTTGACTTTTTTGAACATAATTGAACACCAAATGGTATTTAAACAAGTACAAACATATTTTTTTGACAAAAAAAGAAAGAAAAAATCGTGGTTTTTTTATACCAATTTTTTTTTCGCAGATTTTTTTTTCCAATTTTTTTTTTTCAAAAGTAATTTCCTTTTAAATAAAGTTTTTGCAATAATCTTATAGAAATTGTGGAGGGTATCTCTACATTCGAATTTAACTTTTTGACTTGTTTTTTTTATACCCCCCCCCCTTAGTGATAGAGGGTATATATAAGTTTGTCATTCCGTTTGTAACTCATCGAAATATCGATCTGGGACCCCATAAAGTATATATATTCATGATGCCCGATCGATTTTAAGACATTCTAGCGATGTCCGTCTGTCCGTCTGTCTGTCTGTGGAAAATGCTGTCGCGGACAAAATATTGCACAGAGATGACTGAAACTTAACATATTTATTGGAAGTTCTCCCGAGAAGTTTGGTATTGCATTTGAGCAATATCGGTTCAGCGGTACAAAAGTTATGAACGAAAATGTAAGCACACCTCAAAAATTTCAGTACATTCAACATAACCTAAAAATACAAAATGCTTTAATTCGTCTTCTGGTTGGCATATGTGGACGTAATTGAACACCAAATGTTTTTTAAACAAGTACGAACATATTTTTTGACAAAAAAAGAAAAAAATCGCGGGTTTTTTTTACCAAAATTTTTTTTCGCGGAAATTTTTTTTCAAAAAAATTTTTTTTTTCGGAAGTAATTTCCTGTTAAATAAAGTTTTTTGCAATAATCTTTTTGAAATTGTGGAGGGTATCTCTACATTCGGCAAGGCCGAATTTAACTTTTTGACTTGTTTTTATACCCTCCACTTAGTGATAGAGGGTATATATAAGTTTGTCATTCCGTTTGTAACTCATCGAAATATCGGTCTGGGACCCCATAAAGTATATATATTCATGATCCCCGATCGATTTTAAGACATTCTAGCGATGTCCGTCTGTCCGTCTGTCCGTCTGTCTGTGGAAATGGTGATCACGACCAAAATACTACACGGATATGACTGAAACTTGACACATTTATTGGAAGTTCTCCTGAGAAGTTTGGTATTGCATTTGAACAATATGGGTTCAGCGGTGCAAAAGTTATGAACGAAAATGTAAGGACACCTTAAAAATTTTGTACATTCAACATAACCTAAAAATACAAAATAACTGGGGTGTTTGAAACCGGTATAGGAAATACCAGAAATGTCTATAATTTTTAGAAATTCAATTTTTCTTCTGCATTTTTTCAACTTGAACCCTTATAACAAATATAATTAGAGCCCGTGCTCGATCTGTACTTACAGAAAAAATCAAACAAAATGCTTTAATTCGGCTGCTGGTTGACATATGTGAACATAATTGAACACCAAATGGTATTTAAACAAGTACGAACATATTTTTGACAAAAAAAGAAATAAATCGCGGATTTTTTTTTACCAAATTTTTTTTTTCGCGGAAATATTTTTTTTATTTATTTTTTTTTTTAAGTAATTTCTTTTTAAAAAAAGTTTTTGAATAATCTTTTTGAAATTGTGGAGGGTATCACTACATTCTGCAAGGCCGAATTTTACTTTTTTACTTGTTTTTGTTGCATTTGAAAAAATAACAAGTAGAAAAGTTAAATTCGACTTGGCCGAATCTATGAATACCCTCCACAATGCCCTTTTAAGGCTGGATTACTCAATGCTCCGTTATAAAATAACTCTCCGTTAAATTTAACTTTTACATACAAATTTTGACGGTTTTGCTAATAAATTTTGAACCACTCCACCGATTTGGCTGAAATTCAATACGAACCAAGCCAGGGGAATGACAAAAATATATGCCAAGCTTCACCATCCTCGGAATTGCCTTTCGAAAGTTAACGTGTTTTTTATATCGTAAATTCACGAAAAACCTTTGCCGAAATTCAGTCTTTTGCTCATAACTTTTGAACCACTGGAGTGATTTCGCTGGATTGCAATACCAACCTAGATCGTCTTAAAATCAATTGAGGATCATGAATATATATACTTTGTGGGGTCCTAGACCAATATTTAGAAGTGTTACGAAATGTTTTTGTAAAAATCGGGAGGGTGGTTTGTTTGGGGACTATAAGTAGAACTGGTCCGACTTTGGGTTAAATTCCAAATCAGGACACACATTTTGCACTTCGGGTTCGTCTATAGGAGCCCAAATTTGGATACGGCGAACTCCTACGACCGTTTTGACTCCGTATCTGATTCTATCACTGGAATCCTTGGGGTCTGTCCAAGTAGTGAAATAGTCGTTGCCGGGGATTTCAATGTGCACAATTCGTCATGGCTTCGCCATTCTAGCCATACGACTCCCGAGGGCTTATATGTTGAGCTTTTCGCTGCACACAACCACCGTGTGCAACTTGTTAGTGAACCAACACATATTCCGTGTGTTGATGGGCAGTTTCGTAATACCCTCGACCTTTTTCTCACTTCGCATCCTGACAAATATGAAGTCGAGATCCTTGCGCCTCTCGGAAACTCGGATCATAACATCATTTCTGCGTCCTTTTCGTTTTCTGACCTTCGTAGTGCTTCAAAACAAGCAACGAAGCGCTCTATTTTTGTATATGAAAAGGCTCTTTGGGCTGAGCTTAACGAGTTCTTCCAGCATTTCAATTGGAAACTCTGTTTTCTTGATGACAATGTTAACGCTGCGGTAGAAATGATAGCAAATGTGATAATGCTTGGAATGAAATTATTCATTCCATCGAAGCAAATTTCGACTAAACCAAAACATAAGTGCTGGTTTAATCAGACGTGCCGGAATGCAGTCAGATCCAGAGAGGATGCGTTCAGTAATTTGCGTAATGACAAAAACTCAGTTACTGACACGTTACTCAGACGTGAAAAGCTTCTTTACGAACAGCGCCTGCGTGCTAAGGTCCTTGCTGCTCCACGGGGTAGTAAGACCTTTTGGTCATTTGTTAAAAGGGTAAAGAATAATACTAGTTCATCCATTCCAACCCTTATAATGAATGACCAAATATTCACAGACCCGGTTGATAAAGCCAACATTTTGGTTTACATGTTTGCAAGAAATACGTACTTGTCGGAAAGCAATCAACCACCGCCCGAGCTCGATAGGGTATCCTTTACTATGTCCAAGATATTTTTTCGAGCGCGTGCAGTTAAAAAGGTCCTTGAGGATCTCAACATAAACAAGTCCCAGGGGCCGGATGGTATTACGGCTGTGGTCCTGAAACGGTGTGCTTTGTCGGCAACATTATTTAGCTACTCGTACCGGGTAGGAGTTTTTCCCTCTTGCTGGAAGGTGGCCAACGTCCAGCCAATTCCAAAAAAGGGAGAGGCTACAAACCCTGAAAACTACCGCCCAATAGCAATTTGCTCTACGCTCTCGAAAGTCATAGAGAGCATGATGAATCACCACCTGATAAATTATTTGGAGTTTAATTCCCTTTTTTGCGATCGACAGTATGGCTTTCGTAGAGGTCGTTCTACGGGAGACCTGTTAGCGTTTCTTTCGGAACGCTGGAGTCGTTCTATTCACCAATTTGGTGAAAGCAAGGTGGTTGCTCTAGATATATCCAAGGCGTTTGATCGTGTGTGGAACGGTGCACTCGTTTCGAAGCTTATTGCGTTTGGTGTCGTTAGTGATTTCTCTCGATTTATATCGAGCTTTCTTAGAGACCGCTCTATACGTGTTGTTATAGATGGGTTCTCATCGGATGAGTTTCATCTGAATTCAGGGGTACCGCAAGGTTCTGTTCTATCTCCTACACTTTTTCTTATTTTTCTTAACGACCTTCTGGGTCTAACTTCCAATCCTATCTATTCTTTTGCAGATGACAGCAACATTTGTCATTCATTTTCCTTTAATCATAGACCAAGCCTTACTGAGGTTGAAGCTATGAGGCAGAACATGAATGACACACTCAATCATGACCTTACGAAAATCTCCGAGTGGGGTCTTGCGAATCAGGTCGATTTTAATGCTCGTAAAACCCAATGTTGTATGCTGACCCACAGACGTCTTGTGGAATCAGCGTCATCTGTATCCATGGGTGGTGTAGCTATTGAGGAATCAGACACTCTTGCAAGAATTACTTCACCCCGTCTGATCTTCTCACTATTTATACCGCCTATATCCGACCGAAAATGGAATACAACTCCCATATCTGGGCAGGTGCTTCAAGGTCTATCTTAAAGCTTCTGGACCGGGTGCAAAGGAGTGCGTTGAAGCTCATCAATGACAGTAGGGTATCCAGCTCTATTGGTTCATTGGAGCATCGTCGGAATGTGGGTTGTGCGTCATTGTTCTATCGATATTACCACGGTAAGTGCTCAGCTGAGATGGGTGAACTCATCCCTGAGACGCGGGTGCATACCCGTAGTACTCGCCTTTCCAGCAACTCACATCCGTTTGTTGTCGATTGTCCAATGTATCGCACAACGCATTACAGAGAAAATTCGTTTCTCGGTCGAACAAGTCGTATGAAATCTTTCCAGTAGGCTATAATTTAAAAAAGTTCAAATTAAGTGTCCACAAACACTACTCCCTCTTTCCTTCTCCTCATAACCTTTTTTCCTAATACCAACACAATGCATTGCATTAGTAGGGGGCATCCCCTGAGTGTTGGCTCAAAGTAAAAAAAAATATAAGAAGCCAGGATTTTGGACTGTATAAAATAACCATTATGACTATAAAAAGAGTAAACCCACTATTTGCATAGTATAAAACTACGATTTTGGACTGTATAAAACTAATAATTTGTACTGTTTATACGACTGTTTTAAGATGTATTAAATTATGGACTGTATAAAATTACAATTAATATAGTTTGTGGACTGTCTAAATTATAACATTAATAAAAAATTTTGTACTAAATTTTAACTCATTTCGACTTTTTTTTCAATTTCTTAAGTAAGAAAATATTTTAGTCTGGGTTAAAAAAAAGAATGCTCAAAACAAATAATTTCGGCCACTTAAAATTTTCTTACACACCAGACAATATTATCTTTTTCATTCATGCCAATTTTAAACTACTTAAAATTAAAAAAAAAACCTTAATCAAATATACTTAATATAAAGTCCTTGAAATTCTATATTAAACAATGAAATTTTTAAAGGATTTCATTTATCAATTTTTTCTTTTTTTTTTAAGAATGAAAAAACAAATGGCGCACGTGGCGGAAAGAAGAAAAAAATGTGGCGCCAATGTACACAACATTTCGGAGAAAAAAAAAAAATATAAAGATAGATAGAAAATTAATTCTAGGAAATTTTATAAACAAAACACCAAAATGTTATAAATATAAAAATTACGATTATTTAGCTTGTTGTGTGTGTGTGGTGAAATGTTTTGTAAAATTAACATAATTCTTAGGAAATTTATGTTTATGCTTTAAGAGAATACTCACCTAGTTATAATAAGTTAAAACGATGTCATCTTTTATATATTTTGATATTAAATGTAAAAACATGAATTAAATATTGAACATACAGTACAGGTGTATGGGAATACAACGTAGGTTATAACACTGTTCTTGAAAAGTAGAAGGATTTTTTCGTTTTTAAAATTTAAGATAAAGGACTGTATAAAACACAATTGTAAAATCAAATTTTATACTGCAAAAAACTGAGATTTTAAAGAAAAAGTTGGACTACGACTGCTAACAGATAGGCAGTGCATTTTACTACTATTGCAAAAGTACTGTATAAAATATACCCAAACACAGGAGGAGTCGTAGATGAGGAAAACCTTAATGCGATTAATATTTAATAAGCCCATATTTTCTATGATTAATCGCAATCTTAGTGATTGCAAAACAAGGCTTTTAATAGAAGTTTGGATTTATACAGTACACAATTATTTTTTTAATCATAGTTAAAAATCTTATTAAGTTACATTTGTTAATATTATCCTTAAAGTGTGCTTTAAAAATGCTAAAATATATATAATAAAAGTCTCAAATGAAACACAAACGATGACACTTTTATTTGCTGTATGATGTAAAGTATGCTTCAAAAACATTACAAAAGTACTGTATAAAATACAGCAAAAAACAGGAGGAGTCATAGATGAGTAAAACCTTAATGCGATAAATATTTAATAAGTCCATATTTTCTATGACAAATCGTAATCCAAGTGATTGCAAAACACGGCTTTTAATAGAAGTTTGGATTTATACAGTACACAAATATTTTTTTGAATCATGATTAAAAATCTTATTAAGTAAATTGTTTTATGTTATCCTTAAAGTGTGCTTTAAAAATGCAAAAAAAAAATATATAATTACAGTTTTAAATAAAACACAAAAGATGGCACTATTACTCTCTATATAATGTGATGGGGTTAGTAATTGCTCGCTTTTTTAAGTATGATTAAAAAACATTACGAAAGTACTGTATAAAATATACCCAAATACAGGAGGAGTCGTAGATGAGTAAAACCTTCATGCGATCAATATTTAATAAGTCCATATTTTCTATGATAAATCTTAATCCAAGTGATTACAAAATACGGCTTTTAATAGAACTTTGGATTTATACAGTACGCAATTAATTTTTTGAATCATGGTTAAAAATCTTATTAAGTACATTTTTTAATATTATCCTTAAAGTGTGCTTTAAAAATGCTAAAAATATGTAATGAAAGTTTCAAATAAAACACCAAAGATGACACCATTATTTGCTGTATGGTGAAAAGTATGCTTTTAAAACATTACAAAAGTACTGTATAAAATATACCCAAAAACAGGTGGAGTCGCAGATGAGTAAAACCTTAATGCTAATCATATTTAATAAGTACACATTTTCTATGATAAATCTTTATTAATAGAAGTTTAGATTTATACAGTACATATTTTTTTTTTTTAATCATGATTTAAAATCTGTTTCATTGATCCAAAATTCAAAAATTTTACCAAAATTCATAAGATTTTTAAAAATCTTTCTTACTTTTCGTTCAAAGTGTCATCGAGTGTTTAGCTTCCCTTCAAGTAATTCATAGATTTGTATACAATTTTTGCATACTTATTTACCTATTTGTCTACGTACTGTATTGATTCCTTCAACTATAGAGTTTTGTTTTCATTTTGTATGAAAATTTAAAATTTAAATTACGAAAGGTAGTTAAAGAAGGTGGTGTGTGTCCTTTTGACGTCAGTATGAATAAATGTGAATAAAAATGGAAAAACAAACATTTCTTTCATTCATCCATACACATACAAAAAGGAAGAAAAACAGAAGTAATTTTCAGTTAAAAAAAAAAAATTAAAAAAAATTTTATAAAACACAACCAAAGTACACATGTTTACGTTCACAAACAGAAACACATTTACGGAGGAGGTTTAATGAATTGAAGGCTTTGCTACGTAATAAACAATTTAAAGGAAAATAATTTATTAGGAAGCAAAAAAATAAATAATGGTTTTATACAGTCCGTAATCTTAAACTTCACCGTGGTTTAGCCACATTCAAAAAATTAATTTTAATAGTGGTTTTATACAGTACTAAATCTTAAATGGAGACGTGGTATTATAAAGTCTTATATCTTAAACTCAATCCGAAAAGATAATCACGTAAAACGATTGACGAAAAAAAAAACGATGGCAAAATATATATTGCTTTTGTGGAAATGCTCGAAATCTTTTTTATAATATTATTAAAGAGTGTTGTCCGAAACAGAAACGCTTTAAATGATAGAAAAATGTTATATAGTTTTAGAAAAAAAGGTTCTGAAAATCCAAGATAGTCGTCTCTCACTTTACTTGATCAAAGTCCTGATTTTAAATTAATCGTTTTTTATACAGTCCAAAATCTGAAAGCAATCTTGATTTTATACACACTAACGTTTTTATACCCTACACCACACTGTGGTACAGGGCATAATGAGTTTGTGCTGATGTTTGTAACTACCCGAAATATTGGTCCTAGACCCACCTTTAAGTATACCGATCGACTCAGAATCACTTTTTGAGTCGATTTAGCGATGTCCGTCCGTCCGTCCGTCCGTCTGTCCGTCCGTCCGTCTGTCTGTCTGTCCATGTAAACGGTGTAAACACGATACAGGTCGCAATTTTTAATCAATTGACTTGAAATTTGAAACTTAAGTCTCTCTTGGCCCAAGGACGAAGCCTATTGAAATTGGAAAAAATCGGTCCATATTTAGACCTAGCCCCCATACAAAGGTCCTCTTTAGTTTTGGCTCAAATGACTCTAATAACCGTATTATAGAAGGTATCGGTTTGAAATTTGGATGGTAAACATGTTTTGTCTTCACATATCATCATTCCGAATTTCAAAGAAATCGGACCAGTTCTTCTTGTAGCCCCCATACAAACCACCTTCCCGATTTTCACATAAATGTCTCAAATTTCATGAAAATAGAAAATATTTAATTAAAATTTTGTTTGTGTATGTTAAACGCGTACTTAAATAACCTTATCAAACCTGATAATCATCGGACCAATTTTGGACTCAGGCCCCTTGTGAAAATTTCGCCCGATATTCAGTTAAAGCTGTTTATTGTCAACAAATAGAAGCCTATTTCACTCAAATTTGATTTGTGAGTGTTTTCTTCACTTATTAAAGGTTTTACAACATATAGATCTAATCGATCCATGGGACCCATTTTCCGGGAAACCTTGGTGTAGGGTATTATATGGTCGGTTTGACCGACTATAATTTTCTTACTTGTTTATACTGCCCAAAATATTTAAGCTATCTTGATTTATACAGTCCAACATCTAAATGCAACTCTGATTTCGTATAGCGCAAACTCTTCATGTAACGAGATTTTGTGCAGTACAATATCTTTAATTCGATCCTGATACTTTTTTAATCAATCAATGACTTAAATAGACACAAATCTCTCTTTTAAATGCATTAAAAATCTTTATTTCAATCGTGATTTTATACAGTACTAAATATTATTTTAAGACGGGGTTTTTTATACAGTACTAAATCTTTAATTGAGACTTGGTATCATACAGTCTAATACTTTTAACTCATTACGGGAGGCTAATCAAATAAAAAGAAACCTATTGACGAATGAAAATCGATGGCAAAATACAAATGAGGGGGTTAGAGCACAAGGGGTTCAAGTGCCTTATATTTGATAATGAGAAAAAAGAGGTTAAAGTTAAATTGCAATAGAAAATGTTAGATGCTATCTATAATATTATTTTTTAGTTAATAGAGATCCTGAGATATATTTTAATCTAACAAGTTAAAAAAATACCGTCTTTTACACCCTTTTTCACCCAAAAATTGCATCTGAAGTAAGTAAGTCGCACTTATACCCCTTGTGCTCTAACTTTTTTTATAAATTTCTATTTAGAGCACAAGGGGTTCAAGTGCCTTATTTTTAATAATGAGAAAAAAGGGGTTAAAGTAAAATTGCAATAAAAAATGTTAGGTGGTATCAAGTATATTATTTTTAAGGTAATAGAGCTCCTGAGATATATTTTAATCTAACAAGTTAAAAAAATACCGTCTTTTACACCCTTTTGCACCCAAAAATTGCATCTGAAGTAAGTAAGTCGCACTTATACCCCTTGTGCTCTAACTTTTTTTTATAAATTTGTAAATTCGTAAAAGGAAAACCAAATTTTATTAAGAAAATGTGTAATGGTTCTTTGTTTAATTTTTTAGTCGTCATAATCAGATTCCATGACATCATTGGGTTCATCTTCATCTTCATTAGGGCATCCCGTCAAATCTAAACTTTCGAATTTCGTATCATAATACCTGCCGAAAATTATTTAACCAAATCTGGCTCAAAAATTAGGAATTTTTGAGTACTTTATGGGAAAATTTTTTTAAAAATTCCACTTTTGGTCCACAGATGCTGATTTTCAAACATAAAAATTATTTTTAACCAAATTGGTCTTAAAAGTTAAATTTTAATAATTGCTTGGAGCACAAGGGGTTTAAGTGCCTTAAATTTAATAATGGGAAAAAAGAGGTTATAGTTAAATTGCAGTAAAAAATGTTAGATGATATCTAGAATATTATTTTTTAGTTAATAGAGATCCTGAGATATATTTTAATCTAACAAGTTAAAAAAATACCATATTTCACAAATACAAGCACCCAAAAATTGCCTCTGAAGTATGTAAGTGGCACTTATACCCCTTGTGCTCTAACTTTTTTTATAAATTTCTAAATTATGAAAAGAATGTTAGTTATTTGTAAAAGGAAAACCACATTTTATTACAAAAGTCTTTAATGGTTCTTTGTTTAATTTTTTAGTCGTCATAATCAGATTCCATGACATCATCGGGCTCATCTTCATCTTCATTAGGGCGTCCCTTGAAATCTAAACTTTCGAATTTCGTGCCGTGATACCTGCCGAACGATGGACATGGAGTAGCTAATTGTGGGAAAATTTATGAAAAATTTTTGCAAGGTCATTTTTAGTCTGCAACCAGCGGTCAAAGTTTAAAAAATTACGTTTTTGGACCAAAATTTATATCTGAAATATTTAACCAAATCTGGGTCAAAAATAAGGAACTTTTGCGCGTTTTATGGGAAAAATATTTAAAAAATTTCAAAATTGCGATTTTGGTCCACAGATGCTGATTTATAAACATAAAAAATATTTTTAACCAAATTTGTCTTAAAAGTCGAAAAATGTTGAGTATTTTATGTGAAAAATTTTAAAAATAAACCCACGATTTTGGTCCAAAAAAGCTGATTAGCATCTGTGTATCAAAATCTTTGATCAGCATTTTTGAACGAAAATCGTGTTTTTTATATTTTTTTATTATTTTTTAGATAACTTGCTTTACATTTTCCAACTTTTGGGACCAATTTGGTTAAAAAAAATAATATTTATGTTAAAAATCAGCATCTGTGGACCAATATTTTTTTTTTGGGATTTTTTTTTATTTTTCCTATTATGTACGCAAAAATTCCTAATTTTTGAGCCCAATTTGGTCAAAAAATTCGGACATGAATTTTGGTCGGAAATCGCCATTTTTTCATACTTTAACCGCTGGTTACAGACTGAAGATGCTCTTGCAAAATTTGATTACTATTACTACAAGAACTTCTCGGAATTCAACCACTTGTCCAAGTGAAAAACTAAATTTTAATAATTGCTTGGAGCACAAGGGGTTTAAGTGCTCATATACCCCTTGTGCTCCAAGCAAAACAGGTATTTTAGTAACAAGAGCTAGAAATGGTCGCCATATCTCGCTAACGGATAAGAATTTCACATTCACCTCTTGTGCTCTGAACTTCTGTGAACTTCACCTACTAATTCCATATGTTAACTCAATTTTTTTAAAAAAGTCACTTGAACCCCTTGTGCTTTGTGCCCCTCAAATAGTTTTGGTGAAAATGTTGTTTTTTTTTATAATATTATTAAAAAGAGTTGTTTGAAACAAAAACGGTTAAAATGATAGAAATTTTTTTTATAGTTTTAGGTTTGATAAAAAAGAAAGTCCTTGACTCCCACTTACATGATCACAGCCTTGATTAATTTAATCAATTTTTATACAGTCCAAAATCTTAAAGCAATATTGAGTTTATACAATCTAACGTATTTTATACAGACCACAATCTTAAGCAATTTTATACAATTCTGATTTTATATAGGAAATGTTTCAAAATTTCCTTATTATTAAAAAAAAACTTTAATCTCATTACATGATCACATTTTTGATATTTAAATCAATGGTTTTTTATACTGTCCAAAATCTTAAAGCAATCTGAATTTTATACATCCAATAGCAATTCTTATTTTATACAGTAAAAAATTGAACAAGTTTTTATGCAGCCCAATGTCTTTAATTCAATCGTTTTAATCAATCGAGGATTTATACAGTACAAATCTCAAAGCAATTCTGATTTTATAGTGTAAAAAATCTTTAATTAAAACTTAGCTGTAATAACTTTTATTCTATCACGATATTTAAATCAATCATGATTTTATACAGTCCAAAATTTGTCCGTCATAGGTTTTTATAGTCCAAAAAATTCTGTTGAATCGGGGTTTTATATACGTAATTAATCAATCATAATTTTATACAGTCCAAAATTTGTCCTCCGTCATGAGGTTTTTATAGTCCAAAAAATTCTGTTGAATTGGGGTTTTATATACTTAATCCAAAATGTGGTCTTATACAGTCCAAACTATACAGTCCAACATAAATTTAATTTAATCTAACATAGATTTATATAATTTTAAATGTTTAATTAAATTTTTAAAGCAAGCTTGTCTATTTACTGATTTTGTACTGTCCAAAATTGATTTAATCTTGGGTTTATACAGTACAAACTAATTCGATTTGATTTTATACAGGCCAAAAGGTTAAATATAATATAGATTTAATAGAATTCCAAGTGCTTAATTCAATTTTTTCATTCATGATTTAATGCAGCCCAAGAATTGTCTATTTGATATTTGTTTTATACAGTCCAAAATCGTAAATTTAATTTGTTTTATTATACAGTCCAGTATCATTAATTCAGAATTTATTTAATATTCTTAAAAAAAATTATTTCAATCGTAGTTGGGGTTTTATTCAATCCAAAAAATTTTAAAGCCAATCCAGGGTTTTTACAGAACAAAATACCTAATTTATTAGTGGTATAAAGAGTTCAAATCTTTCTTTAACTTTTGGTTTATATAATCTTAAATATTTCTTAGCATCATTATTTAATCTTAGTTTTATACAGTCCAAAAATAACTTAATTTCGATTGTGTACAGTCCAAAAGCATTAATCAAACATATATTGAATACAATTAAAAATGTTTAATTACATTTTTAAACCAAAATTGTTAACTTACAGGTTTTATGCTGGTCACAATTGATAACTTAATCTTAGTTTTATACAGTACAACATTGCTTTAATCTAAAATATATTTAATAGTATTGAATGTGTTAAACTCAAATGTTTCATTCGTATTTTAATGCAGTCTAAAATTGTTAATTTAATATTGGTTTTATACAGTCCATTATTTAATCATTAATTTAATTTATACGGTCCGGAATCGTTTATTCAGTATTTATTTAATACGGTAAAAAAAAAATTATTTCAATAGTGGTTGCATGCAGCAAAATTTATATAATTTTGAATTAAATTTAAACACAAGCATGGTTTAATAATATATCACAGTGGACCTCATAGTCTATATGTGCCGACGTAAAGCGTCACATCCACTTAAAACCTATGGCTTAATAAAGCCCAACATATTTAATTGAATCGTTGCAGCTCAAAATGATTTACTCAGTCCTGGTTTTATACAGTCCAAAATATTTTATTAAATTTATATTTAGTAACTTAACTGGTCTAGTCAGCCAGGCCAACCTTACCTAACCTGGTTGTATACAGTCCAAATTATTTAATTCCTTTTTATAAAGTCTAAAATATTTATAAAAATCGTTCAATGCCCTTATTTCTATCCATGTATTATACAGTCCAAAAACCTATAATTCAATCGTTACTCTATTCACTATAAAGTACTATATTCAGTGGTGTTTAATTATATTGAAAAATCAGTAATTCTCTTCAAGTTTCATTCAGTCAAAACTCTTTAAAAATAATAAATAGTAGGTTAGAGGTGGCGCAGTGATAGTTCCTCAGCTACGCTGATAGATTAAATTAACATAAGTTTAATGCAGTCCCAAATCTTCAATTCAGTCGTAGTTTATACAGTCCAAAATATTTCATACAATTAAAGTTTTATGCATCCAAATTCTTTTAATAATCTTGGTTTTATACAGTTGCACATTTTGAATTTAATTGCATTTTGTAAAGAACAAAACCTTTCATTTAACCGGAATCTTATTCAGTCAAAAACTTGTAATTTTATCGTGATGTTATACAGTCCAATATCTATAATTCACGCAAAAAATACCTACACTTCTAAGCCAAACTTTTGGTAAAAACACAACTCACCACGTGCCAAGTAATTTAGGCAATTTTTTAAAACAAAAACTTGGTTGAATTACGCAAAAGTCTAGGTAAGTTGTATTTTCACCTTAAATTTGGCTAATACCTAAGACAAATAATTATATGTGCATTTTTTTATATTGAGTTATAGGAAAGAAAAGAAATTATTTTTTCATGTTTGGTTAATATTTTATTATGTTTATATGTATATAAGCATTAAAATCATAAACATTTTAATTTTATACCTTATTTTTTAATACTGAAAATAACGAAAAAGGAAATACTTCATATATTTTCTATAGAAAATAATTATATGTGCATAAAAGAAAATTCCTATATATTCTTTCTGATTTGCAATATAATTGAGTATTTTGTGAAAATTTGTGTTCGCCTTGTGTATTTAAACTTTTTTATACCTAGGAGGCATAAAACTCGCCAAGCTTTGTAATGTACCAATACCCCTTGTCCCCCGTTTTGTCAGTATTTAAATTTAAAGTCCTTTAATGGTCTTGTACGGCTTTGACTTTGAAATGACCTTGGCAGAAAAGGTCCTAAGGAAGAATTTAATTCGGTGTAAGTCCGGACTAATGACTGGCCACTTCAATACTGGTATGTTGTGCGCATATAGAAAGTTTTTGTCAAACGAGTGACATGGATTACAGCGTTATCTTGTGAGAATGTCCAATTATCTCCATACAGTTCGGTAGCAAAGTCTATTAAATGGTCCCCAACAAGTAAAAATATATTTTTGCACTATTTTTATTGGAAACAAATCATATTCAAACCCTTCTTCATGATCCAAATGCATTTTATACCATGACGGATTCGAAACTGTGCTTTCGAAAATTGCACGTTTGGCGGAAATGTGTTAAATCTCTACAAGAGAAGTGTTGACCATCAGCGCCGTCTTAATTTAACTTTTTTTCGTCTTATTTAGTGATAAAAAAAGTTTAATTTCGATGGCAATGATCGTCAACACCAATATTGGAGAGATTTAAGACAGCCGCGCCAAACGTGCTATTTGCAAAATCACGGTTGCGAATTCGTTATGGTATGGGGTGCATTTGGATGAAGAGGACGGTTCCGAATATGATTTGCCCATACTAAAAATAGTGTAACAATTTAATTTTACTTGTTCGGGAACATTTAATAGACTTTTCTACCGAACCGTGTGGAGATAATTGGACATTCCACCAAGACAACGCTCCAATCCATGTAACTGGTTTGACAAAAAACTTGTTTAATGCGCCCAGCATACCAGTATTGAAATGGCCAGGCATTAGTCCTGACATAAACCTAACTGAATTCCTCCTTAGGACCCTTTCTGCCAAGGTCGTTTCAAGGTCAAAGCGGTACACTACGCGCTAAGGACTTAAATTTGCGATATTGACGAAACGAGGGAAAAATGGTATTGGCACATTAAAAAACTTGATTGGTTTTATGCCTCGTAGTCTAAAACAAGTATAAATATTCATTAAATTTTCATATAACCTAATTATATTGTATATCATAAAGAAAATATATGAATTTTCCTTTTTGCACATATAATTATTTTCTATGAAGTATATTTTTAATCCTTATTTTCTGTATTAAAAAATAAAGTTTAAATTAAATGTTTTTATGATTTTAAAGCTTACTTAAAAACATAACAAAATATTAACCAAACTTGAAAAAATATTTTGTTTTCTTTCCTATAACTCAATATAATACAGTGCACATATAATTATTTGTCTTAGGTAATTGCAAGTGTTTTTTGATTGTGATTTTATACACCGAAAATCATTAATTAAATTTTTTGATTTTATACAGTCCATTACCTTTAATTCAATCGTTATAGCTCTAATAGAATAAAAACTAAAACTCTCACGTCTCTTTTAGTCTTAATAAGTTTCCAACTTCCCACCTACACTTAACACACGACACTGATAATGTCAAAACAAAACAGACTGTAAAAATAACATCATTTTGCGGTAGCAAGGACAACGTGAAATGTGACGTAAATGCTCATCATGTGGTTGTGTAGTTAACGTGTTAAATGCAAAACATAACAAAAACAGAGAAAAAAAAAACAAAATTTAATAGTTTCAGGCTGTATTATTAACAACATAAAAGGAGGCGACAGGTAAAAGGAATGAAGACGTAAAAGCTTTTAAAGCTTTCATAAAAGTAGCTTCCGGGTATAAAGCTTCAAGCTTTTGCTACAAGTTTTATGTGTTTGAGAATTTGCTATGCATAATTTTTTAAAGCTTTTAGTCAAGATTCTTCAAAGCTTTGCAAAAGTTTTGGAAACTGTTAGAGGTTTTTTGAATGTAATAAAAGATTTTGGACTGTATAAATATTATGGACTGTTTAAAGATAGATAACAGACTGTTTGAAAAAAAAAAATTACAAATTTTGAGAAACTAAAAAAAAAAAATCTTCAATAAAGACAACCTTTATTTTACAAAAACTTTGTTTGAATATAATGGACTGTTTAAAAAAAGAGAACCTTTATTTTACAAAAACTTTGTTTGTATATAATGGACTGTATAAAAAAATAATAAAAAATTTTAAAAAATAAAAAACAAAATCTCCAATGAAGAGAACAGCAACTTAAAGCTATTGGCTAAATGTTTAGAGAATTTTAAGGTTTTCCCCATTAAACGTTGGGTTTTTCTTTAAAACCAAGCTCATTTCCGGGTCAATCCATACTGACCAAGGTTTTAGAAGATGCCAGATTTATAAATGGATGTATATACCGTCCTCCAAAAAGAAAAAAAATGTCGTTAAACACGAACTGGATAATATACGTTTGAAACTGGAGAGTTAATATAGTGAAACTGCATTTACAGTTTTTCATTTCGTGATCCTGTTTCCTTTTAAAGGGATTCCAAAATTTTAAAGGATTAATTTTTGTAAAATATTTTATAAATATTTGTACTTGTCCTAGGATGATGCTAGAGATGACAAATTACTGAAGAGGACTTTCGCTAATTTTCCCATTTTATTATTTTGACATATCAAAAAAGGAGGTAAATTATGTCCTTTCAAAACTTTGTCCTTAAATACCATTAAAAAATTTTTACCAAAATATTTTGATAAATTTTTGAAAGTACATTATTTACATAATTTTTCCTGATATGGCAAAATACAAAAATTTTGGAAGATTCTCATTCTTAATTGGCAATCAATAGTGATATTATAAGACAAGAACAAATATTTAAAAAATATTGTACAAAATTTCATGCTTAAAAACTTTGGAGCCCTTTTAAAAGGAAACAGTATCACGAAATTAAAAACTGTAAATGCAGTTTTACTCCCATTTGATTTCTACATTCAGACGTATATCATCCGATTCATGTTTAATATTGGCTGTCGGACGGTGAATTACCCATTTAAGGCCACAACAGTAATTGCTCTTTTTGTTGACGGGTTTTCTCAATCTCACTCTCTCATTTCACTGCAGCCATATTTTTTCAAAAATTTCGATTAAATAATTTTTTGTATATTTTTTATAATTTCAAACTAACCGACAACTGTTAACAAAGACCGTCGTCTCTTTGTATCAAAATTGACCAAGGGTTCTGGTGGGAATCGAACCTACGACTCCCAGGTTTATACCAAATATCCTACAGGCGCCATCGGTTAAGTGCATCCACTCGGCATGGCTCTTTTCCCTGCAATTTCTAACATCCCTCAAATTTTTCTTTTGCAATAAATTAACTCTTCCTTTGTATAAATATTTCTAATCTTTATTTTATAAATATTATTTCAAATAACTTATTACTTTTCATTTATTTTTTAAATAATTAATCCTTTTTTAAAGACAGTTTAAGGTATTCATTTTGACTAGAAATGTTTTCTTTTTGTTTTTATGATTTAAAAAATATAAATTAAACTTAAAATGCTAAAAAACTGGATTTCAAAAAAATCTTCGAATATATTAATATCTAAACTCTGGAATGGAATAGCCTTTTTCGAGAAGTCGTTTAGGAGGGAGATACTAATAAAAAAAATGTTGCTCTGATTGGTCCGTTCTCCTTTTTATTTTGGAAGTATATTCGTGTAGATAAGCGATTTCTTTTTTCTCGTTTTTAAAATCTAGTAATTTTACTGTTATCTGGAGAATCGGGTAAAGAAGATTGTTCCGAAGCGGTGGGTGAACCACGTTGAACTCTAGTGGTAGCTTGACGATTTGGACCAATATGAGCATTAGCTTGACGTAAATTGGCAAAAAATTGTTGACGTCTAGGACCGCCACCGCGTAAAGGCAATGTGGGTATTTCACTGGGAGATTGATGATGTAGTTCGTCTTGTGAGATGTTACGCATGGCGGGATTAACGCATTCATAGACACTCTGAAATGAAAAAGAAAGAAGGAAGTAAAATTAATTAATATTTCGGATTAATTTTTTAACTAGTTCAGCAAAATGGTGCTGAAATAATCTGTTTTAGAAAAGGGTGAGTAAGAACTGGTTCAAAAGTTTTTATAAGGAAAAGTATATCAACTCTGATAGTCCAGTTAGAAATTACTAAACACTAAAATGAAGATATCAACCTGAAAATTTGCTCCAACCTTGATAATCTTGGCATTTTAAGAAATTAAGGTAAAATGGGATAAAAATCGAGGTTTTGAAAATTTATTCCTTGCTATAATAAAACTTTAAGAGCAGCAATTTCTTCTAGTTTGATTAAATGATTTTTTTTAAGATAAACCGTTTTCGAGATAAAAGACAGATAGCATTTATCTCAAATACGTTTTATAAAATGCTTAAGACCTAAATCTCTAAAAAGTATTCTTAAAATCTAATCGAAACATTAGTTCTTTGCAATTTTGGCGTTACGTTAATGATTAAAGTGTTTTCAAAAAACTTACATTAATTTACAATCAGTTTCTCATAAACTTCAAATCTCCAGTAGCAATTTCAAAACCACCAGATTCATTTGGCTGCATTTGTCAGTAGAGTATTGGTCTGTTGTTATTTATCAATAAGCTTTCCAAGATTCCATTGTTGCTCACAAAAAATATAATTATAAATACAATTAATTTTGTTGTTAATACAATTATGTTTTTGTTTGAAAGTGAGCCTACAATGGATTTTGTAAATGCAATTACGTAGCAGCATTAAAGCATTAATTAACATGACAATAACAGCAATACCCAATATATGACAAATGCTTAATATGTAAAGTAGAGCGGCCCATGATTTTTCAATTTCTCGAAAACACCAAAAGAAAGAAAAAAGTTTTAAACCCTCCAACTACAGAATGGGAGTAGTATACTCACTTTGTCATTCCATGTGTAAAGCTTCAAAAATATCGGTCTCGGACCCCATAAAGTACATATATTATTGATCGATTCTAAGACATTCTAGCGATTTCCGTCTGTCTGTCCGTCCTTCTGTGAAAGACATGATGCTGTCCAAAACAAACGCCCCAAAACCTAAAGAAATTTTCTTACAGGAAAAAAGGAGCTTTATTTTACATTTTGGTGTACAATGTAAAAGTCTTAAATTCATATAGAAGCAGTCTAAGGAAAATAGTCTCAGATTTCAAAAAATTTTTCGCATAAAAAAAGTCTCAGATTCCGAAACAATTTTCGACGAAAATGTTTCAGAATCTGAGAAATTTTTAGTTTTTTCGTACAGAAAAGTTTTAGATTCTGAGATAGTTTTTGTATAGAAAAAGTCGCAGACTCTTAAGACATTTTTTGTGTAGAAAAAGTTTCACATTCTGAGACATTTTTCGTATTGGAAAAGTATAATAAAAAGTAAAAGTCTTAGATTCCCGAGTAAAAATTTTAATATGGCGTCACATAAAATTATATTGCGTTTGATCTGTCCTCGAATACAATTAGATATAATTTTATCCCAAAAATGGTGGATAGAATTGCATTAAATTGGATTTATTAATATCTTGTTTTATTCATTTGTATATAGTTTGATACAATTTTGTCCGAAATTTGTCTCTATCCAATGGCATCAAATTATATGTGATTGGATACAATAAGATCCAATTATATCTAATTGTATAAAATTTTATCGGGTTATAGTGAATCTTTTTTTGGTTGAAATAGCATACATCACAGGTCAACGATACATACATAACCTGACCAACTGTTTTTGGCTGAAAAGCGGGATGGAATGGTTGAAAAAGCGGGATTTTGACCCAAAAAGCGGGACTTTTTTATACCCTTCAATTAGCAATAGGGAATATATATAAGTTTGTCATTCCGTTTGTAAGTGGTCGGAAATAGGTCCTAGGATCCCATAAAGTATATAAACTAATGATTTTCAATCGTATTTGAGTCGACATAGCGATGCCGTCTGTCTTTCTGACTGTATGTCTGTTGAAAATATACTTGCTTTCGAAAGATAAATCTGAAGCATATGAAGCTTTTTATTTCAAACGTACCACGAAAAAAAAGTTGCACTCAGAAAATTATGTAAGTTACTACATGTTAGTTGTTTGTATATTTTACAGTAGTTAGCTGTTTTCAACTACAAAGTCATTTGTTTTTGTATGAAAAATATCAAACAACTATTTCTGTTAGTTATTTTAAGTAGTTTTTTTGAATAACTAACAAAAAAGTACTGTGATGTAGTTACAGTTATTTAAAGTAGTTAATTTTATTTTTTTTTATCTCTGAAAAATTTTCAAAGTTTTTTTCAAAAAAATAAAAATAAATTTTCGTTTTTTTCACAACTTTAAAAAAAAAAAAAAAATTTAAAAAATTTGGTTTTCATATTTTTTTCTGAAAAATTTTTTGACAAAAAAAAAATTATTTATTGATTATTTTATTTTTACTACATTTTAGTTGTTTTGACTACAAATGTAAGTAGTTTTTACTACATAAGTCAGTTGTTTTTTTGTCAGTTAAAATAACTAACATTGTTAGTTGATTTAACTGAAAAAGTAGTTGACCCCAAAACAACTTACAAAGTAGTTATTTTAACTGACATTTTCAGTTGATTTTACTAACATAATTTTTTGAGTGTGGTTAATAAAAGTCATACCTACGGAGCTTATTGCCCTATATGGAACTAACAAATTGTGGAACAAAAGTTTAAGCTTTTCGGAAAAATGGGCGAGATGGGCGTGATAAAAAAATTGTAAAATTAAGCGATTTGCTTTATATAATTTTTTCTAAATTTTTTCAAAATACATTTTTTTTTATAGTTTTTTTGGGCTAACGATTGTCTGAATTTTCCAAATTTAACCTAAAAATCGATGTAGCAAAAAACATGCCATTGTTATTATTTTTTTTAATTTAAATAAAAGTTCATTAAATTCTCCAGAAAATGTAAAATTTTTAGAGGGCAGTTATTTTTTGTTTTTAAGAAAAATTATTTTGAACTTAAAATTTTCGTAAACTTTTGTAAAATTGTGCGTGCAATTTTCGCATGACATCGCTTAATTTTTTTCTACTGTAACTCAGCAATTCTGAAGTTTCCGAAACAAATCTATTTAATAAAGTTTTGTAAGGGCAATCGATTGGCATTATTTGTTTTTGGAAAAAATTCAGAACTGGTTCTGAGTTTTTCAAATATTGGATATTTTTTTTTTGAAAACACGACAATTTTGATTTTTTTTTTTATTATATTTCAGTTCATTATGTTCTTTACAAAATGTCAAAATTTAAGAGTTACTTTTTGTTTTTGAGAAAAACGACTTCAAAGATTAAACTCATTTTCCCGAAAACAAAAAATTACTGATTTGAAAATTTTAAATTTTGTAAAGAATTCAAAAAACTTTTATTTTAAAATATTTAAAAAAATAAAACTGGCGTGCTTTAAAAAAAAAAAAAATTATCCCGATACAAAACTATTTAATAAATGTGTTTTGGAAACTGCAGAAATATTGATTTACAGTAGAAAAAATTAAATATAAAGCAATGTCATGCAAAAATTGCTCAATTTTACCTATACTACGATACCTTGAAGTTCAAAGTACTTTTTCTTGGAAAAAAAATTAATTTCTTTCCGAAAATTTTACATTTCTAGAGAATTTAATGAACTTTCATTTAAAATTAAAAAATAAAATGGCGTATTTTTTGCTACATCAATTTAAAAAGTCAATTTGAAAAGTTTAGACATACAATCGATAACCCATATAAAACTCTATAAATAAATGCGTTTCGAAAATTGCAGAATTGTTGAATAACCGTTAAAAAATTAAATAATGTATTGCAAAAATTGATCAATTTTATCATATTTGGCCACGTCTAAAAACTTAATTTTTTCGGAATTCAAATTTTTTTTTTTTTTAAATTTTCAAATAAACATTTAAAAAATTTTGGAAATTTTTTCGAATTCCAACACAATTTATGAAGTAATTTCCTTCTTTAAATTTTTTTAAATGGTAAAAAATTCTAAATATTACCATATTTATATGAACAAAAATAAATAAAAACAAGTAAAAAAGTTAAATTCGGCCTTGCCGAATGTAGTGATACCCTCCACAATTTCAAAAAGATTATTGCAAACAACTTTATTTAAAAGGAAAATACTTTTGAAAAAAAAAATTGAAAAAAAATTTCCGCGAAAAAAAATTTTGGTAAAAAAAAAAATCCGCGATTTTTTTATTTTTTTGTCAAAAAATATGTTTGTACTTGTTTAAATACCATTTGGTGCTCAATTATGTTCACATATGTCAACCAGAAGCCGAATTAAAGCATTTTGTGTTTTAGGTTATGTTGAATGTACTGAAATTTTTGAGGTGTGCTTACATTTTCGTTCATAACTTTTGAACCGCTGAACCGATATCGCTCAAATGCAATACCAAACTTCTCGGGAGAACTTCCAATATATATGTTAAGTTTCAGTCATCTCTGTGCAATATTTTGTCCGCGAGAGCATTTTCAACAGACAGACAGACGGACAGACGGACAGACGGACAGACGGACAGACGGACAGACGGACATCGCTAGAATGTCTTAAAATCGATCGGGCATCATGAATATATATACTTTATAGGGTCCCAGACCGATATTTCGATGAGTTACAAACGGAATGACAAACTTATATATACCCTCTATCACTAAGTGGAGGGTATAAAAACTACAGAACAATCATACTCAAAATATTATTTAAAAAATTATAAATTGTACGTAACTATTCTAAAAGTCAAAAAGCGGGATAAAGCGGGATGAATCGGGACTTTTGCTTAAAAAGCGGGATGGAAAATCAAGGCGGGATGAGACTTCAAAAAGCGGGATAATCCCGCCAAAAGCGGGATGGTTGGTCAGGTTATACATACACCAAATAAAGTTTGTGTACGCTTTGAACCAGAAGATGTAGTTTATCAAACTGTAAAAATACTTCTGAAATTTTTAAACTGTAAAAAAAACTTAGAAAAATTTCAAACTGTAAAAAAACTTTTTTTAACATATATGGTTATATATGACATCACCTAAGGAATTATATATTAAATGCTCTTGAAAAAAATTTAAGTTTAGTTTAATATATAATTTTATAAAATTAAAGGTGACGTAATATATATTTTTATATAAAATGAAGTTTTGATACTTGTGCCTTATATAATTTTATATAATAACATCAACCATATTTATTTATATCTGAATCATCATAAAATAATATATAATTACATATCACTCCATATGAAAATTAAGAAAATCTGTTTACTTATATGTAATCATATATTGTTTTATATGATTGGATAAAACTATATACGTCTATATATAATTATTTTTACTCGGGTTGTGAAACATTTTTCTTAAAGTCTTAGTTCCTGAGAAATTTTTCGTATAGAAAAAGTCTCAGACATTTTTCGTATAGAAAAGTCTCAGATTTTGAAACATTTTTCGTGTAGAAAACTCTCAGATTCGAGGCATTTTTCGTATAGAAAATGTCTTAGATTCTGACACTATTTTTGTATAGAAAAAGTTTCAGATTTTGATGCATTTTTCGTGTAGATAAAGGTACAGAACCTGAGACATTTTTTGTGTAGAAAAATTCTCAAATTCTGAAACATTTTTCGTATAGAAAAATTCTCAGATTCTGAGAAATTTTTCGTATCGAAAAGGTCTTAGGTAATGGTACATTTTTCGTGTAGAAATAGTCTTGGATTCTAAGATATTTTTCCTAAAGAAAAAGTCTCAGATTCTGAGAAATTTTTTTAAAGAAAAAGACTCAGATTTTAAGACATTTTTTGTATAGAAAAGTTCTCAGATTTTGAGATATTTTTCGTTTAGAAAAGTTTTAGATTCTAAACCATTTTTCGTATGGAAAAAGTTTCCATGCTGAGACATTTTTCGTATTGAAAAAGTCTTAGGTCTTGACACATTTTTAGTATAGAACATTTTTAAAAAAATTGATTTAGAAAATTTTTGTGGTGCTTATGAAGCAAAATGTTGGAAAATTTCTAATTTAGCCTCTATTTTCACCCCTCACTCTCAGAATCGACCTAACTTTTGCTAACTTGAATTTGTTCCACAGTGTAATTGTTATTGATTATAATCCTAGGAATCCATGAAGAAAGGCCCTATGTTTCTTTCGTTGTTTTTGATTACACCGTCCAACAAAAATGAAAAAAGTGGATAATAAACGTTTGAAACTAGAGGCAAAATGTAGTAAAACTGCATTTACAGTTTTTCTTTTCGTGATCTTGTTTCCTTTTTAAAGGACTTCAAAGTTTTAGAGGATTAAATTTTATAAAATAATTTTTTAATATTTGTACTTGTCCTATGATACCGCTAGTCACATCAAATAAGAGGAGGATATCCCTTCATTTTCCTATTTTATTATTTTTACGTATCAGGAAAAAGGAGGTAAGTTTCGTCCTTTCAAAAATCTATCTTTCAATATCATTCAAAATTTTTAACAAAATATTTTGATAAAGTTTTCAATTGACTTTATTCACTTCCTTTTATCCTTATATGACAAAATAAAAAAATTAAAAAATTTGGGTAGATCCTCCTCTTTCATTTGCCATCACCAGTGTCAGCATAGGACAAGTAAAAATATTTCAAAAATATTTTCCAAAATGTATCCTTTAAAACTTTGAAGTCCTTTTAAAAGGAAACAGGATCACGTAATGAAAAACTGTAAATGCAGTTTTACTGCATTTGATCTCTACTTTCAGACATATATCATCCGGTTCATTTTTAATATTGGCTGTCGGACTGTGTTGTGAATGAAAATGTACCGATTTTCGCTTTTACTAGTTAAATTTACTTTAGAATGGATTTTTGAAGTTTCTAATTAAAACTTAAAATTAAATACGAAAGTGTTATTGTTGTTATATCAACAAAATGTTTAATTGTTTCAATTAAAAATATTTTTTAGCTACAATTTGGTAGTAATCAATTTGTTTAATTACTTTAAATTTGTTGTGTGTATTTTATGCACTGGTATTTTTTATAATTTTTGATTTATTTTGTTGTTCCTTTCCTTTCTTCACTGTATTAAAAATCTTTTACCAAAATGGACTGGTTTTGAAAAAATATAATTTGTTGATGATTTATTTCCCAGATTAGGTTTATTATTATTAATTGTAGACATTTTTTATTTGATTTTTCTCGATTTTTCCGCATAATGTCTTCATTATCATTTTTAATTTCTTTGGAGATATCGTATTTTCGGCATATAAGACATATTTGGCTGGCATCGATTTTTTAGGAACTTCAGTGTTTTTTATATCTTTCAATTGTTTTCAATTTTGGACATTTTTAAACGTCTCTGTATTTTAATTTTCAGTTTCAATGAAATCAATGATCTGATATTTTTTTATTACAATATTTTTGCTTTATATTTTGCGGTTCGGTAAGTTTGTAACGCATTTAGTTTATGCGGATTGTAGGGTTACAATTTATGCGCGTTGTTGGGTTATCGTTAGGAAACCAAAAAAATACGTCCCACTAGAGATTGAATAAAAGCATATTTTTAATTACAAGAATTGATTGTCAAGAAAAAAACTAGTAACTACCTGAATTGCGCTAAAACCCTTTAAAAAACTAATTGTAAGTAGTGCTTCAGTAGAAAAAAAACTACATATGTTTAATCTCTTCTCAACACAGAAGTACTTATTATATGCACTATTTGAGGCTTGTCGCGCAATTCAGCAAAGAATTTGAGTTCCGAGTGTGCTAATTTACTTATTGTTAGACGTGAAAAGGTTCTATAGACTCACATAACTAACATAGTTACCACAACCGTAAAAATTCCAACCGAAGGTTTAAGGTTGTTATAACCAGCAATGCGGTTGTCGCAACATCAATTCGGTTATGCCAAACGCAATTTTGTTGTAACTTTTAGAGGGAGGTTGTGACAACCGAATTGCAGTTATTACAACCGAATCACCGGTTGCGACAACCTTAAAAATTCAGTTAAAATATTTACGGTTGTGACAATTGGGTTTGTTACTTTCTACAGTTCTTTCTACTTCTCGGTTATACTGGGTTGTAGTTGTTCTACACACAAAAAATCCTTGTCTAATTACTAGAAAAAGTCTCGTAATTCCATTTTTCCAAATATTTGTCAGTTTTCCTTGTTTTTTAATTTTACAATTTTTTTTGTAATTTTACAAATTTACAATTTTATTTCTTACAAAAATAATCTAAAAAATTTACGAGAATTCCTTGTAAGTTTTATTGCGCAAAATAGTTGTAAATTTACAATTTTATTGGTTAAAAACTTGTAAAATTACAAAAAAGCTCGTAATTTTTACTAGGAATTCTCGTAAAATAGGAGGTAGCAAAAAATCTAGTAGTCACGAGATCTTCTTGTAAGTTTTATCGCGTCAAAAATTTGTAAATTTACAATTTATTAGTAAAAAGCTTGTAAAATTTCAAAATTATTGGTAAAAAGTTTGTAAAATTACAAGGAAGTAGCAAAAAACAAGTAAGAAAGTTATAGTCGGTCAAGACCGACCATATAATACCCTACACCAGTGTTTTCCGGAAAATGGGTCCCAAGTCCATATATGGACCGATTGTATCTGTGAAATTTTAGAGGAACTGGTGTATTTGTTTTGTCAATAGACCGATTTAACTGAATATCGGTAGAAATTTTTATATGGGGGACTAAGTTAAAAAATGGTCCAATTATTTTCCGATTTCATTCGGTTATTTAGTACACGTTTAACACCTACACGTTTAACACCTAAAAATACATTTTTTATCAAATATTTTCATTTTTATGAATTTTGAGGGAATTATGTGAATATCGGGAGGGTGGTTTGTATGGGGACTACCAGAAGGACTGACCCGATTCCTTTAAAATTTAGAATGGTGATTTGTGCATACAAAATTTGATTACCTGCCAATTTCAAAGCGATATCTATTATAATACGGATATTAGAATCATTAAAGCCGAATCTAAAGGGGGTGTTTGTATGGGGGATAGGTCTTAACATGGACCGATTTTTTTCGTTATTGGGTCAAAAGATGCTTAAGTTTCAAATTTCAAGTCAATTGATTGAAAATTGCGACCTGTATCGTGCTTAAACCGATAGATGGACAGGCGGACGGACATCGCTAAATCGACTCAAAAAGTAATTCTGAGTCGATCGGTGTACTTCAAGGTAAGAGTAGGACCAATATTTCGGGTAGTTACAAAAATCAGCATAAACTCATTATACCCTGTACCACGAGTGGTGTAGGGTATGAAAATTGTGTGTTGTGACTAGAGATGGGTACATAGGCAGATTTAAGCGTGATTCTCGCGTGAGTGTAACTGAATTCAATTTTACTCACGTGATTGTGAGTGAGTATGAGTGGAGAAAAAATTGAGTGAGTGAGTGTGCGTGAGTAAGATTTTTGCATGAGTGAGGTGAGTCGATATCTTTGCGTGAGTTTGCGTGATTTAATTTCTCTTCATATTTCCTTTCGTACCAAAATAAACAACAAACAAATTGTAAAATACGGCTTAACTTAAGATTTCGTCCCAAAAAAAGAAAAAAACAATGTTAAAATTTAAGTTTTGCTGAAAATTTTGAAAGATTTTTTAAATTTCAGTTTTTGAAATCTTTTTTGTATAAATAAGAGTTTCGTGAGTGTGAGTCAACGTAGGTGTTAGTGTGAGAGAAGCTTGCGTGTGAGTGTGAGTTGTATAAAATTTACTCTGATTGTGAGTGAGTGTGAGTAGAAAAAATATGCTGGTGAGTGGGTGTGAGTGATTTTAAAATTCCTGTTGTGAGCGTGAGTCAAAAATCACTCACGTGCCCTTCTCTAGTTGCGACACATCATATTTATAAACACGAATATTAACAAAGTTTTAAAATCGGTCGAATGGTTTTCGAGATATCGCTATTTGAAATTTGCAGAAAATGCCGGGTTTTACCCACGTTCAAGTTTTTTTTTCTTAAAACATCTCAAATTTTCGTTCTCTAGACCTTATCATAAAGCTTGAGACAATGTTTTATTTAAATTTAATTTGAACCAAATCCGATAATTTTTATCCGTAGCGCCCTTGTATAAAAATTATGGATTTTTAGAAAACTAAAAGAGACAACCTATTAAAGTTTGGCACGAATATGTCCTATGGTCATAAGCTGTTTAAGTTCATAAATGAACCAAATCGAACCAAGGAAAAAAGTCCCTTCTTCAAGAATTAAAATAAACTGGGCTAAATTGGAAATGGGGGGAAAAGTTACCGTATAAAATAGTTTTAAGGAAGAAGAGGCTTATAGTCCTGTAGTTAAATTGTAGAAAATTAAATGTTTAAGCATTAAAAACACCGGCACGTACCGGTATTATTGTTTCGGTAAAACCCATTACCGAAATGATCTTAAAACCCTTACCGTTACCTTTACTGAAATAAATAAAAACTGGATACCGTTACCCTGACCATTATTCGTTTCGATAACCAACCATGCAGGGGCGTATCCAGGATTTTTTTTCGGGGGGGGGCCCAAATTTTTTTTTCAATTTTTTTTAACCAAAAATTTTACATTGAATTTGGAATTTTTTCGATCGTCTTTTCCTAGAACTAAATGTAACTAAATAAGCTTCTTGATTTTTGTGTAATTTTAAAACTTTTGAAAATCGAACTCTTAAAATTTTTTTACATTTAAAATTTTTTTTAAATAGATGTTAGCCTTCTTAAATCTCTTAAAATATCAGATGCTGATACATTTTTACAAAGACAATTATCGGAATCTAAAAATTTCTTTTAAAGAAAAGTCTAAGATTCTATAACAGTTTCCTTAAGACAGTTTAAGCGACATTTTTGTTATAGAAAATGTCTTAGACACTAAATCATATTGCAAATAGAAAACGTTCCTCGGGAAAATTTACTTTGAAAAAGATATTCTATGAATAGAATTATAAAAACTTTTCCATGAGAAAATACTCCGATTGTAAAACATTTTCCTAGAATCTGAGATATTTCTTCTATAGAAAAAGTCTACAACATTTGCTGAAATTCTGAAACATTCTACGCAAAAATTTTAGATTTTGAGAAAATGTTCACCTTTCATAAGAAAAATGATTCATATTCTGCGACTTTTTTAATAGAAAAACGAAAAAGGTCTAAAATTCTAAAACATTTTCCGTAAAGAAAAACTCCCGGATTCTTCAAAAAAAAATTCCTACAGAAAAAGTCTCAGATTCTTATACATTTTTCCTATAGCAAGTCTCAGATTCTGAAACAATTTTCCTATAGAAATTCTCAGATTCTGAGATATTATTCTTATAGAAAAAGTCTCAGATTCTGTGGTATTTTTTTTAAATAAAAAGTCCGTAAAGAAAAACTCTCGGATTCTAAAAAAAAAAATCCTACAGAAAAAGTATCAGATTCTTATACATTTATCCTTCAGCAAAAGGCTCCGATTCTGAAACAATTTTCTTATAGAAAGTCTCAGATTCTGAGACATTTTTCTTATAGAAAAAGTCACAGTTTCTCAGACATTTTTTCTATAGAAAAAGTCTCAGATTCTTAAACATTTTTTCTATAAAAAAAGTCTCAGATTCATAGAAATTTACCCTATAGAAAATTCTCAGATTCCATAGCAAATACTCAGATTCTAAGACATTTTTCTTATAGAAAAAGTTTCTGATTCTAAGACATTTTTACAACAGAAAAATCTCAGATTTTGAGCATTTTTTCTATACAAAATTTAGATTCAGAGACATTGTTCCTATAGAAAATTTTCAGATTCTGAAACATTTTCATATAGAAAAGCCTCAGATTCTGAGACATTTTTCATAAAAACAAAATTTTGAATTTTGGCACATTTTTCCTAAAGAAAAAGTGCGAAATTTTTCCTATAGAAAAATCTCAGATTCTAAGACATTTTTCCTATAAGAAAAGTCTAAGCTTCAAATTCAGAAAAGTTAAAAGAGGCTAACAAGAGGTTTATAAAAAAAATTTTGTAAGGAAATTTGATTAATAAACCTGGTATTAAACTCTTTATTTTTTATGAATTTTGACGTAAGCTTTTAAAAAATATTAAAAAAAAAAAATTAGATAGCAAAAGGCTCCGATTTTGGACTCCGATTTTGAGACATAGAAACAGCCTCTTTTCCTGAGACATTTTTTACATAGAAAAAAAATTTTAGATTCTGGAACATTTTCCTATAGAAATCGTCTTAGATTCTAACAAAAAGTCGCATATTTTAAGACATTATTTCACTAGAAAAAATCTTAGATTCTGCGATATTTTGTTATAGAAAGTCTGAGATTCTGAAACATTTTTCTTATAGAAAAAGTCAACATTCTGAGACATTTTGCTTAAAGAAATAGTGTCATTTTTAACCATTTTCTAAATGACAAAGGTTCTTAGACATTTTCATTAGAACCTTAGGTTGAAAAGATTTAAATTCTGAGAAAAAAATTTCAGATTTTGAAAAATTTTTTGGCAGAAAAATTTTTAGAGTCGAAAAATTTCCTTCTGAAGAATTTTTAGATTCGAAACATTTTCTTCAGAAATTTTTTAGATTTTTAAATGTTTTTTGGATTTTTTAAGAAGTTTTCAAACATTGTACTTGTTTTTTGATACTAAATTTTGAAATTTGTGAAATCATTTCGGGGGGGCCCGGGCCCCCGGGCCCCCCCCCCCCTGTATACGCCACTGCAACCATGTTCTTTTAGGTTAACAAATTTTTAAACATCATAAAACTTGCCTCGTATTAAAGTTCATATAAGAACTTAAGAGCTGACGTAAAAATCTAATTCCTACAAATTAAAAAAAAAACTCTGGGCTGTTTCTAAAAGATTTCTTTTAACTTACCTGTTCCGATGAGTATTGATTATTTTGCGCAAACGCCAATGATGTTAGCGAGGGTAAAGCCTGTGCTATATCTGATCTTTCAATACCTCGTACTATTAAGAATGTCCTCGGTATTAATATGCCCACTAATATAGCCCATCCAGATGCCTGCAGACCCAAAGGTAAAGCAGCATCACGCATTTCATCACCAAACAATGAGAGACCAGCAAAAACAATCCATATTATCAACATTAAAACAGCGCCAATAACAATTAAGATACCCTCACGATAATTTCTCTGAGAACGATAAATAAATGGCACCAAAGCAATAATACTCAGTAGTAAAAGAAAATCATAGGCCAATAAACCAAATAACCAATAACCATAATACATATTCTCACAGGAAACTTTATCGGAAGCAATGTGCATAACCACCAGCAATTGTATGGACATGACCAGCTGAACCATTATACTAAAAACACATATAACCGCTTGTATATAACCATTAACATGTGAGAGAAAACCACCTTCAGAGCCAATGGAGGCCAACATCACCGAACGACATAGTAAAATAGAGAATACAAAACAATAGACCAGCGTTAAAACAAAAACTCTCACAGCACAAAGAGTATTTAGTGTTGAAGCATCTTCAAATGTTACATGAGAATTACGATGTTCTCCCACATATTCCAAAGAGAATGGTATAAATGAAGTAAACATTAGGAGTAGTGAGAGTAGCAACATAATGGAAGTTACTGGATTTCCTTCAAATACATCACCCAGCGAAATGCGTACCACAATAAAAACTAATATGGCCAAAGTACATAAAATACCCAATATAGCGGCTGTCATACCAGTGGCTACCCAAGTATCTGGTTTTATTCTCCAAAACATAACTGATTCTCCATCAAACAAGAAGGGATATCTAGAGTTATCTCCACCTGCTGTATACTGACAATTGAACACATGACCAAATTTAGTTTTCAATTCCACACTAGTCTGATTATCTCGATTGTAGTGATAGTATGTGGTAATATTAGTAACAAAATTTTGCGCTGCTATCTCTCGTAAATTTGTCATTTTCTCTTCAAATTCTAAGGGGCCTGGTGGAGAACCTGGTCTGGTATCATCTACAAATTTCTGAAACATTTGAAAATTCATCATAGTTCCTAAGTTACGCATTCGTAATAGGTCCAGCAACTCAGCGGTATTGTGATCGGGTAATTGATATTCGGGTTTTTCCCAATCTTCTATAAATGCTAGAAAATTGGAACAGGTTTCGAGCACGAAAAAATCTTCCATACGTTTACAATTTTTTTGTAATGAAGATTTTAACCATCTCGATAGTTCGAGTATTGGTCGTGCAAAAGCTAAAACTCTTGAAGGTAGTACAGTTTTTCCTATTAGTGGTTCATCTAAGGTCAGCTGACTAGAATTTTTATCTACCATATGAAGAGCAATTTCATTTTCCATTAATATAAAAGATTTGTTGGGTAAATCTGGAAGGAAAGAGAAAAAAAAAAATATATTGTAAGAAAAGAGAGATTATGAGAGTTAGAAACACAAAAAGCTGCAAATAGGAGGAGGGCGTACACCCGACACGCGCTCGAAAGAGTATCCTATACTATGCCCAGGATATTTTTTCGGGCTCGTGTAGTAAAAAGGGTTCTTGAAGACCTCAACGTAAACAAGTCCCCGGGGCCAGATGGAGTTACAGCACTGGTGCTGAAACAGTGTTCTTCGACGCTCGCTCGTCCATTGGCCAAACTTTTCAGCTTTTCTTATCGTGTGGGAGTCTTCCCCTCTTGCTGGAAGGTGGCAAATGTTCAGCCTATCCCTAAAAAGGGTGAGGCCACTAACCCTGACAATTACCGCCCAATTGCAATTTGTTCTGCGCTCTCGAAGGTTATGGAGAGCATGTTGAATTTCCATCTTGTGAACTATCTGGAGTCCAATTCACTTCTTTGTGATCGACAGTATGGCTTTCGTAGAAGTCGTTCTACTGGAGACCTGTTAGCGTTCCTTACGGAACGTTGGAGTCGGTCTATACATCAATTTGGTGAAAGTAAAGTTGTGGCTCTAGATATTTCTAAGGCATTTGATCGTGTGTGGTATGGCGCCCTCGTATCAAAACTTAATGCATTTGGTGTCGGTGTTGACTTCTCTCGATTTATATCGAGCTTTCCCGGAAACCGCACTATACGTGTTGTTATGGATGGGGTTTCATCCGACGAGTTTCAGCTTAATTTAGGGGTACCTCAAGGCTCCGTTCTTTCTCCTACTCTTTTTCTTATTTTTCTTAATGACCTTCTTAGTCAAACTTTCAATCCTATATATTCTTATGAAGATGACAGCAACATTTGTCATTCATTTTCTTTTAATCATAGGCCAAGCCTTATAGAGGTTGAAGCCACGAGATAGAATATGAATAACACACTTAATCATGACCTGTCTACAATCTCCGAGTGGGGTAAAGCAAACAAGGTCGATTTTAATGCTCGCAAGACCCAATGTTGTATGTTGACCCACAGACGATCTGTGGAATCAATGTCATCTGTATCCATGGGTGGTATAGATATTGAAGAATCAGATACTCTTGATGTTCTGGGTATGAAAATACAATGTGATGTTCGTTGGAATCAACATGTTTTTCAAGTGTCGAAAGAAGCATTCAAGTGCCTCGGTTTCTTAAAACGGTGCAAGAACTACTTCACTCCGTCTGATCTTCTTACTATCTATACCGCCTATATCCGACCGAAGTTGGAATACAACTCCCATATCTGGGCAGGGGCTTCAAGGTCCATTTTGAAGCTTCTGGACCGGGTGCAAAGGAGTGCGTTGAAGCTTATCAATGACAGTAGGGTATCCAACTCTATTGATTCGTTGGAGAATCGTCGGAACGTGGGTTGTGCATCATTATTCTATCGATATTATCATGGTAAGTGCTCTGCTGAAATGGGTGAACTTATTCCCGAGACTCGGGTGTACGTTCGTAACACTCGTCAATCCAGTAGATCACATCCGTTTGTTGTCGACTGTCCAATGAACCGCACAACGCATTACAGAGAAAATTCGTTTCTCAGTCGAACAAGTCGTATGTGGAATTCACTCCCCGCAGAAGTCTTCCCAGTCAGCTACGATCTGGAAAAGTTTAAAATAAATGTCCATAAACACTACTCACTCTATCCTCCTCCCCATAACCTATTTTCCTAATACCAACACAATGCACTGCATTAGTAGGGGGCATCCCCTGAGTGTTGGCTCAAAGTAAAAAAAAAAAAAAAAAGTCTTTAGCACATTGTTATGTCCCTTTACAAGGTTTTATAAATCACTCACAATCAGACTTAAAATAGTTCATTGTACCGTAAAACAAAAACCGATACTATGAAAACCAATCCATCCAGGGAGTCTTGTATAGGTCGCATTCCGAGCCTCCATTAATTTTTACGCATACGGATAGAATTTACAAGAACAAGTGGGCACCGAAGTTTTTTTAGGAGAGCTAGGGTTGAGCCAATCTCGCTGGTTGCCAGACTATAGCTGGGTTTACCGGGTATAGATGCTGACAGTATAGGAAGTGGCTAACTTGTTGCGATGCAATATCTTGTCTACAATCACAGTCATGGTCAAGTCCCTGAATTCAATGTTTCTAAAAACAAGATCCGCCTTTTGTTATTGCAAAGCTTATGAGCTTCCAAGATTTGGAACTACCTTACAGCTTTCTATGGAATTGGAAAGCTTTTTATTGCCTCTAGAAACTTGTAAGCCAAATCTACTGCTTTGTTTCACGAGTGAGGGTACCAGAGATAGATTGACGTGTGAGACAATACGAACAATTTGGCCTTATCTTAATCAAAAACGCACAAGTTAGCTACTATCCTTCACAAGAGGAGTGATGTCGACACTAGTGCTGCAATAAGCGGACACTGTCTTGTAGAACAACACGATAAAAGGTAAAATGACTTCAGCCGAAGTTTCATGGATGAGGAGGAGTTGGCATACTTTTTCTGTCATTGTCCGGTGCTATCTGGTCAGTCACTGTGGGGGCTTCCAGATTGCATAGCTGTTTCCGAGCAGTTGAATAATCCTATCCGTATGGCAGATATCATATGAGGGACACACCATCCTCCTGTTAGAGCAAGTGGGTTAGCGTCGCCACCTGTCGTTGGCGATCTGTAATTGCGAGTTTTCTTCGCATCTTACTCGCATTGCGGGATGCCAGGCGTATGATCGATCCCATCAGAATGTATAGTCCTCCCCTGTCTGACTAATTCATCGACAACATCGTTTCCATTAACACTCATGTGTCCAGGCACCCAGATAAGTGCCATACTCGAAGGTGTCGCCATTTAGAGACGCGTGGCTGTCACGTTCTCTAGGGATGTGATACCCGTTTGGAGGTCGATAAAAACACACCCTATCTAATTCGCATTCCGTTTTTTAACTGTGATTTCGGAGTGAAATGTGGCAGCCTGTCCATTCTGCAGCCCATTTTATAACCTTGAGAGATGGATGAACATGTGATATTAATCAAAAGCGAATAAGTTGGCTACTATCTTTTACAAGATGAGAGATTTGGAGACTGGTTGCGGCAATTGTAGAAAAACACGATAAAAGGTAAAATGACTTCTTGGATGAGGAGGAGTTGGCACACTTTTTCTGTCATTGCCCGTTGCTATCTGGGCAGTCACTGTGGGGGATTCCCATTTTACTGGCGTGACTGCAACCAGGTTGTGCAGCTGGTTCTGAGGCAATTCAATGATCCTTTCCGTACGCCTGCGATCATATGAGAGCCACACAATTCTCGTGTTAGAGTACGCGTCGCCAACTGTCGTTAGAGATCTGTAATAGCAAGTTTCTCTTCGCCGCTTACTCGTGCGGGATGCCAGGCTTTTGATCGATCCCATCATAATGTAGAGTCGTATGGCTTATTCATCGACAACATCGTTACCATTAGCAATCATATGTCCAGGCACCCAGATGAGTGCCATACTCGAAGGTCTCGCCGTTTAGAAACGACCGGCATCCAGTTGACTCATAAAAACGCCTCCCACTCGTCCATCCATTTTGGTGCCATTAGTGGTAACCTTAAGTATCTTCTCAGGTATGTCGAAACCCTCTGTACAATCGGACCTGTCCAGAATCCGTTTTCTAAACACAGTTTCGAACGATGGTGTAGGGGTGTATAGTCAATGTTTGTTGCGGCACCGTAATGCCCCAGAATTATCGTATGCCCGTATGGTCTGTACGTCCATGCATTTATAGCCACAAGCCTAGTAGCTTTGTTCCCGACTAGTTGTCATGCGAGAACGTCTACTGGCAGCCAGTGAAGCATTGCGAGTAGATCTTTCGTCGGTGTGGTACGAAGTGCGTCAGTTATCAATAGCGCACTTGTCCTAAGGATTCTATTGAATGCCTTCTGATAAGGTGCCTTCCCTGTCGCCAGACGGATACTCCATACATAAGTAGAGGCCTAACGAACGTGTTGAATAGCCATTGTTTTCAATGGCCTTCTTACCACAACTTTGCCTAAAAAATTTTTTTAATAGTAGCTTTCTGCCTAAAATGATTCCTATCGGACATCGTGAGTTTAATACCGCCTAATCTCGGCAGATTATATTTTTATATTTTCCTGTTGGAAAATATAACAAGATAAATCTTGCTTACATTTACCCCCAGTCCGCTCTCTAAACTCCATTCAGATAGAAGTCCAAGGGACTTTCGTTCAGACGATATCCCTAGATGTCTTCCGGAAACTGAATTTCTATATTCCGGATACTATTGGTTGGAAGTGCCCAAGTTATCAACGACACACTTGTACTAAGGATTGTATTGAATATCTAGACGGATACTCCATGCATAAGTATAGGGCTGACGACCGTGTTGAATAGCCAACTGACAATACGGGGAATCGGTGTGATTAGTTCGTTTATTTCGTTCAGTACGTTTATTGATGTAAATTCCTTAGGTTTGTAAGTTCACTTGGAAACTATCGAACACTACATGTACCATTGCCCGCCACTTTCTAGTCAAAGACTTGCTTCACTGGGATCTATGGAGCTGCACGATCTTTCTAAATTGTCGGATGGTAAAATTCATTTTTATTTTATTTTATTTTATTTCGTAAGCTCTCAAAGTTCATTTGGTCAGTTATTTTACTTAATTTTGTTGAGTCCATCGAGTTCGTTTATATAGTTCTCATTTTTCGGTAAACTCATTTAGTTCATCAATTTCGTTTAGTTTATTTATTTATTTGTTAGTCATTGAAACTCTATGCCTCCTTATTCCCTTATATAAATCTTACCTACTATAAAATGTCTATCCATTCTCTCGGTTGGCACAGCAAATATTGTACCATTCTCTTTGAAATGTGAAGCCATCTTATTGCCAAAGAGTATGTAAACATTAGTATCGGTTTTAAAATGCATTAGACACATATGTTCCGCCCGAACAGCATCCATAAAATCATTATAAATATTTAAATTCTCAGTTAAAATCTCTACCGAAGCGATTTGATCACCCCAGGGCATTTGATAAAGAAGATGAGCAACTTTTGGGAATAGATCAGCGCGTATTGATGGAATAGGCCAAATATCATAATCCAATTGTTTAATAACATCTTCCAAGTCATTGTAATAATCAAAATCAATGAAAATACCCATGACATGAGTAAGACATTGCTGTTGATATTCTACTTCCTGCAACAGAAGATTCTCTACCAAGTGGTCATTGTCAATAGCAATAGCACGAATGCCTAGAAAGAGAGAAAAAAATTAGATCAAATTAGAGTGAGTAAAATTTCTCCCAAAGAGCAAATTTAAGAATTAATTTGAGTTGATGAGCTTTAACTGCTAAATAATCTTAAAATTCTCTTTTGCTTACCAATTTCAAAATCTGCCTCCAATAAATTCGCTACATTTAAACGATTTATCACAAACATGGCTGAGGTTGTATCTCTTGTGATAACACTTATCATAACATCCCCCTCTATTATTTCCACCAATTCATTTTGTGTTTTTACTGTTTGCTCCTCATCTGAATTGTCAATTACCGCTTTAATGCCATGTATGCAAATATCATTTATACCAGTTGTTGTCGTTTCAACGGTCTCCGTAGAAGATACCAATGGTAATTTAGGTAGAGAAAATGAAGGAATTTCTGGTAGTGATGGGAGTGCAGGAATTGCTGGCATATCAGGAATAATTGATGACAAAAATGATGGTGCTTCTGTTGTGGTCCTTTTGGTTCTGACTGGCTTTGTGGTTTCTTGAATTGCTATGGTTCGTGATTTTGTTATTTTAGGAAGATTATGAATTCGGGTTGTTGCTTCATCTCCATACGTTTCAATAAGTAGGCAACATGTTAGAACCATAAAAAGGAGTAAAACTGTAAGAGAAAAATTTAGAAATCTTATTATTGATGTAATTTGCATAGTAAAAAGACTACTTAAACTAGTTCGAAATATATACTAAAATAAATTATTTGGAATAACATCTATTCAGGAATGTGTTGGTATGCCTCTAGAAACTTGCAAGCAAAATCCACAGCTTTGTTCCGCGACGGAGACTAATCAGAGATTTGCACATGGATAGACGTGTGAAACTTTAAAACAGATTTGGCTGTCTCCTAATCAGAAGTGCACAAGTGAGCTGATAACGCTTCTAAGAGGACAGATTTACCTGACACCGTCTTAGAGGAAAGCACCAAGAGCGGTTAAATGTGTTGTCAAATGACTTTTGCCGGAGTTGCATGGACGAGGAACGAGGACGAGGTTAGAATGCATGGAAGAGTAAGACTCTATCGAAAACCTTATCTGTCACTGGCTCTTTCTGGCCAGAGGCTTGCTTCACTGGAATTTAGGCAGCTGCACGATCTTTCTGATTTGTCGGATATCCAAAAAAAGTATCTTAAAAAGTATCGAATTGGCTCAACGGCAGGGACCAGTAGGAGAACCTATTACGGTTCCGTGGCATAACAACGGACCTCAGAGTCTACGTATGCTGATGTAAAATGTCTGCAGCCACTTACAACCGAACCTAACCTATCTATTCTGGAATCTTTTCTACAATAGGTTTATAATATAAATAGAGTCCGACCGAAACCACTTTTTGAGGCCGAACCGAAACCGAACCGAATATTCGGCCGAAAATGCAATATTTAGCCGAAACCGAACCGAACCGAAACTTAAACAAAAAATTATCGCCTGGTGTGAACAAAATTATTATGATTGCTTTAAATAAACAAATACAGCACTTAATGTTTTTAAACCATAGAAATGGTTGTATTTATTAAAAAAAATATTTATTTTACTAAACTTAAAAAAAAAATAGTTTTTATAAAGAACTCAAAAAATTGTACATTTAAAAATAAGAGAAAAAAAATTTGAACTATAACAGTATGACATTTATTTTCAACTTTGTTATTTGTTCAAGTGAACTAAATCAAGTGAAATGAAACATGAAATAAAACAAGTGAGAGTGTTAAATTCGGCTGTGCCGAATCTTTTATACCCTCCAAAATGTAAAAAAAAAATGTCAGTAGGGGAAGTCGAAAGTACCTTCGATCATAGATCAATAATATATATGGGGCATTCCATGTCAAATCGGACACTTTGAAATTTTTTTTTTTAGATTTTCCCAATTTGCTTACAGTTTTTAGTACCCTTCGAAAACTCTTACGTGGTAAATTTTCAAATTTTTTTTATGACCCGTTTAAAAGATATCGAATTTTTAAAAATTGGTAGTTTGTTCCTTTACTCAAACTTCTTTTACTCATAACTTCTTCGTAATGGTCCAAATTTCAAATTTTTTTTTTCAAAATTTTTGTTTTTTTACGTTCTTTTTAAAAAAAATAAATCCAAAAAAAATCTTAACAGCGCTCTAGTATGCGATTTTTAAGTTTTTAAATTTAAATCTCATTTTTGAAAATGTTCGTACTATTCGATTTTTTTGAAATTTTTTTGTGTAAAACTTCTATCGATTCTATAACTTTTATGCCCAGGAGGATCGTGGGATAACGATTATTACTATTTTTTAAATTTAAAAAAAAAAATGTTGTTGTAATTTTCCAATCTTAAAATCATTTCTACTGCTCGAATGGTGCGTCATAGAGGGGTCCTTTATTAGACCGACCCCCATTAATTTTTACGTCTTAATATTTCTTTGGAACAAACTAATACCCTATCTCCAATTTCTAAGGGGGCTCCCACACAAAACGACATTTTTTAAAATTTGCTCCAACCGCTCTAACTGCCCTAATAGTGCCCTTAGAGGAACAAAATGTACGACCGACCCACAGTATTTTTTTAGTCCAAAATTTAGTCCATACAAAATTACATTTTTATAAAATTTGCTCCAACTGTTATTTGTATGGGAGCCTACTCAGGGAGTGGAGATAGGGCGTAGGTATGTTTTAAAAAAATGTTGTAGGGTAAAAATAAATGGGGGTCGGTCTCACTAATGACCCCTTTCGGACGCACCATTGGACCGGTAGAAGCTGATTAAATAAAACAAATTTACAAAAAATAAAAAAAATTGTATGGGAACCGCCTTAACAATTAGAGATAGAGGGTAGGTGTGTTCAGAGAAAATGTTGTGGGTCGGTCATACATTTTGTTACTCTAAGGGCACTATTAGGGCAGTTAGGGCGGTTGGAGCAAATTTTAAAAAATTTCCTTTTGTGTGGGAGCCCCCTTAGAAATTGGAGATAGGGTATTAGTTTGTTTCAAAGAAATGTTAAGACATAAAAATTAATGGGGGTCGGTCTCATAAAGGACCCCTCTATGACGCGCCATTCGAGCAGTAGAAATGGTTTTAAGATAGGAAAATTACAATAAAATTTTTTCAAAAAATTTAAAAAAATAGTAATAATCGTTATCCCACGATCCGCCTGGGCAAAAAATTTGTAGAATCAATAGATGTTTTACACAAAAAAAAAAATCTAAAAAATCGAAGAGTACAAACATTTTCAAAAATGAGATTTAAATTTTAAAACTTAAAAATCGCTTACTAGAGCGCTTTTAAGATTTTTTTAGGATTTTTTTTTTAAAAAGTACGTAAAAAAACAAAAATTTTGAAAAAAAAAAAATTTGAAATTTGGACCATTATTGAAGAAGTTATGAGTAAAAGAAGTTTAAGTAAAGGAACAAACAAATAATTTTTAAAAATTCGATATCTTTTGAACAGGTCATCAAAAAAATCTGAAAATTTACCACGAAGGAGTTTTCAAAGGGTACTAAAAACTGTAAACAAATTGGGGAATACCCCATGCACGGAGAAATACGAATTGTTATATTGACCCCATATTTATGAATACAATAAATTTTTCCAATGAAAGTGCTCCTATACGGAAATTTGTAATATCAACAAACGTTTGTAAATTTTGATTGTTGAAAAAAGAATTTTGTTTTTTTCAACAAAGAAATTTAACAAACACAAACACAATTTGTTGATCTGACAAAAGTAAAAAATCTTTATTTTTTTTTTAACAAGGAAATTCAATAAAAACAATTTGTTGATCTGAAAAATGAAATTTCTTTTTCAACAAAGAAATTTAACAAACACAAACACTTTTTGTTGACATGATAAAAGAATTTTGAAATAAAATTACTTGACTGAGTTTGTTGAAAACAAAATCGAAGTTTTGTATTATGGACTAACAGACTGCCGTTTTTACTAAATGCTTGGCTGATATCATATTTGGTTGGTTTACAATTCATGTTTGTTGATTTAAATTTGACGATTTTATTTTCTGTGTACTTTTAAAATTTTGAAAAACATTTAAAATATTAGGGCCTTTATTCATAATACTTAAAGTTTACTTAAAGTAGGTTTATTTGACAAATATTCATGCAATTTCAGTCAAATAAACCTACATTAGATTTAATTTACTCATTATGAATAGCCCAGTAGAAATTTAAGTTTTCTAATGGAAAAATATGGGAACCTCGTTCTTAAAACAGAATATTTTATGATCCTATAGAGATCCCACTCTGAATTTTTAATATGTTATACAAAACGTTGTGATTTTTCACCAAAATTCAAAAAAAATCGAAGATGTGTTTTATTAAATATTCGAAAAGAAAAAACGGTTTTGCATGTTTGCATCATTTCTGTAAAAAATCCGTTTTATTTTAAAAAAATTTCCTAAAAGAAGAAGACCCCAGCGTTTACATGAGCTAAAATTTGTTAAAATCGGGTAATTGATTCAAAAATTACAGTTCTTTAAACGTTATGTATTTTTCTCACTTTTTCTCAAAAAGTCGAACTTTGACCCGCCATAATGCTGAAAATTCACCAAATTTATAAAAATATGTATGGTTCATATATCATATTTATGTAGTCTATCTATGTGTTAATGTTCAATTTAATCTGAAGACACCATTTCCAAAAATGATTAAAATTTGAGCAACATTTTTTGGAATTTCCCGGCAGTAAAATGTCTGTAAAATGTCTTATCCATTTCAACAGAACAATCTGCTGAAAGTTTGCTAATTCAAATTGAAAGTCGTTTAACAGATTTTTTGACAGTTTGACTATATAAGTAACAATTAACGAAAAAGAAAACAAGAATTACTATTTTCATTTTCTTAAAACCAAAAATTTTAATAACTTGGGTTTGTAACTTGGATAATAATTCACCTCGTGGTTAAAAAACCGTTTTTCACCAGCTGGTGAATAAAAAGTAACATAATTATTTTTCAACCAAATTTTTTTTTTTTTTTCATAAAATTTGTTTTTATAAATTTTTTTTCCATCAAATTTTTTTTCCATCAATTTTTTTTTTTCATCAACAAATTTTTTTCATCAAATTATTTTATACTCTCCACTTAGTGATAGAGGGTATATATAAGTTTGTCATTCCGTTTGTAACCTATCGAAAATTCGGTCTGGGACCCCATAAAGTGTATATATTCATGATGCCCGATCGATTTTAAGACATTCTAGCGATGTCCGTCTGTCCGTCTGTCCGTCTGTCTGTCTGTATGTCTGTGGAAAATGCTATCACGGACAAAATATTGCACAGAGTTGACTGAAACTTAACATATTTTTTGGAAGTTCTCCCGAGAAGTTTGGTATTGCATTTGAGCGATATCGGTCCAGCGGTTCAAAAGTTATGAGTGCTTACACATCTCAAAATTTTCAGTACGTTCAACATAACCTAAAAATACAAAATGCTTTAATTCGGCTTCTGGTTGACATATGTGAACATAATTGAACACCAAATGGTATTTAAACAAGTACGAACATATTTTTTGAAAAAAAAAAATCGCCGAAAAAAAAATTTACAACGTATTTTTGTCACTCAAAAATATTTTTATACTAAAGCAAAAAAAAAATACACTCGAAAAAAGTTTTTTTTACACAAAATAAAATATTTGTAAACAAAAATTTTATTTTTTCACATTGGAAAATTTACAATCATTTAAAAAAGGCATTGTGGAGGGTATTCATAGATTCGGCCAAGTCGAATGTAACTTTTCTACTTGTTTTCAATAAAATTAATTTTTTTTTAATAAAATTATGTTTTTAATAATAACCAGGGACAGGACGTTCATGCACTAAAAAACTATGTTTTAGGCGCCTAAAATATGCACTAAAAAGTCTTGAAATATGCACTAAAAATCTTAAAATATGCACTAAAAATCAAAAATAACCACTTGTTTTTTTACTTTCATTAAAAAACATGACATTTGAATTCAGTCTGGCATTGTAGGCTTAGATGTTCATATATGTATACAATTTTATTAAAAAAATAAAAATTATCTTAAAAAATTAAAAAATTTCTTTAATACAAAAATTTTTTTTTTTTTTTTTTGAAATAGCTAAAAACACTAAAAAATAACTAAAAAACTAAAATTTGTACAAAATATGACCTAAAAATATGCATTTATAGTGAAATAATAGCAAAATATGCAAAAATATGCATTTTAAGAAAAATATGCAAAAATATGCAATAACGAATCGATGCCATTTTAAAGCAAATTCTTTGATTCGCAAAGATATTTGGTTTATGCTGTTCTATGACCGAAGGAAAAAAACATGCATTTGCATGAAAGTCCTCTCCTTGATAATAACTCTTCCGAGAAATGATATTACTAACGAATTTCTAGAAATTTTATTTCTTGGTGGGGCACACCACCTTGGCGTACGTGCCCCATGGATGGGGCAGTTTCGCCTATTTGGGTTGCTTTAAAAAGTTAAAAAAAAAAAATAGAAGCCAAACAGATAAATTTCATTTGGAGTATACATTTTAAAGATAAAATATGTAGCTTCCTAAACCAACAAGAATTTAGAAAAAAACGTCTACTGGTACAGCACTTCAAAAAAATGGGGAATGTGCTCCTATTTACCCTATTTATTTAAATATGGCTTTAATTCAAACATATTCTTTAAAATTTGTCTACTCTACTGTAAAATTTGTTTTTAAATTTTAAATTAAGACTCAATAATATTTTTTTTTTTCTCAAAAATTAAAAAAAAAAAAACTTACACTTACCCTTGTGTCTTTGTATTTGAAATTTTCGACATTTCCAAATCATTTTGCTGGTATTGTCGTTGTGTATATTTAATGTTACGTAAAAATTACGATTATTGCAGCTATAATTTTTGGGATTTTGTTTGTTTTTTTTTTTTTTTTTTAATAAAAACTCTCAGACTTTTTACATATGAAATCCTTGTAAATGTAACTATTATCAACAATTGTGTGTTAATTTTATGTACATTTTTATAATAAAAATAAAAATTAAATTAAATTTTATATATTTTGCAGTTAGAATGTTTTGAATATATATATTTTTTTTTTGTATTTTTTAAACGTTCTGCAACAACAAATACGCGACACTAACTAAATTAACAATATTATTTGTAAAATGGAAAATGTGGGTTTTTGAAAAAGAAAAAAAAAAAAAATTAAAACAGTTTTTCTTTTAGTTTTTTTTTATTTTTTAAATTTTTTTTTTTTTTTTTTGTATTATTAGTTTTCTTTTATTCTTATTTTAACAGTCTATTGTGGTAACATTTGTGTATTATTGCTTTTTTTAGTTGACTTTACAATTCAGTTGAGTTTTTCTTCATTTAGTTTTGTTCACTATTTTTTAATCGTCTTATCGTGTACTTTGAACGATTTTATTTTATTTTTTTCAAATTTGTTTTGAATTCACTGTATTGAAACACTCACACTTTCATTTTGCTATAAAGGCCAGTTGTTAATTTTATTTTTTTTTTTTTTGCAAATTTTCTTTGGTTATGTTAACGATTTTTGCTGAGTTTCATTTTCCGGTTTCACTTTTTTTCTATAAATTTTAGAAGGTTTTTCCTCATTTTTTATGGATTACTTTTGTGTTTTAAATGATTTATTTTTTTTTTTGATTTTTCATATTTGTATGAACTATTATTTTTTTAATTTTTTTTATTCTTCTATAAGTAGTTGAAATGTTCTATTTATTTTGCCTTGTTGCTATTTTTTTTGTTACAATTTTTGCAATCGATAACACAGGCTAACAAATTTTTGACCCATAGACCACAGTATACTTTTCTAAGAATTTGAGTTTCGCTGAATCCAAATCTGGTCTCAAAATTCGCCTATCACATCAGGTTTTCGAGATATTTTGGCTTGAAGCTGAAAAACCCCTTTTTTTTGCCATATTGAAGACTTTATGATTACGCGAATCCACCTTTATTTATAAAACTTGATATGTCGTCTGAAACTTCTACAAATTAACTTTAAAATGAATGTTTAACCTTTGTTATATCTCGTTCCATCTCTGAGATATCTTAACCAGAAGTTTTAAAACCCGGGTTTTCGCTATATTAATATAAAGGTATTTTTTCTATGAATGTAAATTCGACCGATTTTTCGTTACATTTTGCTAATATTTTACAACTTAATTTCAGACGACATATCAGGTTTAATAAATAATCACGAATTCGCGCAGTAAAAACGTCTCGAATACAACGAAAAATAGGTTTTTTTAACCTTTAAGTTAAGATATCTCGAAAATCTGATGTGATGGAGAAATTCTGAGTACATATTTGGATTCAGCGCAACTCAAACCCTTACACAAAAAAAACCTTGTCAAATTACTAGGAAAAGTCTCGTAATTCCATTTTACTAATATTTGATAGTTTTCCTTGTTTTTTAAACAAACAAATTTGGATCGAAATTCAATTTTTTTTTGTAATTTTACATTTTTTTTTGTAATTTTACAATTTTTTTTGTAATTTTACAATTTTTTTTGTTATTTTACAAATTTCCAAGATAATTTTACAAAAAACAAGTAAGAAAATTATGGCCATATAATACCCTACACCAGAGTTTCCCGGAAAATGGGTCCCAAGTTCAAACATGGACTGATTTGATCTATATTTTGTCAAATCTTTAATAAGTGTAAAAACACTCACAAATCAAATTTGAGTGAAAGATGCTTCTTTCTGTTGACAATATACCGCTTTAACTGAATATCGGGCAAAATTTTCAAATGGGGCGGGTCTAAGTCCCACAAGTGAGAGTATTAAATTCGGCTGTGCCGAATCTTTTATACCCTCCAAAATGTAAAAATAATTAAAAAAAAAAATGGCAGAGGCGCTTTTTTGGGGGGGGGGGGGGGGGTGGGGTGATGGGCAGTGGGCGTCTTTGAGAGCAACTTCTCATCGCGATAAATATACCAAATGTTTCATTTATTTAACAAAAATACAAAAAAAAACATTTAAAAAAAGTGTACTTTTCAGAGGTTGGTTCAGTTCTTCAAGGGGGAACTTTTTTCCCCCTGGCCCGATTTTTCCCATTCACGAACTTAACCTGCCTATGTACATAAGACATATTTGTGCCAAACTTCAGGAGTCTAGCTGTTTTATTTTGGACTGCATTGTGTTATCTACAGACAGACGGAGGGACGGACGGACGGACAGACGGACATTCACAGAATGTCTTAGAATCGATCATGGATTAATAATATATGTACTTTATGGGGTCCCCGACCGATATTTCGATGCGTTACAAACGGAATGACAAAGTGAGTATACCCCCATACTGTGGTTGGAGGGTATAAAAATGGTCCGATGATAATCAGATTTCATAAGGTTGTTAATGTATGCGTTTAACACACACAAACAGAATTTTAATTAAATATTTTCTATTTTCATGAAATTTGAGAGATTTATGTGAAAATCGGGAAGGTGGTTTGTATTGGGGCTACAAGAAGAACCGGTCCGACTCAAAAAGTGATTCTGAGTCGATCGGTATACTTAAAAGTGGGTCCAGTACCCGATTTCTGTAACTATGCGAGAAGTTTTCGCATCGAAAAAAAATAAAATAAATTTATGGTCATCCAGTATGTCACAGAGTGATTCAGAAAAAAGATTTGATTTCTTTTATGTATTCGATGTTTTTAACACTAGCATCATTGTAATCACCCTGTAGAAAACTAAATGACTACAATAATTTTATTTTTTTCTCGAAGCGAAAACTTTTCGCATAGTTACAGAAATTGGGCACAGGACCAATATTTCGGGTAGTTACAAACATAAGCACAAACTCGTTATACCCTGTACCACAGTGTGGTGTGGGGTATAGAAATCTAGTTAATTCACGAGAATTCCTTGTAATTTTTATTGCGCCAAAAAAAAACTGTAAATTTACAATTTTATTGGTAAAAAGCCTGTAAATATACAATTTTATTGTTAAAAACCTTGTAAAATTACAAAATTATTGGTAAAAAGTTTGCAAAATTACTAGGAATTTTTGTCAAATAGGAGGTAGCAGACAAAAAAAAAGTTACAAGTTCTTTTTTGCAATTTTACAAGGTTTATTTTGAGTGTAGGAAAGTATACTCAAGTCCAGTGGCGTATACAGGGGGGGGGGGCCCCCGGAAATGATTTCACTAATTTTAGGATTTGGTATCAATAACAAGTACAATATTAAAAAACTTCTTAAAATAATTGGAAAAAATTAAGAATCTAAAATTTTTTGAAGAAAAATGTTTTGAAACTGAAAATTTTTCTGTTAAAAAAAATCTCAAAATCTGAAAATTTTTTTCTTAGAATTTGAAACTTTTCAACTTAAGATTCTAATGAAAAAATATCTTAGAACCTGAAGTTTTATGTACACCAAAAATGAACCCAATTGTAAGTGAAATGTAGTAAAATCTTAAAATGCGACTTTGTGTTTTAGAAAAATGTCTCAGAACGAGACTATTTCTTAAAAAAAAATGTCTGAGAATCTTACACTTTTCTAAAAAGAAATGGCTCAGAATCTAAATCTTTTTATAAGGCAAATGTCTGAGAATCTAAGACTTTTTCTATAGGAATAATGTCTTAAAATATTAGCCTTTTTCTCAGATTCCCAGACATTTTCTATAGGAAAAATGTCTTAGAATCTGAGACTTTTTCTATAAAAAATTCTCGGAATCTGAGGCTTTTTTATATGAAAAATTTTTCAAAATCTGAGAACTTTCTATAGGAATAATGTGTCTGCATCTGAAAAATGCCTCAAAATCTGAGATTTTTTCTATAAGAGAAATACTTAGAATCTGAGGCTTTTCTATAGGAAAAATGTTTTAGGATCTGAGAACTTTCTATAGGAATAATTTCTCAGAATAAACGAATTTTTCTTAAGGAAAATTATCTCAAAATCTAAGATTTTGTGTATAGGAAAAATGTCTCAGAGGCACAAGCTGAGACTGTTTGTATAGAAAAATGCTCAAAATCTGAGACTTTTTCTATTGTAAAAATATCTTTTTCTATAAGAATAATGTCTCAGAATCTGAGTATTTTTCTATGGGAAAAATATATTTCTTTAGGAAAAATGTCTCAGAATCTGAGGCTTTTTCTATATGGAAAATGTTTCAGAATCTGACAATTTCCTAAAGGCAAAATGTCTCAGAATTTGAGACTTTTTCTATAGGAAAATGTCTAAGAATTTGAGACTTTTTCTATAGGAAAGGTGTTTAAGCATCTGAGACTTTTTCGATAGGAAAAATATCTCAGAATCTAAGAAATTTTCTGCAGAAAAAATTTCTATGAATTTGAGACATTTTCTATAGGAAAAATGTCAAAGATTTTAAGACTTTTTCTATAGGAAAAATGTCTCAGAATTGGAAACTTTTTCTAAGGAAAAATTTCTAAGAATCTGAGACTTTTTCTATAGGAAAAATTTTCTCAGAATCCGAGAATTATTCTTTAGGAAAAAGGTTTTAGAATCTAAGACTTTTTTCATACTGTTTTGTTTTTAAAAAGGTCTCAGAATCTGAATTATTTTTCTTATAGAAAAAGCGAAGATTTTCTCAGAGTCTAATAATTTTTGTGTAGAATGTTTCAGAATCTGAGAAAATGTGCTAGACTAGAAATATCTCAGATTCTGGGAAAATGTCTTACAATCGGAGTCTTTTCTTTTGGAAAAGTATTTTACGAATATGTTTATAAAATCATTTTCTAAAGTGACTTTTCCCCGAGAAACTTTTTCAATGGGAAATATGATTTACAGTCTTTGACTTTTTCTATAAAAAAAACTGTCTTAACTGGAAATTGTCATAGAATCTTAGACATTTCTTTGAAACAAATTCAGATTCTGATAATCTTATTTGTAAAAATGTATCAGCATCTGATACAATTCACACTTTAAAAAATGGCTTAAGTCTCTCAAAAAATTTTAAAATATAAAAAAATTTTAATTTTTTTCCCAACAGTTTTAAACTTACACAAAAATGAAGAATCTTATTGTGTTATATTCAGTTCAAGGAAAAGATCGAGAAAAATTCTAAAACATGTGCTGTTATGTAAATTTTTTGTAAAAAAAAAAAAATTACAAAAAATGTTGGGCCCCCACCGAAATAAAATCCTGGATACGCCCCTGCTCAAGTCCCGACTTTTTTTTTCAAATTTTGTCGACCTGTGTAATTTAAATCTCTGATTGATAGTTGTCTTTCAGTATTTTTACAATTGGGTTTATTTTGTAAATTAACATAAGGGTGGGTGGGGCTTCTCTTGTATAATTAACTTATAATAATTTCAAAACACTTATTATAAATTACTAACCCATATACAGAATTGCGTGTGTTTTTACACTCAAAAAAATAACTCGGTTAATGAAATTTGTAAAAGGAATTTCAATTTCATTTTATAAAAAAAATTAAAAAGTTAAATTCGGCATTTATGAATATATTGATACCCTCCACAATTTCAAAAAGATTATTGCAAGTAGTTTAATTTAAAAGGAAATTACTTAAAAAAAAAAAATTTTTTGAAAAAAAAAATTCCACAAAAAAAAAAAAATTGGTATAAAAAAAATCCACTATTTTTATTCTTTTTTTGTCAAAAAATATTTTTGTTCTTGTTTAGATACCATTCAATGTTCAATTATGTGCACATATGTCAACCAGCAGGCGAATTAAAGCATGTTGTATTTTTAGGTTATGTTGAATATACCAACATTTTTGAGGTGTCCTTACATTTTCGTTCATAACTTTTGAACCGCTGAACCGATATTACTCACATGCAATACCAAACAATAAGAACTTCCAATAAATATGTAAAGTTTCAGTCCGTCTGCTTGTCTGTTGAAAACACGCAATTTTTTGAAAGGCTTTACGGAGGCTCCTGAAATTTGGCATATATGTTGGGCATTTACCTGGTCAGTTTGGTATTGCAATCCAGCGAAATCGGTTCAGTGGTTCAAAAGTTATGAGCAAAATACTGAATTTCGGCAAGGGTTTTTCAAAAGTTATTAGCAAAACCGTGAATTTGGGATTAGCGTCACCTTAAATTCACGTGTTGAAAACCCGTTAAACATTTTAAAAACATTGGTAAGTCACAAAAATATTTTACAACGAGACAAAAATCACTCAAAAATATTTTTACACAAAAAAAAAAACACAAGAAAAAAATTGTATACTCAAAATAAAATTTGCACTCAAAAAAAAAATTTTGTAAATTTTTTTTTTCAAAAATTACTTAAATTTTTTTTTTTAAGTATTTTTTTTGACGCGATAAAACTTACAAGGAGGTTTCGTAACCTTACTAGATTTTTTGCTACCTCCTATTTTACGAGAATTCCTAGTAAAAATTACGAGCTTTTTTGTAATTTTACAAGTTTTTTACTAATAAAATTGTAAATTTACAACTTTTTTGGCTCAATAAAACTATTAGATATTTTTTGTAAAAAAAAAACATTGAAATTTGTAAAATTTGTAAAATTACAAATTTTTTTTTTTTTAAATTACAAAAAAATTTAAATTTTGAAAAAAAAAATTTTGTTAAAAAAAAGGAAAACTGTAAAATATTGGTAAACTGGGATTACGAAACATTTTCTAGTAATTTGACAAGTTTTTTTTGTGTGTAGTGTTTTCAGACAGATTCAACCAAGGCAAAAAGCAGAAAGAAACAGGCTTCCAAAGATTACGATGACCTTGTTAAAAAAGTGAAAATTTCGTGTAGAAGAGATAAGTCCAATTGGTTGGACAAACTCGGGGAGAGGGCAGCAGCAGAAAATCGTGACATGAAACTCTTATACGACATCACTAAAGAAATATGCGGGAAAAAGTCACTTCAATCACGACCCATCCGGGACAAGGATGGAAACCTCTTAACATCGATTGAAGACCAAGTGCAGCGATTCAAAGAACACTTCTCTGAAATTCTAAATAATTCTACCCTCCCACCCCCGACTCCAAACGTGACTCACGGAGATAACAGGACCACACGAAACATGTCACTTTTGTCGCAACCACCGCAATACAATGAAATTATTAAAGCCGTAGAGTCAATGAAGAACAACAAGTCCCCGGGAGTTGATAACATATCAGCTGAGATGATTAAAGCATGTCCAATAACCACAGCTCGACTCCTACATCCCCTATTTATGTATTAAAATTTGGGAAACAGAAAAACTACCAGAAGAATGGTTGGAGGGGATGTTAGTCACGATCCCAAAAAAGGCGACCTTAGTCAATGCCGAAACTACAGAGGTATTATGTTGCTCCCAATTCCGTCAAAAGTATTAACCAAAATTCTACTTAATCCCGTAAACGAAAAACTGAACTCAACCATTCGCAGGCAACAGGCAGGGTTTCGCTCAAACCGCTCATGTGTCGACCACATTAATACATTGAGGATAATAATAGAACAGTCCGTGGAGTTTAGAACCGCTCTCCAACTTGTATTCGTCGATTATAGCACATCATTCGACAGCATTAACAGAGACTGTATATGGAATGCTTTAATACAGAGGGGTATTTCACCAAAGCTTATAAGACTGATAAAGGCACAATACGATGGCTTCAAGTGCAGAGTTCTGTACAATGGTCGCTTATCTGCGGAGTTCACCATTTCTGGTGTTCGACAGGGCTGCCTCATGTCACCTATACTATTTCTGATAGTGCTGGACGATGTTTTAACACGGGCTATAGACGGAAAAAACCATGGTATCACTTGGAACCTCCAAAGCCAATTGGAAGATTTGGCATATGCAGATGACATATGCCTGATATCATCAAGGCATGCCGATATGCAGGATAAAATTGACAACCTTATCACCGAATCTAACAGTGTTGGCTTAAAAATAAACTCCGCAAAAACCAAAACGTTAAAAATAAATGCGACCAACTCTGACGCAAACTTTAAAGCCGGTGAGAATGCTATCGACAATGTGAACTCCTTCACCTACCTCGGGAGTGTCATTTCCCCAGATGGCGGAGCTGCAAACGATATCCATAGTAGAACATCCAAAGCACAAGGCGCTTTCTCACAGCTATGGAAAATCTGGAGGTCATCATTAATCTACACCCGCACCAAATTACGTATCTTTAACTCAAACGTAAAATCTGTTCTTTTATACGGATGTGAGACCTGGCTAATGACAAAAGCACTTGAAAAGAAACTTAAAATTTTGGTAAATAAATGCCTCAGGAAAATTTTGAAGATCTGGTGGCCAAATACCATATCAAACAAATTACTTCTCGAGAAATGCAACCAAATTAAAATACAACTCGAAATTAAAAAGAGACGATGGAATTGGATTGGTCACACCCTGCGGAAATCACCAACAGAAATATGCGGACAGGCTCTAGCATGGAACCCGCAAGGTAGCAGGAAACGAGGAAAGCCAAAGCATACATGGAGACGAACTATTGAAGATGATATGAAAAAAATGGGATACAATTTCAACAGGGCAAAAATCATCGCTCGAGATAGAGGAGAATGGCGAAATTACGTTGAGGACCTATGCTCCACAGGGAGCTAAAGGAAATAAGAAGAAGAAGTTTTCAGACCAAAACGAACCATAGTTTGTCCGACGATCGACGAAATACGAAAAAAGTCATTATACGTGCCACCGGATTTTTTTTGAGGAATTTTTTTTTCCAAAAGTATTTTTTTTTTAAATAAAGTTTTTTGCAATAATTTTTTTTACATTATGGAGGGTATCAATACATTCGACATTAATTTGATTTTTTACATGTTTTCACTTCAAATTTATTTTTGTATAGTTTTATTTTCATTTATTTAAATAAATTATTCTAATTTATTGAATTTTATTTATTTAATAAAACACAAATAGTGTTTTTGAAATTTCCAATCACTTATTTTTCATTTTTGTATAACCAATTTTGAAAATCTTTATCCTTTCACCAACATAATTTGTAAATATTCCATTTAATTGCACAAAAACAATACAGGCTGTAACCATTGATAAAATTAAACTAATCAAATAAACCCGTATGTAAAATTGAAAAACAACGAAAAAAAAACCCATAGACAACAATTAGTTTAAATATTTTGCGTAACATTCAAAAACATTTTTTTGTTATTTTATTTTTATTTTTGTTGATATAAACGCTTCAATAAATTTTAGTTAGATTAATTAATGGTGATTTCAACACAAATATTTTTTGATATAAAATTTTGAAAAATTACAAATTTTCTATTGGGAATAATAATAGATTTGTCTGTATCTATTCAAACTATTCAAACTACCCAAACACTTAAAAAAACCGTTGTTAACCACCAAACTACAATTGAAAAACTGAACTAAAATACAAATTATAGATAATTAGTCAGACAATAATATTTTTTCACAACAGTTAACAAGAATGGCTTAAACCTTTAAAAAAACTACCCCTAAAGAAAATTGTATTTTTTCAATTGCATTAAAGTATTTTTTTACTGCTAGTTTTACACCTGTAGTTGCTTTTTTTTACACAATCTGTTAAAGCGGGGATGGTAAAATGAAATTTTTAAATAATAATATGTTAGCCTTTTTTTATTGGCAAAAAATCTCAAATTCTGAGAAATTTTTTCTTTGGAAAAGTTTTAAAATTTTTGTTCGAGAAACTAGCAAAAACTAGCACGTTTTGATCTAAATTGTTTCTAAAAAAATCAATTTTATATGAATTTTTTCTAAAAAAACTTTAATTGTATTATCTGGCTCATTTACACGCAGAAAAAAACATGGTTGCGGTGATCATGATTTAAGAGCGTCATATTATGATTGGGAATATAATTGTAACAATAATGTTAATATGATTGACGGCAACAAGGAATGTTAATCATTATATGATTGCGGCAATAATGGCCTAAATGTTATAAAATTGTTATAATAGGATTCCAGTTTAATATATATTTTTTTTTTTTTTGAGAAAATATATTATGCTTTAATACCACACATTTATAGAAATTCTTCATTACTTTTTTTTTATAAAGTTCACACCAATAATTTATTTTTATACCCTCCAACTACAGTATGGGGGTATACTCACTTTGTCATTCCGTGTGTAACGCATCAAAATATCGGTCTAGGACCCCATAAAGTATATATATTTATGATCAGTGATCGATTCTAAGACATTCTAGCGATGTCCGTCCGTCCGTCCGTCCGTCTGTCCGTCTGTAGTTAACACGATGCAGTCCAAAATAAAAGAGCTAGACTCCCGACATTTGGCACAAATATGTCTTATGTTAATAGGCAGGTTAAGTTCGTAAATGAGCAAAATCGGACCAGGGGGAAAAAAGTTCCCCCTTGAAGAACTAAACCAACCTCTGAAAAAATACACTTTTTTTACATGTTTTTTTGTATTTTTGTTAAATAAATGAAACATTTGTTATATTTATCGGGATGGGAAGGTGCTGTCAACGTCCCCCACTGACCCCCATCACCCCCCCCCCCCAAACAAAGGCCCCTGACATTTTTTTTTTTTTTTTTCATTTTGGAGGGTATAAAAGATTCGGCACAGCCGAATTTAACACTCTCACTTGTTTGTTTTTGAATGTTGTTTTTATAAATATGAAACCATTTTTATTAATTTTGGTTCAATTTAGTGGCAACCTGCGTTTTACATCAATGATGTGCAATAAACTTATGGCATTTTTCTAAAAAAAATCCTCAACGATAACATTTTTGTTAGCTAACATTAAATGATTGAATAAACCATAAAGTTATTGACAAAATCATAACATACTTATTTGCTGCAATCATAACATATTTGTTAAAAAATTAAAATTATTGTCAGCAATTATAACACATTCAGTAAGAAAAAAAATGCACAAAAAACACTTTAATATTTTCGATATGAAGTTTTTATTTAAAATGGAAAGTTATTTTTGAACCGCACAATAATTAAATTAATTTAAGTAGATTTTTGTATTTCATTTCCTTCTGCGTTGATCCAATTTTTTAAATAACTAATTGTAAGTGGCGTCTTTGCGACTAACTGCTTGCTGGCAAAACACTAAACTGATGAATAAACCTGACAATGTTTGCAAAATCAATTCTCATTAAGTTGTGATTATCTAATGATTGTTATAATCATATTATGTTCAAATTTTTGGTGTGTCGAGAATATAATTAACTATAACATTGTTAGAACAACCATATTGTACTTTTGGATGTAACAATTATTTTATCATGATTGAAGCGACTATTTAATGTCTAAAACAACCATATAAATGTTTAAATACAATTTTAAAACAATAACTTGATTGCTGCAATCATAACTGGGTTTATAGATCATAGTATAGTTGCCGTGATCATGTCGCAACCATATTTTTTCTCTGCGTGTAGATATCTTACAGCAAAAAGAACAAAAGTTGGAGATAATCGAAATAAAATTCCAAAAATCCATTTTTTATATGATTATTTTGTAAAAAATTATAATAGCATTTTCTAGCTGAACCAGACGTCCTATAGCAAAAATAGAAAAAATTAGGAATCCCACAACAAAAAATAATTTTCCATAATTATTTTTTCTTTCAAAAAAGGGCAAAAACTGGATATCATAGGTAAAATTTATCCAAAATCATTTTTTAATGATTTTTTTCTAAAAAACTTAATGGTTTAACTAGAGGCCCCACAGAAAAAAGAGCAAAAATTGGTGATAATCGCTAAAAAGTTCCAAAAATCCATTTTTATATAAATGTTTTTTAAAAATTGCGTTGCCTGGCTTAACTTGAGTTCATAAATAAAATAAAGTTGGTCATCATTACCAAAAATGAAAAAAAAAAACATTTTTATATGATTTTTTTTCTAAAAAACCTTAACTGATCAAGGCTGTAAATTTAAAAACAGCAAAAATAAGGAATCCGGGTTTTACTAGAGGTCCAACAGCAAAAAGAGCAAAAATAGAGGATCATCGCTAAAAAGTTCCAAAAATCCATTTTTATATAATTTTTTTTAAAAATTGCGTTGCCTTTCTTCACTAGAGTTCATAAATCCAAAATTGGGGATCATTATAAAAATAAAAAAATAAACGTTTTTAATGCATTTTTTTTAAAAAACTTTAACTGATCATCGCTATAAATTTCAAAAAAGCTAAAATTAGGAATCCTCAAACAAAAATAGCAAAAATTGGGGATGATCGACATAAATTTCCGAAAATTAATTTTTCGTATTTTTTTTTTTGGAAAAAGAGCACGATTATAAAAAACTAAGGATCATTGCTAAAATTTAACCAAAAATCATTTTTTAATCTATTTTTTTTTTTTCTAAAAAACTTTATTGTATTTTCTGGTTAAACAAAAAAGAGCAAAAATTGGGGATCATCGATAAAAAGTTTCAAAAATCCATTTTTATATAAATGTTTTTTAAAAACTGCGTTGCCTGGCTTAACAAGAGTTCATAAAACAAATCAGAATTAGTCATCATTACAAAAAATTAAAAAAAAAAAAAACATTTTGATATGAATTTTTTCTAAAAAACTTTAACTGATTATGGATATGAATTTCAAAAAAGCTAAAATTAGGAATCCTACAGCAAAAATAGCAAAAATTAGGGATCATCGACATTAATTTACAAAAATTAGTTTGTCATATTTTTTTTTTTTTTTCAAAAAAGAGCAAAAATAGCAAAATTTGGGGATCGCCACTAAAATTTCCCAAAAATCATTTTTAATGATTTTTTTTCGAAAAAACTTAATTGCATTTTCTGGTTTAACTAGAGGTCCCGCAGCAAAAGAGCAAAAATTGGAAATAATCGCTGAAAAGTGCTAAAAAATATTTTTAAAATTTGGGTTGCATTTCTTAACTAGAGTTCATAAATCCAATATTGGGGATCATTATAAAAAATTAATAAAACAAAAAAATTTTATATGAATTTTTCTAAAAAACTTTAACTGACATGGCTATAAATTTCAAAAAAGCTAAAATTAGGAATCCTCCAAAAAAATAGCAAAAATTATGGATGACCAACATAAATTTCCGAAAGTTCATTTTTCATATTTTTTTTTCAAAAAACTGAAAAATAGCAAAAACCATTGATCATAGCTAAACTTTACGAAAAATAATTTTTTAATAAATTTTTTCTAAAAAAACTTAATGGTTTTTTTAAACAGATAAATTATAGCAAAAACTACGGATTTTTATTTAAATATCATTTTCTGGCATAACCAGATCTTCAAAAGCAAAAATAGCTAAAATTAGAAATCATCGCTAAAATTTACCAAAAATCTATTTGTATATGAATTTGTTCTAAAAAAAATTAATTGCATTTTCTGACTTTACCATAGGTCCATAGGAATAAAATAGCTGAAATTAGGGATCATCGCTAAAAACTCCTAAAATCCATTTTGATATGCATTTTTTTCTACTTTTAAAAAAATTAAATATATCAAAAAAATTAAAAATTGGAGAAAGTTTTCAAAAATCCGTTTTATATGATTTTTTTTCTAAAAAAAACTTTATTTACTTTTTCTGACTTAACTAGAGGCCCCAGAAAAAATTGCAAAAATTGGAAATCATAGCTTAAAACTTTCCATTAATAAATTTTTATGTGAAGAAAAAATAGCAAAAATTGGTGATCATTGCAAATTTTTGAAATTTCTGGCTTAGTTAGAGTCCCTAGAGAAAAAAATTGAGAATCGTGGACATATCCAAAAATCCATTTTTTTAATGATTTTTTTTTTGAAAAACTTTAGTTGCAGTTTCTGGCTTAACTTGAGGTTTTACAGCGAAAATATGATAGATTGGGGATCTTGGACGTTACTTCCAAAAGTCCATTTTTTATATAATTTTTTTCTAAAACACTTTAATTGTGTTTTCTGGCTTAACTTTAGGTTCTTTTGCAAAAATAGCAAAAAGCTTCAATTGCATTTGTTGGCCTTACTAGAGTTTCTACAGCGAAAATAGCAAAAACAGGGGATCATCGACAAACATTTTTCTAAAAAAAACTTTAACGGCATTTTGTGCCTTCCTTAAAGAAACTTCAGCAAAACTATTTCTAAAAATCCATTTTTATATGAATTTGTTATAAAATATATAATTGCGTTTTCTGGCTTAACTTAAGGTCCTTGAGCAAAACTAGTCATTAATAAAAAAATTGGTCATAACTAAAATTGTTCATTACTAAAATTATTCATTACTAAAAATTTTTTCTAAATAACTTAAATCGATGGGGATCATCGCTATAAATTTAGAAAAAAAATATTTTTATACAAATTGTTTTATAAAAAACTTAAATTGCCTTATCTCGTTTAACTAACGGTCCTAGCGCAAAAAGAGCAAAAAATGGGTAGCATCGTTAAAAATTTCCAAAAAAATCCATTTTCTAAAAAAAATTTCTGTAAAACTTTAATTGCATTTTCGGGCTTAACTAGAGGTCTAACGCCAAAAAGGGCAAAATTGGGGATCTCGACAAAAATTTAAAATTTTTTTTATGATATATTTTTTCATACTTTCTTTATTCGTATTTTCTAGCTTAACTAAATGTCCTAAAGCAAAAATATCAAAAAAAAACTTAAATTGCTTTTGTTGGCCTTACTTGAGGTCCTACCTCGAAAATATCAAAAATTGGGATAAACGACATAATATTTGAACAAACTCCATTTTATATATTTTTTTTTTCTTAAAAACTTTAAGTGCATTTGCTGGCTTAATTAAAGGTCTTAGCAAAAAAATCAAAAAATTGTGATTTAGTGATCATCTAAAATCTGGGGGTCCTAGAGCCAAAATGTCAAAAATTGAGGATCATCGCTATAAATTTCAAAAATCAATTTTTATATAATTTTTTTTAAAACATTAATTGATTTTTTGGCTTTACTAGAAGTGCTAAAGCAAAAATAGCATAATTTGGAGATCATAGCTATAAACTTCTAAAAATAAATTTTTATAGGAACTTTTTCTAAAAAACGTTAATTGCATTTTCTGGCTTTACTAGAGGTGCTAAAACAAAAATAGTAAAAATTGGAGATCATCGCAATTTTTAAAAATTTTAAAATCAATTTTAATATGATTTTGTCTGCAAAACTTCAGTTGCTGTTTCTGGCGAAAAAAATAGGGGATCATCGACATAAATTCCAAAAATCCATTTTTTATATGATATTTTTCTAAAAAACTTATATTGCATTTTCTGGCTTTACCAGAGGTCCTACAACAAAAACAGCAAAATTAGGGATCATAGCTAAAATTTACCAAAAATCCATTTTTATTTATTTTTTTCTAAAAATCATTATTTGTATTTTGTGGCTGGAGGTGCTACAGCAAAAAAAAAACAAAAGTTAAGGGATGTTGTTTTTATGAACTTTTTTCTTAAAAGTTTGAATTGCATTTTCTGGCTTAACCAGAGGGTGCCTCACAGCAAAACATCAAAACTTAGAGATTTACCAAAAATCAGGTTTATTATACTTTTCTTAAAAACGTTTGTTACATTTTCTGGCTTAATTAGAGGTCATACAACAAAAATAACAAAAATTGGGGATGATCGCCATAAATTTCCAAAAATATATTTTTACAAAATTTTCTTTTAGAAGTTTAATTGTGTTTCCTGTTTTAACTGGAGGTGCTAGAGCAAAAATAGCAAACAAAATTTAATTGCATTTGTTGGCCTTACTTGAGGTCCTACAGCAAAATTATCAAAAACTGGGGATCATCGACATTAAATCCATTTTTTATATGATGTTTAAAAAAGAAATTTTAATTACATTTCCTGCTTCACTACAGGTCCTAGAGCAAAAATAGCAAAAATAAGGGATCATCGCTAAAAATTTTCGAAATCACATTTTTATATAATGTGTCCTAAAATACTTTTATTGCATTTTTTAGCTTAACTTAAGATCCTAGAGCAAAAGTATCAAAAATTTGGCATCACCGCTACTAATTTCCAAAAATCAATCTCCTTATGATTTTTTCTAAAAACTTAATTGCATTTTTCGGATTAACTAGAGGTGCTAAAACAAAAATAGCAAAAATTGGGGATCATCGCAATAAATTTAAAAAAATCAATTTTTAAATGATTTTGTTCTGAAAAACTTTAGTTGCAGTTTCAGGCTTAAATAGAGGCTTAAATAGAGGTGGGGATAAACGACATAAAGGTTCTCTCGCAGAGGTTCTCCAGCGAAAATAGAAAAAATTGGGGATCATCGATATAAAATCCAAAAATCCATTTTTTATATGATATTTTTCGAAAACTTAAAGCAAAAAAAAAAAAAAAAACAATATTAGGAATCATCGCTAAAATTTGCCAAAAATCCCTTTTTAATGTATTTTTTTGGCTTAACCAGAGGCCGCAGTGCAAAATAGAAAACAAATTAGAAATTTACCAAAAATCAGTTTTTATAAACTTTTCTAAAAAACTTTAATTCAATTAGAGGTCATAAAGCAAAACGAGCAAATATTGGGGATGATCGCCATAAATTTCCAAAAATATATATTTAATATGCTTTTGTTAACTTTAATTGCGTTTTCTGGCTTAACTAGAGGTGCTAGAGCAAAAATAGCAAACAAAATGTAATTGTATTTGTTTACCTTCTTACTTGAGGTCCTACAGCAAAATTATCAAAAACTGGGGATCATCGACATTAATTTACAAAAATTTATTTTTTATATGATGTTTAAAAAAAACTTTAATTACATTTCCTGGCTTAACTACAGGTCCTAGAGCAAAAATAGCAAAAATCAGGAATCATCGCTATAAATTTTCAAAAGTACATTTTTATATAATTTTTTCTAAAATACTTTAATTGCATTTTCTAGCTTAACTAAAGATCCTAGAGCAAAAGTATCAAAAATTTAGCATCATTGCTATACTTCCAAAAATCAATTTCCTTATCATTTTATTCTAAACAAATTTAATTGCATTTTTTTGATTAAATTGAGGTGTTAATACAAAAATCGCTAAAATTGTGGATCATTGCAATAAATTTTCAAAAAATTAATTTTTATTTGATTTTATTCTGAAAAACTTTAGTTGCAGTTTCTGGCTTAAATAGAGTTTCCCCAGCGAAAATAAGAAAAATTGGGGATAATCGACATAAATTCCAAAAATATATTTTTTATATGATATTTTTCTAAAAAAACTTAAATTGCATTTTCTGGCTTAACTAGAGATCATACAGCAAAAATAGCAAAATTAGGGATCAACTCCAAAATTTAACAAAAATCTATTTTTAATGCATTTTTTGGCTCAACCCGATCGCCAACAGAAAAAAGAAAAAATTAGGGATTTTACAAAAATCCGTTTTAATAAACTCTTCTGAAATAATTTTATTTATATTTTCTGGCTAAACTAGAGGTTATACAGCAGAAAGGGCAAACATTAGGGATAATCGCCATAAATTTCCAAAAATATATTTTTACAGGATTTCTTTTTAGAATTTTAATTGCGTTTTCTGTCTTAACTAGAGGTGCTAGAGCAAAAACTGGGGATTATCAACATATCGCTCCTTTACTTGTATAGTGTCATAACTCAAAAAATGCGTTTTTTGAGTTAATGATGCAGAATTATTCGTTATATCATGCTTTATATTGTGTCAAAAATTCGTATTAATATCTTTTGAACTCATCGTTTGAGAAGAGTACACGCCATTATTACATTTTCTATGTACCGGCCTTTTTCAATTAAAACCCAGTTTCAATAGTAAACTTTAAACGTGTTTTCTGCAAAATGAAATATTTTGAGTTATGGCACTATACAAGTAAAGGAGCGATATGATGTTAAAAAAAAAAAACTTTAATTACATTTCCTGGTATATTTTTATATAATTATATATTTTTATATAATTTTTCCTAAAATACTTTTATTGCATTTTCTAGCTTAACTAAATATCCTAGAGCAAAAATATCAACAATTTGGCATCACCGCTATTAATTTCCAAAAATCAATCTCCTTATGATTTTTTTCTAAAAAACTTAATTGCATTTTTTGGATTAACTAGAGATGCTAAAACAAAAATAGCAATAATTTGGGATCATCGCATCAATTTTTACATGATTTTATTCTGAAAAACTTTAGTTTCAGGCTTAAATAGACATAAATTCCAAAAATCCTTTTTGTATATGTTATTTTTCTAAAAAACTAAATTTGCGTTTTCTGGCTTAACTAGAGATCATACAGCAAAAATAGCAAAATTAGGGATCATCGTCAAAATTTACCAAAAATCTGTTTTGAATGCATTTTCTAGCTCAACCAGAGCGCCCACAGCAAAATAGCAAAAATTAGGGATTAAACAAAAATCAGTTTTACATTATCTAGCTTAACTAGAGCAAAAATTGGAGATGATCACCATAAATTTTCAAAAAAACATTTTTACATGATTTTTTTTTAATTTTAAATTGCGTTTTCTGGCTTAAATATATTTATATAGAGGTGCTAGAGCAAAAATAGCAAACGAAATTTAATTGCATTGTTGGCCTTACTTGGGGTCCTACAGCAAAATTATCAAAAATTGGGGATCATCGACATAAATTTACAAAAATCCATTTTTTATATGATGCTTTTTAAAAAACCTTAAATATCATTTTCTGGCTTAACTATAGGTCCTAGAGCAAAAATAGCAAAAATCAGGGATCATCGCTATAAATTTTCAAAAGCACATTTTTGTATAATTTTTTCTAAAATACTTTTATTGCATTTTCTAGCTTAACTAACGAGCCTAGAGCAAAAGTATCAATAATTTGGCATCACCGCTATTAATTTCCAGCAAAAAAATAAAACAATCTCCTCTTGATTTTTTCTAAAAAACTGTAATTGCATTATACAAAATAGCTAAAATTGACGTTCATTGCAATACATTTTCAAAAAATTAATTTTTATATGATTTTATTCAGAAAAACCTTAGTTGCAGTTTCTGGCTTAAATAGAGGTTCTCGAGCAAAAATAGGAAAGATTGGGGATCATCCACATAAATTCAAAAAATAAACTTTCAAAAAATAAATTTTTTATATAATAGTTTTCTAAAAAACTTACAGCAAAAAAAGCAATATTAGGAATCATCGCTAAAATTTACAAAAAATCCATTAAGTGCATTTTTTGGCTTAACCAGAGGCCCCACAGCAAAATAGACAAAAAATAGGGATTTACCAAAAATCAGTTTTTTTTAATCAGAGGTCATAAAGCAAAAAAAGCAAATATTTTGGGTGATCGCCATAAATTTCCAAAAATGTCTTTTAACATGATTTTTTTAACTTTAATTGCGTTTTCTGACTTAACTAGAGGTGCTAGACCAAAAGAAATTTACAAAAACCTTTAATAACATTTTCTGGCTTAACTACAGGTCCTAAAGCAAAAATAACAAAAATCAGGGATCATCGCTATAAATTTTCAAAAGTCCATTTTTATATAATTTTTTCTAAAATACTTAATTGCATTTTCTAGCGTAACTTAAGGTCCTAGAGCAAAAATAGCTAAACTTGGGGATCATCGCTACAAATTTGCAAAAATCAATTTTTATATGTACATATGATTTTTTTTTCTAAAAAAAACTTTAATTACATTTTCTGGCTAAACTAGAGGTCCTATAGTAAAAATGGCAAAAATTAGGGATCACCTATAAATTAATTTATTTTTAAAATAATTTGTTTTAATATTATTTGCATTTTCTGTCTGAATTACAGGTGGTAGAGAAAAATTAACCAAAATTTGACTTTATTTTCTGACTTAACTACAGGTCCTAGATCAAAAATAGCTAAAATCAAGGATCATAGAAATTTTCAAAAGTCCATTTTTAGATAATTTTTTCTATAATACTTAATTTGCATTTTCTAGCTTAAGTTAAGGTCCTACAGCAAAAATAGCTTAAATTGGCGACCATCGCTATAAATTTGCAAAATTTATTTCTAAAAAATTTTTTTTCTAAAAAAACTTTAATTACATTTTCTGGCTAATCTAAAGGTCCTATAGCAAAAATGGCAAAAATTAGGGATCACCTATAAATTAATTTATTTTTTTTAATATTATTTGCGTTTTCTGTCTTAATTAAAGGTGGTAGAGCAAAATTAAATAAAATTTGACTTTATTTTCTGACTTAACTACAGGTCCTAGAGCAAAAAAGCTAAAATCAGGGATCATCGCTATACATTTTCAAAAGTCCATTTTTAGATAATTTTTTCTGTGGTACTTAATTTGCATTTTCTAGCTTAACTTAAGGTCCTACAGCAAAATTAGCTTAAATTGGCGATCATCGCTATAAATTTGCAAAAATTAAATTTTATATGATTTTTTTCTAAAAAACTTTAATTACATTTTCTGGCTAAACTAGAGGTCTAAGAGCAAAAATGGCAAACATTTGGAATCAACCTATAAATTTCCAAAAGTAAACTTTTAAATGAATTTTTTTAATATTATTTGCATTTTCTGTCTTAATTAAGTGTGGTAGAGCAAAATTAACCAAAATTTGACTTTATCGCTACAAATTTTTAAAAACGCATCTAGAGGTCCTACATTGAACAAAAAATTTCGTTTTAAACAGTAACATCTAGAGGTCCTACATTGAGCAAAAATTTATAATCATAGTTATAAATTTCAAAAAAATCATTTTTATTAGATTTTTTTTTAAACTTCTGAGATAGTTTTTTATAGAAAATACTGATATATATTTCCTGTAGAAAAAGTCTCACATTCTGAGACATTTTTCTAAAAGTACCAAAATCTACATTCGTGTACCACCTTAATCACCTCTAATTTATACGGCTTTATGTTTTGCATTTAAAGAAAAAAAAGGTCGTTATGGTAACCTAACTAAAATGTATATAATGAAACGTTTGCACTCTTTTTTTTTCTACAAAAAACCTTTTTGAGTTTATTTTTATAAACTTAACAAAAAAAATTTCACTCATTTTACATTTTATACCCAGTTTTTACATCAAAAATTAATTAATTCATTGAAGCGTAAATTTGTCTTTGAATTTTGTTTTTTTTTTTTTATTTTGTTTTAAAAGTATGTAAGAAAAGAAATCAACATAATTGTGACCTTTTTGGCAGTAGCTCTAAACAACCCCTTGACCTACGTTTCTTTTCATATTTTTTTTGTGGAATTTTCATTTTGGCTTTTGATGAAATGTATACTGGGTAAGTGTTATTATGGCTAACTACCAGACAAATATTATGTAAAATGTCAATAAACGTTTTACACATGAGTGATTAAAATTTATCAGAAATTAGTTTTAAATTACCTTTATTGACTGCAAAATGTTGGGTTATTATTTTATGAATGTAGGTTGAAGTAGTGGGTAGTTAAATTGGCATTTGTAGGTAATTATGGTCAAAAATAGACAGTGATGCCAAATTTTTTTAAAATTAAAAGAGTAAAATAGTAAACAAAAAACACTAAATGCCCATTTTTGCTTTGTTTTGACTATTTAGCAAAACTATAGAATTTAAGCTTTTTAGAAAAATTTGTAAATAAATATGCATTTTGGAAATTTATAGCAATGATCAACAAGTTTTGCTTATTTTCCTCAAGCACTTCTAGTTAAGCCAGAAACTGCAATTAAAGTTTTTTTTAGAATAAAATGGTATAAAAATGGGCTTCTAAAAATTGAAATTGGACTTAAAAAATAATCCATGATTTCCAATTTTGTTTTTTTTTTTTATAGGACCTTAAGTTAGGTCACAAAATTAAATTAAAGTATTTTAGAAAAAATTTATATAATTTTTTTTTGAAATTTATATTCGATGATCCTAAAATTTGTCTCTAAAAATACAGTTAAAGTTTTTCAAAAAATGATATGTATATAAAAACAGTTTTTTTGGAAATTTATATGCGAAGTTTACTCTGACACCTCTAGTTAAGCCAGAAAATCATTTTAAAGTTCTTAAGACAAATATTCAAAAAAAAATGGATATTTTAAATGTTTTAGCGATGATTCTCAATATTCTATTTTTTTGCTCTGCACCTCTAGTTCAGACAGATATGCAAATCAAGACAGAAAAAAACGAATTGTTATATTGACCCCCATATTTGTGAATACAATAAACTTTTTCACTGAAAGTGCTCCTATACGGAAATTTGTGATATCAACTACAGTTTGTAAATATTGATTTTTGAAAAAAAAAATGTAAAAAAAAATGATAAACGAGTTTGTAATAGTTCTCTTAAATTATTATTTGTATTGACAAACGTACAAAATCTTAAATTTTTTTTCAACAAAGAAATTCAACAAACACAATTTGTTGATATGACAAACGTAAAAAATCTTATTTTTTTTCAACAAAAAAATTCAACAAACACAAAAACTATTTGTTGACATGATAAAATTATTTTGAAATAAAATTACTTGACTAAGTTTGCTGAAAACAAAATCGAAATTTTATATTATGGACTAACATGGGGCCATTTTTACTAAATGTTTGGTTGATATCATGTTTGGTAAATTAACAATTGATGTTTGTTGATTTAAATTTGGCGATTTTATTTCCTGTGAAGTTTCTTTTGGAAAAAACTCATAAAAATATATCGCTTATTAACTTGTAGTGTCATAACGCAAAATGTTTGATTTCACAGAAAACCTGTTTAAAGTTTACAATTGAAACTTGTTTTACATTGCAAAAAGCCCGTACATAGAAAATGTTGTAATGGCGTGTTTTCTTCTCAAACGGTGAGTTTAGAAATATTAATACGAATTTTTGACACAATATAAAGCAAGATATAACAAATAATTCTGTATGGTTTACCCGAAAACGACATATTTTGCGTTATGACACTAAACAAGTAAATGAGCGATATATATTTATGGAGATGACTCCAAATTTTGCTATTTTTTGCTCTAGGTCCTCCAGTTTGGCTATTAAATCCAACTAAAGTTTTTTAGAAAAAATCATACTTATAAAAAAAAGATTTTTGGATGTTTTAGTTCTACACGCAGAGAAAAAACATGTTTGGAACATGATCACGGCAACTATTCTATGGCTTCTACAACGATACATTGTTATAGCAATCATACTATATTCTTTTTCATGTTTGTCTAACAATATAATGCTTGCAGGGATCATGATAACATGTTTACCACTCTAAAATTAAAAACATGTTTGGATGGAACAACGGTATGGTTACGAAAAATCTGACTACAAACATAGTGGCCTGACATTATGATCCTAGTAATCAATATATGATCAGAAATAATAAAAATTAAAGTATACAATCATAGTATTGTCTGTTATACATAGCATTTATTGTTTGTGGTTTATGATTTGTCAGTCGTCTGTGATCTGTCAACGAGGTTAGTTGTTCAAATTGTTTGTACTAACAGAAGTGATATATAAAAAAAAAAAACAAAAAAAAGTAAACAAAAAAGGAAAACAAAAAAAAAATAAAAAAAAAATCAGTGTAAACAAAATTAAATTTTTAATCCATAAGAGGGTATTTATACACATACTTTTTTTGCTTGCAATAAAGTATTGCAACTTTTTTTTATAGGCAAACGGGGGTGAAAAGGAAACGGGGTAGAAAAAAATCACGATTTCTGTTTTCCTTCTTTTATGCTTCTCACCCCCGATTGCCATCAAAAAAAAGTTGCAAGACTTTATTGCAATCAAAAAAAGGCTGTGTATAAATACCTTCTAACAAAAGTGTTATAGAAATTTGTGAACGCCTCTTTATGTATAGAATATGTATTAAATAAACTGTTCAAACATACTATGTTCATTGTAGCTGAATGACGCCTGTTGGCAAGACCATGTTTTGATTGTTGATGACCAAACCAACCATTGAATGTTTAAAATTGACCATACTTTAATCGCTACAATTCATACTATGATTGAGCGTTTTTTTATTTCTTCTTCTTTTATTCTTGTTTTTTTTTTTTGCAAAACAATTTTGTTTTTAATAAAATGTTTTTTTTTTTTTGTTATAAATTTTAGTGGGGACAAAATTTAATTTGCCAAATAATTGGAAAAGGCTTGTTGTCGGAGATATTTTAGAGCTGGTGGACGAACATATTTTCACCCCCCGAGTGATGCAACATTGCCATATACAGTGTCTTTCGGAGCTGAACGAGTTTTTTTTTAATTTCAGTTAGTGTAGGCACCTACATATTTATAAATTTTATAATTAAAAAAAAATAAAATAAAAAACATGACAATTTATAAAATCCGTTTTGTGTTTGTTTGGCAAATACGTAAGTATATAATTTTTTATTTAGGTATAATCATGTTATGATTAATACGTGATGTTATTATTGGCTGCAATCATAATATGCTAAAAATGGGTTTCAGATTATCTTTAGCTACAACCATACAGTGTGATTGGCGACATACATAATATGTTTAAAAACGGTGTTTGGACTATGTTTGTTATAATCATACAGTATGATTGCTACAAACCCAAACATACTATTTTGCCCCTCCATTATGGTCACCACAAACATGTTTTTTTTTTGCGTGTATATGACGTATAATTTAGCCAGAAAATGCAATTAAGGTTTTTAAATAAAAAAAGTCATATAATAGTAAAGTTTTTTGAAGCGACGATTTTGAATTTTTGACATTTTTGCTCTTGGACTTCTAGTTGGGCCAAAAAAATTCAATAAAGGTTTTTTTTAAGAAAAAAATCAAAAAATGGATTTTTGGTAATTTATAGCTATGATCTCCATTTTTATACCCTACACCAATATGTGGTACAGGGTATATTGAGTTTGTGCTGATGTTTGTAACTACTCGAAATATTGGTCCTAGACATACCTTCAAGTATACAGATCGACTCAGAATTACTTTTTGAGTCTATTTAGCGATGTCCGTCCGTCCGTCTGTCCGTCCGTCCGTTCGTCTGTCCATCTATCGGTTTAAGCACGATACAAGTCGCAATTTTCAATCAATTGCCTTGAAATTTGAAACTTAAGCATCTTTTGGCCCAAGGACGAACGAAGCCTATTGAAATTGGAGAACATCGGTCCATGTTAAGACCTAGCCCCCATACAAACTCCCCCTTTGGATTCGGCTTAATGACCCTAATGACCGTATTGTAATAGATATCGCTTTGAAATTTAGCAGGTAATCAAATTTTGTATGCATTAATCATCATTCCAAATTTCAAAGGAATCGGGTCAGTTCTTCTGGTAGTCCCCATACAAACCACACTCCCGATATTCACATAATTCCCTCAAAATTCATAAAAATGAAAATGATAAAAATTCTATTTTTAGGTGTTAAACGTGTACTTCAGTTACCTTATCAAATCGAAATATAATTGGAACATTTTTGGACTAAGTCCCCCTCATAAAATTTTCGACCGATATTCAGTTAAATCGGTATATTGACAAAAAAAAAATAAACTAATTCCACTAAAATTTGATCTGTGTGTGTTTTCTACACTCAATAAAGATCTAACAAAAGACAGACCCAATCGGTCCATGTTTAGACTTGGGACCCATTTTCCGGAAAACACTGGTGTAGGGTATCATATGGTCGGGATTGACCGACTATAACTTTCTTACTTGTTTTTGTTAGTTTTGCTCTAAGATCTTTAGTTAATCCAGAAAATGCAGTTTAATGTTTTTTTTTTTAAATAGATATAAAATATTTTTTTTAAATTTATAGCGATGATACCCATTTTGTGGTATTTATGTATGTTAGAAAATCTTATTAAAATTTTTATAAATTGTTTATATTAAATCAGATCTTTGGAAATTTATAGCGATGATACCAAATTTTTGCCGTTTTTCTGTATTACCTCTAGATAAAATCAATGAAACTTCCAAAAAAAAAATCACAAAAAAAGGATTTTTTTAATTTTTGCGATGATTCCAAATTTTTTTCCAGGATTTCTAGTCAAACCTGACAATGTAATTAAAGTTTTTTTTTTAGAAAAAAATCATAAAAAATGGATTTTTGAAAATTTATAGCTATGATCCCCAATTTTTCTCTAGAACCTCTATTTAAGCTAAAAATTCAATTAAAGATTAAAAAAATCATTTTGCTCAAGTTTAGCCAGAAATGATCTTTAGAAAATTTTTGCTCTAACACCTCAAGATACAATCAATTAAAGTTAAAAAAAAACGGATTTTTTTGAAAATTATAGCGATCATCAATTAAAGTTTATTTTTTATTTTTAATTGTAGTGATCATCCCCATTTTTTTTTTCTAGGACGTCTAGTTAAGCTAGAAAATACAATTAAAGTTTTTACATGAAAATTAATTTTTGCACAATTATAGCGATGATAAGATACAGACCTCGATCTTATTTAAAAATTAAAAGGTCGAAATAAAAACATGTTTAGTTAGATAACCCAATCATTACTATGTTTGCTCTAGGACCTCTAGTTAGGCCAGAAAATGCAATTAAGGTTTAAAAAATAAAAATGCACTTTTTTTGCTATGTTTGTTCTTGCTAAGCCAGAATTACAAATATTTTTTTTTTTTTTAAATTCATAATCGATTTTTGGAAATTTTTTCGATGATCCCCAAATATTGTTATTTTGCTCTAGTACCTCTGGTTAAGACATCAAGTGTTATTAAAGGCTTTTCAAATAATTATATAAATATATATATATTTTTTTTTAATTTATAGCGATTATTCCCAATTTTTGATCTAGGACCTCTAGTTAAGCCAGAAATATTATTAAAGCTTTTTAGAAAAAAAAAACTTAATAAAATTGAATTATTGAAACATTTTTGCAATGATCCCAAAAAGTTACTTTAGAACCTCTAGTAAAGCCAAAAAATTCAATAAAAGTTTTTTAGAAAAAAGTTCATATAGAAATACATTTTTGGCACTGACTACCAGTTTTTGCTATTTTTGCCCTAGCATCTCTAGTTAAGCCGGAATATGCAATTAAACTTAAAAAAAAAAAAACAAAGAAATTAATTTTTGGATCTTTATAGCAATGATTCCCAAATTTTGCTATTTTTGCTTAAGAACATCTGAAATAATTAATATGGTCTCAAACCGAAATAAATAAAACTTAAGTTAAAAAATATAAAGTCCAACAAAATTAAAAAAAAAAAAAAACTCTGGTTAAGGCAGAAAAAGTTTTTTTTATAAAAAAAAACATTAATTTATTTGAAATTTATAGATTTAGGAGAAGAATATAGCTTTAATAGAAGAAATAATAAAAAACTGAATTTTTGGTAATTTTTATCGATGATTCCCAAATTTAGCTATTTTTGCTCAACACAGAAAAAATTTGAAACGAATTTCAATCAACAAAAACGCGTATTCAATCAATTTTTTGATTGAAATTCCTCCAATTAAAAAAATTGTTATACCAATCATCAAATTGTAGGTGATTGATTGAAAATTTTTTAAATCAAATATTTTTCCGATTTTGATCAAAAGATTGATAAATTTTTTATTCATAGTCAATCAAAATATTGATTGATTTAACAAATGAATTGAAAGCTTATGACAAAATCATCAAAAAATGCATCTTTTTATACCCTCCACTCTAGTGATAGAGGGTATATATAAGTTTGTCATTCTGTTTGTAACTCATCGAAATATCGATCTGGGACCCCATAAAGTGTATATATTCATGATGCCCGATCGATTTTAAGACATTCTAGCGATGTCCGTCTGTCCGTCTGTCCGTCTGTCTGTCTGTGGAAAATGCTGTCGCGGACAAAATATTGCACAGAGATGACTGAAACTTAACATATTTATTGGAAGTTCTCCCGAGAAGTTTGCTATTGCATTTGAGCGATATCGGTTCAGCGGTTCAAAAGTTATGAACGAAAATGTAAGCACACCTCAAACATTTCAGTACATTCAACATAACCTAAAAATACAAAATGCTTTAATTCGGCTTCTGGTTGGCATATGTGAACATAATTGAACACCAAATGGTATTTAAACAAGTACGAACACAATTTTCGCGGAAATTTTTTTTGACTCATTTTGTTGATCAATAGATTTAATTGAAAATTGTTAGCAACTAATTTTTTTTGTGAAGGATCTCTAGTTAAGCCAGAAAATGAGAGTGAAGTTTTTAAAAATGTACTGATGATCCCCAATTTTTGATATGTTTGCTCTAGTTCCTGTAGTGAGGCTAGAAATTACAATTCAAGTTTTTAGAATAAAAATTAATAACTGAAGTTTTTTATTTATTTCGGTTTGAGTCCATATTAATTATTTCTGAGAAATAATTATTTTTGTTGTACAATGAGAAAATCTGAAAAAAATTAATTGACAACACAGGCTAAGTGGAGATGTCGACAGCTTTCGGAAGAAGCCACCCTTCCTTCGTCAGCACTCTTCGATTGTCACTGTAGGTGTGTAAGATTAAGATCAGCTATTTAAACGTACATTAAGGTGAAAAAGCGAATAAAAAATTAATAAAAAAAGGATTTTTGGAAATTTAAAACGATGATCCCCGATTTTTGCTTTATTATCTTAAGTTAAGACAGAAATGCAAACATATTTTAGAAAAAATTTATGTAAAAATGGATTTTTGGAAATTTATTGCGATAATCCTCAAAATTTGCTATTTTGACTTTAGGACTTCTTATTAAGACAGAAGATGCAATTAAATTAAAAAAAAAGTTATAAAAATGGATTTTTTGGAATAAAAATGGTTTTTTTAAATTTATGGCGATGATCCTGAATTTTGCATTTAGGTTACAAAATTAAGTCACAAACACGCATTAAGAAAACCGATTTTTTTTTAATTTATAGCGTTGATCCCCATTTTTTGCTACGTTTGCTATAGTTAGGTCAGAAAATGCAATTAAGGTGTTTTTTATTTAATTGTAATAAAAACTCGTTTTAGGAGATTAAAAGTGATGATGCCCATTTGTTGCTATTTTTACTCTAGCACCTCTTGTTAAAAATCCAATTTAAATTTTGTAGAAAAATATTATACTAAAATAGATTTTTTCGCTAGTTAAGCCATAAAATGCAGTTAAAGTCTTTTAGAAAAAATTTTGATAAAATCTTGGTTTAAAGATTTAAAGCGATAATTCACAAATATTGCTATTTTCTACTGCTATATGATGATATAACACTCCCAAAATTTAATATTAAAAGTTTTTAACGTGATTTGATTTGTTAAAAAAATTCTTGGAATAAACTTTAATTACTGCATGATTATTTAAAATGTTCTTTAGAATTCATAACAATTTTAATTTGTTTTAAAGTGCGTATAAATTTTGATTTCATAAATATATTGTATAGCAATCCTTTGGGATATATTCGTTTGTACAACATCCACAAAATTAAGAATTTGATTGCCCTTTTTAACTAAAGCTATACACTCAAAAAAGTTTTAACTATTACTACGAGTTAAATGTTTTTACAATAAACCATTTCACATTTTTTTGTCAGTATTCTGACAATAGCGATTTAAACAAATGCATAGCTAAAGTTGAAAAAAAAGATCATATAAAAATAGATTTTTGAAAATTTATAGCGATGATCCCTAATTTTTTAGGAAAAAAAAATACCAAAAAAGTTTTTTAAGACCTTTCGATAAGCTAGAAAAGGCCATTGAAGTTTTTTTTTTTAATTTATTTATATAAAATTTGATTTTTGGAAATTAATAACGATGTTCCTAAAATTCGGATATTTTTGCTCTAGGGCTGTTAGTTAAGACAGAAAATGCAATTGCATTTATTTTCAAAAAAAAAATTATAAAATGGGCTTTTTGAAAATTTTTGGTAATGATCCCAGTTTTTTGATATATTTGCTATAGGACCTCTAGTTAATAAAAAAAAAATCATATAAAAATTGATTTTTGGAAATTTTATAGCGATGATACCTAATTTTTTTGTGTTTTTTCTCTAGAACCTCTAGTTAAGCAGAAAATACTTTAAAAGCTTTTTAGAAAAAGTTCAAATAAAAATGTAATTTTTGGTAATTTATAGCAATGATCCCCAATGTTTGGTGTATTTGCTGTAGCACCTCTAAGTTAAGCCAAAGAGAATTTAAAAAGGGAATTCATATAGATTTTGCAATTTTTACTCTAGGACCTCTAGTTAAGCCAGAAAATGCAGTTGAAGTTATTAAAAAAAAAAAAAACATATAAAAATGGATTTTCGAAAATTTATAGCGATGATCACCAATTTTGGCTATTTTGCCTAAGAAGTAAAGCCATTAAATGCAATTAAAGTTTTTTGTAGAAATTAGTTTTTGCCAATTTTTAGTGATGATCCTAGTTTTAGCTATATTTGTTCTAGGACCTCTAGTTAAGCCAGAAAATGCAGTTTAAGTTTTTTGTAAAAAAATCATAAAAAATAGATTTTTGGAAAATTTTAGCAAAAATCTCCAATTTTTTTTATTTTTGCTTCAGCACCTTTAGCCCAAGCAAGAAAAAATTGAAATAAAAGTTGATTTTTAAAAATTTATAGCATGGTTGGTTACCGTTACCCTTATTATACCGTTACCGACTCAAAACCCTTTCAAATCGAATACCGTTACCGTTACCGATACCGCTAAAAATATTTTTAAAATACCGTTACCCTTACCGTTACCGTTATAATTATTATAAGTTACCGGTATTGTACCGGTATTCAAAATTTTACCTGTTTTAAGGGATTTTAACGAACAAAAAAATAAAATTAAATTGCTAACATAATTTTAAATTTATAATTTGCAAATTATCATAAAATAAATGACAAAAATAATAATCATATCAAATCTATACTGGTTTTTGGGTCTATAAAATATTTTTAGCTTTCAGTTCTATCTTTTTTAAAATTTTTAACTAAATTAATAATACCGGTACGTACCGGTTTGGTTGGTTCGGTACCGGTACATACCGTTACCGAAACGATTTGAAAACACTTACCGTTACCTTTACCGAAATAAATAAAAATTAGATACCGTTACCGTTACCCTTACCGTTATTCGTTTCGGTAACCAACCTTGATTTATAGCGACGATCCCGAATTTTGGTATATTATATCTAGTTACGCCTGAAATGCAATAGAATTTTTTTTAGAAAAATTTTTGGCATTTTTGCTCTAGCCTCTCTACATAGATAAGTCATAAAATTAAAAAAAAAAAAATTTAGAAATTTATACTGATAATTTCCAATTCTTTCTATTTTTGCCCTAGAACTCCTAGTTAAGCCAGAAAATGCAATTAAAGTTTTCTGGAACAAATTTTTACACAAATTGATTTTAGATGATCCCCAATATTTGCTATTTTTTCTTGACCCAAAATGGATTTTTGGAAACTTATAGCGAGGATCCCCAATTTTTGGAATTTTTGCTTTAGCACCTCTACATAGTTAAGCCAGCAAATCCAATTAAAGTTTTTTTTAAAAAAAGTATATGCTAATGAATAGGGATGAGATTTTCATGCATAAAAAAATCAAAAATATGCTCTAAAAATTCAAAATATTTAGTGCATAAAACCTTTAAATATGCATTAAAAAATAAAATGTGTACAATTAAAATCTTGTTTTCATAGGAAAAACTTCTCAAAAAACAAAAAATAACACCGGGTTTAAATAGTAAACTTTATATAAGCAAGATTGTTTTTTAGAAATTAAGAAAACCTATTCAAAAAATTAAGAAGAAAAAAAATAATTTTTCTTATTTTCAAAAAAAAAAAAAATTAAATTTAAAATAGTTTTTAAAAAAAAAATAATTTCAATTTGTGTTTTTGCTCATTTATGCCAAAATATGCAAAAATATGCATTAAAAAGTAGGAAATGTGCATTTAAAATCAAAATATGCATTTTCCCAAAATATGCAAAAACAAATCGATACCATTTTAACGCAAATTTCTTGATTCAGAAGGATAATTGATCGATATCGTTTTTAGACTATCGACAAAAAACATGAATTTGCATGGAAATCTCATCCCTACTAATGAATTTCTGGAAATTTATAGCGATGATCCCAAAACTTTGCTGTTTTTGTTTTAGGACCTTAAGTTAAGTCAGCAAATGCAATTAAAGTTATTTAGAAAAATTTATATAAAAAAAAAATTATATCGATGATTCGCAATTTTTGCTCTAGGACCTTTAGTTGAGCCAGAAAATGCAATTACATTTTTTTTTTGGAAATTATAAATATAAAATTCGATTTTTAGAAATTCATAGCGATGATTCCCAATTTTTGGTATTTTAGCTCTGGGACATCTAGTTAAGCCATAAAATGCAATTAAAGTCTTTAAGAACAAATTTATATAAAAATGTAATTTTGAAAATGTATAGCGATGATCCCTAATTTTAGGTATTTTTACTCTACAATCTCTTGTTAAGCTAAAACAAATTGATGTAAATATGGATTTTTGGATATTTTTAGCGATGATCTCCAATTTTTGTTATTTTTGTTCTAGCACCACTAGTTAAGCCAGAACATGCAATTAAAGTTTAAAAAATATATATAAAAAAGGATTTTTGAAAATTTATAGCGATGATCCCCAATTTTGGCTCATTTTTGCTCTAGGACCTCTAGTAACGTCAGAAATGCAATTGAAGTTTTTTTTTAGAAAAAAATCATGTCGAATAGATTTTTATACATATTAGCGATGATTTTCAATTTTTCCTTCAGAAGCTCTAGTTAAGCCAGAAAATGCAAACTATGTTTTATAGAAAAAATTCATATAAAAATGGATTTTTTAAAATGTAAAAATGATGATCCCCAATTTTTAATACAAATTAACTAACATTTTTAGTTAAAAAAAAATTATAGTTAATTGTTGTGTGTAATTTCGAAATTTCCTTAAAAATGCAAATCAATAATTTGGTTTTATTAAAATTTTTTATTTTCAGTTCGAATATTTTTTTTTTTTGTTTCAAAATTAAACTTATTGCCACCATCACATCACGTCTGTGATTTGCAGAAAACATAGAGGATGAAAATAGCTGTAGCATCACAATCTACAATTTCAATATTCCACCATTAACTGCATCAGTGCTTGAAGTATGACGTTTCCTAATGTTGTACAACTTTTCATTTAGTTTAGTTGTTTCAACTAGAGATGGACACATGAGCAAAATAGTGTGTGATTAATGTGAAAGAGTTTGGCTAAAACTCAATTTTAAATACATGATTGTAAGTTAGTGTGAGTGAAAGAAAGATTACCTGAGCTAGATTTTTTGCGTGAGTCGATGTTTTTGCGTAATTTTAACTTCTTCATATTTCCTTTTGTCTCAAAATAATCGGAAAAATTTTGTAAAATGTAGCAAATCTTTAAATTTTGCTAAAAATTTAGTAAAATTTATCTAAACTTTAAATTTTGCTAAATTATTTCAGATTTTTACCCATTATTTTTAAAAACTTTTTTTTATAAATAAGGGTTTCGTAAGTGTGAGTCCACGTGAGTGTGAGTGCACGTGAGTGTGAGTGCACGTGAGTACACGTGAGTGTGAGTTGTCTTAAATTTACTGACGTGGTTGTGAGTGAGTGTAAGTGTAAAAAATATTGTCGTGAGTGATTGTGCGTGATTAGTAAGTTCCTGTCGTAAGTGTGAGTGATTGTGAATCGAAAATTACTCACACGCCCATCTCTAGTTCAAACTATTCTTTTGTTGTCACTATTGTTTTATTTTTGCATTCGTTGCATGTATAAATTTTATGTGCAATTCATTGACTTTGAATCGTTTTATTTTTCATTTTTAGCACATTCTATTGATTGTGAGTGAGTAACCTCCTAAGGCAGTACCCCCTCAATTATCCAGAACCCTTAGCTGTATGGCTTTTTGCGTTAATATCGTTGCATAATGCATGTAGTGAATAGAACAGAGTTTTAAGACCAATAATTCTTTCTTTTTTCAACAAATTGTTATAAATGCAAAATCTAAAATTTCTTAACATGTTGTAAGCTTAACATTGGTTTTGCAACCTGATGCCCGGCATATGATACTGGGAACAGTGGTTAAATTTAGAAAATTGTATTTTAAGCAAGTTCTTTTATATCTCTGCTTATCAATAATTGGAAAAGTGGTTCACACATATCGACAGCTTATATCTAAAAAGACGAGGTTTAGTTATTGCCTTTTTTATATTATAATCCTAGAGCAATAAGACAGGAAATTGGGGATAAAATCCAAAAATGCATTTATTCGAAAAAACTTCTATTGCATTTTCTGGCTTAATTAGAGGTTCTAAAGCCAAAATAGCAAAAAATGGGGACCACCGCTATAAATTTTGAAAAATTCATTTTTATATAAATTTTTTCTTAAACTCCATCTACATTTCCAAAAAACATTTTTATATGTTTAAAAAAAAAAATTATTGCATTTTCTGGCTCAACTTAAAATAGCAAACTTTGGAGATCAACACTTAAGATTTCCAAGAAATTAATATTTATACAAAATTTTTCTAAATAACTTTAATTGCATTTTTGTCCCACAGCAAAGTTCGCCAAAAATTGCGGATCATCGCTATAAATTTATAAAAATTCTGTTTTTATGATTTTTTTTCCAAAAAACAATAGTAGGTAAAATTGGGGATCATCGCTATACATTTTTAAAAACCCACTTTAAATAATTTTTTGTAAAATACTTTAGTTGAATTTTTTGGCATACAGAAAAATAGCAATATTTGGGAATCATCGCTATAATTTTACAAAAATCTATTTTTTGAAGAATTTTTTTGAAAGAAATTTTTTAACTCTCCACAAATTTGACCATTTTTCCAATAATTGACTACGCCTCCTAAGCCCAGTTTTTGAAAAATTGAAAAAACCAAAAACGCAATTTTCTAAGTTCCATATAGGGCTATCCATACAACCTATTCAGAAGTTTACGGTACACATGTTTTTTTTTCGCTGGACTTTTGGTGTGGAATGCCTCATATATGATTTTTTTTAAAGGTCCTAGATAAAATTAATGATCATCGCTATTAATTTCAAAAATCCTTTTTAATATGATTTTTTTTCTGGCTTTTTCAAAATAGCAAAAATTGGAGATCATAGTAATAAATTTTTAAAAGTCCATTTTATATAAATTTTTTCTTAAAAATAGAGCAAAAATATCTTAAATTTGGGAACTTCACTATAAATTTCCAAAAATCCATTTTTGTAAAACATTTCCAACAATCCATTTTAATGATTTTTTCTTAAAAAAGTCTTTAACAGCATTTTTTTGTCCTAGGCCTCTGTTCTGTCTTTCACAACTTTTCAATTTACATTTTCAAATTTTTCCGAATTACATGATCACTATAAATTTTTAAAAATTTGTTTTTATGATTTTTTTAAACGTTAAAAGCATTTTCTGGTCGTAGAGCAATAATACAAAAAATTTTGAATGATCGCTATAAATTTTTAAAAATCCGTAAACAAAAATAATAAAAATTGAGTATTATCGCTGAGGTTTTTTACAATAACCTTAATTGCATTTTCTGGCTTAACTAGAGCTCGTAGAGCAGAAATAGCTAAAATTGGGGATCATCGCTTTAAATTTCCAAAAATCCTTTTATATATAATTTTTTTTCTTAAAAACCTTTAATGGAATTTCTAGGTTAAATTAAAGCCTTAGAGAAAAATAGCGAAGATTGGGGATCATATAAATTTCCAAAAATTCGTTTTTATATGAATTGTTTCTAATAAAATTTTAATATCTTTTTGTGGCTTAATTAGGGGTAATATACCAAAAATTGGGGATCATCGTTAAAAATTTTCAAAAGTCCATTTATGATTTTGTTCTAAAAAAACTTTAATTGAAGTCTAACTAACGGTCGTAGAGCTAAAATACCAAAAATTAAGGATCATCGCTAAAAAATTTCTAAAATCCATTTTTATATGATTTCTTAAAAATAAACTTTAATTATATTTTCTGTATTGAAAAGACCCCCTAGAGCTTAATTTTTTTATTTTATTAATAATTAATTTATTTTTATGTAAACGTTTTCTAAAAGACTTTATTTTTTGGCTTTACTAGGGCAAAAATAGCTAAAATTCGGGATCATCGTAAAATTTTTTAAAAATATTTTTTTCCAAAAAAATCTTTTAATTGCATTTTCTAGCTTCTAAAAAAATTTTCAAAAATCCGTTTTTATATGGTTTTTTTCTTGAAAAAATTTTGACCCGTACTAAAAAAAAATAAAAAGTCTATTTTAACAGAAGTTTTATTTTAAATTTTCCATACATTTTTTGAAAGTCGATTTTAAATTCAAAAACAATGGCCCTTACCACAAGAAAACAAAAAGTCTTTTTTAACAGAAGTTTTATTTTAAATTTCAAATTTTCAATACATTTTTTAAAAGTCGATTTTAAAAACAAAAACAATAATCAGCTAAAGGTGCTAGAGCATAAATAGCAAAAATTGGGGATCATCGTTTATATTGGAAATTTGTTTTTAATTTTTACTGATTTAGGATTTTAGATTTTAGCTGACGATTAATGCTGGGATTCATTCTACTGTAAAAGTCCACAGGGGTTTATAATCGTAGATACGTGTTACAATACTAGGAGTATATAGATGAGAGTTTGTTGGCTTTTTGTGTACTTCAATGGCTATGGAAAGGCTTAATTTTCCATTACGTAGTGGATAGTTGGTCAAATTGATGAAAACAGTATGCAATTTGTGCTTTTACATTTTTGTAATATTGCAGCAGTTCAAAAAGCAGATAAAAAAATCTGCTTTCAATTGACCCCTTTAAAAATTGGGATTTGCAAAAAAATTTGTTTCTATTTAAATTGAAGATTTAGTTGGTGTTGTAATGAAATTAAGACTTATTTTACCATGATTTTACAAAATAAGAAATTTAAAAATAGAAAAAATATTTTTAAAAATTTTTAGAATTTTATTTTAATTTAGATTTTCAAATCTAATTAAAAACCACATTTACAATTGTTTTCTAAAACTGAAAAATAACAAAAATTCTAAAAATCTAGATTTTGAGATCTCTCCTAACATGTATGCCAAATGTGTTCCAATAAAAATATAAAATATACAAAATAGAAAATTGTCAAAAAAATACGCTTTAGATTGTCAAGGAAACAAAGTTAGAATTTAGTTCAAAAAATTTCTCAATCCTCCCTTAACTAAGCATCACCACAACCCCCATTATAACCACCTCGACTAGTATTTCCACTAGTACGCGTTGTAATTTCACCATGTTTATGTAAATATTTTTTATCACATCTTGGTGTCATATCATCTGAGCTTCCATCATAATCATCGTCTTCATCATCATCTTCATAAAAAATATTTTTATTTATTTGTATCATGTCCTCATTATATTTATCATGATTTTGTACTCCCCCAGTACCAGGCTGATTACATTTTAAATCATTTGCTTGCATTTTATTACAAAATTTTTTTATGTCCTCTAAAATTTCTTAGTTGTTATTGTTTGGCTGCAGGTCGTCGTAAATAAAATAAAAAACTGGTGATTTTTATTTTAAATATTTTTATTTATCCCGATATTTCGGTTAGCATCGCTAACCATCTTCAAGGGTCTGGATACATAAATACATAAAACAATAATTATTAATATTACACAAAAAACAAAACATAAACAAAAAGATAATTACGTGTAAAAAATAATAAAACAAAACTTCACAAAAAACACTTGTGTCCCTTCTTATAAGATTTCTTCTACTAAAAACTAATTTGTCGATCGTCTGTTTTTGTTTATTATTTGTCTATATATGTGTGCACAATTCTCTGTGTCTTGTCGGTAATTAAGACGAAGTTCTGGTTTAAGGCTGAGTTAGGCACCCGTAACCGTAAACTAGCGTAGTGTAGAGAGTTTTTCGTTATATGAGAACAAATGAGAGCAGTTATTCTTCTTTGCAGACGTCTACGTGATTTTCTATTTGATTTTGATCGCTACGCTACGCTAGTTTACGGTTACGGGTGCCTAACTCAGCCTTTAACATTAATAATATGTAGCATCTCTAGTGTGTATCTCCTTGAGTAATTTCTCTCCTCTTGTAATATTTGTGCTCCTTCAAAGTGTGGTTTGTGGTTTGTTAGCGTACAATGGGCTGCTAGTGCAGTTTTTTGTTCAATAGGTTTGTCAATAGCTTTTTGGTCAGATTTATGAGAGGATATTCTAGTCTTAAGTTTTGTTTTTGTCGTCCCAACGTATACTTTGTTGCATACATTGGGCCCGTCACCACCGCACGGAATTTTGTACACCACATTTGACTTTTCCTCCTTTTTAATTTTTGATTTAGTTTTACTAAACAACTGATTCACAGTGTTGTCCGTTCTAAATGCTAGTTCAAATTTTTCTTCGTCATAAATATCTGAGTTTTTCCATCTTTCAGAAAGTCCAGGAATATACGATATGCTTTTGTATCACCAGTTTTTTATTTTATTTACGACGACCTGCAGCCAAACAATAACAACTAAGAAATTAGCCATCAAAAAGGTCAACTATAAAAACATACATGTCCTCTAAAATTTCACGCATACTAGTTTCAGAAGATTTTTTTGATACTTCACCTGATGAAACTTTTAGTGGTTCTTTGTTTTCTGGTGCGGGCATATTATAGATATTGCTACGACAAGAGCAGGGTTCTGGTGGAGTGGACTTACTTTCGATGTCTTCATTTGTATTTTGTTGTGGTGTTATATTTATTTTCATCTTTGGTAAACTTTTACGTTTTTCAGGTTTTAGGGAAGTTTTGGGTACGGAGGCCTTTGGAGGAGTCGCTGTAGCAATCATGGTTTGATGTTGGTAAAACATTTTATCATATTCGGATTTCATGCAGAGATAACGAAAATTACGAGAATTTTCTTCACCATAGTGGACGATTTCTAAATCGAAAGAAAAAAACAAACAAACATTTATTTTAAACATCCACAACTAAAAAATTTCTTAATATCGATAAATCGATAACTAAAGAATTTTCTATAAAAAATTTTTTATCTACATTTTTTCTGTAATCGATATATCGATAACTATAAAATGTTTTACAGAAATTTTGTAGTGTTATCGATGATGTGTTATCGATAACTATTTTCTATTAAAAATTTTTTTTATTGAAAATTTTTTTTTTATAGAAAACTTTTCTATAGAAAATTTTTTATGTTATCGATAACTATAAAATTTGAATAGAATTTTTTTGTGCTATTGATATATCGATAACTACAGAATTTTACATATAAATTTTTGTATTATTGATGTATCGATAACTATAAAATTCTATATAGAAACTTTTTGTGTTACCGATATATCGATTACTACAGAATTTTATATAGAACATTTGTTTGTGTTATCGATAACTAGAATTTGCTATAGATTTTTTATGCGTTATCGAAATATCGATAACTATAGAGTTTTCTACAAACAAAAAATTGTTTTATCTATATAATATTTTTTTTGTTATCGATATATCAATAACAATAGACCATTTTTTGTGTTGTCGATAACTATAGAATTTGCTATAGAAAATTTTTTGTGTTATCGATGTATCGATAACTATAGAATTTTCTATAGAAAAATTTTCGTGTTATCGATACATCGATAACTATAGAATTCTTTATAGAAAATTTTTTGTGTTATCGATATATCGATAACTATAGAATTTACTATAGAACATTTTTTGTGTTATCGATATATCGATAGCTATAGAATTTTCTATAGAAAATTTTTTGTGTTATCGATATATCGATAACGTTAGAATTTTCTATAGAAAATTTTTTGTGTTGTCGATATATCGAGAACTTCGATATATCGTTATCTTCAATTTATCGACAACTTTTTATTGAAAATTCTTGGGTTTTCAACAACTTTAAACCCAACGTTTTCTTGTGTTATCAATATATCAATATATTCAATAGAAAATTATAGAATTTTCTATTGAATTTTTTTTTGTGTTATTGGTATATTGACAACTATTGAATTTTCTATAGAAAACTTTTCTATAGAAATTTTTTTTGTTATCGATAACTATAGAATTGAATAGAAAATTTTTTGTGCTATTGATATATCGATAACTACAGAATTTTATATATAAATTTTTGTATTATTGATGTATCGATAACTATAAAATTTTATATAGAAAACTTTTTGTGTTACTACAGAATTTTATATAGAACATTTTTTTGTGTTATCGATAACTAGAATTTGATATAGATTTTTTTGCGTTATCGATATATCGATAACTATAGAGTTTTCTACAAAAAAAAATGTTTATCTATAGAAATTTCTACAGAAAATTTTTTGTGTTATCGATATATCGATAACTATAAAAAATATTTTGTGTTATTGATATATCAATAACTATAGAACATTTTTTGTGCTGTCGATAGCTATAGAAATTTCTATAGATAATTTTTCGTGTTATCGATATATCGATACCTATAGAATGTTCTGTAGGAAATTTTTTGTGTTATCGATAGCTAGAATTTTCTGAGAAATTTTCTGTAGAATATTTTTTGTGTTATCGATAACTATAGAATTTTCTATAGAAAATTTTTTGTGTTACCGATATATCGATAACTATAGAATTTTCTGTAGGAAATTTTTTGTGTTATCGATATATCGATGACCATAGAATTTGCTATATATCAATAACTGTAGAATTTTCTATAGAAAATTGGTTGTGTTGTCAATATTTCGATAACTATAGAATTTTCTATAGAAAATTTTTTGTTATCTATAGAATATTTTTTGTGTTATCGATATATTGATAACTATAGAATTTTCTATAGAAAATTTTTTCTGTTATCGATATATCGATGACCATAGAATTTGCTATAGAAAATTTTTTGTGTTATCGATATATCGATAACTATAGAATTTTCTATAGAAAATTTTTTGTGTTATCGATATATCGATAACTATAGAATTTTCTATAGAAAATTTTTTGTGTTGTCGATATATCGATAACTATAAAATTTTCTATAGAAAATTTTTTGTGTTATCGATTTATCGATAACTATAGAATTTTCTATAGAACATTTTTTTTGTTATCGATAACTACAGAATTTTCTATAGAAAATTTTTTGTGTTATCGATATATCGGTAACTATAGAATTTCCTAGAAAAAATTGTTGGTGTTATCGGTAACTATAGAATTTTCCTTAGAACATTTTTGGTGTTATCGATTTCTACAGAGAATTTTTTGTGTTATCGATTTGATAACAGAATTTTTTATTGAAAATTTGGTGTGTTTTCTGTATATTGATAACAATAGAACATTCCATAAAAAATTGTTGGTGTTATCGATAACTCAAAAATTTTCTACAGAAAATTTTTTGTGTTATCGATAACTATAGATTTTTCTATAGAATATTTTTTGTGGTATCGATATATCGATGACTATAGAATTTTCTGGAGAAAATGTTTAGTGTTATCGATAACTATAGAATTTAATATAGAAAACTTTTTGTGTTATCGATATATCGATTACTACAGAAATTTATAAAGCACATTTTTTTGTGTTATCGAAAACAAAAAAAATTTGTTTTATCTATAGAATTTTCTACAGAAAATTTTTTGTGTTTTCGATATTTCGATAACTATAAAAAATATTTTGTGTTATCGATATATCAATAACTATAGTAAATTTTTTGTGCTGTCGATAACTATAGAAATTGCTATAGAAAATTTGTTGTGTTTTCGATATATCGACAACTATAGAATTTTCTCTAGAAAATTTTTTGTGTTATCGATAACGTTAGAATTTTCTATAGATATTTTTTTTGTGTTATCGATATATCGATAACTATAGAATTTTCTATAAAACATTTTTTGAGTTATCGATAACTATAAAATTTTCTATAGAAAATTTTTTGTGTTATCGATATATCGATAACTATAGAATTTCCTATAAAAAATTGTTGGTGTTATCGGTAACTATCGAATTTTCTATAGAACATTTTTTGTGTTATCGATTTCTATAGAGAATTTTCGTGTTATCGATTTGATAACAGAATTTTTATTGAAAATTTGGTGTGTTTTCTGTATATTGATAATAGAACATTCCATAAAAAATTTTTGGTGTTATCGATAACTCAAAAATTTTCTACAGAAATTTTTTTGTGTTTTCGATAACTATAGATTTTTCTATAGAATATTTTTTGTGGTATCGATGACTATAGAGTTTTCTGGAGAAAATTTTCATTGTTATCGATAACTAAAGAATTTAATATAGAAAACTTTTTGTGTTATCGATATATCGATTACTACAGAAATTTATATATACCATTTTTTGTGTTATCGATAACAAAAAAAAAAATTGTTTTATCTATAGAATTTTCTACCGAAAATTTTTTGTGTTATCGATATATCGATAACTATAAAAAATATTTTGTGTTATCGATATATCAACAACTATAGTAAATTTTTTATGCTGTTGATAACTATAGAAATTGCTATAGAAAATTTTTTGTGTTATCGATATATCGACAACTATATAATTTTCTATAAAAAATTTTTTGTGTTATCGATATATCAATAACTGTAGAATTTTCTATAGAAAATTTGTTGTGTTATCGATATATCGATATCTATAGAATTTTCTATAGAAATTTTTTTTGGGTTATCGATATATCGATAGCTATATAATTTTCTATAGAAAATTTTTTGTGTTATCGTTAACTATAGAATTTTCTATAGAAAATTTTTTGTGTTATCGATATATCGATAACTATAGAATTTTCTATAGAAAATTTTTTGTGTTATCGATAACTATAGAATTTTCGATAGAAAATTTTTTGTGTTATCGATATATCGATAACTATAGAATTTTCTATAGAAAATTTTTTGTGTTATCGATATATCGATAACTATAGAATTTTCTATAGAAAATTTTTTGTGTTATCGATATATCGATAACTATAGAATTTTCTATAGAAAATGTTTTGTGTTATCGATATATCGATAACTATAGAATTTTCTATAGAAAATTTATTGTGTTATCGATGTATCGATAACTGTAGAATATTCTATAGAACATTTTTTGTGTTATCGATATATCGATAACTATTGAATTTTCTATAGAAAAGTTTTTGTGTTATCGATATATCGATAACTATAGAATTTTCAATAGAACATTTTTTGTGTTATCGATAACTATAGGATTTCCTATAAAAAATTTTTGGTCTTATCGACAACTATAATTATTTTTTTTTTATCTATTTTTATAGAGAATTTTTCGTGTTATCGATATCAACAGAATTTTCTTTTGAAATTTTTGCTATAAAACATTTTTTGTCGATAACTGTAGAATTTACCATCGATTACTATAGAATTTTCTAAAGAACATTTTTTGTGTTAACTATATCTATAGAGAATTTTATGTGTTATCGGCATATCAATAACAACAGAATTTTCTATACATTTTTTTTTTGTTTTCTGTAAAATTTTCAAGCAAAGATATTTTGTGATATCGATAACTAAAGAATTTTGTATGGAAAAATCCATACATGTTTTCGATATATCGATAATTATAGAAATTTCTATAGATTTTTTTTTTTGTGTTATCGATGTATCCATAACTATAGAATTTTCGATAGAAAATTTGTTGTGCTATAGAGATATCGATAACTATAGAATTTTCTGTAGAAAATTTGTTGTACTATAGATATATCGATAACTAGAATTTTTTATAGAAATTTTTTGGTGATATCGATGAAATAATAACAATAGATGAAATCATAACAATAGATCTTCTAGAACATTTTTTTTTGTGTTATTAATAAATCGATAAATATAGATTTTTCTTGATAACATTTTTTGTGTTATCGATTTATCGGTAACTATACAACTTTTTATAGAAAATCTTTTCTGTTATTGATATCGATAACTACAGAATTTTCTACAGAAAAAAATTTGCGTTATCGATATATCGAAAACTGTTTGTTATAGATATATCGATAACTATAAAATGACCAACAATTTTTTTTGGTTTATCGTTAAATCGATAACTAGAAAATTTTCTCTAGAAAATTTTTTGTCTATCGATATATCGAGAAAGTTTTTGGTGTTATCGATAATTATAGAATATTTTTTGTGTTATCTAAAATATAAATTTCTATAGAACATTTTTTGCGTTATCGATATATCAATAGTTAAAGAATTTTCTGTCGAAAATATATTTTGTTATCAGTATATCGATAACTATAAATTTTCTTTAAAAAATTGTTGCTGTTATCGATAACTAAATAATTTTATATAGAAAATGTTTTTGTTATCGAAGTATAATATAATAATGATAACTGTAGAATTTTCTATAGAATCGACAACTATAGAATTTTCTGTAGAAAGATTGTTATATCGATTTTTCGATAACTTTAGAAAGTATTTCAAAAACTTACTGTTATTTAGCTCCGTGTGTATTTGACTTAAAAGTTTATTAGTATTTTTTAGTTCCGCTGAATAGCTATCTACTTTCAAGGATAGTTCGCGAAAATTGCGATTTAGTAACTCTGATATTGATTTCTAAAAAGTACCAAAACCATTATTTTACTTGAATTAAAACAAAATGTCTTTCGAAAACTTACCCCTATGGCACTATCTACAGTTTGGCGTATTATTTCAAAAAACTCCTCGCCATCATCATCTTGATTGGCATTATGTGGATGACTATTGTAATTGTCATGAGAATGATGATGACGTGAATTATGTTGATCACAATCACCAGCAGCCTGATGTTTATCTTTGTGTCTAGGATCATTGTAGTTACCATGAGATCCAAAATCATACATATTGTCTGGTGCATTAGAGGTTGAGTGCAAACATTTTGCATTACCTTTACCTGAAACTGTTCCCCGTGTAGCATCCACTCTTGATGTATTTAACTTTGAATTTAGCTCCTTTTTAAAATCATCTGTATTTTGGAATTCCTTTTCATTTCCATAAAACTTTTCAGCTGTTTTCATTGAGGGTCGAGAACTTTTACGTCTTGATGTTTCCCTATCCACATTAAGAGTTGTTCCCCTTACGGAAGATGTTGCTCCGGTTCGATTAGAAGCAGTATTTGTGGTAATGATGTAGCCATAATCACGTTCAGTTGCTCTTCCAGTCTTTATGCCATTATTGGTGGCCGGAGTTGTCACTTGAGATTTTGTTGTATCAAATTTACTGCCGTATAATTCCTCAATTGTTTTACGCTGTCTTTGCCGAACCATTTTAAATTATTTTTGTTGTAAAAAAATTGTACAAAAAGTTGTTTTAGATATATTTTTCTGCCAATGTTTGTTGCCCTAAATAAAAAATATTTTTGACTGTTTCTGAAGTTATTTTTCTTTAAATGAAAATTAACATAAATTTGTTGACTTCTTTTAAAATATTTGAGTAAATTTAAAAAGGTAAATGAGGATGTGTTGCCGTTTGAACTAAAATAAAGTATTTTCTTTTTACAGTCATGGAAATAAATTATAATTTTTCTATTGTTATCAATATATTGACAATACACAAATTTTAATAAAAAATGTATAGCTATCGATATATCGATAACACAAAAAATATTCAAAATTGTTTAGTTATCAAAAACATTAAATAAAAAATTCTGTAGTTATCGATAAAACACAAAAAAAATCTCTATCAATAAATCGATAACACAAAAAATTCTCTATCGATAACACAAAACATCTTCTGTTAAATATTCTATAGTTAACGATATATCGATAACACAAAACATTTTCTATAGAAAAGTCTATAGTTGTCGATATATCGTTAGCAAAAAAATCTGTAAAAAATTTACTTGTTATCGATACAAAATAACACAAAATAAGTGATTGATAACAAAAAACATGAAAAATATCCTGCAAAAAATTTTCTTTAGAAAATTTTAAAGTTATCAATAGCACAAAAAATAAAGAAAAGTATAGAATATACTTTTCGATAACACAAAAACTTTTCTATAGAAAATTTTTAAATTATCAATGTATCGATAGCATAAAAATTCGACAGTAATCGATATAAAGATAACACAAACATTTTCAATTTTAATTCTATAATTGTTGATATATTGATAACAAAAAAAAATTCTGTAGAAAAATCTATAAATATCGATAACACACATAAAAGTTTCTTGAGAAAATTCTATAGTTTTCGATAACACAAAAATTTGCTTAAAGGAAAGTTAATAGTTATCGATAACACAAGTAATGTTCTAAATAAAATGCTATAGTTACTGATGTACCCAGTTGGCAACGTCCTAGAGCCATCCTCAGTGACGGCGCGGTGACATGTCACTGACATCCACAAGACATCTCTATGTACTGAGTTGAGGACAGTTTCATATAAATTTTCAAAATGTCCTCACTCAAAGTCAGCAGAAGTCAGGGCATGCTGACTTTCTGGGGACATGTCACCTAAAACTTCTGGGGGAAATGTCTGATATGGGTCATAGAAAAATACAAAAAAATTTCGTATTTTGTTTTATCTTTTATCCATTTTCCTTTATAAATTATCTTTCTCATATTAAGAAAAAACTTTTCGCTTTTTTTAGTCCCAACTGGATTTGAACCTGAAATCTCCAGGTTATTAGTCCCACACCTTACTACTTGTTCCAAACTTTTTTTTTTAGAATTTTTTGTCTATTTATTACTTTTATACTACTTGTAAGATTTTTATTTTATTTTAAATAAATCGATAAATATTGCCATCTTTTACTTGGAAATTCAAGAGATTCCTAGATTTAAAACTCTAATTTAATAAAATGCTATTCTGAAGACATTTTCCTAATGACGTTTTAGAGGAATTGTCTTAAAACAGACATTCAGTGGTAACAATGTTAAGACATGTCATAAAGGACTACCTATAATTTGTTAGAACCTGAAGAGATTTGCTAATGGAATCACCATGTAAATTTCCAACAAGTTATCGATAACACAAAAAAAATTCTAAAGAAAATTCTATAGTTATCGATTATTGATAACACGAAAAATTTTAATATAAATTCTAAAGATATTTATAACACAAAAAAGTTTCTGTAAAACATTCTATAGTGATCGATATTTCGCTAACATTAAAAATGTTTTATAGAATATTCTATAGTTATCGATGTATTGATAACACAAACAAATTTCTGTAGAAAATTTTATAGTTATCGATAGCACAACAAAATTTTCTATAGAAAATTCTCAAGTTATCGATAACACAGAAAAATTGCTGAAGAAAATTCTATAGTTATCACAAAAAATTTATGTTCAAAATTCTTGACATCTCTATAGAAAATTCTATAGCAATCGGTATATCGATAATATAAAAAAAAAATTATATCAATAGGCATATCGGTAACATAAAAAAAATCTATAGAAAATTCTATAGTTATCGATATATCGATAACAACAAAAATTTTTTAGAAAATTATGTGGCTATCGATTTAACGATAACATAAAAACTTTCAGTTGAAAATTATATAGTTATCGATAACTAACATTTTTTATAGACAATTCTGTAGTTATCGATATTTCGATAACATAAAAAAACAGTCATCGATGTAGCACGAAAATTCTACAGTTATCTATATATCGATACCACAACAATTTCCAAAAACATTTTTAAGGAAAATTGTTATATAGTTAATTCTAAGGTAATCGGCATATCGATAAAATAAAAAAATTTCTATAGTTATAGGTAAATCGACAACAAAAAAAATTTCGATAGAAAATTCTATAGTTATCGATGACACAAAAACTGTTTTATAGAAAATTCTATATTTATCGATGCATCAAACAAACAATTTTATAGTAATCCATATATCGATAATACAAAAATTTACTATAGAAAATTCTGTAGTTATCGATATATCGATAACACAAAAATTAGCTTCAGAACTTTTTATAGTATTAATATTTCGATAACATAACAAATTTTTTATAGAAAAATCTATAGTTATCGGTATATTGATGCCACAAAAAGTTTTCTATGAAAAATTCAACAGTTATCGATAACACAAAACATTTTCTATAGAAAATTCTATTGCTATCGATATATCGATTACACAAAAAATTTCTATTCAAAATTTTATAGTTATCGATAACACAAAAAAATTCTATGGTTATCGATATATCGACGTCACAAAAAATTTTCTTTAGAAAACCCTATAGTAATCGATACATCGATAACAAAAAAAATTTCTGTAAAAAATTCTACAATTATCGATAACAAAAATCGATATATTGATAACACAAAAAATTTTCTTTAGAACATTCTTTAGTTTTCGATAGCACATAAAATTTTCTATAAAGAATTCTATAACACAAAATCTTTTGTAACAAATTCTAGAGTTATCACAAGAAGTGTTCTGTAGAAAATTTTTTAGTTATCGATATATCGATAATCCCTATTAATATTATAAATCTGATTGTTGGTTTGTCTGTCTGTCTGTCTGTCTTTCTGTCTGTCTGTCTGTCTGTCTGTTCCGCAATAAGTACTGAACGGCTTAACCGATTTTCATGAAATTTTCACCACAGATAGTACTAACCGAGGCGATAACTATAGGCCATAATCGAACGCGAGCGGACAAAGGGGCGTAAAATGCCACGCCCCTTTGTACCATGCTAAAGCTATATCTGCCTGTCAGACAATAACGGAAAAACGACTGAACCGATTGGACAAAGGGGCGTAAAATGCCACGCCCCTTTCTACCATGCTAAGGCTATATCTGCCTAGCAGACAATAACGGATGTCGATGTGAATTCACCACACAATACATGTTTACAAGTCGTACTTTGACAACAAATACATGCATACAAGTTGTACTTTGACAACTTAGTTTTTGACACCTTCGCCTCTATGTATACTGTATGTGTCAACTGCCACGCCTTTTGCAATGTACTGAAAGTTTATTCTGCCTTCCATAATCACGTTTAAACGGTTATTATAATTTTTATGACAGTTAGTTAGTACTTATTGAGGCGGAAACTAAAGACACGTCCAGACAGAGGCGTGAATTGCCACGTCCCCTTGCAATACATTTAAATTTATTTCGGCCCGATTCGTACACACGCGTTGACGGGGAAACCAATTTTAATTAAATTTTCACCACAGATGGTATTTACCGTGGCGATCGGGAAACGGGGCTTAAAATGCTGCACCCCTTTGTATTAAATTAAAAAATATTTTTTCCTGTTAAACGATATGCCATATTAGCCCGCGATTAGGCAAATGGGAGTAAAATGCCACGTCAATTTGTTATATACAGAACGCTATTCCAACTCCTATAAACACTACTGTTAGAACTAACTGAATGCGAATTATTTGCTATATCAGAACCTGAAAACAGTTGAGCCGATTTCAATGAAATTTCCAACACAAATTGTGATATAGCTAATATTAAACAGCGATTGATAAAAAGGCATATAATGGCACGCATCTTTGTACTTTAGTGAGTGTTATGTCTGCTGAGAAAATTTAGTTGCAATTTTCTTTACGTGCTAACCAATAGGGGAACTATATATAGGTCACATGAGACCAAAATTGAATTAAATGCATTAAATGCCACACCCACTTCAACTACAGTGAAAGTTTTGCCTTTATTGATGTTTTCACTACATAAAGTTCTAACCGCGGCACAGTGCCATATTTGGCCAATCTAGGACGACAAAAATCCAATTTTAATTATATTGACTTGAAATTCGGTATAAATGTTAGTTTTGACTTCGAAAATAACATTATAAAAAATGTGGGAGGCCGGTTACGGGCCACGCCCACTATTTTTAAAATTTGTAATTTTGGTTAAAATTTCTTTGAATTTGGTATATATACTCTCAATGACTGTAGAAATAATATCACAAAAAAAGGGGGCGGTCGGACAATTGCCACGCCCACTTTTTTAAAATATGTTTAAAAAATATGTAAAAACAAGGTTTACATATCGCCCCACTGTAGGCGGCGTCGCAGACGGTCGCAAAAGTTAGCCGTTGAAATAAGTACTATGGATATTGGTCAATATATCTGAAAAAGTCCGGCGACCAATACGGACCAAACACAAAAGTTATATTCCATCAAAAAAAATAAATATATAATTTTCTTTTCAAAAATATGTATTTTGTTAAAAATTTAATAAAAAATAGAAAAATTTGTTTTAAAAAAAAGAAAAGATATCACTTAAAGCACTTAAATATCCTTTAAAATTACCACAAAAGAGTGGATAAATATCTCTTTTTGTTCAAAAGTTACAACACTTTAAACTCGACTTAATTTATGCGAAATAATGTACACAAGTTACAGGATTTTACAAGATGCAACTTTATGCACCCACCTGTTAGTAACGAACAGAATTATCGATCTTATATGATTATTTCCGTGCTATTAGGAATGTTCTATAATACATACAAACATATCATGAAAATCGGGGAACTTTTTTTTTTGATTTTTGTCGTGCTAGATTGGAAAAATGTGGCACTGTGCGCGGAGGGAACTATAGGTCCCTTTTAAAAGCCATTAATGAAATACATTAATATTAGGTTTGTTCCCATGACGGAGGAACACTTACACACCATGTTCCCGACGCTAAGCAAAATCGAAAAAAAATCGACCAAACCTCATGAATAGGTTTATATTCACCAGTGAAAAGTCACGAAGAAGTAAATAAATTGACTAATAAAAAACTCATTCATTACATAATATTTTTTTAAACCCGGGCAACGCCGGGTGCAAAACAGCTAGTACAAAATATATTCTATAGAAAATTCTGCAGTAATCGGTATATCGATAACATAAAAAAATATTCTAAAATTCTATAATTATGGATCTATCGATAACAAGAAAAACCCAAAAGACTCTAAATACCTCTGTTGTGATATAAAATCTGTTTCTTACAAGGAGAGTCTCCCTGGTGTCACCCTTCGATCTTGCAATTTGAAGATGTTGTTCAGAACGAAAATTAATTCGACACGTATTTTTTTTAACGGTCCAAACTCATTGTTAGGAGGGGTCGATTTGTATGGGGAATAGGGATTGCAATTGCCCGCACTTTTTCATTTCCCGGGAAATCCGGAAAAACTTTTGAACTTCCCGGGATTCCCGGGATCACGCACTAAAAAACATTAAGCGTCCAACCTGAATCAAATTACGTCGCGTAAGGCGTAACGCCCAATAATTTTTCGTTTCTAATATTTAAATGTGAGTAACCTAAATCAAACGGACGTAAAAATTTCAAATTTGATGTGTTTGTTTTTGTTTTTTTTTTACGTCTTGCCATTGGCGTAGGAAGCCAATATTTCTGGGGGGGGCTAAAGCCCCCCCAACATTTTTTTTAATTTTTTGGTATTTTTTTTTTAATAGAAAAACCCAGATCTATTCCTGAAGCGTTCCCTTTAACATGCGTCTAATTGTCCTAGAAACGAATGCCCCCCGAAAGCGGTTAAAAATTCATATTTTTTTTTTTTCTTTTAAATTTTGATTCTGTAGATTTTTCGGAAATTTAGAACTCCTAGATATGTTTTGAGAACGAAAGATTTTTAATGTTTTTCCTATAGTAAACTCATTAGATTACTATGATTTTTTTCAAGAAAAAGTTCTGATGATTGCAAAAGTTGATGATTATTAGTCGAAATTCTCAGATTCTTTCTTTCAATAACTTTTGTCTATACAAAACCCCTTAGAATTTAGAAACTTTTTTAATTCAAAGAAGTTAAAATGTTTCCCTGAAGGTAAAACCCTAAGATTCGGTAAAGTTTTTATTACTGACAAAAACATCAGATTCATATAAAAACTTTTTTCAATAATTCATACTATTTTTCAATGGGAAAAACTATTAGATCTTATATAGTAATCATTACGAGTTCTTAAGAGTCATTGAATAATCATAACGAGTCCTAAAGACTCATTACATATTATTAATATTTAGTGTTGCAAAAATTAATGAAATCATAAATTATTAAAAAAAAATCTTGAATGATTAAAATTCTGGGGGGGGCTAAAATTATTCTGGGGGGGGCTAAGCCCCCCCCAGACAGGGCTATCTACGCCTATGCGTCTTGCGCTACGCATTTGATTCTGGTTCGACCCTAATATTTTTTTTTAGTTTTTAACAATTTTTTATAATATTTTTTTTTTGAAAAATTTGTACGTCTAACAATGCTTGATACATTTAAAAGCAAATAAAATAAGAATTCAGTCTTATAAAACAAAAAATAACAATTTAAGCTAAAAACTCTATTTAAAAAAAAATAATTAAACAATGTCCTGTTATATTTTTTTTAAGAAATTTTTGTTTAATAGAATGTGCTGTTTTTGTCATAGATATTTCACTAACAAGGGAAGTATCTCAACCCTTATGAACCGATTTGCCTGAAACTTAAAATATATATAAAAGAGACAATTCTAAGGTTGGGGTGTCTCGGCTTATCGGCCATATCGTGGATTTAGGGGTTCAAAACATGGGTCAAAAAATGGCGAAAAAATCGTTTTTTGGATTTTTCAGCCATTTCTTTTTAAGAAATTGTATGATGTTTTCATATGAGAAGAAAGGTTTTTTTAATGCCTATCCAATGGTGGCATAAAAATTCGGCTTCTTTAAATATTTTTTTCAGGAAAATGTGTAAATTTTGGGGGGTATCTATGTGAAGACATAGACCTACGATATCCATATGAATAAGAAATAATCTTTATTAAATTTTGCCCTAGACGATATTCCTGTTAGTTCGAAAGTTATCAAAATTTTTCCGATGGTCCACATGATTTCATAAGGGGACAACGAAATTTTTAAACACCGATATGGCCGATAAGCCGAGACACCCCAACCTTAAAATCGTCTCTTTAATATATATTTTAAGTTTCAGGCAAATCGGTTCATAAGGGTTGAGAGACTTCCCTTGTAAGAGCAAAATATTTGTTTTTGCATATTATTGCAGATTTTTTATATTTTGTCATAATTAAGAGAACTGAAAAAATTATACATAAAAATTACATAAATAAGAAAACTGAATAAATTACAAGAATTTAAATTAAAAACATTGAAAATATGTAAAAGTTACAAAAAATGCATAGTATTTATGAACCAGTTCATAAGAGTTTATAAACTTCATAATATTTATGAACTTTTTCATAATATTTATTATGTGGAATTGAAGAAAAATTATGAAATGTTCATACATTTTTAGGAATTTGTTCATAAATGCTACGAATGTGGTTCATTGGCAATTTGTTTTTTCTGTGTACAATAAAAAATATTTTTTTGATTATAAAAACAATTTTTTGAGTTAAAAATAAAAAATAAAGTTCATATGTTTTCCTTTTAGTAAAACATTTTATAATGAAAAACGATTTTTAAATACTTTTTACGTTTTTAGTATATATTTTTGAATTTTTAGCGCATATTTTTGATTTTTAAGTGCATATTTTAAGCATATATTTTCGATTTCGTAGTGAGTGAAAATCGTAGCCCTTATTTTTAAAAATTTATTGACCTAATAATAGCAGTTAACTTGGTATGTACATTTTTTTAAAATTCCCGGGAATCCCGCACAAATTTCCCGGGAATGCGGGAAGTGAAAATTGAGGAATTTCCCGGCAATCCCGGGACGGGAAATCCCGGGATACATTCTCTAATGGTGAAGTAGACCTTTATCAGATTTTAACAATTTACGCCAATTTATTTAAAATTATTATAGGCATATTTGCCTATCTCGTAATGCTAACAACGTGCAAAAAGAGTAAATATTTTTCAACTTATTAACAAAAATTTTGGTATATTACTCAATATGACGAAAAGTTGTCCATACTTGGACACGTTCTTTGAACACAAAGATAGGGGTTTCAAAGGCCTTTCATTTGGTATGTAACATGATTAGGTTTCTTTTCATAATTTAGGAAATAAACGCAAAAAACTGAAATATGACCGTTTCATCCCCCCTCCATTTTCACCCCCTAAATATGAATTTGGGTCGCTAAACAAAAATACGTGTCCCTTTATTTTTCTTGATCTACAAAATAAAACCATAAAGATTGGCAGGTGACACCAGGGAGACTTCCCTTGTTAGTAAGTGTCTATACTCTTTGCAGCTTTTAAAATATAAATGCTGTTCAAAGTACTTAAGAGTACATAACTACTGGTTTCACGCACATACCAATTGAGTCATAAATCATTTTAAAAGTGCATTTCATGTGTCAATTTTTATAGATAATAACAATGCCTAAATGGACTATTATTGCACTCAAAAAAATAAAACTGTAAAGTTAACTAATTTTTTTTGTTAACTCGAGTTTACTGGCTTTTTAGCAAATTTTTAGTTAAAATCAGCGTTTTAACTACTTTTTTTAGTTAAGTTCAATTTACGAAAATACTAATTTTGAACAAATTTTGAATTAATTTTTTTTGTTGACTTCAAAACTGAGTTTACGAATTTTTACTAATTAATTTGCTGATTTTTCGTAACAAATTTGTTAAGTGGAATTTTTTGTAAAGCCTCCTATGCAAATCTCATAAGTTCTACTTAAGCTGATGAAAAAATAGAAAAAAAAAACTTTTAATTTTTTACAAAATATTTTCTAAATTTTAGTTTACAAGAAGTAACAAAAAGTTTAGCTGAATTCAACTAATTTTTTTGTTAATATATGTACATAAAAACGTTACGAAATTTCAGCTAAATTTTTAGTTAAAGTTACGGTTTTTTTTGCTACATTCATTCTACGAAAAGTTAACTAAATATTTTTAGTTAAATTAACTAAAAATTTAGTTGGCCCAAAATCAGGTGCTTTTTTAGTTAAATTTAACTAAATTTTTTGTTAACTTTACAGTTTTTTTTTTTGAGTGTGTTAAAAGGAAACTAAAAAAAAAATCTTTTTAAAATGATTAATCACGTGGTCAAAGATCACGTTGCCAAAAAAAAAATACTTCACATTGAAATTTTGTTACAGCAAAAAGAGAAAGAATTAAACAAATTTCTATAGAAAATTCTGTGTTTTTGGGACTATTTAATTTTCTATAGAAAAATTTTATCATTTAAATTTTGTGCTATAAAATTTTCTGTAGAAAATGTTGTGTTTTCGATAACTTCACAAGATTTTATTCACAAAATTTGTATTAGCGATGTATCGATAACTGTAGGATTTTACATAAATAATTGTATGTTATCGACAACTATAGTTTGACAATTGTTTGTTGAAAAAGTTCTGTTATTAATATATCGATAAGTGAAAATAATTTTCTATGTAATTTTTTGATATCGATATGGGCAAGGCCACGAAAAATGAAACCATATAGATTTTTTTTTCTGTCACAAAGCCCAAAATATTTTTTACATTTGTAACGAATCCCAGCCCTCGGGCCCCTCTTTAAGGGAATGTGGCTATCTCCTGGCCCCAGCCGTGCTCAGTCATGGGATGGGCCTTGTTCCCCTAAAGATGGTAAACGGGTCGTTAGCATAAATTAATTTATGTAACGAATCCCAGCCCTCGGGCCCCTCTTCAAGGGAATGTGGCTATCTCCTGGCCCCAGCCGTGCTCAGTCATGGGATGGGCCTTGTTCCCCTAAAGATGGTAAACGGGTCGTTAGCATAAAAGAAAAATAAATGAGATAGCTCTTAAGAAGCAGAAGAACAGACAAGTGAACGTGGCAGAAAACTAAGAGTAACAAAAAAAAGAATGAAAAGAAAAGCCGCAATGACTTGGATACGAATTTGTGATGAATAACTTCCGACTACAGATGTATTATAGCCGTATTACACATTTCAAATGTCAAATATGTATAGAATATGGCATCACTGTATGTCAGTCCAAAATTTGTGTCTGCTTTGACATTTTACATTCTTTTCATAAGTGGCACGTGCAAGGCGTAGTTGGAAAATATATCAATGTATAAATGGTGACGTTACTGACAAATTTTTAAAAAATATTTTTTTTGCATTAACTTATTAGAAAAGAGGTTGGATGAGCTGATTTTTTTTTAATATTTTTGAAGTACTTTCATAATCAATGCTTAAATAAAGCATTATTTGCATTTAGCAGGGTATTTTTGCAAAATAAGATTGTGTGACGTTACTGACGAATTTTTTTTTAATTTTTTTTTTTTTAATAATTTGGTATTTAATTGCATCAAAACTCCTCTACTATGATTTTTTCGCCGTTTAGGGTCCCTCTATGCTTAAATAAAGCATTAGTGTTTCTTCACAATACAGCAGCAAGCAGCAGACAGCAAAATTTTTACATGTATGTATTTTGTTGTTGCCGCAATACATTTAAAAATTTTGCTGTCTGCTGCTTGCTGTTGTATTGTGAAGAAACACTTATTTGCATATAGCAGGGTCACAGACTAATACAGACTCGACATATATGACAGGTGTATTTTTTAACCATATGGTTATGTTTTCTAATTATTCTACGAATTAGGTTAGAAAGAGAAAACTGAAATATTGCGCCATAAGAAAAATGGATGCTAGATCGGTTTTTGTTGTTTCACTCACTCCTAAGTCGCAGAAAGTGTTGCCAGGTTAGCGTAAAACGGACTAAAAACCGCTGTGTTTTCTCCTAAAATCGCTTAGTTTTCCGCCATTTTTATACCCTCCACTCTAGTGATAGAGGGTATATATAAGTTTGTCATTCTGTTTGTAACTCATCGAAATATCGATCGGGGACCCCATAAAGTATATGTATTCATTATGCCCGATCGATTTTAAGACATTCTAGCGATGTCCGTCTGTCCGTCTGTCCGTCTGTCCGTCTGTCCGTCTGTCCGTCTGTCTGTCTGTTGAAAATGCTGTCGCGGGCAAAATATTGCACAGAGATGACTGAAACTTAACATATTTATTGGAAGTTCTCCCGAGAAGTTTGGTATTGCATTTGAGCGATATCGGTTCAGCGGTTCAAAAGTTATGAACGAAAATGTAAGCATACCTCAAAAATTTCAGTACATTCAACATAACCTAAAAACACAAAATGCTTTAATTCGGCTTCTGGTTGGCATATGTGAACATAATTGAACACCAAACGGTATTTAAACAAGTACGAACACAAAAAAAAAAAAAAATCGCGGATTTTTTTACCAAAATTTTTTTTCGCGAAATTTTTTTTTTTTTCAAAAAAAAATTTTTTTTCAAAAGTAATTTCCTTTTAAAAAAAGTTTTTTGCAATAATCTTTTTGAAATTGTGGAGGGTATCACTACATTCGGCAAGGCCGAATTTAACTTTTTTGCTTGTTTCTTATAAAACTCTGCCACAGACTATATACAGACTCGACAGTAGAGTTTTATAAGAAAAAATGGGAAAAAACTAACCGATTTTAGGAGAAAACACAGCGGTTTTAGTCCGTTTTACGCTAACATGGCAACACTTTCTACGACTTAGGAGTGAGTGAAACAACAAAATCCGAACTGGCATCCATTTTTCTAATGGTGCGTTATATTAGCTTTCTCTTTCTAACCTAATTCATAGAATAATTTAAAAAAATTAACAATATTGTTAAGAACTACTTTTTTGACACCTGTCACTTATGTCGAGTCTGTATTAGTCTGTGACTCTACTGTCGAGTCTGTATATAGTCTGTGGCAGGGTATTTTTGCAATATAAGATTGTGTGACGTTACTGACGGATTTTTTTAATTTTTTTTGCTTAATAATTTGGTATTCAATTGCATCTTAAAACTCCTCTACTATGATTTTTCGCCGTGTAGGGTCCCTATATTAACGAAATTCGTACGTGTGACGTTACTGACATTTTGCGTAACGTTACTGACATTTTGCGTAACGTTACTGACATTGCTTTTATGTCATTTACTTGATTAAAACATAAAATATTAAGCCCACCTTTTGGATAAAAATCATCTTTCATCCTTCCTTTTTTTAAATACTGGGCAATAATTAACATGAACTCTTTCAGTTCGCTCATTTTTACACAAACGTTCAGTTACCTCCAAACACACTTCCAAAATCCGGTGACGTTACTGACAGCTTAAAATGGTCATAACTTCACAACAAAACGAGATAGAGCAAAATTGTTCATATGCCGCTCTCAAGTTGGGAGAAATAATTGTATTTTATAAAGATATTGACCAAAATATGTAAACGAGCGTGACGTTACTGACGGTGGCCTTGCCCATATATCGATAAGTATATAGTTTTTCACAGAAAACTTTTTGGTATCGATGTAGCCAAACTTAATATATTTTTATTGAAAACTTTTTGTTATCGATAACTTAAAAACTTTTCTTTAAACATTTTATATATTATCGATATATTAATACACGCAAAAAATTTTTGGCTTAAAATTTTCAATTAAATCTATTGATCAACAAAATTTAAATGTCAATCAATCAATCAATGTTTAATTAAAATTTTATTTTCATTTTTTTTAACAGTCGAATTACAAATTTTCAACATACCAGATTTTTTCGCTTTAATTTATTTGAATACATTGATTCAAAAATATAAAAATAATCGAGTCTTACTTTTTTTTTAATTGTTGGCAACATATTGGAAAGCAAAAAAAAAATATTTTTTTTATAATTTTGCCATAAGTTTAAAGTTCATTTGTTAAATCAATCATTATTTAAATTGACTATAAATAAAAAATTTATCAAATTTATGATCAAAATCTAAAAAATTTTTGATTGAAAAAATATTCAACAATCCTACAATTTAATTATTGGTATAACAATTTTCTTTATTGCAGGAATTTCAATCAAATTCTGTTGATTGAAAATCGTTTCAAATTCTTTCTGTGTATGGGTGTTAAAACATTCGTTTATTCACCTTTTTTGCTGCTGCTGTCGCTAGTTGTTTAACAGCAACATATTATTTGTTAATGCAATAAAGTTGTAGACAACAAATTTATAAACGCTGCTTGTTTATAGTCATTTATATATTAAAAAAAATATTAAGTGTTGGCTGAAAAGTTTCTTTTACATTTTTTTGTATTTTGTTTGGACTCTACTCTACTTATTGTGTATTTAAGTTTTTTTTTGGGGAGATTTCTTTTTGTTAAATTTAATTTTAAGTAATACGATACGATATGTTTTGACAGCTTTTAGCTAATAAAACGAGCTTAATTTTAAAGTTAACTAAATCTTGAGATCAAAATATACAAATGACAGTTACCAGAAAAGTGCCAAACAGCAAACAAACAATGCTTAAAAGTTCGTTAAACTTTTAGAGAAATTTAAATAGAAATTTTATACAATTACACGTTTTTATTTAAATATGCTTTTTTATTAAATTTAGCTTTTAAGCTTAACACTAGAAAAAGTTTATTAAATTTGTAAGGCAGACATTTTTTTGGGAGTATCTTTTACTTTTGGATAGGGTTTGAAGTAACTGCTTACGATTTACATCAGCACTTATTGACTATGAGGTCCATTATATGTCCAAGACGTCTAATAGCAACAAGTAGAGCTTAAAGCTTAAAACTACGCAACGTTCGTTTAAGTTGTAAAGATAAACTTTTATTTTATGGAATGACTAAATGAAATAACAAAAAGCCAATTTTTAAGCTTTAAAGTTTCCTACAAATTGGGAATTATTTTTTATTTTTTTTTGCAGAATTTTTTTTAACTATTTCTCAATTTGCTCTTTGTATAACAAAGAGCCACCCCATTGTAATACTACTCCATTTTCCTATGGCATGATTCAATAATCTTGTTCATGAAGTGCAATCTTTAAAATTAGTTCAAGTACATACTAAAACTATTATTTAAAATTCAATTGTTAAATTCTTTAAAAATTCTCGTTTTCTTTTTGTTTTTCAAATGTTACATTAAAAAGCAGTAAAAAAATAAGACCACAGTTATAGCATATTTCAAGCACACATTCATAAGAGGCATTATTTTCCAAATTTCCAGCTGTGGAAAGTTGTGTCAACATTTCGTAAAAACTATTACAAAAGCTTTTTTATACCCTCCACTCTAGTGATAGAGGGTATATATAAGTTTGTCATTCCGTTTGTAACACCTCGAAATATTGGTCTGGGACCCCATAAAGTATATATATTTATGATCCTCGATCGATTTTAAGTCGATCTAGCGATGTCCGTCCGTCCGTCCGTCCGTCCGTCCGTCCGTCCGTCTGTCTGTCTGTCTGTCTGTCCGTCCGTAGAAAACACGCTAACTTTTGAAAGACTTTACAGAGGCTACTGAAGTTTGGCATATACGTTTGTCATTTACCTGGTCAGGTTGGTATTGCAATCCAGCAAAATCGGTCCAGTGGTTCAAAAGTTATGAGCAAAAGTGTAAATTTCGGCAAGGGTATTTCGCGAATTTACGAGATAAAAAACACGATAACTTTCGAAAGACAATAATTAGACTACTGAAGCTTGGCACGTATCTTTGCCGTTCCCCGGGTCTGTTTGGTTTTAAATTTCAGCTCAATCGGTCCAGTGGTTCAAAAGTTATAAGCAAAACCTTGAATTACAGATTAGTTTCATCTAAAATGCCACGTGTTTTAACAAGTTTTAAAAGCATTGGTGATAACTAAACAATGCTTTTCAAACTTGTTTAATTTTAAAGCAATGTTTTTTAAACTTGTTTAGTTTTAAAAGCATTGGTAACTTAAAAATTACACTCGAAAAAAATTTTACACTCAAAAAAAATTTTACACTCAAAAAAATTTTACACTCAAAAAAAAATTTACACAAAAAAAAATTTTTTTTTTTTACAAAAATGACAATATTTTGTGTAAGAAATATTTTTACAGTAAAAAAAAACATTACACTCGAAAAAATTTTACACTCAAAAAAAAAAAAAAATTAGTAATTTTTCTTTTTTTAAAAAAAAAATTACAAAAAAAGAGTTTTTTACTCAAAATAAAATATTTCTAATCAAAATTGTTAAGTTTTTCACGTTAAAAAATGTACTATCCTTAAAAAAAAAATGCATTGTGGAGGGTATTCATAGATTCGGCAAAGTCGAATTTAACTTTTCTACTTGTTTGAGTTTAAAACTAATGAACACAGGGCCAGGATGATCCGATTTTACGGTACAATGGACTATTTTAAGTCTGAGCGCCATGGACTTGTCCTAAAAAATTTCCTTGTTTTAGGTTCACCAACCTCAACTCAATGATCCGATTCCGGCTAAAATTTTTTATCGTTGTTGGATCCTTCTGAAAATGTGCTTTTGGAGGATTTCGAGGTCGATGATTTCAAAAATTAGCTAAAAACTGCCTGCGAATTTTGTACTCTTGCCCAAAACATTAAATCATGATAATGTTTTGCGTAAGATTTGGGTGTACTTGCCAAAGCAAAATTTTTTTTAGAAAAAATAATGTTATATTACTTTGCTATTCCATGCAAAACGAATTGAATATCAGTCGAGGATCCCATTAAAAAACCAAAAGAGCTGTACATTTCGTGAGAGAGTCCAAAAATAAGTGCAAAAAAGTGTTTTTACATTTTGGAGAGTATAAAAGAATCGCCACCAAAGAATACAACACTCTCACTTGTTTTATGTACATTTGATAAACAAATGGAAAATTTTTATGCGAAAAGCTTAGACTTGGTGAAAAAGTAGTTTTGGTAAAAAAAAAAATGTTTTTTTTTTTTTCACGAAAAACAAAATTATGTTAAACAAGTAAAAAAATTAAATTCGGCCTTGACGAATGTAGTGATACCCTCCACAATTTCAAAAAGATTATTGCAAAAAACTTTATTTAAAAGGAAATTACTTTTGAAAAAAAAAAAAAAAATTTTTGAAAAAAACTTTTGGTAAAAAAATATCCGCGATTTTTTTTTTTGTCAAAAAATATGTTCGTACCTATTTAAATACCATTTAGTGTTCAATTATGTTCACATATGTCAACCAGAAGCCGAATTAAAGCATTTTGTATTTTTAGGTTATGTTGAATGTACTGAAATTTTTGAGGTGTGCTTACATTTTCGTTCATAACTTTTGAAACGCTGAACCGATGTCGCTCAAATGCAACACCAAACTTCTCGGGAGAACTTCCAATAAATATGTTAAGTTTCAGTCATCTCTGTGCAATATTTTGTCCGCGACAGCATTTTCCACAGACAGACAGACAGACAGACGGACATCGCTAGAATGTCTTAAAATCGATCGGGCATCATGAATATATACACTTTATGGGGTCCCAGATCGATATTTCGATGAGTTACAAACGGAATGACAAACTTATATATACCCTCTATCACTAAGTGGAGGGTATAAAAAATTTAAGAACCCAAAATTTATGGTGAAAAAAAAATGTTGATGAAAAAAAGTTTTTGGTGAATTTTTTTCATGAAAAGAAAAATTTTTTGATGTAAAAAAAAATTTAAGAAAAAAAAAATACGAAAAAAAAATTTTTGTGAAAAAAAATTGATAATAAAAAATTTGATAAAAAAATTTAATGAAAAAAATTGATGAAAAAAATATGATAAAAAAAATTATGAAACAAAAATTTTGATGAAAAACAAAAACATTTAATGAAAAAAAAAATGAATAAAAAAAAAATTATGAAAAAAAAAACTGATGAAAAAACAAAAAAATTGATGAAAAAAAATTTTGATGAAAAAAAAATTTTTTTGGTGAAAAAAAAAATTGATGAAAAATATGAAAAAATTTGATGAAAAAAAAAATTATAAAAAAAATTGATGAAAAAACAAAAAAATTTATGAAAAAAAAAATTTTATGAAAAAAAAATTTTTGATGAAAAAAAAAAAGATTGATGAAAAAAAAAAAGATTGATGAAAAAATTAATGAAAAAAAAAATTATGAAAAAAAAAAATGAAAAAAAATTGATATAAAAACAAGTAGAAAAGTTAAATTCGACTTTGCCGAATCTATGAATACCCTCCACAATGCATTTTTTTTAAAGGGTAGTACATTTTTTAACGTGAAAAAATTAACAATTTTGATTAGAAATATTTTATTTTAAGTACAAAACTCTTTTTTTGTCATTAAAAAAAAAAAAAAATTACAAATTTTTTTTTTGAGTGTAAAATTTTTTTCGAGTGTAATATTTTTTTTACTGTTAAAATATTTCTGAGTGAATGCACGTACGTATGTACACAAAATATTCTCATTTTTGTAAAAAAATAAAAACAAAATTTTTTTTGTGTAAATTTTTTTTGAGTGTAAAATTTTTTTTAAGTGTAAAATTTTTTTCGAGTGTAATTTTTAAGCTACCAATGTTTTTAAAACTAAACAAGTTTAAAAAGCATTGCTTTAAAATTAAACAAGTTTGACAAGCATTGTTTAGTGACCACCAATGCTTTTAAAACTTGTTAAAACACGTGGCATTTTAGATGAAACTAATCTGAAATTCAGGGTTTTGCTTATAACTTTTGAACCACTGGACCGATTGAGCTGAAATTTAATACCAAATAGACCCGGGGAACGGCAAAGATACGCGCCAAGCTGCAGTAGTCTCATTATTGTCTTTCGAAAGTTATCGTGTTTTATATCTCGTAAGTTCGCGAAATACCCTTGCCGAAATTTTCTCTTTTGCTCATAACTTTTGAACCACTGGACCGATTTGGCTGGATTGCAATACCAACCTGACCAGGTGATTGACAAACATATATGCCAAACTTCAGTAGCCTCTGTAAAGTCTTTCAAAAGTTAGCATGTTTTCTACGGACAGACAGACAGACGGACGGACGGACGGACATCGCTAGATCGACTTAAAATCGATCGAGGATCATAAATATATATACTTTATGGGGTCCTAGACCAATATTTCGAGGTGTTACAAATGGAATGACAAACTTATATATACCCTTTATCACTAGAGTGGAGGGTATAAAAAAGTGTTTTTACATTTTGGAGAGTATAAAAGAATCACCACCAAAGAATGCAACACTCTCACTTGTTTTATGTACATTTGAAAAACAAATGCAAAATTTTTATGCGAAAAGCTTAGAGTTGGTGAAAAAGTAGTTTTGGTAAAAAAAAATGATTTTTTTTTCACGAAAAACAAAATTATGTTAAAAAAAATTGAATGAACCCTAAATTTGTGGTGAAAAAAATGTTGATCAAAAAAAGTTTTTGAGGAATTTTTTTAATGAAAAGAAAAATTTTTTGATGTAAAAAAAAATTGATGAAAAAAATTTTTTTTTTGTGAGAAAAAAATTGATAATAAAAAATTTGATATTTTTTTGTTTTTCTGTAAAGACAGTTGAGCTCAGGCTCTAATTATAATTATGTATTATAATTTTTTAATCATGTTATATATGGTTTGAATTGAGAAAGGTGTGAAAGAAAAATTTATTTTTCTAAAAATTTGAGACATCCTGGTTCGTTTTTTACTAGTTTCATATAATCCAGTTATTATAATCATCAGAAAAACTTTTAATGTCAAATTTATTCAGTTAATAGTCAATTATATTCTATATGTGAAAATTATTAACAGATCGCAGCCGCCAAGGATCGAACCCATGATCTGTATTGTTTTTGCTATTAACTGCCTCTTAGGTACGATCACTCTAGACCGATACGCTAAGTTGGCTGTTAAGCAAGTATCAACTAAATCATGGTTTTTCAATTCTTGTGTGGTTGTTGCTGTTGTTTTTTCGTACAGAAGAAGGTTAAATTGCATTATGGTGAATAATAAAAAATTTTGATGAAAAAAATTGACGAAAAAAATATGATAAAAAAAAAATTAATGAAAAAAAAATTGATGAAAAAAAAATTTGATGAAAAAAAAAAATTGATGAAAAAAAAATTTTATGAAAAAAAAAATTGATGAAAAAAAAATTTAATAAAAAACAAGTAGAAAAGTTAAATTCGACTTTGCCGAATCTATGAATACCCTCCACAATGCATTTTTTTTAAAGGGTAGTACATTTTTTAAGGTGAAAAAATTAACAATTTTGATGAGAAATATTTTATTTTGAGTAAAAAACTCTTTTTTTGTCATTTTTTTTTTAAAGAAAAGTTACTAATTTTTTTTTTTTGAGTGTAAAATTTTTTTTCGTGTGTAATGTTTTTTTTACTGTAAAAATATTTCTTAGTGAATGCACGTACGTATGTACACAAAATATTGTCATTATTGTAAAAAAAAAACTGAATTTTTTTGTGTAAATTTTTTTTTGAGTGTAAAATTTTTTTCGAGTGTAAAATTTTTTTTGAGTGTAAAATTTTTTTCGAGTGTAATTTTTAAGTTACCAATGCTTTTAAAACTAAACAAGTTTAAAAAGCATTGCTTTAAAATTTAATTAGTTTGAAAAGCATTGTTTAGTTACCACCAATGCTTTTAAAACTTGTTAAAACACGTGGCATTTTAGATGAAACTAATGTGAAATTCAGGGTTTTGCTTATAACTTTAGAACCACTGTACCGATTGAGCTGAAATTTAATACCAAACAGACCCGGGGAACGGCAAAGATATCTGCCAAGCTTCAGTAGTCTCATTATTGTCTTTCGAAAGTTATCGTGTTTTTTATCTCGTAAATTCGCGAAACACCCTTGCCGAAATTTACTCTTTTGCTCATAACTTTTGAACCACTGGACCGATTTGGCTGGATTGCAATACCAACCTGACCAGGTAAATGACAAACATATATGCCAAACTTCAGTAGCCTCTGTAAAGTCTTTCAAAAGTTAGCGTGTTTTCTACGGACGGACAGACAGACAGACAGACGGACGGACGGACGGACGGACGGACATCGCTAGATCGACTTAAAATCGATCGAGGATCATAAATATATATACTTTATGGGGTCCTAGACCAATATTTCGAAGTGTTACAAACGGAATGACAAACTTATATATACCCTCTATCACTAGAGTGGAGGGTATAAAAAAAATTTGATAAAAAAAAAAAATTGATAAAAAAAAACGTGATGAAAAAAAAGTTTGATGAAAAAAAAAAAGTTTTATAAAAAAAAAGTTTGATGAAAAAAAATTTTATAGAAAAAAAAAATTTGATGGAAAAAAAAATTGATGAAAAAAAAATTAATAAAAAAAAATTTGATGAAAAAAAAATTTGATGAAAAAAAAATTTGATGAAAAAAAAAAATTTGATAAAAAACATTATGAAAAAAAGTATTATAAAACAAAAAGTTATGAAAAAAAAATTTGATGAAAAAAAAGTTTAATGAAAAAAAAATTGATAAAAAAAATTGATAAAAAAATTGATAAAATAAAATTGATGGAAAAAAAAATTTGATGAAAAAAAAACAATTGATGAAAAAAAAAAAATTGATGAAAAAAAAAAAATTTTTTGTTGAAAAATAATTATGTTACTTTTTATTCACCAGCTGGTGAAAAACGGTTTTATTCACCACGAGGTGAATTATTATCCAAGTTACAAACCCAAGTTATTAAAATTTTTGGTTTTAAGAAAATGAAAATAGTAATTCTTGTTTTCTTTTTCGTTAATTGTTAGCTTATATAGTCAAACTGAGGTGGCGTCCTGCAACTTTTTTAAAATTAGACACCAGCCTAAAAACATTGTTATGTTAAAAGTTCTTTACAACAATCAAAATATTTTTTTCTTAAAAAAATTTTTATACTCCAAAAAATTTTAAGCTCAAAAAAATTAACACTCTGAAAATTGTATTTTTCTAAAGTAAAAAAAATGTTTTTACTCAAAATAAAATATTGAAATTGTTTAAAAAATAATTTTTAGGTTAAAAGATTACAATGACTTAAAAAGGGCATTTTGGGTGAATATTTATAGATTCGGCCAAGTCGAATAAAGATTGGGATAACAATTGCCAAATTTAAATTATTTTTCATACAAAATTAATTTAAACTGGCAAATCGTATCCCGAATACTGAAAAATAATACATATAGCTTTTCTACTTGTTTATTTGGACTTATTTTCATTTGGGAGTTATTTCACGATACCCAGTTAAAAAAAAAAAACAAAACCCTGACATACAGCTGACTCTCCTTTTATGAAATCGCTGACATCTTAATACAATTTTTCAAAATGTCCTTAATGACATGTCAGCAGTTGGTCAGCAGTGTCCACCAGTATCGGTGGTCACCAATGATTCGTTTAAACAACCGCTGACCAACTCCTGACATGTCATTGGGGAAATTTTGAAAAATCGTATGAAGATGTCAGCAATTTTATAAAGGGAATGTCAGCAGTATGTCAGGGGTATAACTTTCTGAAAAGTTTTATCCAGCTACCCCCAAATAGTTTCTTTAAAGCTCCATTGAGAAATAACTCTTCATATTTATCAATATGATTTTTCTCTACAAACTGAACTCAAAAATCTTTTAATCTATTATTTTATTTGTTTTACTAAAAGTATTTGATTTTCCAAACCAAATATTTATAAACTTAATTAGTCATTTTCGTTTTTTGCTAAAAAATGTGTTAATTTTCCTGTTCAAAGGAAAAAAAAACTTTTAATAATTCTTAGATTTTCAGCACATAATAAAGCATTTAGTTTTTCCGGTTAAAAACAAAACAAAATTGTAGAATTAACAAAAAATTCTTGTACCAATTAAACACACTTAAACACACTTCGGCTAATGTATCAAACAAAAAAAAGAAGAATTTATGTTGATTTTCACATAAATTTGTCACTTGTCAACACAAACAGACAAAAACATTAAAATTAAGACACATAAACAAACAAGAAAAGATTTTTCCTCAAATATGTATTTTTAAAATGTTATTTTTATTGTTTTTGCTGCTTTTAAATGACAACAACCCAAAAATAATTTGTATGATTTAGATGATTTAAGAACCCAAAAGTTATAGAGTTATAAAGAAGCGAAACTGTCAGAATTAAAATTAACAAACAGACTTATAAAAATTGTCAAAGTACCACTTTTAAACATGCATGGTGTCTTGAAATCATGCCGACCAAACTGAAAGAATTATTGTTCATAAAATCTATGAACAAATTTCATAAAACCAAATTCAAAAATCTATGAAACAATCCATTGGCTGAATGAATATTCATTAGTGTTGTGAAATATTTCATAGAATTTTATTCATAGATTTTGTTAGATTAATAGAAAAAATTCATAGAACTAATGAATGTTATTCATAGAAAAAAATGTCATTAATAAGCCTTTTAATTATTTTAATAATTAAAATAATGTTACAATAATTAAAAAAATTTAATAAATATATTAAAAAAATATGAAAAATTAAAAAAAAAAAATAAAAAAATATTGCTGCTCGGTGGGGATAAGTTAAAAATAAATAAATTTTTAAAAATAGAATTTTGTAAATAAATAAAAATAATATAATAAAGTAAATAAAAATTAAATAATAAAATAAATAAAAATAGAATTGAACAATATTTTTTTTTTTTTCATAGCCTATGAACTTTTTCTTAGGTATCTGGTTTCTATGAATTTGTTTCATAGATTCTATGAAGGGCATCATTGGCTCACTTCTAATAATAAAGAATCAATGTAAGTTTTCATAGCGGTAATGAACAAAATTCTTTCAGTGCATGTGAGTGTGAAAAATTCGAAAGATGTCATATTCTTTTTTTCTCATCTTCGCTTCGGTGTTACTCTATGTTAAAAGATGTGGATGATGATAATAAATTATTAAAAAGTATTCTACTCACTGTTTGTTTTGTTGTTAACATAAAAAAATATTTGAAAATATAAATGAAAAGTTTTAAATATTTACTTTGATGATAATGAAATAATTCTTTAATGGGTAATTTTTTTTGTCGTTACATTTTTAAATAATTTATTACCCTTAAATTAAACTTACAAGGAGGTCTCATAATTGGGTCATAAGGGGTCGTAGATGAAAATGAAGACTGATCAAGGCAAAATATTTAGTTTTTTATAATTTTTCAAAATTTTTCTTTTTCGGAAAATTATAAAAAAAAAAAAAACAAAATATATATTTCTCCTTCATATTGAGCTTTTCATTTCAAACGTACCACGACAAAAATGCTGTTGGATTAAAGTCAAACTACAGAGCTTATAGCCCTATATGGAACTAACACAAGTTTTAGTTTTTCGTAAAATTGGCGAGATAGGCGTGGTCAAACATTGCAAAATGGATCAATTTTCGCATGATATCGCTTTATATATTTCTTTTTTCTAGAGTAAATCAACAATTCTGAAATTTTTAATTTTATTGATTGACATAATTTGTTTTAAAAAAAATTTAGAACCCTGTTGGAAATTTTCACATTAAACCTGAAAATCGATGAAGCAAAAAACACGTTTTTTTAAATTTTACATGAAAGACCATTAACTTCTCAGAAAATGTCAAATTTTAAGAGAGTAGTTATTTTAAGTTTTCGAGAAAAATAACTTTGGACTCTAAAGTATCAAAAAATAGGCTAAAATTGAGAAATTTTTAAATGACATCGCTTAATCCCAGCAAAACTTTGGTAATGGGTGGTGATTATGTAACACATTACCAGGTAATACATATTCCTTATTTGTAGCATTATTTTAGGATGTCTCACCAAACATTTGTTCTACAACATATTATTTTAAGGTGAAAAATAATGCTTTACTAATAATATGTTACGTAATGCATGATTATTGGAAAAAATGTATTTCATATTTATTATTTCTTATTTTTTTTTTATCAATATGTTTTTTCATTAATTTTTTTTTTCATCAATATTTATTCATCACTATTTATTCATCAATATTTTTTTCATCAATATTTTTTTTATCAATACTTTTATTCATTCATATTTTTTTTTCATCAATATTTTTTTTATCAAATTTTTTTTTCATCGAATTCTTTTTTTCACCAATATTTTTTTTGTCATACATTTTTTTTCCTCAATATTTTTTTCATAAATTTTTTTTGCAAAGGTGCACTTTACGGGGCACAAATATTTTTTGGGGGAAAACACGAAATAAAAATTTAAGGGGCTGGGAACCGGACCCCACCCCCCCTGGATCCAAAAAAACACCCCACCCACCTTCAGGTTTGTGTGGGTACACCCTAATTAAAATTATTTAAGTTTCCTACTATAAATTGGGTAAATTTACACAAATTGCGTAATTTTACTTAAAATAATTGTAAATTTACCAAATTTATAGTAGTATATTATGTGAATTTTTTGAAAGTTCCCCAATTTATAGTAGGAACCTGGACTCATTTTTTTAGAGCGTACTTCAGTTAAAGGTAATTAAAAAAGGAAAATAAAAATAAAGAGGGCTAGGTCCCAGGGCCCTTCTTGGTCTATAAAACCGTTTTGATGTGATTTTTTCATAAAAAGGACGTCCAGCAGGCCTTCGGCCGGACTCAGGAATTACAAGTTCCATAAATTAATTTGCCGGCTTTTCTTCTAAATAAAGTTTTTTTTTGTGTATGAAGCCTTTTACCCGGTAAAATACTAAATGGCTAAACTATTGATCAGAATGATACTAAAATGGATCTAGGAGGTACAATATTGTTAAGATACATAACAAAATACATATTTGTAATCGTTAGAAAATTACCTTTCATTTGAATAACCATACATACATGTTGGTGGGTTCCCCCTTAAATTTTAATTGTGGCATATTTTTTTTTTTGCCAAAATATTCGTGCCCCGTAAAATGCACTTTAGCCAATTTTTTTTCACCAAATATTTTTTTATCAATAATATTTTTTCATAAAAAACGTTCTTTATCGACAAACACAGACAAACAGATTGATGGATATCACTTAAATGTCTTAGAAACCTTAACGGATCAATAATATATAAACATAATGGGGTCCTCGAACAATGTTTCGATGTGTTTTGCATGGAATGACAAATTCATATCGCGTTATTTTTTCTAGAAAAATTTTGCTTTAGAAAGATCAACTATTTATACAACAAAACATTATCATGATTCAATGGTTTGGGCAAGAGTACAAAGACATTTTTATCCGAACATTTTTCCGAAAAATAAAATTTTTATTTCACGATTTCTTAGTTCTATATTTTGCAATAAGCTCTATAAGTATGACTTTAAGCGAACAAAATTTTTCTCTTGTGGTACGTTTAAAATGAAAACCTCCGTATGTTAAAATTTCAAGTACGGTGTCATACAGCGTCATACTCCGTAAAACACAAAAAAAAAAAAAAAACAAGTTAGAAAGTTATAGTCGGTCAAGACCGACCATGTGATACCCTACACCAGTGTTTTCCGGAAAATGGGTTCCAAATCCCAACATGGACAGATTGGATCTATCTTTTGTTAGATCTTTATTTAGTGCAGAAACACACACAGATCAAATTTTATTGGAATATATGGGGGACTAACAAGGGAAGTCTCCCTGGTTTCACCCTCCGATCTTCATGAAATTTGGATATGTTGTTAAGAACGAAAATTAATTCGACACGTATTTTTTTTAGAGGCCCAAACTTATTTTTAGGGGGCGAAATTGACCTTTTTCAGTTTTTTACGATTATTTAAACAAAATTAATATAGTCATATGGGGTATCAGATTAAAGATATTAAAAATATCTATCTAACAACGGGCCAAAGAAGTTAATATTTTTCGACTTATTAACAAAAATGTCCTAAAATTTTGGTATTTTATTCAATATGACGAAAAGTTGTGCATGTTTGGGCACGTTCTTCACACACGTAGATAGGTTTTCTTTTGGTATGTAACATGACTAGGTTTCTTTGCATAACATAGCCCAGCAGAAATTTTGCTGAACGTTCAGCAGCTTTTGGAAGGGGAATTTGAGTAAAGGAGCGCATCCAATTGCGCTGAATTCATGCATGATTCCCTAAGGCGATGTCCCACTTTAGAGCGCTAGTTGGATACACAGAAACAGCGCTCTTTAGATGCACTGAAATCACGTGTCTTTAGAGCGCTGATTTAAGCAGAATAAAGATGCTGTAAATTCATGTATCTTTTTAGCGCTGATTTAAGCAGATTAAAGATGCAGTGAATTCATGTATCTTTGTAGAGATGATTTAAGCAGAATAAAGATGCTGTAAATTCAAAGTTGAAATCAAATAACTAAAATTTAAAAAAATATAACAAAAAAATTCATTCGTTTTACTTTACAAAACTTTATTTATGTGAAACAAAATGAAAAAAAAAAAAAATCGGAAGTGAACATCAAAAAAATATCGGAAATTTTCATTTTCACATTTTTTATGGGATTTTTTTTAGGAACAGCGGTCAAAGATGCTATGATTGAAGCGCTCTTTGCAGCGCTGATTAATGCGCAATAATGATGCAGTCAAATCATGTGTCTTTGTCTTAAACGCATGTTTTTTTATTCAAAAAGTGTTAAAAATATTGAAAAGGAAAGCAAGTGTAAAATTTTATCAAAAAATAATTACACATTATAAGTTTTATATAAAAAATCTTAAAAAAAAATTAAAATTTTTTCCCCTTCCTTTTACTGCATCCCTAAGAGCGCTCTTTGGATGCGCTACGGTATGCTATAAACAGATGCTGTGTCGCCAAAATCTCGATTTATTTCTGCTGGGAGATAAACGAAAAAAACTGAAAAATTGTATTTTCTTCCCCGTCCTTTTCAGCCCCTAAATATGAATTTGGGCCGCTAAAAAAAAAATACGTGCACTCTAAACAAATGAGTCCAGTTTCCTAGTATAAATTGGGTAAATTTCAACAAATTCAAATAAGTAATATACTACTATAAATGTGTAAATTTCCAATAATTTTTTGGTACAACTACACATTTTGTGTAAATTTACCCAATTTATAGTAGGAAACTGAAATAATTTTAATTAAAGTGTGCCTTTTTATTTTTTCTGTTCTACAAAATAAAACCAATTCCATAAAGATCCGAGGGTGAGACTAGGGAGTACATGTTTGATACACTCTAATTAAAATGATTTCAGTTTCCTACTATAAATTGGGTAAATTTACACACATTGCGTAATTCTACTTAAAAATATTGGAAATTTACTCAATTTATAGTAGTATATTTTTTTGAGTTTGTTGAAATTTACCCAATTTATAGTAGGAAACTGGACTCATTTTTTAGGGTGTACCTAAAAATAAAATTTTTATCAAATATTTCCATTTTTATAAATATTGAGGGAAGTATGTGAATATCGGGAGGGTGGTTTGTATGGAGACTACCAGAAGGACTGACCCGAATCCTTTGAAATTTGGAATGATGATTTGTGCATACAAAATTTGATTGCCTGCTAAATTTAAAAGCGATATCTTTTAAAATACAGCTATTAGTGTCATTTAAGCCAAATTCAAAGGGGGCATTTGAATGGGGGCTAGGTCTTAACATGGACCGATTTTCTCCAATTTCAATAGGCTTCGTCCTTGGGCCAAAAGATGCTTAAGTTTCAAATTTCAAGTCAATTTATTGAAAACTAGCAGGCCCGTCCGGAACTTTGTCACCGGTAATAATAAATACGGTATTAAAGAAGGATCAGGATTAGAGTTCCCATTTCTAAAATTGTACCCTGCAGAATCTTGATTTTATTAAATTTTTATCGTTGAAGTCTTTCATAAAAACTATTTAAAACAAACAATAAAATTCAAACAGCCCCGTTTAGCCCGGAATCATGTACGTTCCGGTAAAAAAAATTCTTGAAAATTTTCGAGCCCTTATATCGTTATTACTGACATCATTTCATTCCCCGTATCATTCCATTTCGTTCCTCGTTCTATTCCATTTCGTCCCCTATTCTATTCATTTCAATTCATTGAATTTCAATACATTTTGTTCCATGTAAGCTTCATTCCTTTCTGTATAATATGTGTTAAAGAAATAGAAACATATTAAGGTCGTTATCTCAATTGATATAAAAAGTGCCATATTATCCTACCTTAACCAATTGTTTACTCCTTTTAGCCCTTAAAAACTTTAATTTTAAAATATGTCCTTTTCTTCATTCTTCTGGAGGATTTCAGGGGATAGTAAAAGTACCACAGTATAATAATTTACCCTTACAACCCCATTAAAATCTAAATTTCCAGAAGGAACTTTTTCAGAATGTTTTTTGGGCTGGAGGATCTCACATTTCAAGTTTCTATGACCAATCTTTCAGGAGATAGAAAAGATTAAAAACTTTGCACCTATTTGCTCCATTAAAATCGAAATTTCCAAAAAGGACATTTTTCAGAATGTTTTGAAATCGAATGAGTATTCTCGGAGGTTTTTAAATTAAAAGTCTTTTGACCCAAAGTGATCTTTAAAATGGGTGCGGTCAATTTAACCTACCCTAACTCATCCTGAAGGAGAATTCGAAACATTGGTGAAATCATTTTTGAAACGTCATAAAAAGTTTCGTATATTTTAAAATTTTACATTCATAAATCGTATGTCTATTCTTAGTATTAGAGAATTTTTTTTTTTTAAATCGAATTAGTAGTTTCGAAGATTTTGAAATTTTACGTTTTTTTTACCAAAACTGGGGGTAGAAAGCGCGTGGTCGATGAATCATAGCCTATGTCCACTCTGTAGGAACACTCTAAATATTGGTGAAAAAATTTTTGAAATCGGATGAGTAGTCTTATAGATATATAAATTTTTAGTTTTTTGCCAAAAGTGGGCGTAGAAGTGGGCGTGGTCGATGAATCCTAGACTATATCCACCCTGGAGAAGCACTCTAAATATTGGTAAAAGTATTTTTTAAATCGGATGAGTAGTTTCAAAGATATTTAAATTTTAAGTTTTTTGTCAAAAGTGGGCGTAGAAGTGGGCGTGGTCGATGAAACCAAGCATATGTCTATCATGAAGGACCATTCCAAGTATGTATTGGTAAAAAAATGTTTGAAATCGGTTTAGTAGTTTTGGAGATTTTTAAATTTTACGTTTTTTGGAAAAAAAAGTGGGCGTAGAAGTGGGCGTGGTCGATGAAACCTAGCCTATGTCTGTCCGGGAGGAACACTCTAAATATTGCTGAAAACTTTTTTGAAATCGGATGAGTAGTTCCGGAGATTACTTTCTACAAACATACAAACAAACAAACATTACCTCTCTATAATATTAGTATAGATTGCGATCTGTATCGTGCTTAAACCGATAGATGGACAAACGGACGGACGGACGGGCAGACGGACGGATGGACGGACATCGTTAAATCGACTCAAAAAGTAATTCTGGGTCGATCGGTATACTTGAAAGTAGGTATAAGAACAATATTTCGGGTAGTTACAAACATCAGCACAAACTCATTATACCCTGTACCACAGAGTGGTGTAGGGTATAAAAATCATACAAAAAAATTTTTCTCCGAAATTTTTTTTTTACCAAAAAATATTTATTAGAACTATTTTCGATTACCAATTTGTTTCCAGCAAAATTTTTTTCGCCAATTTTTTTTACATCAAATTCCATTTTCAAATTAGTAAGTTTTTTGCATTGTGGAGCGCTTCAATATATTCGGCAAGGCCAACTTTAAATTTTTACTTGTTTTTAACGTTTTACTCAACGTGTTTATACATATTTCCATCTTTAATAAATAAATCCAGACGACAAATCTTAAAGTTTTTTAAAAAATCTTTAATTAATTGAAATTAAATTCTACTTAAATAAAAAAAATTATATTTGGTACTTATGAAGTCAATAGAATTAACTTTTAAAAAATAAAGGCCCTTACCACAAGAAAACAAAAAGTCTATTTTAACAAAAGTTTTATTTTAAATTTCAAATTCTCAATACATTTTTTGAAAGTCGATTTTTAAAACAAAAACAATTTGTATGGAAATAAAATTAAAAGCTCATTTTAAATTTATTTTATTTTCTTGTGGTAAAGCTGAAAGTGTTTGCATAATTTTCAAATTAATTATTCTGTAGAAATTTGTATCAATTTCAAAAGAAAGAAAAAAAAATAAGCAGCATTTTCCAAGTAAAACCAACTTTTAGTTTACAGCTAATTAATTATGACACTAACACAATAAATGATTGACGTGTTAATGAATTTTAGCTGCCTCTGCCTGTCTGGCTGTCAGACAGTTTGTCTTCTCTGACTGTCGCTTGTGTTGTGTGCGGCGATTTCGCTAGCAATAAATACTGTAATAAATCATTTAGTAAACAAAAATTTCAAACTGAATTTTCAATTTGATTTCATATTTATTTTTGAACTTTATATGATGATTGTTGGAGGATGATGAGATGATGCTGACGACTATTGGTGGTTTGGCTTGGTTTGTTTGTTCTTATTGGATTAATCATGTGGTTGAAATGTTAAATAAATTATGTTTATTAAAAATGTAATAAACAATATTTTTTTTTTTTACTTTTTTTTGCTTTTAACTTAAATTTATTTTTATAAAGTTGTTTCAAAAAATATGAATAAAATTTTTATTCAGTACACTGACAGAAAAGTACGCAAAATTAAAAAAAAAAAACTGATTCTGTTAGCATTACTTAAAATAAAAATTGATACTAAAAATACCGGAACAGACCCGCTGCGATTTTAGATTTTTTTGTAATTCTCAAGCGGCGACTTTTTGGTTTTCCCACTCAAAGTTTTTATTAATTTAAAATTATTTATTTTTATTTTATTTTATTAAGAATTACCATATAATTACAAATCATATACTAATTTTACCTAACCGAGAACTGGTAGCAATGACTTTCGTCTCGTTGTAGCGAAACAGACCAAGGCCTCTGATGGGAATCGAACCCACGACCCCCAGACTCATAGATTTTTCTATTTTGTTTAATTGTAAAAATTCATATTATAAAATTTGTCTTTCCAATTTTTTTTCTCATTTGTTTCTTTCAGTGTACATTCAATTGTTTATGACTTGCATTGTGGGGGAAATTATTATAATAATTTTTTTTTTGATTTGCAATTTGTTTGCTATTGATGTATGCATTTGTATGATTTTTAATTTGAGATATTTCAATATGAGTTTTTATTTCGATTTAAACTTTTGTGCTGCAATATCAAACGTGTTTAAAATTTATTAAAAATTTAAAGCACAAACAATTTAAATGTTAATAAAAATGTTTATTTATTATGTTTTGTTAAGTATTCAATATCATTTTAAAAATAATTGTTTTAAATAAATTTTGTATTTTATAAGTACTCACTGTGTGTGATGAATGGGATAATACCAAAATATATATTTTTTTTAAAGATTTAGTCATAATCAAAATGTTTTAAAAATTATTTTTAATGATATAAAATAGTTTTAAAAATTTTTGGCACATGATGATATTAAAATTTTTAATTTTTGTTTTTTTAAAAATCTAAAAAATTCTCGTTATTTTAAATACATATTTACATAACAGCAAGGGTTATTTAATACCCTGAATTAGTCATATTAATCTATCACCCCGTTGGAAAAGTCCTCGAGCAATCCTTAGCGATGGCGCGGTGACATGTCAGAGTCACTGTTGACATCTCTATGTACTGAGTTGTAGACAGTTTCATATACATTTTCAAAATGTCCCCACTCAAAGTCAGCAGTAGTCAGGGCATGCTGACTTTCTGGGGACATGTCATCTAAGACTTCTTTAGGGAAATGTCTCATATAGGTCATACGACAATGCAAAAAATTTTCGTATTTCCTTCAGTTTTTACTTTTATCCATTTTCTTCTATAAATTATCTGTCTCATATTAAGAAAAAACTTTTCGCCTTTTTTGGGCCCAACTGGATTTGAAACTGGAACCTCCAGTTTATTAGTCCCACACTTAACTACATGATCATAACTTTATTTTCAAAATTGTTTGTTCATTTATTACTTTTACAATACTTGAAGGCGCGGATCCTCGAGGGGGGAAAGGAAACTCCCTCCCCCCCAAACCGAAGTAGAAAAGTTAAATTAAGCCAAATCTATAAATACCCTACACAATGCCCTTTTTAAGTGATAGTAAATTTTCTAACGTGAGAAAAATGAACTATTTTGATTAGAAGTATTTTATTTTGTGTAAAAAAACTTTTTTTTAAGTAATTTTGAAAAAAAAAAAAATTTACTAAATTTTTTTTGTGAGTGTTTAAACTTTTTTTTGAGTGTAAAATTTTTTCGAGTGTATTTTTTTTGAGTGTAAAAATATTTTTGAGTGACAAAAATATGTTGTAAAATATTTTTGTGACTTACCAATGTTTTTAAAACATGTTTAACGGGTTTTCAACACGTGATATTCACAGTTTTGCTAATAACTTTTGAACCACTGGACCGCTTTAGCTAAAATTCAATACGAACCAGGCAAATATATATGCCAAGCATCAGTATACTCAGAATTGTCTTTCGAAAGTTAGCGTGTTTTTTATCTCGTAAATTCACGAAAAGCCCTTGCCGAAATTCACTCTTTTGCTCATAACTTTTGACTATAACAACCTGACCAGATAAATGCCCAATATATGTGCCAAATTTCGGGAGCCTCCATAAAGTCTTTCAAAAGTTAGCATGTTTTCAACAGACAGACTGACATACGGACGGACGGACATCTCTAAATCGTCTTAGAATTGAACGAGGATCATGAATATACATGGGGCATTCCATGTCAAATCGGACACTTTGAATTTTTTTTTTTTTTAGACTTTCCCAATTTGTTTACAGTTTTTAGTACTCTTTGAAAAATCCTTCGTGGTAAATTTTAAGATTTTTTGGATGACCCGTTTAAAAGATATCGAATTTTTAAAAATTGGGAGTTTGTTCCTTTACTCAAACTTCTTTTACTCATAACTTTTTCAATAATGGTCCAAATTTCAATTTTCTTTTCAAAATTTTTGTTTTTTTACGTACTTTTTAAAAAAAAAATCCCAAAAAATTCTTCAAAGCGTTCTAGTATGGGATTTTTAAGTTTTAAAATTTAAATCTCATTTTTGAAAATGTTTGTATTCTTAGATTTTTTTGAAATTTTTTTGTGTAAAACTTCTATCGATTCTACAAATTTTTTGCACAGGACTATGGTGGGACAGCGATTTTTACTATTTTTTAAAATTTTTTGAAAAAAAATTATTGTAATTTTCCAATCTTAAAATCATTTCTACTGCTCCAATGGTGCGTCATAGAGGGGTCATTTATAAGAACGACCCCATTAATTTTTACGTCTTAACATTTCTTTGGAACAATCTAATACCCTATCTCCAATTTCTAAGGGGGTTCCCACACAAAACGACATATTTTAAAATTTGCTCCAACCGCTCTAACTGCCCTAATAGTGCCCTTAGAGCAACAAAATGTATGACCGACCCACAACATTTTTTTAGTCCAAACATTTTCTCTAAACACACCTTCCCTCTATCTTTAACTGTTATGGCGGTCCCCATACATTTTTTTTATTTTTTGTAAATTTGTTTTATTTAATCAGCTTCTACCGGTCCAATGGTGCGTCCGAGTGGGGTCATTAGTGAGACCGACTCCCATTTATGTTTACCCTACAACATTTTTGTAAAACATACCTACGCCCTATCTCCACTCCCTAAGTAGGCTCCCAAAGAAATAACAGTTGGAGCAAATTTTATAAAAATTTAATTTTGAATGGAAGCCTACTTTGGGAGTGGAGATAGGGCGTAGATATGTTTTATAAAAATGTTGTAGGGTAAAAATAAATGGGGGTCGGTCTCACTAATGACCCCACTCGGACGCACCATTGGACCGGTAGAAGCTGATTAAATAAAACAAATTTACAAAAAATAAAAAAAATGTATGGGGACCGCCTTAACAGTTAAAGATAGAGAGTAGGTGTGTTCAGGGAAAATGTTTGGACTAAAAAAATATTGTGGGTCGGTCACACATTTTGTTGCTCTAAGGGCACCATTAGGGCAGTTAGAGCGGTTGGAGCAAATTTTAAAAAATGTCGTTTTGTGTGGGAACCCCCTTAGAAATTGCAGATAGGGTATTAGTTTGTTCCAAAGAAATATTAAGACGTAAAAATGAATGGGGGTCGGTCTTATAAAGGACCCCTCTATGACGTACCATTCGAGCAGTAGAAATGATTTTAAGATTGGAAAATTACAATAAAATTTTTTCAAAAAATTTTAAAAAATAGTAATAATCGTTATCCCACGATCCTCATGGGAAAAAAATTTGTAGAATCGATAGAAGTTTTACACAAAAAAATTTCAAAAAAATCGAAGAGTACAAACATTTTCAAAAATGAGATTTAATTTTAAAACTTAAAAATCGCATACTAGAGCGCTTTTAAGAATTTTTTGGGATCTTTTTCTAAAAAGAAGTTATGAGTAAAAGAAGTTTGAGTAAAGGAACAAACTACCAATTTTTAAAAATTCGATGTCGTTTGAAAGGGTCATCAAAGAAATCTGAAAATTTACCACGAAGGAGTTTTCGAAGGGTACGAAAAACTGTAAACAAATTGGGAAAATCTAAAAAAAAAAATTTTTCAAAGTGTCCGATTTGACATGGAATGCCCCATATACTTTATGGGGTCGTAGACCAATATTTCGAGGTGTTACAAACGGAATGACAAACTTATTAGTGTAGGGTATAAAAACGGGAAAAAAAGAAAGGCAAGAAAAGGAAAGAAGAGAAAAAAAGAGGGAAATTTTTTTTTCTACGAAAAATTTTCAGAAATCCGAAATATTTTCTAAAGGAATAATATCTCGGTATATTCGAATTTTTCTATATAAAAAAGTTTTAGAATTTTTCTATAAAAAAAATTTGAAAATTTTTCTTTAGGAATAATTTGCGAAATTTTCTATAGAAAAATCTAAGAATTTTTCTATAGGAGAAATTTTTTATAAAAATTCTGCTATGAAAAACGTCTAAAAATCTTTACATTTTTCCAACGGAAAAAAGTCTTGGAATTTTCTATATAAAAACAAGTAAGAGTGTTAAATTCGGCTGTGCCGAATCTTTTATACCCTCCAACATGCAAATAAATAAAAAAATTGCAGGGGCGTCCTCTTTTTTTTTTTGATCGGTAGTGGTAATTGGGGGGCACATTTCCTCTCGAATAAGTGTTAAAAAAATTAATTCTTATGCTTTTTGCACTAAAGAAATACAAATTTGTCATTATTTAAAAAAAAAAAATATTCCACGCCCATAAAAGGGGGCGGACCGAAAAACGATAATTTCTAATTTTGTGGGTCCAAATGCAGGACTTTGAACTTCTTGTAGCATAAAAATGTTGGATTTGTTAAACAAAAACACAAAAAATCATGTAAAAATATGGTATTTTTCAGAGGTTGGTTTAGTTCTTCAAGGGGGAACTTTTTTCCCCTGGTCCGATTTTGCTCGTTTACGAACTCAACCTGCCTAGGAACATTAGACATATTCGTGCCAAATGTCGGGAGTCTAGCTCTTTTGTTTTGTACTGCATCGTGTTAACTACAGACGGACGGACGGGCAGACGGACGGACATCGCTAGAATGTCTTAGAATCGATTACTGATGATAAATATATATACTTTATGGGGTCCTAGACCGATATTTTGATGCGTTACACACGGAATGACAAAGTGAGTATACCCCCATACTGTAGTTGGAGGGTATAAAAATCTCAGAATATACAAATTTTTCTTTAGAAAAAATACAAAAATTTTTCTAGATAAAAAATTTGGAAATTTTTCTATAGGATAAATTTGAGAATTTTTTGATAGAAAAATCTGAGAATGTTTCCATACACACAAAAAAAAAACCTTGTTCCTTGTTTTTTAAGAAATAAATTTCCATCGAAATTTGCATTTTTTTTTAGTAATTTTACAGTTTTTCGTGTAATTTTACAAATTTCCAAAAAATGTCTAGTAAATTTACGAGGATTCCTAGTAAGTTTTATTTCGCCAAAAATGTAGGATAAATCTGAAAATTTTTTTATTGGAAAATTCTGACAAAAAATTAAATTTTTTTTTAATCTTATAATTTTTGAAACTTATTGTTAGATTTTTTTTATATGAAAAATGTCTCGGAATCTTAAAATTTTTCTATAAAAAAAAATAGAAAAATTTTCTTCATGGAAATTTTGAGAATTTTTCTAATACAAAACTGTATTAGAATCTGAAATTTTTCTGTAAGGAAAATTATACAGATTCAGGGACTTTTTTATACAGGAAAAATGTCTCGAAATCCGAAATTTTTTTATTTAAAAAAGTCTCAGAATCTAACGTCTTTAAAATGTTTCAGATTCTGAGATAAAGTCTCAGAATTTGAAATTATTTCTATTTGAAATATGTTTCAAAATCTAAGAATTTTAAAACGATAACCTGAGACCTTTTCTATTGGAAAAAGATCTCAGAATCCTAAAAAAAGCCTCAGACTTTTTCGATAGGAAAAATATCTCAGAATCTGTGAGTTTTTATATAAAAATTTTTTCTTAAATCTGAGACTTTTTTTATGGAAAAAATTTGCAAAATAATCTTGATAATGGAATCTGACAAATTCCAAAACACGAGTCGATTAAGTCTTGCAAAAATGACCAACACAAATAAATTTAAAACAGAAAAATAATTTTCTTAAAAATTATTTTATGAGAATATCATAGTTTTAATTAGTAAATAAAATAATGACCTCGAGCTAGAATAGAACTACTCAAAATATAATATTTTAAAGGTCGAATAAAAACATTTTTTTTTTTATTTTTTTTAATAAAAATTAATCAGAATATTAAATTATCTGTAATGTCCTTAAAAAATGTGTGTCTCTTGTAAATAAATTATGCATATAAACTTTTCTTGTTTATATGCATCCTTGTATTTAAAGATGATTTGTGAGAAATGAAATTAAATAATGCATAAATAGCATTTATATCATAAGCACACACACATACACACATATTTAACATAATTTAAATTTTAAATTTGATTATCTTTAGCCATGTGATTATGTCAAATGTATGCAAACAATATCGTCCATGTTGTATGTATCGCATTCATTGAAAACTATCAACAACAGCAACAAACATCATTGAACAATTACACTGTAAATAAAAGCAATACAACACACACATACATAAACAAAATAGGAAATCCTTATAAGAATGTTTACACATCATAAACACTTTAATAATAAGGATAAAGTTATTCATATAATTTTTAAATGCACACTAATTAAACGGAGAACAGTTTTCTTCACTAAAATAACAAATTTTGTAAAATTACAAAAAATGTTTGTAATTTTTACTAGGAATTCTTGTAAAAAAGGAGGAAGAAAGAGATTTATGAAGAAAATATCGAGATTTTCTGGCGTCAAAAAAGCGTAAATTAACAACTATATTGTTAAAATGTTTGTTTTTAGCCACAAAAATTCCAAGAAAAAAATGTAAATTTACAAAAAAAAAAAATGTTGTAAATTCACACAAAAAAATTAAAATTTACAAAGAAAAGTTGCAATTTTGTAGCATAAGAGGCAAATTAAAAAGACACATACTTTTTTTTTGCAAAATTACAACTTTTTTAGTGGTTTTACATCTTTTTCTTGTAAACTTATAATGCTTTCCTGAATTTTTTGAGTTTGATACCAAAAATTGGTCCAATAAAATTTTAAATTTACAACTTTTTGAGGAGAAGAATTCTCGTGATTTTACGAAAAAAATTTTTTTTATATTTTTTTTATGTTTTTTTTACTCCAAAACGCAAGACAAAATTGACGGGGCCTAGAAAATTTTCAAAACTTTTCAAAACTTCATACACCCCACTATAGTGGTAGAGGGTATAAGTTTGTCATTCTATATCCGTTCGTTTGTTGATATCACGATAACTTTTGAAAGACAACTCCGATGCTTCTAAAAGCTTGACATATACATTAACAAACTAAGTCTTTTTGTATTGCATTAATTCATAAATGTTCAGATAAAATTTTTTTATGTTTGTCGTGTATCGATAACCCGCCAAAACGTGAGACCCAAAAAAACACACATTTTTAGCATTGATCTCAAAACTACTTTTTCAGAATTTTAAAAATTTTATGAAACAAAATCTCAAAATATATTAGTTAATCTACTTGATTTCATTAAATACATTCCAGGGATTAAACAAAAATGCCAGCGAATTTTGTACTCTTGCCCAAAACATTAAATCATGATAATGTTTTGCGGAAGATTTGGGTGTACTTGCCAAAGCAAAGTTTTTTTTAGAAAAAATAATGTTATATTACTTTGCTATTCCATGCAAAACGAATTAAAATATCAGTCAAGGACCCCATTAAAAAACCAAAAGAGCTGTACATTTCGTAAGTGAGTGCAAAAATAAGTGCAAAAAAGTGTTTTTACATTTTGGAGAGTGTAAAAGATTCGGCACCAAAGAATAAAATTTGATAAAAAAATTTGATGAAAAAAATTGATGAAAAAAATATGATAAAAAAATTTATGAAAAAAAAATTTTGATAAAAAAAATTGATGAAAAAAATTTAATGAAAGAAAAATTGATGAAAAAAAAATTTGATAAAAAAATAAAATTGATAAAAAAAAAATTTGATAACAAAAATGATGGAAAAAAAAGTTTGATAAAAAAAAAAAATCATGAAAAAAAAAATTTGATGAAAAACAAATTTTGATGAAAAAAAATTGATGAAAAAAAAAATTTGATGGAAAAAAAATTTATGAAAAACAAAAAAATTGATAAAAAAAAAAATTTTATGAAAAAAAAAAATTGATGAAAAAAAAAAAAAAATTGTTGAAAAAAAAAATTTTATAAAAAAAAAAAAATTTATAAAAAAAAAACAAAATGGAAAAATGGAATGGAAAAAAAATTAGATTGAAAAAAAAAAAATAATTGGTGAAAAAAAAATTTTTGATGAAAAAAAAAAAAAATTTGATGAAAAAAAAATTTTTTTTTGTTGAAAAATAATTATGTTACTTTTTATTCACCAGCTGGTGAAAAACGGTTTTATTCACCACGAGGTGAATTATTATCCAAGTTACAAACCCAGGTTATTAAAATTTTTGTATTTAAGAAAATGAAAATAGTAGTTCTTGTTTTCTTTTTCGTTTATTGTTAGCTTATATAGTCAAACTGAGGTGGTGTCCTGCATCATTTTTAAAATTACACACCAGCCTAAAAACATTATTATGTTAAAAAAAGTTCTATAAAATTATTCTATAAGAATGCCATAGTTTAAATTTGTAAAGAAAATAATGACCTCGAGCTATAATAAACCTACTCAAAATATAATATTTTAAAGGTCAAATAAAACAATTTTTATTTTTTTAATAAAAATTAATTAAAATTTAAACAAAATGTGTAATTTTAAATTAAAAAAAAATGAAATTTACTCAATTGATTGTAGTATACAATTGAAATTTGTGGATACTTACCCAAATTATAGTAGGAAACTGAACTCATTTAGAGTGTTTCTTTAACTTTCCCAATGGCAAACAAAATTTAAATTTTGTAACGAATTTTAACATTCAAATAATTGCCACGCTAATGCTTAAATTACATTACACATATATTACACATTTTATGTGAATGTATGAACATTGACACGTCATCATTAACATTGACAATATCGTATCCTTATATTGCCATGTAATGCAATTTCATATGTGTATGAGTAATATTAATAGACACTAATACACTTAAATCGTTCCATATGAATACAAATATTTGTGGTTACAGTGTGTGTGTGTGTGCGTTTTGTGTGAAGTAGTAAAATCAATTTAAAATTTTTAAATTGTCATTTTACTCATGAATATTACATTATGAAAATTGTTTTTGTTTTATTTTTTTGAAAATATCACCATCATCTTCTTCATCAGCATCAATGACATACACTTTGTTTTTTTAATATGTTAATATTTCAAAACCATACATAATTTTCAAAATTTAATATCCCTTTTGCAACATGTAGGTTATTTTTGTTTTTTCTACTCAATCTCGTTTCTAGATTATTCTATTTGTAAAATGTTATTTTATGTATGACTCATTTGAAATAATATTCCAGTTAAATTCTATTTCCTTAATATATTATTGCTTTAAAGATTGGAGTTTGTATTTGTCCATCCCCTTGGCGCCATACATCGCGTTTAATTATATCAAACGTATGATGTCCAGTCATTATTTTTAAATCCATCATTTACATCGTCATCACTTTCATCGTCGTCATTTATGTAACTTGTCTATCACGTTGTCAGTTTTTATTTTTTTAAGTAAAAACTAATGTTGTCCTTTGATCCTTAAACCAAAATCTCTAGTGTTTTTCCAATAAGATTTTTATAAATTAAAATTGATAGTTTTAGAATTTAAGCATTTTTCTCAAGTTAAATGACATACATAAGTTTCCGGTGAAAAAAGTGCATATGTATTATTTAACCGCATTTAAAAAGATGTGGTCCCGTGTTAGAATGGATTAGATTTTAACATGATAATGTTTTTAGGCTGGTGTCTAATTTTAAAAAAGTTGCAGGACGCCACCTCAGTTTGACTAACAATTAACGAAAAAGAAAACAAGAATTACTATTTTCATTTTCTTAAAACCCAAATATTTTAATAACTTGGGTTTGTAACTTGGAAATAACTCATTTCGTGGTGAATAAAACCGGGTTTCACCAGCTGGTGAATAAAAAGTAACATAATTATTTTTCAACAAAAAAAAAATTTTTTTTATCAAATTTTTTTTATCAAATTTTTTTTTTTCATCAAATTTTTTTTTCATCAATTTTTTTTCCATCAAATTTTTTTTCTCATAAATTTTTCTTTCTTTTCATCAAACTTATTTTTTCATATTTTTTTTTATCATTTTTTTTTTACCAAATTTTTTTTTTTTCATCAAATTTTTTTTTTCATTAATTTTTTTTTTTCATTATTTTTTTCTTTTTTCTAAAAAAACTTTGCTTTGGCAAGTACACCCAAATCTTCCGCAAAACATTATCATGATTTAATGTTTTGGGCAAGAGTACAAAATTCGCATGCATTTTATCTGATCTGTTTATGCATGATGGTAGCAGTGAAATTTTAACTTTCGATTTTTACCAACTCCCGTGCGGCAAATAGTGCCACATGGTCTTAAACTGCTGTAGAACAAATGCATTCACCGTTCAAGATTAAAATCGAATGTAACTTTTTTGTTAATTAATTTAACTGGATATTTCCAAGGAAAGGATTTTATGATTTTCTTAGTGCTATAATTTAATGGAAAAATAAAAATCATTTAAGTGGGTAGAAAGATGAGAAACTAACAATCATAACAAGAAGATGACCTCTGAGGTTAAAACCAGATATGGGTCAAATTTAGTACTCGCTGAGGACTTTCTAACAATTTTTTTTTATAACGATCGGACATCAAATGACAGAACTATGAACAAATATCGATTTCGGCGGTACCAAATCGCGACCTAAAAATCTAATATTTTGGCTATGGAACTTTTTCGAGGTAAGCTTTAAAATCAAGCCCGCCCAATTGGAACTTATTTTTCTCCTTTATGGTCGACCCAGTCTAATGTACATCTGCATATAAACTACCTCTACAATTTTACATTTTCGAAAATAGGAACTTAAAAAAACCGAATTTGGAAACGGTGTATACGCCATTGGATAGGCCTTCAAAAAACGTTTTAATCTGTATAAAATATTTATGTAGATTCTTCTGAAGAAATGTGAAAAATTGTCAAAAAAAAACCAAATGTGAGATTGGGCAGCTAAGAAAACACAGGTAACTCTTATTTTCCTCCCCTCTTTCCCATATGCAAGTTTCAGGACAATTGGTGGGTGCCCTATGAAAGACCTTTCTTGTAAGTCGAGGGTAAACAATTTTCTTTTTTCAAAGTTTGTGAAAGCAATTTTTTCCTAAAAGAAATCAAATTTTTTACTCCAAAACACAAAAAATGGGGTTTCAAAATTTGTCAACATTTTTTTTTCCTAAAACATTTTTATTTTTTTACACCAAAACGCAAAAATAACAGTTCGATAATACTATTTCAGAAAATCTTTCAATTTGTTTCCTCCTTAAAGAATTTTTAATGTAATTTTTTAGCAATATTTTTATACCCTACACTCAAAATAATACACTAGTAGATTTTCTAATTTTTTTTTTGCTAATGCTGATTAGCTAACCTTTAGCAAATTTTTAGTTGAGATTAGTATGTTAGCAAAAATATCTTGTAAACTTCATTTAGCGCATTAGCAATTTTAAACAAAATTTTAACTATTTTTTTTTGCTAAATTTAAAATTGAGTTGACCAAATTTTTACAAGCTTTTTTGCTAATATTAGCAAAAATAAATTGTAATTTTTTTTTATTTTCAGAAAACTTAAAATGGCGCTTTCTCGGAAACTAAGCCAGATAGAGCAAAATGGAGGCCATTTTTGGTTCTCGGGCTCACCATAGTATCGCCGGTCCTCTTAATATGTGTGGATTCTAATGGGCCCTAACTTTGGATCCAAAAAAGTAAGCATTCCCGAGAATTTAAAAATGCTCATATCTCGGTAAATATAGCTCCTAATACTTAGAACAAGACTGCAAAATAATCAAAAGCTCTCCGAGTAATATTTTTTAAGCTATCGAGTTTTTTAATTCTCAAAGCCCCAGTGGTCCCCTAAAATCACGTATCTCAAAAACTAAGCAAGGTAGAGCGAAACGGACACACATTTTGGATCAAAAACTATGACGATTTTTAAGGAATCCAACTAGATCTAGGCTCATCGGGGTCTGGACCTATCGGGTCCGAACCCATTGGGGACCTCAAATGTGTATGAACTAAGTGGAAAAAAAAAATTTCAGTTAACATATTTTTGGGAAAACATTTTTGCTAACTTTACCAATACTGACGGATCCAAAATGTCCTCTGGAGCTGGCGCTGGTGTCTACGGACCAAACACGCGGATCTCCGAACCAATGGGTAGGTGGCCTACTGTTTTTCAGGCTGAAATTCAGGCTATTACAATATGCGCTAGGGTTAATATTGCAAAGGGTATGAAGGGTACTCATATTTCAATCTTCTCTGATAGCCAGGCAGCACTTCAAGCGCTGTCTTCTTGGGAATTTAAATCCAAAATGACACTGGAATGTTTTGATACCCTTCAGCAGCTGGCCGGGAGAAACAAAATTATTCTATTTTGGATCCCTGGTCATTAGAGGTGTCCTTAAAAACGAAAATCACCTTTTTATACCTGGTAGGGTCCTATATTGTTCTTTAGTATCTAAAAATGAGTGAGCCAAAATTTGGGGACAATCGGCTAAAAATAACTCGTGCCGAAAATGGATTGAAGTTTAGGGACATTCTTATAAGAACTAAAAACTCGTTTTTTCTAGTTTTTGGAAAAACATTGGTATTTTATATTTTTTGTTAAATTTTTTGTGAAATAATATGAAAATGGTACTAAATTACCTTTTCAAAACGTCTAATAAAATTAAAATCGGATGAAAAATAAGCATTTTACGCATACATGCCCCAGACCATTGTATGGTTTTTAGAGCCAGAATTTCAAAATTTTCAAAATTTTTAGGCAAAAAAATAGTAAAAATTTAATTTTACTTTATGATCAAATTGAAAACATGTTTAAGATTAAAAATAGCAGATATGGTAGTCAAGCTTTTTTTTTATTTGGCGCGGGTAGTGAAAATTTTTCCGCGGATTCCAAATAAAATGCGTTTTTCTACAATAATTAAGCAAATTTTTGAAAATTTGTGCTCTATTGTGCGGATCGAAGTGTAAAACGTTAATTCTGTAACCTTTGAGAAATCGGATATATGCAGATATTTTGTATTATAGAAATGTATAACGTCTCAAATTTGTCATTTCACCTCGACGAAAAGGGGTTAAAGATGCCCGAATTCTCAAAAAATTTACAGAATTTATGTATTTCACTTCGTATAATACAATACAGAAAATTGTTTCCCATATTTGCTAAATTATTTTAGAAAAACTAATTTTCTTTGGAATCCGCGGAAATTATATCACTACCCACGCCAAATGAAAAAAAAAACTGTACTACCATATCTGTTAGTTTTTATCTATAACATGTATTTAATAAAATTATAAAGTAAAATTTAAATGTTTTTATTTTTATGCCTTAAAATTTTGAAAATGTTCAAATTTTGCCTTTAAAAACCATGCAATGGTCTGGGGCATGTATGCGTACAATGCTTATTTTTTTATCCGATTTCAATTTCTTTAAGCTTTTTGGAAAGGTAATTTATTACCATTTCCATACTATTTAACAAAAATTTTTACAAAAAATAATATATACCAATATTTTTCAAAAAACTATAAAAAAGGGGATTTTCATCACATAAGAGTGTCCAAAAATTTCAATCCATTTTCGGCACGATTTATTTTTATATGATTGTCCCCAAATTTTGTATCACTCATTTGTAGATACTAAACTACAATTTAGGACCCTATCAGGTATTAAAAAGTGATTTTGAAAAATTACCTTAGCCGTTAGGACACCTTTAATACTGCCATTCTGAAGACATTTCCTTTTCGACGTCTTAGAGGAATTGCCCACTCTCTTAAAGCAAACATTCAGTACTGACAATGTAAGGACATGTCATCAAGGATTACCTATGATTTGTCAAAACCTGAAGACATTTCCTTAAGGAATCACTGTGTTAATTTCCTCAGTGACAGATTCCCAACTGGGAAGGATAATTCTGGCCCAGATAGTTTTTTGAAAGGGCGTGGAACTTTTGATAACGATGAGTTTTAAAAATGGGTTTTAGTAAAAAAAAAAAATTTTTTCAATTTTTTAAACTCTTTTTTCAATTAAATTTTTTTAAAACGGGCACAAGCGGGCAACTTTTTTGGAAAGTGTGGATTAAAAGGATAACTCTGCCCCAGACAGTTTTTTGAAAGGCGTGGAACTTTTGATAACAATGACTTAAAAAAGGCGGTTTTCACAAAAAAAAAATTCACTCCATATTCACGTGATTTAAATAAAAAATCAATCACGCGTGAATCACGTTCTTTTTTTGAGTTACGCGAAACACGGAATCAGAGACAATCTCCAATTCAAATACATAGACAAAAGACAAGTGTCTCCTCATTTGTTTCATCTATAACATCTGTAAATTTTATTAAAAATGAAGTGTCCACCCTGAAATAGTTTCCTTGTAGGTCCGATTCCAAAAAGTTTCCAGGCACAAATTTATTATCCTAATATAGGCTTATATTCTGAATTTCAAAAAAATCGGTTAACATTTATGACATTTATAATGAAAAACCTACCATCTCGGCCAAGTGTTCATGGGTCCAATACAATATTCTTTGTAAACCTGTGGGGGTGTTCTGTAATTTATGCGAAAAGTTATCGCATCGAAAAGTATGAAACAAAAAATTCCATCATTTCTCGATTCTGGAAAAAAAACTGTTTCTGTATATCAATGCGAAAACGGCAGCATTTTTATTGGAATATTCCAAATCAGCTGTCAAAAAGGTAAACAAGGCGAGAAAATAATAAAAATCACAACAAAAAAAAAACGCAATTTAAATTTTTTTAAACAACACTTGTAACATTGGCAAACAAAAATTAAATAATAAATTAAATTAATAAAAATAAAGTGTAGTATATCATTAATATTACTAGTTGATAGTATTTTCTTGAAAAAAATATTGTTTTTTATTTATTATAACTCAAAAGTTGTTTAATTTACAAAATATCGCACCATTTTTAAATGTGAGTGATTTTGACACTTCAACTTAAAAAGTTTTCGATCAATTGGTTTACAGAAACAGTTTTTCTCACATCTTTCCAATAATTTTGAAAAAAATCATATTTGACGGAAAGTTTCCGCATAACAAATTTACAGAAACAGTCGAATGCGAAAAGTCAGGTTTTGTGCCGATTCACGATGTTTCTGTTTCGTTTTTCATATTTCATGTGAGAAATCTTTCGATTCGAGAGTTATAGAACACCTCTACTGGTGTTTTTCTAGCGTTTGTTGTACTGCTTTCAACGCTTTGTCATGGTAGGCCCTAACGTATTTTTCTGCCTGGGCTATAATTCATATATTTTTTTTAAATCGTTAATTTATATAGTCAAACTGTGGTGGAGTCCTGCGTCACTTTTAAAATTAGACTCCAGCTTAAAAACAAAATTATGTTGCAAAATGATAGAGAAAGTGCAAATTTTTTTTCCAGAATAATAAACGGCATTAGTTAAACAGTTAAAAAAATCAGCAGAGTCGATTGATAAAAACGGCGGCGGCACAATATGTGTATCTTTGAATCTTTGTTTTAAAAAACATGTGTTAGAATACAGGAACTACAGAAGATGTTTATTTACTCTGTCATTCCTTTCGTAATATATAAATAATTTAATTTTTAGGATAAATGCTAAACAAACTAAAGTGACCTTGGCTAGTTTATAATTAAAACTTATCAAGTCTTATCAAACAATATTTTTTTTTTGTTTATTTTTATAAATTTTACTACCGTTTTTTCGTCTGTAATGTGCTATTAAACAATAAGGTATTTTTATTACCGACCGGCAATTTATAAACAATTATTTTTTTTTGTTATTAAATATTAAAAATCATGAAAGACACTTTTTAGTTTGATTTGAAAAAAAAAAAGCTTTAACAACTCTTTTAATTTTTGCTAATAAAGCTTTTTTCTCTTAAGAAACATGTTGCTAAGAATTTTCTTTTAGCAACTTGTTGATAAGATATTTTTGTCAACTTTGTTTTTTTTTTTTGTTTAGACATAATAAAAACATATTGCTGCATTATAATAAGTTTTTCTTTTTGAGAGCTATAAAAACATAAAAGTACTTCAAAATTGTAATTAGTAAAAGGCGCCACATGAAGTTGGTTAATAAACAAATAAAAATGCTTTGGTTTTGATATAAAAAAAACTTAGCATTAATAATAAATTGTAGAAAAATCTGATAGAAATTTAAAATTGGTCAAGGTAGTACTTTAAAAATTACACAGTGCAACAACAAAAATCGGATTGGGATGAAACCAAAAGCAAATGAGTGTTGATATGTTCCATAACAAAACCCTCAAGGCTTTTTTTTAGTTCAGCGCTAGATTTTTTTTACAAGCATTTGAAGTTGCTGAACTTTTATTATAATTATAATTGCTTGAAAACGGTTTAAGTAGCGAATGAATAATTTTGTAATTGCCTTTAAATAACAATCATACGCAACGGTGAACAATGGTTTATTTTTAATAATTTGGCTATTCAGTAAGTAGGTACTGGACCGATTGCAGCAAAATTCATACCGGTTGTAGCTAACGTAATTTCGAGCTAAAGTTTAGACGCTGGACCTTACATTTTCAAAAAGGGCACCACCAGGGCTCCTAAAGTAGAATATGTTTAGCACACAAAAACTTTAAATGTAAAATGTCAACTTTCATTTGCTTTTGGTTTCACCTCATTTCGATTCGGAGAGTTCAATTTTTTATCAAAGCAAAAAGGAGAAAGAAAATAAAAAAAGAAAGGAAAGGAAAGGAAAGGAAAGGAAAGGGAGGAAAGAAAGAAGAGGAAAGGGGAGGTAAAATAAAAGTCAAAAAGAAAAGGAAATAGTCTGAGAATTTTTTTCTATGAAAAATATTTGAGAATCTCAAAATTTTTCTAAAGGAAAAATGTCTCGGAATATACGATTTTTTGTTTATAAAAAAAATTATGTTCTTTATTTTTTTTCTTTTGGACAAAATATAAAATTTTTCTATAGGAATAATAATTTTTCTATATGAAAAACTTATAAATAATTTTTTAGGAAAAATCTGAGAATTTTTCTATAAGAGAAATTTTTTTTCAAAGGGAAAAAAAATAAAAATTTTCTTCAGGGAAAATTTAAAAATTTTTCTATTACAAAAATGTATTAGAATACGAGACTTTTTCTATAGAAAAAATTACACCAAATATGTGACTCTTTTTATGGGAAAAATGTCTCGGAATCTGCAATTTTTTCTATTCAAAAATGTCTCAGATTCTAAGAAAATGTGTCTTTGAAATATGTCTCAGAATTTAAGAATTTTTAACCCTAGGATGTTCAACTGGGCTTTTTGAGGCCCATGTTGATTTTAAGTAGTCGCCATTAACACCCACCAACACCCCACGCCCACGCCCAAGTCTGAGCCACGCATTAACACTTAGTGTGGTACAAGTCTTCTACACGCTACACAATCCCAGCAATCAATTAAAAGGCTTAAGAGGGGAAAAAATTGTAAGGGCCTCGCCAGGCCCAGTAGAGTCACTTACCACTGCCAGTCAGACATCCTATGGTTAATAGGAAAAGCTGAGACCTTTTCTATAGAAAAAATTCTTAGAATTCTAGAAAAAAATTCTTAGATTTTTTCGGTAGGAAAAATGTCTCAAAATCTGAGATTTTTCTATTGAAAAAGTGCCTCAGAATCTAACAAGTAGTAGTATCTCAACCCTTATGAACCGATTTGCATGAAACTTAAAATATATATAAAAGAGACAATTCTAAGATTGGAGTGTCTCGGCCATATCGGGGATTTAAGAATTCAAAAAATGGCGAAAAAATAGTTTTTTGGATTTTTCAGACATTTCTGTCTAACAAGGGAAGTATCTCAACCCTTATGAACCGATTTGCATGAAACGTAAAATATATATAAAAGAGACAATTCTAAGGTTGGGGTGTCTCGGCTTATCGGCCATATCGGTAATTTAGGGGTTCAAAACATGGGTCAAAAAATGGCGAAAAAATCGTTTTTTGGAGTTTTCAACCATTTCTTTCTAAGAAACTATATGATGTTTACATATGAGAAGAAAGGTTTTTTTAATGCCTAATTAATGGTGGCAAAACCTTGTACAATTTTGGCTTCGTTAAATACTTTTTCATGAAAATGTGTAAATTTTGGGGGGTATTTATATGAAGACATAGACCTACGATGTCCATATGAATACGAAATAGTCTTTATTAAATTTAAGTCGGCACGTATTTTTGCTCTAGAGGATATTCCTGTTACTTCAGGAGTTATCGAAATTTTCCCGGAGGTCCACATTGTTCCATAAGGGGACAACGAAATTTTAAAACACTGATATGGCCGATAAGCCGAGACACCCCAACCTTAAAATCGTCTCTTTTATATATATTTTAAGTTTCAGGCAAATCGGTTCATAAGGGTTGAGATACTTCCGTTGTAAGAAACTATATGATGTTTCCATATGAGATGAAAGGGTTTTTTACTATTTATATAACGGTGGCATAACCTTGTAAAAAATCGGCTTCGTTAAATATTTTTTTCATGAAAATGTGTAAATTTTGGGGGGTATTTATGTCAAGACATAGACCTACGATATCCATATGAATACGAAATAATCTTTATTAAATTAAAGTCGACACGTAGACGATATTCTCATTAGTTCGGAAGTAATCGAAATTTTCCTGAAGGAAATTCAAAAATCGTCTCGTTTATATATATTTTAAGTTTCAGGCAAATCGGTTCATAAGGGTAGAGATACTTCCCTTGTAAGATATTTTTCCTACAGACGTTTTTCCTATAGAAATAATCTCAGATTCTGGGAGTTTGAGTCTCTGATTCTGAGACAATTTTCCTATAAAAACTCTTAGATCCTGAAAAATTTTTCAAGTAGAAAAAAATATAAGATTTTAAAACACTTTAAAATCTTATAATGCATGCTTCTATAGAAAAATAATCATATTTTTCCTATAGAAAAATTCTCAGATTTTTCCTAAAGAAAAGTTCTCAGATTTTTCCTATAGAAAAATTCTAAAATTTTTCGTATAGAAAAAATCTGTGAATCTAAGATATTTTTCCTATAGAAAATTTTTAAAATTCTTAGACATTAATTAAAGTTGTTATAATTCGACCTTTCCAATTTAAATAAATAAAAATTCTTACAAGGGAAGTATCTCAACCCATATGAACCGATTTGCATGAAACGTAAAATATATATAAAATGGACAATTCTAAGGTTGGGGTGTCTCGGCTTATCGGCCATATCGGGAATTTAAGGGTTCAAAACATGGGTCAAAAAATGGCAAAAAAAAAGTTTTTTGGATTTTTCAGCCATTTTTTTCGAAGAAACTATATGATGTTTACATATGAGAAGAAAGGTTTTTTTAATCCCTATCCAACGGTGGCATAACCTTGTAAAAGTTCGGCTTTCTTAAATACTTTTTTCACGAAAATGTGTAAATTTTGGGTGGTATTTATATGAAGAATAGACCTACGATGTCCATATGAATACGAAATAATCTTTATTAAATTTAAGTCAACACGTATTTTTGCCCTAAAGGATATTCCTATTAGTTCGGGAGTTATCGAAATTTTCCCGAAGGTCCACTTTGTTTCATAAGGGGACAACGAAATTTTAAAACTCTGATATGGCCGATAAGCCGAGACACCCCAACCTTAAAATCGTCTCTTTTATATATATTTTAAGTTTCAGGCAAATCGGTTCATAAGGGTTGAGATACTTCCCTTGTTAGACATTTTTCATAAACAAATTCGCACATTACTTCTTATTCATCTTTTTATACCCTCCACTCTAGTGATAGAGGGTATATATAAGTTTGTCGTTCCGTTTGTAACACCTCGAAATATTGGTCTAGGACCCCATAAAGTATATATATTCATGATCCTCGATCGATTTTAAGATGATCTAGCGATGTCCGTCCGTCCGTCCGTCCGTCTGTCTGTCTGTCTGTCTGTTGAAAACACGCTAACTTTTAAAAGACTTTACGGAGGCTCCTGAAGTTTGGCACATAAGTTGGGCATTTACCTGGTCAGGTTGGTATTGCAATCCAGCGAAATCGTTCCAGTGGTTCAAAAGTTATGAATAAAAGACTGAATTTCGGCAAGGGTTTTTCGCGAATTTATGAGATAAAAAGCACAATAACTTTCGAAAATCAATTCTGAGGATGCTGAAGCTTGGCGTGTATATTTTTCGTTCCTCCAGCCTAGTTCGTATTGAATTTCACCCAAATCGGTCCAGTGGTTCAAAAGATATTAGCAAAACCGTGAATATCAGATTAGCTTCACCTTAAATTCACGTGGTGAAAACCCGTTAAACCTGTTTTAAAACCATTGGTAAGTCACAAAAATATTTTAAAACGTATTTTTGTCACTCAAAATATTTTTATACCAAAACAAAAAAAAAAATACACTCGAAAAAAATTTTACACTCAAAAAAAATTTTACACTCAAAAAAAAATTAGTAAATTTTTTTTTTAATGTAAAATTCGAAAAAAAATTTACACTCAAAAAAAAAATTTATAATTTTTTTTGAATGTAAAATTCGAAAAAATTTACACTCAAAAAAAAAAATTAGTATTTTTTTTTTTTCAAAAATTACTAAAAAAAAATTTTTTTACACAAAATAAAAGATTTCTAATCATAACTGTTATTTTTTCCACGTTAGAAAATTTACTATCACTTAAAATGGGCATTGTGGAGGGTATTCATAGATTCGGCCAAGTCGAATTTAACTTTTCTACTTGTTTATCCTTTCTATATTTTTTTTCTTTCCCCCTTTTCTTTTAAATTTGGTTTGCGGGGGATTCCCTATTTCTCCCCGTGGATCTGCGCCTGGTATAAATAACAATAATGGTTAATATTACTCATACTCTACGAAAAGCTTTAAATGTTGCTAACCAATATAATGTTGATACAACATATTTTTTTTATCACAATACTACAGTTTCAAATATAAACAAAAAACAGCTGTTTCGTATAAAAACATGTTCGTGTTTTGCTAAAGGGGGTAACGGTATGAATTAACCAGAAATTATGAATGAAATATACAAAAATGTTGCGTAGTAAAACAGACATTTAAACAAGTTTCTTTATTTACGAAGCTTAATACCAAAAACAAACAACCTTAACAACATTTTTATTAAAGAAATAAAGTCTGGCATACAACATAACAACGTAGCAGCAGCAGCAGCAGCAACTAAAGCAATAGTGGCAAACAACAAAAATACTGTGCTTGCTTTTAAATTGTTGTTTTCTACTCATAATACGCGTATGTTGTCGTCTTCGTGTTTAAGTGTTGTTGTTTGTTATTAACAACAAGTAGAAATTTAGGAAGCAGCATGATTGAAAATCAGTTTAACGCAAAATTGTAAACCAAACGGACGTGTTTTATTTTTCTGTGCTGCTAAGAAAAAAAAAAGCAGGAAAATGATTTGAATGGACTTTTTTAAAACAAATATGATGTGGAAAAGGGATTAAAAAAACACATGTTAAATTATGTGAAAATATACACCATAAAAATTTTTAATTACTTAAAAATATTTTAAAAATAAATTTAAAGAAAATTCAAGTGAGGAAAAAATTTTATTTGAAAAATGTGGAAAAACAAAAAAAAGTTAAAATTTTATAAAAAATATGGATGTTTTTAAAATTTACATGTTTATTTTTAAATTAATAAAATTTCAATAAAAAAATAGATAAAAAAATAAAAAAAAAAATTATATAAAAAATGTTTAAAAAAAATTTTGAAAAAAAAAATTCTAAAAAAAATTTTGTAAAATATTAAAAAAAAAATTCTTACTTTAAACCAAATGGTTCATATTCATAATAAATATTTTAAGTGATCTAAAAAAAAAACTATAAAAATGTTAAAGCCTGTATGACGTTGTCTTGTGTCGAAATGATTGTCGAGTAATTTTGTTTTTGTAAGGGTCTTCTAACAAAAATTAAAACTTAATTAAGATATTAACAATTTATTTTTTATAAAAAAACATTTTTTTTTTGAGTAAAAATCTTCTTTTAGAATGTTTTGCTAAAAAAAAGAATAAAAAAATTTTTGAGTGAAAAAATACGAGATATCAACAAATAAATGTTGCTCAATATATAACACTTTTCTTTTAAGTTCGAAAAATTTCCCAGGCAGAAAAATGCAATCGAAACAGCGTTGTTAAAGCATTTTGCATGATTAAAAGTACTTCGAGAACGTTTAATTTAAAGTCATCAAAGCGCTATAATAATCCAAAATAAAAAAAAATATTTAGGTTTGGTTTAATAACACAGGGCAACATTTTTTTTTGCCCGGGTTCTGATACCAAATTTTGGGTAGTTGGGGTACGCTGATTTCAAATCTGGCTACCGTTTTTTTGGGTCAGCTCTAGTTTGCGAGATAAAGACTAAAGAAACTTTGAAAATAGGCTACTTTTGGCATGTTTGTGAGTCCATATTTACCAAAAACTGCATGTCGATTTTAGGTATGTTCGATATGCTGATTCCAAAAATGCTCTTACTTATGTTGAGTCATCTTTAGTTTTTGAGATATTGCTAAAATAAAATTTTAAAATTTATGCCCTCGTTAATTTTGTCTAATATTTATGCCCTTTTTAATAACTCCAAAATTAAAGCTGTCAGAAAAAGCTAATACCAGTTTTGGAATCCTCGCATCCAATATAGTAAAGTTCGTGTTTAAAACAGAGGCTCTTAAGTTAGTTTTGGAAATTATAGCCAAGCAAAGTTGGTAAAAAACACACTTTTTCGACTCTTTAACAGCGATTTGCTCGCGAACGCGAGCTGATGGAAAAAAAATGGATAACAGATTCGGAATCAGCACAATAAACTCCATATAAATCAGTTGCCAAAGATCAGGCCAATTGAAAAAACTCAACTTTTGTCAACCTGTGTAATTTGTTTTAAATGAAGTGAAATCAATAAAAAAAAATTTTGCACTGTAAAAAAAAAAATCAAAAAAAATTTTCAACTTAAAAGTTTTTTAAAAAAAAAAATGTTTTCTTGAAGATTTTTTAATAATTTTTTATACCTTCCATCTACAGTATGGGGGTATACTCACTTTGTCATTCCGTGTGTAACGCATCAAAATATCAGTCTAGGACCCCATAAAGTATACACTCAAAAAAATAAAACTGTAAAGTTAACAATTTTTTTTAGTTAAGTTGAGTTAACTGGCTTTTTAGCAAATTTTTAGTTAAAATCAGCGTTTTTACTACTTTTTTAGGTAAGTTCAATTTATGAAAATACTAGTTTTGAACAAATTTTGAATTATGTTCCTAAGCAGGTTAAGTTCGTAAAGGAGCAAAATCGGACCAGGGGGAAAAGAGTTCCCCCTTGAAGAACTAAACCAACCTCTGAAAAATACCATATTTTTACATGATTTTTTGTGTTTTTGTTTAACAAATGCAAAATTTTTATGCTTCAAGAAGTTCTATGTAATGCGTTTGGACCCACAGAATTAGAAAATGTCGTTTTTCCGTTTGTTTTTTTTTAAATAATGATAAACTTGCATTTCTTTAGTGCAAAAAGCATAAAAATGAATTTTTAAGCACATATTCGAAATACTGGAATTTTTGTTTTATTTATTTGCATGTTGGAGGGTATAAAAGATTCGGCACAGCCGAATTTAACACTCTTACTTGTTTTTTTTCAAAACGCAAAAAAAAAGTTGACTAAAAATTGTATGCCTTCAAAAAACATTTCGAAACTTAGAATATTTTTAAATTTTTGTTCCTGGCTGCATTTTTTTTTTTTTTTTTTTTTTTTCTTTATTTAAACAAAATTTTAAATTACATGTTTAATTAATACTACGACTAGTCTCCTCAGTGACTAACTAATAGTTTTTTTATTGAATAATACTTAAGAACTAAAGTTTTGGTTCTAAGACCTTACATTTTGTCTGATTAGCTGAAGCGGTTTAGCAGATCATGCGGTTTAAAACGATTTAGCCTTCTGGTTAAATCCGTAGTAATTAACAAAGTTGGTATCTCGTTATTAGTATGTTGTTCCAGGCGCATTTGATGTTTTTGGGCACTAATTGAAATCTCTTGTTTAATTGTGTTGATATTTAAGTCACGATGCAGATCATCATTCCTGATATACCATGGAGCTCTAACGATATTTCTTAAGGCTTTGTTTTGGAAACATTGTATTGTTGCTAACACAGTGTTCTTTGCACAACCCCATATTTCAATACCATATAGCCAAACCGGTTTAAGAAGCTGGTTATATAACATTAATTTATTTTCCATTGACACTTTTGAGTTTCTATCCATAAGCAGTTTTATATTTCTGTATCTGATATCTAATTCTTCTCTTTTTTTCTTAACGTGCATGTTCCAGTTGAGGTGTGCATCTAAATGCATTCCTAGATACTTTGCCGAATTTGCCACTGGTACTTCTTTCTGTTCAATAAACAAAGGAATATGATTTATTTTTTTTAACGTGAAATCTACATGAACGGATTTGGCGCTGTTTAATTTCAGGCCCCATAAGTTAGTCCATTGTTCTATCTCATTTATTGCTGTCTGTAACGTATTTATGGACTCTAGGTTTGTTTGAGCTGTTGACAAGATGACTGTGTCATCTGCAAAAGTTCCCACAATGCAAGCGTTGTGAGTTGGCATGTCATGTGTGTAAAGCAGGTATAAGACCGGTCCGAGAATACTGCCCTGTGGTACTCCAGACGTTATTTGAAATAGATCAGAGTAATCCTGTTCATGTTTTACTCTATAATATCTCGCTGAGATATATGATTCTAGTAAATCGCAGTAACTCTTTGGTAGAATGTTTTTCAGTTTTTGAATTAGTCTTGAGTGACATACTCCGTCAAATGCTTGTGATATATCTAGAAATATTGCTGAGCAGACTTGTTTTTTTTCGAAGGCTATTTCTATTGTATGGATAACTCTATGGATCTGTTGAATTGTTGAGTGTTTTTTGCGAAATCCAAATTGATGGTTAGGTATAAGGTTTCTTGATTGAATAACCATATCTAATCGAGTACTCGTAATTTTTTCAAAGAGTTTTCCAACAACTGGAAGTAATGATATTGGGCGGTAGGATTTTACATCGTTGAGGACTTTTCCGGGTTTTGGTATCATTATTATTTCCGCTATCTTCCAATAGCTAGGTACATATTTAAGTTTTAAGGCGGCATTAAACAACGATACTAGTTTTACTATTCCTTGATACGGCAAGTGCTTGAGTACTTCTCCACTAATAAGGTCATAACCGGGAGATTTTTTGTTTTTTAATAGCTTAATCTCGTTTACAACTTCTTTAATCATAACTTTGTTGATGTTATCTTCTTGAGTGATGTTGCTATTTGTGCTGTTAATTTCTGCATTGTTGAGGATGTTGGTGTATATGTTACTAACAGTGTGTATGTTACTAGCATTATTGCTATTGTTGATTCCGAAAACCGTACTTAGGTGTTCAGCAAATCGGGTAACTTTTTCTGTATTGCTTTTTGCCCAAGTCCCATCACTATTCATGATAGGGGATTTGTAAGTTGTTGGCCTGTTAATTTTTGTAGTAGCTTTCCAAAGGGAATAATCTGTTTTTCTATCATATGTTAAATTTGAGAGATAATTATTTACATTAGTTTGATTGTATTTTTGAATCTCTCTTCTTAGTAATTGGGTTATGTTATTTAAGACGTTTTTATCCGCTGGAGATCGAGTTTGCTGCCATTTTTTACGAAGTTTTCTTTTTTTTCTTACAAGAGTTTTAATATTTTCCGGATAAGAAGGAATGGTATTGTTTTTGTTTAGTAGTGGCGTACTTTGCCAAGCTGCATGCTGAATTGATTTTGTAAATTCATGGGCTTCATGTTCTATATCTTCTTTAGTGTTAATTGAGGTTTGTATCATAGTTGATTTTATTAAGTATGAAAAGTGACTCCAATCTGTTTTGGTATTTACAAGACCTTGATGCTGTGTGTTTGTGATACTACTTCCGAAGTATGAAAGGTAAATTGGCGAGTGGTCAGAGCTCAAATCGTAGCCCTCGTTTATTGTAAACGTGTTTTTATTTATTTTCCTTGTTATAAAAAAGTCAATGAGATCCGGTTGTTTAGTTCGATCGGTAGGCCAATAGGTCGGTTTACCTGTTGAGACAATGTCACAACCAGTATTTTGTGCGGCTTTGTATAACTCCTTGCCTTTCTTCGTAGTTAGCCTTGAGCCAAATTGAATATGCTTGGCGTTAAAGTCTCCTCCCATTATGAATTTGTATTTGTGGGAGTTAATTAAAATTTTATATTTTTCAAATGTTATTGAATGCCTCGGTGGACTGTATACTGAAGTAAAAGATAAAGGTGAATTAAATGCGTTAACTGTAATTGTGGTAGCTTGAAATTCTTCACTACTGATTTTATTTTCCTCCCAATGTTCAATATTATTTTTAACTAATATAGCGCTGCCGCCTCTTGCATTATTACTGGGATGAATTGTATGATAGAAATCATAATTTTTAAATTTTAAATAAGAATGGTTTGTAAGGTGTGTTTCATTAACAAGACATATGTCAATGTTTTTACTTTCTAAGTGTAATTGCAGTTCTTCTTTGTGTCGAAGCAAACCGTTTGCATTCCATTCCATTACATTAATGATTTTACTCATTGAGAATAGCAAAAAAATTTTGTTCAAGAGTATCCAAACGGTTTTCGAATGAATTGTTTGATAACTCAATGTCATCTAATTTTGAAAGTATCAGTTGAAGAGTGTTTTCTATGCCTAAGTTTGTACCTAGTGTTTTCTTTTTATCAGTGTTGGATTTAATAACATTGGCGTAAGACATTCTTACCTTTGGTGTATTTTTATTTGCGGTTTGTTTATTTGTATTTGAGGCTGTTGCTATGTTTCTAGTATTGATGTAGTTTATATTATTTTTGATAGAGCTTGTGGCTGCTTCTTCATTTGCTATGTTTTTGTTAATATTGTTGTTGTTTGTATTGTTACCGTTAGATCTTGGGGCTGCTTCTTCATTAATGTTTATATCTGAATTATTTTTTAGTTTTTTATTTCTAATTTTTTGCAATTCTTTTGCTATAATGCATCCACGATAACTGGCAGGATGATTTTCACCACAGTTGCAACATTTTGGTTGAAAATCAGCAGGTTTGTCACAATTTTTTGTTTCGTGCTTGCCAGCGCACTTTACACAACGAGGTAGTTTTGAGCAATAATTCTTTGTATGATTGTAGGACTGACAATTCTTACATTGTGGAATAAGTTTTGAAAGCTTAATTGGCTCAATTTTGACAGTAGTATTTAATATTTGTTTAATCTCATATATTTTTTTGATGTCTTCCGATGTGGCGAAGGATAACACGAACATATCCAATGGTGCTTTTGTTCCAAACTTTAGTTTATTAAAGGCATTTAATATATCAAGACCTTGGTCTTTCAAATTTGCAATAATATCTTTTGGGTCACATGAGTGATGTAGATTTTTGGCAACAACCCTAATGGGTCTTGTTTGCTTATTTTCAAAAGAATGCCATGATATTTTGGCTTTATTTAGCGCATTTGTAATTTCCCTGTAATCATTAGCATCAAAAGTACTTATTTTATGTGAGTTACCACTTAGGACTTTAGAAGTAAATCCATTTTTTGAGTTTTCCGTTGCAATTTTGTAGATTTCGTTATAGGAACTTACTGAGTTTACCACAATGGGGGGAGGACGTAAGTTTTTTCTTTGATTTAAATTTTGTTCAACTTCATTCCCTTCTGATGATAAATCACTTATAGGGGATGGAGAAACATTAGCTTTTCGTTTTTTGTTTACTCTTCTTCTTTTTTCAACTATCCATTCGGTCTCTTTGGCAAGTTCATCTTCATCAGTTTCATATATAATTTCTTGTTCATGATTTGTTTCATTTGTTTGGTTTGAAGCAGTTGTCCGTAGTTCATAAAATTTTCTAATTTTTTCGTTTTCCTCCCTTAGGATAACATTTTCTTTGTGTAATCTAGTACATGTTTCTTCTACTCTTTTAAGTCTGTTCAGGAGCTCAATGTTAGTTTGTTCCAGCTCCTTTACTTTAGATACTCTGAATGCTGTCAGGCTATTACGAGGGGTATCTGGTGGCTCAAGGCCATCCATAATATTTGTCTACGAGTTTTGTTCTTATCCACTGTATTTATATTAAAACAGCAAATGAGATACTCCCATCTATGTTTTTTTTTTGTATGGTAACACTTTCGCCTCTATTATACTCTATGATTGGCACCACCAATATATAGAAACAACTTGGCAGCACTTTTTATACAACCCAGTATTTGTGCGACACAAACAGCTGATGTATATTTTAGACAATATTTTTGTATTTATTTTTTTTTGGAATTTTTGTATTTTATATCTGTCTCTATCAGAATTTTTTGTTTTTTATTCCAGTTTAAGGAAAAAATTTATTAAATTTGTTTGCAATTATTTCATAAAAGAAGCACAATGACCGAAAACCTCCACTAACGAGCACATTGGAACACTCCGTACACGACCCGTGGTAAGTTTTAGTTCCGAGCAGCTTTAAAAAACAGGTTGCTTTATTTGTATTTCTGTGATTTCTACGAGCTTAAAATTTTCACGTCTATACTTTTCCAAAATTTTTCATGAGGAAAAATTTTGAATGAACTTTTTACTTCCAAATATTTTCGTTTAAAAAATTCGTTTTCAACATAATTTTTAATGAAATTCTTAACGCAAAAAGAAAAATTGTTTTTTAAACGGACAAAAATGCACCCATTTTGAGACATATGAGAAAATCTATCAAGACAGCGAAAAAATCTGCTGATTTTAGCAGAAAAATCTAGAACGTACAGCAAAACATATGAGCTCAAACGGGGAATGAAGTGGAATGGAACACAGAACTACATATAACACCACCCGACAAATTTCAAATTTTGGCTGTACACATGAACCGGACCAAATAATTCTGAGAGTATGTCCAAAAATACCCGTGTCTCCCAGTTTTTCTAGATCAATTCGCGTTTTTGCGAAAAATGCAACAAAACAAAATTTTTGCACTGTAGAAAAAATTCACTCCTGTTAGAAAGTGGGTATAAAAATAACATTCCCGTGTCTCTCAGGTTTTATAAATCAATTCGCGTTTTTCGTGAAAAATGCATACAAAATATGATGTTAAATTTTGTTTCACAAAAGTATCTTCTGGGGAAAACAGTGTTTATAGATGTATTTAGTAAAATTCAGTGGGGGTTCTCTTCTTAGAATATATTAACCATCTATCTCCAATTTTTAGGGGTCATTTTTGTCCTTATTTCAAATACTCGCCTAAAAAACTATTAAATCGAGCGTTTAAAGGGTTAAAATGTTCCACAAAAATATTTTGCATCAAATTTCACTAGGGGTTGTCAAAGTCCAAAAATTAATGGGATGTTAGAAATTTAATAAAATATGAAATATCATATTTTATTAAATTGTGTTTGACCAAAGATAATTTACTATTTGACTTCTTTAAGCATTTTGCATTGCACAAATTATTGGCCTTTGACAACTCTTAGTGAAATTTGATGTAGAACATTTTTGTAGAACATTTTCACCCTTTAAATGACATCTATCAAAAACAATTAACAATTAACAAAACAAACCTACATTTAAAGTCCTTCTGATGATTGCACTATAACTGAAGTGTTTAAAACCGGTATGGGAATATCAATAATAAGTATCTACTACTTTAATTTTTAGAAATTAAATTTTCTTATACATTTTTCCACTAAAAACCTTTTAAAAAAATATGTTAAAAGTAATAAATTTTCAAGCTCGACAACAATTTTAATTGTTAAAACAAAAATTTTACTAAATTTTTAGCTACGATTACTAGATTTCAGTTATCTTATATTATTATTGCAAAAAATTTATAGTAAGTTTAGAGTTGATTTTTTTTTGCATTACAGTTAATTTTTTTAGTGCACAGAAAACAATTAAAAATTTAAAAGAAACGTAAAATTCGACGTCATACGGTCTTTATAACAAAACTAATCGATTCTTTTTTTTAATAAAAACAGGAAACTGATGAGCATAAATGTTTATATTAATTTAAAAATATGATAAATATTAATTTGTATGTTCAAAATTTATAAAAAAAAAAGTAAAAAATGAATTAAAATTAACGCATCTGATTTACTGAAATATATAAAAAAGTCATTATTTAAAAAAAAAAAACATGTTTGAAATCAAAAAAATATTTAGTGTTAAAAAATCAAACTGTTATTAAAAAAAAAAATAATGTTTGGTACTAAAAAAATTATTAAGTGTTTAAAAAAAAAATTAAATAAAGAAACAAAATTATTAATATTATATGTATATTTATTATGTAAATCATAAAAAACATATTTAACAGCAAAAACAAATTATAAAATCATAAAAAATTAATAAACTACTATTTATAAAATAATGTACAGTGTAAAAAAAATCGTGAAAAGTTTTAAATATACAAGTGCAGCATATAAATAAGGTAAATAGCTTATTTTTTTCTTGTAAATTTATCTTCTATCTGTATATGAGGCATTCCACACCAAATGTCCAGCGAAAACAAACACGGGTACCGTAAACTTCTGAATAGGTTGTATGGATAGCCCTATATGGAACTTAGAAAATTGCGTTTTTGGTTTTTCAATTTTTCAAAAACTGGGCTTAGGAGGCGTGGTCAAATATTGGAAAAATGGTCAAATTTGTGGCGAGTTGCCTTGATTAAATATTTATCACATTAAAACGGAATACACCACAATCTCAAAAATTTACATTCTTATATAGTTTTGTATGGGCTATCGACTAAACATTTTTTTTTTTTTTTTGAAAATTTTCCACTTCTTAAAAATGTCAATTTATTAAAAAACATGCCACTTTTTATACCCTCCACTCTAGTGATAGAGGGTATATATAAGTTTGTCATTCCGTTTGTAACACATCGAAATATTGGTCTAGGACCACATAAAGTATATATATTCATGATCCTTGATCGATTTTAAGTCGATCTAGCGATGTCCGTCCGTCCGTCCGTCCGTCCGTCCGTCCGTCCGTCCGTCTGTCTGTCTGTCCGTTGAAAACACGCTAACTTTTGAAAGACTTTACGGAGGCTCCTGAAGTTTAACATATATGTTCTCCATTTACCGGGTCAGGTTGGTATTGCAATCCAGCGAAATCGGTCCAGTGGTTCAAAAGTTATGAGCAAAATAGTAAATTTCGGCAAGGGTATTTTTCGAATTTACAAGGTTAAAACCACTATAACTTTCGAAAGACAATTCTGAGGGGGCTGAAGCTTAGCATATATATTTGTCGTTTCTCGAGGCTGTTTGGTTTTGAATTTCAGCAAAATCGGTTCAGTGGTTTAAAAGTTATAAGCAAAGCAGTGAATTTCAGATTCGTTTCACCTTAAACTGTTGAAAACTCGTTAAACAAGTTTTATAAGCATGGTGAAATACCAGTTTTGTAAAAGTTGTTGTTTGTTTTCTTGTCGTGGGGTGCAGTTTAGTTGTTAGACAAGTAAATATTTGTTATTGTTTTGTTATTGTGAGTGTTACTGTATGTAACGGGAAAAAATCAAATAAAGTATGTGTATGATTAAATGTTAATTTGTTTTTGGTTTTTAAAGAAGAAGATGGTAATATAAAAAGAAGAAAATATGTGAAATAGTTTTTTTTTTTGTATTACATTATAGGTATAAAACAACAAAAATATTTTACAAAGTAATTTGTTACTCAAAGAAATTGTACACTAAAAAAGTATTTACACTCAAAAAAAAAATGTTACACTCAAAAAAAAAATGTACACATTATTATTTTTTTTTTTGTTTAATGAAATGGCAGACTCAAAAAAATGTTGACAGTCAAAAAAATTTTACACTCAAAAAAATTTGATTGATTAAAAGAAAGTTTGACTCAAAATAATATATATATTTCTAATAAAAAATTTGTAATGCAATTTTTGAAATTTTTTTTAGAAAATTACTAACAGATAACATTGTGGAGGGTATTCATAGATTCGACCAAGTCGAATTTAATTTTTCTACTTGTTTTTTCTTTTTTAGTTTTTTTTTTTAAGTTTAGATGTTTGTCCATCCACACAAAAAAATTCAGAAACACGTTCTTCTTTTTTTTCGAGAAAATCGCATTTGAACTTTAAATTTCATAACAATTTTGTAATTTGCTTGTATTTTCTTGATTTAACGTTGCGAATGAGTAATATCAATTGCATAAATATTACTCATTCGCAACGTTAAATCAAGAAAATACAAGCAAATTACAAAATTTTTATGAAATTTTAAGTTCAAATGCGATTTTCTCGAAAAAAACGAAGAACGTGTTTCTGAATTTTTTTTGTGTGGATGGACAAACATCTAAACTTTAAAAAAAAAATTTAAAAAAGAAAAAAATGGCATGTTTTTTTTAATAAATTGACATTTTTAAAAAATGGAAAATTTTAGAACGGGTTCTGAAAATTTTCCAAAAAAAAATTTTAATCGATAGCCCATACAAAACTATGTATATAAGAATGTAAATTTTTAAGATTGAGGTGCATTCCCTTTTAATGTGATAAATATTTAATCAAGGCAACTCGCCAAAAATTTGACCATTTTTCCAATATTTGACAACGCCTCCTAAGTAGGGTTGCCAGACGCCCTGGAATGACCTGGATTTTCCAGTTATTTAAGGTCTGGTCCAGTTTTCAGTTAAAACATAATTTGTCCAGTTGAAAAAGGATTTTCATAATTTTAGCAACTATTTTTTGTTTATTAAATATTTTTTAAAATTTTTTTGGTCTACTTTTTGAATAAAACATTAATCATAAATATACACTCAGAAAATTATGTAAGTTACTACATGTTAGTTGTTTGTATATTTTACAGTAGTTAGTTGTTTTCAACTACAAAGTCAGTTGTTTTTGTATGAAAAATATCTAACAACTATTTCTGTTAGTTTTTTTTTTCAAAAAATAAAAATAAATTTTGGTTTTTTAAAATTTTTTACAACTTAAAAAAAAAAAAAAAAAAAAATTTGGTCTTCAACTTTTTTCTGAAAAATTTTTAAAAAAAAAAATTATTTATTAAAGGTATTAGAGGTGCTTGCCAGCCCTGGCACTGGTGGTAAAAGAGCACTTTTCAAAATTACTTTTCAAAATACATGTATTTTTTGAAAGAAGTACTCTTTTGCTACATTGCCAGGGGTGGCAACAAGACTCTGAATACCTCTATTGATTATTTTATTTTTACTACAATTAAGTTGTTTTGACTACAAATGTAAGTAGTTTTTACTACATAAGCCAGTTGTTTTTTGTCAGTTAAAATAACTAGCATTGTTAGTTGATTTAACTGAAAAAGTAGTTGACCCCAAAACAACTTACAAAGTAGTTATTTTAACTGACGTTTTCAGTTGATTTTACTAACATAATTTTTTGAGTGTAACATTAATGCCTCTTTTTGAAACGGAAAATGTGCTCTTTTTGCTGCATTTTCGTTAATTTTTTTACAACTTTTTCGAGCATCTCGGACAGTCTAGAGTTGATTTTACTCGTCGATGATTTAAGGATCCTTGGCATACATTTTCCTTTTGAAAATATGTCTGGATGGGTCAAATCTGCAAATGATGGTCAATTGTTGTCGCCCTTTTTTAACTTCGCACGTCCGGGAAATTTTAAGTGTCCTTCTTGATTTCCAGATTTGACCACTTTGAACTGATTTTTGTGGGTTTATTTAAATAGAAAAATATACTCTAACCATACTCAGGCCAATGACGAGCTAAACATCAGCATTTCGAGATGCTCGAAAAAGTAATAGAAATGCTTAAAAAAAGGCACATTTTGCCGTGGCAAATAGAGACGGCCATTTAGTCCAAAATAAGAATATGTATTTCAGATATGAAAATCGGTAGATTTTTTTTTTCAAATTATTAAAAAAATAAATATATGTACACTCAAAAAAAAAAAAACTGTAATGTTAGCAAAAAAAACTTGTAAACCTACAAGAAAATTTGCTGATTTTGAACCCACAATTTTTTTGCTAAAGTTAGCAAAAATGTTTTGCCAATAATTAGTTAACTAAATATTTCTTTTTTTGAACTTAGTTTATACACATCTGAGGACCCCATTGGGTTCGGACCCGATAGGTCCAGACCCCGATGGGCCTAGACCTAGCTGGGTTCCTCAAAAATCGTCATAGTTTTTGATCCAAAATTTGTGTCCGTTTCGCTCTACCTTGCTTAGTTTTTGAGATACGTGATTATAGGGGACCACTGGGGTCTTGAGAATTAAAAAACTCGATAACTTCAAAAATATTACTCGGAGAGCTTTTGACTATTTTGCGGTCTTGTTCTACGTGTTGAGAGCTACAAAAACGGTTTTGGACTTTTTGTTGTGTCGGCAATATTTACCGAGATATGAGCATTTTAAAATTTTCGGGAACGCTAACTTTTTTGGATCCAAAGTTAGGGCCCATTAGGGTCCACACATGTGCAGAGGACCGGCGATACTATGGAGATTCTAAGAACCAAAAATGGCCTCCATTTTGCTCTATCTGGCTTAGTTTCCGAGATAGCGCCATTTTAAGTTTTCTGAAAATAAAAAAAAAATTACCATTTATTTTGCTAATATTAGCAAAAAATCTTGTAAAAATGTAGTCAACTCAATTTCAAATTTAGCAAAAGAAATTAGTTCAAAGTTTGTTTAAAATTGCTAATGTGCTAAATGAAGTTTACAAGAATTTTTTGCTAACATGCTAATCTCAACTAAAAATTTGCTAAAAGTTAGCTAACTAGCGTTAGCACAAAAAAATTAGTAAATCTACTAACGTATTTTTTTGAGTGTATGGGTCCAGTTACTTTTTAAAAATCCAGCTGAAAATTTTCCATTTTCCAGTTATTTGACTTCTAGTATCTGGCAACCCTACTCCTAAGCCAAGTTTTTGAAAAATTGAAAAACCAAAAACGCAATTTTCCAAGTTTCATATAGGGTTTATCCATACACCCTATTCAGAAGTTTACGGTACACGTGTTTTTTTTCGCTGGACATTTGGTGTGGAATGCCTCATATTTAAAGTTGTTTCCCTCTATTGCTGTTTAAAAATATTCAGCATTGTGACAATTTAATTTTAAATTGTCACAAAAATTTTTTCTTGTTAAAATTTATAAATTTTATGGCTTAAATTTTTATACCCTCCACTCTAGTGATAGAGGGTATATATAAGTTTGTCATTCCGTTTGTAACACCTCGAAATATTGGTCTAGGACCCCATAAAGTATATATATTCATGATCCTCGATCGATTTTAAGACGATCTAGCGATGTCCGTCCGTCCGTCCGTCCGTCCGTCCGTCCGTCCGTGTGTCCGTCTGTCTGTCTGTCTGTCTGTTGAAAACACGCTAACTTTTGAAAGACTTTACGGAGGCTCCTGAAGTTTGGCATATATGTTGGACATTTACCTGGTCAGGTTGGTATTGCAATCCAGCGAAATCGGTCCAGTGGTTCAAAAGTTATAAGCAAATGAGTGAATTTCGGCAAGGGTTTTTCTGGAATTTACGAGATAAAACACACGGTAACTTTCGAACGGCAATTTTGAGGGTGCTGAAGTATGGCATATATATTTAGCGTTTCTCTGGTCCGGTTCGTTTTAAATTTCAGCCAAATCGGTGCAGTGGTTCAAAAGTTATTAGCAAAACCGTAAACTTCAGATTATTTTCACCTTAAATTCACGTGTTGAAAACCCGTTAAACATGTTTAAAAACATTTGTAAGTCAGAAAAATATTTTAAAAGGTATTTTTGTCACAAAAAAATATTTTACACTGAAACAAAAAAAAAATACACTCAAAAAAAAGTTTACACTCAAAAAAAATTTTACACTCAAAAAAAAAATTGGTAAATTATTTTTTATTTTTCAAAAATTAATAAAAAAAAAGTTTTTTTTACACTAAAACAAAAAAAAATACACTCAAAAAAAATTTTACACTCAAAAAAAAAATTAGTCATTTTTTTTTTTTTTTTCAAAAATTAATAAAAAAAAGTTTTTTACAGAAAATAAAATATTTCTAACCAAAAATGTTATTTTTTTCACATTAGAAAATTTACTATCACTTAAGAGGGCATTGTGGAGGGTATTCATAGATTCGGCCAAGTCGAATTTAACTTTTCTACTTGTTTTTTTTAAGTTTTATTCGGTTTTAAGTTTATACTTATTATTTATTACAGTTTTATTAAATTCTTTTTGTCTGCAGCCAACAAAAAATTTTAAATATGCAATGCATTTAATTTCAGTTATAAATAAAACTGATATTGATAAAAAAAATATATATAAATTAAAAAAATTTAAAAAAAAGAGAATAAGACAAAATTCCTTTGCAATCATTACAAATGTAATGCGGTAAAAATAAAATATGTATTTCATAAAAAGATAAAACAAGTTTTCTGTTTTTTTTTTGCTCTGACGGGGTTTTTTTATTAAAGTCAATTTAGACAAATTTACAACGCGTTTACGTGTTCGAAATGCATAACATTTTCACTAAAAAAAAAGCAACACCCTACATGACATTATAATGGTTAAGGAGATGGGGCCAGACATAGTTGTAAAATAGATTACGTAGGATAAAGAAGTGATTTAAAGGTTCTAAAATTTTAAAAAACATTTTTTAATACACTTAACAAAATGTATTAGCTGATTGTATTTTTCAAAACTATTGCAAAAGGAGCTTTACAAAAGTTTTGAAAATGGGGAAAAAAATTAGGAATTTGTCCCAAAACGTGAAGAAAAGTCTAACAAGGGAAGTATATGAACCCCCTTGAGCCGATTTGCCTGAAACTTAAAATATATATAAAAGTGACGATTTTAAGATTGGGGTGTCTCGGCTTATCGGCCATATCAATGTTTAAAAATTTCGTAGTCCCCATATGAAACAATGTGGACCTTTGGGAAAATTTCGGTAAATCTCGAACTAACAGGAATATCGTCTAGATTACAAATACTTGTAGACTTAAATTTAATAAAGATTTTTTCTTCTTCATATGGATACCGTAGGTCTATATCTTCACATAATCACCCCCTAAAATTTAAATATTTTTATGAAAAAATCATTTAATGAAGCCGAATTTTTACAAGGTAATGCTACCGTTGAATAGACATTATAAAAACGTTTCTTCTCATATGGAAACGTCACATAGTTTCTTAAAAAAATGGCAAAAAAAAAGATTTTTTCGCCATTTTTTGTCCCATTTTTTGAACCTCTAAACCTCCGGTATGGCCGATAAGGCGAGACACCCCAACCTTAGAATTGTCTCTTTTATATATATATATTTAAAGTTTCATTCACATCGGTTCATAAGGGTTGAGATCCTTCCCTTTTTAGACACAGAGGACTTAAAGATTTAGCTCTTACAATCCGCCCTTTTGTGGGCGTGGATATCAAAAAATAGTAAAGTTCTGTTACTTACAATTAGTAACACAACTGCAAAATGACCTTCATTTTGTTCTATCTGGCTTAGTTTTCGAGATATGGCCATTTTAAGTTTTTTGAAAAAAAACTTTGCTCAAGTTATTAAAGTTTTACTAAAATAGTGGAAAAAACTTCCTCAAATCTAAGAAAATGAACTAATTGGTAGAAAATAACGTCCTAAAACAAAAGAAGAGGAATATGTCGTTTTGGCGGTAAGAATTTCTTCCATGTATTTGAGAATTGCATTTAAGGAAAATAATGGACTATTTAACAGTACATGAACTTACATTTTTTCCTAACAGTTAAGAAAATTTCCCAACTTTTAGTTAAATTTAACTAAATTGTTGGAAAATTTATGAACGATTTTGAAGAAAATTTTTCCAAAGTTTAAGTTAAGTCTTTTTTTCGAGAGTAACTCACCTGCTGGTGAATAAAAGCGTTTTTCACCAGATGGTGAAAAGAAAAATTTTTTTTTTCATCAAATTTTTTTTCAACTCGTTTTTTTTATCAATTTTTTTTTTATCAATCTTTATTTTTCATAAAATTTTTTTGATCATAAATTTTTTTTCTTCATCATTTTTTTTTTGTCGTCAAATTCAATTTTTTTTGTCATGAAAATTTTTTTTTCGTGAAATTTTTTTTTCTTAAAAAAAATTTTTTTGGTAAAAAAAATGTTTTTGATGAAATAAAGTTTTTGATGAAAAAAAAATTTAAAATTATCAATTTTTTTTTCACCAATATTTTTTTTTTGTTCATAATTTTTTTTTTTTATGAAAAACTTTTTTTGTGATTTTTTTTTTTCCTCAAAAACTTTTTTTCGTAATTTTAGACTTAGTGAAAAAATTGGTTTGGTAAAAAAAATATTGTATGAAAAAAAAAATTACTGAAAAAAAATGTTGATGAAAAAATCATGAATAAAAGGTATTATAATTATATTTCAACAAAAATTTTTTTTGCCATCAATTTTTTTTTCATGAAATTTTTTTTCCACCATTTTTTTTCTTTTTTTTATCAAAATTTTTTTTTCATCAATATTTTTTTTTTTAATGTTCATAATTTTTTTTTTTCATGAAAATTAATTTTTTCGTAAAATTTTTTTTCCACAAAAACTTTTTTTTGTATTTTTTTATACTCTCAACCCTGGTGATAGAGGGTATATATAAGTTTGTCATTCCGTTTGTAACTCATCGAAACATCGGTCTGGGACCCCATAAAGTATATTCATGATCCCCGATGGATTTTAAGATGATCTAGCAATGTCCGTCAGTCCGTCCGTCCATCTGTCCGTCTGTGGAAATGGTGATCACGGCCAAAATTATACACGGAGTCGACTGAAACTTAACATATTTATTGAAAGTTCTCCCGAGAAGTTTGGTATTGAATTTGAGCGATATCGGTATAGCAGTTTAAAAGTTATGAACGAAAATGTAAGGACACCTCAAAAATTTTAGTACATTCAACAGAACCTAAAAATACATAATGCTTTAATTCGGCTGCTGGTTGACATATGTGAACATAATTGAACACCAAATGGTATTTAAACAAGTACGAAATTATTTTTTGAAAAAAAAAAGAAAAAAATCGCGGACTTTTTTCCAATTTTTTTTTTCGCGGAAATTTTTTTTCAAAAACATTTTTTTTTTTTAAAGTAATTTCCTTTTAAATAAAGTTTTTTGCAATAATGTTTTAGAAATTGTGGAGGGTATCATTACATTCGGCAAGGCCGAATTTAACTTTGTTACTTGTTTTTTTTCACAAATTTTTTTTTCTTCATCATAAACTTTTTTTCATCAAAAAAATTTTTTTTTTTCACCAAAACAATTTTTCAAGTCTAAAACTCTGACATAATAATAATAATAAAATTATTATTAACTCTGACATATGATGTTCCATTTGTTTAACAAATTTACAACAAACAAGTGGGAGTGTTAAATTCTTCTTGTTGAGAAAATCGATTCTTAAATTTACATTTTCAAGCATAACTTTTGATCTACTTGAACAATTAAAAAACAAGTGAGACAATTATAGTCGGTCAAGACCGACCATATAATACCATACACTAGTGTTTCCCGGAAAATGTGCCTCAAGTCCAAACATGGATCCGATTAGATCTATATCTTGTTAGATCTTAAATTAGTGTAAAAACTCACACAAACGAAATTTAAGTGAAATAGGCTTATTTTTGTTGCCAATAGACCGATTTATTTAAATATCGGACGAAATTTTTATATGGGGGCTGAGTCTAGAAATGGTCCAACTAAAATAAAATTTGATAAGGTTACCAAATTAAACGTTTAACACCTAAAAACAAAATTTTACTATAACATTTAAAATTTTTATGAATTTTGAGAGATTTATGTGAATATCGGGAAGGAGGTTTCTTTGGGGACTACAAGTAGGACTGGCCCGATTCTTTTAAAATTTGGAAAGATGATTTGTGAATACAGAATATATGCTAAAATTCGGAAGGATACCTATTATATTACGGTTGATAGAGGCATTTGAGCCAAATTTAGGAGGGACGTTTGTATGGGAGCCGTTTACATGGACAGACAGACAGCTAAATAGACTCAAAGTGATTCCGAGTCGATCGGTATACTTAAAAGTGGTTCTAGGACCAATATTTCGGGTAGTTACAAACATCAGCACAAAGTCATACACTTAAAATATTTTGTAAGTAAATTCAACTATAAAAACGATTAAAACAGTCGTTTTTCCTTTTAAAAAACGGACTACTTATATTTCATCTGAAACAACATACTTTTTCAGTTATTTTTAGACATTCCGTAAAAACAAATCATATTTCAGTTATTTTAACTGTTTACAACTTATTATTTTGTGGAGTAAAAATATTTTTTTTTGAGTAACAAACTACAAAAACCGTACTTCTGTAAAATTATACGGTGTAATCAGTCACAAATAATTTAACTGATAAAAATATCTTTCCGTAAATATTTGTAGTTAATTTTTTAACAACTGTATAAATCATTCAATATTTTAGTTTTCTTGAAAAACAAACGATAGAACGTTCAAAACAACTTTAACTAAAAACATTTTGTGTAACCGTAAATAGTTACTGTAAAACTTTTCTGGGTGTATAAAAATTAAATTCATTTGATGGAGAAAATTGCACAAGTTTCGCTATTTAAATCGTTTAAATCAGTTCAGTATCGCCCTTTAAAACCGGATTCCAACAGACAGAAAGACAGAGATTTTATTATATATTCCGTTATCTAGTTGGTGTTTCCCAGTTGGCAAAATAAAATCACACCTGACATACTGCTGACTCTCCCTTTACGAAATCGCTGACATCTTCATACAATTTTTCAAAATGTCATCAATGACATGTCAGCAGTTGGTCAGCAGTGTCCACCAGTATCGGTGGCCACTAACAATTCGTTTAAACAACCGCTGACCAACTGCTGACATGTCATTGATGACATTTTGAAAAATTGTATGAAGATGTCAGCAATTTTATAAAGGGAGTGTCAGCAGTATGTCAGGTGTGATTTTTTTGCCGACAGGGTTTTTAAAATTCTTTTAACTTGTTCAATTGCATTTTTTTATTTCGGTTTACGATTTTCGGTTTTAATTAATTCTCACTCTCTTTTTAACTGTCTCCCTTGGGCAACTTGTAGGGCAACTTCAGTTCATCACTTACCAACTCTAACAATTTTATCTTACTAGTTTAGTTGTGAGTTTTTTGCATTTTCATTGTGGTTTATAATACAAAAGTCAAACATATTACCAGAAACTAAGCAAAGCTGTGTAATAAGTTGTATGTTGAATGAACTTTTTTCTCTTCAGCTGCAGTTTCTTTAAGCGATATTTTACAATGCAGTCAGTCGGTGGTAGTACTTACGTACTTTTAAAACGCGTGCCACACACAAAAACAAAAAAAAAAACTGTGCAAAAAATAAAAACGCATATCTATGCGTTGCAACTTGCAACACAGAAGCAAAAACAAAAACCACTTACTTAAATATGTATGTAGCACGGACTCGTAGTAGTACTACATTACAAAAAGCTAGTTAATGCTGCTTAAAGGTTTTAAAAAAGCATATTACCACCAATAGTGTTGGACGGTGTTTTTATGTCCTACACTTAATGGTAGAGGGTATATATAAGTTTGTTATTCCGTTTGTAATTCATATAAATATCGGTTTGTGAAATAATAATAAAAAAAAAAAAATGGAAAAAATGGATGAAACCAAGAGCAAATTAAAGTTGACATTTTTTATAAAAAACCCCTCAAGGTTATTTTTTTACACGCATTTGAAGTTGGTGAACTTTTATTATAATTATAATAAAAATTACTTGAAAACAGTATAAGCGGAGTATACTTAATTTTGTAAAAAAAAAAAATGGAATGGGATGAAACCAAAAGCAAATTAAAGTTGACATTTTTTATAACAAACCCCTCAAGGTTATTTTTTTACACGCATTTGAAGTTGGTGAACTTTTATTATAATTATAATAAGAATTACTTGAAAACAGTATAAGCGGCGTATACTTAATTTTGTAATTGTCTTTAAATAACAATCATACGCAACGGTGAACAGTGGTTATGTACCCTATATACCAAAAAATTTCGTGGAATGTGTTTTTTTGAAAAAATTGTTTCCAAAATTTTTTTTTTTTTTTTTTTAATTTTTTTTTTTTTTTTTTTACAAATTTTTTTTTTTTTTTTTTTTTACAAATTTTTTTTTTTAATTTTTTTTTTTTTGACATTGCGGAGGGTATTAATACATTCTGCAATGCTAAATTTATTTTTTTTTACTTGTTTTTTGTCGTTTAAGAATTTTATACAACAAAACTGACCTTCAAACAACATTAACGGAGAGTAGCAAAAAAACAACAAAAACAAAATTGTAAATTAAATGAAAAATTTTCTTTAATAGTTTTTACCAGAAAAAAAAAATAAAACACCAGAATTAAAAAAATTGAAAAATGAATAAGATTTATTTCATCAGCTGTTTGTTGTTTTTGTTTTAATTTCAGCTCTCGCTGCGGTTGTGCTAAAGTGAAGTATTAAAATTTATTATAAAATATAATTATGATGTAGTGGTGTTAAGACCGAGAGTTAATTAAAATATTTCAAGTAAGTTAAAACTGAATACAGACATCACACATTAATCAATAAATACTTATTTGTGCGAACGTGCCTTGTATGAGGTGAACAGTGGGGCACTTAGTTTAATAAGTGGGATATTTTATTAAAATTATTTTTTTTTTCTAAAAAATTACGCTGTTCAACACGAAAATCTATTTGGCTTGTGATAAAAAAAAAATAAAGTACCTAATAGTAGACAAAGGATTTTTTATGGCCCACTGAAGTTTTTTCAAAGGCATGCGAAATAAGTGAAATAAATGATGTTAATATACTTCTGAGCTAAGTAATGTTCTTAGAGGTCTTTAGCAAAGTTTTATGATGATTATTTTTGATTGATTTTTTTACTCCAAAAAAATTGACAAAGATTTTTGAGAACTTTCGAAACATCGAAAATTTTTCAAAATTTTTTTTACTTTAAAATACTTGTTATTTCAAAACGCAACAAAAATTGTCCAAAAAAAATTTATGTCCGGGACATCGAACATTTTCAAAAAAAAAATTCGGTAATTTTTCAAAATTTATTATTTTTTTTTTTGTAAATGTGTCTGGGACTTAGAAAATTTTTTAATTTGTTGGGGACTACGTAAAATTTGAAAATTTGGGGTTGTCCTATTGTCTCTGGTCACGTGATAGGCATTTTAGTGATATGTCTCGTTTTCACCAGTCTCGGGATAGGTGATTTCGGATAGAGAGACACAATTTTCCTGTAGGGTATACACCGATTTTAATCATTTTGGTTTTAAAATGCTTGTATTATCTAGCACCAACTATTCCGCACTATTAATAGTTGATTTGAGCAATTTGTTGGAATACGCACCACCCTAGTGTCCAGCACTCTCGCTTGTTTTTACTAACAACAATTAATAAGTGGGTTATTTGCTAAAATATTAAAACAACATCTGTAAGAGCTTTTGTTTTTTAATATCAATTTAAACGATTTTAGTTTGATATTATGAACAAATGTTGAACGTATAAATCTAATACAATATCTGAGTTTTGGTCTTAAAATATCAAAATAATTGCTTGTTTATATAATCATTAAATTTTTTTAAACTAAAAAAATAAAAAACAAATTTTATTGATCAAATTGATTAGTTGAAAATTTTTTCTCGGCCCGGGTAAAAATTAAATATATATGATCATATATGAAGATATATGGATCATATATGGATTTATATAACCATATATTATCATATATGCCTCCATATATGTTCATATATGATCTGATCCGAAAATTGGCCCGATATGACCTCATATCAGGCCAATTTTCGGATCAGATCATATATGAACATATATGGAGGCATATATGATAATATATGGTTATATAAATCCATATATGATCCATATATCTTCATATATGATCATATATATTTCATTTTTACCCGGGAAGACGTTCATTATACAAAACAAAATTAAACAAGTAAAAAAGTAAAATTCGGCCTTGCCAAATATATAGATACCCTCCACAATTTAAACAAGTAGAAAAGTTAAATTCGACTTGGCCGAATCTATGAATACCCTCCACAATGCCCTTTTTAAGTTATAGTAAATTTTCTAACCTGAAAAAAATAAAATTTTTGATTAGAAATATTTTATTTTGTATAAAAAACCTTTTTTTTTACTAATTTTTGAAAAAAAAAAATAAAAATAATTTACTAAATTTTTTTTTTGAGTGTAAAATTTTTTTTTACTAATTTTTGAAAAAAAAAAAAAAATAATTTACTAAATTTTTTTTGAGCGTAAAATTCTTTTTGAGTGTAAAAAGGAGGTTGGAACCAAAGCCATTTTTCAGTTTTTTTCGGTTATCTCCTATATTTTACAAAGAAACCTAGTCATGTTACATACCAAATTAAAGGTCTTTGGAAAACCTATCTACGTGTGCTAAGTGGGTGTCCAAACATGCACAGCTTATTAACAAAAGATTAAAATTAGCCATATAAGTGAAATTTAAAAAAAAATTTAATATACAAATAACCCGTATACCCACCATCATCCGTAGTGTGTGTATTCATTTGGCACAAACTTAATCAATCTCAAATTTTTACAGAGTTGTGTTTTTCTCATTGTTAACTCTTAGTAGGACTTTTCCAGTCTTGAAAATGTGCGTTAAGTGTCGACTTAAATTTGATAAAGATTATTTCGAATTCATATGATATAACCGCCAAATGAATTCATGAAAAAATATACTACCTCCGTCCCAAAATAATCTTAACATTTCTATATTTTGGCTGGGATTATGGAGGATTTTTTGAAAAAGCTTTGTTTTTTTTGCTAATACATATCGGGACATATCAATAATTTAAAAATTCTTTATAGCTTTGCAATTTTTCAATTCACGTGCAAAATGGATGCAATAAACTGCATCCAGATAAATGAGACAACTTGTTTTCGACGTTACAAACAGGCATGGTGTCCACTATGGTCGAAAAGATGAAAATTATTACAAAATGCGGCGTATGAAATAAGAAATTTTACGCTAGAGACCCTTTTAACGGTTTTTAATAAATACATTATGGATGCAATAGGGACATCTTGCAAATATTTTTAATCAATTTTGTTACAGTTTTAGTACACGAGATTCGTATAAGATTGTTTTTTTAACTTTATCTTGTATTATTTCAACTAAAACACTGCTTAATAAAATGTAAAGTTTATTTTGGGACAAAAAAATCTATAGAAATGTTAAAAATATTTCGGGACGGAGGTAGTATAACGTAACCGAAATTTTACAACGTAATGCCATCATTGGATGGGCATTAAAAAAACATTTTTTCTCATAATAAAACATCATATATTTTTATTCAAAGAAATGGCTGAAAATAAAAAAAAAAAACAGTTTTTCGCCATTTTTTTGACCTCTAAAAATTTCGTATACAAAGTTTGAAAAAATCACAAAAACAAGTTGGAAAATACACTTTCACATGTTTTTATTTATATTTCACTCAGTTTTCAATCACACAATTTAGCTATATCCTTAAATTTAAAAAAAAAAAGTCTGAAAAATCACAAAATTAATTCGTGCCGCTCTCATTAGCTGTTTTTTATTTGTTTGCATTTTTGCGCCAAAAACAAGCTAAACAGACACGACTCGACAGTCGTCAAACAACAAAAAGTTTTATAAACAAAATTTAATGAAATTTTTTATAAAACTATGAAATCTAAGGAAGAAAATTTTATGAAATGTGTTTCCAATATGCATGGTAATGAATTAAACACATGCATTCCTTCATTGTTTAAATGAAAACAAAATAATGAATCTATTTCATTTATATCACGAAGGTTTTTTTTCTCAGTGTAGACTGATACATTTACAGTAGACACACCAGTCAGATAGCAGACACACTTCAAAATTTTCTCAAAGAAGTTTTTTTTCGAATTTTTACGACTCCAAAAAAATATTCAAAAAGCGGAGATGTCTTTATAAAAAATTTCCTGTTTCCCTAGTCTTTTACCAAATTTTTAGAAAATTTTTGTTTTCATCAACTTTTTTATTTAATTATTTTTATTATTTTTTGATTTTATTATTTTTGGGGACTCCACCCGGAATAAAGTAAAACTTGCCAATTCTCATTAAAAAAAATTGTTTTACTACTCCAATTTTTTTGTCACTTGTTCCACTGTTTAGTGCAGATGCAAAGAAAACATCGTAAATCAGCCAACCACTGTGAGCATAAATAAGATTAAATAATGATGTTTATATAACCTGTTATCGGTTTTAACGTTTAACCTGGACAAAAGTGTGTTAAATTAAACTTAACGTTAAATTATAAAAAAAAAATATTAATTTGTATTAAATCAAGTGTCTTTATTAAATTTTAAAGAAATTTTACTAAACGAAAAATTCAACACAATTAACAACACAAAAACAAATAATTTCAAACATAAACGAGTAATAAATTAATCTAAAAAAAATGTAAAAATAAATAAATGTTGTTGATTTAAAAAAAAAAATAATAAAATTTAAACAAATAATAATAATTAACATGATTAACTCAGAAAACGTGTTTATTTTACAAACATTTTTGTTAACGAAAATTGTTTGCTTTATATTTAACTGAAGCATCACAAAACAATTGTTCAACCAAAATTACTTTCAACAAGAAAATTTTCAACAAGTCTTAATGATTAAATTACATTATTGTTTTTATTTATTTTTTGACAAAATGAAAAAAAAACACAAAAATACGTTAAATGAAGTCTTTAAAGTACAAGAAGCAGCTAAAAGAAAATAATCTTCAAAACGCGTTGGAAATTAAAATAAGAAAAGACGTGTTAAAAAAAGTAACAAGCGGTAATGGCCGACCTACCGATAAAAATGTTTAAAGGATATTTTATCTGAGATAAAAAAAAAATTATACTCTCCACTCTAGTAATTCATGATTCCTGATCGATTTTAAGCTAGACGGACGTCTGTCGGTCTGTTTGTAGAAATTCTGGTATTTACGATAAAACTAAACCGAGGGTATTAAGGTTTTTATACCCTCCGCTCTAGTGCGAGATACGTTTGTTATTTCGTTTGAAACACCTCGAAATATTGCTCTTGAATCCTATAAAGAACATATACTCATGATTCTCGATCGATTTTAAGCCGATCTAGCGTTGTCTGCCGATATGTAGAAAACATGCTAACTTTCGAACTTGTGGCTCAAAAGTTGAAAGCAAAAGAGTGAAATTCTGCAAGAATTTTTTACTATGAGTAAAAAAAAAACAAGGTAACCTTCTTCAGGCTGCTGAAGCTTGTCATATATATTTGCTGTTCTCCTGGCCTAGTTGGTGTTGAATTTCAGCAAAATCAATACAATATTGTATATGGGTTAAAAGTTATTGAGAAAACCGTGAATTTCAGATTGGTTTCACCTTTAATTCACTTGTTGAAAAATCCGTTAAACAAGCTTTAAAAGCATTGGTAAGTTAGAAAATATTTCACAAAGTTTTTTTGTCACTCAAAAATATTTTTTCACTAAAAAAAAAATAAATAAACTAAAAAAAAATTTTACACTCCAAAAAATGTTTGTCAATTTTTTTTAACATGATGTTTTTATTAGGCTGGTGTCTAATTTTGAAAAAGTTGCAGGACGTCACCTTAGTTCGACTATATAAGCTCGAGGTTAAAAAAAGAAATAAGAAATACTGTTTTCATTTTCATAAAACCAAACATTTTAGTAACTTGGGCTTGTAACTTGGATAATAATTCACTCCGTGTTGAATAAAAAAAATATTAACCAGCTGGTGAATAAAACGAAACATAATTACTTTTCATCAATTTTTTTTTTTCACAGGGGGGAAAAAAGGAAATTTCCCCCCCCCCCCCCCTCCAAACCGAATTCGAAAGAAAAAAAAAGAAAGGAAAGGAAAGGAAAGAAGAGGAAAGGAAAGGAAAGGAAAGGGGAAAAAGAGAAGGAAATTATCTGAGAAATTTTTTGGATGAAAATCTTAAATTCTACGAATCTTAAAATTTTTCTAAGGAAAAATGTCGCGGAATGTTACAATTTTTCTAGAAAAATTGGGAATTTTTTATACGAATAATTTGCGATTTTTTTATAGGAAAAACCTTCAGAACTTTTTCATAGGAAAAATCTGAAAATTTTTTTATAGAAATTTTTCTATCAAAAATATCTAAAAATCTTAATATTTTTTTGAAAGAAAATTGTATCGGAAAAAGTCTTTAAATATTTTTTTTTAGAAACAATACGTGCATTTTCTAGGAAAAAAATTTACGAATTTTTTCAGACAAAAATTTTGGGTATTTTTCTATAGAAAAAGTATTAGAATTTTTCTATAGGAATAATTTGCGAATTTTTCTTTAAATTTTCTATAGAAGAAATCTGATAAATATCTCAGATGCTGAGATAATTCTTTTATAAACAAAGTCTTGGATTATTTAAACTTTCAGGAAAATCTGGGAATTTCTGTAGAAAAAAATACACGGAATCTGTGACTTTTTTTATAGGAAAAATGTCTCAGATTCTGAGTTTTTATATATAAAAAATGTTTTAGAATCTGAGGATTTTTCTATAGGAAAATGACTCAAAGCCTGTTTCTTCTATAGAAAAAATTACTCAGTATCTGAAACATAGGAAAAATGTCCTAGAATCTCAAAAAATGTCTCATATTCTGAGGTTTTTTCTATTTGAAAAGTTTCTTAGAATCTAAAACTTCTTCTGTATGAGACTTTATAGGAAAAATGTCTCAGAAACTGACACATTTTTCTATAGAAAGTCTCAGAGTCTAATATGGGGTTCACTCCTACGACCTTAAAGAAAATGTTTAACAAAACAACAGTAACAGAATAAAAACATAATGGACCGAGAAGAAAGATTTTTTTTAAAAAAATACACTCAAAAACAGCAATTGTAATCCGGACATAAGATTTTTTTGTAAATTCTCAGACTTTTCATCAGGAAATTTGTCTCAGAAAATGTTTGAGAATATTTTTGTTTTTAGGAAATTGCATCAAATTTTTTTAAAAATCATACTTTCTTAAAGCTTTTCTGTCGGGATAATATCTCAGAATCATGAAATTTCTTTTTAAGCAAATGACTCAGAAAAATTTAAAAGTCAGGAAACTTTTTTGGAATAAACATGTCTCAAATATTTATTATTATTTTATCTATGGGATAATTTTTTCAAATTTGGAAATGTTTCTATAAAAAAAATCATAATAAACTAGAGGTAAACACTAAAAACCCTAACTAATGATTCAAATCCGACCTTAGGTTCCCTGCACAAAAAATTTTTTTAGTAACAAAAAAAAATTTCCCCCCCAAACCCAAGAGCTGGATCCACGCCTGTTTTTCATCAATATTTGTTTGCATCAATTTTTTTTTATCAATATTTTTCATCAATATTATTTTATTAAATTTTTCTTCTAAATTTTTCAACTCAAACCCTTATGACAAATAGAATTAGAGCCCGTGCTCGATCTGTACTAGCAGAAAAATCAACAAATTATTTTTCATTAATATTTTTTTTTTATCGATATTTTTTTCATCAATATTTTTTTCCCCAATATTTTTTTTCATCCATTTTTTTTCATCCATGTTTTTTTTTTATCAATACTTTTTTTCAACTTTTTTTTTTATCAATATTTTTTTTCATCAATTTTATTTTTTATCAATATTTTTTCATCAATATTATTTTTCATCAATATTTTTTTTTCATCAATATTTTTTTTCATCAATAGATTCTTTCAAAATTTTTTTATCAATATTTTTTTTCAATATTATTTTTCATCAAAATTATTTTTCACCAATATTTTTTTTCATTAATATTATTTTTCACCAAAATTTTTTTTTATCAATTTTTTTTTTCATCAATATTTTTTTTCATCAATATTTTTTTTCATCAATATATTTTTTTCATAATTTTTTTTTCATCAATATTTTTTTTTAAATAAATATCTTTTTCATAATTTTTTTTTCGTCAATATTTCATGGAATTGACCAAGTCGAATTTAACTTATCCACTTTTTCTTTTTTTAATATCGGTTAATAAAACGTAACATAATTATTTTTCATAATTTTTTCGTCAATATTTGTTTTCATAAATTTTTTTTTCATCAATATTTTTTTTTCATCAATATTTTTTTTTCATCAATATTTTTTTTCATCAATATATTTTTTTTTAATCAATATTTTTTTCATAAATATTTTTTTCATCAATATTTTTTTTTTTTCACTAATATTTTTTATCAATATTTTTTTTTCATCAATATTTTTTTTTCATCAATATTTTTTTTTCATCAATATTTTTTTTCCTCAATATATTTTTTTTCATCAATATATTTTTTTTCATCAATATATTTTTTTTCATCCATATTTTTTTTCATCAATATTTTTTTTCATCAATATATTTTTTTTCATAATTTTTTTTGTTCATCAATATTTGTTGTTTTAATTAATATCTTTTTTTATCAATTTTTTTTTCATCAATATTTCATGGAATTGACCAAGTCGAATTTAACTTTTCTACTTTTTTTATATCGGTCAAGTCGATCAAAATTTATAAGTGAAATCGTACAAAATCTCAATCTCAATATTTTTTCTTGACCCTTTCGTAGATCTTCCCGACTAAAAAAGTTTAGATATGGTAACATATTATTTAATATACTTATATATGGCCATACACAGTACTTTACATAATTATATGTAAATGTATCTTGTATTAAGTTTTACACCAAAAATTTAATATGGTGCCATATAAAAGGATATCGAATCATGTGTTTCTCCACATACAATATATAAAGCTGTATTAAATTAGATATTGCATATAATATTTTATATGACTTCATGAGTGACCTCATACAAGATTAGATGAATAAATATATGATATACAACTCCATGTCTGACCTCATACAAGGTGAGATATACGTATATATTAGAGTGTCCCTTATTTTGGAAATGTTGGAAATCTTGAGACGGTACCCGCTCATTTTTTTCCTTTTGACTTAAAAATAACTCAGGAAAAATTTTACGCCCCTAGGACCACGCCTTCCCTACGCGACGGGGCCTTAAAGAGCGGGGCCTAAAAAATCATTTTTCCATACAAACCAAAAATTTTTTTTTTTGATTTTTAATTTTTTTGTTATTATTTATTTTATTACTTGGTTTGCTTATTCACGACAAAAAATTTGATTTTGGTGGGATAAGTCTTTCAGCGCTAAAAAATTTTTCGCAAAAAAAAAATTTGAGCCACCGGGGTCCTGCAGTAAAAAATTTTTAAAAAATATTTTTTTTTAGTTTTGACCAGCAACGGTTTTAGTTGTTATGTTGCTTTTAATGATATATATTCCAAAAAAAAAATTATTCATACCTGTGACATCTTTATCTTTTTCGAAAAAAAAATTTTTAGCCGTAGGGATCCTACGGTAAAAAATTTTTAAAAAATATTTTTTTTTAGTTTTGAAAAGCAACGGTTTTAGTTGTTATGTTGTTTTTAATGATATATATTCCAAAAAAAATATTATTCATATTTGTGACATCTTTATCGTGTATCGAAAAAAATCAACAATGCATTTTGTACCCTTTTTTCGAAAAAGATAAAGATGTCACAGATACAAAAAATATTTTTTTATGAATATATATCATTTAAAGCAACATAGCAGCTAAAACCGTTGCTGGTCAAAACTAAAAAAAAATATTTTTTAAAAATTTTTTACTGTAGGACCCCGGCGGCTCAAAATTTTTTTTTGCGAAAATTTTTTTAGCGCTGAAAGACTTATCCCACCAAAATCAAATTTTTTGTCGTAAATAAGCTAAGCAAGTAATATAATAATTAACAACAAAAAAATTAAAAATCAAAAAAAAATTTTTTGGTTTGTATGGAAAAATGATTTTTTAGGCCCCGCTTTTTAAGGCCCCGTCGCGTAGGGAAGGCGTGGTCCTAGGGGCGTAAAATTTTTCCTGAGTTATTTTTAAGTCAAAAGGAAAAAAATGAGCGGGTACCGTCTCAAGATTTCTAACATTTCCAAAATAAGGGACACTCTAGTATATATATATGGGGCCGAATCGGGGGAAAAAAGTTTTCTAAGTCCCGAGAAAATTTTTTAAAATTTCCAGACACAAATAATTTTTGCGTTTTGGAGTTACGAATTTCATTAAAAATGATTTAAACATAAAAATAAATTATCCAAATTTTTGAAAAATTTTACAAGTCCTGAAAAAGTTTTGTAGAATTTTCTAAGTCCTGGTTAAAAAACATTTTTGGTACATTTTTTGCGTTGTGAAGTAAAAATTTATTAACAAAGTTTTAAGAAAAAAAATTTTAAATTTCGATTTTTTTTTAAATTTCTAAGTCCCGGACACAAATTTTTTTTTACAATTTTTTTTTGCATTTCCCGAAAAAAATTTGGGATAAATTTGAAAATTATGAGATAAAAAAATATTTTATGCAAAATTCAACATATTTTATCTCGTGATATAACATTATATACAATTATATCAAATTAGATAAACCCAATATTCGGATCAAAAACGATCATATTTAATGTAATATATCAAATTTTGAGCTATTTTGATCCACCAATTTCATCATCTTATTTTATCCAAATACGTGTTGGGACATATTAAATTATATGTCAATTTCAAATTATATATGGACCTGTATATTTATTTTTAGTCGGGTTGAGACAATCCCATTCTATTTTTTTAACCCGTGGCGCTTTTTGAAAATGTTCAGCCTTTAGGGGTCTATGGGTCGCTCATCGGGGTCAAATTTGGGCGTGAATGAAAAAAAATCCAGAAAAATCCCCTTAATTCCCCTAGACTCCCCCTAGTCGCTCATCGGGGTCAAATTTGGGCGGGAATGGAAAAAAATCCACAAAAATCCACTTAATTCGCCTGGACTCTCCCCTAGTGGCCTAGGGGGGTCTAATGGGAGACCAACCCCCATTACTTTTTCCCCGCTGAACATTTTTCCCAAACATACCTAAGCCCTATCTCCACTCACTAAGAAGGGTTTACACTTAAGGTTCAATTTTTAAAAATATTTGCTCCTACCGTCGTTTTCTGACCTGGTTCGAATTGAATTTCAGCCAAATCGGTCCAGTGGGTCAAAATTTGTCAGCAAAACCGTGAATTTCAGATTAGTTGCACCTTAAATTCACATGTTGAAAACCCGTTAAACATGTTTTAAAAACATTGGTAAGTCACAAAAATATTTTACAACCTATTTTTGTCTCTCAAAAATATTTTTACACTAAAAAAGAAAAAAAAAAAATACACTCGAAAAAAATTTACACTCAAAAAAATTTTACACTAAAAAAAAAAAAAATTAGTAAATTATTTTTTTTTTTCAAAAATTGCTTTTAAAAAAGTTTTTTTACACAAAATCAAATATTTCTAATCAAAAATCTTATTTTTTTCACGTTAGAACATTTACTATCACCTAAAAAGGGCATTGTGGAGGGTATTCATAGATTCATTCGACCAAGTCGAATTTAACTTTTCTACTTGTTTTACATTGTGGAAGGTGTCAGTATATTCGGCAAGGCCAAATATAACTTTTTACTTTTTGTTTTTACAAAAATTATCTTTCGATTTGTAAACAGTGTAAATATTTTATAATTTAATGTTTTTTTAAATCCATCAGTCAGTTTGGCGCGCGTTCCACCTTTTTTTAATAGCATTTAATTTTTTGTTGTAGATTTAATAAAACAGAAAAAAAAAACTGTCAAAATCTATATAATATCTGGTTATTTAATGAATTTGTGTTGTTTGCGGCTGTTATGCCTTTAAGTTGTGTTTTTCTCATTTTCATTTCAATTTTATTAATCGCATTTAGCAACGCGTTATTATGAAAATTGTTGGCTGGCTGGTCATTAAATGATAATAATTTTTTATAGGATTTTTTTTTTCATTTATTTTCAGAGATTTCTTTAGGGTGTGTATTTATATTTGATATTGATTTAATTGTTAATAATAATATTTTTATTGTATTTTAACAAATTATTATTATTACTTTTTTTTCACATAAAATAAATTGTTTATTTTTTTCCTTTGTGTTGGTTTTTGGTAAAATTTTTCTGAAAGGAATTTATTGTTTAATAAATTGAAATTTTTTCATTTATTTATTAATGTGTCAGCGGGGGAAGGTTATTGAAAAGAAATGTAAAAATAAATATTGAATTTTAGTTTAAAATTTTTATAAATTTGTTAAATGGATTGATTTATGAATGGATATATTTTAAAAGTTGTACAGAAAATAAGCAAGTTTTTCTTTCGATTTTAAAAGACCAGGCAAATTTTTATTCTCCTGGGCCCAAAACTTTTGTGGTACAAATTTCAATGGTCAATCGGACCTGTGGTGCCAGGTGATCAAAATTTTGGGTTTTTGAAAATTTTAAAATAAAAAAAATTTGCACGCAATTTTACTCTCGAAAAAAATTTTACACTCAAAATTTTTTTTTGTAACAAAAATTACTCAAAACTTAAAAAAAAAAACCTTTTGTAGTAAAATTTTTTATAATTTTTTTTTGCGTTAATAAAATTTAAATCTATTTGCTGGGGTACTTTCAGGTTTAACATGTAAGAAAAAAATTAAATTACTTTTCCTTTAAAAACATTTTTTTTTATACAATTTCCTTTTAAATTCAATCGTACTAAAAAATGTTTAATATTGTATGCGAATATCAATGTTTGTGAATTGATGTAATACAGAAACCAACCAATAAACACACACTTTACCATGAATACAAATTTTGTTTCTTCGTGTCACTTAAGCGCATTACAGATGTATCCTTTTCAAATATTCTACTGCAAAAGCATATGTAAATACTAGGGTATTCAATTAATCGAGGTTTTGGTTTAATCGGTTAATCGAGCAAATAATTAATCGGGGTTGAGATTTAATCGGTTAATAATCGGATAAATTTGAATTATTCGGTTAACCGAATAATATAAATTTAAAATTTAAATTGAATATAAAACCAAGAATTGTATGTAGGTACTTTAAAGAAATCTATATCCGCTATGGCAAAGCTTTAAATACCCTCTATAATGTTAGCCCAAATAAAGAATTTTTGTTTGGCAACCTGAAAAATTACCCCAATCTAAATTGGCCCTAATTCAATGCGAAAAAATGTAAACAAAATAAAGTAATTTTTGTAAAAAGCTAAAATTCACCCAAATTGCTGCCGGGATTAGATGCTCCTCTAATAGAATTTGAATTCGGTACTAAAAATATCAACAAAAAAATTGGTTGGTTTCCAAATTTGTTTTCTTTTTTGTTTTAGGGCCGAAATTGCAATAATTTTATCGGTCGATATCTCCGTAATAAAAAAAGTCATCTTAAGGATTGCAAAAGTATTTTTAGATGTGCTGAACTAATTATACATCATAAAATAATTCGCTGTTTTATAAGGTCCCGGACATTGCGAATATCTGAGTTTATGCAGTACTGTCAATCGAAAATCTAAATATCTCAAAATGAGATAAATCACTTCTAAGGCCAGATTCGTATTAATTACATAAAAAAATCTAAATATCTCAAAATGAGATAAATCACTTCTAAGGCCAGATTCGTATTAATTACATAAAAAAACACACAGAAAAAAATATGGGGAAAAACAATTTGAGTAATCACTTGTTTAAATTTAAAAAAAGTTTTGAGTAATTTTTTAATTGACGCAATTAAAAATTTACTCAAAAATTTAAAAACAAATTGAGTAAATAATTTAATAAGAATTTAATAGCTTTTTTAATTTTTTTTGGAATTTTCTTAGTTTTTTTAATTCTCGTTTAGTTTATAGTTTTTTGTATATATACATGAAAGTTTGTAATCATATTTATAAATTTTTTTTATGTCTTTAAGACAAAAATATATTTGGTAAAGTTTGAAAAAACATGTTTTTTTTCTTTGTAAAAAAATATGAAATTTTTTTAAACTTTGTTTTTTTTTAGAGTAGAAACAGAATAAGCCCGGCACGACTTTTTCCATACGGTTTGGCAGATTAAACCGGTGGCCGGCGCCGATGCGAAATAAAACTTGTTCTGTTTTTAAAAGGTGGTGCTTCTTGTTCTGTTCCTGCACTTAATAGTGTCAATTAAAAATTTACTCAAATTTTTTTGGCAAACATTTAATAAATTTTTATTAAAAATTTACTCAATGCTATTAAATCGTTTACTGGTGGAAAATTGAGTAATTTTTTACTCAATAGTATTAAAAATTTACTCAAATTTTTTTTTTATTTCTTTCTGTGCAATTAGAAAAATATATACTGTTGACAATATATAAGAAATTTGCTTGGGTTACTAATTGTAATTTGTTTTTTTTTAAACCGACGTTTTAAGGCGACGTTTTTACATATTGCTAACAGAGAGTTTGATAAGTTTTTTAGACCTAAACTTCTTTCAGCAGAACCGTAATTCAAATTAAAAATGAAACATCAAAATGCTAAATAAAGCAAAAAAAAATAAGTAAAATTACTAAAAAAAAGAGATTTCGGTTAATCGGTTAATCGACACAAATTAATCGGTTTATTTGTTATTTGAAAATTGACAATTTTAAATTATTTGAACAGTTAATCGACCAAAATTAATCGGTTAACCGATTAACGGTTAATCGATTGAATACCCTAGTAAATACTTACAAATATTAGAGTAGGGGGAATAAAACGAAAAAAATGTGGAATTTCTTAATGTAGCCATACTTATCTCTTTTATATCAAATCATATCATGATTTTACCTTAACAAGCCCGCTATAGCAAAACAGACCAGAGCTTTTTGGTTGGAATCGAACCTACAACCCCCGTACTCACATGTCCTCCTGAGTGCTCACAAATTGTATATCTGCCCAAAATTAAAGGTGGCAAAATATTTTTTTGATTGACAAAACGTTTTTTCATCCTACTCTAATTGCTCCTGGCTTTAATGTATGTGTCAATATATGTAGAGTATGCAAATCGAGAATAACATAATAATGCAACATATATTCTACACGTTGCATGAACAAAAATATATCAAATAGTTGTATCATACAACTTGCATGTACAGAACTCAAAACTATCAAACCGTTACAAAATATTTTAAATAATAGAATAAGTTAGAACATTAGGCTATGCCGACCCCAAAGTACCCAACACAAGTTTGCAAAAAATTTCAGATTCTTATTACCTCCACTTAGTTTTAGAGGTAAAAATAATTTTGTCATTCCGTTGGTAACACCTCGAAATATACTCCATAAAGTTTATATATCGTGAACCTATATTCAAAATATGCCAACTCAAATTTGACCGAAATGAGTTTCCGATGGAAAATAGCTCCCCTATGCAATACCCATCTGTGGTAAAAATTTCAGAGCAAAAAAATAATTTTTTTGTCGTTTTACATCCATTTTTGTTATTCTGCTAACTCAAAGTACATATTTTTTTGGTGAAAATAAATGCCAACTCCCATTGTAAATTTCCAAAAAATTTTCAAATTTTTTTTTTAAAAAAATTAGACCACATATCTTATTGCATTTGCCTTTCTGAACACGAATCTGGTAAAGATTTTGATATCTAATGCCTAGTTTTCAAGATATTGCCATTTTGAAAATATCGGTAAATAGTGTTTGCAAAAAAAAAATTGCTTATATGAGGCATTCCACACCAAATGTTCAGCAAAAAAAAAGTGATGTCGTGTCAATATGAAATCAATTGCAGAGTATTCGCCCTTAGTTCACTATTAAATAACACAAATAAAATATAAGATTTTTCAAAAAGTGGGCCTTGCAGGCATGGTCAAAAATTGAAAATTTCAGCATTTTTTGCCTAAGTATCTTTTTTTGAATATTTATGCCAATAAAATGAAACACAGTGATGTGTTTAAAATAAAAGTTTTTTATAGATTTTTGTATGAGCTATCGATTAAAAAAATAAAAATTGGAAAATTTTCAGAAGAAGTTCTGAATTTTTTAAATTTAAACTTAAACTTTATTTATCAAAAAACATGCCACAATTTTATTTCTTTTTTAAATGTTGAAAAATTAGTTAAGGTGTATATCTATCTGTTCTGAAATTTTCAGAGATGCATTTTTCCTTGTTTTCGAGAAAAAAAATGTTGAACATTGCACTATGCCTTTAATTTGTAATAATGGGGTATATTACGTATGCGAATGAGTAATATTAACTCTTAAAAAACATTTAAAATAGAGATGTTTTCGTGGGTGAGTTTTTTTTTGACGATCACGCACGCTCACGAAGGATAAGTTTTTATCATGCATGATTTTTAATTTTCCTCACGTTCACGTACGCTCGCGTGAGTAGAAAAATTTTGTCACGGGCACGATACTCACGTGAGCGTGACTAAGCGTGAGCAAAATAAATGATCATGCGTGATTAAAATAATTTCCTTGGTGAGAGTGCTTGATGGTAAAAAAAAAAAACTTACCCACGATCACATCTCTATTTTAAATGTTTTTTAAGAGTTAATATTACTCATTCGCATATGTAATATACCTAACCTGACCAACTGTTTTTGTCCGAAAAGCGGGATGGAAAGGTTGAAAAAGCGGGATTTTGTTCTAAAAAGCGGGACTTTTTATATCCTTCACTTAGTGATAGTAAGTTTGTATCAGTTCGAAAAAATATAAAAATTCATGATTTTCAATCGATTTTAATTTGACGTAGTGATGTCCGTCCATCTCTCTGGCTGTCTATTGAAAACACACTTTCAAAAGAAAGTAGTTTGTAATTTTTCCGGTCAGCTTGATATTGAATTTCAGTGAAATCCGTCTAGTGGTTCAAAAATTATGAGCAAAACCGCGAATTTTGGATTCACGTGTTAAATAAAACGTTGAAAACTCTTCGAAATACATTGGTAAGCCAAACTTTTTTTCTTAAATTTAGAGAATTTTTACCCAAAACTGGAGACTTGACTGATTTTCGCGGGGTCAAAGAGTAAACCGATCGGCTCAAAATTTTACTAGGTACTTATTTCAGGTCATTTAAAAATTTTCAAAATAAGGACCATCCAATTGAACACGTCTCCAAAAAAAATTACTTTTTTTTTTAATTTAATTGAAATAAAAATAAACTTAAAAATTTGTTTGTAATTTAAAATAAAATCAATTTATATTTTTAAAAAATAAACATTTAAAAAGTTATTGGAAATTTTTCGAACTCTAACATAATTTTAGAAGTAATTTCCATTACATCCTTACACGGTAAAAAATTTTACCATATTTATATGCACAAAAATCGAAATAAATTGCTTAAAATTACTTCAGAACAAATTTACTCAAAATATTATTTAAAAAATTTTAAATTGTACTTTGCTATAATAAAAGTCAAAAGCGGGAGGAAGCGGGACTTTTGTTTAAAAAGCGGGATAGAAATTCAAGGCGGGATGAGACATCAAAAAGCGGGATAATCCCGCCAAAAGCGGGATGGTTGGTCAGGTTAAATATACCCCATTATTGTAAATTATTAGCATAGTGCAATGTTCAACATTTTTTTTCTCGAAAACAAGGAAAAATGCATCTCTGAAAATTTCAGAACAGATAGATATACACCTTAACTAATTTTTAAACATTTAAAAAAGAAATAAAATTGTGGCATGTTTTTTGATAAATAAAGTTTAAGTTTAAATTTAAAAAATTCAGAACTTCTTCTGAAAATTTTCCAATTTTTATTTTTTTAATCGATAGCCCATACAAAAATCTATAAAAAACTTTTATTTTAAAGACATCACTGTGTTTCATTTTATTGGCATAAATATTCAAATAAAGATACTTAGGCAAAAAATGCTGAAATTTTCAATTTTTGACCATGCCTCCAAGGCCCACTTTTTGAAAAATCTTAAATTTTATTTTTGTTATTTAATAGTGCCCTAAGGGCGAATAGTTTGCAAATGATATCATACTGAAACCACAATGGTTTTTCTGTAGTGGAACAGTTGGTGTGAAATGACTCATATATATATGTAACTTTTAAACTATTTATCAGATTGAAACATTATGAGTGGGGCAAATAAAGTCAATGATATAAGCTTTCAAAATAGCTAGTTTGGAGTGAGCCTTCTACAATAAAGCGTGAGTTACAGAGTGCCAAAGTTGACCACTAGAGTGGCTCGTTTTTGGACTTTTCTCTCTGATCAAATTCTAATACCCGCCAAAAGTGTCGGTCCCCTAAGGGTAACTCACGTGCAAAATATCACTCCGATCGGAGTTTATCTTCTGTCTCCACTTTGAGCCTCAAAATTGGGGGTTTTTGGAAAAAAGGACTTTAAAAAAAAAAAAATAAAAAATTTAAGTTTTTTTATTAAAATAATGAAAAAAAATTTTTTGTATAATATTTGATCATAAATACTTAAATATGAAATTTAAAGATTTTACGGTATCATTAACCCGTTCAAACTTGATACCAAAAAAATGGCATGATTTTGGGGGCGTTCTCAAAACACCTTTTTTTTAAATTTTAAAATTTTATTAAAAAAAAATTTTAAATATACTATTTTTTCTTTCTGAATTCATTAAGAACACCTTGGAGAAGAAAAATGTGAAATATGGCGGATATCCGTCGTGCCACTTTTTGGGAATCGCGGAGGGAAGTTAGCGGATTTCAAGGAAATGTTGGTTTTATCAATAATTTGGATTAATAAAATCTGATAAATTTCATTTTTGGGCAAATTAACTGTTTTTTGGTGTCGTGGCATTCTATTAGATAACCTTAAGTCTGTCATGAAATCTTACCGATCTAGGACGTCTTTAACCCACATTGGCTGGGGGTCAAAAATGACCCCCGCAAGAAATTTGAAGTTTAGAGCTTAAATTTTGTGCTATAAACAAGTATAAAACGGCTTTTGTGTGTTTTACCTCAACTATTATTTCGTATTAATATATTATCTTTAAAAAAATCGTTAACCCTTCTTGGTAGGGGTCAAAAATGACCCATTCAATAAAAAGTATAAATTTTGTTGATATCAAAAAATTCAAGCACTATGTCGAAAAGTTTTTGCCGGGGTCAATTTTTGACCCCTAGCCAATGTGGGTTAAAGATATCTTAAGCAGGTGAAATTTAAAGGCTGATTTAAAGTTATCTAATAGACTGCCACAAATTAATTTTCTATAAAAAATATATACTTTTTATTGAATGGGTCATTTTTGACCCCCTACCAAGAAGGGTTAACGATTTTTTTAAAGATAATATATTAATACAAAATAATAGTTAGGGTAGAAAACACAAAAGCCGTTTTATACTTGTCAATAGCACAAAATTTAAGCTCTAAACTTCAAATTTCCTGATGGGGTCATTTTTGACCCCAACCAATGTGGGTTAAAGACGTCCTAGATCGGTAAGATTTCATGACAGACTTAAAGTTGTCTAATAGAATGCCACGACACCAAAAAACAGTTAATTTGCCCAAAAATGAAATTTATAAGATTTTATTAATCCAAATTATTGATAAAACCAACATTTCCTTGAAATCCGCTAACTTCCCCCCGCGATTCCCAAAAAGTGGCTCGACGGATATCCGCCATATTTCACATTTTTCTTCTCCAAGGTGTTCTTAATGAATTCAGAAAGAAAAAATTGTATATTTAAAATTTTTTTTTAATAAAATTTTCAAATTTTGAAAAAAGGTGTTTTGAGAACGCCCCCAAAATCATGCCATTTTTTTGGTATCAAGTTTGAACGGGTTAATGATACCGTAAAATCTTTAAATTTCATTTTTAAGTATTTATGATCAAATATTATACAAAAAATTTTTTTTCATTATTTTAATAAAAAAACTTAAATTTTATTTTTTTTTTTTAAAAGTCCTTTTTTCCAAAAACCCCAATTTTGAGGCTCAAAGTGGAGACAGAAGATAAACTCCGATCGGAGTGATATTTTGCATGTTAGTTACCCTTAGGGGACCGACACTTTTGGCGGGTATTAGAATTTGATCAGAGAGAAAAGCCCAAAAACGAGCCACCCTATTGACCACCCTGAGATTAAAAGGCTTTCGGAGCTAGTAACTTTTAAAAATATGCAAAGATTTTTAATTTTTTTTAGTTTTTGCAATTACTGCACTAAGGAAAACAAAATCAAAAAAAAAAAAAAAAATTATAAAAATTTTTCAAAAAAAAAATTATTTTTAGTTTCCGACAAAATATGCCAACTCTTAAAAAATATTTGTTTTGTGATATAGTAATAAATGCCATCTCAAAAAAATACGCAAACCAGTGCAAAATATGAAATTTTTGGCATAGGTAAAAATTATTTAGAATATTTAAACCATCTTATGGAAGGTACATTGTTTATTTTTACAATAATATGCAAAATAAATAGTTTTTTAGCTCTCCTGAAAAGTAAGCTTTTTCGAGTTGGCATTTATTGAATATAGTTCGACGATATATTGAGGATCCCCGATCGATTTTGATGAGTTTCACCTTAAATTCACAAGTTGAAAAACCCCCTAAACACTTTTTGAAATCCATTCAAATATTTTACAGAGTGTTTTTGACATTAAACAATTTTTATAGTCAAAAAGAAATTTGCACTCAAAATTTGTTGTCACTCAAAATAGCAAAATGACGATTTGACTATTTTTACCCAAAAAATGACGATTTTTAAAAATAACAAAAACTAAATTTTTTCTACTTTTTAAAATTTTTTAATGAAACTTTAGTATTCAATGAATATTTTTTGCTTATTGTTAGTTAAAAAAAGTAACCACAAATATTTTTGTACAATAGGGACAAAGGGAACAAGAGTCACATTCTCTTTTTCCCTCCAAAAGGTAATGCAATTATAGGGTTTTTTTGGGGGGAGGACACCTTTCTTTTCGTGATAAATGTTAACAAATTGATTAATTATGATATTTACGCAATTTTATCATTATTATTTTGTTATGGAAGTGTCCACAGAAAAGGGCGGACGGAAAAAAATACAATTTCTAATTTACTTGACCCAACTACAAGTTAATTAGAAAATATGTTTAAGAAGGTGAACAAAGATCATATAGAAGAAATTTCGGAGGTAGGTTCAGTTTTACCAGGGGGAACTTTGTTTTCCCTGGTCTTGTTTTGTCAATTTTCAAACTGAACCATCCAATGGTCATAAGATATATTTTAGCCAAATTGCATGGATTTAGCACTTTTTTTGGTTTGGACTGCATCATGTCTTCAACAAACGGGCGGACATTGCTTAAGTGAACCTTTAATCAATGATAAATATACCTTTTTTATTATGACGATTTTTTGACGATTTCTGCAAATGGTATGACGATTTTGACGATTTTTTTTATAAAAATCGTACATTTTTGACGATTTTGTACCCAAAAATTCTGGCAACCCTGGTTGTCTTATACGAAAAAGGCAAGAACATGTTTTTTACTCAAAATAAATTTGCAGTTAAAATTTTTACTTAAAAAATTTACAATCACTTAAATTCTTTTCTATTTGAATTTATTTGTATTCAGAATATTTTGGGCATTGTAGAGGGCATTTATGGATTCGGACAAGTCGAATTTAACTTTTGTACCAGATTTTTTTCTGTTGCCCAAGGTATCAAAATGGACCTCAGAGTTACAAACAACCTCTTCTGGTGCTTTTTCATTACATAACCGGATAAATAACATAACAAGACTCTTTTCAACTATTATTTGTAAACATTATTAGATGAAGCGGCGAATGTCCCTCCTTCTACCCTATTTATAAAAAAAATGCATTTGACTCTTAACTTGTAAGTATTTCACTGTAAAGTATTTCATTAAAAAAAGAAAAATAATAAAAGTGTTCAAAAATGTACGAGGATGGTATGACAGACTTTTAAAACACTGTACAACTGTAAAACTGTATGGAAATGATTGAACCGCATACCTTAGAAATGCTATATGAACTAGTATACCAAAACTTCATTATCAGGTACACTGAAAAATATCTTCGTGTAAGTACTGACAATAGCTTATTGAAAACTATTCACGGTTTTAACCGAACCAAGTTTCATTTGATTAATGAAACTGGTGTCATACAAGTTCCTGTCAATGAAAACTTACATGGAAATAATAAAAATATCCGTGTGGAATATGTTTTTTAAAATTTGAACGTTTTATAAAGTTTTTCATAAAATACATGAAAGTGTTCATTAATTAAAGGTTGAAGAGCAGTAAGTAAGTCAAGGTAAATTGAAACCTTACTCCCCAGCTACACGCAACATAATTATGTAGACATAAAGCAACAAACACATACAAAACAACAACAAATTTCAGTTTGTTGTTATTGTTTTGTATGTTCGGTATAGAAAAATTTTTTCTTCTCCGATTTTCAAAGTCTGGGCATTTTTTTATTCTACTAGGCCTAAACTACATGTGGTACCAATTTGAGGCCAATTAAATTAGCCCGGCGGTCAAAGTTTTGGTTTTTTGAAAATTAAAAAAAAAAAAAAAAATATATATCTTTCGACACATCATATTTGTTAATTTTGATGTGCTGAGCACGAATATCAAAAAAAAAATAAATAAATAAAATCGGTCGAACAGTTTTCGAGATATCGCTATTTGAAATTTGCAAAAAATGGCGGTTTTTCCTACGTTCAAGAAATTTTTTAAAAAAAGTCTCCACATTTTATTCCGCCGACCTAATTTGCGCCAAATTCGATCATTTTAAGCCGTGGCGTCCTTTGATCAAAGTTTTGGACTTTTGGAAAATTTCCACCAAAATTTTGGATTTTTGAAAATGAAAAAATAAAAAAATAAATATCTTGCGATACATTATTTTTATAAATTTTGTCATGCTAAATACGAATATCAAAAAATGTTTAAAATCGGTCGAACGGTTTTCGAGATATCGCCATTTAAAATTTGTCAAAAAATTGCAAAATGGGCGGTTTTTGCTTACATTTAAGAATTTTTTTTAAAAAATCTCTAAAAATTTCTTTATTTTAACTCTTTCATAGAGCTTGATACAATCTTTCATTAAAGCTTAATGTGAGCTAAATCCGATCATTTTTACCCGTGGCACCCTTCGATCAAAGTTTAGGGTTTTTGGTAAAAAGTTTCTAAAAAGCCAAAACTTTGATCGATGGGCGCCACGTCTTAAAATGATCCGATTTGGCTCAAATTAGTTTTAAATGAAATATTGTCTCAAGCTCTACAAAAGGGCCGGCGGAATGAAATTTTGAGACTTTTTTTAAAAAATTTCTTAAACGTAGGAAAAAACCGCCATTTTTTACAAATTTGAAATGGCGATATCTCGAAAACCGATCGGGAGATTTAAGTTTTTTTTTTTGATATTCGTGCTCAGCGCATCGAAATTAACAAATATGATGTGTCGAAAGATAAATATTTTTTAAATTTTATTTTTAAAAATTTTTCAAAAATTAACCCGTGGCGCCGGGCGCCACGGGTTAATTTAATCCGATTGACCTCAAATTTGTACCACATAAGTTTTAGTCCGAGGACAATAAAAATTTGCCCGGACACTTGGGAAACACTAACACTAAAAAAACCCGTGTAAAATGACAAGAAACGTTTTTTTTTTGCTACCTCCTATGTGACAAGAATTCCATGTAATTTTACAAGATTTTTACAAATAATTTTGTTATTTTACAAGATTTTTACCAATAAAATTGTAAATTTGATATTTTTTTAGCGAGATAAATCTAACAAGGAGGTTTTGTAATTTTACTAGATTTTTTGCTGCCTCCTATTTTACGAGAATTCCCAGTAAAAATTACAAGCTTTTTTTGTAATTTTACAAACTTTTTATCAATAAAATTGTAATTTTACAACTTTTTGGCGCAATAATACTTACAAGAAATTCTCGTGAATTTATTAAATTGTAAAAAAACCATTGAAATTTCTAAAATTACAGAAAAAATTGTAAAATTAAAAAAAAATTTTAATTTCATTAAAAAAATTTTGTTAAAAAACAAGGAGAACTGTCAAATATTAGTAAAATGGGATTACGATACTTTTTCTAGTACACTCAAAAAAAAAAGTTTGTAAAATTACAAGTAAAAGGTCTTGTAATTCTATTTTACTAATATTTTTGTCTTTTTACAAAAATTGTTGTATATTTAATAAAATGAAAACTACAGTTTGCTTTGTAATTTTACTATTATATGTTAGTAAATTTATTTTACAAATTTTTTAGGTAAATTTACAAAAAAGTAAATTATTTTACAAATTAAAAAAATATTACAAGGTGTTTAGTTTTTTTACTCAAGAAAACTGTTATTGTACAACAAAATTTTACTTGATGTTATTTAGTCTTTCTACCAAAAAATGTGTTATTACAAAAAACAATTCTTTTAAGATCTTAACAAGGATTTCAGTTTGAAATGTATACATATATTGAAAAGTACAAAATTCCAATGTAATTTTACAAAACTTATTTTATTACTAGAATTAATGTTGTTTTACAAAAAAAAATTATTATTCAACAATAGGACACGCAAAAATTTTCTAAGTTCAGATTTTTCAAAATAAAAAATTTTGTTAAAAATAATTTTTTATAAATAAAAAATTTCATGAAAAAATTTTTTGGAAATTTTTTAAGTTCCAGACACAAACATTTTTCAACTAATTGTAAGCTTTATCAAAAAAAGTGAATTTTTACACCATTTTTTGGTAATTTGCGTTAAGTAAAATACCAAAATTTTTATGTGTTTCTACACTCAAAAGTAAAACTCTGTCAAAAAATCTGTAAAACGACTTTCAATTTGAATTAGCAATCTTTTAGCAGATTGTTCTGCTGAGAAGGATATTTTTACTAAAAGTTCTGTCATTCAGTTAAAGAAAATAACAGACATTTTACTATGTTTATACTGATTTTGTTTGCTGAATTTCATTATTTTTTCAAGAAATTTTTGTATATAAAAAAAAAAGCAGAACAGATTGTTCTGCTGAAATCAGCAGATTGCTCTGCTGAAATCAGCAGATTGTTCTGCTGAAATCAGCAGATTATTCTGCTCAAATCAGCAGATTGTTCTGCTAAAATCAGCGGATTTGTCTGCTAAAATCAGCAGATTTGTCTGCTAAAATCAGCAGATATTTCTGCTAAAATCAGATTTCTCTGCTGTCGAACAACACACATGTTTAATAACTAAAACGCCAGATAAAAGTATAAGCTTCCGTAGCGTAGTGGTTAAGAAGTGTACTTTCAAATCGGAAGGTGGCGAGTTCGATGCTGCACTCAAAAAAAAAAGTTTGTAAATTTACAGGTAAAAGGTCTTGTAATTCTATTTTACTAATATTTTTGTCTTTTTACAAAAATTGTTGTATATTTAATAAAACGAAAACTACAGTTTGCGTTGTAATTTTACTATTATATTTTGGTAAATTTATTTTACAAATTTTTTAGGTAAATTTACAAAAAAGTGAATTATTTTACAAATTAAAAAAATATTACAAGGTGTTTAGTTTTTTTACACAAGAAAACTGTAATTGTACAACAAAATTTTACTTGATGTTATTTATTCTTTTTACCAAAAAAATGTTTTATTACAAACATTTTTTTTTAAGATCGTTTACAAGGTTTTCAGTTTGAAATGTATGTATTGAAAAGTACAAAATTCCATTGTAATTTTACAAAACTTATTTTATTATTAATGTTGTTTTACAAAAAAAAAATTAATTATTCAACAATAGGACACGCAAAAATTTTCTAAGTTCAGACTTTTTTTGCGTTTTGGAGTAAAAAATTTAGTTAAAAATAATTTTTTATAAATAAAAAATTTCATAAAAAAAAAAATTGGAAATTTTTTAAGTTCCGCACACAAACATTTTTCGACTAATTGTAAGCTTTAGCAAAAAAATTGAATTTTTACACCATTTTTTGGTAATTTGCGTTGAGTAAAATACCACAATTTTTATATTATTACTATATAATTGATCTAGCTTTTTTTTGTATTTTTACCATTTTTTTTGGTGATTTTACCATATTTTTTTTGGTATTTTTTTTTTAAATTTGGTACCTAAAATGTCAATAGAATGCTGCCAATTATGAAAAATCAAGTTTTTCTTATTTTAACTGGTACTTAAACATCCAATCTACAATATCCAAAATTGTTTTTTCCGATTTTTTAAAAATACTTGTGAAAATAATTCAAAATTCAAAAAAAAATTGTTATTTTTTTGACTAATTTTTCCTGAAAATATAAGAAATTTCTTGTGTAGCCTTCTTCGCAATTCTCATATGTTCTACTTAAGAAAAACGAAATGTCGAAAAAAATAAAAAAGTGCAGTGTTATACATTAAAAAGTTTGTTTAAAGTGTTCAAGTGAAAAAAAAAATTTCCAGGTTGTTGAAGTGCTACTCCAGCTGCCGAAGAAGGAAAAATAAGATGCACCAATGGAAAAAACCTTTAAATTTACAAAACAAATATGTAAATAAACCAAATTTTTTGTAAATTTACAAAACAAATATGAAAATTTAAAAAACAAAATTGTATACTTACAAAAAAAGTTGTAATTTTACAAAAATGAAATAGAAAATACAAAAACAATATTGTAAATTTACAAATTTTATGGTTAAACTATTGTTTTTACGGCAAAAAATAAGAAAAAATGGTATATATACTATAAAATTTGTAAATTTACCACTTTTTATTGTAAATATACAAGTTTTTTGCCATAAAAAACAGTAGTTTAACCAAATAATTTGTTAATCTACAATTTTTTTTTTTTATCTTCTATTTTTCCTTGTAAAATAACAACCTTTTTCTGTAAGTTTACAATTTTGTTTTGTAAATTTACCAAATTTTTTGTAAATTTACAAAAAAAATGTTCACCTCGAAGTTAATATTTTACAAAAAAAATTGTAAATTTACATTTTCTTTTGTTAAATCAATATACAAATTATCCCCGTAACATTACGGGGATTCTTGCTAGTACATATTTTACAAAACCTGCCCCGTAAAATCACGGGGATTTTATGTCATTTTACAAACTTTTTTTTTTGAGTGTATTTTGAAAAGGTTTTTTTTTGTGTGAATGATAAAATTGTATTGTTTAGTGCAACAAGCATAATAAGTAATTTTTTTAGGAGTTATTGCGTCATGTAAATTCTTTAATTTTTTTTTAAATGTTGGAGGATATAAATGATTTGAAACAGCCAAATTTAACACTTTCACGTGTTTGAACAAATTTTGAAAATATTAAAACACATGTAGGCTAAGTCGTGCAAAAAATAATTTTCTTGAAAATTATTCTATGAAAATATCATGGTTGTACTGAAATATTAAAGAAAAATGACCTCGAACTAGAATAACCGAACTCAAAATATAATATTTTAAAGATGGACTAAAAAAAATTTTTATTAATTAATAAAAGTTAATCAGAATTTTTAATGTAATTAAAAATCTAACAAGAGATACATCCAATCGGTATGTATGGACTTAGGTCAGTCTGGACCGCCTTCCAGTTTCTTAGTTTTCTAAAAATAAACTTTTACCACAACCCTCGTATATCAGTGATTTATGAAAATAGAAGAATGTAAGCAAAAAAATCATATATCCAATTGGTATGTTTGGACTTGGGTCAGTCTTGACCGATTTCCATTCCCTTATTGGTTTTCTAAAAGTAAACTTTTACCACGACCCTCGTATATCAGTGATTTATGAAAATAGAGGAATGTGAACAAAAAAAATCACTTTGCACTTCATATCCATATCTGTAAATTAGAATGACACTAAAGTATTTCTTTTTTTCACTTTTTTTGTTTTTTATTCTGCATTTAACTTTTGTATTCAACTAGAGAAAGTGACAGTATTGTTGCCAGACAGACGGAAAAACAGACAAAGTTTACAACAAAAATAAAAAGATAGATGGATATTTGCAAAAAAAAAAATAAACCATAGTACATACACAGAAAATAAAACCGTCAAATTTAAATCAACAAACAGCAATTGTAAATCAACCAAACATGATATCAACAAACATTTAGTTAAAACGGCCGCTTGTTAGTCTATAATACAAAACTTCGATTTTGTTTTCAACAAACTTAGTCAAGTAATTTTATTTCAAAATTATTTTATCATGCCAGTAAATAGTTTTTGTGTTTGTTGAATTTCTTTGTTGAAAACAAAAATAAGACTTTTTACGTTTGTCAGATCAACAAATTGTGTTTGTGTTTGTTGAATTTCTTTGTTGAAAAAAAAATTTAAGATTTTGTAGGTTTATCAATACAAATACTAGTTAAAGAGAAATATTACAATCTCATTTATCAATTCTATTTTCAACAATCAAAATTTATAAACGTTTGTTGATATTACAATTGTCCGTATAGGAGCACTTTCAGTGAAAAAATTAATTGTATTAACAAATATGGGAGTCAATATAACAATTCGTTTTTTTCTGTGTAAGTATACATACGCAATGATTTCAGTTGTTCAGGGAGTACAAGAGCATAACCTCATATCATACAAACTAAACTTATAATATATTTTTGCATATATATGACGTGTGAAAAGATAAGATAAATATTCACCCACATATATAAAATCTGAAGACTATATAGGATAGGGTGACCATTTTTTGCTTAACTGAAATAATTTTTTTTTTATTTTAGATTCCTTGACGTTTGTCATATAGGAAAAGTCTCAAATTCTGAGAAATTTTTAAAACGATTTCCTAGAGAAAATTTCTGAAAAATTTTTAGCGTAGAATAATTTTTGGATTCTGAGGTATTTTTCACATAGAAAAGTTTTAGATCCGGAGACACTTTTCTTCTGAGACTTTTTTTAATTATTTTTTTCCCCAGAATTAAACTGCAAATACTTGTAAAATATTATTTATTTGCTAGTGTTTCAGTCAATTTATGTTGATGTTTTCAAGTACTTACACTCAAAAAAAAAAGTTTGTAAATTTACAAGTAAAAGGTCTTGTAATTCTATTTTACTAATATTTTTGTCTTTTTACAAAAATTTTTGTATATTTAATAAAACGAAAACTACAGTTTGCTTTGTAATTTTACTATTATATGTTGGTAAATTTATTTTACAATTTTTTTAGGTAAATTTACAAAAAAGTGAATTATTTTACAAATTAAAAAAATATTATAAGGTGTTTAGTTTTTTTACACAAGAAACCTGTAATTGTACAACATAATTTTACTTGATGTTATTTAGTCTTTTTACCAAAAAAATGTTTTATTACAAACATTTTTTTAAGATCGTTTACAAGGTTTTCAGTTTAAAATGTATGTATTGAAAAGTACAAAATTCCAATATAATTTTACAAAACTTATTTTATTACTAGAATTAATGTTGTTTTACAAAAAAAAAATAATTATTCAACAATGGGACACGCAAAAATTTTCTAAGTTCAGATTTTTTTGCGTTTTGGAGTAAAAAATTTAGTTAAAAATAATTTTTTATAAATTATTTTTACACCATTTTTTTGGTAATTTGTGTTAAGTAAAATACCACAATTTTTATGTGTTTCTACTATATAATTGTTCTAGTTTTTTTTTGTATTTTTACCATTTTTTTTGGTGATTTTACCATATTTTTTTGGTATTTTTTTTTTTTTTTTAAATTTGGTACCTAAAATGTCAATAGAAAGCTGCCAATTATGAAAAATCAATTTTTTCTTATTTTAACTGGTACTTAAACATCCAATCTACAATATCCAAAAATTTTTTTTCCGATTTTTAAAAAATACTTGTGAAAATAATTAAAAGTTAAAAAACAAATTGTTATTTTTTGACTAATTTTTCTGGAAAATATAAGAAATTTCTTGTGTAGCCTCCTTCGCAATTCTCATATGTTCTACTTAAGAAAAACGAAATGTCGAAAAAAAATAAAAAAGTGCAGTGTTATACATTAAAAAGTTTGTTAAAAGTGCTCAAGTGAAAAAAATCTTTTCAGGTTGTTGAAGTGCTACTCCAGTTGCCGAAGAAGGAAAAATAAGATGCACCAATGGAAAAAACCTTTAAATTTACAAAACCAATATGTAAATAAACCAATTTTTTTGTAAATTTACAAAACAAATATGAAAATTTAAAAAACAAAATTGTATACTTACGAAAAAAGTTGTAATTTTATAAAAATGAAATAGAAAATACAAAAACAATATTGTAAATTTACAAGTTTTATGGTTAAACTACTGTTTTTACGGCAAAAAAAAATAAGAAAAAATGGTACATATACAATAAATATTGTAAATTTACCACTTTTTATTGTAAATATACAAGTTTTTTGCATAAAAAACAGTAGTTTAACCAAATAATTTGTTAATCTACAATCTATTTTTTTTCATTTTCTATTTTCCCTGTAAAATAACAACCTTTTTCTGTAAGTTTACAATTTTGTTTTGTAAATTTACCAAATTTTTTGCAAATTTACAAAAAAAATGTTCACCTCGAAGATGATATTTTACAAAAAAAAATTGTAAATTTACATTTTCTTTTGTTAAATCAATTTACAAATTATCCCCGTAACTTTACGGGGATTCTTGCTAGTACATATTTTACAAAACCTGCCCCGTAAAATCACGGGGATTTTATGTCATTTTACAAACTTTTTTTTTTGAGTGTATAAAACAAAAAATATAGTATAAAAATTTTAATATCGAAAACAGTGCAATCCAAAATAGAAAAGATATTTAGAAATACAAATTAAAAAAAAAAAAATATTTTAGCTCGGTTTTAGTTCATATTAATTATTTCTAAGAAATAATAAATTTTGTTGTAAAATGAGAAATCTTGAAGAAAAAAAAAACAAGTAAGAGTGTTAAATTCGGCTGTGCCGAATCTTTGATACCCTCCAACATGTTAAAATATATAAAACAAAATTCAGAGGCGTTTTTTTGGGGGTGGGGGCTCTGTGGGGGTAGTTGGGAATAACTTCCCCATCGCGATAAATGTTTACTTATTTATTTATTATTCTCTTTGAACTTTAGTAATAACATTTACTCATAACTTTTATGATTTTTTTGAATCCACGCCCAGAAAAGGGGCCGGTCAAAAAAACTAAATGTTGTAGCCCCCGAGGTCTAAGTGCAGGACTTTGAACACCTTCTGACATAAAAAGGTTTCATTTGTTTAACAAAAATGCAAAAAGAGCTGTAAAAAAAAGAGTTTTTTGAGGCGTTCTGATCCGATTTTACCCATTTCGGAACTTGACCGGCCTATGGCCATGATAAATTCGTGCCAATTTTTTATTTTGGACTGAATCGTGTTTTATACAGACGGACGGACGTACATTCATAGAATGCCTTAGAATCGATCATAGATCAATAATATATATATGGGGCATTCCATGTCAAATCGGACACTTTGAAATTTTTTTTTTAGATTTTCCCAATTTGTTTACGGTTTTTAATACCCTTCGAAAACTCCTTCGTGGTAAATTTTCAAATTTTTTTGATGACCCGTTCAAAAGAACTCGAATTTTTAAAAATTTCTTTTACTCATAACTTCTTCAATAATGGTCCAAATTTAAATTTTTTTTTTTCAAAATTTTTGTTTTTTTACGTACTTTAAAAAAAAAATCCCAAAAAATTCTTAAAAGCGCTTTAGTATGCAATTTTTAAGTTTTAAAATTTAAATCTAATTTTTGAAATGTTTGTATTCTTCGATTTTTTGGAAATTTTTTTCTGTATAACTTCTATCGATTCTACAAGTTTTTTGCCGGAGGATCGTAGGATAACGATTATTACTATTTTTTAAAATTTTTTGAAAAAATTTTATTGTAGATTTCCAATCTTAAAATCATTTTTACTGCTCCAATGGTGCGTCATAGAGGGGTCGTTTATAAAACCGACCCCCATTAATTTTTACGTCTTAACATTTCTTTGGAACAAACTAATACCCTATCTCCAATTTCTAAGGGGGCTACCACAAAAAACGACATTTTGAAAATTTGCTCCAACCGCTCTAACTGCCCTAATAGTGCCCTTAGAGCAACAAAATGTATAACCGACCCACAATATTTTTTTAGTCCAAATTGTTTAGTTGTTAAGGCGGTCCCCATACAATTTTTTTTATTCTTTGTAAATTTGTTTTATTTAATCAGCTTCTACCGGTCCAATGGTGCGTCCGAGAGGGGTCATTAGTGAGACCGACCTCATTTCAGAGAAAATGTTTGGACTAAAAAATATTGTGGGTCGGTCATACATTTTGTTGCTCTAAGGGCACTATTAAGGCAGTTAGAGCGGTTGGAGCAAAATTTAAAAAATGCAGTTTTGTGTGGGAGTCCCCTTAGAAATTGGAGATGGGGTATTAGTTTGTTCCAAAGAAATGTTAAGACGTAAAAATTAATGGGGGTCGGTCTTATAAATGACCCCTCTATGACGCACCATTGGAGCAGTTGAAATGATTTTAAGATTGGAAAATTACAATAAAGTTTTTTAAAAAAATTTAAAAAAATAGTAATAATCGTTATCTCACGATCCTCCTGGGCAAAAAATTTGTAGAATAGAAGTTTTACACAAAAAAATTTCAAAAAAATCGAGGAGTACAAACATTTTTAAAAATGAGATTTAAATTTTGAAAATTAAAAATAGCATGCTAAAGAGATTTTAACAATTTCCCAGCAAAACTTTGGTAATGGGTAGTGATTATATAACACATTACCAGGTAATGCATATAACTTATTTGTAGCATTATTTTATGATGTCTTACCAAACATTTGTTCCACAACGTATTACTTTCAAGTGAAAAATAATGCATTACTAATAATTTGCTACGTAATGCATGATTATTGAAAAAAATGTATTTTTTTTTTTTTTTTTTTTACTTTGAGCCAACACTCAGGGGATGCCCCCTACTAATGCAATGCATTGTGTTGGTATTAGGAAAATAGGTTATGAGGAGAAGGAAAGAGGGAGTAGTGTTTGTGGACATTTAATTTGAACTTTTCTAAATTATAGCCTACTGGAAAGATTTCTGCGGGGAGTTTATTCCACATACGGCTAGTTCGACCGAAAAACGAATTTTCTCTGTAATGCGTTGTGCGATACATTGGACAGTCGACAACAAACGGATGTGAGTTGCTGGAAAGGCGAGTACTACGGGTATGCACCCGCGTCTCAGGGATGAGTTCACCCATCTCAGCTGAGCACTTACCGTGGTAATATCGATAGAACAATGACGCACAACCCACATTCCGACGATGCTCCAATGAATCAATAGAGCTGGATACCCTACTGTCATTGATGAGCTTCAACGCACTCCTTTGCACCCGGTCCAGAAGCTTCAAGATAGACCTTGAAGCACCTGCCCAGATATGGGAGTTGTATTCCATTTTCGGTCGGATATAGGTGGTATAAATAGTGAGAAGATCAGACGGGGTGAAGTAATTCTTGCACCGTTTTAAAAAACCAAGACACTTGAATGCTTCTTTCGACACTTGAAAAACATGTTGGTTCCATCGAACATCACATTGGATTTTCATGCCTAGAACATCAAGAGTGTCTGATTCCTCAATAGCTATACCACCCATGGATACAGATGACGCTGATTCCACAAGACGTCTGTGGGTCAGCATACAACATTGGGTTTTACGAGCATTAAAATCGACCTGATTCGCAAGACCCCACTCGGAGATTTTCGTAAGGTCATGATTGAGTGTGTCATTCATGTTCTGTCTCATAGCATCAACCTCAATAAGGCTTGGTCTATGATTAAAGGAAAATGAATGACAAATGTTGCTGTCATCTGCAAAAGAATAGATAGGATTGGAAGTTAGACCCAGAAGGTCGTTAAGAAAAATAAGAAAAAGTGTAGGAGATAGAACAGAACCTTGCGGTACCCCTGAATTCAGATGAAACTCATCCGATGAGAACCCATCTATAACAACACGTATAGAGCGGTCTCTAAGAAAGCTCGATATAAATCGAGAGAAATCACTACCGACACCAAACGCAATAAGCTTCGAAACGAGTGCACCGTGCCACACACGATCAAACGCCTTGGAAATATCTAGAGCAACAACTTTGCTTTCACCAAATTGGTGAATAGAACGACTCCAGCGCTCCGAAAGAAACGCTAACAGGTCTCCTGTAGAACGACCTCTACGAAAGCCATACTGTCGATCGCACAAAAGTGAATTTGACTCCAAATAATTTACCAGGTGGTGATTCATCATGCTCTCCATGACTTTCGAGAGCGTAGAACAAATTGCTATTGGGCGGTAGTTTTCAGGGTTTGTAGCCTCTCCCTTTTTAGGGATTGGCTGGACGTTGGCCACCTTCCAGCAAGAGGGAAAAACTCCTACCCGGTACGAGTAGCTAAATAATGCTGCCAAAGGACGAGACAAAGACAAAGCACACCGTTTCAGGACCACAGCCGTAATACCATCCGGCCCCGGAGACTTGTTTATGTTGAGATCCTCAAGGACCTTTTTAACTGCACGCGCTCGAAAAAATATCTTGGACATAGTAAAGGATACCCTTTCGAGCTCGGGCGTTGGTTGATTGCTTTCCGGCAAGTATGAATTTCTTGCAAACATGTCAGCAAAAAGGTTGGCTTTATCAACCGGGTCTGTGAATATTTGGTCATTCATTATAAGGGTTGGAATGGATGAACTAGTATTATTCTTTACCCTTTTAACAAATGACCAAAAGGTCTTACTACCCCGCGGAGCAGCAAGGACCTTAGCACGCAGACGCTGTTCGTAAAGAAGCTTTTCGCGTCTGAGTACTCTGGCACATTCATTTCTCGCCTGTTTGCGTAACGTGTCAGTAACTGAGTTTTTGTCGTCACGCCAATTACTGAACGCATCCTCTCTGGATCTGACTGCATTCCGGCACGTCTGATTAAACCAGCACTTATGTTTTGGTTTAGTCGAAATTTGCTTCGCTGGAATGAATAATTTCATTCCAAGCATTATCACATTTACTATCATTTCTGCCGCAGCGTTAACATTGTCATCAAGAAAACAAAGTTTCCAATTGAAATGCTGGAAGAACTCGTTAAGCTCAGCCCAACGAGCCTTTTCATACACAAAAGTAGAGCGCTTCGTTGCTGGTTTTGAAGCACTACGAAGGTCAGAAAATGAAAAGGATGCAGAAATGATGTTATGATTCGAGTTTCCGAGAGGCGCAAGGAGCTCGACTTCGTATTTGTCAGGATGCGAAGTGAGAAAAAGGTCGAGGGTATTACGAAACTGCCCATCAACACACGGAATATGTGTTGGTTCATTCACAAGTTGCACAAGATGGTTGTGTGCAGCGAAAAGCTCAACATATAAACCCTCGGGAGTCGTATGGCTAGAATGGCGAAGCCATGACGAGTTGTGCACATTAAAATCCCCGGCAACGACTATTTCGCTACTCGCACAGACCCCAAGGATTCCAGTGATAGAATCGGATACGGAGTCAAAATGGTCGTAGGAGTTCGCCGTGTCCAAATTTGGGCTCCTATAGACGAACCCGAAGTGCAAAATGTGTGTCCTGATTTGGAATTTAACCCAAAGCGAGTTAAATTCCGCATCACTACAGCCCAGATGTGGCTGTAGTTGGTACACAACATTTTCACGAATGTATATCGCAAGGCCCCGATGAGGAATAAAAAGGGATAGCAATTGATACCCAGGTATTTGGAAATCCTGTGGATCAGCATCTCCTCCTACCTGGGTTTCACTTAAGGCGAAAATATCCGGCCGATGAAAGCAAATGTGAGCATATACAAAGATGAAATTTGCCCTCAGCCCACGTATGTTACAGAAATCTAAACGAAATCTGTCAGCCATAATAAAGAAAAGTTCAAATTAAAATTCCTGACTATGGTACAAGCGGTCCAGTACCGGAATTGTTGTTTTTATTATCTTCTGGTATGCTATATTATTTCATTTCAAATTCCTGACTATGGTACAAGCGGTCCAGTACCGGAATTGTTGTTTTTATTATCTTCTGGTATGCTATATTATTTCATTTCTCGTAACCTATAAAATATCATATATTTTACACCTTACTCGTATTCTTCGTTATAAATTTATGACTTATTTTATACCTTACTGGTATTCTTTGTGATAATGTGGATGCATTACTTTGAGTCTCATCGCCTGTTAAAATCATCAATGCTGCAATGTATAAAATAAGAGATCCTATACCTTATTTTATACCTTATTTGGTAATCTAAGTTTTGCTGGGTTTTTTAGGAATTTTTTTTTAAAGTACGTAAAAAAACAAAAATTAAAAAAAAAAAAAAATATAAATTTGGACCATTATTGAAGAAGTTATGAGTAAATGTAATTTGAGTACAGAAACAAACTACCAATTTTTTAAAATTCGATATCTTTTGAACGGGTCATCAAAAAAATCTGAAAATTACCACGAAGGAGTTTTCGAAGGATACTAAAAACTGTAAACAAATTGGGAAAATCTAAAAAAAAAAATTTCAAAGTGTCCGATTTGACATGAATACTTTATGGGGTCCCCGACCGATATTTTTATGCGTTACAAATGGAATGACAAAGTGAGTATACCCCCATACTGTGGTTGGAGGGTATAAAAAATAAGTGGCAAATAAGAGGAAATATTAACAGCTTTCGGAAGATTTTACCCTTGCATCATCAGCACATTTCGATTGTTACACTAAATCTGTGTCAGATTAATAATTACAGCTTTTTAGTAGAATATGAGCAATTCTCGCATCCCATTAAATCAAAGTTTTATTTAATTAGTTGATTTTAATCTGCCAAACATTAAGTTGGACAATCGAAAAGCGCTGATTATGTAAAAGTGAGATTTGTTTAAAAACCCTATATTTAGAAACGATAAAAGGTCCTGAAGAATTTGAATAAAAAATAAAAGTGTTTAAAACAAGGACCGAAAACGTTTTATTATTTTGTTTTCATCAAAATATTTATATTTAAAGTTCAAAATATTTTCCAATTTGTTCAAAAAAATAAAATTAAAATTTTTGTTCAAAAAATAAATATCCATAGTGATGAAAATCGAAAAATATACATTGCGATAAATATCACAAAGGAGGAATATATTTAAAAATGAAAAATATAAATATCTTTTTTTTTCATCTTTTGTTTATATTTCAAATAAATGATTTTAAACACAATTTTCATTAAAACTCAAACAAATTGTATGTATCACAACCAACTTTAATGGTTAATAAAACCTCCAATTTTTGGAATTTAGGGAAACTGCAAGTTATATTGTGTAGACAAAGCCTTAAACTATCATAGCGCAAATTTTAAGGCTTAGATCTCTGTATCTGTAATAATTACAGAGGGTAAAAATTGACAAATTTGGAAAAATGGCTAGAAAATATCCTTAATTTTTTCCTTCTTTCCCTATTTTTTTCATTTCTCCATATTTTAACATCATTACTGACATATGTAACACAAAGTCTGTACACTTTGGTAATAACTTAAAAGACGATTAAGAATTTTTAAATTTTCGCGGTTTTTTATCCGGAATTGCGGCCTCTTCTATAAAATGGAAAATGTTGAACTAGAGTTTGTAGATGCTGTAGTTCTTAACAGTTTAGAATCTATTCCATTAATGTGCCAAGAATAGTAATATTAGCAGCTCAAAATTTGAAAAAAAAACTTAATTTTTCTAAAATACATATTTTTTGCGAGGTTTCTTTTGAAATATGGCGGACTGTTGCGTAAACTAAGTTTTTGTGACTTTAGATCACATAGTAAAAGGCGGTTTAAACCAAATAAATTGGAAAAAAATGTATGGCATTTTTGCAAATTTTTTTTTAGTAGCAGTTAATAAATCTTAATTTTTCATAACATAATCATATAAAAATTATTATCTTATTCTTCTAATAATTTCTGCTATAATTTTTTTATTAAACTATTTTCATCCGATGAAAAAAAGATGAAAATAATTTTAAACTTTCCTGATAAATATCACAAAAGAGTGTTTAAAATTTTGATTTTGAAAAATATAAATTATTTTCAACTTTGATTAAAATAAAAAACTCCGATTGGATTTTTATTTTTTTATTGAACACAAGTGTTTGTTTTTTTTAAAGAAAAATTTAAAAAGATAGTTTTAAAAGTATTAAAATCGGGTCCCTGGTTTAAAAATACTTTTAAGTTTAAAAAAAATATTTTTAAAAATTTTTAGTTTATTTCTATTTTTTATCACATTTTGCTCTAAACTGTAAATAAGTATTTTTATTCCATATTTGTAAAAATCTGTTTGTTAAAGTGCATGTATCACACTTATATACATGACATATGCAAAAATTTTGTTTAAATTGATTTATATCAATTTGCATTTGCATTTGATATTTATGTTACAAAATATTTATATCAATGAGCTCAACAGCATGCAAATTCTGACATAATCCCCTTGTATCAAATGAAAATGAAGAGACTCTTCAAAAAAATATATAAGTTGAAGTGTGTTAAAATTCAAACATACATTTGCTAAAAAAATATATTGATAGTTTTCGAAAATAATATTTGTAGAACATTAGGAGTTCAATGAATTTTAAATGAACTTTGTGCAATGTATTTAAACAGATGCGTTGTCAATTTTACATACAATATTTTTTAAAATGATTATCGCCTTAGATGCTATTACTCGATATATCGACAATTTTGCTTAAATTTTACTGAAATCCGAAAAAAGAGTAAATTCTATTGAAAATTTCAGAAAAAAAATTAAAATTAATTTTTCTCTTTAAAGATAAAGTTATGAACAAAACTGTAAGGACACCTCGAAAATTTTAGTATATTCCACATAACCTCAAAATACAAAATGAATGGTGTTTAAACAAGCACAAACCTATTAAAAAAAATGTAAAATTTTGCGTTTTTTATTTAAAAAAAAAAAAAAAAAATTTTGCGTTTTTTTTTAATTTTCCGCGGAAATTTTTTTTAAAAAAAAAAAAATTTTCCCCAAATAATCTTTTCGACATTGTGGAGGGTATCCATGCACTCGGCAAGGCCGAATTTAATTTTTTTATTTGTTTTTTATATTCACGCCCACAAAAGGGGCGGGCCGAAAAACTGTATTTTCTTTTGAACTTCTTCCAACACATAATGGATGGACGGACATTTATAGAATGTCTTAAAATCTTAAAAATTCTATCTCATCTCTAATTTCTCATCTCGTACTAGCAGAAAAAATGTATTAACATAAAAATTTTATTGTTTTACTAATTGCAGAATTATGTTAAAATAAACAATAAATATACATTAATTTTTTAAAGGTATAAAAAAAAACATACCATTAAAAACATCAAACAATATGAGTGAATGAATGAGTGGGCAGAGAATTTTTATTTTTAACGAAAGACAAACATATAACACTGTGCAACACGATTTTGTATCTTGGATGGTACCAAAATGGGACCCCCGAAGAGTTTTGAAAACTTAGCTCGAGTTATTTTTATGGCCCACTGAAGTTTTTCCATTTTTTTCAAAGACGTTTTGAATAAGTCAAAAATGTTCTAAGAAAAGAACCGCCATCAAATTTCACTGCAGACATCTATTGTCGTAATTTAGGTCAAAAACAGATTTATTACATTTTTTTTGACTTATCTAACGCGACTTTGATGAAAAACATTTTAATTGTAAGTGATAATTTAAAGTTTTACTTTTTTAAGCATTTTTTACTGTTCCCACAAACTTTTGATCTTCGACAACCCCTAGTGAAATTTGATGCACAAAATTTTTGTAGAACATTTTAACCCTTTTTAACGCAAGTTTTATTGGTGTTCTGTGGGGATATTTGAAAAAAGGACCAAACTGGCCCCTAAAAAAGGGAGATAGAGGGTTAATATATTCTAAGAAAAGAACCCCCATTAAATTTTACTGAAGATATGTCTTAGCATTATTTACCTCAGAATTAGATTTAATATTTTTTTTTTTACTTACTCAAAACGCCTTAGAAAAAAATTGGAAAACTTCAGTGGGCCATAAAAAAAGAACTCGAGCTAAGTTTTCTAAACCGTTCGGGGGGTTTGGTCTTCTCTTGGTATACTTTAAGTTTTTTTTTTAGTCCCGTTCAAGATACACTCGCAGACCTTAAATTTGTTACACAGTGTAATTATGGCTAATTAGCGAATGGTAAAATAAACAAGGTTTTGCTAAAGATTTAAAATGATTTAAAGAACTGACGAGGGTTGTGTGATAATTGATGAAAAAATGTAGCATAATTAAAACGTTTTTTAGAAGAGATATCTGAAAATTTATCTGAGAATCAAAACGTTTTTTCGAAGAGATATCTGAGAATTTATTGTTGGTTAAATTTGTATCTTAAAAACTTTTCTACTTATAACATACTAGCGATGCCCTCCTGTGCTATTTTACTGTTTTTTTTTTAATGTAACTCGGGTATTCGGACATTTTCCACAGATCAAGATCGATATTATTGCTTGATTAACTTTTCGTATTAATGAAACTAAACTCAGTATTAACCAAGCTAAATTATTTTTTTTCAACAAAAATTGTCAAAAAAAAAATTTTTTTGATAAGAAAAAAAAAAATTATAAAAAACAATTGTGATCAAAAAAACACTTTCGATAAAAAATAAAGTTGGAGGTTAAAAAAAAATTTATGAGTAAAAAATTTTATGAAAAAAGCTTTATGAAAAAAAAATTTATGAAAAAAAAAATTATGAAAAAAAAAAATTTGATGAAAAAAATTATAAAAAATCAATGAAAAGAAAATGTTAATGCAAAAACTTTTACAAAAAACAAAATTTTGATAAAAAAAAATGTATGACAAAAAAATATGGATAAAAAATAAAATGATAAGAAAAAAATATTAGTGAAAAAAAGCTTTGAAAAATAATTATGTTACGTTTTATTCACCAGCTGGTGAAAAACTTTTTTATTCACCAGCAAATGATTTATTACACTGTGCAACACGATTTTGTATTCTGGATGGGACCAAAAAAAATGAAAGTATACCAATAGTAGAGCAAAACCCCCGAACGGTTTTGAAAACTTTGCTCGAGTTCTTTTTTTATGGTCCACTGAAGTTTAAAAAATTTTTTTAAACGTGTTTTGAATAAGTCAAAAAATAAGTATTCAATATATATCTGAGGTAAACCATGTTAAGACATTTCTTCAGTAAAAATTGATGGCGGTTCTTTTCTTAGAATATATTAACCCTCTATTTCCCATTTTTAGGGGTAATTTTTGTCCTTTTTTCAATTATCGTCATAGAACACCAATAAAACGAGCGTTTAAAGTGTTCAAATGTTCTACAAACATTTTCTGCATCAAATTTAACTAGGAGTTGCTGAAGATCAAAACTTTGTGCGAAAAGTGAAAAATGCTTAAAAAGGTAAAATTGTAAATTATCACATACTATAAAATTGTTTTCCATCAAAGTCGTGTGAAATAAGTCGAAAAATTTTATAAATTTGCTTCTGAGCTAAACTATGACAATATATGTCTTCAGTGAAATTTGATGGTGCTTCTTTTCTTAGAACATTTTAACCCTCTATCTCCCATTTTTAGGGGTCATTTTGGCCCTTTTTTCAAATATCCTCTTAAAACACCATTAAAGCGTACGTTAAAAGTTTTAAAATGTTCTACAAACATTTTGTGCATCAACTTTTACTAGAGGTTGTTAAAGATCAAAAGTTCATGCGATATAAGCAAAATGCTTGAAAAAGGAAAAATTAGATTTATCATTATTAGTAAAACTATTTTTTCCCAAAATTCTTTATATTTTTACTTTTTAAAGCATTCTGCACGTTTCGCACGAACGTTTGACCTTCGACAACACCTAGTGAAATTTGATACAGGAAATTTTTGTAGAACATTTTAACCCCTTTAAGGTACTTTTTAAAGGTGTTCTAGAGGGTATTTGGAAAAAGGACAAAAATTACCCCTAAAAATGGGAAATAGAGTGTTAATATGTTCTAAGAAAAGAACCGCTATAAAATTTCACTGCAGGCATGTATTATCGTAATTTAGCTCAGAAGCAGATTTGTAACATTTTTTTGACTTATGTCAAACGATTTTGATGAAAAAATATTTTATAGTATGTGATAGGGTGTTCAATTAATCGGGTTTTTTATTGTTCGATTAAACGATTAATCGACATTTGTTATTTTTAAATTATTCGATTAAACGAATAACATTTTTAAATTGTTCGATTAATCGAATAATTACAAATTCAGAAATTTTCTAAATTACAAGATTTTTTTCAACAATTTTAGAAAAAATTGGTATTTGAATAAAATAACAATATTAATAACAATATTAAAACAAAGCTAAATTTAAGTATTCTCCTAATTTGTTTGAGATAATTAAAAAAATAATAATTTTGGATATTTGAAAAATGTGTAAAGTTCAAAAACAATTTTTTTTGCACAATTTATATGGATTACCGATATCACAAAAATATTTTTTTTTATCTGACAACATTTGGGAAAATCTTAAACAAAAAATATTTTGGTAATTTTTTTTTTTTTTTTATAATTTAGTGCGTTCTTGTCCAAAACTCGAAACTTTGTCCGATTTTAGCGTGGTCATACAGTTAACCGATTTGGCCCAAAATTTGGCAGCGAAAAACCGAAAGAATTTTAAAATAAGGAACACTCAAGTAAACATGACTGCTAATTTTTTTAATTGTAACGGCCACATACATTTAGTTTGTTTATTGGACTTAAAACTTTTAAAAAATTATACATACTTCCAGTAAAACTATATATAATTATTATTCGATTAATCGGCAAAAATTATTCGATTAATCCTTTAATCGAAATTAGCATTTTTAAATTAATCGAACAATTATTCGTCTAAAATTGTTCGATTAATCGAACAAGAATTAATCGACTGAACACCCTAGTGTGTGATAATTATAATTTCTCTTTTTTAAGCATTTTGTACTTTTCACACGAACGTTTGATCTTCGGCAGCCGCTAGTGAAATTTTATGCGGAACATTTTTGTAGAACATTTTGACCCTTTAAACGAACGTTTTCTTCTACTGAAGACATGTTTTGACATTTTTACCTCAGAATTAGATTTAATAATTATTTTTTGACTTATTCAAAACGTTTTTGAAAAAAATTTAAAAACTTCAGTGGGCCATAAAAAAAGAACTCGAGCTAAGTTTTTAAAACCCTTCGGTCGTTTTGGTCTTCTAGTGGTATACTTTAATTTTTTTGGTCCCGTTTAAGATACACTTGAAGAACCCCAAATTTGTCGCACAGTGTTATCAAAGATACAAATCCAAGTTACACACCTTTTTGGATATAGGAAAATGAAAACATTAATTCAATTTTCTGTTTTTTTAGTCGATAACCTAACCTAAAAGCATTATTAAATGTCTAAAAATGTTCCATTTGTTTAACAAATGTACAAATAACAGGTAAGAGGGTTAATGCGTCTGTGGCAAAACTTTTATACCCTCCCATATGTAAAAAAACTATATTGCACTCAAGTAATACAACTTTGTAATTTCTTTTAAACACGCCCACAAAAGTGCGGACTGATGATGGTTAAGCTCTTCATGGTTCTTTCCCATGGTTCGATTTTATCCATTTAAGAACATTGCCAGCCATTTGAGCTCTAGACATATGCGCTAGCCGCCGTTTGCTATTTCTAGCACTTATAGTGCTAATAACAAGCTTGGATTTTGCTATGATTTCTGTAAGCCGATTAGCTTCTATGGGTGAATTACCAAATTTAACAAATTCTTTGACGTGGTATAAACATCATGAGCTTTTGCTATTTATAGCTTTGCCTCTGTTAAATTAATTTTTCTTACCTGTTGCTACTTTCACAGCAAATGTTAATGACCTATAAAAGTGCTTTTTAATATTAACTTAAAATGTTAAAACAAAAAAAAAAGTATTAAAACAAAAAATAAATATGGTTAAAAAAAATATGGGTTTCTTGTGGTTTTAAAGTAAATTTAAATTATTTCCATGAACTAAAAAAAAAATAAAAACAAAAATATCCAAATATAAAAAATTGTCATGACAATCACACTCATAGTCAACTTTATTGTTTTTTCCAGTTCAGTTAATTTTATATCACATATTTTTCTTTTTTGGCCAACCATAACAACCAGTTGTTTAAATATAAAAAAAAACGTATTGTAGATTGTTCTTTTGTTTACTAAAAAAAAGGGACACATACTTTTTATTTAGTAAATTTAATTTTTTATTAAAAAACATGTTTTAAATTGTTTAAGAAAATTAAATTATAGGTCTGACAAAAAACTCTTATTTAATGAATATCACATCAATTTTGTTTAAACACATTTATTTAGTTTAATGTGAAAAGGAGCTAAGTCCATTTTAATAAATTTTACAGGAGAGGCAAAAAAAAAATTTATAAAATTTTTTTTATTAAAGTTGATTTTTTTGTTTATGCAATTTTTCTATTGAACATTTTTATATTTAATTAAAATTTTGTAAAAAAATAATAGATTTTTTTAGAAGAAATCTTTCTGTTTTTGTATATTTTTTAAAATTGGTTGTATGGTAACCCTGAAAAAAAAAATATTTAGGCTGTTTTTTATACCCTCCACTTAGTGATACATTGTATATGGGGCATTCCATGTCAAATCGGACACTTTGAATTTTTTTTTTTTAGATTTTCCCAATTTGTTTACAGTTTTTAGTACCCTTCGAAAACTCTTTCGTGGTAAATTTTCAGATTTTTTTGATAACCCGTTCAAAAGATATCGAATTTTTAAAAATTGGTAATTTGTTCCTTTACTTAAACTTCTTTTACTCATAACTTCTTCAATAATGGTCCAAATTTAAATTTTTTTTTTATTTAAAATTTTTGTTTTTTTACGTACTTTTTACAAAAAAAATCCCAAAAAATTCTTAAAAGCGCTCTAGTATGCAATTTTTAATTTTTAAAATTTTATTCTCATTTTTGAAAATGTTTGTACTCTTCGATTTTTTTGAAATTTTTTTGTATAAAACTTCTATCGATTCTACAAATTTTTTGCCCAGGAGGATCTTGGGATAACAATAATTACTATTTTTTAAAATTTTTTTAAAAAAATTTATTATAATTTTCCAATCTTAAAATCATTTCTACTGCTCCAATGGTGCGTCATAGAGGGGTCATTTATAAGAGCGACCCCCATTAATTTTTACCCTACCTCCAATTTCTATGGGGCTCCCACACAAAACGATATTTTATAAAATTTGCTTCAACCGCTCTAACTGCCCTAATAGTGCCCTTAGAGCAACAAAATATATAACCGACCCACAATATTTTTTTAGTCCAAACATTATCTCTGAACTCACCTACCCTCTATCCACTGTTGCCAGATTTGACGATTTCTCTGCATATTGACGATTTTTACTCCCCAAAATAGCAAAATGACGATTTGACGATTTTTGCCCAAAAAATGACGATTTTTAAAAATAACAAAAACCTGACAATTTTGTCTACTTTTTAAAATTTTTTAATAGAACTTTAATATTCAATGAATATTTTTTGCTTATTGTTAGTTAAAAAAAAACTATCCACCAATATTTTTGTACAAAAAGGGACAAAAAAAACAAGTGAGTGTGTTACATTCTCTGTTTCCCTCCAAAATGTAAAAAAATTATAGGGAGTTTTTTGGTGGAGGACCTTTCTTTGATTTATTATGATATTTATGCAATTTTATCATTATTATTTTTTTATAGAAGTGTCCACTAAAAAGGGTAAACAGAAAAAAAAACATTTTCCAATTAACTTGACCCAACTGCATAACCTTTTCTTTCATAAAACTATTTCATATGCTTATAAATATAACAAAAAATGTAAAAAAAAATTCGGACGCAGCACAGTGGGTTCGATGGTACCCAAAATGGCGATTAATTCAGATAAGCAGTAGTTTTAGAATATTATATTTTTTTATTGATAACATAATATAAACACGTAAAAATACACATTTTGGAAAAAAAAAATTGGAAAAAAAAAAAATTTTTAACCTGTTAGGCGTTTTTTTGTTTTTCGGAAAAGAGGGTTATAGTTCACAATTTTTGCTGTAACTTTGGAATGAAAAGCGATAAATTAATAAAAAAAATGGAAATTAAAGTGGACATAATGTGCTCTCAAAGTAATTAAAGAAAGAACGCATAATATGTATTTATATTATTATAATTTTTTTTTTTAATCCAATTTTTGTTTTTCACAAAATCTCATAAATGTACAAATTTATCTGAAAAAAGTGATTTATGGGAATATTATAGTTTTTTATTAAGGAATTATCATAAATACATAAAAACACAGCATTTTAGAAAAAAAAATTTAACAAAAAAAATTTTTTTTTAATCTTTTAGTCGTTTTTTATGTTTTTGGAAAAAAGCACGAAACACTTGAACATGTAATAAAGCTACAAAAAACAAATGGAGGAGACGTTTTTTTCGCGTAGGGGGGGGGGTTTACCGGGAGACTATGGGGGACACCTTCCCCTCGCGATAAACGTTGCCAAAAAAATAGATGTCAGTTTTTGCACCTAATTAATACAAATTTATCATTATTTAAATTATTTTTTCTATACACGCCCCCAAAAAGGGGCGGACCGAAAAAATTGGCATTCCTGATCCCCCTTGGTTAAACTCAGGTCGATGAACTTCATATGGCATTAAAATGTTTCATTTATTGAACAAATATACAAATAAAACTTGTAAAAAAAATATTTTTCTGGGGTAGTTTTAGTTCTTCAAGGGGGAACTTTTTCCCCCCTGGTCCGATTTTGCTCGTTCAAGAACTTAACCAGCCTATGATCATTATACATATTTGTGACAAACTTCAGGTTTCTAGCTCTTGTTTTATGTACTTTATGGTGTGCTCAACAACAGACGGACGGACGGACACACGGTTAGTCACAGAATGTCTTAGAATCGATCAGTGATCAATAATATACACTTTGTTGGGTCCTAGACCCATATTTCGATGCGTTACATATGGAATGACAAAGTGAGTGTAAGCCCATACTGTAGTTGAAGGGTATAAACACACATATAATGGATTTGTTTAATAAATGATACCGAGACTTTTTACACAAAAATGGGAATAAAAAAAAAGGGCCGGGCATTGTCCGTACTTTTTTTTCTTTTAAATAAAAGCTGATATCCTATACTTTTTTGAAATCCACAAAACTAAATCCAACTATTACTAACTTAATATGTGTGGCCCATTAAATATGGAAAATATCCCAATTTTGGACCCTTTTTAAAAAAATTATTAAAAACATTGAGACACAATTTTTATAAACAAAAAAAATTTTAAAATTTAGCTTAATCCCTGGTGTTTAAGGTTCCATTATAAAAGATTTTCTTTTAAAAGACTTAATACCACTAATAATCGCTTAAATTGTAAAAAATTTAAATTTTTTTCCTTTTTTCAAAAACTGCAATAATTTGTTAATTTTGACAGCTCACCGAAAAAAAAGTAAACAACTTAGTTGATTGATTTTGATAGCTAGTGTTGCAGAATTTTATCTACTTTTACCCCATACCAAATTTTATAACAAAAACTTCATTTATAAATTTCAATTAATCGCCACTTTGGCATCATTTGAACCCAATGTGCGCAGGTTTAGTTTTACAAGGGGGAACTTTGTTCTTCTTGGTCTGATTTTGCCAATTTTCGAACTGAATCATCCAATGGCCATAAGATATTTTTGTGCCAAACTGTATGGATTTAGCTCTTTTGGAATTGGACTGCATTATGCCTTCAACGACGGGCGGACATCGCTTGAATGTCTTAGAATTACTCTTGAATCAAGAATAAATAAACCTTTTTTATTTTGACGATTTTTTGACGATTTTTGCAAATGGGATGACGATTTTGACGATTTTTTTTATAAAAATCGTACATTTTTGACGATTTTGTACCCAACAATTCTGGCACCCCTGCCTCTATCTCTAATTTTAAGGCGGTCCCCATACAATTTTTTTTATTTTTTGTAAATTTGTTTTATTTATTTAGCTTCTACCGGTCCAATGGTGCGTCCGAGGTGTCATTTGTGAGACCGACACCCTTTTTACCCTGCAACATTTTTTTAAAACATACCTACGCCCTATCTCTTATCCCTAAGTAGGCTCCCATACAAATAACAGTTGGAGGAAATTTTATAAAAATGTAATTTTGAATGGAAGCCTACTTCGGGAGTGGAGATAGGGCGTTGGTATGTTTCAAAAAAATGTTGTAGGGTAAAAATAAATGGGGTCGGTCTTACTAATTACCCCTCTCGGACGCAGCATTGGACCGGTAGAAGCTGATTAAATATAACAGATTTACAAAAAAAATAAAAAATTGTATAGGGACCGCCTTAACCATAGAGGGTAAGTGTGTTCAGACAAAATGTTTGGACTAAAAGAATATTGTGGGTCGGTCATACATTTTGTTGCTCTAAGGGCACTATTAGGGCAGTTAGAGCGGTAGATGCAAATTTTAAAAAATATCGTTTTTGTGGGAGCCCCCACAATTGCAAAACCAACAAATTGCAAAATTCTATGAATATTTTGTGAGTTTTTACTCGATTTAGCATATTTTCTTTATTAAGTAAGACTTAGAAATTTTACAAATCACTGCTCAACCACAAATAAAATCAAAATAACTGTTAGTTTTTTACATTTCTGTATTTTTGCTGTTTCCTTATCTTACTGCATCAAAAACTAAGTTTAACAAAAAAAAAAACTGAACTTAGCATCTTTTCACATTATGCTAAATATGATTCATCTTGTCATAAAAATTGTCTTTTAATTTTTTTTCGACTCCCTTTTTTTAAAAACACATTTTAATAAATCCATTTTGTGTGATAATAAGTGAAGTGACTTTACTAATTTGTCAGTTAATGTTAATTAAAATACGTTTAAAATTGTTTCTGTCGTTTAAGGAAAAAATATTAAAACACATGGCTTTGTAAACTGTAAATTGACACGCGATAATCAACTGGAAAAAAATAAACAAATTAAAGTAACAGTGGTTAAAAATGCAAGAGAAACTAAAAACAAGTAAAAAAGTTAAATTCGGCCTTACCGAATGTAGTGATACCCTCCACAATTTCAAAAAGATTATTGCAAAAAACTTTATTTAAAAGGAAATTACTTTTGAAAAAAAATTTTTTTTTGAAAAAAAAAAATTTTTTTTGAAAAAAAAAAAAAATCCGCGAAAAAAAATTTTGGTAAAAAAAATGCGCGATTTTTTTACTTTTATTGTCAAAAAATATGTTCGTACTTGTTTAAGTACCATTTGGTGTTCAATTATGTTCACATATGTCAACCAGAAGCCGAATTAAAGCATTTTGTATTTTTAGGTTATGTTGAATGTACTGAAATTTTTTAGGTGTGCTTACATATTCGTTCATAACTTTTGAACCGCTGAACCGATATCGCTCAAATGCAATACCAAACTTCTCGGGAGAACTTCCAATAAATATGTTAAGTTTCCGTCATCTCCGTGTAATATTTTGACTGTGACCATTTCCACAGACAGGCGGACATCGCTAGAATGTCTTAAAATCGATGGGGTCCCAGACCGATATTTCGATGAGTTACAAACGGAATGACAAACTTATATATACCCTCTATCACTAAGTGGAGGGTATAAAAATGCTGAAAGCAGAAATTATATTCGAAGCTCTCAAGGTACAGGAATAAGCATTCAAAAGTTGCTGTAGTAAAAAATAGCATAAATTGTAGTAAAACTATTATTTTAAGCATTCTCATTTAAAAATATCAACTTCCTGCTAACTTGGTTAGCAGTCTGTTGCTATTTTTTAGTACCAGTGTTTAAAGTTTGTGCTATTGCGATAGTAAAAACGATATTTTTATTAAAATAACGACATAACTATAAATAGCTCCAATAAGTATTCAATCTAACCAATAACTATAATAAATTTAGTAGTAAAACTAATAGCATCATCCAAGTAGCAATAAAAATAGTTTTTTTTTGTCCCACTGTCCATGTATACAGTTTTACAATAGCTATTTTGCGTATGTTGTGTTTATTATCCAATTTTAAAATGAAAGCAATTTATGATACATCAATTGGCGCCAACATCGTTTATCGCTTCATAAACAAACAAAAAAAAAAGATGAAGTGACATATTTTGGCACTAAAGAAACATATTTTTGTTAATAAAAACCCATCAATTTGACAAGAGCATGGTGGTTGTAAAACAATAAATTAAAAAAGATCACACGAGTGGAAATAAATTGTTTTTAGCATTAAATTTGACAGATGACAAGATTTATAAAAAATAATTTAAAATAATATTTGGGAAGTAGTAAATTTAACAACGGGAGTTGCATGCAGTTACTGAGTGTGGTGGTAATAATAGCAGTAGCAATAGCTTTATGAACACTAGCATTAAAAATTAGTAGCTACATTAGAAAAATAGTAATAGCAACAGTTTTAGGTATTAGTTATCTTTCGTAAAGCAATAATGAAATCTATGTAGAATTGTAAGACAATTTTCCAAAAAAAAAATCATTGGCCTTAAATGAAACCATATCCTCCGACAACACCATCCAACAGCCAATATTAAACATAAACCTTCTGATATACGTCTGAAAGTAGAAATCAAAAAGAACTGCGTTTGCAGTTTTTCATTTCGTGATCCTGTTTCCTTTTGAAAGGATGACACTGGTAATATGAAATGAAAGAGGAGTATCTCCCATATTTTTTCCGTTTTTTTTATTTTGCCATATCAGGATAAAAGGATGTGAATAATGTCATTTGAAAACTTTATCAAAATATTTTGTTTAAATTTTGAATTTAAGGATACATTTTTAAAAGGACATAACTTACCACCTTTTTCCTGATATGTAAAAATAATAAAATAGGAAAATTAGGGGAGATCTTCCTGTTTAATTTGCTATCACTAGTGGCATCATAGGACAAGTACATATATGAAAAAAATATTTTATAAAATTTAATCCTTTAAAACGTTGAAGTCCTTTTAAAAGAAAACAGGATCACGAAAAGAAAACCTGTAAATGCAGTTTTACTACATTTGGTCTCTAGTCTTTTGTCGAACGGTGTAATCAGTAACAAATAATTGAAGTGATAAACATACTTTTCCGTAAATTTTCCCAGTTGGCAAACGGTGTAATCAGTAACAAATAATTGAACTGATAAACATACTTTTCCGTAAATTTTCCCAGTTGGCAAAATAAAATCACACCTGACATACTGCTGACACTCCCTTTATGAAATCGCTGACATCTTCATACAATTTTTCAAAATGTCATCAATGACATGTCAGTAGTTGGTCAGCAGTGTCCACCAGTATCGGTGTCCACAAACAATTCGTTTAAACAACCGCTGACCAACTGCTGACATGTCATTGATGACATTTTGAAAAATTGTTTGAAGATGTCAGCCATTTTATAAAGGGAGAGTCAGTAGTATGTCAGGTGTGATTTTTTTTGCCGGCTGGGTTGTAGTTTATTTTTTTTAACAACTGTATAAATCAGTCAATATTTTAGTTTCCTTGAAAACCAAACGATAAAACCTTTAAAACAACTTTAACTTAAAACTTTTTAATAACCGTAAAGTGTGTCTGTAAAACTTTTCTGTGTGTAGAAACTTAAAATTTGAAATATAGGATCCTTCGGTGAAAAAACATTCAGAAATAAGTACTTTTAGAAAATTCCGTTTCAAAGGGGGGTAAAACGTGTACTTCTGGTACTTTTTATGTTTCCTGAAATAATCAGCCTTACCACAGAAAAATAAAATTAAATTAAAATCAGCTTTTAGTTTTATTTCCATACAAGTTGTTTTTGTTTTTAAAATCGACTTTCAAAAAATGTATGTAAAATTTGAAATTTAAAATAAAACTTTTGTTAAAATAAACTTTTTGTTTTTCTGTGGTACGGGCCAGTGGAAATTTGAAGATTTGAATGTAGGATCCATCGGGGAAAAAAAAAACATTCTGAAAAAGTGCTATTTGAAAATTGCTCTTTTGGTACTTAAATATTTCCTAAAAGAATGACTCTAGAAATTTGAAATTTTTAATGTATGATCCTTGGGTAAAAAATTATTTTGGAATAAGTACTTTTTGAAAATTTCGTTGCTAAAGGAGGGTTTTTTCTAATTCGGATTGTAATATCAGAAAAACACATTCCGAAAAATTTAAATTTTAAGGAATAATGGTATTAGAAACTAGAAATTTAGAATTTAGGATTCTGTACAGGAAAAGATTCCAAAATAAAATACTTTTCGAAGGGGCTCCGACTCTAAGATGATAAAATGTGTTAAAATAGTTTGTTTTGGTACTTTTCGATCTCACTTCAACCACAGTTTGGGGGTAACCCACTTTGCAATTCCATGGTTACGATCAATTTTTATTATTTTTATTTTTATACCCTCCAACCACAGTATGGGGGTATACTCACTTTGTCATTCCGTGTGTAAAACATCGAAATATCGGTCGGGGACCCCACAAAGTACATATAATATTGATCCATGATAGATCTAAGATATTCTAGCGATGTCCGTCCGTCTGTAGAAATAACGATCCTGTCCAAACCAAAAGAGCTAGACCCCTGAAATTGTTACTATTGTTACCACTCTTATGTTACTGATAAGGCTAAGTTCGAAAATGGGCAAAATCGGACCAGGGGGTAAAAAGTTCCCCCTTGAAGAAGTAAAACGACCCCTGAAAAATACGATATTTTTACGATATTTACCATATTATGTTCATAGGCCTGCGCTTGGACCAAATGGTTTAGAAAATTCGATTTTTTTCAGGCCGCCCCCCTTTGGGGGCATTGTTATAGAAATTAATTAAAAATTACGATACAAATTTATTATTTAAGCTTAAATATCATAAAAAAATAATTTGTAAACATATATAGCGCGTGTACAGATGTCCTTCACCAACTTCGACGACCCCCCCCAAAAAAAGACGCCCCTGCGATTTTTTATTTTTTTTTAATTTTAAACGTGTTGGAGGGTGTAAAAGATTCGGCACAGCCGAATTTAACACTCTTACTTGTTATAATTTTTATACCCTCCAACCACAGTATGGGGGTACACTCACTTTGTCATTCCGTTTGTAACGCATCGAAATATCGATCGGGGACCCCATAAAGTATATATATTGTTGATCTATGATCGATTCTGAGACTTTTCTAGAATGTCCGTATGTCCGTCCGTCCGTCCGTCAGTCTGTATAAGACACGATGCAGTCCAAAATAAAAGAGATAGACTCGTTAAGTTTGGCAGGAATATGTCTTTTGGTCCTAGGCAGTTTAAGTTCATAAATGGGCAAAATCGGACCAGGGGGAAAAAGTTCCCCTCTGAAGAACTTAACTAACCTCTGAAAAACGCCATATTTTCTCAGGATTTTTTGTATTTTTGTTAAGCAAATGAAACAATTTGATGCTAGAAAAAGTTCAAGGTCCTGCACTTGGACTTGGGAAATAAAAAAAAATATTTTTTTTTTGCCCGCCCCCTTTTTGTGGGCGTGGATTTTAAAAATGTTTTTTCATAATGATAAAATTGTATTACTTAAGCTCAAAAAGCATAATAAATCAATTTTTAAACATTTATCGCATTGGTTTATGTGTCCCCCAATGACCCCTTCTGACCCCCCCCCCCCAAAAAACTCCCCTTCATATTTTTTTTTTTATCTGTTGGAGGGTATTATAGATTCGGCACAGCCGAATTTAACACTCTCACTTGTTTTTTACTAAATTTTTATTAAAAATTAAATGGGGACCCCTTAACGGTTAAGAATATAGGGTAAATATTTTCTGAAAAAATTTTGTGGTTCAAAAACTGTTGGGGGTCGCTCATACATTTGACTCTTCTAGGGGCACTCTTGGGGCAGTTAGAGCGGTTGGAGCAAGTTTTATAGAAATGTCATTTTGTATGGGAGCCCCTATAGGGAATAGAGATAGGATTTAGGTATGTTCGGAAAAATTGTTGAGGGGTAAAAATAAATAGGGGTCGGTCTCACTTTTGAGCACTCTAGGAGGCACCATCGAAACGGTAGAATCTCATTTCATAAAATATATTTATGAAAAAATAAAAACAAAACTGAAAGGGACCGCCTTAAGGGTTAGAGATAGAGCATGGGTATGTTCTGAGAAGATGTTGATATTATAGGTCTATCATACATTTGACTCCTCTAGGGGCACTATTGAGGCAGTTACAGCTATAGGAGCTGTTTTATAAACATTTTATCTTTGTATGGAAGCAAAAAAAAATTCAGGGGGAAAACCCTAATGGGGGTCAGACTTGCATTTTATCCCCTCTAGAGCCAATTGCGTGGCGGTTTTGGATATTTTCCCCAAATTTTTTCAAAAAAAAAGTTCAGGAAAAAATTGTTTTTTTTTAGCATAAAATGTTAAAAGAATTTGTTCTACGGACAATTAGTCACATTTTTGTCAAATATACTTAAGCGGTAGCACCAACTCTGATTAAGCTGTTGGACAAAAACTGATGACACCATATTTTGAGGGTCCCAATGCATTTCTGAATTTTTGGAGGCACATAAAATTAAAAAAAAAAGTCTTTATTTGTTGCATAGTATTATTAAAAGGTAGGGCTTCCAATCGGGATATCCCGATCCCGGAAATCCCGGGATTTTCGGGATTAGGCAAATCTCGAATCTCGGGATTTCTGATTTTCAATCCCGGGATTTTCGGGATCCCGATTTTTTTATTTTTTTCAATATTTTTTATTATTTTTAGATTTTTTTTTAAATAATTTTAATAAAATATGAATTTTGTGGAACAAAATAAAAAAAAATCGACAAAAGTTCCGTAAGGTACCATGTTTTTGTTATAGAAAAAGGTAAAACGTTTGCGAAATTCTAAAAACTAGTGGTGGTTCGACATAAGGGCTTTTATATTTATTCCTTTTACTCTTACAAGAAGAATATTGCCGTAAATGGCTTTTTGACACATCTTAACTCCTTAGGTTGTATTTTTTTTTAATTTTATGTTTTACTAAAACATTTTTTTAAAGGCGTAAGTGGGTTTTGACTCACACTCAGTCACGCTGACGCAAACAATAATGGAATCACTCACCTATCATTTACGCTCACGCGTGAGTCACTCTCGCACTCTCGCTAACACATTTTTTACAAAAAAAAAAAAAACAATGCTAAAAAATATTTTTTTTTGCAAGAAAAAAAAAAAAAACAAATAAATTTAAAAAAAATCAAATAAATTAAAAAAAAAAAAATAAAAAAATTAGCAAAAAATGAATCCCTTATGCAAAAATTTGGAAATTCAATTATTTTTTTTTCAACTCACGCTCACTAAAAGTTTACAACGATGAGCCACGACGAAAGATAGGAAAGATAACCGAATACGGTTATTCTTCACAGGAGGAATCCCGACCTTTTTTTGAAGTTCACAACATCAACAAACCTTTGCTAATTTTTACGAACGCGTAAATTTGTTAAAGTGACAAAAAATACAAAAATTTTTTGAAAATCCCGAAAAATCCCGAAAATTTCCAAAAAATCCCGTGAATCCCGGGATTCAAAATATCCCGAAAATCCCGGGATCGCCGATTGGAAGCCCTATTAAAAGGACTTCATGAGCTTGTTTTTCTTAAATTTAAATACAATGAATTTTTCTATAGGGTATAACTAATTTTCAGACACCACCAAATTTTACATCATTTACTTGTTTAAAAGTTGATTACATTTTGTTGCACAAAGTGGTCAATTACTTAAATAATATTCTCTGCTTACAGCCACAATCAAGCCTTCAACACATAAAACCTTTTCAATTAAACTTTTGACGTGTCGTTTTTGGACAATTATTAAAATCATGCAAAATTTATATACTATATCAGCATCAAACAACTACCTGAAAATGTTGTTAAATTAGTTTAAAACAGGTAAAAAAAGTAAAAATCGGCCTTAACGAATATATTAATACCCTCCATTTTATAAAAAAAAAGGAAATTGGTGAAAAATAAATTTTTACAAATTTTTTTTGGATGAAAAAAATTTTTCGCCGATTTTTTTTTCTGAAAAAAATCTTTTGGCAAAAAAATTTTCACATTGATATTTGAATGAGTTTCAAACGGACTAACAATCTTACCATCTACCTTTAAGTGCAGGGTATTTAAAATATATTGTTGGCTTCTGGCGCAATTTTATATGACGCTGAAAACTGTTAAAGGCTCAAGTGGCAAGCACACCAAACAATTCACTTTGCCACAAAATGTATGCCACACACATATTCATTATTTAAAGTGAATGAATTCACTTGTTTGTTGTTTTTTTTTTTGGTTAGCGGCTCGTTTGTTGTTGCTGGCGTTTAGCTGGTTTAGCGTGTTTTACATTTTGCTTTGATTTTATTTAAACATATGATGACTACAACAAAACACTTTACTCGTTCTATTCCTGTCATGTTAATTGCAGGCACCGGTTAACAACATAAAAGATGTGTTGTTTTCATGTCATTTTAATGAATAATTTAATAATAAAGTTTTTTTTTTTGGTGGCTGGTTGGGAGCAGCATATAGCGGCGGCAACAGGAATGGTAAGACTATAAAATTTATAGATGAAATTTGTAAAAAAAATCCACTTAGAAATATTTTCAAAAAGATTTTTTCTAAAACTTTTTCGTATCACATTTACAACACTGTGTAAATGTGATACGAGGGTCGGCCGGGAAAATAATATTATTTTATAATGACGTTTTTTAGAATTTGATTTTTAAATATTTCTAAATAAAATCTTTTGGCTTGTCAATCTGTAATTTAAGCTTGATAGTTTCCACATTAAGTAAATAATTAATGATCTACGAGGGTCGATCTGGAAAATGAAATTATTTAAAGGCATATTTCAGTTTTTTTTAAATTATTTATAAATTAAATTTTTTGGTAATTTATCAAACAAACAGTTAAAATTTATTGCGTCCAGATTGAGTGAAAAAATTTGTGCTACGAGGGTCGAACTACAAATTAAATTATTTATAGTTTTTTTTTTTGACAATTTTTTAAAATATTTCTAACAAGGGAAGTCTCCCTAGTGTCACCCGCGGATCTTTATGGAATTGGTTTTATTTTGTATATCAGAAAAAATAAAGGGACACGTGTTTTTTTTTAGCGGCCCAAATTCATATTTAGGGGGTAAAAAGTAGGGGGGAAGACAAGGCCATTTTTCATTTTTTTTTTCGTTTATCTCCTATATTATGCAAAGAATCCCAGTCATGTTACATACCAAATGAAAGGTCTTTGAAAAACCTATCTACGTATGCTAAGAGCGTGTCCAAACATGTACAACTTTTCGTCATATTGAGTAAAATACCAAAATTTTAGGACATTTTGTTAATAAGTCAAAAAATATTAACTTCTTTGGCCCGTTGTTAGCACCACGAGATAGGTATTTTTAATACTTTTAATCTGATACCACACATGCCCATATTAATTTTGATTAAATAGGCGTAAATTGTAAAAAACTGAAAAAAGTCAATTTCCCCCCATACAAATCGACCCCCTAAAAATGAGTTTGGGCCGCTAAAAAAAATACGTGTTGAATTAATTTTCGTTCTTAACAACATATCCAAATTTCATGAAGATCGGAGGGTGACACCAGGGAGACTTCCCTTGTAAGTTGAATTTTTTTGGAAATTTATTAAGCTCTTGTTTAAGCTTTGTTTAAGTAAATAAAAAATGTTCTACGAGGGTCGAACTGGAATAAAAAATAATTTATAGACATTTTTAAAAATTTGATTTTTAAATATTTTTAAATAAAATCTTTTGTTAGCTTTTCAAGCTTTAATTTAAGCTTGATAGTTTCCATATTCAGTAAATAATAAATTACCTACGAGGGTCGAACTGGAAAATTAAATTATTTAAAGACATATTTTAGTTTTTTCTTTAAATATTTCTAAATAAATCTATTAATAACACTACTAAACATCGAAAATGTGACTGGGACGCCACCTTATACGCCTAATTACAATTATTCTGCTGGTTAAAAATCCGGTATCCAAACTTTTCCATCACATTAGGTTTTTGAGAAAATAAAGGTCACAGTTAAAAAAAAAATCGCTGTTTTGGGCATTTTTGGAAACTTATAGCGGATGAACCCAAGGTGATGGCGACTCCAAAATATGTCGAGGGTAAAGCTTAAACATTACTCTTTAAGATGAAAAACTCATTTGGTCAGTCGCCTTAACCCTTTGAGTACCAATTGTCTGTCAATGATGTCTTATTCCCTAGTATAGAAAAAATGCCTGCGAATTTTGTACTCTTCCCCAAAACATTAAATCATGATAATGTTTTTTTGAAGATTTGGGTGTACTTGCCAAAACAAAGTTTGTTTTAGAAAAATAATGTTATATTTATTTGCCATTCCACGCAAAATGAATTCAAATATCGGTCGAGGACCCAATTAAGTTTATATATTATTCATTCATTTCATCCCTTCATCTGTCTGCGGAAAGCAAGATGCAGTCCAAACCAAATATGCTGTAAATTTGGTAAATGAGTGTATTACTTATACCCAATTCACACCTTAGGTGAAATCTAGTTCGAACGAGATTTCGATCATATGGTTGTGTATAAAATGATAGAGACCATATGATCGAAATTTCGTTCGAACGAGATTTCACCTCAGGTGTGAATAGGCCATTAAGTGAAAAAAGTTTGTTTACATTTTTTAGAGTAAAAAAAGATTCGGCACCGAAGAATTTAACACTCTTACTAGTTTTTGTACATTTGTTTAACAAATGGAACATTTTTATGTCAAAAGTTTATACTTGGTAAAAGGTAGTTTTGAAAAAAAAAAAAATATAAAAAAAAAAATTAATTTATAAAAAAACAAAAAAAAAAATATGAAAAAAATAATCAAAGAAAAAAATTTTTGATAAAAAAATTTTTGATGCAAATGCAAATTATAGTTACAAAAAAAAAAATTTTATGTAAAAAAAAATTGATGAACAAAAATATATTGATGAAAATAAAAAAAAAAAATTATGAAAATAAAAAAAATTGATGAACAAAAAAATTGATAAAAAAAAAATTATGAAAAAAAATATTTTGCTGAAAAAAATAATATGCAATTGATGAAAAATGCCTGCGAATTTTGTACTCTTGCCAAAAACATTAAATCATGATAATGTTTTGCGGAAGATTTGGGTGTACTTACCAAAGCAAAGTTTTTTTTAGAAAAAATAATGTTATATTACTTTGCTATTCCATGCAAAATTAATTAAAATATCAGTCGAGGACCCCATTAAAAAACCAAAAGAGCTGTACATTTCGTAAGTGAGTGCAAAAATAAGTGCAAAAAAGTGTTTTTACATTTTGGAGAGTATAAAAGATTCGGCACCAAAGAATATAACACTCTCACTTTTTTTATGTACATTTGACAAACAAAGGGAAAATTTTTATGCGAAAAGCTTAGACTTGGTGAGAAAGTAGTTTTGGTAAAATTTTTTTTTTTTTTTTTTACGAAAAACCAAATTATGTTAAAAAAAATTTAATGAACCCAAAATTTTATGAACAGAAAAATTTTTTGATGTAAAAAAAAATTGTAAAAAAAAAAAATTTTTGGTGACAAAAAAATTGATAATAAAAAATTTGATAAAAAAATTTGATGAAAAAAAATTTATGAGAAAAAAATATGATAAAAAAAAAATAATGAAAAAAAAAATTTGATGAAAAAAAAAATTTTGATGAAAAAGAAAAATTAATGAAAAAAAAATTGATGAAAAAAAAATTTGATGAAAAAAAAATTTTTGATGAAAAAAAAATTTTTGATGAAAAAAAGAATTATAAAAACAAAAAATTTAATAAAAAAAAAAAATTTGATAAAAAAAAATTTTATGAAAAAAAAAAATTATGAAAAAAAAATTTATAAAAAAAAATTTTGATAAAAAAAAAAAAATTTGATAAAAAAACGATGAAAAAAAAAGTAAATTTTTTTTTTGTTGAAAAGTAATTATGTCCCAGCAAAAACTTGGTAATGACACATCATTACCATTCTAATTACTTAGTAATGACAGAAAATTACCTTTAGCATTATTTTGAAATGTAAAATAAGGACTTAATAATAATGACTTACATAAGTCATTATAATAAAATAAAAAAATTTCAGAACTAGATTTTCATTTTTTGACTCACTGTACATTATTTTGAATAAAAATAAAATAAAATTAAATATTTTTTTATTTTTTTAAATTTTTTTTTAAATAATTTTTTCATTACCTATAAGTATATATGTAATTAGTTATTAATATTGGTTTGATAATCATTACATTTGGCACATTTGCTTGTAAATGTAATGGGAAACGTAATTCGAATCAGAAGTAGTTATAACTTTTGAATTTCCCATTACACATTTCATTACTTGGTAATGCAAGTTTTTGCTGGGGTTACTTTTTATTCACCAGCTGGTGAAAAACGATTTTATTCACCACGAGGTGAATTATTATCCAAATTACAAACCCAAGTTAATAAAATTTTAGGTTTTAAGAAAATGAAAATAGTAATTCTTGTTTTCTTTTTCGTTAATTGTTAGCTTATACCCAGCAGAATTCAGCAAACCTGCTGAATTCATGCATGATTCTCTAAGGCGATGTCACACTTTAGAGCGCTAGTTGGATACACCGAAAAAGCGCTCTTATGATGCTCTGAAGTCACTATTTAGAGCGCTGATAAAAGCGCAATAAAGCTGCATTTTAATGTATCATGTACATTTTAAGACTTGATTTTAGCAGAATAAATGTGAAACACATTTGACTATTTCTGAAATACAATTGATTATTTCTGAAAAGAAATTTAAAATTTTTATAAATGATGGAAATATAAATGAACTTTCTAGAAAGAATTTAGAAAATTTTGAAATAAAAATGAAAATTTTTGAAATACAATTGAAAATTTCTAAAATAAACATGATTTTTTTTATAGGAATTTTCTTATTAGCTTATTATAGAATTTTGAAATCCAAATGAAAATTGTAATTTTCTGAAAAGCATGTAGAATATTTTGGAAATAGAAATTTAAATTTCTTAATTACAATTGAAAATTTCTGAAACATAAATAGAAATTTTGATGATAAAAAGGGAAATTTCTGATTTATAAATAGAAATTTCTGAAATATAATTAAAATTTTTGAATTATGAATAGAAATATATGAAAAATTATTGAACATTTTTTTGGTTATAAATGGAAATTTTTTAAATAAAATTGGAAATTTTTGAAATATACATAATTGGAATTTTTTTAAATATAATTGCAGTTTCTGAAATATTATTGGAAATTTTTTTGTAATATATTTTGTATTTTCTGAAATTAAAGTGGAAATGGTGTACTCAATTTTTTTTTTAAATACTAAAAAATATTTTAAAATCTAGACTATTTATCATCATTCAAAATGTGTTAAAAGTGTTATGATTGAAGCACTCTTAACCACGCCGATTAATGCGCAATAATGATGCAGTAAAATCAGGTGTCTTTGTCCAAAACTCATGGTTTTTCATTCAAAAAGTGTTTAATATATTAAAAAGGAAAGCAAGTGTGAAATTTTATAAAAAAAATAATTTTATATTATAAGTTTTATATAAAAAATCTTAACAAAGTATTAAAAATTGTTCCCCTTACTTTTACTGCATCCTCAAGAGCGCTCTTTGAATACGCTTCGGTATGCTATAAAATAATGCTGTGTCGCCAAAATCTCGATTTATTTTTGCTGGGTATAGTCAAACTGAGGTGGCGTCCTGCAACTTTATTAAAATTAGACACCAGCCTAAAAACATTATCATGTTAAAAAGTGTCAAATTCAATCACAGTGTTATTTAGCAATAACTCGAAAACATGATCAGCTAGAATTTTCGTGTTAATGATTTTCAAAGTTCAAAATAAAGAGAAGTGAAACTTGCTTGAAGTGGGGTGTGTCGTTACATAAAAAAAACTTGTAAAATTACAAAAAAAAAAAACTCGTAAAATAAAATTCTTACAATTTTATTGGTAAAAAGCTTGTAAAATTACAAACAGTTTAAAAACTTTTTACCAATAAAATTGTAAATTTACAACTTTTTTAACGCGATAAAAATTACAAGGAATTCTTAAGACTTTACTAGATTTTGTGCTACCTCCTATTTTACAAGAATTTTTAATAAAGATTACTAGCTTTTTTTGTAATTTTACAAGTTTTTGACCAATAAAATTGTAAATTTTCAACTTATTTGATGCGATAATACTTATAAGGAATTGTCGTGACTTAACTAGATTGTTTTTGTAAAATTAACTTGGAAATTTGGACATTTACGAACAAATTTGTGAAATTACAGAGAAAAATGTAAAATTACAAAGAAAAATTAAAATTTCAGTAAAAATTGTTTTGTGAAAAAACTGTCAAATATTGGTCAAATGGGAGTACGAAACTTTTTCTAGTAATTTAACAAGGTTTTTTTTAATAGTGTAAGTATTACCTTACTTGGGACAGTCATTTCTAATTTTGAGTACATGTGCTTTCCGTAAAAATGTTTATCATTAAAATGGCCCATTAACGTTATGAATGAGTTAATTTAGAATTTTTCCGTTTTGTATTAAATTTTGTAAATTAATTTTTCTTAAATGCATTTAAAAAATTTATATATTTAATGGATTTTTTTTTTTGTAAAACAAATTAAATTTTAAATACATTTGCTTTTAAGTGAAAATATTTGTACATTTTAACAATAATATTTTACTTTATTTTGTATTTTCAAACCACATTTTATGTGGCCTTTTTTTTGCAAATTCTAAAAACCACTGGCAGACACAACCAATTTATGCTGCGATGTCAAATAATATTTACAATAATTTATTTTTCTTTATATTTTTCTGCCATCGACTAACAAATTTAGTTACAAAGCAGAAAATAAAAAAAAAATGTCATAGATTTGTAAACCACATATTGTGGGTTTTTTTTTGGAAAAAAAGTTATTATTAGATTTCATGTAATATATAAAAATAGTATTTTTTATTAAAGTTACATTTAGATGAAGTTAGTTCACATTGGGAAAACAAGTGGCACCTAAGAAATGAACAAAAGTTTTGTAAAAAAAATCATTTTTAGAAAAACTTTAAGTGGTAAATTTTTGTGTTGCCACTTGGTTAAGACATATACAGGCAGACGTGGTACTTTGGGGATGTTAAAAATGTATGTTAAAAATAACTACACTTAAAGTTTACCAAAAAAAGGTAAAACACATAAATTAAATACAAATTTAAATGGTTGTGACGAATAAGGGTGGGATAGTGTTGTATGAGATTTTAAGCAGCAAGATTTGGAAACGCTACAACCACTCATTTTTTTTTTACGTTGAACCAACACTCAGGGGATGCCCCTACTAATGCAATGCATTGTATTGATATCAGGAAAATAGATTGTGAGGAGGAGGAAAGAGGGAGTAGTGTTTGTGGATATTTGACTTGAATTTATCTACATTGAAAGAAGCTGGGAAGACCTCCGCTGGAAGATTATTCCACATACGGCTAGTACGACTGATAAACGAACCTTCTCTGTAATGCGATGTGCGATCAACTGGACAATCGACAACAAATGGATGTGATCTACTAGACAACCGAGTGTTACGAACAAAAACTCGGGCTCTAGGGATAAGCTCACTTATCTCAGCGGAACACTTTCCATGGTAATATCGATAGAACAGAGTCACACAACCCACATTCCGACGATGCTCCAGTGAGTCAATAGAGTTGGATACCCTATTGTCATTGATGAGCATCAACGCCCTCCTTTGCACACGGTCCAAAAGCTCCAAAATAGACTTTGAAGCCCCTGCCCATATATGGGAGTTGTATTCCATCTTCGGTCGGATGTAGGTGGTATAAATAGTTAGGAGATCGGATGAGGTGAAGTACTTCTTACACCGGTTTAAAAAACCGAGACACTTGAATGCTTCTTTCGACACTTGAAATACGTGTTTATTCCAACGGACATCGCACTGAATTTTCATGCCCAGAACATCAAGAGTGTCCGATTCCTCGATACCTATACCACCCATTTGTACATATGACGCTGGTGATTCCACATTCCTGTGGGTCAACATACAACATTGTGTCTTGCGTGCATTAAACTTGACCCCATTCGCAAGACCCCACTCAGAGATTGTCAAAAGGTCCTGATTAAGTGTGTCATTCATAATCCGCCTTTTTTCCTCAACCTGAACAAGGCTTGGCCTACGATCGAAGGAAAATGAATGACAAATGTTGCTGTCATCTGCAAAAGAGTAGACAGGATTTGAAGTTTGACTTAGAAGGTCGTTAAGTAAAATAAGAAAAAGGGTAGGAGAAAGAACGGAACCTTGCGGTACCCCTGATTGAAGCTGAAATTCATCCGATGAGAAACGATCTATAACAACACGTATAGATCGGTTCCTGAGAAAACTCGAAATAAAGCGAGAGAAGTCGTTACCGACTCCGAAGGCATTAAGCTTAGATATGAGTGCACCGTGCCACACACAATAAAATGCCTTGGAAATATCCAGAGCAACCACCTTACTCTCACCAAAACGGTGGATCGAACGACTCCAACGTTCCGAAAGGAACGCCATCAGATCCCCAGTAGAACGAGTTCTACGAAAACCATACTGTCGATCGTTTAAAAGTAAGTTAGCCTCAAGATACCTAACAAGGGAGGTCGGTTAGGCTCTAGGGGTCGCTCATCGGGGTCAAAGTTGGGCGTGAAGTTGAAAAAATCCTCAAACAGCCCCAAAACTTTCCCAATTTGCCCCTAGAGCGGTCTACTGTGCTACCAACCCCCGTTAATTTTTCCCTTAGAAATTTTTTTCAAACATACCTAAGCCCTACCTCCACTCCCTTAGGGGTTCAATTTAAAAAAAAAATAATATTTGCTCCTACCGCTCTACCTGTCCTAGAAGAGACCCGAGAGGAGTCAAATGTTGACCGACCTCTATTTTTTTTTTTTTTTAAATATGAGCATTTTCTTAGAACTTACCTACCCTCTATTTTCAACCCTTGGGGTGGTGCCCCTACATTTTCATTTATTATACCCTCCAACCACAGTATGGTGGTATACTCACTTTGTCATTCCGTTTGTAACGCTTCGAAATATCGGTCGGGGACCCCATAAAGTATATGGGGCATTCCAAGCCAAATCACTCACTTTTAGACCCGACCCCTTTCGATTTATTTTATTTTTGGATATGTTTTAGTCCTTATTAAATGCAACTTGGACACCAATTTTCAGCCTTTTATTCCAAGATGGTGTTGAGTAATCAATTTTTCAAATTTTTTTTCAATTAATTTTGACCGGTTAAAAATATCGATATCTTAAAAAAAGTTGGACAACGTTTTGTTGGTATTTAAATGTAGTTTTAAAAAAAATATAAAAAAAATAGAAAGGGGTCGGGTCTAAAAGTGAGTGATTTGGCCTGGAATGCCCCATATATATTATTGATCCATGATCGATTCTAAGACATTCTGTGAATGTCCGTCCGCCTTTAGATGGCACGATACAGTCCAAAATAAAAGAGCTAAATCGGCTCAGGGGGAAAAAGTTCCCCCCTGAAGAACTGAACCAACCTCTGAAAAAATACACTTTTTTTACATGTTTTTTTTTGTATTTTTGTCAAATAAAAGAAACATTTGTTATATTTATCGGGATGGGAAGGTGCTCTCAACGTCCCCCACTGACCCCTATCACCCCCCCCCCCAAAAAAAACAAACGCCCTTGACAATTTTTTTTTTACATTTTGGAGGGTATAAAAGATTCGGCACAGCCGAATTTAACACTCTCACTTGTTTTTCATCAAATTTTTTTTCCATCAATTTTTTTTTCATAATTTTTTTTTTCATAATTTTTTTTTTTTTTTTTTCATAAAATTTTATTTTTGCATCAAACTTTTTTTTTTATCAAATTTTTTTTTTCATCAATTTTTTATACCCTCCACTCTAGTGATAGAGGGTATATATAAGTTTGTCATTCCGTTTGTAACACCTCGAAATATTGGTCTAGGACCCCATAAAGTATATATATTCATGATCCTCGATCGATTTTAAGACGATCTAGCGATGTCCGTCCGTCTGTCCGTCTATCTGTCTGTCTGTTGAAAACACGCTAACTTTTGAAAGACTTTACGGAGGCTCCTGAAGTTTGGCATATATGTTGGGCATTTACCTGGTCAGGTTGGTATTGCAATCCAGCGAAATCGGTCCAGTGGTTCAAAAGTTATGAGCAAAAGACTGAATTTCGGCAAGGGTTTTTCGTGAATTTATGACATAAAAAGCACTATAACTTTTGAAAAGCAATTCTGAGGATTCTGAAGCTTAGCATATATATTTTTCGTTCCTCCAGCCTAGTCCGTATTGAATTTCACCCAAATCGGTCCAGTGGTTCATAAGTTATTAGCAAAACCGTGAATTTCAGATTAGCTTCACCTTAAATTCATGTGTTGAAAACCCGTTAAACCTGTTTTAAAAACATTGGTAAGTCACAAAAATATTTTACAACGTATTTTTGTCACTCAAAAATATTTTTATACCAAAACAAAAAAAAATACACTCGAAAAAATTTTACACTCAAAAAAAATTTTACACTCAAAAAAAAAAAATTAGTAAATTATTATTTTTTTTTTTAAATTACTAAAAGAAATTTTTTTACAAAAAATAAAATATTTCTAATCAAAACTGTTATTTTTTCACGTTAGAAAATTTACTATCACTTAAAATGGGCATTGTGGAGGGTATTCATAGATTCGGCCAAGTCGAATTTAACTTTTCTACTTGTTTTTTCATCAAATTTTTTTTTCATCAATTTTTTTTTTCATCAATTTTTTTTTTCATCAAAATTTTTTTTTTTTTATTAAATTTTTTTTTCATAAATTTTTTTGTATTTTCATCAAATTTTTTTGTATTTTCATCAATTTTTTTTCATTCATTTTTTTTTTTCTTCATTTTTTTTTTTTCATAAATTTTTTTTTCTTCAATTTTTTTTTTCATTAAATTTTTTTTCATAATTTTTTTTGTCATATTTTTTTCATCAAATTTTTTTTATCAAATTTTTTATTTTTTCTCACCAAAAATTTTTTTTTTTCATAAATTTTTTTCATATTTTTTTTTTACATCAAAAAATTTTTCTTTTCATCAAAAAAATTCATCAAAAACTTTTTTCAAAATTTTTTTCACCAAAAATTTTGGGTTCATTAAATTTTTATACCCTCCACTTAGTGATAGAGGGCATCGGCGTATACAGAGGGGGGGGGGGGGGGGGGGGCCCAACAACAACAACAAAAAAATATTTTTTTTTATATGTCTTGGAAAACACGAAAAAAACAACAAAAATTTTTTTGTTGTTGTTGTTGGGCCCTGAAAAAACAGTCCTGCATACGCCGTTGATAGAGGGTATATATTATGTTTGTCATTCCGTTTGTAACTCATCGAAATATCGATCTGGGACCCCATAAAGTACATATATTCATGATGCCCGATCGATTTTAAGACATTCTAGCGATGTCCGTCTGTCTGTCTGTGGAAAGTGCTGTCACGGCCAAAATATTGCACAGAGATGACTGAAACTTAACACATTTATTGAAAGTTCTCCCGAGAAGTTTGGTATTGCATTTGAGCGATATCGGTTCAGCCGTTCAAAAGTTATGAACGAAAATGTAAACACACCTCAAAATTTTCAGTACATTCAACATAACCTAAAAATACAAAATCCTTTATTTCGGCTTCTGGTTGACATATGTGAACATAATTGAACACCAAATGATATTTAAACAAGTACGAACATATTTTTTGACAAAAAAGAAAAAAATCGCGGATTTTTTTCTACCAAAATTTTTTTTCGCGGAAATTTTTTTTCAAAAAAAATTTTTTTTAAAAGAAATTTCCTTTTAAATAAAGTTTTTTGCAAAAATCTTTTTGAAATTGTGGATGGTATCACAACATTCGGCAAGGCCGAATTTAACTTTTTTACTTGTTTAACATAATTTTGTTTTTCGTGAAAAAAAAAATCATTTTTTGTTACCAAAACTACTTTTTCAGCAAGTCTAAGCTTTTCGCATAAAAATTTTCCATTTGTTTATCAAATGTACATAAAACAAGTGAGAGTGTTATATTCTTTGGTGCTGAATCTTTTATACTATCCAAAATTTAAAAACACTTTTTTGCATTATTTTTGCACTCACTTACGAAATGTACAGCTCTTTTGGTTTTTTAATGGGGTCCTCGACTGATATTTCAATTCGTTTTGCATGGAATAGTAAAGTAATATGACATTATTTTTTCTAAAAAAAACTTTGCTTTGGCAGTTACACCCAAATCTTCCGCAAAACATGATTATGATTTAATGTTTTGGGCAAGAGTACAAAATTCGCTGGAATTTTTGAAAATATTTTGCACCATATTTTCATAAGCACCTCAAAAATTTTCTAAATAAATTTTTTAAAAAGATTTAATTGTTGGACAGGTCTCTAGAAATAATTAGTCGACGAGTTATAGCCAAAAAACCATATAAACAATATGCTGAAAATCGGCATTTGACTGCAAAAGTCGATGGTAGATTAAAAAAAAATTCGAACTAACATAAACAAACGCCGCGATACGGGTCTTCTAATTTAGCCTCACTCTCAGAATCAACCTAACTTTTGCTAACCTGAATTTGTTCCACAGTGTAATATTACTTATAGTTCCAAAAATTAAAAACCAGACTTTGCAGTGTCACCCGCTATGCTATTCTTTAGATTCCCTTAAAATTTGATCAAAATCTGTCCAGTATGTATTTCAAATTTGTTTTTATTTTGTTTAAATTTTCCAATTTTTTTTTGAGTTTTTCTGACCTTTCCCTAGTTTTTCTTCATATTTTAATCTGAGCCCTTTTGTTTACTACTTATTAATGTCAGATTATGAACAGCAGTTTTAATGGAATTTGAGTTATCTCTTTCTCGCTCAACTTTTGGATTTCGCTACTTAGAGGCCGTCGACATTTTTCGCGCTTTCCTACTTCAGATCCCATCGTCAGCGCTCTTTTCGCTCTTTTAGTAAATTTAAATTGAAATTAAGTTTTGGCGGTTACCCACAACTTTGGTGAGTTGCAAATTTATCATCTGTCGTCAGCGCTTTTTGGCCCTCCACATCTATTTATTTCAGTTAAGTATCATTCATTTACACAAAACTTGCAATAAATTAAAAATAAGTTGTCGTATTCCTATACATTTATTTTTGATCATCAGCTCTCTTTGGTCATTGCATTAATCGATTTTCTTGTGCTTAATTTTTTTGTTTATTTAAAAAATAAAAAATAATCCTGCAGAATTTGCTTTAAATCGTCTTAAATCTAGTCAATACATTTTTATGATTTTGTTCCTTTGTTTGTATTTTTACAATTCTCTATAGACTGTCGCGCCATTATTGAAACCATATTTGTAACTTTTCTGTTTTTTTTTTTCTTTTTGTATGTCAAAGAAAGATTAAAATTTATGGGAGTAAGTGGTACTTTTTTTAAGAATTTTTCTTGCTGCCATTGTTTTATTGTTTTTATTAAATTTACAAGGTTGTAATGTTTGGAGAGTTGTTTTTTATTAACCCTCTATTTACTGCAGGATCGCCATAAATCCAAAAAACTGATTTTATAGTTAATGAATCAGCATTATTTTTGATATTAAACTTAACCTTATAATTTGTTTCATGTGATGCCTAGTTTCGTAGGAACCAACCATATATTTTTGAAAGAAAATCTTTTTCAATAAAAAATTTTAAATGCTTTTTCATTAAAATCGGGTTTTTTAAATATAATTATGCTACATTTTATTACAACTCAACAAAAATTCTTTAATAATTTAACCTAACCGAGAACTGGTAACAATGATTGCTGTAGCGAAACAGACCGAGGGTTCTAGTGGGAATCGAACCCACGACCTACAGGGACTTCTTCACAATCGATAAATTAATTTATCAAATTTAAAGAAAAAAAAATATTTTTTGTGAGGAGGTTTATTCTGGCTCGAGGTCATTATTTTCTTTACTAATTAAAACCATGATATTCTCATAGCATAATTTTCAAGAAAATTATTTTTTGTTTTAAATTTATTTATGCTGGTCATTTTTGCAAGACTTAATCGACACGTGTTTCGGAATTTGTCAAGATTCCATTGTCAAGATTATTTAACAAAAATAGAAACGATATACTACAAAGTAGCAAACGAGTCTAATGACAAATCGTTTGTGCACAAACTAAAGCATTAATACATATTCGACTCTATCCACAATGTGAATTAGAAAGACGAAGAAATTGTACTATACTAGTAAGTAACGATTGTCAATAACCAACAAAAATATTTAAAACATTTTACATACGATAGTCCATTGAAAATAATGACCTCGAGCCAGAATAAACATCCTCACAAAATATAATATTTTAAAGGTCGAATAAAACAATTTTTATTTATTAATAAAAATTAATCAGAATTTGAACATAATGGTTGGCACGCCATAGTGATGAATAGCCCTAATAATGGTATAATTTCATTCACAACAACAAAAAACATATTGTTGTAGTCCAATGGACTATCGTATGTAAAATGTTTTAAATATTTTTGTTGGTTATTGACAATCGTTACTTACTAGTATAGTACAATTTCTTCGTCTTTCTAATTCACATTGTGGATAGAGTCGAATATGTATTAATGCTTTAGTTTGTGCACAAACGATTTGTCATTAGACTCGTTTGCTACTTTGTAGTATATCGTTTCTATTTTTGCTAAATAATCTTGACAATGGAATCTTGACAAATTCCGAAACACGTGTCGATTAAGTCTTGCAAAAATGACCAGCATAAATAAATTTAAAACAAAAAATAATTTTCTTGAAAATTATGCTATGAGAATATCATGGTTTTAATTAGTAAAGAAAATAATGACCTCGAGCCAGAATAAACATCCTCACAAAATATAATATTTTAAAGGTCGAATAAAACAATTTTTATTTATTAATAAAAATTAATCAGAATTTGAAAAAAATATTTTTGTTAACATTTTTGTAATATGCAGGAATTTGGTCAGACTTTAATGGGTTAATTAAATATACCTGTAGATTTTTCAGTTTTTTTGTTTGTTTTCTTAAACATGTTTTACTCTAGGGTAAAATAAAATATTTGATAAAATACCAAAAAAATATATTTTTCTTTATTTGGTAAATTGAACATCTATTTCTAACTAAAACTTTACTAAATGAGGTCAGAAAACTTTTAATATGTTTTAATATTATATTATTATGTTTTAAACATGTGTGGCGATGGGTTTTTTACCCTCCACTTACAATTAATGGTGGAGGGGACATCAAGCGATGTACGATAACAAAAAATGTCTTAAAAAAAATTTTTTCTACGCAAAATTCTTCTTCTATAGAAAATTCTTTGTATCGTTTACAAAAAATTTTCTATAGAAAATTCTTTGTATCGATTACAAAAAATTTTCTATAGAAAATTCTTTGTATCGTTTACAAAAAATTTTCTATAGAAAACTCTTTGTATCGTTTACAAAAAATGTTCTATAGAAAATTCTTTGTATCGTTTACAAAAAATTTTCTATAGAAAATTCTTTGTATCGTTTACAAAAAATTTTCTATAGAAAATTCTTTGTATCGTTTACAAAAAATTTTCTATAGAAAATTCTTTGTATCGTTTACAAAAAATTTTCTATAGAAAATTCTTTGTATCGTTTACAAAAAATTTTCTATAGAAAATTCTTTGTATCGTTTACAAAAAATTTTCTATAGAAAATTCTTTGTATCGTTTACAAAAAATTTTCTATAGAAAATTCTTTGTATCGTTTACAAAAAATTTTCTATAGAAAATTCTTTGTATCGTTTACAAAAAATTTTCTATAGAAAATTCTTTGTATCGTTTACAAAAAATTTTCTATAGAAAATTCTTTGTATCGTTTACAAAAAATTTTCTATAGAAAATTCTTTGTATCGTTTACAAAAAATTTTCTATAGAAAATTCTTTGTATCGTTTACAAAAAATTTTCTATAGAAAATTCTTTGTATCGATTACAAAAAAATTTCTATAGAAAATTCTTTGTATCGTTTACAAAAAAATTTCTATAGAAAATTCTTTGTATCGTTTACAAAAAATTTTCTATAGAAAATTCTTTGTATCGTTTACAAAAAATTTTCTATAGAAAATTCTTTGTATCGTTTACAAAAAATTTTCTATAGAAAATTCTTTGTATCGTTTACAAAAAATTTTCTATAGAAAATTCTTTGTATCGTTTACAAAAAATTTTCTATAGAAAATTCTTTGTATCGTTTACAAAAAATTTTCTATAGAAAATTCTTTGTATCGTTTACAAAAAATTTTCTATAGAAAATTCTTTGTATCGTTTACAAAAAATTTTCTATAGAAAATTCTTTGTATCGTTTACAAAAAATTTTCTATAGAAAATTCTTTGTATCGTTTACAAAAAATTTTCTATAGAAAATTCTTTGTATCGTTTACAAAAAATTTTCTATAGAAAATTCTTTGTATCTTTTACAAAAAATTTTCAGTTTCTGAGATAATAATAATTTGTTTTTAGAGATTATAAATCATATTCATATTTTATACAAATGTCTGGTGTCAGTTATTAATGTTGAAATCATTTTTCTTTTGTTTTTTTTTATAAATTGTTTTTTAAAAATTTTTATGCACAATATAAAATTGTAGATTATACATCATAGAAAAGTTTTTTTGATACACTCCAACAGCAGTAAAGAGGTATAATCACTTTGTCATTGCGTGTGTAACACATTGAAATATCGGTGGGAGACCCCTTGAAATATTATAGATCCATGATCGATTCCAAGACATACTATGAATGTCCGTCAATCCGTCTGTATATAACGAGATACAGTTCTAAATAGCTACACTTCTGAAGTTAAGTTCGTAAATGGGCAATTCGGTCCAGGGGGAAAAAAGTTTCCCCTTCTGAAAAACTTAATTGTTTTACTTGTTTTTTAGTATTTTTGTTAGACAACTGTAACATTTTCATGCCAGAAGAAGTTCAATGTACTGCTGTGAGTCCCAGAGGGTGATAAAATGATTTTTTTTAGGCCCGCCCACTTTTGTGGGCGTATATATAAAAATTTAAATTAAATATTGGTATATATAATATAAAATTATATTACTAAATTAAAAAAAACACATTATTAATCAATTTTATCGCGAGAGGAATGATCTCCCAACATCCCCCTACTTCCAAAAACGCCTGTTAATTTTTTTATACCCTCCACTCTAGTGATAGAGGGTATATATAAGTTTGTCATTCCGTTTGTAACACCTCGAAATATTGGTCTAGGACCCCATAAAGTATATATATTCATGATCCTCGATCGATTTTAAGACGATCTAGCGATGTCCGTCCGTCCGTCTGTCCGTCTGTCCGTCTGTTGAAAACACGCTAACTTTTGAAAGACTTTACGGAGGCTCCTGAAGTTTGGCATATATGTTGGGCATTTACCTGGTCAGGTTGGTATTGCAATCCAGCAAAAGTGGTTCAAAAGTTATAAGCAAATGAGTGAATTTCGGCTAGGGTTTTTCTGGAATTTACGAGATAAAACACACGGTAACTTTCGAACGGCAATTCTGAGGGTGCTGAATTGTGGCATGTATATTTGTCTTTCCTCTGGTCTGGTTCGTTTTAAATTTCAGCCAAATCGGTTTAGTGGTTCAAAAGTTATTAGCAAAACCATAAATTTCAGATTAGTTTCACCTTAAATTCACGTGTTAAAAAACGTGTTGAAAAAATATTTTACAAGGTATTTTTGTCACACAAAAATATTTTTACACTAAAACAAAAAAAAAACAAGTAGAAAAGTTAAATTCGACTTGGCCGAACCTATGAATACCCTCCACAATGCCCTTTTTAAGTGATAGTAAATTTTCTAACGTAAAAAAAATTAAATTTTTGGTTAGAAATATTTTATTTTGTGTAAAAAAACTTTTTTTTATTAATTTTTGAAAAAAAAAAAAAAAAATACTAATTTTTTTTTTTGAGTGTAAAATTTTTTTTGAGTGTAAAATTTTTTTTGAGTGTAAAATTTTTTTTGAGTGTATTTTTTTTTGTTTTAGTGTAAAAATATTTTTGTATGACAAAAATACCTTGTAAAATATTTTTTTGACTTACGAATGTTTTTAAAACATGTTGAACGGGTTTTCAACACGTGAATTTAAGGTGAAACTAATCTGAAATTTACGGTTTTGATTTATTTAACTTTTGAACCGCTGGACCGATTTGGCTGAAATTTAAAACGAACCGGACCAGAGAAACGACAAATATATATGCTACACTTCAGCACCCTCAGAATTGCCGTTCGAAAGTTACCGTGTGTTTTATCTTGTAAATTCCAGAAAAACCCTTGCCGAAATTGACTCATTTGCTTATAACTTTTGAACCACTGGACCGATTTCGCTGGATTGCAATACCCACCTGACCAGGTAAATGCCCAACATATATGCCAAACTTCAGGAGCCTCCGTAAAGTCTTTCAAAAGTTAGCGTGTTTTCAACAGACAGACGGACGGACGGACGGACATCGCTAGATCGTCTTAAAATCTATCGAGGATCATGAACAAATATACTTTATGGGGTCCTAGACCAATATTTCGAGGTGTTACAAACGGAATGACAAACTTATATATACCCTCTATCACTAGAGTGGAGGGTATAAAAATACACTCAAAAAAAATTGTACACTCAAAAAAAATTTTACACTCAAAAAAAAAATTAGTAAATTATTTTTTATTTTGTGAGGATGTTTATTCTGGCTCGAGGTCATTATTTTCTTTACTAATTAAAACCATGATATTCTCATAGTATAATTTTCAAGAAAATTATTTTTTGTTTTAAATTTATTTATGTTGGTCATTTTTGCAAGACTTAATCGACACGTGTTTCGGAATTTGTCAAGATTCCATTGTCAAGATTATTTAGCAAAAATAGAAACGATATACTACAAAGTAGCAAACGAGTCTAATGACAAATCGTTTTTGCACAAACTAAAACATTAATACATATTCGACTCTATCCACAATGTGAATTAGAAAGACGAAGAAATTGTACTATGCTAGTAAGTAACAATTGTCAATAACCAACAAAAATATTTAAAACATAGTGATGAATAGCCCTAATAATGGTATAATTTCATTCACAGCAACAAAAAACATATTGTTGTAGTCCAATGGACTATCGTATGTAAAATGTTTTAAATATTTTTGTTGGTTATTGACAATTGTTACTTACTAGCATAGTACAATTTCTTCGTCTTTCTAATTCACATTGTGGATAGAGTCGAATATGTATTAATGTTTTAGTTTGTGCAAAAACGATTTGTCATTAGACTCGTTTGCTACTTTGTAGTATATCGTTTCTATTTTTGCTAAATAATCTTGACAATGGAATCTTGACAAATTCCGAAACACGTGTCGATTAAGTCTTGCAAAAATGACCAACATAAATAAATTTAAAACAAAAAATAATTTTCTTGAAAATTATACTATGAGAATATCATGGTTTTAATTAGTAAAGAAAATAATGACCTCGAGCCAGAATAAACATCCTCACAAAATATAATATTTTAAAGGTCGAAAAAAACAATTTTTATTTATTAATAAAAATTAATCAGAATTTGTAAATTATTTTTTTTTGTCAAAAATTAATAAAAAAAAGTTTTTTTACACAAAATGAAATATTTCTAACCAAAAATGTTATTTTTTTCACGTTAGAAAATTTACTATCACTTAAAAAGGGCATTGTGGAGGGTACTAATAGATTCGGCCAAGTCGAATTTAACTTTTCTACTTGTTTTTTTTTTAATTTTTGTTTATATGGGAGGGTATAACAGATTCGGCTTAGCCGAATCTAATAATCTCATTTGTTTTTATTCAAAAAAAATTTAAAAACTCATAAAAATGAAAAATGTTTATTTTACGTTTAAACTCATGAAATAAAAAAAAATTCAAAAAAAAACAAGTAGAAAAGTTAAATTCGACTTGGCCGAATCTATGAATACCCTCCACAATGCCCTTTTTAAATGATAGTAAATTTTTAACGTGAAAAAAAAACATTTTTGTTAAGAAATATTTTATTTTGAGTAAAAAAAACTATTTTTTTAGTAATTTAAAAAAAAAAAAAAATAATTTACTAATTTTTTTTTTGAGTGTAAATTTTTGTTTGAGTGTAAAATTTTTTTTGAGTGTAAAATTTTTTTTAGTTTATTTTTTTTTTTGTTTTTGTGTAAAAATATTTTTGAGTGACAAAAATACCTTGTAAAATATTTTTGTGACTTACCAATGTTTTTCAAACATGTTTAACACGTGAATTTAAGGTGAAACTAATCTGAAATTCACGGTTTTGCTAATAACTTTTGAAGGAATAGACCGCTTGGGCTGAAATTTTAAACAGACCGGGACAGAGGAACGACAAATAAATATGCCACACTTCAGCACCTTCAGAATTGTCGTTCAAAAGTTACCGTGTGTTTTAACTCATAAATTCCATAAAAACCCTTGCCGAAATTCACTCATTTGCTTATAACTTTTGAACCACTGGACCGATTTCGCTGGATTGCAATACCAACCTGACCAGGTAAATGCCCAACATATATGCCAAACTTCAGGAGCCTCCGTAAAGTCTTTCAAAAGTTAGCGTGTTTTCAACAGACAGACAGACAGACGGACAGACGGACGGACGGACGGACGGACGGACGGACGGACGGACGGACATCGCTAGATCGTCTTAAAATCGATCGAGGATCATGAATATATATACTTCATGGGGTCCTAGACCAATATTTCGAGGTGTTACAAACGGAATGACAAACTTATATATACCCTCTATCACTAGAGTGGAGGGTATAAAAATCATAAACGTTTAATAAAATAATTTTAATAATTTTTCTTTTTATTAATTTATGAGTCAATGGCATTAAATTAAATTTAAATTTTTATTAAAGACTTTTTGATTTGTCGTCGTTGTCATTTGTTTTTAACAAATTTTTTTTTTATATATTTCTTGCGAGTATATTGCAAATTTTTTTCTTTGATTGTTTTTTTTTGTCTGTCGAGACCATTTCCTTTAATTTTTTTTTCTGTTCTTTTTAGTTGGAAAATTTACTTATCTACTTTTTGGTTTATTTAACTTTTCGCCTAAGTAGATAAAAAAAAATGCGAAAAATTGTGCTGGTATGTTGGGAGTGTTTGGGGGGGATTAAAAAGTTTTGCGACATTTTTTTTTTGGTATTCAGTTGGAAAATTTGTTTGTTCTATTTGGCGGTTGTCGGTGTTTTTTTTTTTTTTGTCCAAGTTCATATTTCAAAGCATAAGGATGGATGTTTGTCATTTATTTTCGTTTGATATTAAATATTTTTTTTTCTTTCATTTAACATGATTTTTTTTATTTTTAAATATTCTGATTAATTTTTTTTTTTAATAACGATTTATATTGAATTTGATATTTATGTATATAAATTATAATTAATTTTATATTTTCAGTCTAAATAACAACTAAAAAAGGCAGATATTTTAAAGGGAAATTGAGTACAAACTTGTTAAAGAAGTTAAATTCGACTTGGTCGAATTTATAAATACCCTTTACAAATTAAAAAATTAAAATCCTACTGATGATAACTTTAACTGGAGGTTTTTAAACAGGTATAGGACTTCGAAAAAAAATCTCAAAATTTTTTTCCATTGACTAAAATCGGTCGAACGGTCAAAAAATCGCGGTTTTTTCCTACGTTTAATATTTAAAAAAAAAACTCAAAATTTCTTTGCGTTGAGTCTTTAATATAGCTTGAGACAATCTTTTATTTTGAGTTAATTTAAGTCAAATCCGAACTCGTCTCTCCTTCGATCAAAATTTGGATTTTTTGAAAATATTCACCAAAATTTTAAATTTTTGAAAAAAAAATAAAGGACATTATTTTGCGATACATTATTTTTATTAATTTTGGCATTCTAATTAAAAGATTTCTAAAATTGGTTGAGCTGTTATCAAGATATCGCCAATTGAAATTTGAAAAAAAATTTCAAAAATGGCGGACTCAAAAAATTATTTTTTTTTTAATCTCAAATTGTTTTTATTAAATTTCATGTGCCGAATCTTTTATACCCTTCAAAATGTAATAAAAATTAAAAAAAAAAAATTGTCAGGGGTTTTTTTTTTTTGGGGGGGGGATGTAGTGGGTCAGTGGGGGACTTTTAGAGCACCTTCCCATCGCGATTAATATAACAAATGTTTGCTTTATGTAACAAAAATACAAAAAACATGTAAAAAAAATGTATTTTTTCAGAGGTTGGTTCGGTTCTTCAAGGGGGAACTTTTTTTCCCCTGGCCAGATTTTGTCCATTTACGAACTTAACCTGTCTATGAACATGAGACATATTTGTGCCAAACTTCAGGAGTCTAGCTGTTTTATTTTGGACTGCATTGTGTTATCTACAGACAGACGGACGGACGCACATTGGTTCCAAATCAAAATCTAGCTGGACAAAAGTCCAAAAATTAGTGTCCTTAAAATTGGGAATTAATAGTGCTAGGGGCAAGCTAAGGGTGTGTTCTGATCAAACTAATAACCATTTTTTGGAATTAGGTCTTTAACTTTGTTAAATATGCGAATGAAATAACATTTTTGGTATCCAATATTTAAAAAAAAATAATATATATATAAGTGTTTAACTAATAACATCATATTATCCATGTTACATCAATGGTTTCAAAACGGTTTATGTACAAGAAAGCTACAGATTTATACTTATTCTGGACATTAATAAGAAATTTATTATCGATCTTCTTCTTACATTTTTTGTACTTTGAAGTATGGTCAATAATAACAATATTTTTGAGGACTTATGAAACTTCCGCAGCTTGCCAAAACCGAATCCAGGCATATCATGTCGAATTACTACATACAACTTATAGGTAATATTTTACTGAACGTTGTCATGCAGACATTTCTTGCAGGTTTTTGCAGGTTCAAAATTAATCACAGTTTATATGAAAATAGAATTTCGCCTAAATTTTTTTTTCTAAATAAAGAATCGAATTTTTGTAAGTTTTTGATAACTTTTAAGAATTATAATTATGCTTAGCTTAAATAAAGCATTAAATGTGATTTTTCCTATTAAACCGCGGCCAATTACACAATTCGACTAAATTCAAAAATGTCCGTAAGTCTGTCCGTCTGTAGAGGACTCGATACAGTCCAAAATAAAAGAGCTAGACTTCCGAAGTTTGGCACGAATATGTCTTATATTCCTAGGCAGGTTAAGTTCGGAAATGGATAAAATCGGACCAAGGGGAAAAAAGTTCCCCCTTGGAGAACTAAACCAACCAAATAGAAATCGCATTTTTGCAGGGTTTTTTGTACTTTTGCTAAGCAAATACAACATTCTTCTCTCAAATGAAGTTCCAAATCGCAAGGGGAAGTTGCTCCCACCAACCCCCCCCCCAAAAAAAAAAAAAAAAACGCCCCTGGATTTTTTTACATTTTGGAGGGTATAAACGATTCGGCACAGCCGAATGTAACACGCTCACTGGTTTTTTTTATTTTTTTTTTTACATTTTGGAGGGCATAAAAGATTCGGCATAGCCGAATTTAACACTCTCACTTGTCTTTTTCAATTACACTTCTCGACAAAAAAAATTTTTTTTTAGAGATTACAAAACTTTCAAAAAATAAGTTTTTGCATTTCATATTTCTGTTCTGCATAAAAACCATTTTTGTCATTAATGAATTACTGAAATTAGAAAAAAAATAAAAAGTTGTCGATTAGTGTAATCGACTTAGAAAAATTAAAACATGTTTTTTGAACTCAGCGACCCCATAAACATATAAAACAGTGATAAAATAATTTTGTCCAGCTAGATTTGGACTTGGAACCACTGTGGGACGTACGGACATTCACAGAAATTCTTAGAATCGATCATGAATCAATAATATATATGGAGCATTCCATGTCAAATCGGACACTCTGAAATTTTTTTTTTAGATTTTCCCAATTTGTTTACAGTTTTTAGTACCCTTCGAAAACTCCTTCGTGGTAAATTTTTAGATTTTTTTGATGACCCGTTCAAAAGATATCGAATTTTTAAAAATTGGTAGTTTGTTCCTTTACTTAAACTTCTTTTACTCATAACTTCTTCAATAATGGTCCAAATTTCTATTTTTTTTTTTTATTTTTAAATTTTTGTTTTTTTACGTACTTTTAAAAAAAAAAAATCCAAAAAAATTCTTAAAAGCGCTCTAGTATGCGATTTTTAAGTTTTAAAATTTAAATCTCATTTTTGAAAATGTTTGTACTCTTCGATTTTTTGAAATTTTTTTGTGTAAAACTTCTATCGATTCTACAAATTTTTTGCCCAGGAGGATCGTGTGCTAACGATTATTACAATTTTTGTAAATTTTTAAAAAAAATTTGTTGTAATTTTCCAATCTTAAAATCATTTCTACTGCTCCAATTATTCGTCATAGAGGGATCCTTCATAAGACCGACCCCCATTAATTTTTACGTCTAAACAATTCTTTGGAACAAACTACTACCCTATCTCCAATTTCTAAGGGGGCTTCCACACAAAACGACATTTTTTAAAATTTGCTCCAACCGCTCTAACTGCCCTAATAGTGCCCTTAGAGCAACAAAATGTATGACCGACCCACAATATTTTTTTAGTCCAAACATTTTCTATGAACACACCTACCCTTTATCTCTAATTGTTCAGGCGGTCCCCATACAATTTTTTTTATTTTTGTAAATTTGTTTTATTTAATCAGCTTCTACCGGTTCAATGGTGCGTCCGAGAGGGGTCATTAGTGAGAGCGACCCCATTTATTTTTACCCTTCAACATTTTTTTTAACATACCTACGACGTATCTCCGCTCCCTAAGTAGGCTCCCATACAAATAACAGTTGGAGCAAATTTTATAAAAATGTAATTTTGTATGGGAGCCTACTTAGGGAGTGGAGATAGGGCGTAGCTATATTTAAAAAAATGTTGTAGGGTAAAAATAAATGGGGATCGGTCTCACTAATGACCCCTATCGGACGCACCATTGGACCGGTAGAAGCTGATTAAATAATACAAATTTACAAAAAATAAAAAAAATTGTATGGGGACCGCCTTAACAGTTAAGGATAGAGGGTAGGTGTGTTCAGAGAAAATTTTTGAACTAAAAAAATATTGTGGGTCGGTCATACATTTTGTTGCTCTAAGGCAATGGTTCCCAACCTTTGATTCTCGCTCCACTGGGGGGCAATTTGAAGGTTCCAGGGGGGCAACAAGCAAATTTTTAAGAATTTTTTTTGTCAAATTAACTACAAAAACTATTTTTTTTAGCAAAATTAACTAAAAAATATTGTTAATTGCTTAAATTTTTAACTAAAAACTTAGTTTAAATGTTTATTTTACAAAAACTTTGCTTCAAAAGTAGTAATTTTTCACTAGAAACAAAAATCAGAAAAATTAACGAATTTTGCTTGAGTGTAGGGGGGACAAGGCAAGTTTTTAAACTTAAAAGTGGGGCGTGGCATAAAAAAGGTTGGGAACCATTGCTCTAAGGGCACTATTAGGCAGACATGGGCGTTTATGATTACAATTGTGTAATTGATTACAGTTTCAATTACAATTACATGTAATTAGTAATTGAGTTTTTTCAATTACAATTACAATTACAAGTAAAATTGAAAATTTTCAATTACTAATTACATCTAATTGTAATTGAAACTGTTATCAATTACATAATGTAATCATTAACGCCCATGTCTGTAACTTACCCTAAAGTGCCCCTAGGGGAGCCAAATGTATGACCGACCTTTCATGTAATTGTAATTGAAACTGTAATCAATTACACAACGTAATCATTAACGCCCATGTCTGCTATTAGGGCAGTTAAAGCGGTTGGAGCAAATTTTAAAAAATGTCGTAATGTGTGGGAGCCCTCTTACAAATTGGAGATAGGGTATTAGCTTGATCCAAAGAAATGTTTAGACGTAAAAATTAATGGGGGTCGGTCTTATAAATGACCCCTCTATAACGCACCATTGGAGCAGTAGAAATGATTTTAAGATTGGAAAATTACAATAAAATTTTTCAAAAAATTTAAAAAAATAGTAATAATCATTATCCTACGATCTTCCTGGGCAAAAAATTTGTAGAATCGATAGAAGTTTTACACAAAAAAATTTCAAAAAAATCGAAGAGTACAAACAAAAAAAACTTAAAAATCGCATACTAGAGCACTTTTAAGAATTTTTTGTTTTTTTTTTAAAGTACGTAAAAAAACAAAAGTTTTGAAAAAAAAAATTGAAATTTGGACCACTATTGAAGAAGTTATGAGTAAAAGATGTTTGAGTAAAGGAACAAACTACCAATTTTTAAAAATTCTTTTGAACGGGTCATCAAAAAAATCGGAAAATTTACCACGAAGGAGTTTTCGATGAGTACTAAAAACTGTAAACAAATTGGGAAAATCTAAAAAAAAAAAATTCAAACTGTCCGATTTGACATGGAATACCCCATATATTCATGATCCTCGATCGATTTTAAGAGGATCTAGCGATGTCCGTCCGTCTGTCTGTTGAAAGTTGAAAGACTTTACGGAGGCTCCTGGGGTTTGGCATATATGTTGGGCATTTATCTGGTCAGGTTGGTAATGCAATCCAGCAAGATCGGTCCAGTGGTTCAAAAGTTATGAGCAAAAGATTGAATTTCGGCAAATTTTTTTCGTAAACTTATCAGATAAAAAACACGCTAACTTTCGAAACACAATTCTGAGGATGCTGAAGCTCGGCAAATATATTTGCCGTTCCCCTGGCTTAGTTCGAATTGAATTTTAGACAAATCGGTGTAGTGGCTCAAAAGTTATTAGCAAAACCGCGAATTTCAGATTAGTTTTACCTTAAATTCACGGGTTGAAACTCCGTTAAACATGTTTTAAAAACATTGGTAAATCACAAAAATATTTTACAACGTATTTTTGTCACTCAAAAATATTTTTACACTAAAAAAAAATTTATAAAAAAAATTTGAGAATTAAAAAACAAAAAAAAATCTTGAATCAGCCATCTTTAATTTTTTTTTAAATTTCAATTGGCGATATCTTGATAACAGCTCAACCGATCTTAGAAATCTTTCAATATTAGTGTTAAGAATGCCAAAATTAATAAATAACAAGTAGTGAAGTTAAATTCGACTTGGCCGAATCTATTAATACCCTCCACAATGCCCTTTTTTAGTGAGAGTAAATTTTCTAATGTGAAAAAATATTTTATATTGTGTAAAACAACTTTAAAAAAAAAAATAATTTACTAAATTTTTTTTGAGTGTAAGATTTTTTTAAGTGTAAAAAATTTTTCGAGTGTATTTTTTTTTTTTTGTTAGTGTAAAAATATTTTTGAGTGACAAAAATACGTTGTTAAATATTTTTGTGACTTACCAATGTTTTTAAAACATGATTAACGGGTTTTCAACACGTGAATTTAAGGTGAAACTAAACTGAAATTTACGCTTAAATTGAAATTTATTTAATATTTGTACACTAACAGTATTATGTAATATTATAAAGAATTTTGATGATGAAAAAATCCCCAAAACGATCGTCAATTCATTCCTGAAAATCAAAAATTTTTTTGAAAACAGAAAGAGACAGACAAATGAATAGTAATTGTTAAATTGTCTTAAAATCGTTCGCGGATCATAAACAATTTTGGAACAATTTTTTAGTTGTTACAACCAGAATAACAAACTTTTATATTCCTTTTTCATTAAAGAGGAGAGTAACAAAATTCACAAAACATAAAATGTCTTTTTGTTGTCAAGTTCCTATTTTTTTTTTTACATGTACCCGTGCAACCTTGGAAATTTATTTAATAGCAATAAAACAATAGACAAAATATTTAGCATTAAACAAAACTCATACTTTTATTAAATTTTGCCTTTTGTTATTTCAATTTTTTTTGTCAAAAAATGTTGTAAATATGGTTTCAATAATGGCGCGTCAGTCATTGGAGAATTTAAAACAAAAAAAAAATACAAGAATCTTTAAATGTGTAAGCAAAGATTTTTGTAATGCGACTTTAACAGGATTCTTGTAATAATTTTTTTTTTAAGAATCAGCTTTAAAAGAAAATCATACAAATTAATACTACAATAAAATTATTTTTTTTTATTAAGTTAGAGCTTTAATAAATTAATCCTTAATTAAATATCGTTAAATTTGATTGAATTTATAATATAAAAATAAAGCACCATCCGACCAAAATCAAAAAAAGACGTTAAACATGAACTGGAAAATATACGTTTAAAACTGGAGACTAAATATAGTAAAACTGCATTTTTAGTTTTTCTTTTCGTGGTCATGTTTCCTTTTAAAAGGACTTCAAAGTTTTAGTGGATTAAATTTTATAAAATATTTTTTAGTTTTGTTGTTGTCCTAGAATGCAACTAGTGTTAGCAAATGAAAGAGAAGGATCTCCCCTAATTTTCCTTTTTCATTATTTTTACATATCAGGAAAAAGGAGGTAAGTTATGTACGTCCTTTCAAAAATTTATCCTTCAATATTATTCAATATTTTCAACAAAATATTTTGATAAAGTTTTCAAATGACTTTATTCACATCCTTTTATCCTGCTAAAATTAGGGGAGATCCTCCTCTTTCATTTTCCATCACCAGTGTCATCCTAGGACAAGTAAAAATATTAAGAAAATATTTTACAAAATGTATCCTTTAAAACTTTGAAGTCCCTTTAAGAGGAAACAGGATAACGAAATGAAAAACTGTAAATGCAGTTTTACTCCATTTGGTCTCTACTTTCAGACGTATGTCATGCGGTTCATGTTTAATATTTTCTGTCGGACGGTGTAATCAATAATAATAAGGGTGGGGGTGTTTCAAAACAAAAATTGTTAATACTGCCCCCCAAAAAAGTTTGAATTATTAAATTTGTTTCAAAATTGTTTAGTGAAGGCGGGAAAAACGACTTGTCAAACTGGCACCATTTCTTAAAAATAACACATTTTAATATTAGACTGGTCATTTAACTAACCAGAAAATAGTTAAATGCCCGAAAAAGTTTGTTGACACACCCTTTACCTTAAAATAAATAATATTTACTAATTGTTAAACTAACATGATATTTAATAAATTATTTAAATAACGGTTTATTATTATTTTATTTTCAGGAAAAATTGAGCGGGATCTTGCAGTAAAAGGTAAGATTAATTTTAAGTTAAAATTTGAAACAATGATTTATTTATGAATATAAAATGCTTTCACTACACCATTTCCAATTGTATTTTAAAATTGTCTAAATGCATTTTAAAATTGTCTAAATGTATTTTAAAATTTTCTAAATGTATTTTAAAATTGTACAAATGTATTTTAAAATTGTCCAAATTTAATTGAAAATTTATTTATGTTTTATTTTATTTTATTATTATTTATGTATTTTAAAATTGTCCAAATGTAGTTTAAAAATGTCCATATGTATTTAAAAAATTTCCAAATGTATTTTAAAATTGTCCAAGTGTATTTTAAAATTATCCAAATGTATTTTAAAGTTGTCCAAATGTATTTTAAAATTGTCCAAATATATTTTAAAGTTGTAATGCTCTTCACTAAATTCCATGTGTTTTTAAAAAAATATCTATATTCATGATCTTCGATCGATTTTAAGACGATCTAGCGATATCCGTCCGTCCGTCCGTCTGTCTGTTTAAAACATGCTATCTTTTGAAAGACTTTACGGAGGCTCCTGAAGTTTGGCAAATATATTGGGCATTTACCTGGTCATGTTGGTATTGCAATCCAGCAAAATCGGTCCAGTGCTTCAAAAGGTATATGCAAAATAGTGAATTTCGGCAAGGGTTTTTCGCGAAATTACGAGATAAAAAACATGAAATGTTATTCTGAGGATGCTAAAGCTTGACATATATATTTGTCGTTATCCTGGCTTGGTTCGTATTGAATTTTAGACAAATCGGTTTAGTGGTTCAAAAGTTTTTAGCAAAACCGTGAATTTCAGATTAGTTTCACCTTAAATTCATGTGTTGAAAACCCGTTAAACATGTTTTAAAAACATTGGTAAATCACAAAAATATTTTACAACGTGTTTTTGTCATTCAAAAATATTTTTACACTAAAAAAAGAAATACACTCGAAAAAATTTTTACACTCAAAAAAAATTTTACACTCAAAAAAAAAATTGTAAATTATTTTTTTTTTCAAAAATTACTTAAAAAAAAGTATTTTTACACAAAATAAAATATTTTTAATCAAAATGTTATTTTTTATACCCTCCACTCTGGTGATAGAGGGTATATATAAGTTTGTCATTCCGTTTGTAACACATCGAAATATTGGTCTAGGACCCCATAAAGTATATATATTCATGATCCTCGATCGATTTTAAGTCGATCTAGCGATGTCCGTCCGTCCGTCCGTCTGTCTGTCAGTCCATAGAAAACACGCTAACTTTTAAAAGACTTTACAGAGGCTACTGAAGTTTGGCATATATGTTTGTCACTTACCTGGTCAGGTTGGTATTGCAATCCAGCCAAATCGGTCCAGTGGTTCAAAAGTTATAAGCAAAACAGTAAAATTCGGCAAAGGTTTTTCGCGAATTTACGAGATAAAAAACACGATAACTTTCAAAATACAATAATAAGACTGCTGAAACGTGGTTTGTATCTTTGCCGTTCCCCAGGTCTGTTTGGTATTGAATTTCAGCTCAATCGGCTCAGTGGTTCAAAAGTTATAAGCAAAACCCCGATTTTCAGATTGGGTTCATCTTAAATGTCACGTGGTAAACAAGTTTAAAAAGCATTGATGGTAACTTAGCAATGCTTTTCAAACTTGTTTAGTTTTAAAGCAATGCTTTTAAAACTTGATTAGTACACTCAAAAGAAAAACTCTGTCGAAAAATCTGTAAAACGACTTTTAATTTGAATTAGCAATCTTTTAGCATATTGTTCTGCTGAGAAGGATATTTTTACTAAAATCTCTGTCATTCAGTTTAAGAAAATAACAGACATTTTACTATGTTTATACTGATTTTGTTTGCTGAATTTCATTATTTTTTCAAGAAATTTTTTTCTATAAAAAAAAAGCAGAACAGATTTTCAGCAGATTGCTCTGCTGAAATCAGCAGATTGTTCTGCTGAAATCCGCAGATTGTTCTGCTGAAATCAGCAGATTATTCTGCTGAAATCAGCAGATTGTTCTGCTAAAATCAGCAGATTTTTCTGCTAAAATCAGCAGATATTTCTGCTAAAATCAGATTTCTCTGCTGTCGAAAAACACACATGTTTAATAACTAAAACGCCAGATAAAAGTATAAGCTTCCGTAGCGTAGTGGTTAAGAAGTGTACTTTCAAATCGGAAGGTGGCGAGTTCGATGCTGGCTGGCGCCGTATGTTTTTTTTTTCTTGTTATATTTATTCACCTCTTATGACAGATATTTAGCAAACCGTGTCTGCTAAAATCAGCAGATTTCTCATATGGCTCAAAATGGGTGTATTTTCAGCAGATTTTTCTGCTGATTGGACAGAGAATTTATTTTGAGTGTATAAAAAGCTTTGGTAACTTAAAAATTACAAATTTTTTTAAAAAATGTTAATATTTTGTGTACATACGTACGTGAATTCACTCAGAAATATTTTTACAGTAAAAAAGCATTACACTCGAAAAAAAGTTTTTACACTCAAAAAAAAAAGTAGTAATTTTTCTTTTATTTTAAATGACAACAAGTAGAAAAGTTAAATTCGACTTGGCCGAATCTATGAATACCCTCCACAATGCCCATTTTAAGTGATAGTAAATTTTCTAACGTGAAAAAAATAACAGTTATGATTAGAAATATTTTATTTTGTGTAAAAAAATTTTTTTTTAGTAATTTTTGAAAAAAAAAAAAAAAAATACTATTTTTTTTTTTGAGTGTAAAATTTTTTCGAATTTTACATTCAAAAAAAAAATTTACTACTTTTTTTTTGAGTGTAAAATTTTTTCGAATTTTACATAAAAAAAAAATTTACTAATTTTTTTTTTGAGTGTAAAATTTTTTTTGAGTGTAAAATTTTTTTCGAGTGTATTTGTTTTTGTTTTGGTATAAAAATATTTTTGAGTGACAAAAATACGTTTTAAAATATTTTTGTGACTTACCAATGGTTTTAAAACAGGTTTAACGGGGTTTCACCACGTGAATTTAAGGTGAAGCTAATCTGATATTCACAGTTTTGCTAATAACTTTTGAACCACTGGACCGATTTGGGTGAAATTCAATACGAACTAGGCTGGAGGAACGAAAAATATATATGCCAAGCTTCAGCATCCTCAGAATTGATTTTCGAAAGTTATAGTGCTTTTTATCTCATAAATTCACGAAAAACCCTTGCCGAAATTCAGTATTTAGCTCATAACTTTTGAACCACTGGACCGATTTCGCTGGATTGCAGTACCAACCCGACCAGGTAAATTCCCAACAAATATGCCAAACTTCAGGAGCCTCCGTAAAGTCTTTCAAAAGTTAGCGTGTTTTCAACAGACAGACAGACAGACGGACAGACGGACGGACGGACGGACGACGGACGGACGGACGGACGGACGGACATCGCTAGATCGTCTTAAAATCGATCGAGGATCATGAATATATATACTTTATGGGGTCCTAGACCAATATTTCGAGGTGTTACAAACGGAATGACAAACTTATATATACCCTCTATCACTACACCATTTACAGATGTAATTCGAAAAAGATCAATTGTAATTCGAAGATTCTATTTGTAATTCGAAGATTCCATTTGTAATTCGAAGATTCCATTTGTAATTCGAAGATTCCATTTGTAATTCGAATACTCCAATTGTAATTCGAAGATTCCATTTGTAATTCGAAGATTCCAATTGTAATTCGAAAAAGATCAATTGTAATTCGTAAAAGATCAATTGTAATTCGTAAAAGATCAATTGTAATTCGTAAAAGATCAATTGTAATTCGTAAAAGATCAATTGTAATTCGAAAATGATCAATTGTAATTCGTAAAAGATCAATTGTAATTCGTAAAAGATCAATTGTAATTCGAAGATTCCAATTGTAATTCGTAAAAGATCAATTGTAATTCGAAAAAGATCAATTGTAATTCGAAGATTCCAATTGTAATTCGTAAAAGATCAATTGTAATTCGAAAAAGATCAATTGTAATTCGAAAAAGATCAATTGTAATTCGTAAAAGATCAATTGTAATTCGTAAAAGATCAATTGTAATTCGAAAAAGATCAATTGTAATTCGTAAAAGATCAATTGTAATTCGAAAAAGATCAATTGTAATTCGAAAAAGATCAATTGTAATTCGTAAAAGATCAATTGTAATTCGAAAAAGATCAATTGTAATTCGAAAAAGATCAATTGTAATTCGAAAAAGATCAATTGTAATTCGTAAAAGATCAATTGTAATTCGTAAAAGATCAATTGTAATTCGAAAAAGATCAATTGTAATTCGAAAAAGATCAATTGTAATTCGAAAAAGATCAATTGTAATTCGAAAAAGATCAATTGTAATTCGTAAAAGATCAATTGTAATTCGAAAAAGATCAATTGTAATTCGAAAAAGATCAATTGTAATTCGTAAAAGATCAATTGTAATTCGTAAAAGATCAATTGTAATTCGAAGATTCCATTTGTAATTCGAAGATTCCATTTGTAATTCGAAGATTCCAATTGTAATTCGAAAACCAACGAGTAAATCAACAAAAAAAACAATGTTTTTAAAGGCGTAAGAAACGATTTTATACTCGTTGTTTTCGAATTACAATTGGAATCTTCGAATTACAAATGGAATCTTCGAATTACAAATGGAATCTTCGAATTACAATTGATCTTTTACGAATTACAATTGATCTTTTACGAATTACAATTGATCTTTTTCGAATTACAATTGATCTTTTTCGAATTACAATTGATCTTTTACGAATTACAATTGATCTTTTTCGAATTACAATTGATCTTTTTCGAATTACAATTGATCTTTTTCGAATTACAATTGATCTTTTTCGAATTACAGTTGATCTTTTACGAATTACAATTGATCTTTTACGAATTACAATTGATCTTTTTCGAATTACAATTGATCTTTTTCGAATTACAATTGATCTTTTTCGAATTACAATTGATCTTTTACGAATTACAATTGATCTTTTTCGAATTACAATTGATCTTTTACGAATTACAATTGACCTTTTACGAATTACAATTGATCTTTTTCGAATTACAATTGATCTTTTTCGAATTACAATTGATCTTTTACGAATTACAATTGGAATCTTCGAATTACAATTGATCTTTTTCGAATTACAATTGATCTTTTACGAATTACAATTGGAATCTTCGAATTACAATTGATCTTTTACGAATTACAATTGATCTTTTACGAATTACAATTGATCTTTTTCGAATTACAATTGATCTTTTTCGAATTACAATTGATCTTTTACGAATTACAATTGATCTTTTACGAATTACAATTGATCTTTTTCGAATTACAATTGATCTTTTTCGAATTACAATTGGAATCTTCGAATTACAAATGGAATCTTCGAATTACAATTGGAGTATTCGAATTACAAATGGAATCTTCGAATTACAAATGGAATCTTCGAATTACAAATGGAATCTTCGAATTACAAATAGAATCTTCGAATTACAATTGATCTTTTTCGAATTACATCTGTAAATGGTGTAGAGTGGAGGGTATAAAAAAGAGTTTTTACTCAAAATAAAATATTTCTAATCAAAATTGTTAATTTTTTCACGTTAAAAATGTATTATCCTTTAAAAAAGGCATTGTGGAGGGTACTCATAGATTCGGCAAAGTCGAATTTAACTTTTCTACTTGTTTCACATTTGAAAATTTACTAGCACTTAAAAAGGGCATTGTGAATTTAACTTTTCTACTTGTTTTTTCTTCAAAAGTAGGTTTTCTCAATATTTTCACAGAATCTGAGACTTTTTTTATACAAAAAATGTCTCAGAATCTGAGACATTATCTTTGCGAAAAATGTCTCAGAACCGGAGACTTTGCTATGCATAGCAGAATATGAAACTTTTTCTTTAGGAAAAATGTCTTAAAATATGAAAGTTTTCTATGCAAAAAATGTTGCAAAATCTGAGACTTTTTTTATACGAAAAATGTCTCAGAATCTGAGACTTTTTCTATAAGAAAAATGTCTCAGAATCTGAGACTTTTTCTATAAGAAAAATGTCTCAGAATCTGAGACTTTTTCTATAAGAAAAATGTCTCAGAATCTGAGACTTTTTCTATAAGAAAAATGTCTCAGAATCTGAGACTTTTTCTATAAGAAAAATGTCTCAGAATCTGAGACTTTTTCTATAAGAAAAATGTCTCAGAATCTGAGACTTTTTCTATAAGAAAAATGTCTCAGAATCTGAGACTTTTTCTATAAGAAAAATGTCTCAGAATCTGAGACTTTTTCTATAAGAAAAATGTCTCAGAATCTGAGACTTTTTCTATAAGAAAAATGTCTCAGAATCTGAGACTTTTTCTATAAGAAAAATGTCTCAGAATCTGAGACTTTTTCTATAAGAAAAATGTCTCAGAATCTGAGACTTTTTCTATAAGAAAAATGTCTCAGAATCTGAGACTTTTTCTATAAGAAAAATGTCTCAGAATCTGAGACTTTTTCTATAAGAAAAATGTCTCAGAATCTGAGACTTTTTCTATAAGAAAAATGTCTCAGAATCTGAGACTTTTTCTATAAGAAAAATGTCTCAGAATCTGAGACTTTTTCTATAAGAAAAATGTCTCAGAATCTGAGACTTTTTCTATAAGAAAAATGTCTCAGAATCTGAGACTTTTTCTATAAGAAAAATGTCTCAGAATCTGAGACTTTTTCTATAAGAAAAATGTCTCAGAATCTGAGACTTTTTCTATAAGAAAAATGTCTCAGAATCTGAGACTTTTTCTATAAGAAAAATGTCTCAGAATCTGAGACTTTTTCTATAAGAAAAATGTCTCAGAATCTGAGACTTTTTCTATAAGAAAAATGTCTCAGAATCTGAGACTTTTTCTATAAGAAAAATGTCTCAGAATCTGAGACTTTTTCTATAAGAAAAATGTCTCAGAATCTGAGACTTTTTCTATTAGAAAAATGTCTTAGAATCTGAGACTTTTTCTATAAGAGAAATGTCTCAGAATCTGAGACTTTCTCTATAAGAAAAATGTCTCAGCATCTGAGACTTTTTCTACAAATACACAAAAAAAAAAATGTACCGAATATCCAACTGAAATTCAGTTAATACAACTAAAAATTGGTTGATACATTTGTGTATTAGTCATCTCAATTGAATTTCAGTAGTATCAACTAAAATTCGGTTGTTACAGCAGACATTTAATTGAAACAGTAACAAAATTCAGTTGTCACACCAAAAAATTGGTAGCGACAACCGAATTATGAGTTGATACAACTAAAACATTCGATTGGAAACTTATTTCTCTGTGTGTATCTTAAGATTTCTTTCGACGTGTAAAAAATGTTCATATTGGTCCTTTAAAAAAAATATAAAAACATGCAGTTTTTTATCCTCCATTTGGAAAACAATCAGAGTGTTAGCTAAGGCATGTGTTCTTGTAAATTCAGAAAAAAATCTCACACTTAATTGGTTAAATTATCTATAAAAGAATGTAATGAAGCTTAAAAGCCATCAATTATTTTAACAGATCCGCTTAGCAAATTATCATATATTTTATTAGAATATTTATCATACTCACACATACATATTTCGCTTAACGATACTTAATATATAACAAAAATAGCCATAAAAACAATACAAGTGCAAGTTGAAGATAAAAATTTATGAATATATTTTTCTAAATGTTGGGGGCAGCATATTTTTATTAACCCTGTAATGTGACAAATATGTTACTTTAACTTTTAATGTATTTTTTTTATACCCTCCACTCTGGTGATAGAGGGTATATATAAGTTTGTCATTCCGTATGTAACACATTGAAATATTGGTTTAGAACCCTATAAAGTATATATATTCATGATCCTTGATCGATTTTAAGTCGATCTAGCGATGTCCGTCTGTCTGTCTGTCTGTCCGTCCGTCTGTCTGTCTGTCTGTTGAAATCACGTTTTAGGCAATAATACGGAACCGATTTAAACGCTTGGGGTACCAAAAGTTGCGGAATTTATCCAGGAAGAAACTGATGGATTTTTTTTCTAAATCGGTTAAGTATTTTAAAAGTTATGAGTGAATTACTGAAAAAAGTCTTATGTATTTTCAACATAACCCTAAATTAACTCTTATTTTGTGTAGATACATAACAAAGAATACGGAAATGAAAAAAAAAAACGGAGAAAAAGAAAAAAATCTTTACAAAAAAACTTTAAAATATGTAATACAAAATCTAAATTTAATAAAAAAATAGTTCGTTAAGTAATAATAAAAAAATTGAGCCATTTTTATATACATAGCATGTGTGTGTGTGTGTCCGTTTTTTGCTTTGTCATATTAACGGGGTTGCCAGACTTTCTTTTTGGCTTTGTCGCAAAATCGGATGTAAAATATCGCCAAAATTAAATTTTGTTCAGATTTCTTAAAAAAAAAAATATTTTCATTTAAAAAAAATAAATTTTGTTAAATAATAAAAGACAGAAATAAACTTTATGGCAAAAATCGCCCAAATCCGCAAATCTAAATATATAAAAGAGTAATGTGACTGACTGACTGACATACTCATTCATCATCGCCCAGCCCAAACCGCTGAAGTTGGAGACTTGAAATTTGGACTGTAGGTATACCTCCCGGAATAAAGATCCACTAAGGCTGGATTTTTCCCAATGTTGATTCTAATGGGGTAAAAAGGGTAAAAAACTGTACTTTTGGTACTTTTTATATCTCCCGATATAATGGTCATAGAGACTTGAAATTTGGACTGTATGTTCACCTCCCGCAATATAGATCCACTATGGCTGGAGTTTTGCCAATGTTAATTCTAAGAGGGTAAAAAACTGTACTTTTGGTACTTTTTAAATCTCCTGATATAATGATCATAGAGACTTGAAATTTGGACTGTATATTCACCTCCCGGAATATAGATCCATTAAGGCTGGATTTTTGCCAGTGTTGATTCTTTTTGGTACCTTTTATATTGTACTTTTGGTACCTTTTATATTTCCTTAAAAAATTGTCACATAGACTTGAAATTTGGACTGTATGTTCACCTCGCGGAATACTTGGTTTTTGCGAATGATGTTTCTAATAGGGTAAAAAGGGTAAAAATATGTACTTTTGTTACATTTTATATTTCCTTAAATAATGGTACTAGAAAATTGAAATTTGCAATGTCAGTTCACCTTCCGGAAAAAAGATTCACTAAGGTTCGGGTTTTGCCAATGTTGATTATACGGGGGTCAAATGGGTAAAAAAGTACTTTTGGTACTTTTTTTTATTTACTGAAATAATGGTTATTAAAATTTGAAATTTAGAATGTAGGATCCTTTAGTGAAATAAAACATTCTAGAACAAGTACTTTCCGAAAATTCTGTACCGTTTTGAAAGAGTATAAAAAGTACCTTTTATAAGAAGTACCTTTTATAAAAAGTACCTTTTATAAAAAGTACCTTTTATAAAAAGTACCTTTTATAAAAAGTACATTTTATAAAAAGTACCTTTTATAAAAAGTACCTTTTTTTAAAAAGTACCTTTTATAAAAAGTACCTTTTATAAAAAGTACCTTTTATAAAAAGTACCTTTTATAAAAAGTACCTTTTATAAAAAGTACCTTTTATAAAAAGTACCTTTTATAAAAAGTACCTTTAATAAAAAGTACCTTTTATAAAAAGTACCTTTTATAAAAAGTACCTTTTATAAAAAGTACCTTTTATAAAAAGTACCTTTTATAAAAAGTACCTTTTATAAAAAGTACCTTTTATAAAAAGTACCTTTTATAAAAAGTACCTTTTATAAAAATAATGGTTATTAAAACTTGAAATTTAGAATGTAGGATCCTTTAGTGAATTAAAACATTCTAGAACAAGTACTTTCCGAAAATTCTGTACCGTTTTGAAAAAGTATAAAGAGTACCTTTTATAAAAAGTACCTTTTAAAAAAAGTACCTTTTATAAAAAGTACCTTTTATAAAAAGTACCTTTTATAAAAAGTATCTTTTATAAAAAATACCTTTTATAAAAAGTACCTTTTATAAAAAGTACCTTTTATAAAAAGTACCTTTTATAAAAGGTACTTTATAAAAAGTACCTTTTATAAAAGGTACTTTTATAAAAGGTACTTTTTATAAAAGGTACTTTTTATAAAAGGTACTTTTTATAAAAGGTACTTTTTATAAAAGGTACTTTTTATAAAAGGTACTTTTTATAAAAGGTACTTTTTATAAAAGGTACTTTTTATAAAAGGTACTTTTTATAAAAGGTACTTTTTATAAAAGGTACTTTTTATAAAAGGTACTTTTTATAAAAGGTAATTTTTATAAAAGGTACTTTTTATAAAAGGTACTTTTTATAAAAGGTACTTTTTATAAAAGGTACTTTTTATAAAAGGTACTTTTTATAAAAAGTATCTTTTACAAAAATCACCTTTTATAAAAAGTACCTTTTATAAAAAATACATTTTGTAAAAAGTGCCTTTTATAAAAAGTACCTTTTATAAAAAGTACCTTTTATAAAATGTACCTTTTATAAAATTACGTTTTATAAAAATACCATTTATTAAAGTACCTTTTATAAAAAGTACCTTATATAAAAAGCACGTTTTATAAAAAGTACCTTTTATAAAAAGTACCTTTTATAAAAAGTACCTTTTATAAAAAGTACCTTTTATAAAAAGTACCTTTTATAAAAAGTACCTTTTATAAAAAGTGCCTCTCATAAAAAGTGCCTTTTATAAAAGCACCTTTTATAAAAAGTGCCTTTTATAAAAAACACATTTTATAAAAAGTACCCTTTATAAAAAGTACCTTTCTTTAAAAGTACCTTTTATTAAAAGTACCGGAAGTACACTTTTTGGTACTTTTTTATTTCCTGAGGTATAAATAAAACAAACTTTTTTGTTTTTTAAATCATAACATTGGTGGAGGGTATTTAAAGATTCTGCACAGCCGAATATAGCTTTCTTACTTGTTTAAATAAAAGAATGTATTCTTTTTAAAAAATTTTTTAAGGCTAAAATAATGTCATAAGTTTGGAGGTTTTCCGAAATTCTAATAAAAAAATTTTAAAATCTGAAAATTTTTCTATACGCACAATGTCTCAGAATCTCAGAAATTTTTCGTAAGGAAAATTTTAGGAATTTTTCTTAACGAAAAATATCGTAGAATCTGAAAAGTGTCTCAGAATCTGATCATTTTTCTATAACAAAAAATGTCTCAGAATTTGAGTATTTTCATTTATTTATGCGATTAATCTTTTCTTTACTTAGCCCAAAAATTCTGACGTCAAAATTTTGTTAAAAAGGGTTAATTTACTTAATTTAACTATTTACTATACTTTTGACATTTAAAATTGACATACACAATTGACTAACACTTATGCAAACATTTATTTACGGCATTAACCTTTCAAATATACTCACATTTCATAGAATTACCAACCAAATATTTACGTAAAACGCTTAAAGCTTAATTTATACACATATACATTCACCGTATTACAAGTGTATTGTGGGAAAATTGACTGTTGATTAAAGGTATAAATTAGCAACGGTTTAGAAGTTAGTTGGGTGGTAATATGTTGTAAAATATTTACAGATATACGATACGATAAATAGAGAATAGTAAGAAACAGGGTGGCGAAAAAAAAAATTCTTTTTTACGATAGCAATAAATTTTCTATAGAAAATTCTTTGTATCGATAACAAAAAAAATGTTCTAAAGAAAATTTTATCGATACGATTACAAAAAATTGTCTTTAGAAAATTCTTTGTTTTTTTGCCACCCTTTATAGAAAATTTTATCGATATCGATAACAAAACAAAAATGACAAATCATTTTCTATAGAAAATTTTATCGATATCGATAACAAAAAAATTTTCTATAGAAAATTTTATCGATAGCAAAAAACGTTCTATAGAATATTTTATCGATATCGATAACAAAAAATGTTCTATAGAATATTTTATCGATATCGATAACAAAAAATTTTCTATAGAAAATTTTATCGATACCAATAACAAAAAATTTTCTATAGAAAATTTTATCGATATCGATAAAAAAAATGTTCTATAGAAAATTTTATAGATATCGATAACAAAAAATTTTCTATAGAAAATTTTATCGATATCAATAACAAAAAATTTTGTATAGAAAATTCTATCGATATCAATAACAAAAAAATTTCTATAGAAAATTTTATCGATATCGATAACAAAAAATTTTCTATAGAAAATTTTATAGATATCGATAACAAAAAATTTTCTATAGAAAATTTTATCGAAAACAAAAAATTTTCTATAGAAAATTTTATCGATAACAAAAAATTTTCTATAGAAAATTTTATCGATAACAAAAAATTTTCTATAGAAAATTTTATCGATAACAAAAAATTTTCTATAGAAAATTTTATCGATAACAAAAAATTTTCTATAGAAAATTTTATCGATAACAAAAAATTTTCTATAGAAAATTTTATCGATATCGATAGCAAAAAATTTTCTATAGAAAATTTTTTCGATATCGATAAAATTTTCTATAGAAAATTTTTTGTTATCGATAAAATTTTCTATATCGATAAAACTTTCTATAGAAAATTTTATCGATATCGGTAACAAAAAATTTTCTGTAGCAAATTTTATCGATATCGATAACAAAAAATTTTCTATAGAAAATTCTTTGTATCGATAACAAAAAATTTTCTATAGAAAATTCTTTGTATCGATAACAAAAAATTTTCTATAGAAAATTCTTTGTATCGATAACAAAAAATTTTCTATAGAAAATTCTTTGTATCGATAACAAAAAATTTTCTATAGAAAATTCTTTGTATCGATAACAAAAAATTTTCTATAGAAAATTCTTTGTATCGATAACAAAAAATTTTCTGTAGAAAATTCTTTGTATCGATAACAAAAAATTTTCTATAGAAAATTCTTTGTATCGATAACAAAAAATTTTCTATAGAAAATTCTTTGTATCGATAACAAAAAATTTTCTATAGAAAATTCTTTGTATCGATAACAAAAAATTTTCTATAGAAAATTCTTTGTATCGATAACAAAAAATTTTCTATAGAAAATTCTTTGTATCGATAACAAAAAATTTTCTATAGAAAATTCTTTGTATCGATAACAAAAAATTTTCTATAGAAAATTCTTTGTATCGATAACAAAAAATTTTCTATAGAAAATTCTTTGTATCGATAACAAAAAATTTTCTATAGAAAATTCTTTGTATCGATAACAAAAAATTTTCTATAGAAAATTCTTTGTATAAATTACAAAAAATTTTCTATAGAAAATTCTTTGTATAAATTACAAAAAATTTTCTATAGAAAATTCTTTGTATAAATTACAAAAAATTTTCTATAGAAAATTCTTTGTATAAATTACAAAAAATTTTCTATAGAAAATTCTTTGTATAAATTACAAAAAATTTTCTATAGAAAATTCTTTGTATAAATTACAAAAAATTTTCTATAGAAAATTCTTTGTATAAATTACAAAAAATTTTCTATAGAAAATTCTTTGTATAAATTACAAAAAATTTTCTATAGAAAATTCTTTGTATAAATTACAAAAAATTTTCTATAGAAAATTCTTTGTATAAATTACAAAAAATTTTCTATAGAAAATTCTTTGTATAAATTACAAAAAATTTTCTATAGAAAATTCTTTGTATAAATTACAAAAAATTTTCTATAGAAAATTCTTTGTATAAATTACAAAAAATTTTCTATAGAAAATTCTTTGTATAAATTACAAAAAATTTTCTATAGAAAATTCTTTGTATAAATTACAAAAAATTTTCTATAGAAAATTCTTTGTATAAATTACAAAAAATTTTCTATAGAAAATTCTTTGTATAAATTACAAAAAATTTTCTATAGAAAATTCTTTGTATAAATTACAAAAAATTTTCTATAGAAAATTCTTTGTATAAATTACAAAAAATTTTCTATAGAAAATTCTTTGTATAAATTACAAAAAATTTTCTATAGAAAATTCTTTGTATAAATTACAAAAAATTTTCTATAGAAAATTCTTTGTATAAATTACAAAAAATTTTCTATAGAAAATTCTTTGTATAAATTACAAAAAATTTTCTATAGAAAATTCTTTGTATAAATTACAAAAAATTTTCTATAGAAAATTCTTTGTATAAATTACAAAAAATTTTCTATAGAAAATTCTTTGTATAAATTACAAAAAATTTTCTATAGAAAATTCTTTGTATAAATTACAAAAAATTTTCTATAGAAAATTCTTTGTATAAATTACAAAAAATTTTCTATAGAAAATTCTTTGTATAAATTACAAAAAATTTTCTATAGAAAATTCTTTGTATAAATTACAAAAAATTTTCTATAGAAAATTCTTTGTATAAATTACAAAAAATTTTCTATAGAAAATTCTTTGTATAAATTACAAAAAATTTTCTATAGAAAATTCTTTGTATAAATTACAAAAAATTTTCTATAGAAAATTCTTTGTATAAATTACAAAAAATTTTCTATAGAAAATTCTTTGTATAAATTACAAAAAATTTTCTATAGAAAATTCTTTGTATAAATTACAAAAAATTTTCTATAGAAAATTCTTTGTATAAATTACAAAAAATTTTCTATAGAAAATTCTTTGTATAAATTACAAAAAATTTTCTATAGAAAATTCTTTGTATAAATTACAAAAAATTTTCTATAGAAAATTCTTTGTATAAATTACAAAAAATTTTCTATAGAAAATTCTTTGTATAAATTACAAAAAATTTTCTATAGAAAATTCTTTGTATAAATTACAAAAAATTTTCTATAGAAAATTCTTTGTATAAATTACAAAAAATTTTCTATAGAAAATTCTTTGTATAAATTACAAAAAATTTTCTATAGAAAATTCTTTGTATAAATTACAAAAAATTTTCTATAGAAAATTCTTTGTATAAATTACAAAAAATTTTCTATAGAAAATTCTTTGTATAAATTACAAAAAATTTTCTATAGAAAATTCTTTGTATAAATTACAAAAAATTTTCTATAGAAAATTCTTTGTATAGAATTACAAAAAATTTTTTATAGAAAATTCTTTGTATAGAATTACAAAAAATTTTTTATAGAAAATTCTTTGTATAGAATTACAAAAAATTTTCTATAGAAAATTCTTTGTATAGAATTACAAAAAATTTTCTATAGAAAATTCTTTGTATAGAATTACAAAAAATTTTCTATAGAAAATTCTTTGTATAGAATTACAAAAAATTTTCTATAGAAAATTCTTTGTATAGAATTACAAAAAATTTTCTATAGAAAATTCTTTGTATAGAATTACAAAAAATTTTCTATAGAAAATTCTTTGTATAGAATTACAAAAAATTTTCTATAGAAAATTCTTTGTATAGAATTACAAAAAATTTTCTATAGAAAATTCTTTGTATAGAATTACAAAACATTTTCTATAGAAAATTCTTTGTATAAATTACAAAAAATTTTCTATAGAAAATTCTTTGTATAAATTACAAAAAATTTTCTATAGAAAATTCTTTTTATAAATTACAAAAAATTTTCTATAGAAAATTCTTTGTATAAATTACAAAAAATTTTCTATAGAAAATTCTTTGTATAAATTACAAAAAATTTTCTATAGAAAATTCTTTGTATAAATTACAAAAAATTTTCTATAGAAAATTCTTTGTATAAATTACAAAAAATTTTCTATAGAAAATTCTTTGTATAAATTACAAAAAATTTTCTATAGAAAATTCTTTGTATAAATTACAAAAAATTTTCTATAGAAAATTCTTTGTATAAATTACAAAAAATTTTCTATAGAAAATTCTTTGTATAAATTACAAAAAATTTTCTATAGAAAATTCTTTGTATAAATTACAAAAAATTTTCTATAGAAAATTCTTTGTATAAATTACAAAAAATTTTCTATAGAAAATTCTTTGTATAAATTACAAAAAATTTTCTATAGAAAATTCTTTGTATAAATTACAAAAAATTTTCTATAGAAAATTTTTTGTATAAATTACAAAAAATTTTCTATAGAAAATTCTTTGTATAAATTACAAAAAATTTTCTATAGAAAATTCTTTGTATAAATTACAAAAAATTTTCTATAGAAAATTCTTTGTATAAATTACAAAAAATTTTCTATAGAAAATTTTCTGTTTTCATCCAACTCTAACATAAAATCCATAAAATTATATAGACAAGAATCGTGTCATAAAATGGTGTTTCAACATGAATTCGTTTAAATAGTAATAAAGTTTTTAATAAACACCGTTTATAAAATGTTTCAACCTGTTGCATAAACTTAGGGGCTAATGTGTTAACTAAAGGTATGGTGTTTATTGTATGCTTGTGTATGTATATGTATGTTTGTGTGTGTGTTAAATTGAATAAACCAAATAACTTCAAAGTAATTTATTGCAAAACAATTTTGAAATTGTTTTATACTGTGTAACAAAAATTTAATTAAAATTCTTTATTGAAATTATCTAAAAAGTAAACCATAAATTATTTTATTTTATGGGTTAAGGTTATTAATAGAGCAATTATTGTGCAAGCAAATGTTAAAGAAATAATCAGGTAATTTAATTATACGCAAAGTTATTAATATTGATTGATTCGGGGAACTAAATAGCACGCAAGGAGAAAAAATTTAATATTCATTAATTGGTTGATTGATTGAAGGATTTTTTTTATTTAAAAAAATTGTTACTATGAATAAGTATGAATAACAATGTTTGATTCCAAAAATCGATTTTGAATGTCCGAGAAACAGTTTTCGAGATATCGCAAATTTTTTTAAGAAATTTTTTAAAAAAATCTCAAAATTTCTTTCCATTAACCCTTTTATAAAGCTAGAGATTATCTTTCTTTTGATTTTTTTTTTATTTGATCGAAATCCAAGTTTTGGAGTTTTAACCCAAGTTTTGGATTTTTCAAAAATTTCCATTAAAATTTTGAATATTTCAAAAATTAAAAAATAAAAAAGACATTGTTTTGCGATACATCATTTTTATTGTTTTTGACATGATTTTTTTAAATTTTCTTATTAAACTTTATATCAGTTAATACACATTGTTGATAAATTCAAAAACCAATCAATTAATATAAACCTTACTTTAAAGAAACAATAAGAAAAGTTAAATTTATATTTATTAAAACAAAATCCATATAATTAATGTCTAGACTTTTTTTTGTTAAAATAATGAACTTTAAAATGCAATAATTTCGAAATATAAGACAGAATACACCCAATTTTAAACACCCTCAAATTATTTAAAATATTCAATAGCATCCTTCACACCAAAACAAAAAACCAACATCATTATTTTAATTTTAATTTTTATTTTACTTTCTCCAAGATAAGAAATAGAAAAATGTTTAAAGTGGATGCTAGTATGCATCAGTAAATACAGACTTATTTAAAATAGAAAAATTTAAAGAAATGTACAGATATAAAAGTTCTGGTAGGAAATGATGTTGAAGCAGAAATTTTTTTATATAGAAAAACTCTCAGATTGTGAAAAATTTTTTCTAAAGAAAAATTCTCAAATTCCTGGAAATTTTTTCTATAGAAAATTTATCAGATTCTGTCAGACATTTTTTAAATTCTCAGTTTCTGAGACATTTTTTATAAAAAAATTATCAGATTCTGAAACATTTTTTTTTTTGAAAAAGTATCAGATTCTAAAAAAAAATTTTTATAGAAAAATTCTCAGATTCTGTAACATTTTTTCTATAGAAAAATTCTCAGATTCAGAGACATTTTTTCTATGGAAAAATTCTCAGATTCTGAGACATTTTTTCCATAGAAAAATTTTTAGATTCTGGGAAATTTTTTCTCTAGAAAAATTCTCAGATTCTGAAACATTTTTTCTATAGAAAAATTTCTTAGAATCTGAGACATTTTTTCTATAGAAAAATTCTCAGAGTCTGAGATATTTTTTCTATAGAAAAATTCTCAGAGTCTGAGATATTTTTTCTATAGAAAAATTCTCAGAGTCTGAGATATTTTTTCTATAGAAAAATTTTCAGAGTCTGAGATATTTTTTCTATAGAAAAATTCTCAGATTCTGAGAAATTTTTTCTATAGAAAAATTCTCAGATTCTGAGAAATTTTTTCTACAGAAAAATTCTCAAAATCTGAGACATTTTTTCTGTAGAAAAATTATCAGAATCATTTTTCTATAGAAAATTCTCAGATTATAGGAATTTTTTCTAGTGAAAAATTCTCAGTTTCTGAGACATTTTTTCTAAAGAAAAATTCTCAGATTCTGAGACATTTTTCTATAGAAAATTCTCAGAGTCTGAGATATTTTTTCTATAGAAAAATTCTCAGAGTCTGAGATATTTTTTCTATAGAAAAATTCTCAGAGTCTGAGATATTTTTTCTATAGAAAAATTCTCAGATTCAGAGACATTTTTTCTATAGAAAAATTTTCAGATTCTGAGACATTTTTTTTTAGAAAAATTCTCAGATTCCGAGACATTTTTTATATAGAGGAATTTTCAAAATCTGAGATATTTTTTATATAGAAAAATTCTCAGATTCTGAGACATTTTTTCTATAGAAAAATTCTCAGAATCTGAGACATTTTTTCTGTAGAAAAATTCTCAGAATCTGAGACATTTTTTTTTTAAGAAAAATTCTCTGATTCTGAGACATTCTTTTCTGTAAAAAAATGCCTTCGAATTTTGTACTCTTGTCCAAAACATTAAATCATGATAATATTTTGCGGAAGATTAGAAAAAAATAATGTTATATTACTTTGCTATTCCATGCAAAACGAATTGAAATATCAGTCGAGGACCCCATTAAAAAACCAAAAGAGCTGTACATTTCGTAAGTGAGTGCAAAAATAAGTGCAAAAAAGTGTTTTTACCTTTTGGAGAGTATAAAAGATTCGGCACCAAAGAAAATAACACTCTCACTAGTTTTATGTACATTTGATAAACAAATGGAAAATTTTTATGCGAAAAGCTTAGACTTGGTGAAAAAGTAGTTTTGGAAAAAAAAAAAATATTTGCTTTTTTCACGAAAAACAAAATTATGTTAAAAAAAATTTAATGAACCCAAAATTTTTGGTGAAAAAAAGTTTTTGATGAAAAGAAAAGTTTTTTGATTTAAAAAAAATTGATGAAAAAAAAAAATTTTTTGGTGAGAAAAAAATTGATGATAAAAAATTTGATAAAAAAAAGCGATAAAAAAATATGATAAAAAAAATTTATGAAAAAAAAAATTTTATGAAAAAAAAAAATTTGATGAAAAAAAAAATATCGAAAAAAAATTGATGAAACAATAAAATTTGATGTAAAAAAAAATTAATGAAAAAAAATTTGATGAAAAAAATTGTGAAAAATAAAAATTTGATAAAAAAAATTTATGAAAAAAAAAATTGATGAAAAAAAAAATTTGGTGAAAAAAAAAAAAATTGATGAAAAAAAAAAATTTTATGAAAAAAAATTTCATGAAAAAAATGATAAAAAAAAAATTATGAAAAAAAGTTTAATGAAAAAAAATTTTATGAAAAAAAGTTTGATGAGAAAAAAGTTTGATGAGAAAAAATTTTATGAAAAAAAAAATTTGATGAAAAAAAAAATAAAATTTATGAAAAAAAAAATTTGATGGAAAAAAAAATTTGTTAAAAAAAAAAAATGGTGTTTTTTTTTTTTTTTTTGTGTTGAAAAATAATTATGTTACTTTTTATTCACCAGCTGGTGAAAAACGGGTTTATTCATCACGAGGTGAATTATTATCCAAGTTACAAACCCAAGTTTTAAAATTTTTGGTTTTAAGAAAATGAAAATAGTGATTCTTGTTTCTTTTTCGTTAATTGTTAGCTTATATAGTCAAACTAAGGTGGCGTTCTGCAACTTTTTTAAAATTAGACACTAGCCTAAAAACATTATCATGTTAAAAACATTATCATGTTAAAAAATTCTCAGATTCTGTGACATTTTTTCCATTGAAAATTTCTCAGATTCTAACAATAAGAATTTTTTTTTTAAGAAAAATAATCAAATTTTGAAACATTTTTTGTGTAGAAAAATGTTCAGATTCTGAGACATTTTTTTATAGAAAATTTGAAGATTTTAAAATATTTTTTCTTTATAAAAACTTCTTAGTTTCTGAGATATTTTTCCTATAGAAAATTTCTTAGATTCTGAGATATTTTGCTCGTACAAAAGTAATTAGATTTTGAGAATTTTTCCCTTAAAATAAATTTTAAGATTCTGAGATATTTTTGCATTATACACATCTCAGATTCTTATATTTTTGAAATATTGATTAAAAAAACTTGATTTTAAAAAATTTATCAAAAAAATTTATCAAAAAAAAATTTATCAAAATAAAAAAAATAAAAATTGTGTGGTAAAAATAATTGAATAGAAAAAAGTTTTTAGTCCAAAAAATTTGGTTCACTGTTCTACTCCTTTTCGTTCCTTGTATCATTCCATTTTATTCCTTGTTATGTTACATTTCATTCCCTTTCCAATTCCAATTTCCTCTCTCTTAAAAATTTTAGTTTCAAAATATGCCCTTTTCTTGGGTGCTACTTGAGGGGCTTACAGCACAAAGGGTTCGAGGGCTTCTTTTTCAAAAATTGGAGAAGTTCAGAGCACTAGAGGTACATAGTATATTTAGAAAAGAGTACACAGTGTGTTACATATTATGTAAACTCAATTTTAGAAAAAATTACTTTAGTTTTTCAGATTCTGGCGTAATTAGTAAAAGTACCAACTTTCCATTTATAACCCCCTAAAAATTGGAACTTTCAAAAAGTACTTTATATTATTATTTTTTTTTTATAGAATCCAATATTCCAAATTTCAATTTTTTAGCACCATTATTTTAGGAGATAGAAAAAGTACCAAAGTACTTTTTTTTTGTACCTTTTGTATTTTCTTAAATAATAATCCTAATTCCTGGAAATTTGAAATGTGGTATTAAATTTTAAATTTCCGAAAATTCCTTTTTAAAAATATATTTTCTGCTGCTTAAAAAAATATAAAAAGTACCAAAGTTATATTTTTTACCACTTTTTACACACTTAAAATTGAAAATTTTCAAAAATCCAGCTTTAGTTTAACTTTTTGCTGGGAGGTGAATCTACATTACAATTTTCAAGTTGTTGCACCAGTTATTTGGTTTTCTAAAAAAAAAATCTTAAAAAGTACTTTTCGAAAATTCTAATTTATAGTGGAAAAAAGTGTACTTTAATACTTTTTCTGTCTCCTAAAATAATTGTCCAACAAACTTAAAATTTTTGACATTCCGATTCTAAGATGATAACAAGGGATTTGAAACTGTACTTCCGTACTTTTTCTATCTCCTGTAATAATAGTCTAAGACAATTGAAATTCTGAGATATTAGTCATATTTAAAATCTCTTAGACTCCGAGGTTCCCCATAAAAAGTGTTTAAGATTTAGATTAGAAAATTTAAAAAGTACCACAGTACTTTTTTTTGTACTTTTTATCTTTTCTTAATACTGCAAATTTAAAATGTAGTATCCTCCAGCGGATACAACATTTAAAAAAGCCTTTTTTAGAAATGGCGATTCTAAAGGACTAAAAAGTGTACTTTTGTACTTTTTTTATCTGTTGTAATAACTGTCCCAGAAACTTGAAGCTCTATTAAATTTTTCATATTTAAAAATTCTTAGACTCTGTAAAATTTTTTTCATAAAAAAATCTGAGGTTAAAATTAGGAAATATAAAAAGTACCTAAGTACTTTTTTGTACTTTTTATATTTTTTTAAATAATGGTCCTAGAAAGTTGAACATGGATATACTTTATCGAAAAAAAAACCTTTTATAAAAGGACTTATTAGAAATTCCGATTCTTTGGCGGTAATAAGTGGGTAAAAAGTGCACTTTCGTACTTTTTCTATCTTCTGTAATAATGGTCCAAGAAAATTTAAATTTTGATATATTTTTTATGTATAAAAAATAAAAAAAATCTGAGATTTTAAAAAATTTTTCTCAAGAAAAAAGATTGTATAACAAATTATTATTTCAATATTAAAAAATCCTTCAAATATTTCCTACCAACATTCCTGCTAGCCATCAAGAAAAATATGTTATTTTTTCCCCATTATTAATAAAAATTTTCCACCCATAAAGGCGATTCTAAGGGATAACAATTTGTCAAAAAAATGTCATAAAAAAAGGACATTATTTTTTTTTTCTTCAGTTTACTTGTCCATCATTATAAAATGTCAGTTTTTTGTATGACATAAAAATAATCTTTTAAAGTCAATATTTACCCAGAGGAAAGTAGTCAATCGTACTTTCTTATGGTTAAATTCTTTCTACTCTGTTGCGTCTGTATTTTTTATTTACTGATTCTTGTCTGGTTCAAATAGATTGTGGTTTGATGGTTTAGGTATAAGTTTTTTTTTTGTTCTAGTACCAGGAATTTGATATCTATACTTAACCGTACTTAATAGATTTTAGGTAGTTTGAGATTATGATGGAGTTGGTAACAGTTAGGTGAAAAAATAACAAATTTTCAAACCAGCATAGAAAGTTTATCAGATTCGGGGAAATTTTTTCAGTAGAAAAAGTTTCTGGTTCTAATTGTGAGATATCGTTCCAGAAGATTCTAACACATTTTTATAAAAGGTAACTTTTATAAAAAATACATTTTATAAAAAGTACCTTTTATAAAAAGTACCTTTTATAAAAAGTACCTTTTATAAAAAGTACCTTTTATAAAAAGTACCTTTTATAAAAAGTACCTTTTATAAAAAGTACCTTTTATAAAAAGTACCTTTTATAAAAAGTACCTTTTATAAAAAGTACCTTTTACAAAAAGTACCTTTTATAAAAAGTACTTCTATAAAAAGTGACTTTTACAAAAAGTACCTTTTATAAAAAGTACTTTTTATAAAAAGTACCTTTTATAAAAAGTACCTTTTATAAAAAGTACCTTTTATAAAAAGTACCTTTTATAAAAAGTACCTTTTATAAAAAGTACCTTTTATAAAAAGTACCTTTTATAAAAAGTACCTTTTATAAAAAGTACCTTTTATAAAAAGTACCTTTTATAAAAAGTACCTTTTATAAAAAGTACCTTTTATAAAAAGTACCTTTTATAAAAAGTACCTTTTATTAAAAGTACCTTTTATAAAAAGTACCTTTTATAAAAAGTACCTTTTATAAAAAGTACCTTTTATAAAAAGTACCTTTTATAAAAGTACCTTTTATAAAAAGTACCTTTTATAAAAAGTACCTTTTATAAAAAGTACCTTTTATAAAAATTACCTTTTATAAAAAGTACCTTTAATAAAAAGTACCTTTTATAAAAAGTACCTTTTATAAAAAGTACATTTTATAAAAAGTACCTTTAATAAAAAGTACCTTTTATAAAAAGTACCTTTTATAAAAAGTACCTTTTATAAAAAGTACCTTTTATAAAAAGTACCTTTTATAAAAAATACCTTTTATAAAAAGTACCTTTTATAAAAAGTACCTTTTATAAAAAGTACCTTTTATAAAAAATACCTTTTATAAAAAGTACCTTTTATAAAAAGTACCTTTTATAAAAAGTACCTTTTATAAAAAGTACCTTTTATAAAAAGTACCTTTTATAAAAAGTACCTTTTATAAAAAGTACCTTTTATAAAAAGTACCTTTTATAAAAAGTACCTTTTATAAAAAGTACCTTTTATAAAAAGTAACTTTTATAAAAAGTACCTTTTATAAAAAGTAACTTTTATAAAAAGTACCTTTTATAAAAAGTACCTTTTATAAAAAGTACCTGTTATAAAAAGTACCTTTTATAAAAAGTACCTTTCATAAAAAGTACCTTGTACAAAAAGAATCTTGTATAAAAAGTACCTTTAATAAAAGTACCTTTTATAAAAAGTACCTTTTATAAAAAGTACCTTTTATAAAAAGTACCTTTTATAAAAAGTACCTTTTATAAAAAGTACCTTTTATAAAAAGTACATTTTATAAAAAGTACCTTTTATAAAAAGTACCTTTTATAAAAAGTACATTTTATAAAAAGTACCTTTTATAAAAAGTACCTTTTATAAAAAGTACCTTTTATAAAAAGTACCTTTTATAAGAAGTACCTTTTATAAAAAATTCCTTTTATAAAAAGTACCTTTTATAAAAAGTACCATTTATAAAAAGTACTTTTTATAAAAAGTACCTTTTATAAAAAGTAGCTTTCATAAAAAGTACCTTGTAAATACAAAAAGAATCTTTTATAAAAAGTACCTTTAATAAAAGTACCTTTTATAAAAAGTACCTTTTATAAAAATTACCTTTTATAAAAAGTACCTTTTATAAAAAGTACCTTTTATAAAAAGTACCTTTTATAAAAAGTACCTTTTATAAAAAGTACCTTTTATAAAAAGTACCTTTTATAAAAAGTACCTTTTATAAAAAGTACCTTTTATAAAAAGTACCTTTTATAAAAAGTACCTTTTATAAAAAGTACCTTTTATAAAAAGTACCTTTTATAAAAAGTACCTTTTATAAAAAGTACCTTTTATAAAAAGTACCTTTTATAAAAAGTACCTTTTATAAAAAGTACCTTTTATAAAAAGTACCTTTTATAAAAAGTACCTTTTACAAGAAGTACCTTTTATAAGAAGTACCTTTTATAAAAAGTACCATAATTTTAGGAAAAAGAAAATTTTAAAAATCGCACGTTCGATTAGAATTTCGATCGCTATCGACTCATTAAATTATCCCCTTGGTTCTGAAAACGTCCCTTAATTTTATTTTAAATTATCATAGGGCATTCCCTATGGTCGTTGTTATCCATTTATTAACTCCTTTAACAAGTTTTTTTATTATTTATTGTTATTTCCACCCATAAGTATGCTAATAATAAATATTTAACTAAAAATATAAATATTTGTGCAAATATACACAATATTAAAATACCAAAAAGTTTTTTTTGTTAAAAGCTTAAGCTTTAGTTTTGTTTGAATTGTTGTCATGCTATTGTTAAAAAATTGTTTTATATTTATTTAATCCAGTTATTATGTCAATGTGATGTAGTTTTTCTATAGTAAATATTTTTGTTGTTGTTGACAGTTATGTTGTGTTTATTTTACCTACATACGCATGTACTTTAGAGTGGCAGTTTTAACTTTTGATTTTAACAAGTTTTCAACAAAATTTTTAATTTTACTAGTCTTTAAACTTTAAAAAGTACTGTTTTGGTTCTTTTTATGAATTTTGGTACCTTTTCTGAAAAAGTACTATTTTGTTATTTAAAAAAAAAGTAATATTTTGGTACTTTTTCTAAAAAGAGCGCTACTTTGGTACTTTAAAAAAGGTACATTTTTTTTATCAAATATCATTATTTGTTAATAAAAAAAGTACTATTTTGATACTTTTAAAATGAAACGTACTTTTTTATTTGAAATTTCTATATTGGTACTTTTTAAAAACACAATATTTTGGTACTTTTTAAGACAAAGCGCTATTTTGGTACTTTAAAAAAATTACATTTTTGACCAAATATCATTATTTGTTAATAAAAAAGTACTATTTTGATAGTTTTAAAATGAAAAGTACTTTTTTATAAATAAGTACAATATACTTTTTAGCCAAAGCAGCAATTTGAATTGCAGCTTTAAGTTAAAAAGTAATTCATAAAAAAGTAATATTTTGGTACTTTTATAAAAAAGTACTATTTTGGTACTTTTATAAGAAATAAATATGTTAATACTTTTAATAAAAAAGTAGTAGGTACATAATTTATTACTTTTTATAAAAAGTACATTTTTGATAAAACAGCATATTTTTGTTTATAAAAACGTACTATTTTGATACTTTTAATGAAAAATTCCTTTTTTTATGAATGGATCCAATATATTTTTTAGCAGAGTAAGAGGAGAGTTAAAAATATATAAAAAAAAAATTTTGTATCTTTTTTAAATGCTATTCTTGTAAAAAGTACTATTTATGCTGTATCACACGGCATATTTCAAATGTTTCACGTACCATGCTGACGGCACATGGCACATCTAAAATGGGCAATGTGCCCTAGTTAGACACATGTCACATCTGAAATGTGCCGTGTGCCATACTAGGTCACATGGCACATGTGTCGTGTGCTAAGTACTTTTTTTTTCTAAAAAAAATTACTTTTTTTTCTAAGAAACAGTACTTTTTTTCTAAAAAAAAAGTAAATTTTTTTTCTAAAAAATTTATTTTTTCTAAAAAAGTTCCTTTTTTCTGCAAAAGTTTTTTTTTCTAAAAAGCACTTTTTTTTATAAAAGTACTTCTTTACAAGAAATTTAATTTTTTTCTTAAAAAATATTTTTTTCTAAAAAGTATTTTTTAGGAAAGTACTATTGTACTATTTAGACATTAATATAGTTTTCCTAAAAAGTATTATTTTAGAAAAAAGTGTACTTTTTTAAATGAATAGTGTTAAAAAAAATTATTTTAAGAAATTTTTTTTTTTTCAAAAAATAAAAATGTACTTTTTTTTTTTAAAGTAATTTTTAGAAAAAAATAAGTATTTTTAAAAAAACAAAACACTTTTTTGGTAAATAGTACTTTTTAGAAAACTACTAAATTACCTTTAAGAAGAAAACGTAGTTTTTCTGAAAAAAAGTACTTATATAGAAAGATGGTATTTTTTTCTAAAAAGTATTATTTAAGAAAATGTAGTGCTTTTTTTTAAAAAAAAAGTGTAAAATAAGGACTTTAAAAAAAAAAGTACTATACAAAAAATTTCTGATTAAAAAAGGGATTTCTTAGAAAAAAGTACATTTTTACTACTTTTTTAAGAAAAAATTTTTTCTAAAAAGAATTTTTTTAAAAAGTACTGTTTTTTTTCTAAGAAATCCCTTTTTTTAATAAGTACTTTTTTTTTTAAAGTCCTTATTTTGCACTTTTTTTTAAGTACTATATTTTTTTAAATAACACTTTTTAGAAAAAAGGACCATCGTTCTATGTAAGTACTTTTTTTCCAGAAAAACTACGTTTTCTTCTTAAAGGTAATATAGTACATTTCTAAAAAGTACTATTTTACCAAAAAAGTGCTTCTTTTTCTAAAAAAAATAAATTTTTTTCTAAAAAAATTACTTTATTCCTAAAAAAGTACTATTTTTTTTAAAAAAAGTACTATTTTTTCTAAGAAAGTACTATTTTTTTAAAAAAGTACTACTTTTTCTAAAAAAGTACTATTTAAAAAAAGTAAAATTTTTTCTAAAAAAGTACCATTCCTTACCCTGGAAAAAGGGTAGGTACACTTTGGGACTTTTCTTATAAATTACAGGAAACCCCAATAAACCTACTCAAAATATGTTAGTTCACATTCCTTTCTTTTGTAAATTAATAATTGTTTTGTAAAATAACAAGTAATTTTTTTAAAACAAGTTGAATTCCAAGAAATCTAAAGAAAACCCAATTGTCATCTTCCTTGTTACATACAGAAGTGTAGAGATTTCTCTATAGATAAATTGATTACTTATGTCTGTTTTTGGAAATTGTAAAAGTTAAATTTATCAAATTATATTGATTGCTATTTTCAATTTAATTCAGAGAATATTTGTCAAATTTAGAGGGAAGTGCACTTACTATATTTTCTGTAATGTAAAGAGCAAGTAAATTTACTTCCGAAAAAAACTTTTACTAGTTTTTGTAACTTTATTTATGTATTGAAAACTTTTTTTGTCAGTAATCTAACAATACTAGTTTAATGGATTGCAGCTAAAAACGTTTAACTTTGTTTGACAAACAAAATTTTCAATGAAATTCTAAAAATAAAAATAAAAAAAGATACAAACAGACAAATATTTCAATATTGTCATGGTGATAAATTTTATTGGCAATAAAGATGGAAAATAAAATATTTTACATACCATTGATAGCACGTTAACATAAAGTCTGAAGATTTTATTGAATTATTTATCAACGATTATTCGATAAATTTTTATTTCGCGTTTTTTTAAGATATTTTAGAAGTATTTTTTTGAGTTTCATAAATTTACAACTGTAGGAATAATGTTAAAAAAGCGAATATTCGGATAATTTCTAAAGAGCATTTAAAAGTTTTACAAATTTACGATTAATCGGCTAGAAATAAAATTTTCGAAAAACTTTATGATTTTTGAAGTGCTTTTTTAGTTTCAAAAACACAGAATTATTCGATTTTTTTATCAGTGATTTGAAAAATAAAAAAATATATTGTAAAAACTCGTCGATTAATCGCGGATTACAAAAAAATTAAAAAATCTTCGAAATTGATCGAATAATCGTAGACTAAAAACTCGTTTATTAACAGTGGACTTATGTAAAAACAAAAATTTAAAAAAATATTCGATTTATTGCGGACTATAGACTCGTCGATTAACCGTAAGCTTAAATAACTAAACAAACCTTAGGAATATTTCAAAAATTCTTGGTCTTAAATCTAATCAAAACTACGAAAATCTAAAAAATTATTCGATTATTCGTGGAATAAAGACTCGCCAATTAATCGTTAATTTTTATAACTACAAAAGTATAAGAAACTACTCGAATAAGCGTCGGTTAAAAACTCTTCGATTAATTGTCAATTTATACAACTGCGAAATTCTTAGAAATTAATCGAATAATCGTGGTCTATAAACTCATCGATTAATCGTTTGTTTAAATAAATAAAAAAAAACTTAGAAATAACTCGAATAATCATGGACTAAAAGGACGTAGATTGATTGTAGATTTAAATAACTACAAAAATTTTAGAAATAAGACGAATAATCGATTAAAACGGGGATTAAAATAACTACAAAAATCTTAGATATTAGGTAAATAATCGTGAACAAATAATCTTAGATATTAGAATAATCTTAGAGAACAACAATTGTGGATTAAAGACTCTCTAGTTTTTATTGACTTAATAATCTACGATTATTCGATTTTAATTTTTAATTCGAGACTTTTCTGATAATTTCTTGGGATTTTTATAGTTTTATAAATTTACAACTATGTATAAGATTAATGTCTAAAAAGCGATTATTCGGATAATTTCTTAAGACTTTGTGGTTTTTTAGAACCACTTAGATTTTAAAGTTTTTTTGAATTTACAATTAATCGACTAAATATCAAATATTTGACAAAATTTTTAAATTTTTAAAATTTATTAAATCTACTACATAGATTTAAATTCGCAATTATTCTCCTTTTTTTCTAGGAAAATAATTTTTGAGTGTTAAAAATACACGATTATTCGATTTTTTAAACTTAAAAAAAATATTAAATTATTCGACTAATTTCTACAGAAAATTCAAAGCCAGTGACAGTAAAAAAAAATATTGTAAAAACTCGTCGATTAATCGCACATTTAAATAACTACAAAAATCTTAGAAACAAAGTTGAAAAAACTTTGTCAATTAATTGTGGAAAATTAAAAAAATATCGAATAATCGTAGACTAAAACTCGTTTATTAACTGTGGACTTCTATAAAAAGAAAAATCTTAATTTTTTTTTTGATTTATTGTGGACTCGAAATCGTGGGTTTAAACTACTAAAAAATCTTAGAAATAAGTCAAAAATTCGTAAACTAAAAGCTACTTAAAACTACAAAACTCTTAGATATTATTCGATTAATCGTGAAATAAAGACTAGTCAATTAATCGTTCATTTTTAAAACTACAAAAGTATAATAAACTACTCCAATATTCATCGACTAAAAACCTGTTTATTAATCGTCAATTTATATAACTGCATCATTTTTAGAAATTAGTCGATTAATCGTTGACTATACTCGTTGATTAATCATTGGTTTAAATAACAAAAAAATCTTAGAAATAATGCGAACAATCGTGGACTAAAAGCACGTAGATTGATCGTCAAATTAAATAACAACAAAAATCTTTGAAATTAGACGAATAATCGTAGACTAAAAACTAGGCGATTAATCATGGATTTATACAACCACAAAAATCTTAGATTTAAGACGAATAATCGCGAACGAAAAACTCGTCGAGTAGTCGTGAATTGAAAAAAAAAAAAAAAATCTAAAAAAAATCTTATATGTTTGTCCATCCACATAAAAAAATTCAGAAACACGTTCTTCGTTTTTTTCGAGAAAATCGCATTTGAACTTTAAATTTCATAACAATTTTGTAATTTGCTTGTATTTTCTTGATTTAACGTTGCGAATGAGTATTATTAATTGCATAAATATTACTCATTCGCAACGTTAAAACAAAGAAATACAAGCAAGTTACAAAATTGTTATGAAATTTAAAGTTCAAATGCGATTTTCTCGAAAAAAACGAAGAACGTGTTTCTGAATTTTTTTGTGTGGATGGACAAACATCTAAACTTTTAAAAAAAATTTAAAAAAGAAAAAAAAAAAGTGGCATGTTTTATAATAAATTGACGTTTTTAAAAAATGGAAAATTTCAGAACGGGTTCTGAAAATTTTCCAAAAAAAATTTAATCGATAGCCCATACAAAACTATATAAGAATGTAAATTTCTAAGATTGTGGTGCATTCATTCATTTTTGTGTATTTAATCAAGGCAACTCGCCACAAATTTGACCATTTTTCCAATATTTGACTACGCCTCCTAAGCCCAGTTTTTGAAAAATTGAAAAACCAAAAACGCAATTTTCTAAGTTCCATACAAGGCTATCCATACAACCTATTCAGAAGTTTACGGTACACGTATTTTTTTTTTTCGCTGGACATTTGGTGTGAAATGTCTCACATTAGAAAAACAATTGTGGATAAAAGACTCTCAATATTTTATTGACTTATTTATCTACAATTATTCGATTTTAATTTTTTATTAGATTTTTTTTTCAGATTATTTTATGGGATTTTTGTAGTTTTAAAATTTTACAATTATTATATTAATGTTTTAAAAGCGATTATTCGGATAATTTCTTAAGACTTTGTGGTTTTCTAGAACCACTAAGATTTTAAAGTCTTTTTTTAATTTACGATTAATCGACTTATGATATTTGAAGTTTCTTAAATTTACTAGATTCGCAATTATTCGACTTTTTCTGTAATTTTTTAGTATTATAAATACACGATTATTCGAATTTTTTCGGCTTGCGAAAATTCAAATAATTTATGGTATATTCTATGCCAATGACTTTGAAATAAAAACAAAAAATTAAAAAAAACAAGCAAAACATTGTTAAAACTCGTCGATTAATCGAAGATTTAAATAACTATAAAAATCTTAGAAAATATAAAAAAAAAAATCTTAGAAATAGGTCGAATCGTAGACTAAAAGCACGTCGATTGCTCGTATATTCAATTAATAAAAAAAATCTTAGAAATTAGACGAATAATTGTGTACTTAAAACCCGCCGATTACTCGTGGATTTATATAACTATAGTTTGTAAACAAAAATCTTAAAAATAATCGAAGACTAAAAACTAGTCAATTTAGCATTGATTGAAATAACTATAAAAATCTTAAATATTAGACGAATAATCGTGAACGAAAAACTCGTCGACTAATCGTGGATTGAAATAACTAAAAAACAATCTAAGAAAATTAATGAATTTATATAACAACGAAAATCTTAGATATTAGTAGAACAATTTGGCATTAAAGATTCTCAAGATTTTATTGACTTATTAGTCTACAATTATTCGAATAGTCTTTAGTTCGCGATTTTTCAGTTAATTTCTAAGATTTTTTTTAGTTTCATAAATTTACTATTATTAAACTAATGTTTGAAAAGCGATTATTCGGATAATTTTTTCTGATTTTGTAGTTTAAAAGATCCACTAGAATTTTTAAAGTTTATTAACTTGCAATTAACCGACTAGATATCAAATATATGAAAAAATTTTAACAATTTTGAAATTTTCTTAATCTACTCGATTCAAATTCGCAATTATTTGACTTGTTGTTGGGATTTTTTAAATTAATAAATACACGATTATTCGATTTGTTAACTTCGAATAATTTTAAATTATTCGATTAATTTTTACGAAAAATGCTATTCAAGTAACTAAAAAAATGTGTATGTAAAATCTTAAAATATTGCAGATATTGCCATCCTGTTTTGCAAATTTCATTAAAATTTATCTTCACCACTCATACGACTCAAATATGTTAAAATAATTTTAGTTTTTCCAGCCTTTTTGTTAAAAATTGCCCATCTCTATTTAATTTTTTTTTTCAAATTTTTCTATAGTTTTTATAAAATTTTTAAAACTACATATTTCTAAAAAAAACTTTTAACCCAAATTTATATGTATAATTGCTGCCATACATATTTTATATACCCAACAAAGTTTGATTATTGTACAAAAAGCCTTGCAACCAAAAATTCCTTTTTGCCTAAAAAAAAAAAATCATTTTACAAAGTTTTATTACACTTTGATGGCTTCTGCAAAAAAAGTTAATCCTTTTGGCAGTAAAAAAAAAAAAAAAAAACATAAATCTTCAAGCCATTTGGGGAAACGTATGGACAAACAAGAAAAGAACATATAAAATACATTTTGTTTGAAACTCGTGTTTAACATTAAAAAAAAAATTATATTAAGTCCTGTTTTAATATAATTTTAAAACAAAAATAATCATGTTTAAAAACCATAAACCTTATATGTAAACAAAACAATAAGGGAGGAAATTTTATTTTAGGAAAGTTTTTAAACGAATAATCGCGGATTTCTATAACTACATTGATTTAAAAGGTTAGCAGAATAATGGTGAAATTTCAAACCAATCGATTAATCGGGGATTTATGTAACCAGTCTTAAGACAAATCGATTAAAAGAGGATTTGTATTACAAAAATAGTCTTTGAAATTATTATAATAATTGTGAATTAAATATTTGGCGAATAATCGTGGATTTTTGTAAGAAGTCTTAACGGAAAATCGGTTAATCGTGCAAGTCTTTTACAGAAATCAATTAATCGAGCATTAAAGACTCGGCGAATAATCGTAGATTTATGAATAAAGTCTTAAATCGATTAATTTTGGATTAAATTAATTTTGGATTAATCGATTAATTTTGGATTAAAGACTCGGTGAATAATAATGGATTTGTGTAGGAAGTATTCAGCACAATTTGATTACTCGTGGATTAAAGACTAAACGAATAATCGTTGATTTATTTAACTCTACAAAATCAATTAGTTCTGAATTAAAGGCTTAACGAATAATCGTTGATTTATTTAATTCGACAAAATCGATTTGCCGTAAAGGACTTGAGGACTTGTCTTGGTTTTGTGTAACAAGTCTTAGAGACAAACAAACTGATTTATCGTAAATTTTTACAACAACAATTTTAAAGACGGATCGAGTACTCATAACCTAAGGACTCGTGGATTAAAGACTCGTGGATTTAAATAACTGCAAAATTGTAGAAATTAGTAGAATAATCGTAGACAAAAAGCTCATCGATTAATCCTAGATTTAAATAACTACGAAATTCTTAGAAAATAGTCGATTAGAAAATAGTGGACTAAAAACTAATCAAATAATGGATTTAAATAACTGTAAAAATCGTCGAAGAAACTAGTCGAATAATCGTTGACCGAATACTCGCCAATTAACCATTAATTTATTTAACAAACAAAAATCCGAAATAATAATTTAAAAAAAAACAGTAGAATAGTTGTGCAATAAAAATTTTTCGATTAATCGTTGACTTAAAGAGCTACAAAATTCTTAGCAAATAGTCGAGTAACTGTGCACTTAAAACTCTACGAATAATCCTGAAATAACTACAAAAGTTTAAGAAACTAATCGAGTAATTGTATATTAAAAACTCGTCGATTAGTCGTGAGTTCAAATAACTACAGTAATCTTAGAAACTAATCGAGTAATCATGACCTAAAAACTCGTCAATTAATCGTGGATTTAAATATTTTCAAAATTTCTTAGAAAATAATTTAATAATCGTAAACTAAAAACACATCGATTATTCGCAATTTTATGTTACAAAAAAAATTAAAAAAAGTAATCAAACAATCGTGGGATTATAACTCATCAATTAATCGTGTATTTGTAAAACAAAAAAAAATCCTAGAACAAAAATATTAGAAACTACTCGAATAATCATCGACCAGAAACACGATTATTCTTGGATTTGAATATCTACAAAAATCGTTGCAATTAGTGGAATAATCGTGAACTAAAAGCTGTTCGATTAAACCAAAAACGCTTCGATTATTCGTGGATTTAAATAACTACAAAAATCGAAGCAATTAGTGGAATAATCGTGAACTAAAAGCTCGCCGATTAAACGTGAATTGAAATAACTACAAAAATCTTAAAAATTAGATTTAGTTGATTTATCGTGGATTAAAAAGACTTCATAACTAAAAAAATTAATCGGAAAATTGTGGACTAAAAACTTGTCGACTAATCACTAATTAAAAATCACTAATTAGAAATTAATCGAATAATCTGAGGCTAAACCCTCGTCGATTAATCGTTGATTTATGCAACTAAAAAATCTAAGAATATTGTCGAAAAATTGTGGACTAAAGACATGTCGCTTAATCGTGGATTTCTCGATTAATCGTGGATTCAAATAACTATAAAAATCTTTGAAAATAGTAGAAAAGTTGTGCATTAAAAACTCGTCGATTAATCGTGTGTTGAAATAACTACGAAAGTCTTACGTCCAAACTCATAAAAAATAAAAATGTTTAACCTCTTATTAGCCTCTTTTAACTTTTATGAATTAAAAGGTAAGAAATTAATCGAACAATTATTTATAAAATAGTTGTCAATTAATCGTGAATTTAAAAAATTTTAAAATTCTTAAAAAGTAGTCGAATAATCTTGAAATCAATTAATCGTTTAAATATTTACAATAATCTTAGAAAATAGTCGAGTAATTATGCACTAAAAATTCGTCGAGTTATCGTGGATTAAATAACTACAAAAATCTTAGAAAATAATTATACTTAAAACTCGACGATTAGTTGTGGATTTAAATAATCGTGGACTTAAAACTCCCTAAATTCTTAGTAATTAGTCGGATAATCGTGTACTCGACAATTATTTATGGATTTTAATAACTACAAAAATCTTAGAAAACAGTCGATAGGTTTTGCATTAAAAACTCGTCGATTAATAGTGGATTTAAAGAACTACCCAAATCTTAGAAAATAATCAAATAATTGTGTATTAAAACTAGTCGATTATTCGTGGATTACAACAACTACAAAACTCTTAGAAATTAGTCGAATAATCATAAAGTAAAAACTCGTCAATTTACCGTGAATTTAAATATTTACAAAAATCTTAGAAAATAGTCGATTAGTCGAAACTCAACAACTAATTGTGGATTTAGATAACAACAAAATCTTGTAAAGCTGTTTAATAATTGTGGACTTAAAACTCTTCGATTAATCGTTTATTTAAAGATCTACAAAAATAATCGAATAATTGTATATTCAAACTCGACGATTTTTCGTGGATTAAAACTAGTCGATTTATTCATGGATTACAACAACTACAAAAATCTTAGATATTAGTCGAATAATCATGAAGTAAAAACTCGACAATTTACCGTGTATTTAAATATTAACAAAAATCTTAGAAAATAGTCGAATAATCGAGACTCTACAACTAATCGAGGATTTAGATAACAACAAAATCTTGGAAAATTTTTGACTTAAAACTCGTCAATTGATCGTTCATTTAAAGAACTACAGAAATAATCGAATAATTGTTTATTCAAACTCGTTAAAAACTAGTCGAATAATGGATTTAAATTTTTAGACAGTATTCGAATAACTGACACTCGACAACTAATTTAATAATTTTGATAACTACAAAAAAAATGTTGAATAATTGTAGACTTAAAACTCGTCGATTAATCGTTTTTTAAAGAACTACAAAATATTAAGAATTTTGCGCTAAGAACGCTAAATTACTGGTGGATTTAAGTAACTAAAAGAATCTTAGAAAATAATCGAATAATTATGTATTAAAAACTCATCGATTAATCGTGCATTAAATAACTACAAAAATCTTAAAAACTAGTCGAATAATCGTGAACCAAAAACTCGTCGTTTAAAAAGTTAATTAAAAATGCGTAAATTTCTTAGACAATTGTCGAATAATTGTGCTCTAAAAACTCGTAGATTAATCGTGGATTTAAATATCAAAAAAAATCTGATAATTTTTGACCAAAACCTCGTCGGTTAATCGTGGATTTAATTATTTAAAAAAATCTTAAAAATTAGTCGAATTATTTTGGACTAATAATATAATAATAATAATAGTTTTGATCACATGACCAATTATTTTTATTTATTCTTTCTATTAATTTATAACTCATTTTTAATAATTTCAACCTAACCGAAAACTGGTAACAATGACCGTCGTCTCGTTGTAGCGAAAAAAACCAAGGGTTCTGGTGGGAATCGAACCCACGACCCCCACGTTTAAAGGCTAGCACGCTACCAACTAGCCTACGGGGGCCCCAACTCATCGATTAATAGTAAATTTAAATAAAAAAGTCTTAGAAAACTCGTAGATTAAAATAAATGCGAAAGTCTTAGAAATTACTCAAATAATTGTGTATTTAAAACCCGTCGATTAATCGTGGATTTAAATAACTTAAAAAGTCATAGAGATTAAACGAATATTCGTGGACTAAAGACTCGGCAAATAATCGTGAGTTAAAATGACTACAAAAATCTTCGAAAATAGTGGAATAATCGTGGACTAATGACTCGGCATTTAATAATAAATTAAGATGACTACAAAAATTTTCGAAAATAGTGAAATATTTGTGGACTAAAAACTTGTCGATTAATCGGAATTGAATTAACCACAAAAATGTTAGATATTTTTTAAATAATCGTGGATTAAAGCTCGTAGACTAATTCGGATTGAAATAACTACAAAAATCTTCAAAATAGTCAAATAATAAAAAACTCATCGATTATATGGAATTGAAATAACTACAAAAATGTAAGATATTAGCCAAATGAGCGTATACTCAAAACTTGTCAACTATAGGTTTATTGAAGTAACTACAAAAACCTAAGAAAATTATTGACTACAAAAATCTTAGAAATTAATCGAATAATCGTGGACCAAAAACTTACCAATAAAGAGTGGATTTAATGAACTACAAAATCCTCAGAAGTTAATCGTGGACTAAAAAAATAGTTGATTATTTGTTTATTAAAAATCTGAGAAAATCATCGAATAATCGTGGATTAAAAACTTATCGATTAATCGTTATACAAAAATCTTAAAATATGGTCAAAAAACTCTTCGATTAATCGTGAATTGAAATAACTGCAAAAATCTTTAAATTTAAAACTAATATTTGCAAAATTTTTACTTTTTTTTATTATATTTTTGAAAGCTACACCCTTAACTAACCAACACACTTATATTTGAAAATAAATGACTTGTATATTAATAAATGTCTGTTAAACAAAAATAAAAATGCAAATAAAATATTTATGTTGCCACATAAACAACTGAAGGGCAGTTAACTTTAATTTGCATTACTTTTTGCCATGGCCAGTTTATAATATGTTGCTTATGGCATATTTATAGACTTTAATTTCTTTTATAAATAAAAAAAAACTTATAAAAAGAAATAAATTAAAGTTATATAAATATATCGAGGGTTTATATTCAAATGGTGCTATGTGCAATATTATCAAAATTAAAATTTGATGGCAATCTGATCACCGATTGAGTTTTCATCGATAATATTCACTTCACACAAAGAAAAACCACGTTTGGAAATTTATTGCAGCGCAAAAAATCAACCATAATGGAAGGGGGTCATAGTATGATTGATCATTTGATCATATACATGATTGTGAAAATCATACTATGGTATTCAACAGTTTCAAGATGACAATTTTTTTTATCATACTTTGATCAGCGATGAAAGCTTCAATAATATTGTGATAAAGTTATCAATCATACTATGATCCCCCACAATTATGGTTGTCCCAATCATGTTTCTTATCTGCATGTTCAGACTAAACATCTTTTAATAAAACATTTTTTTTAATAAAAATAGTAAATATTTTAATTAAAATAAATAGTTTGTTGGCTGTCTCGAAAATTTTTGATTTTGCAGTTAGCTCTATTTGAATATCAGCCCTCGATAAATTTGTTTAAATCATATTTTTTTTTTAACATAAATCCAATTGGACAAATTTTTTTATCATCTAAAGACACAAATGCGATTTCCTACTACAATTATGGTGGCTTTATAAATTTTGCATTAATTTTATTTATTAGCTTTGTAAGAAACAACGACAGTGTACCAAATAAAAGAAGAAATACCTTTTAAGAAACCATTAAAAAATCTCACGTTTATAGTAGACAAATATCCTTGTACATTAAAACTGCTTTTCAGTAATAAATTTTCATATGAATTAAGATTTAAAAGGAATAAAAAAAATAAGTATAAAAGCAAGATATGTTTGTGTTTTTAAAAAGATAAGGGGAAAATTTTTATTTTATATGGAAAACGATTAAAGATTGTTTTTAAAAATTTAAAAAAAGAAAACAAATTCAACTTGGCCGAATCTACGAATACCCTCCACAATGCTCTTTTTAAAGAATTATAAATTTTCTAACGTGAAAAAAATTAACAATTTTGATTAGAAATATTTTATTTTGACTAAAAAACTTTTGTTTTGTCAATTTTGTAAAAAAAAAAGAAAATTACTAAATTTTTTTGAGTGTAAAATTTTCTTTGAGTGTAATTTTTTTTTTTGTGTAAAAATATTTTTGAGTGACAAAAATACTTTTTAAAATAATTTTGTGGCTTTCCAATGTTTTTTATCTTTATTCTATAAGAAAAATGTCTCAGAATCTGAGACTTTTTCTATAAGAAAAATGTCTCAGAATCTGAGACTTTTTCTATAAGAAAAATGTCTCAGAATCTGAGACTTTTTCTAAAAGAAAAATGTCTCAGAATCTGAGACGTTTTCTATAAGAAAAATGTCTCAGAAACTGAGACTTTTTCTATAAGAAAAATGTTTCAGAATCTGAGACTTTTTCTATAAGAAAAATGTCTCAGAATCTGAGACTTTTTCTATAAGAAAAATGTCTCAGAATCTGAGACTTTTTCTATAAGAAAAATGTCTCAGAATCTGAGACTTTTTCTATAAGAAAAATGTCTCAGAATCTGAGACTTTTTCTATAAGAAAAATGTCTCAGAATCTGAGACTTTTTCTATAAGAAAAATATCTCAGAATCTGAGACTTTTTCTATAAGAAAAATGTCTCAGAATCTGAGACTTTTTCTATAAGAAAAATGTCTCAGAATCTGAGACTTTTTCTATAAGAAAAATGTCTCAGAATCTGAGACTTTTTCTATAAGAAAAATGTCTCAGAATCTGAGACTTTTTCTATAAGAAAAATGTCTCAGAATCTGAGACTTTTTCTATAAGAAAAATGTCTCAGAATCTGAGACTTTTTCTATAAGAAAAATGTCTCAGAATCTGAGACTTTTTCTATAAGAAAAATGTCTCAGAATCTGAGACTTTTTCTATAAGAAAAATGTCTCAGAATCTGAGACTTTTTCTATAAGAAAAATGTCTCAGAATCTGAGACTTTTTCTATAAGAAAAATGTCTCAGAATCTGAGACTTTTTCTATAAGAAAAATGTCTCAGAATCTGAGACTTTTTCTATAAGAAAAATGTCTCAGAATCTGAGACTTTTTCTATAAGAAAAATGTCTCAGAATCTGAGACTTTTTCTATAAGAAAAATGTCTCAGAATCTGAGACTTTTTCTATAAGAAAAATGTCTCAGAATCTGAGACTTTTTCTATAAGAAAAATGTCTCAGAATCTGAGACTTTTTCTATAAGAAAAATGTCTCAGAATCTGAGACTTTTTCTATAAGAAAAATGTCTCAGAATCTGAGACTTTTTCTATAAGAAAAATGTCTCAGAATCTGAGACTTTTTCTATAAGAAAAATGTCTCAGAATCTGAGACTTTTTCTATAAGAAAAATGTCTCAGAATCTGAGACTTTTTCTATAAGAAAAATGTCTCAGAATCTGAGACTTTTTCTATAAGAAAAATGTCTCAGTATCTGAGACTTTTTCTATAAGAAAAATGTCTCAGAATCTGAGACTTTTTCTATAAGAAAAATGTCTCAGAATCTGAGACTTTTTCTATAAGAAAAATGTCTCAGTATCTGAGACTTTTTCTATAAGAAAAATGTCTCAGAATCTGAGACTTTTTCTATAAGAAAAATGTCTCAGAATCTGAGACTTTTTCTATAAGAAAAATGTCTCAGAATCTGAGACTTTTTCTATAAGAAAAATGTCTCAGAATCTGAGACTTTTTCTATAAGAAAAATGTCTCAGAATCTGAGACTTTTTCTATAAGAAAAATGTCTCAGAATCTGAGACTTTTTCTATAAGAAAAATGTCTCAGAATCTGAGACTTTTTCTATAAGAAAAATGTCTCAGAATCTGAGACTTTTTCTATAAGAAAAATGTCTCAGAATCTGAGACTTTTTCTATAAGAAAAATGTCTCAGAATCTGAGACTTTTTCTATAAGAAAAATGTCTCAGAATCTGAGACTTTTTCTATAAGAAAAATGTCTCAGAATCTGAGACTTTTTCTATAAGAAAAATGTCTCAGAATCTGAGACTTTTTCTATAAGAAAAATGTCTCAGAATCTGAGACTTTTTCTATAAGAAAAATGTCTCAGAATCTGAGACTTTTTTTATAAGAAAAATGTCTCAGAATCTGAGACTTTTTCTATAAGAAAAATGTCTCAGAATCTGAGACTTTTTCTATAAGAAAAATGTCTCAGAATCTGAGACTTTTTCTATAAGAAAAATGTCTCAGAATCTGAGACTTTTTCTATAAGAAAAATGTCTCAGAATCTGAGACTTTTTCTATAAGAAAAATGTCTCAGAATCTGAGACTTTTTCTATAAGAAAAATGTCTCAGAATCTGAGACTTTTTCTATAAGAAAAATGTCTCAGAATCTGAGACTTTTTCTATAAGAAAAATGTCTCAGAATCTGAGATTTTTTTTATAAGAGAAATGTCTCAGAATCTGAGACTTTTCCTATAAGAAAAATGTCTCAGAATCTGAGACTTTTTCTATAAGAAAAATGTCTTAGAATCTGAGACTTTTTCTATAAGAAAAATGTCTCAGAATCTGAGACTTTTTCTATAAGAAAAATGTCTCAGAATCTGAGACTTTTTCTATAAGAAAAATGTCTCAGAATCTGAGATTTTTTCTATAAGAAAAATGTCTCAGAATCTGAGACTTTTTCTATAAGAAAAATGTCTCAGAATCTGAGACTTTTTCTATAAGAAAAATGTCTCAAAATCTGAGACTTTTTCTATAAGAAAAATGTCTCAGAATCTGAGACTTTTTCTATAAGAAAAATGTCTCAGAATCTGAGACTTTTTCTATAAGAAAAATGTCTCAGAATCTGAGACTTTTTCTATAAGAAAAATGTCTCAGAATCTGAGACTTTTACTATAGGAAAAATTTCTAAGAATCTGATATTTTTTGATAGGAAAAATGTCACAGAATCTGAGACTTTCTATAGGAAAAATGTCTCAGAATTTGAGACTTTTTCTAGAGGAAAAATGTCTTAGAGATTCTAAACTTTTCTATAGTAAAAAAAATATCTTAGAATCTGAGACTTTTTCTATAGGAAAAATGTCTCAGAATCTGAGAGTTTTTCTATAGGAAAAATATCTCGGAGTTTTTCAATAGGAAAAATGACTCCTATAGAAAAGTCTCAGAATCTGAGATATTTTCCTATAGAAAAAGTCTCAGAGGCTGAGACATTTTTCCTATAAAAAATTATGACTCAAATTCTGAGACATTTTTTCTAAAGAAAAAATCTCAGATTCTGAGATATTTTTCTTATAGAAAAATCTCAGATTCTGAGAGAGTCTCAGATTCTAAGACATTTTTCCTTTAGAAAAAGTCTCAGATTCTGTGAAAAAATCTCAGATTCTAAGACATTTTTCCTGTAGCAAAAGTCTCAGATTTGGAGACATTTTTCCTATAGAAAAAGTGTCAGATTGTGAGACATTTATCCTATAGAAAAATTCTCAGATTCTGAGACATTTTTCTTATAGAAAAACTCTCAGATTCTGAGACATGTTTCTTATTGAAAAATTCTCAGATTCTGCGACATGTTTCTTATGGAAAAATTCTCAGATTCTGAGACATTTTTCATATAGAAAAATTCTCATATTCTGAGACATTTTTCTTATAGAAAAATTCTCAGATTCTGAGACATTTTTCCTATAGAAAAATTCTCAGATTCTGAGACATTTTTCCTATAGAAAAATTCTCAGATTCTGAGACATTTTTCCTATAGAAAAATTCTCAGATTCTGAGACATTTTTCCTATAGAAAAATTCTCAGATTCTGAGACATTTTTCTTATAGAAAAAGTCTCAGATTCTGAGACATTTTTCTTATAGAAAAATTCTCAGATTCTGAGACATTTTTCTTATAGAAAAAGTCTCAGATTCTGAGACATTTTTCTTATAGAAAAAGTCTCAGATTCTGAGACATTTTTCTTATAGAAAAATTCTCAGATTCTGATACATTTTTCTTATAGAAAAATTTGTTGTATAGTGTTATTATTATATTGCTTAACTTGAATTAAAATTTTAATTCAAATAAATTCCATTCCTGTTAAAAACTACTTAGAATTCCATTTTTAAATCAATTTCTACGTATGAGTAATATTCAAATATAACACTCATACGTATAAGTGCCAAAGTACTTCAAAGAATGTTATTTTAATTCTACACAAAAAATACACATGTTTTACATAAAATATTTTTGTTAATCTAAATAAAATCTTGTCAGTAAATCTACACAAAAATTCTCTTGTCTAACTTTACAAATTGTCTATGAAAACGTGTAAATATGAACAAATTTGTGGTAAACAAAAAAAAAAACCTTGAAACTAATTTTTTAACAAAATTTTTTTATCATGTGTGTTATAAAAAAAAAACTTTTTAAACTGAATAACAAATTTTTGTCCGGTTATAAGGTGGAAAAGGAAAGAAAAAAAGGAAAAACCTATAAACTCTTTATCACTTGAAATGATTATTTTGACCACTTTTCCTGCACACAAAAAAATGCACACACACTCACTCATACAGTTAGGTAGGATGTTAAAAGGATAAAATACTTTTTTTTTTTAAATCACCTAGATTTGACAACACTTGTAAATTTATAGAACAAAACACACACTTAATACCTTAACATATGGCTAGTAAAACATTAATAACACAGTGCTACATAAAAAAAATATTTTCATAAAGAAAAAGTTTGTGGTTCTGAGACATTTTTCGTTTAAAAAAAAAGTTTTAGGTTCTGAGACATTTTTCGAATAAAAGAGATTTAAAAATTATAAAATATTTTTTTTTTTTATTTACACAAAAAATTTAAAAAACCATATTAGAATGTCCTTATTTCCTGGAAAGTACACTATAAATTTCATAAAGCAAAATTTTGTATTGAAGTTTTGAATACCCTTTTAACGCTATTAAAATTTCAAAGAGGTGATTTTTTTCGTATTGTTGAGCAATAAATTTTCAAAGTGTGTTAGATAGCCAAATATTTGATTTTTTTCAAAATTTTGGCAAAAAATCAAAAATTTAGCTTTATCACCAGCTTTGGAAATTTATTGCTCGACAAGACGAAAAAACACCTCCCTGAAATTTTACCAGCGTTAAAAGGGCATTCTAAACTTTAAAAAAACTTTTTGGTTTTGGAAATCCATGGTGCCCTTGACAGGAGAAACGGACATTCCAAGTTTGTCTTAAAAAATTTTTTTTGAAATTTTTTTTTTGTTTCTCAATTTCAAAACTCTATATAATTTTATCAAGAATACTGTCACTGAAAGTTTTTTCGTACAACTTACGGTCTTGAGTAAAAAACCACTAAAAAAACTGTCAACTATTTGATTTTTTGCCAAAATTTAAAAAATAAAAATTCAAATATTTGATTATCTAACCATACTTTAAAAATTTATTGCTCAACAATACGAAAACACACCTCTCTGAAATTAAATAATAGCGTTAAAAGGACATTCTAAACTTTAATACAAAATTTTGGCCTTGGAAATCAATGGTGTCCTTCCCAGGAAAAAAAAGGAAATTCAAAAATAATTTATAAAACTTTTTGTTGAAATTTAAAAAAAAAAAATAAAAAATTTATAAATTTGAAATCTTCATAATTTTATAAACAATATTGTTTTTATAAGTTTTTTCGTACGACTTACGGTTTCCCAGCAAAAAAATGTTAAAAAACTGTCAAAAAGTCAATATTGTCAAAAAAACGCTTTTTTAAATGCCCATGTCTTTCAAAGTATTGATCCAAAAAATATATATATGGTTTTTAATCATTTAAAAAGCTCCATCAAATAACCAAAAACTAAAAAAATCGGTTCCCGTCAGTTTAATTTTTCATGGATATGCTCATTAGAGTTGTCAACCGATTAAGAATAATTCGATTAATCGATCAAACAAAACCAAACTCTTGTTCGGTTAGTTTAAAAATTACGATTTTCGAATAACGAATAAATCGATTAATTTATGTCGATTAATCGAACAATTGTTTATACCCTCAGATCTAGGACCCCATATATTGATCAGTGATCGATTCTCAGACTTCTGGTCCGTAAAAATAAATAATAAAAAAATAAATATGGGGGCATGATACATTCCAAAATAAAAGAGATATACTCCTGAAGTTTGGCACGATTTTGTCTTATGGTCATAAGCTGGTTAAGTTCGGTGGCAAAATCGGACGAGCAAAAAAATGTTCCCCCTTAAAGAACTAAAACACCAATTTTTTTACAAGTAAAATATTTTTATGCCATATGAAGTTCATTCACCTGCAATTTCAACCGAGATGATTAGGAAATGCTATTTTTTGGCCCACCCCCTTTTAAGGGCGTGGTTATAGAAAAAATTACAAACTATTGGTAAAAGTGTTTTTAAATGGATAAATAACGTAAACATGAATTTGTAAACATTTACGAAGAGGGAAAAGAGGGACTCACACCAACTTAAAACTTAAAAGTATTAAAATTTTAAGTTTTTTTTATGCATTTTTTACATACAAAAGTAAATTCAGTTATTTTTTTGTTAATAAAAATATTTTTTAATACCAATTTTTTATTCGTTATTCTCATCGATTAATCGAATAATTTTTTAGATTTATTCGTTTGATCAAACGAACAAAAACAATTACTTGAATTATTCGAACAAAGTTGAAAGGCGAATAATTGACAACTCTAATGCTCATAGAAGAAGTCTCAAATTATTATTTTTTTTTTTCATATAGAAAAAGTCTCAGATTCTGTGACATTTTTCGTATAGAAAAAGTCTCAGATTCTAAAACATAGTCTGATAGAAAATGTTTCAGATTTTGAGACATTTTTCGTATAGAAATATTCTGAAAAATTTTTCGTATAGAAATATTCTGAGATATTTTTGGTATAGAAAAACTTTCAGATTCTGAGATAGTTTTCGTATAGAAAAAATTTCAGATCCTGACACATTTTTAGTATAACAAAGTCTCAGATTCTTAGACATTTTTCTCAAAAAAAATATTTAATTTTGAGACATTTTTCGAGTTTCTCGAATTTTTATATGAGAACTCCTGCATTTTTCCTGGTATATGTAGCACAGTGTAAAGATTTTTTTTTTTTTGGGAAAAGATAGGAAAACTTGTCAGGTGTTACCAAAACCTAACTAATGTTGGCTTTTTTTCTGTGTGTTAAACTAAAACGTGTCAATAATATTAAATTTAAAATAACCAAAATCAAACTTTCAACACAAATAAAAAACAAATTTACATAATTTAATTCATGAAATAATTTTTATGTTACCACTAAAAGTTAGTTTTATTAAAATTTTGTTTTAATTTAATAAATCTAGAAAATTAGAATACTAAAATTAAATTAAAATTAATTTCCCCCCAGAATAAATTTCGAAAAGATAACAAGTAGAAAAGTTAAATTCGACTGGACCGAATGCATGAATAATAGGGAGTTCCGTCAAATTTAAATTTTCGAATTTCGATCAATAATATTTCCAATCAATTTTTAAAAATGGCGATTTTTTCACAAAATTAAAAAATAGAATTTTCGTTTTTCTGTAAAGACAGTTGAGCTCAGGCTCTAATTATAATTATAATTGTAATTATGTATTATAATTTTTTTTAATCATCTTATATATGGTTTTTCAATTTATTTTGACCAGTAAAAATTTAGATATCTTAATACTTAGATATCTTGATATTTAAATGTATTTTTAGAAAAAAATATGAAAAAATTATTCGAAGTAATTATCACTTATTTTTAACGTTTAAAAATTAAAATCGACTTTTTGAAAAAGTCCGAAACCTTCGATTTTTATACCCTACACCACTATGTGGTACAGGGTATATTGAGTTTGTGCTGATGTTTGTAACAACCCGAAATATTGGTCCTAGCCATACCTTCAATCATACCGATCGACTTTTTGAATCGATTTTGCGATGTCCGTCCGTCTGTCCATCTATCGGTTTAAGCACGATACAGGTCGCAATTTTCCATTAATTGATTTGAAACTTAAGCATCTTTTGGCCCAAGGACGAAGCCTATTGAAATTGGAGAACATCGGTCCATGTTACAACCTAGCCCCCATACAAACGCCACCTTTGGATTCTGCTTAATGACTCTAATGACCGTATTATAATAGATATCGCTTTGAAATTTAGCAGGTAATCAAATTTTGTATGCATGAATCATCATTCCAAATTTTAAAGGAATCGGATCAGTCCTTCTGGTAGTCCCCATACAAGCCACCCTCCCGATATTCAAATAATTCCCTCAAAATTCATAAAAATTAAAATATTTGATAAAAATTTTATTTTTAGGTGTTAAACGTGTACTTTAGGTACCTAATCAAATCGGAATATAATTGGACCATTTTTGGACTAAGTCCCCCTCATAAAAATTTCGACCGATATTCAGTTAAATCGGTAGATTGACAAAAAAAAAATAAACCAATTCCACTAAAATTGGACCTGTGTGTGTTTTCTACACTAAATAAAGATCTAACAACGACAGATCCAATCGTTCCATGTTTGGACTTGGGACCCATTTTCCGGGAAACACTGGTGTAGGGTATCATATGGTCGGTCTTGACCGACTATAACTTTCTTACTTGTTTTTTATTATTTTTAAATTTTCAAAAATTTTAAATTTTGGATAAAAATTTCGAAAAAACCAAAACTTTCATCGAAGGGCGCCACGAATTAAAATGATCAGATTTGGCTTAAATTCTATTTAAATCAATTTTTTTTTTTGTAAATTTCAAATTTAATTTTTTTTTTATTAATATAAATTTTATTTTTAATTTTTCTAAAATCTTAAACTTTGGTTGCCGAGTGACACGGGTAAATTTTATCCGATTGGTCTTCAGTTTTAGGCACAGTAGAATAAAAATGTTCCTTGATGTTCAAAATCGGAAGAAAACCCCTTTAAATACAGTCTCATGAAAGAGATTCAGTCTCATAAAAGAGATTCTGATTAAAAAAATCACAATTTTGTACTACGTTGCGTATGATTAATATAAAATTGTTAAATAATATTGCTAATACGCCACAGTCTGTTTACATGATAAATCATTTATTTGTACTCTGGACTTGAGTTATTAAATCATTTAATTTCAAAATCTTTTTTTTAAATTTTTTTAATAATAAAAAATTACTTAATTGCAGTTTCTTTTATATTCAAACATAATTTTCGTTAACATCTTTTTCATTAAATCAAATATATTTTTCTTTCACAATTATCCCTAAATGACTTTATGAGTGTACACGTGTAAATAGATATAAAAAAAATATTGCTAGAATTTGAAGTATAAGAAAAAAATCTTATAAGCTTTTAAAGTAATTTTAGACAACTGTGAACTTTTTAACATCTTTCATTCATTTTCAATACCCTTGTGATAATGTCAAGTAATTGATGAAGTAGTTTAATGCGTGTGCATGAAAGTGTTTTTGTCTATACAAGGGAAAGACTTATTTTTAATTTAAAAAAAAAATCTTATTGTTAGAAAATTTATCTATTACAACAATGTCTCTTTAAGAAAAATAAAATTTTTGCCATAGAAACATTTAAAGGAACTGATAATATTTATTTACAAAAAAAAAATTTTGAAAAAAAAAAAATTAAAAAAAAAATTGCGAAAAATATATCCGCGGAAAAAATTTTTGGGTGAAAAAAAATTTCACCAAAAAAATGTTTGGGTAAAAAAAAAAATTAATTTGAAAAAAAAAATTTAATTTGAAAAAAAAAAAAAATTAATTTGAAAAAAAATTTTTCCGAAAAAAAAAATTTGGCGGAAAAAATATAATCCGCGAAAAAGTTTTTGATGTAAAAAAAATATGTTTGTACTTGTTTAAATATCTTTCGGTATTCAAGTATATTCGCATATTTCAACCAGCAGCCGAATTAAAGCATTTTATATTTCTAGGTTATGTAGAATGTTTAAACATATTCGAGGTGTTCTTACATTTTCGTTAATAACAGCTGAACCAAAATCGTTAAAATGACATACCAAACTTCTCGAAGCAGCAAAAAGTAAATATGTTCAGTTACAGTTATTTTTTTGTAATATTTTAGCAGTTATCGCCATTACAACAGGTAGACAAAGAGACGATCAGAGCTTTTCTTTTTTTTTTTTAGTGATGTTTTTCTTTTAAAACTGTCAGTTATAAAAGAAAATCTGGCAGCCCTGAAGCAACGAAAGCCTAGACACCCCAAACTTAAAATCGTCTCTTTTATATGTGGGGCATTCCATTCTAAATCACTTACTTTTAGCCCCTTCGGTTTTTTAATTAAGATATGTGTAAGTACTAGAGTTGTCAGCCGATTAAGAATAATTCGATTAATCGATAAAAAAAAAAACCAAATTCTTGTTCGATTAATTTAAAAATTACAATTTTTGAATAACGAATTAATCGATAAATTTATGTCAATTATTTTTTTATACACTCCAACTACAGTATCGAAATATCGGTCTAGAACCCCATAAAGTAAATATATTTTTGATCAGTGATCGATTATAAGACATTCTAGCGATGTCCGTTTGTCCGTCCGTCTGTAAAGAGCACAATACAGTCCAAAATAAAAGAGCTATACTCCTAAAGTTTAGCACGTTTATGTTTCCTGGTCATAGGCTAGTGAAGTTCAGAGACAAAATCGGACGAGGGGAAAAATGTTCCCCCTTAAAGAACAAAAACACCACTAGAAAAACAATATTTATTAAATTTTTTTTTCTACTTATATTTGTTCAACAAATGAAATGTTTTTATGCCATATGTAGTTCATTGACCTACATTTGGACCAAGATGCTTAGGAAATGATATTTTTCGGCCTGCCTACTTTTAAGGGCGTGGTTATAGAAAATAATGACAAAAGTGTGTTTTAAGGCTTAAATATCGCAATAAATGAATTTTAAACATTTATGTGAAGGTGGAAAATGTGTCCTCCAACGTCCCCCGCCGAATCCTGCCAACTTAAGAAACTTTAAACTTAATAAAAATAATTTTTTAAAGCCATTTTTTTTATTCGTTATTCTCATCGATTAATCGAATAATTTTTTAGATTTAATCGTTTGATCGAACGAACAAAAAACATTATTTGAATTATTCGAACAAAGTTAAAAGTCGAATAATTGACAACTCTATTAAGTACGTATTAAATGCAACTTGCACTCAATTTTTCAGCCTTTTATATCAAGTTTTTATATCAATTTTTCAAAATGGCTGATTAGTAACAACAATAGATATCTTAAAAAAAGTTGGACAACATTTTGTTGGTATTCAAATGTAATTTAAGAAAAAAATATGAAAAAATTATTCGAAGTAATTATCACTTATTTTTAAGCGCTTAAAAATTAAAATTGACTTTTTGAAAAAGTCCAAAACCTTCGATTTTTTTTTAAAAAAGTCTAAAACTCTACTATAAATTACGCAACTTTTAAGCTATAATTCGAGATGGGATCACAATTCGTTCTATTTTTTTCAAATTTTGAAAATCGCACTTTTTTTAACTCTGGTTTATTTTATATGGTGCTCCAAAAAAATTAGATTGGTAGATATTGACCCTAACTTACCCTAGATATATTCCTTTGTGGGTGAAAATATGTCTCACAAAAATGTAGGTTGGTCAGACTTGGGTAAGGCGTGCCGCATCGGCCATGAATTTTTAAAATCAGATTACAAAAAAAATATGAATTTTTCTGTTTTCTCAATTTTTTTGGAATTTTAAGTTAAATTTTAATTCAGTTGGTTACAGAATTTTGATCTGGAGTAAAATGCCTAAATATTTACTAAAAACTAAATTCGGTTGGAAATCAGCCAAGTTATTTAAACTTCCCCAGGCATCTAACTTGATTAAAGAATACAATCCGATTTATGAAATTCATTGAAATTTTCTACTGTAATGTCTAGGGATGAGATTTCCATGCAAATGCATGTTTTTTGTCGATAGTCTAAAAACGAGATCGACCAATTATCTTTCCGGATCAAGAAATTTGCGTTAAAATGGCATCGATTTGTTTTTGCATATTTTTGCATATTTTGGTTTTAAATGCATATTTTGTGCATATTTCCAACATTTAAGTGCATATTTTGGCATAAATTAGCAAAAACACAAATTGAAATTTATTTGTTTCAAAAACTATTTTAAATTTTAAAAATTTATTTTGGAGATAAGAAAAATTATTTTTGTACCCTCCAACCACAGTATGGAGGTATACTCACTTTGTCATTCCGTGTGTAACGCATCGAAATATCGGTCTAGGAACCCATAAAGTATATATTTTATTGATCAGTGATCGATTCTTAGACATTCTAGCGATGTCCGTCCGTCCGTCTGTCCGTCTGTAGAAGACACGATACAGTCCAAAATAAAAGAGCTAGACTTCCGAAGTTTGGCACGAATATGTCTCATATTCCTAGGCAGGTTAAGTTCGGAAATGGGCAAAATTGGACCAAGGGGACAAAAGTTCCCCCTTGGAGAACTAAACCAACCTAAGAAAAAACGCAATTTTTTCGGGGTTTTTTGTACTTTTGCTAAGCAAATGCAACATTCTGATGTCAGATGAAGTTTAAAATCGGAAGGGGAAGGTGCTCCCCAACGTCTCCCACCAACCCCCCCCCCCCCCAAAAAAAAAGACGCCCCTGGATTTGTTTATATTGTTTTTTTAACATTTTGGAGGGTATAAAAGATTCGGCACAGGCGAATGTAACACTCTCACTTGTTTTTCTTTAAAATTTTTTTTTTATAGATTGTCTTAATTTCCAAAAAATCTTACTTATAAAAAGTTTTAAATGTTACTATTTAAACCCGGAGTTACTTTTTGCTTTTTAAGAAGTTTTTCCTATGAAAACAAGATTTTTATTGCACACACTTTATTTTTTAATGCATATTTTTAGGTTTATTAGTGCATATTTCGAATTTTTTAGCGCATTTTTTCAATTTTTTAGTGCATGAAAATCTTATCCATAGTAATAACATTTTTCTATTCTTCAAGTTCAAATGCAATTAGATGACAAGTATTTTTTATATTGCGTTTTGCTAACATGTTTTAAATTAATGCTAAATGCCTCCATTTTTCAAAACTCGTTTGAAATCACCATTTTTAAATTTTTATTTATTTTTTTTTAAATTCTGATTAATTTTTATTAAAAAATAAAAATTGTTTTATTCGACCTTTAAAATATTATATTTTGAGGATGTATATTCTGGCTCGAGGTCATTATTTCCTTTACTAATTAAAACCATGATATTCTTTCTCATAATATAATTTTCAAGAAAATTATTTTTATACCCTCCACTCTTGTGATAGAGGGTATATATGAGTTTGTCATTCCGTTTGTAACACATCGAAATATTGGTCTAGGACCCCATAAAGTATATATATTCATGATCCTCGATCGATTTTAAGTCGATCTAAGTCCGTCTGTCTGTCTGTGTGTCTGTCTGTCTGTCCGTCCGTAGAAAATCGTTTCTTCACAAGCTAAAATATTAATACATATTTGACTCTAACCACAATGGGAATTAGAAAGACGAAGAAACTGTACTTTACTAGTAAGGCAACGATTGTCAATAACCAACAAAAATATTTAAAACATTTTTATATATGATAGTCCGTTGGATTGCAGCAATATGTTATTTGTTGTTGTGGGTGAAATAATACCATATTTGGGTTATTCATCACTATGACGTGCCAACCATTATGTTCAAATTCTGATTAATTTTTATTAAAAAATTAAAAAATAAAAATTAATCAGAATTTGAACATAATGGTTGGCACGCCATAGTGATGAATAACCCTAATATGGTATTATTTCACTCACAACAACAAATAACATATTGTTGTAGTCCAATGGACTATCATATGTAAAAATGTTTTAAATATTTTTTTTTAAATTTTAAAACCCAAAAAAATATTACACTGGAACATGAACAATAAAAAATTTTACTACAGTAGATTTATTTCAATAAATTTCAAAAATTTGACTCTTAATCATTAATCATTTAGTATGACACCCGTACACAGAGAAAAATAAATTTCCAACAGAATTTTTTAGTTGTATCAACTAAAAATTCCGTTGCTGCTTTTGTATTTTGCTATGGCAAACGAATTTTGTAGTTGTTTTGATTAAAATATAATTGTATTAACAAAATTCAGTTGTAGCTACCGATATTCAGTTATTACATCTATAATACAAATGTATCAACCGAATTTTTGTTGCAACAACTGAATTTCAGTTGGAAATTTGTAAATTTGTTTTCTGTGTGTAAGATGCCTGGGGAAGTTGTAATAACTTGGCTGATTTTCAACCCATTTTAGTTTTTATCACCTTATTAGAAAGACATTTTACTCCAAATACTAATTCTGTAACCATTTGAATTCAAACTTAAACTCAAAATATCAAAAAAAAAAAAAAATGAGAAAGTTAACAAAAAGACATATTTTCCCCGTTTAATTCGTTTTTAAACTTCATGACCGATGTAGCACACCTTAGACATGTCCGATTATCCAGAAATTTCGTGCGACGTATTTCAACATCCAAATAAAAACATCTAACAACTTAATTTTTTTAGAGCACCATATAAAATAAACCAGAGTAAAAAACAAGTAGGAAAGTTAAATTCGACTTTGACGAAACTATGAATACCCTCCCCAATGCATTTTTTAAAGGGTAGTACATTTTTTAACGTTAAAAAATTAAAAATTTTGATTAGAAATATTTTATTTTGAGTAAAAAACTCTTACACTCAAAAAAAAAAAAAAAATTACACTCAAAAAAAAAATTACTTATTTTATTTTTTTTGAGTGTAAAATTCTTTTCGAGTGTAATGTCATTTTGACTGTAAAAATATTTGTGAGTGAATGCACGTACGTATGTACACAAAATATTGTCATTTTCGTAAAAAAAAAAATTTTGAGTGTAAAATTATTTTCGAGTGTAATTTTTAAGTTACCAATGCTTTTAAAACTAAACAAGTTTAAAAAGCATTGCTTTAAAACTAAACAAGTTTGAAAAGCATTGCTAAGTTACCAATGCTTTTAAAACTTGTTTACCACGTGGCATTTAAGATGAAACCAATCTGAAATTCAGGGTTTTGCTTATAACTTTTGATCCACTGAACCGATTGAGCTGAAATTTAATACCAAACAGACCTGGGAAACGGCAAAGATACGCGTCAAGCTTCAGCAGTCTCATAATTGTCTTTTGAAAGTTATCGTGTTTTTTATCTCGTAAATTCGGGAAACACCATTGCCGAAATTTACTCTTTTGCTCATAACTTTTGAACCACTGGATCGATTCGGTTGGTTTGCAATACCAACTTGACAAGGTAAATGACCAACATATATGCCAAACTTCAGTAGCCCCTGTAAAGTCTTTCAAAAGTTAGCGTGTTTTCTACGGACGGACGGTCATCGCTAGGTCGACTTATAATCGATCGAGGATCATGAATGTACTTTATGGGGGCACAGACCAATATTTCGATGTGTTACAAACGGAATGACAAACCTATATATGGGGCAAAACGCGTCAACGGTCCACACCAAAAAACAAATGTTGTCCGATTCGAGTATAATTTTGGCAAAATATTAGGTTAATGACAGGTAGTATAAATTACAAATATAAAATTTGTTGATGAAATATTGGCTGAGTTACAGGGTTGGGAAGTTTTGATGTTTTTGAAAAGAACATATTTTGGTAAATTTTAATTATCATTTTGATGAAACAAAAATTAAAATTTAAAAAACGAATTTTAAAGTATTTTTGACGGACTTTAAAATGACATTTGTGGTTTTTTTTGAAAAAAATAAATTTGACCTTAGAATTTAAGGTCAAAATATTAAATTGTAATTATCTTATAACGGTCGCACTTTTAAATTTTTTTCACTAAGCCCATTATAAAGTTTGACATTTTTTATAGTTTCGGTTTTAAAAAAAAAATGGTATGTATGACACTTTATGAGAAATCAATTTTTTAGGAGCATACAACACTCAAATTGTACTGAAATCGCTTTAATCTGTGTATAATAACAATAACAAAAATCAATGCTTAGATAAAGTGTTTGTTGTAAACACACATAACAAACGTTGCACGCATAAAAAATAAAGAAATTAGTACAGTTTGAGTGCTATGAACTCCTTAAAAAATTGATTTCTCATAAAGTATCATACATACCATTTTTTTTAAAAAACCGAAATTTAAAAAAATGTCAATTCTAATAGACTTAATGAAAAAATTCTAAAAGTGCGACCCTTATAAGATAATTACAATTTAATATTTTGACCTTGAGTTTTATGGTCAAATTTATTTTTTCCCAAAAAACGACAAATGCCATTTTAAAGGCCGTCAAAAATACTTTAAAAGTCGGTTTTTAAACTATAATTTTTGTTTCATCAAAATATTAATTAAAATTCACCAAAATATGTTCTTTTCAAAAACAACAAAACTTTCCAACCCTGTAATTCTGCCAATATTTCATCAAAAAATTTTATATTTGTAATTTAGAATACTTATCATTAACCTACTATTTTGCCAAAATTATACTTAAATCGGACAACATTTGCTTTTTGGTGTGGACCGTTGACGCGTTTTGCCCCATATACCCTCTATCACTATAGTGGAGGGTATAAAAAGTGAAATTTACAAAATTTAAAAAATAAAAAAGATCGAATTGTGGTCACATCTCGAATTATTGCTTAAAAGTTGCGTAGTTTAGAGTAGAATTTTAAGACTTAAAAAAAAAAAAAATCGAAGGTTTCGGACTTTTTCAAAAAGTCGATTTTAATGTTTAAACGTTAAAAAATAAGTGATAATTACTTCGAATAATTTTTTAATTTTTTTTTTCTAAAACTACATTTCAATACCAATAAACCATTGTCCAACTTTTTTAAGATATCCATATTTTTGACTAGTCAAAATAATTTTAAATTTTAAATTTTTTAATTTTTGTGAAAAAATTGCCATTTTGATTTTTGATTGATTGATTGATTGATTGATTGATTGATTGATTGATTGATTGATTGATTGATTGATTGATTGATTGATTGATTGATTGATTGATTGATTGATTGATTGATTGATTGATTGATTGATTGATTGATTGATTGATTGATTGATTGATTGATTGATTGATTGATTGATTGATTGATTGATTGATTGATTGATTGATTGATTGATTGATTGATTGATTGATTGATTGATTGATTGATTGATTGATTGATTGATTGATTGATTGATTGATTGATTGATTGATTGATTGATTGATTGATTGATTGATTGATTGATTGATTGATTGATTGATTGATTGATTGATTGATTGATTGATTGATTGATTGATTGATTGATTGATTGATTGATTGATTGATTGATTGATTGATTGATTGATTGATTGATTGATTGATTGATTGATTGATTGATTGATTGATTGATTGATTGATTGATTGATTGATTGATTGATTGATTGATTGATTGATTGATTGATTGATTGATTGATTGATTGATTGATTGATTGATTGATTGATTGATTGATTGATTGATTGATTGATTGATTGATTGATTGATTGATTGATTGATTGATTGATTGATTGATTGATTGATTGATTGATTGATTGATTGATTGATTGATTGATTGATTGATTGATTGATTGATTGATTGATTGATTGATTGATTGATTGATTGATTGATTGATTGATTGATTGATTGATTGATTGATTGATTGATTGATTGATTGATTGATTGATTGATTGATTGATTGATTGATTGATTGATTGATTGATTGATTGATTGATTGATTGATTGATTGATTGATTGATTGATTGATTGATTGATTGATTGATTGATTGATTGATTGATTGATTGATTGATTGATTGATTGATTGATTGATTGATTGATTGATTGATTGATTGATTGATTGATTGATTGATTGATTGATTGATTGATTGATTGATTGATTGATTGATTGATTGATTGATTGATTGATTGATTGATTGATTGATTGATTGATTGATTGATTGATTGATTGATTGATTGATTGATTGATTGATTGATTGATTGATTGATTGATTGATTGATTGATTGATTGATTGATTGATTGATTGATTGATTGATTGATTGATTGATTGATTGATTGATTGATTGATTGATTGATTGATTGATTGATTGATTGATTGATTGATTGATTGATTGATTGATTGATTGATTGATTGATTGATTGATTGATTGATTGATTGATTGATTGATTGATTGATTGATTGATTGATTGATTGATTGATTGATTGATTGATTGATTGATTGATTGATTGATTGATTGATTGATTGATTGATTGATTGATTGATTGATTGATTGATTGATTGATTGATTGATTGATTGATTGATTGATTGATTGATTGATTGATTGATTGATTGATTGATTGATTGATTGATTGATTGATTGATTGATTGATTGATTGATTGATTGATTGATTGATTGATTGATTGATTGATTGATTGATTGATTGATTGATTGATTGATTGATTGATTGATTGATTGATTGATTGATTGATTGATTGATTGATTGATTGATTGATTGATTGATTGATTGATTGATTGATTGATTGATTGATTGATTGATTGATTGATTGATTGATTGATTGATTGATTGATTGATTGATTGATTGATTGATTGATTGATTGATTGATTGATTGATTGATTGATTGATTGATTGATTGATTGATTGATTGATTGATTGATTGATTGATTGATTGATTGATTGATTGATTGATTGATTGATTGATTGATTGATTGATTGATTGATTGATTGATTGATTGATTGATTGATTGATTGATTGATTGATTGATTGATTGATTGATTGATTGATTGATTGATTGATTGATTGATTGATTGATTGATTGATTGATTGATTGATTGATTGATTGATTGATTGATTGATTGATTGATTGATTGATTGATTGATTGATTGATTGATTGATTGATTGATTGATTGATTGATTGATTGATTGATTGATTGATTGATTGATTGATTGATTGATTGATTGATTGATTGATTGATTGATTGATTGATTGATTGATTGATTGATTGATTGATTGATTGATTGATTGATTGATTGATTGATTGATTGATTGATTGATTGATTGATTGATTGATTGATTGATTGATTGATTGATTGATTGATTGATTGATTGATTGATTGATTGATTGATTGATTGATTGATTGATTGATTGATTGATTGATTGATTGATTGATTGATTGATTGATTGATTGATTGATTGATTGATTGATTGATTGATTGATTGATTGATTGATTGATTGATTGATTGATTGATTGATTGATTGATTGATTGATTGATTGATTGATTGATTGATTGATTGATTGATTGATTGATTGATTGATTGATTGATTGATTGATTGATTGATTGATTGATTGATTGATTGATTGATTGATTGATTGATTGATTGATTGATTGATTGATTGATTGATTGATTGATTGATTGATTGATTGATTGATTGATTGATTGATTGATTGATTGATTGATTGATTGATTGATTGATTGATTGATTGATTGATTGATTGATTGATTGATTGATTGATTGATTGATTGATTGATTGATTGATTGATTGATTGATTGATTGATTGATTGATTGATTGATTGATTGATTGATTGATTGATTGATTGATTGATTGATTGATTGATTGATTGATTGATTGATTGATTGATTGATTGATTGATTGATTGATTGATTGATTGATTGATTGATTGATTGATTGATTGATTGATTGATTGATTGATTGATTGATTGATTGATTGATTGATTGATTGATTGATTGATTGATTGATTGATTGATTGATTGATTGATTGATTGATTGATTGATTGATTGATTGATTGATTGATTGATTGATTGATTGATTGATTGATTGATTGATTGATTGATTGATTGATTGATTGATTGATTGATTGATTGATTGATTGATTGATTGATTGATTGATTGATTGATTGATTGATTGATTGATTGATTGATTGATTGATTGATTGATTGATTGATTGATTGATTGATTGATTGATTGATTGATTGATTGATTGATTGATTGATTGATTGATTGATTGATTGATTGATTGATTGATTGATTGATTGATTGATTGATTGATTGATTGATTGATTGATTGATTGATTGATTGATTGATTGATTGATTGATTGATTGATTGATTGATTGATTGATTGATTGATTGATTGATTGATTGATTGATTGATTGATTGATTGATTGATTGATTGATTGATTGATTGATTGATTGATTGATTGATTGATTGATTGATTGATTGATTGATTGATTGATTGATTGATTGATTGATTGATTGATTGATTGATTGATTGATTGATTGATTGATTGATTGATTGATTGATTGATTGATTGATTGATTGATTGATTGATTGATTGATTGATTGATTGATTGATTGATTGATTGATTGATTGATTGATTGATTGATTGATTGATTGATTGATTGATTGATTGATTGATTGATTGATTGATTGATTGATTGATTGATTGATTGATTGATTGATTACTCAATACCAACTTGGTATAAAATGCTGAAAATTTAAGTGTAAGTTGCATTTAATACGTACTAAAACATACCTTGAAAAAAAATTAATCGCAGGGGGTCGGGTCTAAAAGTGAGTGATTTGGCCCGGAATGCCCATATACTTTATGTTTCAGGCAAATCGATTCGTAACGGTTGACATATATTTCTCTTGTAAGCCATTTTTTGTCTTGAAAAATTAAGTTCCTCCTTAATCTTTAAAGATAAGTATTTTTTTTTCATTTCTTTGAAAATCTCGACATTATAAAAGATTATTATTATTTTAAGAAAAGTGCAGCATCCTTATATTGTATAAAAAAAAAAGAAATATAATAAAGCATCTGGTTTTTCTCCATTTCAATGTTAAAATAATTTTCCAATTTTTTTTTTGTTTCACAAAATCAACAATCTTTTTGCAACTGCAGTGCATATAAAATCAGTTTTTACTTATTTTTTTTTTTATTAAATAAATAATAGTTTTTTTTTTTTTTTTTTGTTTTACCAGTTGAAATCATTATTAACGCTTCTTTCTGTATTTATTTTTTTGGTGAAATTTTATTTCATGTCAATGTGCTGATGATTTTGGATAACTGCCAAATTGCTATCGTTCCTTTGGTTGGGTTGTTGTGTTGAATTGTTTGCTGCATATCAGAAGACAATGATGGTAAAATTGACCTCCATATTATGACTTTTAGTTTTTTTGATTTAATTTTCTCATTTTTATTTATTTTTATTTATTTTACAAACTTATTTTATTCTATTTTTTGGGATACGTCTAATATAAAGAAGAAAAAAAAATGTTAATGGAGCTCAATGTTTTGGAACACTGAATACATATTGTTGATAAAAATTGTTATCCTTTCATTTTTCATTTTTCAATAACTTAAAGACAAAGAACAGTTTTTATTTTTTTTTGTGGAAAGGATTTAAAGTTTTTTTTTTTGTTTATTTTAAATGTTGATTACTTTCAGGGTATTCTTAATTAAATGTCTCAAACTGTAGTTCTGTTATTTTTATTATTATTATAGTGTCTTAAATTTGAGGTTATGAATTTTAAAACACACAGAAAAAAATAATAATAAAAAAAAAATTATTTAAAAAATTCGTAGATTTAATTAAAAAATAATTAAAACCGGACCAATCACTTGAATGCGCATATAAATTAAAAATATTTGTATGTCGTTAATTAAAAATAAATGGATATTTAGTGAATTGAAAACATAATAGAATCAAACCTATATAGTCAAGTTCTTGTGTTTTTTTTTTCACTGCTGCACAGAGTAATTGATATAGATGGGATTCTACCCGGTATTTAACCGACGCATGGCTAAATACCGCGTTAATAACAGATAAATACCTTTCTTGGGAACTTATTTGGGTATTTTTAAAAAGCATTTGAAATCGAACAAGCTCTGGTTGACACTTTAATTTTTTTTTTAGATTTTCCCAGTTTTTTTACAGTTTTTACCATTGCTCCTTTTTGGTAAATTTTCAGATTTTTTTGCATGTCACATCTGAAATGTGCCTGTGACATACAAGGGCACATGACACATATGCTCTGTGCCAGTTATGGACTCATGGCACATTTCAGATGATGTTTTTTTAATAATTGTTTTAAGAAATAAAATACTTTTTTAAGAAAGCAAAGTAGGTACTTTTTTAGAAAATTAGTACTTTTATTAGACAAAAAGTAAATTTTTAGAAAAAAATTTACTTTTTTAGAAAAATAGTACTTTTTTAGAAAAATAGTACTTTTTTAGAAAAATAGTACTTTTTTAGAAAAATAGTACTTTTTTAGAAAAATAGTACTTCCTTAGAAAAATTTTAAATAAATAGTCCTTTTTAGGAAAAATAGAAAAAACATTTGTGTCTAACATTTGTGTCTACAAAATATAGACCATGTTCTGGCAAGGTTGCAAAATAAGTACTTAGATCAGAGTTGATGAAGGAGAGAAGGGCGAATGATGATTACTAAAAAATTGAATTTATTCACCATAATGCAATTACACGTTCTTCTGTACGAAAAACAACAGCAGCAACCACACAAGAATTGAAAAACAACGATTTAGTTGATACTTGCTTAACAGCCAACTTAGCGTATCGGTCTAGAGTGATCGTATCTAAGAGGCAGTTAATAGCAAAAACATTTCAGATCATGGGTTCAATCCTTGGCGGCTGCGATCTGTAAATAATTTTCACATATAGAATATAATTGACTATTAACTGAATAAATTTGACATTAAAAGTTTTTCTGATGATTATAATAACTGGATTATATGAAACTAGTAAAAAACGAACCAGGATGTCTTAAATTTTTAGAAAAATAAATTTTTCTTTCACATCTTTCTCAATTCAAACCATTTATAAGAAAAAATTACTTTTTTCTAAAAAAAAATACTTCAAAAAAAAATACTTTTTTCTAAAAAAAAATACTTTTTTTTTAGAAAAAAGTACTTTTTCAGTAAAAGTAGCAATTTTTTTGGTAAAATAGTACTTTTTAGAAAATTACTATAGCAGCTTTAAGAAAAAAAAACTTTTTCAGGAAAAAGTACTTATTTAGAAAAAATTTTACTTTTTTCCTAAAAAGTATTATTTAAGAAAATATACTACTTTTTTTTAGAAAGAAAGTCCTTTTGGAGAAAATAAATATTTTAGAAAAATTAGATTTTAAACAAAAAGTGTTTTTTTTTTTTAGAAAAAAGTAAATTTTTAGGAAAAAAGTACTTTTTGTTAGAAAAAATTACTTTTTTCTAAAAAAAAAACACTTTTTCTAGAAAACAGTTCTTTTTTTAGAAAAAAGTGATTTTTAGGAACAAAATATTTTTTTAGGAAAAAGTATTTTTTTTTTTATATACTTTTTTTTTAAAAAAAGTACTTATTTTAGAAAAAAGTATTTTTTTTCTAAAAAAGTACTTTATTTTCTTAAATAGTACTTTTTAGGAAAAAAAGTTCGATTTATTCTAAATAAGTGCTTTTTTTCCAGAAAAAGTACTTTTTTTTACTTTTAGTACTTTTCTTTGGAAAAAATAACTTTTTTAGAAAAAAGTTTTAAAAAATTACTTTTTTTGTCTAAAAAGTAAATTTTTTACTAAAAATTCCTTTTTTTAATAGAAGAACTATATTTTCTTAAATAAAACTTTTTAGGAAAAAAGTAAAATTTTTTCTAAATAAGCACTTTTTTCCTGAAAACATACGTTTTTGTCTTAAAGCTGATATAGTACTTTTCTAAAAAGTACTATTTTACAAAAAAAGTGCTAAGTTTTCTAAGAAAAGAAAAGATACTTGTTTATATTTTTCCTAAAAAGTACTATTTTTTCTAAAAAAGTACTATTTTGTCTAAGAAAGTACTATTTTTTCTAAGAAAGTATTATTATTTATTTTTCTTTTATAAAAAAAGTATTACTTTTTCTAAAAAAGTACTTTTTTTTTCTTAAAAAAGTATTTAATTTCTTAAAACCACGGGGGTTGGTCTCACTTGTGACCCCTCTAGCACTAACTGTAAACAAATTGGGAAAATCTAAAAAAAATATTTCATAATGTCCGAATTGACATAGAATGCTCTGTATATATTATAGTTATGGACTTAAGTTGTTATTTTCTAACTGCTCTGTAAGCATTTTTATTCTTATACCCTCCAACCACAGTATGGCGGTATACTCACTTTGCCATTCGCATCGAAATATCGGTCTAGGACCCCATAAAGTATATATATTATTGATCACTGATCGATTCTAAGACATTCTAGCGATGTACATCCGTCCGTCTGTCCGTCTGTCTGTGGAAGACCCGATACAGCCCAAAATAAAAGAGCTAGACTACTGAAGTTTGGCACAAATAAGTCTTATGGTCATAGGCTGGTTAAGTTCGGAGATGGGAAAAATCGGACCAGGGGAAAAAAGTTCCCCCTTGAGGAACCAAACCAACCTCTGAAAAACACCATATTTTTACATGATCTTTTGTGTTTTTGTATAACAAATGCAACATTTTTATGCCTCACGAAGCTCAAAGTTCTGAATTTGGACCCGGGGGATTAGAAAACATCGTTTTTAGGCCCGCCCCTTTTGTGGGCGCGGATTATAAAAAATCGTTAAGATAATGATAAACTTAAATTTCTCTAGTGCAAAAAGCATAAGACTGAATTTTTCAACATACATTTCGAGGGGAAGTTTGTCCCCCCAGTGACCACTGCCGACCCCCCCCCCCCCCCCGAAAAAAAACAAAACGGCCCTGGATTTTTTTTTTTCTTTGCATGTTAGAGGATATAAAAGATTCGTCGGCACAGCCGAATTTAACACTCTTACTTGTTATAAATAAAATTTAGTAAAAAATTCATTAAATTTTGCTGCAAATTATTTTTGTTCGCTAAATTTTCTACTACATAGTTTATACCCACCTTTTTGATAAATTTCCGGGTATTTACCAATTTTTACAAAATTTACCTATTTAGCCGGATATATACCATTTGGGTATTTACCCTTTTTTCATCTCTAGTAATTGAACAAAAATAACACTGTGCTCGAACTTGACACTTTTTTTAACAAGCTGGACACCCTAATGGTAAAGTTAATTGGAGTACGCTGAACTCAATGGTGCTAGCCGTTTTTCGGAGTTAGCGCTTGTATTCGCGATATTCGCGATTTAAAATTTTGATGCTCTAGTAAAATAAAAACGATATTTTTAAACATTTGAGATCATTTTTAAATTTAAAACCATTCAAGTGTATTAAACTAACATAACAAACCACAATACCGTGAATTTTTTTCGCGAAAAACAATTTTTGTTCGCGAAAATTCTTTATCGTCGTGAAAAACTTGGTTCAATACAAATATTTTTAGTTTGATTTGAACTAACGACAGCTATCTGGTAAAGCTAGTTCGTGTTCACTAAATCCTATGGTAATATCAGTTTTTTTCAAAGTTAGCTTAGCGATATTTTATTTTTAAGTAAAAAAAAAAATATTTTTTTATATTATTTAGGCAACTGCTGAATTTAATCATCTAAACTTTATTGAATACACAAAAAAAAAAATATTCGCGGAAATTTTTTTCGCGAATTTTTTTTCGCGAAATTTTTTTTTCAACTTTTTTTTATTTTGATATTAAATTATGAAAATGTGTAGAATACGATACATCACAAACACAAAATTTTTCGAAAAAAAAATTTTAATTCGCGGATTATTTTTTCCGCGAAAAAAAATAATGCATTTTATAAATTTTTATTTAAAACCTATCCCAAAAGCATAAAAACTTAATTTTTGTAGTACATAGGCTTTACAATTTTAAATCGCGAATACGAGCCCTTACTTTGAAAAACGCCTAGCACCATTGAACTCAGCTTTACCAGCAGTGTGCCCAGCTTGTTAATTTTTGCGACTAGCACAGTGTAATTATTTTTGTTCAGTGCAGCATTTCTCTTGATCACTAATACAACTGCAAACTTTTTTGGGGCATCCCTGCTTTAAAACTTGTTTTCTATTAGATCAAACAAACACGATTAAAGAAAAAAGTCATTTAAAATCTAAAAAAGCTTATAGCTGTCTATTATATTTTATATGTATATAAATAAACTGTTGAAAGATTCTTACAAAAAAAAACACATAAACTACAACAAATACATTGAAATTTTCCATTTAAGAAAATAAATCATTTATAACCAAACTTCAGCAGACTCTTTAAAGCAGACTCTTAAGAAGGAAAACCTCTTCAAAAAGGCAAACACAAAATAAAAACTTCTTCAAGACAAGAAAAAACCTCTACTTAATATTATGGTTAAATATGCAAACAATCATTTACCACCAAAAAAAGAAATACCGAAAAAAAAACAGAAGATGAATTAAATACACACAAAAAAAAAGTCAGACAGAACTCACACTAATAATAAAATGAAAAATCTAAGAAAAATTTCGCACCAACATACAAGTTCAAACACATTCACAAAATTTCAAGGCTCACGGATCGTGGGGGAAAAATAAGATTTTCTTATTATTTACGCTTAACATAACATAAATTGTGATAATGTTGCATACAAATTTGATTTATTTAATTCGATTAGTGGAAAGAGAGGGAGAAAAACAACTCACACACATAAGCACTTACCATACATATTACCAGACACTGGCACACAATTTATAACACACACATTCATACACAATTCATAACTGTTTATGATGTATGTGTTTTTTTTTTTTAAAGGCAAATGTGTCTAAGTATGTGAATTTTTTTTGCACTTGATGTTCGTTTTTTTTTTTAAGTATGTATGTGAGTATCCTTTTTACCAAGTGCGCTCTTGTGGTACCAAACAAAGCTAATATGTTTGTTTATTTTTATTATTTTACAAAATATTTACTTATTTGTCGTTGTTTTTTTTTTTTTTTTTTTTTTTTGTGGAAAATCTAATTTATTTAAGCCTATTTAGCTGTAAAGAAATAAACTCACGTTGTGTTTGTATATGAAGGATGTTACACGCACACATACAAGCAAACATAATAATAAAACCAAAAATTGTTTGTAAAAATATTACATACGCTCACATATTTAGCTACTTACAGATATACATATATTAGGCGGTTCATACAAAAAACTTCTCAGCTTCTGAAAATTTTTCTTAACGGAAAAATCTGAGAACTTCTATAGGAAACAGAAAATTTAAAGAGTTATCGATATATCGATAACTACAAATTTCTCAGAATCTGAAAATTTTTCTTAACGTAAAAATCTGAGAATTTCTATATGAAACAAATTTTCTATAGAAAATTTAATGAGTTATCGATGTATCGATAACTTTAAATTTTCTACAGAAAATTTAATGAGTTATCGATGTATCGATAACTTAAAATTTTCTATAGAAAATTTAATGAGTTATCGATGTATCGATAACTTAAAATTTTCTATAGAAAATTTAATGAGTTATCGATGTATCGATAACTTAAAATTTTCTATAGAAAATTTAAAGAGTTATCGATGTATCGATAACTTCAAATTTTCTATAAAAAATTTAATGAGTTATCGATGTATCTATAGCTTCAAATTATCGATGTATCGATAATTTCAAATTTTCTATAGAAAATTTAATGAGTTATCGATAACTTCAAAATTTCTATAGAAAATTTAATGAGTTATCGATGTATCGATAACTTCAAATTTCAAATTTTCTATAGAAAAATTAATGAGTTATCGATGTATCGGAAACTTGAGTTATCGATGTATCGATAATTTAAAATTTTCTTAATAAAATTTAATGATTTATTGAGGTATCGATAAATTAACATTTTGTGTATAAAATTTAATGATACATCGATAACTTCAAATATTCTATAGCATATTTTAAAATTTATCGATATATCGATAACTTTAAATTTTCTATATAAAATTTAATGTGTTACCGATATATTGATAACTTCAAATATTCTATAACAATTTTTAAAAGTTATCGATGTTTCGATAACTTCAAATATTCTTTAGCAAACTTAATGAGTAGGGATGAGATTTTCATGCACTAAAAAATCGAAAATATGCGCTTAAAATATGCGCTAAAAAATTGAAAATATGCACTAAAAAACCTTAAAATATGCACTAAAAAATAAAATGTGTACAATAAAAATCTTGTTTACATAGGAAAAACTTCTCAAAAACCAAAAAATAACGCCGGGTTTAAATAGTAACATTTTAAACTTTATATAAGCAAGATTTTTTTTAGAAATTAAGAAGAAAAAAAATAATTTTTCTTACTTTCAAAAAAATTTTAAAATTTAAAATAGTTTTTGAAAAAAATAAATTTCAATTTGTGTTTTTGCTCATTTATGCCAAAATATGCAAAAATATGCACTTAAAAGTTGCAAATATGCACAAAATATGCATTTAAAATCAAAATATGCAAAAATATGCATTTTCACCCAAATATGCCAAAATATGCAAAAACAAATTGATGCCATTTTAACGCAAATTTCTTGATTCGGAAAGATAATTGGTCGATATCGTTTTTAGACTATCGACAAAAAACATGCATTTGCATGGAAATCTCATCCCTATTAATGAGTTACCGATGTATTGATAACTTAAAATTTTCTATAGCATATGTAAAAAGTTATCGATGTATCGATAACTTTAAATTTTCTATATAAAATTTAATGAGTTACCGATATATCGATAAATTCAAATATTCTATAGAAAATTCTATAGAAAATTTAATGAGTTATCGATGTATCGATAACTTAAAATATTCTATAGAAAATTTAATGAGTTATCGTTGTATCGATAATTTAATTTTTTTTTTTTAGAAACTTTAATGAGTTATCAATGTATCGATAACTTCAAATTTTCTATAGAAAATTTAATGAGTTATCGATGTATCGATAACTTAAAATTTTCTATAAAAAATTTAATAAGATATCGATTTATCGATAATTTCAAATTTTCTATAGAAAATTTAATAAGTTATCGATGTATCGATAACTTAAGATTTGCTATAAAAAATTTAATGAGTTATCGATGTATCAAAAATTATAAATTTTCTAAAGAAAATTTAATAAGTTATCGATGTATCGATAACTAAAAATTTTATATAGAAAACTAAATGAGTTCTCGATATAACCATAACTTCAAATTTTCTATAGAAAATTAATGAAGTATCCATGATAATTTAATGAGTTATTAATGTATCGATAAATTTAAATAATCTATAGAAAATTTAATAATGTATCGATAACTTTAAATTTTCTATTAAAAGTTTGATGAGTTATCAAAGTATTGATAACATTAAATTTTCTACAGGAAGTTTAATGAGTATCAAAATGTATCAAAAACTTAAAAATTTCTATAGAAATTTAAAAATATATCGATAATTTAAAATTTTCTATAGAAAATTTAATGTGTTATCGATGTATTGATAACTTTAAATTTTATATAGAAAATTTAATGTGTTATCGATGTATCGATATCTTCAAATTTTATATAGAAAATTTAATGAGTTGTCGATGTGTCGATAACTTAAAATTTTTTACAGAAAATTAAATGAGTTATCGATGCATCGATAACTTCAGATTTGCTACAGGAAAGTTATTGAGTTATCGATAATTGAAAGCGAGTTTCCATAGAAAATTTAATGAGTTATCGATAAATCGCTAACTTCAGATTTTCTATAGAAAATTTATTTAGATATCGATGTATCGATAACTATAAACGAATTTTCTATAGAAAATTAAGTTATCGATTATCGATAACTCATTAAATTTTCTATGAAAACTCGCTTTTAGTTATCGATAACTCAATATATTTCTTTAGAAAACTGAAGTTATGGAAGCATCGATAACTCATTACATTTTCTATAAAAAATTTGAAGTTATCGACACATCGATAACTCATTAAATTTTCAATATAAAATTTAAAGTTATCGATACATCGATAACACATTAAATTTTCTATAGAAAATTTCAAATTATCGATACAGCGATAACACATTAAATTTTCTATCGAAATTTTTAAATTATCGATACATCGATAACTTTTTAAATTTCTATAGAAATTTTGAAGTTTTTGAAATTAAATTTTCTATAAAAAAAAATTAAATTAACGATTCATCAATAACTCATTAAATTTTCTATGGAAAACTCGTTTTTAGTTATCGATACATCGATAACTAAATAATTTTTCTATAGAAAATCTGAAGTTATAGATTTATTGATAACTCATTAAATTTTCTATGGAAACTCTTTATTAATACATCGGTAACTCATTAAATTTTCCATATAGAATTTGAAGTTATCGATAACTCATTAAATATTCTATAGAATTTGTATCGATGTATCGATAACTTCAAAGTTTTCTATAGAAAATCTGAAATTATCGATACATTGATACAATTTCTATAATTTATCGAAAACCAATTAAATTTTCTAAAGAAAATCTGAAGTTATCGATACATCGATAACTCATTAAATTTTCTAAAGAAAATCTGAAGTTACCGGTAACTCATTAAATTTTTTATAAAAAATTTATTATAAAAAATGTATCAATGTAACAACTTCACATTTTCTATAAAAAATTTAATGAGTTATCGATTCGTCTAAAACTTTAAGGCTGCATTTTTGACATATCGCTTTAACTTAGTTTAACCCGGAGTTCTATTAAACTTTATAAAAATAAAACCAAGTTTAACCATGCATTCTGTTTTTCAGTTCAAGTTTAGCAAATGTCGATTAACGCGGTATTGACATACCAAATGCCACATTTCCAATTAGAATAGTTGCCATCATCGCACATTTTTTCGAATAAAATACCACAACATGGCAATACTAACCAGTGTATTTAAAAATCAGAGGTGTTTTTTGACATTTTTGTACCTTAGTTTAACTCTCCATCATTGGTGAGTTAAACTTAAAATAAACCACATCTCAAAAACAGAATTTGTGGTTTTAACTCAGTTTAAACCTAAAACGAATAAATTCTACAACTCAAAAACTCAGCCTAAATGAGTTATCAATGTTTCAATAACTTTAAAGTTTTTATACGAAAAATGTCTCGGAATCTGAGAATTTTTCTTTACGAAAAATGTTTTGGAATGCAAGAATTTTTTTACACGGAAAATATCTCAGAATCTGAGAATTTTTCTCTACAAAAAATTTCGCAGAATCTTTCTATACGAAAAATGTCTCCGAAGCTGAAAGTTGTTCTATACGAAAAAATGTCATCTAGGAATTTGTATACCCTCCACTCTAGTGATAGAGGGTACATATAAGTTTGTCATTCTGTTTGTAACACCTCGAAATATTAGTCTACGACCCCATAACGTATATATATTCATGATCCTCGATCGATTTTAAGACGATCTAGCGATGTCCGTCCGTCCGTCTGTCTGTCTGTCTATTGAAAACACGCTAACTTTTGAAATACTTTACGAAGGCTCCTGAAGTTTGGCATGTATGTTGTGCATCTACCTGGACACGTTGGTATTCCAATCCAGCGAAATCGGTCCAGTGGTTCAGAAGTTATGAGCAAAAGACTGAACTTCGGCATGGGTTTTTCATGAATTTACGAGATAAAACACACGGTAACAACAATTCTGAGAGTGCTGAAGTGTGGCATATATATTTGCCGATTTTATGTCCCGGTTTGTTTTAAATCTCAGCGAAATCGGTTCAGTGGTTAAAAAGTTATAAGCAAAACACTGAATTTCAGATTGGTTTCACCAAAAATTCACGTGTTGAAAAACCCGAGTTTTAAAAAAACAAGCTTTAAAAAAAATTATAAGCCCCAAAATTACTTACATAGTATTTTGGTCACTCAAAAATATTTTTACACTAAAAAAAAAAATTACACTCGAAAAAATTTTACACTCAAAAAAAATTAGTAAATTTTTTTTTTACAAAAATGACAAAATAAAAGTTTTTTACTCAAAATAAAATATTTCTATTGTTCAAAATTGTTAATTTTTTTTACATTTAAAAATTTACTATCCTTAAAAACGGGAATTGTGGAGGGTATTTATAGATTCGGCCAAGTCGAATTAATCTTTTATACCTGTTTATACTAAAAATGTCTAAGAATCGGAAAAATTTTCTATACGAAAAATATCTCAGAATTGAAGTATTTTTCTATCCAAAAACTGTCTCACAATCTGAGAATTTTTCTATTCGGAAAAATCTCAAAACTTTTCTACTCAAGACAATCTCAGAACTTTACTACACAAAAAATCTTGTAAGTTTGCTATAGAAAAACTCAAGGAATTTTCTATGAAAAAAAATGTCGCGGAATCTAAGAATTTTTCTTTACGAAAAAAAATCTCCGAATCTGGGAAGTTTTCTATAGGAATAAATCTCAGAATTTGAGAATTTTTCTTTATGAAAAATGTCACAGAATCGGAAAATATTTTTTATGAAAAATGTTTTAGAAACTGAGAATTTTTCTGTACGAAAAATGTCTCAAAATTTGGGACTTTTTCTATATGAGAAAAATGTCTCAGAATCTGAAAATTTTTATATACGAAAAATCTCAGAATCTGAAAACTTTTTAATGAGAAAAATCTTAATTTTTTTTATACAAAAACATTGACACATTTTTTTGATTTTGTGTAAAAAAAATCCCAGATTTTTAGATATTTTTTGTATAGAAAAATTCTCTGCTCTAACAATATGACATTCTTCATATAGAACAATTGGAGATTTTGAAAAAGTATCTCTCTTTATCGAGCTAGCAATTGCGAAATGCTTCATATATTTGGAAACATTTTTTGATATTAAGCAATTTATTGAAAATAAAGTAGCATTTTTCCATTTGGCTTGATTTAACTTAAATTTTAGGTTTAACAGATTTTTACACAAATCTTTGATGTTGTTTTTTTTTCATCTTCAAAATTCTCCTAAGTCTTTTGGTAATGCTGCTTGAGCGTACACTATGCTAGAAAATTATATGAAAAAAGAGGGTAATAAAGGTCACTTATCTATTTTAATCTATAAGTCCGTAAAGATTGTAGATAATGGGAAGAAATGTTTTGGGAAAATGGTGGTGTTGAAAAATATTTGGGGTCGATCATATATATGACTTCTCTTAGGGAATCCTTGGAGATAATTTCTTAAAAAATTAATGTTGTAGGGGAGCCCTTTAGGAGTGAGAAAAGGAGTAGGTTTGTTCAAAAAAATAATGGGTTGTAAAAGTTAATTTGGTCGATCATTGCATTGAAATCCTCTGGAAGCGACTCCGTGGCAATAAAAAGAATAGTTTAAAAAAAATATATATAAAAATCAGAAAAATTAAGGAAAATTCCGAAAAAAAATCTGAAATAAAAACAAATATGAAACAAAATTCAAAGTAATTCAAAAAATATCTGGAAAATACAGAAAACCTAAAAATATGCAGTAAAATAAAAAAAAATTTAAAATATAAAAAAATCAGGAAATATCAGAAAAATTCCAAAAATTAAGAAAAATGTTAGAACTATACTTAAATACAGAAAAATTCTAAAAAGTATAAAAAAAAATCAGAAAACTCAAAAATAAATATCGAGGGCGAATATTCAAAACTTGCTATCTGCAGTGTAATAATATAGCAGATAGCAAGTTTTGAATATTTGCCCTTGATATGAGAAAAATTTTAAGAAAATTCAAAACGAAAACAACAAATCAGAAAACTGTAGGGGCAATTTTTGATTCAGCACAGCCAAAAAGTAATTTATAATTTTTAGCAAAATTAAAATTTCTTTTCATAAATTCCTTAAAATTTCCGAGTACATTGTATCAAATGAAAATTTTCCTCTTACAGAATGTGTCAACCACATAACTGATTAGTCGCCTATTAACGTTTTAAATGAACATGTGTGTGTGTGTTTTTTTATAATTTTTGCAAATGACATACAAAATTAATCACGCGTAATTAAGATAATTACTTAATGTCTGTTGAATTTGATTATTAAACATTTTCACTTTAATTATAGAGTGATTAAATTAAATATTTAACAAAATTAGTATAATAAAATTAAATTATTATTTTGATTTTTTTAAATGCAATAATTTCTTAAAAATCGAATTATTCAGTTAAAGCAATTAAGAAATTAAAAAAATTGGTGGTTTAATAGAAGATTAGTAAACATAACTTTTCTAGTTTTTTTTTGTCTACACAAAAAAAGAAAAACCTTGTCAAAATTCTAAGACAATGTCTCCATTTTACGAGTTTCTGAAAGACTTGCTAGTTCCATAACAAAAAATCGTGTATTTTGCTCGATCGAAATTTACAAAAAATTTTTTGGTAATTTTACAAATTTATTTTCGTAACTGTATTTTTTACAAAAATTATTTAGTAATTTATGTTGTTTTACAAAAAACTGTAATTTTACAACACAAAATCTACAAAAGCCATTCCAAAATTTTCTAAGTCTCAGACACATTTTATTTCACTAATTTTGAAAAAAAAATTTTAAGTCTCAAAAAAATTTTTGAAAATTTTCTAAAGCCCAGACACAAAATCTGTGTTTTGCATTCAATTGGATTAAGATTTATCATACAAAATGTGGACTTATTAAATATTTACCGTATAAAAGTTTTACTCATCTACGAATCATCCTGTTTTGTGAAAAGTTTTTACAGTACTTTTGTAATATTCTTAAAGCTTAACTTAAGAAGGGAACAATTAGACCATCCGACAGCCAATATTAAACATTAACCGGATGATATATGCACGTCTAAAAGTAAAGATCAAATAGAGTAAAACTGCATTTACAGTTTTTCATTTGGTGATCCTGTTTCGTTTTAAAAGGACTTCAAAGTTTTAAAGGATACATTTTGTAAAATATTTTTGAAATATTTGCACTTGTCCTAGGACGACCCTGCTGATAAAAAAATGAAAGAAGAGGATCTCGCCTAATTTTTAATTTTTTTTGTTTTGTTACATCAAGATAAAGGATAAAGAATAGAGTCATTTGAAAACTTAATCAAAATATTTTGTTGAAAATTTTAAATGATAACTGAAGTTTTTATTTATTTCGGTTTGAATCCATATTAATTATTTCTGAGAATTAATTATTTTTGTTGTACCATGAGAAAATCTGAAAAAAAATTAATTGACAACACAGGCTAAGTGGAGATGTCGACAGCTTTCGGAAGAAGCCACCCTTCCTTCGTCAGCACTCTTCGATTGTCACTGTAGGTACAATGCAATTTAGTAATATTTCTAAGAATTAGAAATACGAAATATATGTAAATTCATACCTAAACGGAAAAGTCCTACTAAGGGTTGCAACTCTGAGAAAATCTACTACAGTGTAAGAAATTACAACTGTGTTGGAAAAAGTTAAAAATAGATTCATTAAGTTCGTGCTAAACGTAACATATGGGTAATGAAATGTGATATAATTCCCGTCCGCTTTTTCACCTTAATGTACGTTTAAATAGCTGATCTTAATCTTACACACCTACAGTGACAATCGAAGAGTGCTGACGAAGGAAGGGTGGCTTCTTGCGAAAGCTGTCGACATCTCCACTTAGCCTGTGTTGTCAATTATTTGTTTTCAGATTTTCTCATGGTACAACAAAAATAATTATTTCTCAGAAATAATTAATATGGACTCAAACCGAAATAAATAAAAACTTCAGTTATAAAATATAAAGTCCAACTATATATAAAACAGAATTAAAATTTTAAATGATATTAAAGGATTCATTTTTGAAAGGACGTTACTTACCTTCTTTTTCCTGATATGTAAAAATAATAAATTAGGAAAATTAAGGGAGAATCTCCTCTTAATCTTAATCTTAATTTGCTATCAAAAGTGACATCCTAGGACATGTAAAAATATTTTAAAAAAAATATTATATTTTGAGGATGTTTATTCTGGCTCGAGGTCATTATTTTCTTTACTAATTAAAACCATGATATTCTCATAGCATAATTTTCAAGAATTTTTTTTTTTTTTTTGTTTTAAATTTATTTATGTTGTTCATTTTTGCAAGACTTAATCGACACGTGTTTCGAAATTTGTCAGATTCCATTGTCAAGATTATTTTGCAAAATTAGTAAAGAAAATAATGACCTCGAGCCAGAATAAACATCCTCAAAATATAATATTTTAAAGGTCGAATAAAACAATTTTTATTGTTTAATAAAAATTAATCAGAATTTAAAAAAAAATATTTTATTAAATTTAATCCTCAAAAACATTGAAGTCCTTTTTAAAGGAAACAGGATTACAAAATGAAAAACTTGAACTGCAGTTTTACTACATTTAGTCTCTAGTTTCAAATGTATATTACCCAGTTCGTGTTTTACGACTTTTTTATTATTTTTGTCGGACGGTGTTATTAACCCTAAAGGGTAACTGTTCTGACCCCGTCTCTAAACAAAAAAAAATGGCTTCGCCTTAGTACACATTAGGGTAGAGAAAATTTAGATTTTTTCGAATTTCGGAAACGTTGGGGTAAAGATCCATTTTTTTTTCATCAATATTTCATCCATTTTTTTTTATCAATATTTTTTTTTTCATCAATATTTTTCCCCCATCAATATTTTTTCCCCCATCAATATTTTTTTTTTCATCAATTTTTTTTTCATCAATATTTTTTTTCGTCAATTTTTTTTCATCAATATTTTTTCCATCAATATTTTTTTTTTCGTCAATATTTTTCATCAATATTTTTTTTCATCAATATTTTTATTTTTCATCAATATTTTTTTTTTTCATCAATATTTTTGTGTTTCATCAATATTTTTTTATAATTTTTTTTTTTTTCATCAATATTTTTTTTTTCAACAATATATGTTTTTTTTTCATCAATATTTTTTCATCAATATTTTTTTTTTTTTGTCATTAATATTTTTTCATCAATATTTTTTTTTTGTCATTAATATTTTTTTCATCAATATTTTTTTTTTTATCAATATGTGTTTAATTCAATAATTTTTTTTATCAATATTTTTGTTTTTTCACCAACTTTTTTTTATCAATATTTTTTCATAATTTTTTTTATCAATATTTTTTCATCAATATTATTTTTTTATCAATATTTTGTTTTTTCATCAATATTTTTTTCACCAATGTTTTTTTTTTCATCAATATTTTTTTTCCATCCATATTTTTTTTCATCAATATTATTTTTCATAATTTTTTTTTTTATAAAATATTTATTTTTATCAATTATCTTTTTCATTAAAAACTTTTTTTCATCAAAAACTTTTTTTATCGATCCAATATTTTTGCGTGTTAATATCGAACGACGTTTTCAAAATTCGAAAAAGGCCACCAAAAATAAATCGAGATTTTGGCGACACAGCATCTTTTTATAGCATACCGAAGCGCATCCAAAGAGCTCTTGAGGATGCAGTAAAAGTAAGGGGAAAAAATTTAAATTTTTTGTTAAGATTTTTTATATAAAACTTAAAATTTAAAATAACATTTTGATAAAATTTCAAACATGCTTTCCTGTTAAATATAGTTAACACTTTTTGAATAAAAAACCATGAGTTTTGGACAAAGGCGCATGATTTCACTGCATGATTATTGCGCATTAATCAGCGCTGCAAAGAGTGCTTCAATCATAATACCTTTAACACATTTTGAAAGAAAACAAAAAATAGTACACCATTTCGACTAGTGCCCCCCATTTCCCGGTTCTCGGTATTCCCGGGAATACCGGTATTCCCGGTTCTGGAACCGGTTTCCCGGTTCTAGATATATTCCCGGGAATACCGGTATTCCCGGTTCTGATCCTGGAACCGGTTCTGAAAATCCAAAAAAATTCTATACCATAAAATATTTAAATTACACTATTAATCAGTATTTTAGAAACATTTAGTTGTGTTTGTCAAATTATTTAAAAATCATGTAACTATTTTTTTTTTTAATTCAAAAAATAAAATGGAAATGGTGTTTTTCACATGTTTTGTATTTTGTTTTGGTTAAAGCAAAGAAAAAATTTTAATTTTACAAAATTTTACAAAATATACATACCGGTAGTACCGGGAATACCGTCAGAACCGGAACCGGGAATACCGGTATTCCCGGGAATACCGGGAATGAATTGAGAACCGGGAAACCGGTACCATTTCCCGGTATTACCGAGAACCGGGAATACCGGTATTCCCGGTACTACGGTACTGACCGTAGGCACTAATTTCGACTTTAGTTTCAGAAAATACAAATTATATTTAAAAAAAAAAATCAGTCAACTGATTTTCAGAATTAGTCAATTGTATTTAAGATTTTCCAATTGTATTCAGAAATAGTCAATTGTATTTCAGATTTTGTAATTTGTATTTCAGAAATAGTCAAATGTGCTTCATCTTTATTCTGCTTAAATCAGCTCTAAAAAGATACATGAATTCACTGCATCTTTATAGCGATTTTTTCAGCGCTCTAAAGATATGTGAATTCAGAGCATCTTAAGAACGCTTTTTCGGTGTATCCAACTAGCGCTCTAAAGTGTGACATAGCCTTAGAGAATCATGCATGAATTCAGCAGGTTTGGATGCGCTCCTTGACTCGAGTTTCCTTTCCAAAAGCTGCTGCCAGTTCAGCAAAATTTCTGCTGGGAGGTTAAATTTTCTCCACCCTAATACACATCCATAAATTATTACCCTGTTACCATACCATAAATGTACTGTTTTTAGTACCCACCATGACGTATGATTAATATAATATTTCAAAAATAAAAATAAACCTGAAAAATAAAATATTAATGACAACCTTTACATTTTATTTAATAAACAACAAAAAATAAAATCCATAACTAAAGACGTAATAAATATTTCTATTATTAATATTAACAAAAAAATGTATAATGTTCCTTTTTATATTCGAAAGTGACATATTAAAATTGATTTATTTATAGAAAATTTTCACAAATGATTTCTTAATATTTTTATTTATTAAAGTGTCTAATGTCTGGTAGACTGAAACAAAAAAAAAAAAAAAAAAAAACACAAAAAATTAAATGACAAAAGTTGATAACAGAAATTGAATACTGTTGTTAAATGTTAAACATACATAAAAACAAAAACAAGTAGATAATGATTATTGTAAAGTTTTGATTTTATTTATTTTTTTATTTTAAGTATGAATGAAAAACAAAAACATGTCAGTCAAATGAAAAAAAAATAAACCCAAAGAGATATAATTTAGGAAAATGTAAAAAACAAGAGAATTATACTTAAAAACATCTTATTCTTTGTTGTTTTTTTTTTTTGAGGATTGTTAAAAAATCAAAAAAAAACAAGTAAGAAAGTTATAGTCGGTCAAGACCGACCATATGATACCCTACACCAGTGTTTTCCGGAAAAAGGGTCCCAAGTCCAAACATGGACCGATTGTATCTGTCTTTTGTTAGATCTTTATTTAGTGTAGAAAACACACACAGATCAATTTTAAGTGGAATTGGTTAATTTTTTTTGTCAATATAACAATTTAACTGAATATCGGTCGATATTTTGATATGGGGGACTAAGTCCAAAAATGGTCCAATTATATTCCGATTTGATATGGTTGCTAAAGTACACATTTAGCACCTAAAAATAATTTTTTTATCAAATATTTCCATTTTTATGAATTTTGAGGGAATTATGTGAATATCGGGAAGGTGGTTTGTATGGGGACTACCATAAGGACTGACCTGATTCCTTTGAAATTTGGAATGGTGATTTGTGCATACAAAATTTGATTACTTGCTGAATTTCAAAGCGATATCTATTATAATACGGTTATTAGAGTCATTAAAGCCGAATCCAAAGGGGGCGTTTGTATGGGGGCTAGGTCTTTACATGGACCGATTTTCTCCAATTTCAATAGGCTTCGTCCTTGGGCCAAAATATGCTTAAGTTTCAAATTTCAGGTCAATTGATTGAAAATTGCGACCTGTATCGTGCTTAAACCGATAGATGGACAGACGGACGGACGGACAGACGGACGGACGGACATCGCTAAATCGACTCAAAAAGTTATTCTGAGTCGATCGGTATGCTTGAAGGTAGGTCTAGGACCAATATTTCGGGTAGTTACAAACATCAGCACAAACTCAATATACCCTGTACCACAGAGTGGTGTAGGGTATAAAAAGAAAAGTTGAATTCGACTTGACTGAATCCATGAATACTCTTCCCAATGCCCTTTTAAATTGATAGAACGATTTTCTAACGTGAAAAAAATTAACAATTTTGATTAAAAAAATTTTGTTTTGAGTAAAAAACTTTTATTTTGGCATTTTTGTAAAAAAATATTAAATCTATTTTTTGACTCGAAAAATTTTTTACACGTTTTTATACCCTCCACTTAGTGATAGAGGGTATATATAAGTTTGTCATTCCGTATGTAACTCATCGAAATATCGGTCTGGGACCCCATAAAGTATATATATTCATGATCCCCGATCGATTTTAAGACATTCTAGCGATGTCCGTCTGTCCGTCTGTCTGTGGAAATGGTGATCACGACCAAACTACTACACGGATATGACTGAAACTTAACATATGTATTGGAAGTTCTCCTGAGAAGTTTGGTATTGCATTTGAGCGATATCGGTTCAGCGGTTCAAAAGTTATGAACGAAAATGTAAGGACACCTAAAAAAATTTAGTTAATAATTTTTTAATAATTTAATAATTTAATAATTTAATTCAACATAACCTAAAAATGCAAATTGCTTTAATTCGGCTGCCGGTTGACATATGTGAACATAATTGAACACAAAATGGTATTCTAACAAGTACGAACATATTTTTGACAAAAAAAGAAAAAAATCGCGGATTTTTTTTTTACCAAAAAAATTTTTTTTTCGAGGAAATTTTTTTTTAAAAAAATATTTTTTTTTTTTAAGTAATTTCCTTTTAAAAAAAGTTTTTTGGAATAATCTTTTTGAAATTGTGGAGGGTATCACTACATTCGGCAAGGCCGAATTTAACTTTTTTACTTGTTTATTTTTTTGTTTTATGTAAAAATATTTTTGAGTGACAAAAATACGTTATAAAATTTTCTTGTGACTTAAACAAGTTTGAAAAGCATTGGTAAGTTACCAATGCTTTTAAAACTTGTTTAACGGGTTTTCACTTGAACTAAAAGTTAAAACCAATCTGAAATTCAGGGTTTTGTTTATAACTTTTGAACCACTGGACCAATTTTGCTAAAATTCTATATCAACACGACTTGAGGAACAAGAAGGTATATGCCAAGTTTCAGCAGTCTCAGATTTCGGAAGTTAGCGTGTTTTTTATCACGTAAATCGCCAATTCGACTTAAAATCAATCAAGGATCATGAATAGGGATGAGATTTCCATGCAAATGCATGTTTCTTGTCGATAGTTCAAAAACGATATCGACCAATTACACTGTTTTTTTTCCAAAATTACAAGGTCAGGCCAAAAAAATTTGATAGAAGAGACAAAAAAAAAATATAGGTGTATCGGCGTTTTGAAAGTCTACATCTTGGTTTCATTTTAGGGGGAGGTAAAGTTTTTACGGAGAACATTTTTGTGGAACATGTTAACCCTAAAACTCCTCAAGATAAGGGTATTTTTTGTCCTTCTTTTCAAAAAAAAAGCAAAAACACCATTAAAACAGGGATTTAAGAGATTCAAATGTTCCGCAAAAATATTTGCCGTGAAATTTTACTATAAGTCTCTGAATACATCAAAACAGAAAACTCAAACAGAAAGTCAGACATAAGACACAAAAAAATACATCTTAGGGTTAATTTCGCATTTATTAAGAAAATCGAGTAAATCTTACGTTTAAAGTATATGGTGTGTTTAGCAAATTTATGTAAACTGTTACGGAGAACATTTTTGTAGAATATATTAACCCTCTAACTCCTCAAGATAAGGGTCTTTTTTGTCCTTCTTTTCAAGAAGAGCAAAAAACTCCATTAAAACAGGGATTTAAGGGGTTTAAATGTTCAGCAAAAATATCCGTCGTAAAATTTTACTATAAGTCCCTGAATACACCAAAACGAAAAACTAAACAAGAAAGTCAGAAATAAGACACAACAAAAGAGAGCTTAGGGTTAATTTCGCACTTATTAAGAAAATCGAGTAAAGCTTACGTTTAAAGTATATGGTGAGTTCAGCAAATTTATGTAAAATGTTACGGAGAACATTTTTGTAAAATAAATTAACCCTCTAACTCCTTAAGTTAAGGGTCTTTTATACCCTTCTTTTAAAAAAGAGCAAAAAACACCATTAAACCAGGTATTTAAGGGGTTAAAATGGTCCGCAAAAATATTTTCCGTGAAAGGGACTTATAGTAAAATTTCACGGCGAATATTTTTGCGTAACATTTTAACCCCTTAAATCCCTGTTTTAATGGTGTTTTTTGCTCTTTTTTTTGTGTTGTACAGTGTTATCTTCCCGATTCAAGAAATTTGCGTTGAAATGGCATCGATTTGTTTTTGCATATTTTGGAATATTTTGGTGATAATGCATATTTTTGCATATTTTGGTTTTAAATACATATTTTGTGCATATTTCCAACTTTTAAGTATATATTTTTGCATACTTTGGATTAAATTAGCAAAACACAAATTGAAATTTATTTGTTTCAAAAACTATTTTAAATTTTAAAAATTTATTTTGGAGCTAAGAAAAAAAAAAGTTTTTTTTAAATTTTTTTTTATTGATTGTCTTAATTTCTTTTTAAGAAGTTTATCCTATGAAAACAACATTTTTATTGCACACTTTTTATTTTTTAGTGCATATTTTTAGGTTTTTTAGTGCATATTTTGATTTTATAGCGCATACTTTAAACGCATATTTTAGATTTTTAGTGCATAAAAATCTCATCCCTAATCATGAATATAAATACTTTATGAGGTCGTATTTCGATGTCTTACAAACAGAATGACAAACTTATATATACCCTCTATCACTAGAGTAGAGGGTTTAAAAAAAACTTAATAATCAAAAAGAATCAAAAATCAATCCTTAGGGAAAAAGGACATCATAAAATTCTATAATAATATGTAAATGGATATCATAATTTCAAATTTGAATTAACCTTGAAAAAAACACAAGCATGCCAAAAAATTTAAAACTTACTGTACATGAGAAAAAATATGTAAATTTGCCACTTAAACGCTACAGATAATTTAAAAAATGTTGAGGTCTAAAAATAAACACAAAATACGTACAGATTTACATTTTTTCCACTTCCTTTTACCTCCTCTTAATCTTAAGACTGCGCAGCTTTAAAAAAAAAATACATATCTCGCTATGTTCTTATACCACTAAGTAGAGTGATTTTCAACAATTTCAGGATCATTTCTCAAGATGTTGAAAATCACACAAAAATATAAATTTTAATTTGAGCCTAAAAGTATGCACTTCTTTTTTACTTGACACATCAAAAATGGCAAAAAAAGTGTTGTTTCCGATTTGGAATGTCTGGGCAAATTTTTATTCTACTAGGCCTAAAACGTATATGGCACAAATTTTGAGGCCAATCAGGTTTAAACAGGCTAAACAGGAATATTCAAATTTTTGAAAAACTGTAGAACGGGTTTCGAGATATTGCTAATTAAAAATGGAAAAATGGGGACTTTTTCCAACTTTCAAGATTTAAAAAAAAAAAAGTCCTAAATTTCTTTCCTTTGACCCTTTCATAAAGCTTGAGACAGTCTTTCATTTAAACTCCATTTGAGCCAAATCCGATCAGTTCAACCCGTGGTGCCCATTGATCAAAGTTTTGGGTTTTTTCTAAAATTTCCACCAAAATTTTTAATTAAAAAAAAAAATGCTTCGATACTTTATTCTGGCTCGAGGTCATTCTTTTCTTTACTAATGAAAACCATGATAGCATAATTTTCAAGAAAATTATTTTTTTTTTGTTGTAAATTTATTTATGTTGGTCATTTTTGTAGTCCAATGGACTTTCATATGTAAAAATGTTTTAAATATTTTTGTTGGTTATTGACAATCGTTGCCTTACTAGTATAGTACAATTTCTTCGTCTTTCTAATTCCCACTGTGGATAGAGTCGAATATGTATTAATATTTTGTAGTAAATCGTTTTTTTTTTTTTGCTAAATAATCTTGACAATGGAATCTGACAAATTCCGAAACACGTGTCGACTAAGTCTTGAAAAAATGACCAACATAAATAAATTTAAAACAAAAAAAAATATTTTCTTGAAAATTATGCTATGTATGAGAATATCATGGTGTTAATTAGTAAAGAAAATTAGTTAAGAAAATTTTTTGTTAAAAAACATTTTTTTGGAGACATACATTTTTAGGAAAAAAAATTTAAGTGAACATAAATTTTGGCAATAAAAGCTGTTTGTGTAAAAATAATGTTTGTAGTTATTTATATAACATTCTTCATCAAATTCTGTTCGCATATTTCTATCAGCAGCCAATTTAAATCATTTTGTATTTTTAGGTTATGTTGAGTATACCAAAATTTTCGAGGTGTTCTACCGATATTACTCAAAGTAAACACCAAACTGCTCAAAGCGTTTAAGTAAGTGTAAAATATTTTGTTGACTATAATTTTTTTTTTTAATCTTATCTTTCAAAAGTTATCGTGTTTTTCAAAAAATCTTAAATTTATTTTTTTGCTTATTCATTTTTCAACCATGAACCGATTTCTCTGAAATTCAATATCAATCTGACCAGAAAATTAAGAGTTTTTTCTAAACTTCAGGAGTCTCCAAATTGCCTTTTACAAGTAAGCTTGTTTTAAACAGACACACGCAGAGAAAAAACATGATTGCGGCAACAATAATGGAGGGGCAACATAGTTTGATGGATAAATTTATCATAACAAGATTATACCAATCATATTATTCGCTGACCATAGTATGATAAAAAAAATCACTTTATAATTGTTGACGATCATAGTGTGATTGTCACAATCATATATAAAATTAATTGGATCAACCATACTATATTGGCCCTGCATTATGGGTAATTTTGGTGTACCAAACGTGTTTATTTCTCTGTGTGCCAACAACTCTAAAAGTTTTTCTCTTTTTAAATCAAAATTTCAAGAAAAATCATAAAAACCTAAAAAATTAAGAAAACTTTTTGTTTTAGTTAATTTTTATTTTGTTTGTTTCTGAAAAATTAAATATTAAATTTCTTAAATTTTCTGTAGAAAATGTCTTATACTATGTTCAGATTGGCCTCGAAACCCCGTCGAAACCTCGTATTTTCAATTTAAAAACTCACCTGTTCATACACAACTATTTTGACACTTACGGAGGTTTTGGAAACTATCACAAAAAATATAATTTATTATGTGGAAAATATTATTTTACATGTTTTAATTTTATTTTTATTTAAAATAAACAAATATTTTGAATAAATTTTGTAAATAAATTGATTTATTTATTTTTTTATTTTTGGCATTTTCCCATTTTCTCGTTTTCTCATTGTCGCACAGTGGTAAAAATATGAATTTTATAAGGTTTCGATCGTACTTTCGTTGAAACCTCAATACAAAAAGGTTTAAATTTGTGAGGGAAAATACGTATTTTCAAGTGAGGTTTGGCACGAAACCTCGTTTAACGGGGTTTCGAGGCCAATCTGAACGTACTATTAGCATTCAAGGCTTAAAAGCTACATATTGCCCACAGCAGGTTAAATAATATTACGACGTTCATTCATAAGCCTGCTGGTGCTTGTCTCTGTAAAAAAAATAAAAAAAAAACATATTTATATTTTCTCAGGACTTTTCTCTTTAAAAAGGTTTAAACTGTTTAGTGTCATATATTAAAATTTGTTTTTTGGTTGGTGTGTTTAAGTGCCCTGTGTTTATTTTCTAGGACCCTCAAGTCAATAAGTAAGATAAAAACATTTTAAAAATTACAAAAATATACAAATTTCCAAGTCGTTACATATTTTTTGTTGTTTTTTTAGGCAACAGTTTTCTTTTTCCTTAAGAATTTCATAAGAAATTAATAATTTCAAATTATGGTAAACATTTCGTAAGAAATTTTGTATTTCATAAGAATTTGTGTAGTTCATAAGAAACTTTGTAGTTTATAATAACAACTTTAAATATTTTTTTACTAGAGGTAGTGTAACGTATAATAAAGTTTATTTATTATGAAATAATTACATGGAATATTTAATTCTTTTAACAAACAAAAAATTTTTTGTGTGAAGAAAAAATTGTAATTTTTCTGAATTTTAAATACCACTGTTGAATTAATTGCAAATTTCTGTTTCTTTCCAGATATTTTTAAAATCATTTGTAAACGAAAATAAATCCTTCCCTCAAACTATGAAACAATGCTTAATTATCAACAAAAATGGCCTAGATTATCCAACAATAATATAAATACAAAAAATATTTTACAATTCCAATTAACCGCTATTGTCAATACATTAAATCAATGTCATTTTTGTTGTCAACCACATTATAAACAAACAACGAAACAACAAAAAAATTATCTGGCGTCCAGAAAAATAAAGAAAATGTTAGCAAATTTTTTACCAACAGCTGCTTTATTAACATTTAATCCAACAACGACCATCAACTCAGCATTGACATTTAGTGCTGCTGACCACCACTGGTCAAACAGATTACAAAGTTTACAAGAGCAAGAATTTAATTATCATCAATTGTTGGTGCAACCAGAAGTTGCCACAACTGAAGAACCATCAGCATCATCGGCATTTTTACAACGAAAAATCAAAACAAAACATTTAGCTAGAACCACCAACAACACTGCTACTACTATGTTACCCCAAATTGTTTTAGATAATTTACCATACTATGAGAATGCCAGCTCAACATTTATGACCTCAACATATTATCCACCTGCTTATTCACATGTTATATTGGCGCCCATGAAAACTAACAACAACAACACTACCTCCTACGCCTCCTCACACACCTCAACAAGATCACCATATTTAATAGCAACTTCAGCAGCTATTTCAGCGGTTACATCAACATTGTTAAAAACAACAGCTACATCAACAACACTATCGTCATCATCATCATCATCGTCGCCATCCACAACATCCTTACCAACATTTACCTCATCATCATCATCATCATTATCAGCAACACCATCATTCTCAACAACTTCGTCCCTGTTTTTTGAAGGTGATTTACCGCCTGCGGTTTTTGTAAACACTAACAATAATAACAATAATAGAAATGCCACCACATTGGGTGAGAGTGGTGTCAACATCGATGATGATGACAATTTAAATTCATTTTATTTCTATGAGGTAAGTCAACTGGAAACTTAACAATTAAAATAATAAAAAAAAAATTACACAATATTTAAAATTAAAGGGAATTGACGTTCAAATTAATAGTCTTTAACAACTTTTTTTTGCAAATTGAAATTATACAAACGAATGAAATCAAGAGCGATTGAATTGAACTATACAAGAGTCAATAAATCTAATTAAAATTTTTTGACTTTTACACAATTTATATTAGAAAACTGGACTTCAACTATTATTTTATTTTTATTTTTACTCGGTGTGTGTAAATAAAATTATTAAAGGTCAATTTAAAGAAGGAAGATGAAAAAAATAAATGAGGTGAATAATATAAAACAAAAATAAGGAAACAAACAAAAAAGTACACGCACGTAAGCCAGCATCAAGCTCGTTATCTATCGATTTGAAACAACGCCACCTAACCAACTGAGCCACCGAAGGTTACATATTTTTGTGGCTTTTTTTATAACCTCCACTTTGGGACAGAGGGTTTGTCATTTCGTTTGTAACTTGAAATATCGGTCTGAAACCCCAAAAAGTATATATGTTTTCGTGATTTTCATTCGTTTTATCTTAAAACCTTGCACTCAAAATATTTTGTAGGCAAAAACAAATGAAAAACACACTTAAAACCAGTGAATAAACAATTGAAAACCATCCCACTAATTATTCATTTGCTTTAACAAACATCAACATTTATTTTTTACTGTTGACAAAATTTTCTAAAATAAATAACATTAAACATTAAAAAATTGCGTTTTTTCACTCTTTTTTACCAACAAATTCGAAAAAAAATAACCAACGAAAACATTAAAAATTAATGATAGTTCTGTTATTTTTACCAACAAATTTCAAACAAATAACCTACAATTAATGATTTCGTAGGCATTTTTTTACAATTTTTTATTGAAATATTTTTTTAAAAATTTTTAATAAAATTTTTGGGGAATCGATCCCGCAATCAATTACATTCTGGCCAGACACTCTACCCATCGTGCCAAAGTCACTTGATACAAACATGTTTTTATATTTCTATAAATAATTTTTTAATTTTTTTTTCTACAAAAAAATAACTGACTTGTGTAGGTAAAAACTAATAATATTTCATTTAAAAATACCAACAATTTAAAATAAAATTACTTACACAAATCATTAAAAATCAAAAGAATAATCAGTAGTTTTTACTTACAGAACAAAAATAAATGACTTTAAAAATAAAATGTTAATAATAGTCTTTATTTTTTAGTGTGTTATTTTTGAAACAAATGACTGAAGTAGTCATTAATAAAAACTGAACATCAACCAAATGTTTTTTCTTTTAAAAACGACTAAACGGAAAACTTTTTAAATAAACTACAAAAAGTTAATGACATAATTTTTTGAGTGTGAACCTTTACAAAGAAAACAAAGTGGGTTTCATAAAAATCCATGGGCAAACACCAAAGTTATAAAAATTTTTATAACACTACGCAAAAAATTTCCTTTGTTTTTTAATATAGAGTTGTGTCGAACGAACTATTCGAATTGAACTATTCACTTAAGTGACCGGTTTATCTAATTCGCTCTTTTAGGTCTTTTCGTTCATTCAGATCAATTGGTCATTAATTAATTTTGATATTTCAGTTCGGTCGTTTATATTTTTTATTCCCTCCGCTCTAGTGATAGAGCGTTTGTAACACCTCGAAATATTGGTCTGGGACGCCATAAAGTATATATATTTATGATCCTCGATCGATTCTAAGGCGATCTAGCGATGTCCGTCCGTCTGTTTGCCTGTTGAAAACAAGCTAAATTTTTAAAGACTTTATAGAGACTCCTGAAATTTTGCATATATGTTATGCATTTACCTGGTCAGGTCGGTATTGCAATCCAGTGAAATCGGTCCAGTTGTTCCAAAGTTATGAGCATAAGAGAGAATTTTTGGCAAGTGTTTTTTGCGAATTTACGAGATAAAAAAACACGCCAAATTTCGAAAGGCATGCTTTTGAGGATGCTGAAGCTTAGCACATATATTTTTCGTTCTCCTGGCCTGGATTGTGTTAAATTTCAGCGAAATCGGTTCAGTGGTTCAAAAGTTATTAGCAAAACCCAACATGCAGGATTTTCAACTTCTTCTTCTGGCTTTTAAGATGAATAACAAAAATTATTAATTTGCAACGTTTTATATTTAAACAATAATTTACTTAAATTTTGCGAAAAACAAAATCTTATCGCCGAAAGGCAATTTGGTTTTAAATATAAACATGCAACTACTCATGCAATTCACTTACTAGTATCTAATATTCATTGGAACTGGAACAGAGCATTATATACTGGAGCTTGTCTCATAGATTTTGAAAAGGCATTTGATAATGTTTGGATTCCGGGTCTGATTTATAAACTTGAAAAATACAATATGCCCCTTCACTTCAGGGTACTGATACATAATATGTTAAATGAAAAATCATTTATAGTGAGTAATAACGATAAAATGAGTACTAAAACATTTGGTATTGTTAATAGGTTACAACAGGGTATGGTTAACTCGCCAATTCTTTTCAATATATATTTACACGAACTATTGTACAAAATGGAAAATATAATCGCTTTCGCAGATGATTTAATAATTTATCATGCTGATAGCACAGTTGATAAAATAAATAATAATCTTCAAAGCCATTTTAGAACAGTTGAAAAGTATGCCTCTGACTGGAAATTAAAGATCAATCTAAGCAAATGTGAATCGATTCTCTTTAGACCCCCAACCAATAAATGCAACTTTAATATTAAAAAAAATTGGAAATCATTTGGTATTAAATCTAATCTTAATATTGAAATTCCAAACAAGGAACTAGTTAAATATCTCGGAGTGAACATGGACAATTTTCTATATTTTAATAAACATATTCAAATACAAGTAGAAAAAGCAAAACGTGCTTTTTTTATGTACAAGAAACTTTTTTATTCAAAGTATATATTACCAAGGATAAAAGTGATTTTATATCAAACTCTCATTAGACCTATATTAACGTATGGTTGCCCTATATGGTTTAACGTATCCCCATCATATATGGAAAGATATCGTGTTTTTGAACGCAAATGTATTAGAGCTTGTGTTTCACTGTTTAGAACACCTGATAGTAATTACACCAAATATGTATCCAATTTAAAATTATACGATGTTGCAAAATTAAATAGAATTGATAATTTCATTATTCATTTAATAAGAAACCATGTCTTAAAAAGTACTTTGTGTGACCAAAATAATCTAATATTGGCTTCGTATTACTGTAGTGATAATTATGTAATCTCATGCTTAATAAGTGGGTACGTACCCCCCGAAGCCTTTGTCTATCTAGATAAAAAAGGGTATATCCAAAACAACAGTGGTACTCCCATACTGTATCACATTTATAGAAGAGCAAATATAAAAAATATATATGATAATCAATTAACTATAGAAAATAGCAGATTTAGTACAGCTATTTTTTCTAAAGATAAAAATGCACTTCCTAATGTAAACATTAGTAAGTTTTGGTGGCTCACGGAATGAAGCCGCTTATTTTTCTTTTTTACGCTTTGACTTTATATTTTGAATAAAGCAATGTTTTTCTTATAAGTTTCATTGCACATTTATAAATCCATAATAATAATATTATTTAATTAGTATTATATAAAACATATCTAGATTTAAAAAATACAGAAACAAATATAATTATTTAAGTACTAGAGCGCCCGTCAAGGGACAGTGTATGTTTATAAACTAACAAATATGAACTATTTGTTTATTTATAGTATAAATACAGTAACTAATTTTCAAATAAATAAACATTAAAAAAAAAAAAAAAAACAAGTAGAAAAGTTAAATTCGACTTGGCCGAATCTATGAATACCCTCCACAATTCCCTTTTTAAGAGATAGTAAATTTTCCATCTTAAAAACAATAACATTTTTGATTAGAAATATTTTATTTTGTGAAAAAAACTTTTTTTTAGTAATTTAAAAAAAAAATAATAATAATTTACTAAATTTTTTTGAGTGTAAAATTTTTTTTAGTGCAAAATTTTTTTGAGTGTTAAAATATTTTTCAGTGACAAAAACACGTTGTAAAATATTTTTGTGACTTACCAATGTTTTTAAAATATGTTTAACGGGTTTTCAACACGTGAATTAAAGGTAAAACTAATCTGAAATTCACCCAGAGCAGTGGCGTATGAAATGATTTCACAAATTTCAGGATTAAGTATCAAATAACAAGTACAATATTAAAAAGCTTCTTAAAAAAAATCTAAAAACATTAAGAATCTAAAATTTTTTGAAGAAAAATGTTTTAAAACTGATAATTTTTCTATTAAAAAAATCTCAAAATCTGACAATTTTTTCTTTGACACTGTTCAACTTAAGATTCTAATGAAAAAATATCTTAGAACATGAAGTTTTATGTACATAAAAAATGGACCTAATTGTAAGTAAAATGTAGTCAAATCTTAAAATGCGACTATGCCTTTTAGAAAAATGTCTCAGAACGAGACTATTTCTTAACAAAAAATGTCTCACAATCTTACACTTTTTTAAAAAAAATTTCTCAGAATCTAAAACTTTCTATAAGAAAAATGTCTGAGAATCTAAGAATTTTTCTTATAATATAGGCCTTTTTCTCAGAATCTAAAACTTTTTCTATAGGAAAAATGTCACAGAATCTGAGACTTTTCTATAAAAAATTCCCAGAATCTGAGGCTTTTCTATATGAAAAATGTTTTAGAACCTGAAAACTTAGAATCTAAGGCTTTTCTATATGAAAAATATTTTAACTTTCTATAGGAATAATGTCTATAAATCTGAGAGTTTTTCTTACAATCTAGGAAAATGTCTCAGAATCTTATACATTTTTCCGAAAAATGTCTCAAAATCAACGAATTTTTCTTAAGGAAAATTATCTCGAAATTTTGTGTATAGGAAAAATGTCGCAGAGACACAAGCTGAGACTTTTTGTATAGAAAAATGCTCAAAATCTGAGACTTTTTCTATTGTAAAAATATCTTTTTCTATAAGAATAATGTCTCAGAATCTGAGTATTTTTTTATGGGAAAAATATGTCTGAAAAATAATCTGAGACTTTTTCTTTAGGAAAAATGTCTCAGAATTTGAAGCTTTTTCTATATAAAAAATGTTTCAGAATCTGACAATTTCCTATAGGCACAATGTCACAGAATCTGAGACTTGTTCTATAGGAAAATGTCTAAGAATTTTAGATTTTTTTCTATAGGAAAAGTGTTTAAGCATCTGAAACTTTTTCGATTGGAAAAATGTATCAGAATCTAGGAAATTTCCTGTAGAAAAAATGTGTGAGAATCTGAGACATTTTCTATGGGAAAAATGTCGAAGAATCTGAGGCTTTTTTTTCTCAGAATCCGAGAGTTTTTCTTTAGGAAAAATGTTTTAGAATCTGAGACTTTTTTTATAATGTTTTCTTTTTTACAAGGTCACAGAATCTGAATTGTTTTTCTTATAGAAAAAGCGAAGATTTTTCCAGATTCTAAAAATTTTTGTGAAGAATGTTTCAGAATCTGAGAAAATGTGCGAGACTAGAAATATCTAAGATTCTGGAAAAATGTCTTACAATAGGATTATTTTCTTTTGGAAAAGAGACTTTTCCCCAGAAATGTTTTCCATGGGAAATATGATTTAGAGTCTTTGACTTTTTCTACAACAAAATCTGTCTAAACTGGAAATTGTCATAGAATCTAAGACTTTTCTTTGAAAAAAAAATCAGATTCTGGTAACGAAAAATGTCTCAGAATCTGAGAATTTTTCTATGTAAAAAATGTCTCAGATTCTGGGAATTTTTCTATACGAAAAATGTCTTAGAATCAGAGAATTTTTCTATACGCAAAATGTCTAAGAATCTGAGAAATTTTCTATACGAAAAATGTCTTAGGATCTGAGAAATTTTCTATACGAAAAATGACTCAGATTTATAGTTTTTTTTTTTTTAAATTCTCAGATTCTGACTCAGAAGTTCTAAGAAATTTTAAGATTCTGAACCATCTTAGACATTTTTTGTATAAAAAAAAATTTGCGAATCTAAGACATTTTTCGTATAGAAAAACTCCTACATTCTGAAATATTTTTCATATAGAAAATTCTTAGACTCTAAGAAATATTTTTCATATAGAAAAATTCTTAGACTCTAAGACATTTTACATATTGAAAAATTCTCAGATTTTCGATTAGAAAATTCTCAGATTGTTAGCCATTTTTCGTTGGAAAATAACAATTTTTTTTTTTTAATTTATCTTAAAAGCCAGAAGAAGAGGTTCAAGTTTGGATTATAAACTGTGTTTTTTTTTTGCCCGCCCCTTTTATAAGCGTGGATATTAAAAAAAAAATTTCTGAGAATCTTTTTTTTTTTTTTTTTTAAATTCATTTATTAATGTAATCTATCATAAATTGATATTAATCATTACACGTGACTTAAAATTATTTGACAATGAAGTGGAGATGATCCAGTGATCATCCCACAGATAACTTAAAACTAAAAAACTAAAATATATATAAAAATAATTCCTTAGTATACTCTGGGCCATTTTAAGGGGTTCATCTAAGTAGGTCCTGGGGAGCTCTTCTTCTGAGTCGGACAATCTGAGAATTTTTTTATTCGAAAAATTTATCAGAATCTGAGAATTTTTCTATAAGAAAAATGTCGTAGAATCTAAAATTTTTCTATACGAAAAATATCTCAGCATCTTTGAATTTTTCTACACGAAAAATTACGCAGATTCTAAGACATCTCACAAGGGAAGTATCTCAACCCTTATAAAGCGATTTGCATGAAACTTAAAATATATACAAAAAAACAATTCTAAGGTTAGGGTGTCTTGCCTTATGGCCATATCGAGGATTTAGGGGTTAAAAAAAATGGCGAAAACCCGTTTTTAAGTTTTTCATATGAAAAAGAAGAGCTTTTTAATACCTATCCAACGGAATAACCTTGTAAAAATTCTGGCCCGTTAAATATTTTTTTTTCCAAGAAAATGTGACAATTTTGGGGGTATTTATGTGAAGACATTTACCAACGATATTCACACCAATACGAAATAATTTTTATTTAATTTAAGTCGACACTTATTTTTGCTCAGGAGTCTAAACGATATTCCTGTTAGTTCGGGAATTATCGAAATTTTCCCGAAGGTCCACATTGCTTTATAAGGGGACAACGACATTTTTAAACACTCAAATGGCCGGTAAGCCGATACACCCAACCTTAAGATCGTCTCATTTATTTTAGGTTTTAGGGAAATGAGATACTTCCTTTGTCAGACATTTTTCGTGCAATATTATTGTCAGATTCTGAGAATTTTTAGATTTTAAGACATCTTACACATTTTTCGCACACATTCTGAGATATAAAAATTCTATGATTCTGAGACATTTTTTAATAGAAAAATTCTTAGATTCTGGATCATTTTGCGCATAGTAAACTTCTTAGATTTTGGGACATTTTTCGAATAGAAAAATTCCTAGACTCTGAGAATTTTTCGTTTAGAAAAACTCTCTGATTCTGAGGCATTTTTCGTACAGAAAAATTCTGAAACTTTGAGAAATAGTTTGTATTAGAAATTCCCTGATCTTCGACATTTTTGGTATACAAAAATTCTCAGATTCTCAAAAATGTTCTGTTTTAAAAAATTCTGATATTCTGAGACATTTTTCGCAAAGAAAAACGTTCAAATTCTGAGGCATATTTCGTATAAATAATTCTTAGATTCTAAGACATTTTTCGCATAGAAAAATTCTCAGTTCCTGAGGCATTTTTCGTAAAGAAAATTTTTCGTAAAGAAAAACTCTCAAATTCTGAGGCATGTTTCGTAAAGAAAAACTCTCAAATAATTGTTTTCGGCCCGTCTCAATGAATAATAAATTAGTTGTTTTCATTTGTCACGAATAAGAAGGTTTTCTCAACCGACCTCCCTGACTTCTACCGACCCCCGTTTCCCCATCATTTTTTTTTTACATTATGGAGGATATAAATAATTTGGTTTTATAAAAGAGTTTATTTTCCTTAGTTTTAAATCCATTTATATCATCATATGATTTTTCTTTTTAAATCTGATTAGTTTAATAAAAGAAACTTCTTTAATTTAGTTTATAGAGTTCTGACGCTCTTTAATCTTTTAGAATCTATGTAGTTGATATTTTTTCCATCTCCATTAAATTATAAATGGAAAAAGGAAACAAAATTGATGCTTCAGTAGGGAAAACGGTAAAATTATCTTTAAAAAACTAACAATGCTTATGTATGTATGTGGAGGGATATAAGTAAATGGAATGGTGATACAAATACAAATAGTTGGATATAAACAAATATTAAACGTTCATGTGTGTTTTCCCCACCATACTCGTACATATATTTGGAATGTCAATAAGGCCTTAAAGATGTTTATCATAATACAAAACATAACAAAAGGGAACCCAGCAAATAAAAAAGGATGTTAACAAAAAGTAGGTCAATATCAAAAAATTTTTATCAGAAAATTTTCGTAATTTAAATAAAAAAAACTCAATGAAGTTAAACAATTGTGTACGAAACTAGCAGACGTCATTTTATGAAGTAAAATAACAGCACACTTTTTATTGCAAACTAAAAAAAATGTGTTGCCTACTTTAGGGGTTACATTTAAACGTATTGAAATATTTGTCATAATTAGATCTTACAACTAAAAACAAATATACTCATTCGGCTTCAGATCAAATAAAGTTTGTTAAATAATTGTACTAATCAATAGATTCTTTGCATATCATTTTCTTAAAATCATTTTAATTTTCTTTCCATTTATTTTGCTGGGAAAGTAGGCAACAAAATCTTTGTAAATATTTTTAACATAAAAGAGAGCATAAATACATTCTACTAACTACATACAGTAGAAAGAATAAATACTTAAATATAATGTAAAAATGTTTATAGTATAAGTGTTACATATTATACATTAGAGAGACATTTTTTTTGTAAGGTACAAAAATGTTTCTTCCGATTTTGAATGCCTGTACCAATTTTTGTTATACTAGACCTAAAACTTATGTGGTAAAAATTTTAGGACAATTTGAGGCGATCAAAATTTTTGAAAATTAAAAAAAAGCAAGTAGAAATTCGACTTGGCCGAATCATAAATACCCTCCACAATGCCCCTTTTAAGGGATAGTACATTTTTTAACCTGGAAAAAATTAACAATTTTGATTAGAAACAATTTATTTTGAATAAATTTTTTTTTTAATTTTTGTAAAAAAACAAGAAAATTATAGTCGGTCAAGACCGACCATATGATACTCTACACCAGTGTTTTTCGAAAATGGGTCACAAGGCCAAACGTGGACCGATTTGATTTATTTTTTGTTCGATCTTTATTAAGTTTAGAAACCACACAACAACCAAATTTGAGTGGAATTGCTTTATTTGTGTTGCCAACCGAATATCGGGCGTAATTTTTTTATGGGGATTTAGTCCAAAAATGGTCTAAATATATTAAGATTTGATTGGGTTACCAAAGCACACGTTTGATATCTACAAACAAAATTTTAATTAAATATTTGTCATTTTTTTGAATTTTGAGGGAATTATGTAAATATCGGAGGGTGGTTTGTATGGGGACTACAAGAAAGAATAATTCGATTCCTTTGAAATTTAGAATGATGATTGTAACCAAAATTTGATTATCTGTTAAATTTCAAAGCGATATCTTTTATAATACGGTTATTAGAGCCATTTAAGCCAAGTTCAAAGGGGAGTTTCTATTGGGGCTAGATCTCCACATGAACCGATTTTTTCCAACTTCAATAGGCTTCGTTCTTGGTCCAAAATATGCTTAAGTTTCAAATTTCAAGTCAATTGCGACTTAAACCGGGACAGACGGACGGACAACGCTAAATCGACTTAAAAAGTAATTCTGAGTCGATTGGTATGCTTGAAGGTAGGTCTAGGACCAATATTTCGGCTAGTTACAAACATCAGCACAAATTCAGTGGTGTAGGGTATAAAAAGGAAAAATTAAATTTTTTTTTTGAGTGTAAAATTTTTTTCGAGAGTAAGTTTTTTTTAGTGTAAAAATATTTTTAAGTGACAAAAATACTTTGTGAAGTAATTTTGTGGCTTACCAATGTTTTTACAGCTTCTTTTTTTTAAAGCTCGGTTTTTTTCAACATGTGAATTTTAGGTGAAATCAATCTGAAATTCACGGTTTTGCTAATAACTTTTGAACCATTGGACCGATGTAGCTGAAATTCAACATAAATCAGACCAGGGGAACGACAAATATATATGCCAAGCTCCAGCATCCTCAAAAGTCTTTCAAAGGTTAACGTGTTCTTAATCGCGCAAATTCGCGAAAAACCCTTGCCGAAATTCATTTGTTTGCTTATAGCTTTTGAACCACAGTACCGATTTTGCTGAATTGCAATACCAACCTGATCAGGTAAATAAAAAACATATATGCCAAACTTCAGGAGCTTCCGCCTTTCACAACTTGGCCTGTTATTAACAGAAAGACAGACGGAGCGACATCGCTAGATCATCTGAAAATCGATATAGGATCATGAGTATATATGGGGCATTCCATGTCAAATCGGACACTTTGAAATTTTTTTTTTTAGATTTACTCCTTCGTGGTAAATTTTCAGATTTTTTTTGATGACCCGTTCAAAAGATATCGATTTTTGAAAAATTGGTAGTTTGTTCCTTTACTCAAACTTCTTTTACTCATAACTTCTTCAATAATGGTTTAAATTTCATTTTTTTTTTTAATTTTTGTTTTTTTACGTACTTTTTAAAAAAAAATCCCAAAAATTCTTAAAAGCGCTCTAGTATGCGATTTTTAACTTTTAAAATTTAAATCTCATTTTTGAACATGTTTGTACTCTTCGATTTTTTTTTTAATTTTTTTGTGTAAAACTTCTATCGATTCTACAAATTTTTTGCCCAGGAGGATCGTGGGATAACAATTATTACAATTTTTTTTTTAATGTTTTTAAAAAATTTTATTTAAATTTTTCAATCTTTAAATCATTTCTACTGCTCCAATGGTGCTTCATAGAGGGGTCATTTATAAGACCGACACCCATTAATTTTTACGTCTTAACATTTCTTTGGAACAAACTAATACCCCATCTCCAATTTCTAAGGGGGCTCCCCCACAAAACGACATTTTTAAAATTTGCTCCAACCGCTCTAACTGCCCTAATAGTGCCCTTAGAGCAGTAAAATGTATGACCAACCCACAATATTTTTTTAGTCCAAACATTTTCTCTGAACACACCTATCCTCTATATTTAGCTGTTAAGGCGGTGCCCATACAATTTTTTTTATTTTTTGTAAATTTGTTTTATTTAATCAGCTTCTACCGGTCCAATGGTGCGTCCGAGAGGGGTCATTAGTGAGACCGACCACCTTTTATTTTTACCCTACAACATTTTTTTAAAACAAACCTACGCCCTATCTCCACCCCTAAGTAGGCTCTCATACAAATAACAGTTGGAGCAAGTTTTATAAAAAGGCTAGCACGCTAGCAACTAACATACCGGAGCGCCTAAAAGCGTGATTTATTGTTTCTTCAAAATTGCTTTAGTTTCAAAAAAGAAAACAAAAATTGTAAAATTCGTAAAATTTTGCTAAACTTTAGATTTTGCTAAAAATGTTGTTAGATTATTGAAATTTTAATTTTCTAAATATTTTTTTGTATAAAAAAAGTTTCGTGATTGTGAGTCAACGTGAGTGTGAGTGAAGCTTGGGTGAGGGCACGTGAGTGTGGGTTGTCTTAAATTTGCTCACGGGATTTGTGAGTTAGTGTGAGTAGAAAAAAATATGCTCGTGAGTCAGAGTGCGTGATTGAAAAATTACTGTCGTGATCGGGAGTTTGTCAAAAGTTAGTCACACGCCCATCTGTAGAGTGTTTAAAAAATGAGTCTTGCAATCAATGGCGCACGCAGGTTGTTTTTTGAGGGCCCAACAACAAGAACAAATTTTTTGTTTTTTTTTTCCTTTCGTGAGATTTCCGTTTTGTGGCAGTTGCCCCTCCCCCCTTTCTGAATACACCAATGTATGTAATGTTTCATATTTATCAATCTTGATGCGGGGAACACGAATATCCAAAAAATGTTAAAATCGGTAGAACGATTTTCGGGATATTGCATTTGAAATTGCAAAAAATTGTGGTAATATCCGACGTTCAAGAACTAAAAAAAAAATCTAAAATTGTCATTCCCTTGTCCCTTTAATAGAGCTTGAGACAATATTTTATTTAAACTTAATTTGAGCCAAGTCCGATCATTTGAACTTGTGGCGCCTTTCGATTATGATTTGGGATTTTTAAAAATTCCCCCAAAAATTTTAAATATCTGAATTATATGTTGTTTTTTTATTTTTAGTACCAAAAGGTACATAAAAATAAAATGTATTTATTCGGCCTTTATATATGTATATATATTCGATTAGAGTTTTATTCTACACCATTTCCAATTTTAATTCAGAAAATACAAATTATATTTCAAAATTTTCCAATTATATTTCAAAAATTTCCAATTATATTTCAAAAATTTCCAATTATATTTTAAAAATTTCCAATTATATTTCAGAAATTTCCATTTATATTTCAAAAATTTCCAATTATAATTCAAAAATTTCTAAATATAATTCAAAAATTTCCAATTATAATTCATAAATTTCCATTTATAATTCAAAAAATTCCAATTATATTTCAAAAATTTCAATTTATATTTCAGAAATTTCCATTTATATTTCAAAACTTTCCATTTATATTTCAGAAATTTCCATTTATATTTCAGAATTTTCCATTTATATTTCAGAAATTTCCATTTATAATTCAGAAATTTCCAATTGTATTTCAGAAATTTCCATTTGTATTTCAAAATTTTTTAAATGCTTTTCAGAAAATTCCATTTGTATTTCAAAAATTTCCATTTGTATTTCAAAATTTTCCAAATGCTTTTCAGAAAATTCCATTTATATTTCAAAAATTTCCAATTATATTTCAAAATTTTCCAATTGTATTTCAAAAATTTCCATTTGTATTTCAAAATTTTCCATATGCTTTTCAGAAAATTCCATTTGTATTTCAAAAATTTCCATTTGTATTTCAAAATTTTCCAAATGCTTTTCAGAAAATTCCAATTGTATTTCAAAAATTTCTATTTATATTTCAAAATTTTCCAAATGCTTTTCAGAAAATTCCATTTGTAATTCAAAAGTTTCCATTTATATTTCAAAATTTTCCATTTATATTTAAGAAAATACAAATTGTATTTCAAAAACTTTCTAAATAAATTTAAAAAATTGTAAGTGTAGTTCCCTACACCTTGTAGTTATTATAAGTTCATTATAATTCATGATAAATTATAAAACTTGCAGAAAAACTTAGTCTTCCTTTGTGAAGGATTGTGGAGGATAATGATAAACTTGGAAAAAATACAACAAAACCGATAAGAATTAAGAAAACCCTTTATTTGTGTTCCCTTCCAGACATTTAGTGACATTGCTAAAAAAAATCGTACACCGAAAAAAATGCATGCCTTATATGAACGAAATGTTTCGTACATTGTACGAAAAGTTTCGTAGTTTTTGCTTACGAAATTATTTCGTAAAAATTATAAGTTTTTACGAAAAAGTTTACTACATTCTACGAAATATGTTTTTGTTTTTACGAAACAATTTTCTATATTATACAAAATAATTTCGTAAATTACAAAAATAAATTCGTACATATTAGATATAAAAATGACAAAAAAAATTATTTCTTATATGGTCGAAATGTTTCGTACATTGTAAGATCGTTTCGTACTTTTTGCTTAAAAAATTGTTTCGTAAAAATTATAAGTTTTTACGAAAAAGTATGAAACAATTTTCTATATTACACAAAAAAAATCGTAAATTACAAAAATAAATTCGTACATATTAGATATATTTTGTAAAAAAGCACGTGTTTCGATCTCTTCAAGATCTTGTCAATACTATATAGCAAAATATAAAAAACCTACACTACAAGTAGCATAAAAAAGTTAGTAAAATATATATTTTTTGTAAATTTACAAAAAAAAAAACGTTCAATTTTAAAAAAATTTATTTAAAATTTTTCTTAAAAAAAAAAACAATATTTTTCACAAATTTTCTAACGAAATTTTTTTTCGGACACAAACATTTTTTGGCATTTCTTTTTTTTGCGTTTTGGAATTAAAAAATTCATTAAGGAAAAATAAATCTTAAAATAAAGTTTCAAAGTTCAAAAAAATTTTGAAAATTTTCTAATTGTAAGCCCTAGGCTTTTTTATATGAAAGGTTTCAAAGTTTGTGATAGGTCATTGCGTTTCTTGTGACATGCCACGTGATATATCAAGGACCGGTCACTTTTCGTGCAGGGAAATTAAATATTTTTAAAATTACGAAATATTTTCGTATGTTTCGTAAATTTACGAAAGTCCGGACTAATTTCTATTTCGTAATATAAAGTAAATTTTCGTATATTTTACGAAACAAGTAAGTACGAAATTTTATTTCGTAAAATGTTGCATGGATTTTTTTCGGTGTATATAAAAGAGTCAATTATAAGGTTGGGGTGTCTCTGCTTATCGGTTTTATATGGACTTTAGAGGTTCAAAAATATGTCAAAAGTTGCAAAAAAAATAAATTCTTTAATATCAATCCAACGCATAAACTTGTAAAAAATTTTATATATATTTGAAGTTTCTGGCAAATCGGTTTATAAGGGTTAGAATACTTCCCTTTTCATTATTTCTGGTAAGTTAAGAAAAATGTTAACCACTTATTTTTGAAAAATATTGATGGTGTATAGGGTTCCAGATAGTCTGATAGTTTCTATAATATTTGTATCATAAAAAATACACTTACAATTTTCTTAATAAAATTAAAAACTTTTTGAAATACAATTTGTATTTTCTTAAATATAAATGGAAAATTTTGAAATATAAATGGAAACTTTTGAATTACAATTGGAATTTTCTGAAAAGCATTTGGAAAATTTTGAAATATAAATAGAAATTTTTGAAATACAATTGGAATTTTCTGAAAAGCATTTGGAAAATTTTGAAATACAAATGGAAATTTTTGAAATACAAATGGAATTTTCTGAAAAGCATATGGAAAATTTTGAAATACAAATGGAAATTTTTGAAATACAATTGGAAAATTTTGAAATATAATTGGAAATTTTTGAAATATAAATGGAATTTTCTGAAAAGCATTTGGAAAATTTTGAAATGCAAATGGAAATTTTTGAAATACAAATGGAATTTTCTGAAAAGCATTTAGAAAATTTTGAAATACAAATGGAAATTTCTGAAATACAATTGGAAATTTCTGAATTATAAATGGAAATTTCTGAAATATAAATGGAAAATTCTGAAATATAAATGGAAATTTCTGAAATATAAATGGAAAGTTTTGAAATATAAATGGAAATTTCTGAAATATAAATGGAAATTTTTGAAATATAATTGGAATTTTTTGAATTATAAATGGAAATTTTTGAATTATAATTGGAAATTTTTGAATTATATTTAGAAATTTTTGAATTATAATTGGAAATTTTTGAAATATAAATGGAAATTTCTGAAATATAATTGGAAATTTTTGAAATATAATTGGAAATTTTTGAAATATAATTGGAAATTTCTGAAATATAATTGGAAATTTTTGAAATATAATTTGTATTTTCTGAATTAAAATTGGAAATGGTGTAGTTCGAGGCCCAAAAATATTTATATTTATGATATTGTCATAATAGAGTATTTTTAATTTATTGCTTTAAAAAAGTTACTATCTCATAGTATGTCTGAATTATATAAATTATCGTGTGATACATTACTTCTATTAATTTTGACATGCTGAATACGAAGATAATAAAATTTTTGAAATCGATCGAGCAGTTTTTACGATATCGCTAATTGAAATTGGTCGAATAATTTTCAAAAGTGGGGGATATTTTCTTACATCCTTCTTCAAGCAAGTTTAGGTTGTGTTTAAATAGTGACAAAATCGGGTAGTGGCTTATCCTGTTTTCAAATTCTTACTAAATAATTACACTGTTTGACACCAAAAACCAGTGGAATATCCAACTGATTGTGAGTCTTATAGATTTTACTGTTCTGAATCCAAATCTGCCATCCAAATTTTTCTAGCACGTACCGTTTTTAAGATATTCGCTGTAAAAAATTCAAAAACCAATAATTTCGAACTTTTTAGCGTCCACTGTATGTTGCTTATAACAAATAGGACTTGATTTTAAATAAATTGGACCTCCTGAATCCAAATTTTTCTAACATGTTCCGTTTTCGTGACATTCGTGTGAAAAATTTGCAAACGCGATTATCTCGAAATCGGAAAATGCTAGAAAATTTTGGATTGCAGTTTTGGAATCAGTAGGCTCATTTTATATGAAATCAAGTCCTATTTTCGGAAGAATCTGTGAAAGTGAAATTATTGTTTTTTTTACATTTTAACAGCAAATATCTCAAAAACGGTACTTGCTAGAAAAAATTTTATGGCAGATTTGGTTTCAGGAGAGCAAAATCTATAGGAATCAGTTGGATATTTCACTGGGAGGCTTTTGTTTTCGAACAGTGTAATTATTTAGCAATAACTCGAAAATAGCATCAGCTAGAAATTACGTGTTAACGATTTTAAAAATTCAAAATAAAGAGGAGAGAAATGCCATTACCCGATTTTGTCACCATTTTAACACAACCTAAACTTGCTTAAAGAGGGCAGTGTCCTACGTCCTACGTTTAAGAAATTTTTAAATATAAAATTTTATTGCATTGACTATTTTCTAGAGATTAAGAAAAATTTAAATTTTGTATGCAAATTTCAAATAGCAATATCTCGAAAACCGTTCGACCGATTTTAATTTTTTTCAAATATTTGATAAATATTTGATTCAGTTTATTTTGTTTTTTAATTGAGTATTTCATGGAAATTGAGAAAAACTTTCATTTAAACTTAATTTGAGCCACATCAGACTATTTTACCCCATGGCGCCCTTCGCTCAAGAGTTTTTGGTGAAACGTTTCTAAAAAGCCAACATTTTATTAAAGGGCGTTACGTGTTAAAATTATTGGATTTGGCTAAAATCAATTTTAAATTAAATTTTATCTCAAGTTCTTTGAAAGAGGCCAGGAAACAAATTTGAAATTTGTTTTATTAACTTTTTTGCAAATTTCAAATAGCGATATCTCAAATACCGTTTGACCGACTTAAATTTTTTTTTGATATTTTGTTCATATATTTTTTTTTTTTGTTTTAATAAAAAAAATGCCACTCTAGTTATGCATACATATATTTTTTATTTGATAGGGATATTGAATAACCATTTAGAAATGTTTATATGTTAACAACAATGTCTATATGTATGTAGCAATAAAACTCAATACAAGCTGCATATCAGCCATAACAAACATTAGTATAAAAGAAATCTGAAACTTGAATAACAAATACTTAAAGGCACTTTCTTTCAATACAATAACAAAAGCCATACATACACATTCATACACATTTATATATGAACAGTTTTACAACAGCACTATGGAATAATATACAATTCATATTTTTTTATACCCTACACTGCTTCCCGTCATCTTTTCTCTCTAAATGTACGTTTAAATAGCTGATTTTAGTCTGACACTGTTACAGTGACAATCGAAGAGTGCTGACGAAGGAAGAGTGGCTTCTTCCGAAAGCTGTCGATATCTCCACTTTTACCCACTTTACACTATTATACTTTTCGATTATACAAGCGTAATTTCACCATGTTTGGGAAATATTTTGCCAAAAATAGTTCACTTATTAGATACGACAAGGTTTTAATCAAAAAGGAATAAATAAATCTTTTAGAAATTGGTGGATTTTGATCTATATAATGGAAAAGTGTGACAGTGTAAAATAGGTATTAGCCTGTGTTGTCAAACATTTTTTTCAGATTTTCTCATTGTACAACAAAAATAATTATTTCTCAGAAATAATTAATATGAACTTAAACCGAAATAAATAAATCTTCAGTTATAAAATATAAAATCCAACAATATATTAAACAGTTTTTTATTTATTTAAAAAATATGTTAATAAAAATAAAATTTGTGTCCTGAAAAATTTAGAAAAATTTCGGGAAAATCCACAAATTTTTTTTTGGAAAACTTCGAAAAATAAAAATCAAGAGTAAAATAGAAAAATCTCAGAAAAATAAAAAACAAAAATGTGAAAAATTTTGCATTAGGGAGGGGATTTTTGATTCGGTATAGACAATTATAAAACACTAGTTTTTGTTCTTTACTTGTATCTGTGTAAATGGTAATATTTTTGTATTGAAATTGGAAACTAAAGATTTTTATTATAATAAATCTCTTAAAGCAAGAAAGTGAATAATTTTACTAAATACTTGCATAAGTCGTGCACATCGACAATGTTTGTGTATGGATAGTGTATTGTTAACCCACAAACACTTAAAGTTAAGAGGTATAAAAAGTGCATGAAGAGTAGACCACCCAAATTTGCAAAAGTATATTTTTGTTCGCTCCACCGGCAGTTTCTGATAGATTGGCCATACAAAATAATATCTGTGTAAGAACTGGATCTCTCGGTTGCATACAGGCCAGTCGATTTGAACTTTTGACCCCAAAAGTGACCTAAAAGCACTACAAAGCTTTTAAGAGCCATAACTCTTAAAATATGCGTGTTTCCAAAAAATACTATATAAGTTTTATTTTGCAGAATAAGAAAGCAAACATTTCCTTCATACAAATTTTTAGCCTAAGTCTAAGACATCGTGGTGTTTTTCGCGGTTAAAATAAAAATTTATGTGAAGACTTCATTTAAAACGACCCTCGTTAAAATTTGGACGGAGACTCAAATAGTCGGTATCCATTATTTTGTAGAGTAAGATATGTAGTTTTCATAAACCAATTACATTTGGAATTTATATGGGTAATTTCATTACAGAAGAACCCAAAGCTGGGTTCTTCAAATGCTGTATACAAATTTGTAAAATTACTTCATTTTAAAGGACCCTCGTTAAAATTTTAATGGATTGCAATCGGTTTCCATGATTTTGAAGAGTTAAAAATGCAGATTTTAAACAAGTGTTGAAAAGTGCAGGCATTTTTAGCATTAATTGAAAACATGTTAGCAAAATACTATATGAAAAATACTTGGCATCTTATTACATTTGAACTTGAAGAATAAAAAAATGTTATTACAGTAGAAAATTTCAATGAATTTCATGATTCGGATTGTATTCAAGTGGTCTGCCACACGTTAGATGCCTGGGGAAGTTTTAATAACTTGGCTGATTTTCAACCGATTTTAGTTTTTAGTACGTTATTAGAGAGGCATTTTACTCCAAATCAAAATTCTTTAACCACCTGAATTCAAATTTAACTTAAATACAAAAAAAATGAGAAAACAGAAAAAAAAAATATTTTTCCTTGTAATCCTTTTTTTAAAATTCAAGGCCGATGCGGGACGCCTTATCCATTTCCAATAAACCTAAATTTTTATGAGACATATTTTTACCAACAAATGAATGTATCTAGGGTAAGTTATGGTTAATGTCTTCCAATTTAATTATTTTGGAGCACCATATAAAATATACCAGAGTCTAAAAAAAACTGAAATTTTCAAAATTTGAAAAAAAAAAACTAATTGTGCTCACATCTCGAATTATGGATTAAAAATTGTATAATTTAGAGTAGGATTTTTGGACTTTTTAAAAAAATCGAAGGTTTCGGACTTTTTTAAAAATTCGATTTTAATTTTATACGTTAAAAAATAAGTTATAATTAATTCGAATAATCTTTAAATATTTTTTTTTTCTAAAACTACATTTAAATACAACAAAACGTCGTCTAACTTATTGTAAGATATCTATATTTTTACTGGTCAAAATTAATGGAAAATTTCAATATTTTATTTAAAAAAAAAAAAAAAAAACATTTTAAAAAATTGATTACTCAACACCAACTTGGAACAAAAGTCTGAAAATTTGAGTGAAAGTTGCATTTAATACGTACTAAAATATATCAAAAGAAATTAATCGAAGGGGCTCGGGTCTAAAAGTGAGTGATTTGGCCTGGAATTCCCCAAATATTTTTCAAAAAGTACACACCTAACTCTTCAAAATCTTTGAAACCGATTGTATCCACTAAAATTTTAACGAGGGTCGTTTAAAATAAAGTAATTTCACAAATTTGTATACAGCATTTCAAAAATCTAAACTTCAAAGTCAGCTTTGGGCTCTTCTGTAATGAAATTACCCATATAAATTCCAAATGTAATTGGTTTATGAAAACTACATATCTTACTCTACAAAATAATGGATACCGACTATTTGAGTCTCCGTCCAAATTTTAACGAGGGTCGTTTTAAAAGAAGTCTTCACATAAATTTTTATTTTAAACGCCAAAAACACCACGATGTCTTAGACTTAGGCTAAAAATTTGTATGAAGAAAATGTTTGCTTTCTTATTCTGCAAATTAAAACTTATGTAGTATTTTTTGGAAAAACGCATATTTTAGGAGTTATGGCACTTAAAAGCTTTGTAGTGCTTTTAGGTCACTTTTGGGGTCAAAAGTTCAAATCGACTGGCCTGTATGCAACCGAGAGATGCAGTTCTTGCACAGATATTATTTTTTATGGCCAGTCTATCAGAAACTGCCGGTGGAGCGAACAAAAAAATACTTTTGCAAATCCCATACATTTTTTGGGTGGTCTAATGAAGAGACATGATTGTTAGCATCATGTAGGAGAACATACTATGATTGATAATATTATCATGCATATGATTGCAGGCACCATAGTATGATTATAAATTTAAATAATATTTCTGAGGATCATAGTATGATTGTCGACGACTACATTATGATTGCTACAATCATAAGCAGGAGCTTAATATAAATAATAGTATTTTCCCCTTCCATTAAAAATTTAATAAATTTTACCCCTCATTGGGTTAAACAAAAATAAATGAAAGAATTATAATATTTATTCTAATATTCCTTCACAAACAATAAAATACATTAGAACTAAAATGTTTACTTATAGAAAATTATTTATGCATAACATGTATGATAATTAAACAAATTTTAGAGATTTATTATGGTTTCATAAATAAAACATTTTAAGAATATTTTAAAGATATCATTTTGGCAAATCACAGCATTTAAATAAAAAAATATTTATTTAAATGATTTGTGGTTGAATTTCTAAGAATATAATACGTTTTTAAGGAAATATACTTTTTCTTAAGGGGGGGTTGGTACTAAAAAACAGTTTAGTGTAAACAATTTTTAAACAGTTATAAAAAATAATACGCAATATTATTTATTTATTTTTTTTTTATTTGAAAGATAACCTATCGAAATATTTTTAAAATTTTATAACACAAAATTTGGTCAACTAAAATTGCCACTCAATTGTGGGATGCACTTCTTAGATTTTTTTAAGGATTTCATTGTCAAAACTTCAACAAAAATCATTTTTTTTAAATGGTAAGTATTAGGGTGGGCCAAGACTGAACTTCTTCTGACATAAAAATTGGTCGAGCGGTTTTCGAGATATCACTGTTTGAATTTTTCCAAAAATGGTTGTTTTTGCCTACGATCCAAATTTTTTTTAAAAATAATCTCAAAATGTCTTTCTCTTAACCCTTTCAAAGAGCTTGAGACAACCTTTAATTTAAACGTTACTTGGGCCAAATCCGATTATTTTAACCCGTGGAGCCCTTCGATCAATGTTTTGCTCTTTATACCTAATTTTCACCAAAAACTCTAAATTTTGTTCGAAGGGCGCCATGGGTTAAAATTGTCTGATTTGGCTCAAATTAAGTTTAAATAAAAGTTGGTCTCCAGCTCTATAAAATTGTTAACGGAAAAAAAATTTTGAGATTTTTCAAAAAATTACTTCAAGGTAGGAAAATCCGCCATTTTTAGAAATTGGCGATAACCCGAAAACCGCTTGACCGATTTCCGATATTTTTTGATATTCGTATTCACAATGCCAAAATTAATAAAAATAAAATATCGCGAGATATTTTTATTTTTTATTATTCAAAAATTCAAAATTTTTGAAAAAATTGTCTAAAAATGTTAAAATTTGGGGGCCCCCGTAGGCTAGTTGGTAGCGTGCTAGCCTTTCAACGTGGGGGTCGTGGGTTCGATTCCCACCAGAACCCTTAGTTTTTTTTCGCTACAACGAGACGACGGTCGTTGTTACCAGTTCTCGGTTAGGTCGAATTTATTAAAAATGAGTTGTAAATTTTTGTAAAAAATAAATAAAAATGATATATGATATGTTCATGTGTTAAAATTTGATTGAAAGGCGCCACGGGTTAAAACGATCGGAGTTGGCTCAAATTAAGTATAAGTGAAAGATTGTGTCAAGGTCTATGATAGGTTCAGGGGTAAGAAATTTTGAGATTTTTTTTAAATATTTCTAGAACATAGAAAAAACCGGCATTTTTTTTGTAAATTTTAAACAGCTATATCTCGAAAACCGTTCGACCAATTTTCAAATTTTTTAACATGATAATGCTTTTAGGTTGGTGACTAATTTTGAAAAAGTTACAGGACGCCACCTCAGTTTCACTATATAAGCTAACAATTAACGAAGAAGAAAACAAGAATTTCTAGTTTAATTTTTTAAAACCAAAAATTTTAATAACTTTTGTTTGTAACTTGGATAATAATTCACCTCGTGGTGAATAAGCCGTTTTTCACCAGCTGGTGAATAAAAAGTAACATAATTATTTTTCAATTAAAAATTTTTTTTTTTTTTCATCAATTTGTTTTTTTTTTTTTTTTGATCAAACTTTTTTTTCATAAATTTTTTTTTTTCATAAATTTTTTTTTTCATTAAACATTTTTTTTTCATAATTTTATTTTTATCAATTTTTTTTTTTCATCATTTTTTTTTTCCTCAAATTTTTTTTTAATCAAATTTTTTTTTCATCATATTTTTTTTTTTTAATTTTTTTTTTCATAAAATTTTTTTTTTCATCAATTTTTTTTTTCATGAAAATTTTTGTTTCATAAATTTTTTTTGTTTTTTCACCAAATTATTTTTTTATGAATTTTTTTTTATAAAATTTTTTTTTCATCAAAATTTTTTTTTTATTAATTTTTTTTATCATATTTTTTTCATAAATTTTTTGTCATAAAATTTTTTATAAAATTTTGTATTCCCAGGTAAAAATGATATATATATGATCATATATGAAGATATATGCATCATATATGGATTTATATAACCATATATTATCATATATGCCTCCATATATGTTTATATATGATCTGATCCGAAAATTGGCCCGATATGAGCCCATATCGGGCCAATTTACGGATCCGATCATATATAAACATATATGGAGGCATATATGATAATATATGGTTATATAAATTCATATATGATCCATATATCTTCATATATGATCATATATATTTCATTTTTACCCGGGTTATCAATTTTTTTTTTCTCACCAAAAATTTTTTTTTCATATTTTTATTCATCAATTTTTTTTTTCATCAAAAAATTTTTCTTTTCAACAAAAACTTTTTCCATCAAAATTTTTTTTTCACCAAAAATTTGATGTTCATTAAATTTTTTTTAACATAATTTTGTTATTCGTGAAAAAAAAATATTTTTTTTTACCAAAACTACTTTTTCAACAAGTCTAAGATTTTCGCATAAAAATTTTCCATTTGTTTGTCAAATGTACACTCTAATTAAAATGATTTCAGTTTCCTACTATAAATTGGGTAAATTTATATGTAGTAGGAAACTGAATAACACAAATAACACACTGCGTAATTCTTCTTAATATTATTGGAAATTTACCCAATTTATAGTAGTATAATTTTTGAATTTGTTGAAATCTACCCAATTTATAGTAGGAAACTGGAATAATTTTTTTACAGTGTACATAAAACAAGTGAGAGTTATATTCTTTGATGCCGAAACTTTTATACTCTCCAAAATGTAAAAACACTTTTTTGCACTTATTTTTGCACTTACTTACGAAATGTACAGCTCTTTTGGTTTTTTAATGGGGTCCTCGATTGATATTTCAATTCGTTTTGCATGGAATAGCAAAGTAATATTACATTATTTTTTCTAAAAAAACTTTGCTTTGGCAAGTACACCCAAATCTTCCGCAAAACATTATCATGATTTAATGTTTTGGACAAGAGTACAAAATTTGCAGGCATTTTTCTGTGTACTTACTATGTTATTCTGTGTACTATTTTTCTGTGTTGTATATTGTATGGCAAAAGAGTTATTCTTCCGATTTTAAAAGTCCGGTGAAATTTTTATTCCCCTAGGCCTAAAGCTTATGTGGTACAAATTAGAGCCCAATCGAATTAAATTAAATAGTGGCGGCCTACAATCAAAGTGTTTGATTTTTGAAAATTAAAAAATAAAAAATATATTTTTCGCTACACACCACTCAAAAAAACCTTGTCAAATTACTAGAAAAAGTTTCGTAATCCCATTTAACCAATATTTTACAGTTTTCCTGGTTTTTTAACAAATAATTTTCGATCAAAATTTTTATTTTTCTTGTAATTTTACAGTTTTTCTTATAATTTTACAAATTTCCAAGATTTTTTACAAAAAAAAATCTAGTAATTTTTTTTTCTTCTAAGTTTTATTTCGACAAAAAGAGTTGTAAATTGGCAATTTTATTGGTAAAAAAAACTTGTAAAATTACAAAAAAAGTTCGTAATTTTTACTAGGAATTCTCATAAAATATAAGGTAGCAAAAGTCTAGTAAAATCAAGAAAGCTTCTTGTTTTATCGCGTCAAATAAATTAAAAATTTACAATTTTTTTGGTAAAAAACTTGTAAAATTTCAAAATTATTGGTAAAATTACAAAAATATTGTGGATAGAGTCGAATATGTATTAATATTTTAGTTTGTGCACAAACGATTCGTCATTAGACTCGTTTGCAACTTTGTAGTAAATCGTTTCTATTTTTGCTAAATAATCTTGACAATGGAATCTGACAAATTCCGAAACACGTGTCGATTAAGTCTTGCAAAAACGACCTACATAAATAAATTTAAAACAACAAAATAATTTTCTTGAAATTTATGCTATGAGAATATCATGGTTTTAATTAGTAAAGAAAATAATGACCTCGAGCCAGAATAAACATCCTCAAAAGCCGGTCGAACGGGTTTCGAGATATTGTTATTTGAAATTTGCAAAAAATGTCGGTTTTTTATTTACGTTTAAAAAATTAAAAAAAAAATATATATATATAAATTCCCCTCCTTGTCCCTTTTATAGAACTGGAGACAGTCTTTCATTTAAACTTAATTTAAGCCAAATCCGACAATTTTAACCCGTGGCTCTGTTCGATCAAAGTTTTGAATTTTTTTTTTAATTTCAAACAATATTTTGGTTTTTTGAAAAAATAAAAAATAAATGTCTTGCTGTACGTTTTCTTCGAAAACTTTGGCATATGAACATCAACAAAATTGCATGAACCGCCATTTTTTGGGAATTTCAAATAACTATATTTTGAAAACCGTTTGACCAATTTTATTTTGTTTTTATATTTGCTTAAAGCGGATCAAAATTTAACCCCTTGTGCTTTAAGCGCTCTCATTTAATATAAGCTTTAATATTAAAAATTTAAATAATTCTTAAGTGATCTATGTGTGTGTGCCTGAAAATAAACCAGCACTTAATTTAAGCAAAAGATACATATGGGGCATTCCATGAGAAATCGGACACTTTGAAAAACTTTTTTTTTAGATTTTCCCAATTTGTTTACAGTTTTTAGTACCCTTCGAAAACTCCTTCGTTGTAAATTTTCAGATTTTTTTGATGACCCGTTCAAAAGATATCGAATTTTTAAAAATTGGTAGTTTGTTCCTTTACTCAAACTTCTTTTAATCATAACTTCTTCAATAATGGTCCAAATTTCAAATTTTTTTTTTCAAAATTTTTGTTTTTCTAAGTACTTTCTAAAAAAACATGTAATTTTGTATGGGAGCCTACTTAGGGAGTGGAGATAGGGCGTAGGTATGTTTTGAAAAAATGTTGTAGGGTAAAAATAAATGGGTGTCGGTCTCACTAATGACCCCTCTCGGACGCACCATTGGACCGGTAGAAGCTGATTAAATAAAACAAATTTACAAAAAATAAAAAAATTTGTATGGGGACCGCCTTAACAGTTAACAATAGAGGGTAGGTGTGTTCAGAGAAAATGTTTGGACAAAAAAAATATTGTGGGTCGGTCATAGATTTTGTTGCTCTAAGGGCACTATTAGGGCAGTTAGAGCGGTTGGAACAAATTTTAAAAAATGTCGTTTTGTGTGGGAGCCCCCTTAGAAATTGGAGATAGGGTATTAGTTTGTTCCAAAGAAATGTTAAGACGTAAAAATTAATGGGGGTTGGTCTTATAAAGGACCCCTCTATGACGCACCATTGGAGCAGTAGAAATGATTTTAAGATTGGAAAATTACAATAAAATTTTTTCAAAAAATTTAAAAAAATAGTAATAATCGTTATCCCACGATCTTCCTGGGCAAAAAATTTGTAGAATTGATAGAAGTTTTACACAAACAAATCACAAAAAAATCGAAGAGTACAAACAGTTTCAAAAATGAGATTTAAATTTTAAAACTTAAAAATCGCATACTAGAGCGCTTTTAAGAATTTTTTGTGATTTTTTTTTAGAAAGTAGAAGAAGTTATGATTAAAAGAAGTTTGAGTAAAGGAAAACTATGCGTTACTGTAGTGTGAAGAACAAAAAATTCTCTGCTATAGTAAAGTTTGCATAAAATAAAGTAAATGAAAGATTAAGAAAATTGTTGTTGGTCTCTAGATTAAATGCATTGCTTGAGTTAGAGAAAAAGCTTTTCTGTATACGTCACACACGAAACCTACTGTGAGTTAAAAACAAACGACGTTTAGTCACTGATGTTTATACACCGAGTATAGCCTAGTGGTTATGGCTTCGGCTTACAAAACATGAGAGATTTTAACGACACAGGTTCGAAGCTCATGTCAGGCTAGTCTGTTGATAAAAAAACATATAAAGAATTTTTCTAGCAAATATCAAATAATCAATTTAATGTAATTGCCTACTGATGACGTAGAAGTGGCTACAGAAACCATGGTCTAGGGTAAATCCACATTTAATTTAATCTTTAGAAGACACAATTTTCTTCTTCAATCAGAAAAACACACACACAGAGAAATGTTTAGTTGGAATTCCATTATTACAACGAAATTTTGATAAATCTTATAAATTTTTAGTTGTTATTGTAAATTTTTTATCACCTTACCAAATTAATAACAGCAGTAATAATTAATTATCAATCGTGACCGAATGGATGTATCAACAACTAATAATTTGGTTAATATACCCAAACTAAAAACTAGTAAAGTTTTTGAAAAATATTTAGTAAGTACAACCGTTTCTTGTAGTCTTTATTTTCCCTCCCGACCAATAATCATTTGTTTAAATTAATAAATTCGAAACACATTAGGTAATAGTATCCACAACTGAAAATGTTGGTTAACTCAACCAAATTTTCAAAAAAAAAATTATTTTTGAAAATTTGTATTAAATTATAAATTTGTATTGGTATTCTTAACTAATATTTGGTCGTTAGAATTTCATTTTGGTTACAAAACTAAAACGTCAGAAAAAAATTAAAATATTAATTAGTTAGAAGAAAAATGTTATTGCGTTCAGACGTTTTTTTTTAATTTTAAAATAAAATTCATGTAAAATTGCGTAAAAAATTTTACAAATTTTTTTTTGACGGTAAGTTGATACAACTTTCGAAATACAAACAATTTAAGTCAATAAATCTTATTTTAGATTTTTGCATACAACTTTAATGCAGATGCTAAAGAAGATATTTTACCCAAAAGTCGACAAAAAAATCGTTTTTGAGCCAACAATAAAAACCTATGGAACAGTTTCCCAGAAATCCACTCTCTGAAGGTAACAAATTCAAGGTTTATAAATGCCAGAATATTGAAATTAACAAAGACTCACCCAAAAATTTTTTCAGAATCGGAAACTTTTTCTATAGAAAAAATGACTTAAAATCTTAGACTTTTTCTGTAGGAAAAGTGACTCATAATCTGATACATTTTCTGTAGGAAAAATTTCTCAAAACCTAAAACTTTTTCTCCGAATCTGAGACTTTTTCTTTAGGAAAAATTTTAGAATTTGACACTTTTCCACATTATATTAGACTTTTTCAATAGGAAAAATTCTCAGATACTTTTACATATTTTCTTTAGAATATATTCTATTATATTTTCTGAGATATTCTAATACGGATTCTGAGACATTCTTTCTGCAGAAAAATTCTCGGATTCTGAGATATCTTTCTATAAAAAAATCTAGAAGTCTGAGATATTTTTTCGATTTTCATTGACATTTTCTCTTACGAGATATATTTTGACTTCGAATTATTTTTGCTCTAGAAAGTCTCACAGATTCTGAGACAATTTTTTTTTTTTAGAAAAATTCTTAGATTTAACATTTTTTCTATCAAAATTATCAGTTTAATTATTTTTTTTTGTATTGTATGTATTTATTTTACTTTTTAAATTATAAAATTTTTACAACCAAATAAATTAGTAAAATGGCTTGAAAAAATATTAAAAGTTTTATTTCAAAAGAAACAGTTAAAAAAAATATTGATTGGTACAACTATATAACGCTTTTTAAATTCGATTACTCTAACCAATGTCAATTTTAACATAAAAATATTCGGTTCTCATAATAGATATTTACCGGTAGAGACAACTGAATTGGCAGTAGAGGCAACTGAATATTGTGATAGTTGGTGCAACCGCAAAAATTCAGTTGGCAAACAATTCAGTTGCAACAACTGAATCTATTTTCTGTGTGCAAACAACAAACTACCAATTTTTAAAAATTCGATATCTTTTGAACGGGTCATCAAAAAAATCTGAAAATTTACCACGAAGGAGTTTTCGAAGGGTACTAAAAACTGTAAGCAAATTGGGAAAATCTAAAAAAAAAGTTTTTCAAAGTGTCCGATTTCACATGGAATGCCCCATATACAATCACTTTGTTATACACATACACATGCCGAAAGTACATGCATTTGCTAATGCATGTTTGTTTAAACATTAGGGGGTCAATATTTTAGTTAGTTGCGATAAATGTTGTTACATTTATTTTAAATTGTTTAATATTTGAAAATAATGCCTGTACCATTGTAATATTCAACGAAATATTTAAAAGAAAGTAAAATTGTTTGGTTGGCTAATTTTCAAATAAAACGTTATTGTATTAACAAACAATTTAATAGTATTGACAAATTGTGTTTTTGGTTAATAAAAAACCAATTATTTTATTTGTTAATACAATTAAATTGTTAATTAATACAACAACGTTTTAATTGAAAACGAGATAAAACATAATTTTATTTTCCTGTGTTGCAACTTTTTGCTAAATTTCAAATTTTCTAAAAACTTGTCTTCCTAATGTGTATTAGTTTACAAGTGAATGTTCATTTGTCTATGTGTGTGTGAATCTAATAAGAACTATAGTTATCCCAGCAGAAATTTTGCTGAACGTTCAGCAGCTTTTGGAAAGGGAACTTGAATAAAGGAGCGCATCCAATTGCGCTGAATTCATGCATGATTCCCTAAGGCGATGTCCCACTTTAGAGCGCTAGTTGGATACACAGAAACAGCGCTCTTTAGATGCACTGAAATCACGTGTCTTTAGAGCGCTGATTTAAGCAGAATAAAGATGCTGTAAATTCATGTATCTTTTTAGCGCTGATTTAAGCAGATTAAAGATGCAGTGAATTCATGTTTCTTTGTAGAGCTGATTTAAGCAGAATAAAGATGCTGTAAATTCAAAGTTGAAATCAAATAACTAAAATTTAAAAAAATATAACAAAAAAATTCATTCGTTTTACTTTACAAAACTTTATTTATGTGAAACAAAATGAAAAAAAAAAAAAAAATCGGAAGTGAACATCAAAAAAATATCGGAAATTTTCATTTTCACATTTTTTATGGGATTTTTTTTTGGGAACAGCGGTCAAAGATGCTATGATTGAAGCGCTCTTTGCAGCACTGATTAATGCGCAATAATGATGCAGTCAAATCATGTGTCTTTGTCTAAAACTCATGTTTTTTTATTCAAAAAGTGTTAAAAATATTAAAAAGGAAAGCAAGTGTGAAATTTTATCAAAAAATAATTACACATTATAAGTTTTATATAAAAAATCTTAAAAAAAAATTAAAATTTTTTCCCCTTCCTTTTACTGCATCCCTAAGAGCGCTCTTTGGATGCGCTACGGTATGCTATAAACAGATGCTGTGTCGCCAAAATCTCGATTTATTTCTGCTGGGATATGTTTGTTGTCTTCTTATACTAATTAAACAAATTATTTAGAGACTCTTGTTTCTACCACACTCAAACACATGTTCAATAAATACAATTTTCACATTCACATGTGCAGAAATAGAAGCTGATTTGAAAACGGTTTCCCAAGTGATAAACACGTAGTTTTAGAAAAAAACGACTGCTTAACATACACCGCGACATTATTTTCAACAGAATTTGTCTGTAAAAATTATTCTATTATTCCATGTTCAAGTTTCAGGTATGCCACTTGGGATACCTTCTTTAAAAGTTTGTCTTTGTTTGGTAACACGTATGCATAATACAGTATGTGGTTTACTAATGAAGTGATATGGATTCTTAGATAAAAATTATACAATTACAAACCATGCCACTAGATTTAAATTGTGAGATGTTGACACATTTTTTGTAATTATTTTAAAGTTAGAAAGTTTGTTTTTTATGTAATTCTTGTTACAATAAAATTATTTAATTAATTAAAATTATTCCGGGAAGATGTTTTTCGAGGAAAGTTTTAAATATAAAATTGTTTAAAATTAAATTTACACAAATTTTGTAATGAACAAAAAATATATTAGATGATAATCTGGAAAATTTGAAAAAAAAAATCGAAAAAATATATTTGCTTAAAAAAAATAACTCTGTTAAATTACAGAAAAACCCTCCACTCAAAAAATTATAACGGTAGATTCCACTACAAACGACAGTTAAAACAACTACATTTGTTGTTGTTTAGGGGTCCACTACATTTAACGGTAAATTCAACCAAAAATTGTTGTTGTTTTTAACTATTGATTAACAACTACAAAAAATGGTAAAAACAACTTCAAATTACAGTTGTTTTTAATGTAACTCGAACTGTCGGAATTTTTTTATTAACAAAAAAACTTCTAGACGTAAAAATGGTTAAAATTGTTTAGTAATAATTCCTGCTAACACTTTCAACTCGTTCAACACATCCGTTTTTGTAGTTTTTTTATACACCAAAAAGAACTACATAAAACAACTGTTTCTACAATGTAGTAATTTTTTGTATTTATTTGTTAAAGCGACTAAAAAAAAACACTGTTTGACATTTTTCATACAAAAGCAACTGAAATTGTAGTTGAATATGTAGTAACTGCAGTAATTTTCTAAGAGTACTAACAGAACAGACCACACATTTTAAGCTAGAACACACCCCTCTCCAAGCAAGTTTAGGTTGTGTTAAAATGGTGACAAAATCGTCTCATGGCACTTCACTCCTCTTTATTTTTAACTTCAAAAATCGTTAACACGAAAATTATTGCCGATCCTGTTTTCGAGTTATTGCTAAATAATTACATTGTTTGACAACAAAAACCTTACAGTGAAATACCCAACTGATTCTTATAGATTTGCTCTATATCCTCTTGCTTCCCGTAATGGGAAAACTATTTGAAAAATTATTTGCAAAAAGACTAAAAGAAATAATCACTTATGCAAATGTAATACCATCTCATCAATTTGGCTTCAGAGAAAAGCACTCTACAATAGACCAAGTACACCGAATAGTTCATACTATAGAGGAAGCTTTGGAACAAAAAAAAGTCTGTTCAGCCATCTTTTTAGACGTTGCTCAGGCATTTGATAAGCTATGGCACAAAGGTCTTATATATAAAATTAAAACTCAATTACCAATTCAATTTTCATCACTTTTGGAATCCTATATGACTGATCGTTATTTTAGAGTAAAGCATAAACAACATTACTCAGATATGAAAAAAATAGAAGCTGGAGTACCTCAAGGTAGTATCCTGGGTCCAATTCTATACTTACTGTATACTTCAGATATACCCATACCAACAAACAGCAAAATAGCTACTTTTGCTGATGACACGTGCATCTTAGCTACTGGTAACAATGAAACCGAATCTACCTCAAAACTACAGACATCAGTTGATGAAATCGTAGACTGGACAGATACTTGGAGACTCAGACTTAACAAAAGTAAGTCGACACATGTTGACTTTACTAACAAAGTAATAACACATAAACCAATTACAATTTCAAGTTTAGCTGTACCTTATGCTAACAGTGCAAAATATTTGGGAATGACGCTGGATTCTAAACTTACATGGAAGGACCACATCAGAATTAAACATAATGAACTGAACATAAAACAAAAAAAACTAAATTGGCTAATTGGGAGGAATTCTGTACTCTCAATTGATAACAAATTGCTGATTTATAATCAAGTACTTAAACCTGTCTGGACCTACGGGATTCAATTATGGGGATGTGCTTCCAAAACTCATATAGAAATTATACAACGTTTTCAAAACAAAATTTCTAGAAATTTGGTCAATGCGCCCTGGTATATTAGAAACGACGATTTACATAGAGATCTCGGGTTAAACAAAGTATCCGAGGTAATTCAACATTTTGCATCTAAACATGCGAATAGACTTCAACTCCACAGCAACGAAGAAGCTTCCATTCTTATCAATGACTAGCTGGCCCGGTCCGCGTTGCTGGCCCAAACATAAGATCAGTGTTATATTTCGTCTTGCTTCAAATATATAGCCTTGCAAAAAATGTAATGAATTTCTTGGCTTAAAAAAATTTTAAAGACACGATTAGGTAGATAATCATCTTCAAATTATATTTTAGATCTAACAAAAAATAATATGTCTTTATCTTAGCGAACTGTACAAATTTAAAACTTCTTTAATATCATTACGAACAACACAAAAATAAATTACGCATATCCTTCGTTCTTATAGTGAGCTATTGTCTTGAGTTTTAACAACCCGTTATAGTTTTTCCAAATTTTCCATTTTTCCGGGACACTTTTCTCATTTATATTTCCTTAAAAACCTAATTAAAACTATAATTAACATAAAATAATTGGCCCAGTCATTAGTAGTCGACATATTTAGAAAAAGTGTTCGTTAAAATTTGTGTCTCCGATTTTAGATGTATAAAAAAAGTGGGAGTGGACAATTTTTCTTTCCGTAAAAACTTTAGTTGTACTATCACGAACGTCAACAAATACTACAAATAGCCAAATAGGCCCTGCCGTTCTTCTATTTTAGATATCTTCTATCTTCTATATAAATAAAAATCAATTGTCGTTCGTTGGTAACAGCATCAGTTGAGAACGGCTGGACCGATTTGGACAATTTTTTTTTTTTGAAATGTTCGTCATAGTCCAACTTAGGTTTTTACGTAACTTTTACGCCCACTTTTTTTGATTTATCTAAAATGAGAAAACAGCTACACCGATTTGTGTAATTTTTTACTTAAATGTTCATAGTAATCCAATTTAAGTTTTTACTGAAAATCGACCACGCCCACTTTTATTTTTTATTTTTCTATAGATCAAATTTAATATATATCGAAAAAAGAGTCTTACCGTAAAAACCTTATTTGAATTTTACCAACTCGGTCCATCCATTTAAAAGTGGGCGTAGAAATGGAAAATGGTTCTTTCCGGAAAACCTCAGTTGGACTATAACGAACATTGAAAACAAAATAAGACAAATTGATCCAGCCATTCCATGATTTGAAATACATATATCGGGAAAAGTGAGAAAGTTAGCGTGGACAAATATTCTTTCCTTAAAAATCGTTTTATATGTTCTTTCGACACATAGAAAATAGTGGGCGTGGGAAATTTTACTATCAGTATAAACCTTAGTTTAATTATGGAACATTTTCAACAAAAAATAGCCAAAGGGGGCGTAGTCAATTTCTTTTTTCGTAAAAACCAAAATTGGAAAATGATAAAAAATTCATTTAAAAAAAATTTTGTCAAATCGGTGCATCCATTCTCAGATTTTAGATTAATTAAAAAAGTGGGCGTGGTCGATTTTTCTTTCAGTAAAAACTTAAATTGGATTACTATGAACATTTAAGTAAAAAATTACACAAATCGGTGCAGCCGTTTTCCGATTTTAGATAAATCGAAAAAAGTGGGCGTGGTCAATTTTTCTTTCAGTAAAAACTTAAATTGGATTACTATGAACATTTAAGTAAAAAATTACCCAAATCGGTGCAGCCGTTTTCTGATTTTAGATAAATCGAAAAAAGTGGGCGTAAAAGTGGGCGTGGTCAATTTTTCTTTCAGTAAAAACTTAAATTGGATTACTATGAACATTTAAGTAAAAAATTACACAAATCGGTGCAGCCGTTTTCCGATTTTAGATAAATCGAAAAAAGTGGGCGTAAAAGTGGGCGTGGTCAATTTTTTTTACGTAAAAACCTAAGTTGGACTATGACGAACATTTCAAAAAAAAAATTGTCCAAATCGGTCCAGCCGTTCTCAACTGATGCTGTTACCAACGAACGACAATTGATTTTTATTTATATAGATGATATATATTCAAGACGTTTAAAAAGAAAAAAACCTCAAGACTTGGTGTCTAATATTTTATAAAACTAATTTAAAAGAAAAAGGTTACTTGTTAGTGTAAACTAGGTGTAATTTTATGAAAAAAAAAAAAAAAAAAAAAATATCCTCTATGAATCCAAATCCGCCAAACCAATTTTTTCTCACACGTACCGTTTTTGAGATATTCGCTGTCGAAAAACCAAAAATTTCGCACTTTTGGTAGTCCGCTATTACAGAATCTTCCAAAAATATGACTTGATTTAATATTAAATGGACCTCCTGATTCCAAAACTGCAATCCAAATTTATCCAGCATGTTTCCTTTTTGAGATATTCGCGTTTGAAAATTTTTCCACGCGAAAATCTTGAACGCGAATATCTCGAAAACGGAACAAGGTAAAATAATTTGGATTGCAGTTTCGGAATCAGGAGGTCCAATTTGTATAAAATCAAGTCCTATTTGTAGGAAGAAACATAACAGTGCACCTCCAAATGTGTCAATTTATTGGTTTTTTACTTTTTAAGAGCGAATATCTCAAAAACGGTACGTGCTAGAAAAAAATGGTTAGCAGATTTGGATTCAGTATAGAAAAATCTATAATAATCAGTTGGATATATTACTGGGAGGTTTTTGTTGTCGTACAGTGTAATTTTTTAGCAATACATCGAAAACAGGATCAGCTAGGATTTTTGTGTTAACGATTTTTAAAGTTCAAAATAAAGAAGAGTGAAATGACATTAGCCGCTTTTGTCACCATATTAACACAACCTAAACTTGCTTGAAGATGGGTGTGAGCAATAGAACTTGATATTTTTACTATAAATTTCTTTGCAATGATTTTAACAAAAAAACTGTTAACTTACAGATTTTTTTAGTAAAATATTGGTTAAATGCGAGCACTATTTTGTAGAGAAAAACTCCTTAAATTGACATATGTACATAAGGGTAGAGCAAATTTAGTTTTTTTCAAGTTTCGAAAACGTCGCGGTCCTTTTAGGGTCGATTGGGCAATGGTTTTGGGTTCAGTTTTTGACTTGAAAATCGAAAAGTTTTATAGAGCTTGAAACGAACTTTTATTTAAAATTGAGCCGTGGTAAACTGCGACCAACACGTTGCGTCCCTCTTTCAAGATGTTGAGTTTTTAAAAAAATTTTCATAAAAATAAAACTTGGATTTTTTAATAATAACAAAAAATAAGTAAAATATTTTTTGCAAAACACATGCTGAACACGAAAATTTCTTAAACCGGTCAAACGGTTTGAGAGACATCGTGCGCTCTGTAATGTGTAAATCGATTTTGTTTCCATAAGTTTCCCATGAAAGCTGACATCAACACCAAGGTTTTTATGTCAATGTATTGTTTCATGCGATCAAAATTTTGGATTTTTGAAAATTAAAAAAACTTTCTCTTACGACACATCATACTTAATAATTTTGATGAACACGAATATCAAAAAAAAAATTAAAATCGGTCGAACAGTTTTCGAGATATGTATCGCTATTTGAAATTTACAAAATGGCGGGTTTTCCTACGTACTAGAATTTTTTTTTTTTTTAAATCCCAAAGTTTCTTTCCTTTGGCCTTTTTATAGAGCTCGACGCAATCTTTTACATAAATTTAACTTGAACCAAATCCGATCATCATAGTTTTTCGTAAAAATAAATAGTTTTTAATAATGAAATTTTTTCATAAAAATAATGAACATTTTCATAAAAAAAATGTTCATCCTTATTAATAAAAGTTTATAAAAATAATGAAATTTTTCTTAAAAATAATGAATTTTCATAAAAATAATAAAAATGTTCATAAAAACTAATGAAAGTTTATAAAAATAATGAAATTTTTCATAAAAATAATGAAATTTTTCATAAAAATAATGATTTTTTTTTTTTAATTTTCATTCATTCATTTGATTTAAGAATAAATCTTAACATGTGGTATTGTAATAATCTACTTGAATAAAATCTTTTTTTTCCCAAATTTATTTCCAACGCAATTTTTGAACATTTCTTGCAAAAACCAAAAAATGTAACATACATTAAATATATTTTGTTGACAAAACTCGAGCTTACCATAGCACTTATCAGTTAATGTCAATTATGTCAAACATAAATTTGTTTACAAATCCCAATTGATTGAAAATATTTATCTTGTGTCTTGCTTTTTATACATACACAGAACATATTTTCATTTACTCCTAAGTTTATTCTTTTTTTTGGGATTGAATAATCATAAAATGTATTTTCCTAAATCGATCATAAAAATCTGTGAACCCTTAAAAAAAAGAACGCAAAAAAATCATTTTATAAAGAAAACAACCAAATCATCAAACATGTCATAAATATCAAAGACCGTGAAGACAACAAAATATAAATAAAAATAAAAAAAAATCGCAAATGTAGGAAGTTTTTACATCATTGAATAAAAAGTAACCATGGCTATGAATAACTACATGTTTCCTAAAAAAAAATTTACATACCCTAAACTAATGGATTTCGGAAATGAATCATTGAACAAATGCTGATAACAACAAAAAAACAAGTAAAAAATTTAAATTCGGCTTTGCCGAATGTATGAATACCCTCCGCAATGTCATAAAGATTTTTTTAAAAAAAATTTTGAAAAAAGAATTTCTGCGAAACAACAAGTTTTTGGTGAAAAAAATCGGCTGAAAATTTTATAAAAAAAAATATGTTTGTACTTGTTTAAATACCATTTGTTATCGAATTTTGGTCACATTTGTCAACTAACAGCCGAGTTACAGAATTTTGTATTTTTAGGTTATGTGGAATGTAAAAAAATTTTCGAGGTATCCTTATATTTAACTTTTGAACCGCTGAAACGATAACGCTGAAATGCAATACCAAACTGCTCGGGAGAACTATATTTATATATGTTTAGTTTTAGCCATATCTGTTCAATAGTTTGGCCATGATCGCCATTTCAACAGACAGACAGATGGAAAGAGGAACAAACGGACATCGCTTGAGTGACAAACGGAATGACAAACTTATAAATACCGTCTACTTTGAATGGAGGGTATAAAAAACAAAACAAAAAAATGCTATTATAAAATTGACACATGTTAGATATGTCATATAAATGGATAAAGGTATTTTTTAGTCCTCATTGAACGTAAAAAGGTTTTGATTTAAGCACGTTTAATACATTAAAAAATTCATTATTCTATAAACAAGTGAAAAAAATTAATTTTTTTCATATCCATCAATACACTCCACTATGTCCAACAAAATTTATAAAACCAAATACATAAAAATACTTAAGTGGTCAACATGATTAAAAAATTTAAATACCCACCACTTTGGTATAGAGGAGCATAGTCCGTCCAGTAGTCAAAAAGTTATGAGTGAAAATTTAAAGTTTATACATTAATTTTTTTTTTCCAAAAAAGAGGTTAGTTAGGTTAGGTTCGATGGTGGGTAGGATAGGTCGTTTTTACAATTATTTCTCTAATCGAAAACTGGTACCAAAGAAATGTGGCACACCTATACCAGAAGCATACCTGCAAAATGTTCCACACCCTGTATTTCTTCTTTTAAGGGGTAAGTCTGCACTAAAAAAAAAAAAAAACTTGTAAAATTACAAGAAAAACTTGTAATTTTTATACCCTCCACTCTAGTGATAGAGGGTATATATAAGTTTGTCATTCCGTATGTAACACATTGAAATATTGGTTTAGGACCCCATAAAGTATATATATTCATGATCCTTGATCGATTCTAAGTCGATCAAGCGATGTCCGTCTGTCTGTCTGTCTGTCCGTCCGTCTGTCTGTCTGTCTGTTGAAATCACGTTTTTGGCTATAATCCAGAACCGATTTAAACGCCTGGGGTACCAAAAGTTGCGTAATTCTCCTAGGCAGAATCTGATGGGTTTTTTTTTAAATCGGTTAAGTATTTTAAAAGTTATGAGTGAAAATGTAAATTTTGATGAGTGAAAATGTGAATTTTACACAAAATAAATGCTATAACTTGACACCTGTTGAATGAATGTAAACGAAACTTTGAATTTATTGTAATTTTATCATTCCTAACACTCACAAAAAATTTGAGCCGAATCGCACAATGGGGCGAGGCACCAGCAATTTAACCCAAAATTTTAAAATGATTTATCTTGGCTCATGGTTGACATATTCAAATAAAATTTTAAATAGGTTCAAATTTTATTGTTCTCAACGTTTTTCTGGTTATTTTGGTACCAATTATAGCAAAATCAGTCTAGGGGTTAAGAAGCTATGAGCAATTGAGATGAGTTTCAATACAAACCTGCATGATATGGCGTGGCAGCGCGCCATTTGTATTAATAGAAGTAAAAAATACGTAGTATGTGTAATACACGTGGTTGCTTTTATACAATTTTCATAATTTTTATATAATTTTCATACATACTTATAAAATATTTTTTTTTTTTTTTTTTGTTTTTTAAATATTTACATTGCACTATGGTTCCGTTCAACACTTTTCTTGGCCAAAATTTCAAAAATGGAAAAATTTTTGGTTTGAAATAGGTTTTGTGTTAAAAATTTTTATAGTTTTTTTTTCCATGTATAATATTATAAGAAATTTTTTGTATTTAAACTCAAAAAAATAATTGAAATTTAAAAAAATACTTTTTCTTATTTTTATCTAAATTTGTTTTTGAACGGTAAATGAGTATACAAAAACAAAATATGTTTTCTGTTGTTTGTAAGTGTTAACGATTTCCTATAAAATCAATTTTGAGAAAATTGAATTTTGGCCAAGAAAGGTCGTCTGCGAAACCATTGTGCATTGGTTAACATTGTGGAGGGTATTTAAAGATTCGGCACAGCCGAATATAGCTTTCTTACTTGTTTTTTGTTTGCTACCTCCCATTTGACAAAAATTCCTAGTAATTTTACAAGCTTTTTACCAATAATTTTGTAATTTTTCAAGGTTTTTACCAATAAAATTGTAAATTTACAAATTGTTTGACACGCTAAAAATTACAAGGAGGTTTCGTTATTTTTCTAGATTTCTTGCTACCTCCTATTTTACGAAAATTCCTAGTAATTCTAAAAGCTTTTTGCCAATAATTTTGTAATTTTACAAGCTTTTTACCAAAAAAATTGTAAATTTACAGTTTTTTGGCCCAATTAAAATTACCAGGGATTCTCGTGAATTTACTAGATTTTTTTGTAAAATTATCTTGGAAATTTGTAAAACTACAAAAAAAAAATGTAAGATTACAAAAAAAAAATTCCTAGTAATTTGACAAAGTTTTTTTTGTGTGTGGCCTTGAAAAAAGTTTTTCTGACAAGAAAATTTTTTTTTTAGAATTTTTTTTATTTTATTTTATTTGTTATTTTGCTAAGAGGCTATAAGGCCAATTTTGATTTCCTTACTCCCCCTCTGCTACAAAGATCTATTTCTTAAACCACCCTGAATCCCTTAGATATTCTACTAAAAAGTAAATAACACCGTTTGGGCATTCCAGGTCATCGAACATTTTTTAATTATGAAATGCCTTATCTAGAACATTTTTCCTAAAGTCTCAAATTCTGAGTCATATTTTCGGTGACATGACATAATCCCCACGGACATAAACCCCATTTCCGTTATTTCCGGGATTATGACCAAAACGAATTCGGTCATAATCCCCATAACTGTAGTGGGGACTATGACCGAAAAAAATTTGGACATACATAATCCCAATAAAAAATGGACATAATTCCTAGTTTTATGGGGACAATGACCACGTAAAATGTGGACATAATCCCCATTACATGATTAATGTCTACTATACTAATAGGTCATAATCCCAATAATTATGTGAAATTTTTTTTGTCTTAAAAGTTTTTCTGCGTAGCCGGCCTTCGGCCGGGCTTAGGGATTACAAACTCCATACATTAAACTCACCCTCTCCGCAAAATAAAGGGATTATGACCGAAATAATATGAATGGGGGTTATGACCGAAAAACTTTCGGTCGTAATTCCAACAGGGAAGGGACATAATCCCCATTGGGATTATGACCGTTTTTGAAATGGTCATAGTCCCCACAACTAATATGGGAATTCTGTCCGTAATGCATTGGGTCATAATCCCCATTTCAGTTATGGGGATAATATCCGTGGGGATTATGTCCTGTCACCCATATTTTCTACACTCAAAGAAAAAGCTTCTTCTTATTGATGAAAAGTTACATCAATATGATGAAATGTTACATAATTTTTCGTCCAATGTAACTTGTCATCAATATGATGAAGCGGTGTCATCAATAACATTTTTTTATTTGAAAAATAAGAAAAAAATAAAAAAAATAAATTTTGTTTTTGTTATTTGATTTTATTTAACCCAGCAAAACTTGGAGGACTTCCAGAACTACTGCTAGAGTCCTTCTTTTTAGCTCAACTAGTTCTCTATCTCGTTCTCAGAGTCATGATTTTTGTTTGAAATTGTCACCCTCAGAACTAGTTCTTGGGAAGTAGTCTAGGAACAATCACACCTTCTATGGAACGGTTCCATAAGTCATTCTAGAACCAATTGTTTATCCCATTCTGTAACCCATGATTTTTGTTTAAAATTGTCACCAGCAGAACTAGTTCTAGAACCAGTTCTTTATCCCATTCTTTAACCCATGATTTTTCTTTGAAATCGTCACGACAGGAACTACTTCCAAGAAGCTATTGTGGCATGAATGTGGAAGTACTTCAGGAATGCCTTCTAAAAGTTGTGTATTCACTAATTCAATTTTACTATATAAAACTAGTTCGGGAATAAATGTGTAACCAGTTTAAATACTAAAAAATCATTAAATTTTTTCTCAACAAATTCATTAAAATAGTTTTAATTCAAATTTTAAAATAGCAAACTAAAAAACAACAAATTAAGTTTAAAAAAGTTGTCACAAAAAACGGAAACAAATTAGTATAATCAAGAAACAAGATAACCACTAACTGACGAGAAATGTAAAATTTTAGGGTATAGTCGTAACATATTAAATGAACAATACATATTTTTCCAAATTAAAGATGGCAAAAAAAATCCTAAAAATATTGTTGTTTAAAACGGGTTTTAGCTGTACGTGAGAACAGGGTATAAGGTAGTAATTGTGAACTCCTTATAAGTCCCGAAAAAAAATTATAAAATTTACTAAGTCCCTGGCACAATTTTTTTTTTTTAGTTTTATAGTATTTGTTTTATAGAAGTGGTGTAGAAGTCATGTACGAGTACTTCTTAGTCACTAGTTCTCTATCTCGTTCTCAGAGTGATGATTTTTGTTTGAAATTGTCACCATCAGAACTAGTTCTAGGGAAGTAGTCTAGGAACCCATGTATGGAACGGTTCTTTAAGTCATTCTAGAACAAATTCTTTATCCTATTCTTTAACCCATGATTTTTGTTTGAAATTGTCACCATCAGAACTAGTTCTAGAGAAGCAGTCTAGGAACATTTTGTAATTTTTTTTTTTTTGCAAAAAGACATCAGCACTTTAGTGAGCAAAATTGAGCAGGTTTAACATTATCACACTTTGTATAATGGATTTTGTATAATTTACTTTTTTTTTTAAATGTATAACGTACAGACACCGGAAAACTTTTTATTTTTTGTTTTTATCAAATATATTTATCGTAGAAGTTCAAAAAACTTTAAATTATTCAAACAGAAAAAAATTATAAAAAGTTATTTATTTAAAAATTTTCATCATGATCGAAATAAAAAACAAACAAAAAAAAAACGTTTTCCAAAAAAGATATTTATCAAAAGTTCAAAAAATAAAACGTTTTTTTTTTTTGATTGTTCAATATTTACAAATTCTTTTTATTATTTGAATTTTTGTTATTTTCAAAATTCAAAAAAATTTCTCTAGAAGCAAGAAATTGGAATCTGCCAAGAAAATTCCGATGAAAATTTATGTTTTCGGCGTAGTACAAATGGGGGATGCTTTAAACAACATTGGTTTGTATTTTGTTATCCCAGCAAAAACATGGTAATGAGTTGTGAAAAGTAATCATTACCAAGTACATTATTTATAATGAGTACCCATTACCATTAACATTATTTTAAGACCAAACGTAACTACTTCTCAGTAATATGTTATAAAAGTACCTCTTAGTAATAATATCTTCTTGCACTTGCAGTTTTTAACTTTTACAATTCAATTAACTTCAAAAGAACTTAAAAACTTAATAAAAATTACGGAATTTTTAAGTTTTAGTAAAACAAGTTTAATTTTAAAATTTTAATTGACTAATTATTTTACTTCTTATTGGTAAGGGGTTTTTACTCCTTATTTGTAATCCGAGGCAGTAACTACTTATTTATCTTGTGGCGACAGTAATCAACTTTGTTATTAAAAACATAAATTAATCTAGGTCATGTTTGATAAATTTCATTTTTATTTTTTCCAATTTTGATTTACAAATTTCATTCTGTATTTTGACTTTGAATAAAATAAAACTGTAAATTGTTTTTATAAATAAATCTTTTTAATATCGACAATTTACCTACAATCTCCATACTCTTCACTAGTTATTTTTGTCTCACGCCCTTGTTAAAATAATTAGTGTTTCATTCAATATGTACGCGGAATTACTTTTAAATTAGAAATAAAACACGTACCTCGAATGTTTGTAAGACACTGATGTTTATTAAAATATATGAACCTTAAGTACTAAATATAAAACTCTTAAAACTAAACTAGACTACCTGATTATGGTTATCTCAGCATGGGACCCTTTTATCAATGTGCGACTTTTTATTTATCAGTGCTACACATGTGGGTTTTCTCCTTTCTAAAATGCTGTATTTATTGTAATAGGACTCTTTATCTTTATTGCTACACATGCGCTTGCCATGTGTAATGTCCTAAACAAACAACCATAATCTTTTAAACATATTTTGGGTTTTTCAAATTATTAAAAATAGATTATAAAATAATAAATATTGAAATATAAAAATAATCATGTTCAACTAATTTGAACATTCTGCCCGGGACAATTCCGGAGGGAAGGATGCTTGTTTCTTTTTCTTCCTAACCTTGTAGCACACGATAATAAGCAAGAAAACTATTTGATTCCAGGCTGCCGATCTTATCTGGATATCTTCAGTTACCTTCCTTCTATTGGTATTGGAGAGAACATAATCTTCTTTCTCGATCCATTTTAATGTTGCAACTCGTTGATTCACCTCATTTTTAATTGTATTATCAACTTCAAGCTGGCGAATGCCTGTACGATCGTACTTCTGCACTTGTACATGCATTTGAATTGCATTCCCCGCTCGAACGGCATTTTTATTAGGCATACCATTGTAATCAAATTCGGATGATACTGAGCTTTGGTCATGTATGAAATTCAAGGCGGCAGCTTCTGATGGGGTTCTTTCAATTTGAAAATAAATTTTATTCGCATCATCAATAGCAAAATTTGCGATAGTTGATAGAAAAGGCTGCTTCTCTTCATTTATTATTTTAAGTATTTGTTGTGATTCACCTTGAAGTAATGCTCTATCAAAATTAGCCGAAGGGATTGTGAAATGTGCCTCTGCGCTATGGGTAAAATTGTTTGTTGTTAGAGATCCACTAACTTGAAGATCTTCACATTTTTCTTCTTGGGGTGGTTTTTCATAATTTTTACCATAAGACTGATTCTGCAAATTTTGATGTGTTTGATTTTGATTTTGTTGCAGTTGACTTTTACATTGCTTATCATCCTGAACAAATAATTTCTTCGGCAAAGATTGTTGAAACGGGGCCTGTAGCTCATCCAATAGATTTTGTGACAATTGTTCACGTTTTTTAATTCCTCCAAAGTGAGGAGCTTCCGGGGAGATTTGCACCGAGGGTGTATACCTTTTTCTTACAAGTAATGCGAGAGCCATGAAATACTCATCGTCTATTTCTTTCATTAGCATTCGTACCTCTTTAGAGCTCTTTATCCCGCAAAGTTTTATATAGGCGTCTTCCAATGCTGCAAAACGTTTTTTTATTTGCTGGGTCTGTAAGTCCAGCTTGTTTTGGGATGCGTCAGATACTATTGTAGGTAGTTCTGATAATCTTTTGCGCATCCATTCTACCTCTTCCATGAACTCTTCATGTAGTTCATTGGCTTCTTCTTGGACATTGCTAATGTCCTTGATTTTTATTTCATCGACAATCGATGGATGTAATTGATGAGTTGTTGATGGCATACTGGCTTGTTTCAACGGCTTCTCTTGATCAACTTCCTTCTTCTCTTGATCAACTTCCTTCTTCTCTTTTTTAAAAGTGTGTGTTATCTGTTGATGTTGCCCATACCTCTTTTGAAGTATTTCCAATGCTGCTGCATAATTGTCGTCTCTTATCATTAAGTGACGTATAAGTAAAGCCGGAGTACCTCGGACAGCGCACTTCAATCTGCAAAACTTTTCCCATGTTGGAATATTTTTGCTTCCATCGACATGCTCCATAAACATATCGAGGAATGATTGCCATTGATATTCATGGCCATCAAATATTGGGATTTGAATTTCTCCCATTATGAATTTGCTTTTTTTAATCCCTGTTATAGCCGGGTTATCGCCTTTGTCACTGTTATAGCCGTGACAACGCTTATTTTATTAAAAATTTAGTAGCCAGTATATTTTGCTGACCTGTACTAAATTTTTTAACACTGATCCAAACAGTGTTGGATCCTATTTCCTTCCAGAAATCTTCGGATTTCCAGGATTTTACTCGGTCAGGCAGTGATGGACTTCAATATCCATTTGTCACTGATCCGGTTCGAAGGACCATGTATAGAAATGTTATTTTTTAAACTTTCTATAATTGCAGCGCGATTGAAAATATAACGCGCTACGTTGATGAATGTTTGTAAGACATTGATGTTTATTAAAATATATGAACCTTAAGTACTAAATATAAAACTCTTAAAACTAAACTAGACTACCTGATTATGGTTATCTCAGCATGGGACCCTTTTATCAATGTGCGACTTTTTATTTATCAGTGCTACACATGTGGGTTTTCTCCTTTCTAAAATGCTGTATTTATTGTAATAGGACTCTTTATCTTTATTGCTACACATGCGCTTGCCATGTGTAATGTCCTAAACAAACAACCATAATCTTTTAAACATATTTTGGGTTTTTCAAATTATTAAAAATAGATTATAAAATAATAAATATTGAAATATAAAAATAATCATGTTCAACTAATTTGAACACAATAAGTAACTACTTATTAACATCTGTTTCGGATTACAAAACCCATTACTAGTAATGCCAATTTTTGCTGGGATGTATGCAACATACATATTTTTACAGAGTTAAAATATGGTATCTTACGACTACGCAGGCCAAAGCTATTAGGATTTCGTTATGATAATTATAATTTGCAACTAAATAATAGAGAAATAGAGATTATTTTTCACAACTTTTAAGGACTTACTAATAAGTGGTTCGAATTAAAGACTTACTTATAGCAAGACTCTAATTGCCTTCATATTAATTTTTAGCACATATACCCGTTATTTTATGTGAATAAAAATAATCGTGAAAAACACTTGGACAAGTATTGGTAGTGGTCGTTAAAGGGTTTTCTGCCGAAGCGATTAACCATTAATATTCTGCGACCTAATAATTGTTACGCCATACAAAATTAAACCCTTTTCCACAGTCCTTGCTTTTTATTTGTGAACAAATTTGATTCCGCAGTGACTATTAAGATGTTCTACTTTATAACAGTGATTCTTTCAGAATTTGGATCTCGGAACCACCTTCTTGGCCCAAATTTCAATTGCCATGTAAAGATGCTTCTGTCCCTAAAATATCTACTTTTAAGGGACAGAAGCATCTTCACATGTTCAGGAACTTGGAGAACTTACAGAAGCTAAGTGGTTCCAAATAGAGACTTACTGAATACTAGGGTTTTGTTACAATAACATTCTAGAATTTATCTTTTATCACATTTAGCATATTGTTATCTGGACAAAAAGGTTTTACAAGATCACAAACTCTTTACTTTATTAAATAGACGTCCAATGGTGTGCTACTCCAATTTATCGTACCAAAATTGAGAAAAATATGAAGGAATCACAATTTTATTTAAATGAACATACATACATATTTCCATTTATTTTTTGATACAAAAAAAAAACGTTTTTTTTGGGTTTGTTTTTTGTTTTTTTTTTTTTTTTGGACGATAAATATCTTTTTTAAATTTTATGGAAAACGTTTTTTTTTATTTTTATATTTTTATGTTTTTGAAAGAAAAATATATTTTGAACTTTCGATAAAAATAAAAAACAATATTACAGAAAAATATTTTATTTGGAACACAATAAATTTTTTTATTTTTGATGAAAACTTTAAATTTTGTGTTTTCGGTTTTTAAAATCCGGTGTCTGATAACGTATCAGAAAATATTTTGAAATTTTTCAAAAAATAATATTTTGCTTTCGACTTTTCAATTTTATTATGTTTATTTAAAATTTAAACAAAATTTTTTTTTGAATAAAACATTTCAACACACAAAGTATAACAATGTTAAGGCCCTTTTAGTAGTATTTTTTGTTTCCGTATTATTTTTATTATTTCATTAATGCAATTGGAAATTATCTAGAAGGAAAATAAGCGATTTTTGAAGAAAAAAAACATTATTATATGCTTAGTTGGATTACTCAAATTGCTTATTAATTTTGCTACAATTGGAAAGTTTTGTTTACTTTTTGTAATAAAAAAATTTTGCTTGTAATTTTACAAGGTTTTTTTTGAGTGAAGGCCAATCATCCGCTTGCCAAAAGTAAAAAGACTTTTGCTTTTCTTAGGCTTTGGCAGTGGTCGTTTTTTTAAAGGACAATACTCTATTTTAACTATCTGTACTCTATTAAATGTGTGTCCTCTTTCTGTCCTCTTTTTTTAAATTCTGTACTCTTTGTCCTCTTTATTTTAAAAAGCATGATCAATATTTGTTTTTATTATTATAACTTAAAACAAATTTTATTTCACGGCGGTCAGCGGTTGTTACTGTCAAATCGTATGGAAAATGTAGCGCCATGCTTTTTCTATTTATACTCGAATTAATTTTCTTTTTGTAAAAGTGGTCATACACTTGCAGTATCGTTGTACAACTTGTTGGATGGACGCGTATTAGACTGCCTCACTTTATATGGCCAAAAAAAAGGTTAAAGTTCCATCCGCCAACCAGTTCCATCCCGCAAACCGTACTGAATATGGTCGAGTGTATCCGAGATCGTTGTCTGAGCATTTGCGACTCTTTTAACCTGAGAGTCGATTTTATTGTTCTGCACTTGATGTAGATGTCCACGAGATTGGCCTGGGATGCCACTCTAATAGCATTATTGATACCCACATTCGCCAGTCGTTGCACCTTCTGTAGGCTGCAGTTCCACTGCCATCCACCAAACGAGGGCACCATAGGTCAGTATTTTTCTAATTATCGCACCATACATCCAGTGTATGATGTACCCCAGAAAAATTTTCGGTTGCAAAGAACCGATTGTGGAACAACTTATACTTCCCTAGAACCTGTTCTAATTCTTGTGCAACACCGATTCTTTTTACAAAGGGATTGTCCCAAAAGCAACAGGTGTTTGTAAGCAAAATTAGAACATATTTTTGTTCTTCGGAATCGGTTCTAGAAGTAAAATTTGGAACTGAAATGGGAATTAAAGAAATATTTTTAATTGTATTAATTTATAAAACAAAGATAAATACAATCATATCTGACATAAAGTATTCACAATTCTTAACACACATATATCCCTTTGCGCCTCCAAAATTGCATTTTGGACCTTACAATAATGACATGCCAGAACATGGATTTTCTGCAAACTAAAATAAAAAACATAATATTATTAGTATTTGACCCGACCCATATAATGAAAATTTAACTTACTCACCTTTTTATTAGCAATTTTCACGATTATATCCTGATATTTAAAGAGAACTTCATGTTTTTTCTTGGTTAACAAAAAAAGAAATGATTTTATTTTTTAATTTTTTTGACACATAATTTTTTTTCAATTCCTGAGAACCAAAATGTAATGAAACTTTGATTGCAGAGAACATGTTTCACAACAATTTTCACTTAACTTGTTCCGAATAACTAAAGTGTAATAGTGTCATCGTTACAAGGAATGACCCTTGTAACGAATTTTCTGGCTTCAACATCACCTGGCTTCGAGTTAATTGCCCTGCTTTTTAGCATGTTACCAATCCAATGAGTAATCTGTGTATTCGTGCATGTACTTTCCAAGGCCTGAAAGTATTTGATGATATTTTGAGAGTGTTTGATGCACATTCCACGTTCAAGAGTGATGCCAAAACATACCTTTTTTGTAAATAGTATCCTCAATCCATCCGACAACATCCCTTAACCTTCGCACTACCGAAAACCACCCGGATGGGTTCTTTGATATACATATATTTTTATACGTACATAAAACCCTTTGGTAGGGCGAAGCTTAAAGTCTTCTCTACAGACCTACTCTTAAGATATGCGTGTTGGGCCTTGCTGAAGTTCTCTGATGTAATGGTATGGTATTTTGCATAAAAACGATGACAAACTGATAGGTCTATAATTCTTTGCGGTATTGTGGTTTATATTTTCCGATTTAGGGATAAAGATTTTTTCAGCCCGCCCCCTTTTGTGGGCGTAGATGCAAAATATTAATTTTAATAATGATATAATTGTATTAAAAATCATAATAAATTAGTTTGGTTTATATATCGCGATTGAGAAGTTTTTCATTGCCGATCGAGGATCATGAATGGGGTCCAGGACCGCGACCAATATTTCCAAATGTTGCAAACGGAATTACAAATTAATATATACCCTCTTTCACTAGAGGGTATAAAAAGATTCGGCACAGCCGAATTTAATACTTCCACTTGTTTTTAGTTACCACTTGATATATTTTTAATTAAAATTAATGAAAAAATTTTAACTTTTAAACAAATAGTAACTGCTATTAAATAAATCTCGTTTATATAAAAAAAAAATTAACATATTAAAAATATTTGGTTTTCTGTATTTGAAGTATGCTTTTAGGGATTTTTAATAATGAACATTTTTGAAATCTAAAAATCATATTTAAAAAAAATAAACTTGTACATAAATTAATTATATATAAATTGGTAACGTGCCCTTAATATTTCATAAAGTTAAACTAAATTGATTGTGTTATAGTTTTTATGGTATTTGACAGTTGTAATTGTTAAATATTTTTAAAACAAATTGTAAACATATGTTCTTTTAGATTTTTTTGTAAGTAGGTAAACATAATTAATATTAATTTTTAATAACATTTTAATTTGTGTTAAAAACCAATTTTTAATTATTATTTTTTTTAATTAAAAATTTAAAGCATACTTTAAGTATTTAAAGTTACTTAAATCTATTGCATACTTTTTGGGATTTAAAAAAAATGTGTTCACCATATGTTTAGTTAAGAAGAGCATTTTTTATCCTTGAAATATTTGTTTTATTATAAATTTTTTTCTGCATTTTCATTTCATCATCCTTATGAATGTCTATTATAGTGGAATTAAAATATTCACTAACTTATGCAAATATACTTAAACAGCTTGTAGACAATGTGGCCTAAGGGTATACTTAAATAAAAATTAAATGCAATACAAAAGTTAGTACAACAGTAAAATATACAAGATACTTACAATGAAGACGACAGCATAGCACTGCGAAAAAAACAAAAATAAAGAATAATAATGAAAAAATAAATAGAAAATGCAGTAACTTTTATAATTAAAAAACAAAATGTATAAAAATAAATTACGGTGGCAATACGAAAGAAAATGAGAATTTCCACTTCTCAGAATCTAAAACTTTTTCTATAAGTAAAATGTCTCAGACTTTTTCTATAAGAAAAATGTCTCAGAATCTGAGACTTTTTCTATAAGAAAAATGTCTCAGAATCTGAGACTTTTTCTATAAGAAAAATGTCTCAGAATCTGAGACTTTTTCTATAAGAAAAATGTCTCAGAATCTGAGACTTTTTCTATAAGAAAAATGTCTCAGAATCTGAGACTTTTTCTATAAGAAAAATGTCTCAGAATCTGAGACTTTTTCTATAAGAAAAATGTCTCAGAATCTGAGACTTTTTCTATAAGAAAAATGTCTCAGAATCTGAGACTTTTTCTATAAGAAAAATGTCTCAGAATCCGAAACTTTTTGTATACGAAAAATGTCTCAGAATCTGAGACTTTTTCTATTAGAAAAATGTCTCAGAATCTGAGACTTTTTCTATAAGAAAAATGTCTCAGAATCTAAGACTTTTTCTATAAGAAAAATGTCTCAGAATCTGAGACTTTTTCTATAAGAAAAATGTCTCAGAATCTGAGACTTTTTCTATAAGAAAAATGTCTCAGAATCTGAGACTTTTTCTATAAGAAAAATGTCTCAGAATCTGAGACTTTTTCTATAAGAAAAATGTCTCAGAACCTGAGACTTTTTCTTTAAGAAAAATGTCTCAGAATCTGAGACTTTTTCTTTAAGAAAAATGTCTCAGAATCTGAGACTTTTCCTTTAAGAAAAATGTCTCAGAATCTGAGACTTTTTCTATAAGAAAAATGTCTCAGAATCTGAGACTTTTTCTATAAGAAAAATGTCTCAGAATCTGAGACTTTTTCTATAAGAAAAATGTCTCAGAATCTGAGACTTTTTCTATAAGAAAAATGTCTCAAAATCTGAGACTTTTTCTATAAGAAAAATGTCTCAGAATCTGAGACTTTTTCTATAACAAAAATGTCTCAGAATCTGAGACTTTTTCTATAAGAAAAATGTCTCAGAATCTGAGACTTTTTCTATAAGAAAAATGTCTCAGAATCTGAGACTTTTTCTATAAGAAAAATGTCTCGGAATCTGAGACTTTTTCTATAAGAAAAATGTCTCAGAATCTGAGACTTTTTCTATAAGAAAAATGTCTCAGAATCTTTTTCTATAAGAAAAATGTCTCAGAATCTGAGACTTTTTCTATTAGAAAAATGTCTCAGAATCTGAGACTTTTTCTATAAGAAAAATGACTCAGAATCTGAGACTTTTTCTATAAGAAAAATGTCTCAGAATCTGAGACTTTTTCTATAAGAAAAATGTCTCAGAATCTATGAATTTACTCAATCTATGAATTTTATAAGGGTTCAAGTTGAAAAAATGCAGAAGAAAAATTGAATTTCTAAAAATTATAGACATTTCTGGTATTCCCATACCGGTTTCAAACACTCCAGTTAGTGTTATCATCAGTAGGATTTTAAATGTCGGTTTGTCTTGTTAATGCACTCAAAATAATTTCTCTGTTAAATACTCTGTAAAATGACTGTAATCTCAATTCGACAGATATTTGACAAAGTTATCTGTCGAAATACAGATTTTAGGAAAATACTTCGTATTTTCTTGTGACCGAAAAACAAAATTTTGTAAAATTGGAGCTACTCGCTAAAAACTTGTAATTTTCACAAAAATAAAAAAGTAAATTTACAATTTGGAAGCATTAAAGCGGGAAAATTTAACAAAATTTTAATTTTAATTAATTTAATTTTAATTAATGTTTTTGAAGCAGAGAAATTTTACTCATAAAATGGATTTAACTAAAACTTTGTAAATTTACAGTTTTTTTTGTAAAATTTTGAACTCATAAATGCATTTAACTAAAACTTTGTTAATTTACAGAGTTTTTTGGTAAAATTCTTCTTGGTTTTATCAGTATTTTACAGATAATTCTGTAAATTTACAGTTTTTTTGATCGAAATCATTTTACAGAGTTTTCTTCGTAAAATAACAAAAAATCTTGCTGGTTGGAAATCTATGGTATTTTCTGCTGGCTCAGCAAAGTATCTCTGTAATTTAACAGAGTGATTATTTTGAGTGTGGAAATTGTTTTGTATATATGCGAATATTTATAGTTTCTACGGAAAAAGTTTTAACAGTTACCAACACTACAATTCAATTTCTAGCAAGACAAACCGACATTTTAAATCCTACTGATGATAACACTAACTGGAGTGTTTGAAACCAGTATGGGAATACCAGAAATGTCTATAATTTCCAGAAATTAAATTTTTCTTCTGCATTTTTTCAACTTAAGCCCTTATAACAAATATAATTAGAACCCGTGCTCGATCTGTACTTACAGAAAAAAACACTATTAATTTTTCTTCAGGCAAAATATCTCAGAATCTGAAATTTTTTCTACAAGAAAATTGTCTCAGAATCATAGACTTTTTCTACCGTAAAAATGTTTCTACAGGAATGTCTAGGAATCTGAGAATTTTTCTTTAGGAAAAATGTCTCAACATTGTTGGACAACTTTGGTCCACCCTAATATTTTTTTTATACAAATAAGATAAACGAGGTTAATGAGCGCAACCAAGAAGAACAAAATAACAAATGCTCTGTAGAAAAATCCTCCAAAGTAGCAAGACATCAAGGAAAACATAAATTAAACAAAACTTCAAAAGGTTAAGACATTAAGACCATAACAACCAACATATAATAGGACAAAAACATATTATTAGAGGAGATTATTTTATTAAAAATTAATAATTGGACCATAACAGTGCCCAATTATAGCGGTTGGTGGCATGACATCTAATAAATACGGAAGTCATGGACACATTTGGTCTAAATCACTTAGGATACTATGAAGTGAAAGTTGTACAACAACATACGCATATAATTTTGTACAACAAAAAGGAAAAAGTCTTTTGAAAATTTCCATTTTAAATAATTTTCAGTCTTAAAAACTTATTATGCCCAAATGAAATTAATCTTCTTGCAAATGTTTATACATTAAGAATATTTTCTTTTTAAACAAATAATACAAATCTCTTTAATCCCAGCAGAAATAAATCGAGATTTTGGCGACACAGCATCTGTTTATAGCATACCGTAGCGCATCCAAAGAGCGCTCTTAGGGATGCAGTAAAAGGAAGGGGAAAAAATTTTAATTTTTTTTAAGATTTTTTATATAAAACTTATAATGTGTAATTATTTTTTGATAAAATTTCATACTTGCTTTCCTTTTTAATATTTTTAACACTTTTTGAATAAAAAAACATGAGTTTTAGACAAAGACACATGATTTGACTGCATCATTATTGCGCATTAATCAGCGCTGCAAAGAGCGCTTCAATCATAGCATCTTTGACCGATGTTCCCAAAAAAAATCCCATAAAAAATGTGAAAATGAAAATTTCCGATGTTTTTTTGATGTTCACTTCCGATTTTTTTTTTTCATTTTGTTTCACATAAATCAAGTTTTGTAAAGTAAAACGAATGAATTTTTTTGTTATATTTTTTTAAATTTTAGTTATTTGATTTCAACTTTAAATTTACAGCATATTCTGCTTAAATCAGCTCTACAAAGATACATGAATTCACTGCATCTTTAATCTGCTTAAATCAGCGCTAAAAAGATACATGAATTTACAGCATCTTTATTCTGCTTAAATCAGCGCTCTAAAGACACGTGATTTCAGTGCATCTAAAGAGCGCTGTTTCTGTGTATCCAACTAGCGCTCTAAAGTGGGACATCGCCTTAGGGAATCATGCATGAATTCAGCGCAATTGGATGCGCTCCTTTACTCAAGTTCCCCTTCCAAAAGCTGCTGAACGTTCAGCAAAATTTCTGCTGGGATCATTATAACAGTTTCCAAGTAGTTATGCTGTATTATTGTTTTGTTAATAAACAATAAATGCTTAGAATTCTTTCATTATATTTATAATAAAATGTCATAAAACTATTTTTACAGTCGAACTCGGTTACAACGACCTCGGTTATAACGAATTCTCGGTTATAACGAACTAATTCTAAAGTCCCAACGTTTTGGAAACATTTTTCACACAAAATACTTCTTTTATAACGAACTCGGTTATAACGAATCCTCGGTTAAAGCGAACTACTTATTAAAGTCCCACGAACACAATTTCATGTATATTTACCGTTTTATAACGAGCTCCCATAAATATTTTGAAATTTGCGGCAATTATGTTTACCAAAGTCACAAAATGTTAGAAATTTTTGGTTAATATTATAATTTTGATAAAATGTATTTCTTCTCAATAAGTAGTTAACTGTCAAACAAACGTCAAAAAAACAAATTTGGAACTCTTTTTTTTTGGAAATAAAACTATTTTTTTTATAAAATATACCCCGCTTATAGCGAACTTCCCTTATAACGAACAATTTTTACTGATCCCTTGGAGTTCGTTATAACCGAGTTTAACTGTATTTAGAATACAAAATTTAAGTTTCATACAAACAAGTTTAGCACGCATTTAATGTTAACTTTGCAATACATGAATAAGGAAAACTATTAAATCCGTTAGAAAAATAATATAATAAAAAGTTGTAACGAGAAATATTACTCTAGCTCGAGGTCACCTTTCTTAACTAGTAAAATATAAAGTAAAAAGCAATTTCCATTAACAAGACAAACCGACATTTAAAATCCTACTGGTGATAACACTAACTGGAGTGTATGAAACCGGTTTGGGAATACCAGAAATGTCTATAATTTTTAAAAATTCAATTTTTCTTTTGCATTTTTTCCACTTGAACCCTTATAAAGTATTATAATCGTATGTAAATAGACATAATGCGAATTTATATACTTAATACACAACATAATATAGCTCTAAATTTTAAACGAAATGCCCAACCATACCATCTCCATTTAAAATCATATGCCTTCATCCATGCAACTGCAGCAAATGACTTTTGCTGCAGTTGCATGGATGAGAAGGAGTTGAAATCTATTGAACACTTTTTCTGCCATTGCCCGGCACTTTCTGGTCAGAGAATTGCTTAACTAGGATCTAGGAAGCAGCACGATCTTTCTGATTTGTTGGATAATAAAATTCAATATCTAAGGAGTTTCATAAATAGCTGAAATTGGTTTAACGGCAGGTACTAGTAGGACAACCTATTACAGTCCTGAGGTATCGGACCAAAAAGTCTATTTGTGCATGCCATAGCTCTACCATCCTTGGTTATAACAGACTTGATTGAGGCTTATATTTGAATGACAGTGTTAAGCCCAGCTTTTACTTATTTTTTAATTTGATTTTACTCAATCCAAACGAAATTCAAGTAAAAACCCAAAAATTAATTTAAATTTAATGGAAATTTGTCAATTTATATTAAGATTTCTTCGGTAAGCTTCCTCCCCGCCAAGGTATTTCCTTACTCAAAAACTGTCAAGTGTTTGAATGTATAAAATTTATTTGTTTATTTTATTTATGGTTTTGACATAAACCCATACATAGTTTTGCTTTTAAGTATTAAGGGAATTTGTAAGATTACTGGTTATTGAGTTCAATATTGCTGCCATTTTATTTTTCCTATGTAAATTTAACACTTGATTTACCAAGCTGTCATTTTGATGGCGGTTCTGACAGTAAGAACAAGCCAGCGGATGGGAAGCGGCGTCTTAAGGCAGTGCTGGTGTTAAACGATTATGGTCGGCGTTGCTGACTTATTTTTGCCGATATTTGAAAAAAAAAGTTTAAAAATGTGTTTTTTTAGAAAGGGTCTGCAGTATATCAGTAATTTGTTTCCATCTGCATTAAGAAGAAAAAAATTTTCAAATCAAGCAAAAAAATATCATTTTAAAAATAAAACTGTAACAACTTTTGAAACCGATGTCTTCCGATCGGTTGTTGTGGTTTTTACCCCTTTATACCAAACTTTGACCCTTATATGGGGCAATATGATCCCACCCCACTTACATAATTTTTTAGCTCAAGCTTTTTTTTAAACTAACAAAATAAAAGATTTTTTTTTTTTTAATTTTAGAATTTTAAAAATGAGTATGAAAATTTTTGATTTGACTACGATTTTCCCCCTCAGTGTGGGTGTTGCCTTAAAATCATTTTATACCCTACATCCATCTGAGTTTGTGCTAATGGTTTTAATTACTTGAAGTATCGGTCCTATATCTACTACAATCGGTACTATACCTACTTAAGTACACCGATTTTAGCGATGTCCGTCCGTCGGTCTGTCCATGTAAACTGTTTAAGCACGATACAGGTCGACATTTTGAATCAATTGGCTTGACTTAAGATTTTTTCTCCCAAGGAACGAAGCCAATTGAAATTGAATAAAATCTGTTTACGTGTAGAGCTAGCCCCTTTCGAATTTGCCTATAATTTAGTGGAATCGGACCAGATCTTCTGGTAGTTCTCATATAAACCTCTCACCCGATATTCACATAAATATCATTAAATTCATGAAAATAGGAAATTTTTGATTAAAATTTTGTTTTTAGGTGTTAAATAACCTTATCAAATCTGAACATAATTGGTCCATTATCGGGATATAAATATTTCGCCCATTATTTATTTAAATCAGTCTATTGGCAACAAAACTGTGTGAATTTCACTCAAATGGGGTTTGTGTGCATTTTCTACAATAACTAAAGATCAAACCAAAAATGGATCCAATTGGTCCATGTTTGGACTTGATAACCATTTTCCGGAAAACACTGGAGTAGAGTGTCATATGGCCGGTCTTGAACGACTTAAATTTTTTTAATTGATTGTTTCATCTTCGCGCATTGATTACACTGTGCTCGAATTTGATACTTTTTTTTAACAAGTTGGGCACCCTACTGGTAAAGTTAATTCGAGTGCGCTGAATTTAAGGTGCTAGCTGTTTTTTGAAGAAGCGCTCGTATTCGCGATATTCGCCATTTTAAATTTTGATGCTCAAGCACAATTAAAACGATAGTTTTAAACTTTTGCGATAATTTTTAAATTTAAAACCATTCATCTCTGTTAAACTTATATAACAAACCATAATACCGTGAGTTTTTTTTTCGCGAAAAAAATTTTTTGTTCGCGAAAAATCTTTTTTTTTGTAAATAAATTGGTGCAATACAAATATTTTTAGTTTGATTTGAATTAACGGCATCTACCTGGTAAAGCTAGTTCGTCTACACTAAATGCCATTGTAATATCAGTTTTTTCAAAGTTAGCGTATGTATTAGCGATATTCGCGATTAATTTTTTTATGTTAAAGTAAAAAAAAATAATTTTTTTTTGTATTATTTAGACAATTGCTGAATTAGTATCATCTAAACTCTACTGAATATACAAAAAAAAAATTTTATTCACGGAAATTTTTTTCGCGAAATTTTTTTTCCAAACTTTTTGACTTTAATTTTTTTAATTGATTGTTTCATCTTCGCGCATTGATTACACTGTTCTCGAATTTGATACCTTTTTTTTTACAAGTTGGGCACACTACTGGTAAAGTTAATTCGAGTACGCTGAATTTATTTATTTATTTAATGGTGCTAGAAGTTTTTTGAAGTAGCGCTCGTATTCGCGATATTCGCCATTTAAAATTTTGATGCTCAAGTACAATAAAAATTATATTTTTAAACTTTTGCGATAATTTTTAAATTTAAAACCATTCAAGTCTGTTAAACTAACATAACAAACCATAATGCCGTGATTTTTTTTTCGCGAAAAACATATTTTGTACGCGAAAAATCTTTATTTTCGTAAAAAAAATTGGTTCAATACAAATATTGTTAGTTTGATTTGAATTTACGACATCTATCTGATAAATCTACTTCGTCTACACTAAATCCCATTGTAATATCATTTTTTTTTTAAGTTAGCGTATGTAATAGCGATATTCGTGATTTATTTATTTTTATTTTTAGGTAAAAAAAACTTTTTTTTTGTATTATTTAGACAATTGCTGAATTTGTATCATCTAAACTTTATTGAATATACAAAAAAAAAAAAATTATTCGCGGACATTTTTGTTCGCGAATTTTTTTTTCAAACTTTTCGACTTTAATTTTTTTAATTGATTGTTTCGTCTTAGCGCATTGATTATACGAATTTGCTACTTTTTTTTAACAAGCTGGGCACCCTACTAGTAAAGTTAATTCGAGTACGCTGAATTTAATGGTGCTAGCTGTTTTTTGAAGTAGCGCTCGTATTCAAGTACAATTAAAACGATATTTTAAAACTTTTGCGATAATTTTTAAATTTAAAACCACTCAAGTCGGTTAAACTAACATTGCAAACCATTGCACCATTATTTTTTTGCGAAAAACAATTTTTGTTCGCGAAAAATCTTTATTTTCGTAAAAAAATTAGTTCAATACAAATATTTTTAGTTTGATTTAAATTTACGACAGCTATCTGGTAAAACTAGTTCGTCTACACTAAATCCCATTGTAATATCAGTTTTTTCAAAGTTCGCGATATTCGCGATTAATTTTTTTTTGTAAGTAAAAAAAAAAAATTTTTGTATTATTTAGACAATTGCTGAATTTGTATCATCTAAACTTTATTGAATATACAAAAAAAAAATTATTCGCGGACATTTTTTTTCGCGAATTTTTTTTTTTCGTGAAATTTTTTTTCCAAATTTTATTTATTTTGCTATTAATTTATGAAAATGAGTAGAATAAGATAAATACTAACACAAAATTAAAAAAAAAAAATTCGCGGATTTTTTTTTTGCGAAAAAAATTTTTTTCGCCGAAAATTTTTTTTTTGCGAAAAAAAACAATGATTTTTTTAAATTTATATTTAAAAACTAAAAATAAAACAAGTAGAAAAGTTAAATTCGACTTTGCCGAATCTATGAATACCCTCCACAATGCATTTTCTTTAAAGAGAAGTACATTTTTTAACGTGAAAAACTTAACAATTTTGATTAGAAATGTTTTATTTTGAGTAAAAAACTCTTTTTTTGTCATTTTTTTTTTTTAAAGAAAAATTACTAATTTTTGTTTTGAGTGTAAAATTTTTTTTCGAGTGTAATATTTTTTTACTGTAAAAATATTGATGAGTGAATGCACGTACGTATGTACACCAAATATTGACATTTTTGTAAAAAAAAAAAAACTAAATTTTTTTTTGGGTGTAAAATTTTTTTGAGTGTAAAATTTTTTTTGAGTGTAAAATTTTTTTCGAGTGTAATTTTTAAGTTACCAATGCTTTTAAAACTAAACAAGTTTAAAAAGCATTGCTTTAAAATTAAACATGTTTAAAAAGCATTGCTTAGTTACCACCAATGCTTTTAAAACTTGTTACAACACGTGGCATTTTAGATGAAACTAATCTGAAATTCAGGGTTTTGCTTATAACTTTTGAACCACTGGACCGATTGAGCTGAAATTTAACACCAAACAGACCCGGGGAACGGAAAAGATACATGCCAAGCTTCAGTAGTCTCATTATTGTCTTTCGAAAGTTATCGTGTTTTTTATCTCGTAAATTCGCGAAAAACCCTTGCCGAAATTTACTCTTTTGCTCATAACTTTTGAACCACTGGACCGATTTGGCTGGATTGCAATACCAACCTGACCAGGTAAATGACAAATATATATGCCAAACTTCAGTAGCCTCTGTAAAGTCTTTCAAAAGTTAGCGTGTTTTCTACGGACAGACAGACAGACAGACGGACGGACGGACGGACGGACGGACGGACATCGCTAGATCGACTTAAAATCGATCGAGGATCATAAATATATATACTTTATGGGGTCCTAGACCAATATTTCGAGGTGTTACAAACGGAATGACAAACTTATATATACCCTCTATCACTAGAGTGGAGGGTATAAAAACTTATTCGGCACTTTTTTCGACATTTTTTTTTTCCTTATTGTATTTATTTTGCTTATGAAAATGAGTAGAAAACGATCCATACAGACACAAAATTTTTCAAAAAAAAAAAAATTGTTTGCGGATTTTTTTTTTCAAATTTATTACAATTTTCAAAAGTTCCACGGTTTATCTAGTGTTAATTGGATATTTCATATATGTTTTTTCAATAACCTACTTAAAGTTAAAATAAAGTGCATTTGTTGCTTCTCACTTGAATGGCATTTTGTTCTAAATTGAAAAAAAAGAGGGAAAAATACCAGTTTACCAACTACAGTAGCCAATATTAGAAGATGACTGGCATTTAGAGTATGATTAAGAAGAAATGAAAGCAATAATAAAGTATCCATTAAATCTTTAATAAACTTAATCCGTCATGAAAAAATTATTTTTATTTATAAAATTAAGTCGTAATCTTCTATAAAAATTAAAATTTTAATAAATGTCAGTTACATAAACAATCAAATATTTATGTCTCCACTACAAATATATATTGCCTATGTTAAGTTGGCATAAATTTAATAAAAAGTATTGTCTACTTTTAGGCTGGATTTTTCTTTTATGCTTGATTTGTTGTAATATTTAGCATAAAAATCGTTATTTATACAAAATATTCATTGTCTAAAATCTGTTTTATTATGTAAATTACCTTAGTTTTTTTTTTGCAAAATATAAAATATCAGATTAGAATATTTATACAATATTAACTTTTTTTCGTGTTATAAATACAATACGTTGTACCATCTAAGAGTTTTTTATTATTTTACTTTTTGCCATTAAGTTTTTAGTACTTTTCATTTTTTTTTTTATTTGTTTTCTTAAATCTACCCATATCATTATTATTTTATGAATTGATGTGAAAATATATATAAAAAAAAAACCTCAAAGCCTTAACAATACTTGTGGCAAATAACTGTAATAATCTGATGAAAAAAAAAAGGAATATACAAAAATAACACCCGCGCTAAATAAACAATTTAAAATGTCAATATTATTTGCAAAAGTAGCAAAAGAGAAAAAAAAAAATGGTTAACTTGTACTATTGGCAGCTACAATTTGACGAAAATTGAGATAAACTCTAGAAGCAAATTTTAAAATTACACACAAAATCATGTTGAAATTGTACAGTGTACTATGAAAATTGTAATCAAATGATATTTGGAGTCTATGATGAATATAAGAGATGATTTTTTTTTATATAAGGTAACCAACTAAAAATTTTATACAGGATCACAAAAATAGGAATTTCGTAAAAAATTTTGTTTTTTATTCCACTAGACCTTAAACTATGGGTACACATTTTAATATATTAATATATTTAATTTAATATATTTATTAAATTGTTGCGCTGAACACAAATATCAACAAGTAAAAAAGTTAAATTCGACCATGCCCTCCACAATTTCTGAAAATTTATTGCAAAAAAATTTATTTAAAAGGAAATTATTTTAAAAAAAAAAAAATTTAAAAAAAAATTTCCGCGAAAAAAAAGATTGGTACAAAAATCCGCGATATTTTTTCTTTTTTTGTCAAAAAATATATTAGTAGTTGTTTAAATACCATTTAGTGTTCAATTATGTTGACATATGTCAACCTGCAGCCGCATTAAAGCATTTTGTATTTTTAGGTTATGTTGAATGTACTAAAATTTTTGTCCTTACATTTTCGTTCATAACTTTTGTACCGCTGAACCGATATCTCTCAAATGCAATATCAAACTTCTCGGGAGAACTTCCAATAAACATGTTTCAGTCATCTCCGTGTAATATTTTGGCCGTGATCACCATTTCCACAGATAGACAGACGGAGATCGCTAGAATGATTTAAAATCGATCGGGGATTATGAATATATATGGGGCATTCCATGTCAAATCGGACACTTTGAAATTTTTTTTTTTTTAGATTTTCCCAATTTGCTTACAGTTTTTAGTACCCTTCGAAAACTCCTTCGTGGTAAATTTTCAGATTTTTTTGATGACCCGTTCAAAAGATATCGAATTTTTACAATTGGTAGTTTGTTCCTTTACTCAAACTTCTTTTACTCATAACTTCTTCAATAATGGTCCAAATTTCAATTTTTTTTTTTCAAAATTTTTCTTGAAAAAAAAAACCCCAAAAAATTCTTTAAAGCGCTCTAGTATGCGATTTTTAAGTTTTAAAATTTAAATATCATTTTTGAAAATTTTTGTACTCTTCGATTTTTTTGAATTTTTTTGTGTAAAACTTCTATTGATTCTACAATTTTTTTTCCCCGGAGGATCGTGGGATAACGATTATTATTAGTTTTTAAAATTTTTTGAAAAAATGTTATTGTAATTTTCCATTCTTAAAATCATTTCTACTGCTCCAATGGTGCGTCATAGAGGGGTCATTTATAAGACCGATCCCCATTAATTTTTACGTTTCTTTGGAACAAACTAATACCCTATCTCCAATTTCTAAGGGGGCTACCACACAAAACGACATTTTTTAAAATTTGCTCCAACCGCTCTAACTGCCCTAATAGTGCCCTTAGAGCAACAAATTGTATGACTGACCCACAATATTTTTTTCGACAATTCTGATTTTTTATCATCTAAACTCTATTGAATATACAAAAAAAAAAATTGTTATTCGCGGAAATTTTTTTTCGCGAAATTTTTTTTCCAATTTTTTTTATTGTGCTATTAATTTATGAAAATGAATAGAATATGATACATAACAGACATAAAAATTTTCGAAAAAATCTTATTTTTGCGTATTTTTTATTTTTTTTTTTTTGTTTTTCGCGGAAATTTTTTTTTTTCGCGGTAATTTTTTTTCACGAAAAAAACAATGGATTTTCTAAATTTATATTTAAAAACTATCACAAAAACATAAACATTTAATTTTTGTAGTACCTATAGGCTTTACAATTTTAAATCGCGAATATCGCGAATACGAGCGCTAACTTCGAAAAACGGCTAGCACCATTGAATTCAGCGTTCCCGAATTAGCTTTACCAGCAGGGTGCCCAGCTTGTTAATTTTTGCGACTAGCACAGTGTAGTTATTACGATGAAATTGTCAAAGTAACAGTTTTTAAGAAACTTTTTATAAACTTGTTTGTTTTAAAAATTTTTGTTTTGAGTAATTTTTTTTTTTGTTCGCGAAAAATCTTAATTTTCGGTATTTTTAAGTGTTTTTATCGGCGCATGCCATATTCTGTTTTGTTATTAAGGGTTTGTGATTGAAGAAGAAAACATTGTATTTCTAATGATTATTTTTAATGTGGATTTATTCCAGACCATGGTTTCTGTAGCCACCTCTACGTCATCAGTGGAGAAAATTACATTAGATATAAATTGTTTGATTATTTGTAAGACTGTTTTTTCTATATGTTTTTTCATCAACAGACTTAACTCTGAGTGGAATAGAACCCACGTTCTTCAAATTTTCCATCAGTTTGCAAAGCAAGTACTCTACCATCTGAAAAATTATTTTTATTTTTAGTTTGATTTAAATTAACGACAGCCATCTGGTAAAGCTAGTTCGTGTACTCTAATTGTAAGTCCCATTGTATTATCAGTTTTTTTTTTCAAAGTAAGCGCATGTAGTAGCGATATTTGTGACTATTTTTTTTAAGTAAAAAAACTATTTTTTTTAAGTAAAAAAACTATTTTTTTTTTATTATTTAGACAATTGCTTAATTTTTATCCTCTAAACTCTTTTAAATATACAAAAAAAAAAAAATAATTCGCGGAAATTTTTTTCGCAAATTTTTTTTCGCAAAATTTTTTTTCCAAATTTATTTTATACGATCCAAAATAGACCCAAAATTTTCCGAAAAAAAATTTTTTTTTTGCGAAAAAAAAAACATTTTATATTTAAAAACAATCCCAATTCATTAAAATTTAATTTTTGGAGTACCTAGGCTTTAAAATTTTAGATCGCGAATATCGAGCGCTTACTTCGAAAAACGTCTAGCACCATTGAATTCAAAAAAAATAATTCGCGGAAATTTTTTTCGCAGATTTTTTTTTCCAAATTTATTTTAATGATCCAAAACAGACACAAAATTTTCGCGAAAAAAAAATCGCGGATTTTTTTTTCGCGAAAAATTTTTTTTTTGCGAAAAAAAAACATTTTATATTTAAAAACAATCCCAAACCATTAAAATTTTATTTTTGGAGTACCTAGGCTTTAAAATTTTAAATCGCGAATATCGAGTGCTTATTTCGAAAAACGGCTAGTACCATTGAATTCAGCGTACCCGAATTAGCTTTACCAGCAGGGTGCCAAGCTTGTTAATTTTTGCGACTAGCACAGTGTAATTTTTACTATGAAATTGTCAAAATAACAATTTTCAAGAAACTTATTATAAAGTTGTTGGTTTTAAATTGATATTTATTGACATTTTAAACAGAAAATTTTTATTTTGAGTAAGTTTTTTTTTCATTTTTCATAGACAACAATTTAGGGCATAAAAATGTTTTGAAGTAAAAAAAAAAATTTTGAACATAAATTTTGTTTTTTATATTGCAAAAACACTCTGTAAAAAAATTTTGTGACTTACCAATGTCTTTCAAAAGTAAGTAGCCTCCAAGTTGTCTTTCGAGATAGCATATTTTCAACTGACAGACTGACGGACAGACATCGCTAGACTGTCTGCAAAGCGATTGAGTGTCCTAGACGATTAATGGAATTCTGGAACGATACATTTTTTAACGAACTTTATGGTCTGACAAGCTTAAAATATAGCTGGTTTCATTATTCCTTCATTTCGAAAAAACACCACCCTCATTGCTTTACAAAAGCTCAAACCCTTATACAGACAGAAAATCACAACATCAACAAGAGGTTATATCACTTTCTAAGTTTATACGAACTGTATAAAGCTGTATAGATTTTGAAAGTGTTGATAACATTTGTTTCATTCCCACGAATCGATAACACCATTTTTCATTAGAACTTTAATCGAATATGTAGTGGCTTCACTAAGAGGGAATAAAAAGTCTGTTACAGTATAGTTTCATAATCTTAGATATTTTTCTTAAAAAAAAAAGTTTTGGGAAAAACACTTAATAGAACAAAATGTTGAAAGATAGTATAAATTGGAATTGAAATTATTAAAAATAGAATTTCAGTAGTTGGAATTGTTTAAATTTCTTTCTGTAGAAATTATTTTTATATCAATACAGCAGTAATAGAAATAGAACAGACGTTTGACATGGGACGAATCAGTAAAAACATCACTTTTAAAACGTGGTATAGACCCAAGAATTGCTAAATCACTGGCTAAAGACAGGACTGAATGGCGAAAACGTTGTAGACAACCCCACACTGAAAGGTAGAAGGGGATGGATTAAGTAAGTAATAGAACACAAAACTATTATTTGTCTAAGCATATCCTAACAATGTGGTGGCTGTGACGACAAATTAGCCCAGGTTCGATTCTCAGCTTGGGTATATGTTAATAAAAACAAGTAAAAAAAGTTAAATTCGGGCTTGCCGAATATATTGGTAGGATCCGTAATCTAAAACGATTATATTCAAAAAAAAAAATATAAAAAAAGTTCCGGGAAAATTTTTTTTTGGAAAAATTCTGAGATTCTGATTATGTTCTTCCTATTTAAAAAGGCTTAGATTCTTAAAAATTGTTCTTTTAAAAAAATCTTAGATTCTAATACATTTTGTCTATCAAAAATTTCTCGATTCTAGGACATTTAACAAAAAGTATTTGAAACGGTGTCATATCTATGTTGTTCATCTTTACGTTTTTAGATTTGAATTTAAATTGAAAAACACAAAATATCAGTAACAAATACGAAAGCAATAAATATGCATTTTTTATGGTTTCATTACAATATTTTTTGCCAATCTTTGATTTTTTTTTGCCAGTGGATGGGTTTTGTTACATTCTTTAACCACAATTTTCATTATGTCAGTTGTTTATAAATTGAACATTCAATATACGTTATTCATGAATGTTATATTTGTGAATGCGGTAAAGACTTAAGATACATACAAATACAAATATATGCATGTATTATTAGAGCGGCAGTTTTTCGTCAACTTTTGATTTTTCTAAGTGTTTGGGAAAATTTGTATTGATCTAGCCCTAAAACTTTCGTGGTGCAGGTTAAAACAAATCGAATTAAATCGAATTTCGGGCGCTACGGGTTAGCGCCCGAAAATCAAAGTGTTTAATTTTTGATAAACCGTCCGACAGTCAATATTAAACATGAACCGGATAATAATATACGTCTGAAAGTAGAGATCAAATGGAGTAAAACTACATTTAAAATTTTTCATTTCGTCATCCTGTTTTCTTTTAAAAGGGCTTCAAAGTTTTAAAGGATACATTTTGAAAAATATTTCTGAAATATTTGTACTTGTCGTAGGACGCCACTAGTGATGCCAAATGAAAGAGGAGGATCTCCCCTAATTTTTCAATTTTATTTATTTTGCCATATTAGGATAAAAGGATCAAGTCATTTGAAACCTGTATCAAAATATTTTGTTGAGAATGTTTATTGATATTGAAGGATAAAGTTTTTAAAGTACGTAACTTACCTCCTTTTTCCTGATATGTAAAAATAATGAAATAGGGAACATAGAAGAGATCCTCTTCTTTTATCCTCGGACAAGTACAAATATTGAAATTTATTCCTCTAAAACTTGTAAGTCCTTTTAAAAGGAAACAACTTTAAATGCAGCTTTTCTCCATTTGATCTCTACTTTCAGGCGTGTATTTATTATTTACGTATACATATTATCCAGTTCGTGTTTATCTGTTTTTTTTATTTTGTCCAAATTTTATAGGGGCGTTTTTTATGGGCGTGGGCTTCGGCGGGGGTGGTGAGGGACACCTTTTCCCTAGCGATAAATGATTACAAGATCATTTATTATGAGTTTTGCACTAACGCAATTTTATGACTATTTAATTTTTAACATGATAATGTTTTTAGGCTGGTGTCTAATTTTAAAAAAGTTGCAGGACGCCACCTCAGTTTGATTATAAGGGGTGGTCCAATAACAAGTATATTTTTAAAAACGCAATAAAATGATCAATACTCAACTTTTTTTGGAATGTTATGGCTTTATATGAAAGAGCAAACATTCTCTTTTTTTATGGCAAACGACTTCATTGATGCGTCCTCGGCTTGCTCCGCTGTATCGCGTTGTAGCGCAGTACTGCGCTGCCAAAATGTACGTTTTTCGAAAAAAGGTTTTTAACCGAAATAAGGCACTCAAATGAGGTTATGTTAGCAAACAAATTGCTACATCTTTTGAACCTAAAACTCGCACGGTATTGTAAAGAATCCAATTCATCTATAGCAAGCAACAGATTTGAGTATCAGCATCATTACACAATATTTTCAAAAATACAGCTGAAAACCCCATTTTCGTCAAAGATGAGCGCTACAGAGCCATGATTACCGACTTTTTGTTGGCCGTAATATAATATATCAACTTGGATGACATTTATTTTCAGAAGGATGTCGCAATATGTCCAACAGTCCATCAAACAATCGATATTTTGCGCACTTAGTTCGGAAATCGTGTTTCTAGCCATATTCGCGGTGACAATTGATCACTTCAGAGCTGCCGATTAAAACCTTTAAACATTTTTTTGAGAGGTCTCGTTAAAGATTCATGCAACATGGGAAATCCAGAAATGTTCTAGGCCCTTTCGACGAATATCGTTCAAGCCATTCGTGAGATAGAACCAGAAACATTAAAAAAATGGGTGCCGAGGATGTGCTACTGCGGAGCTAACCCAGGCAGCCGCATGAATGAAGTCGTTTGCCATAAATAATGGGAATATTTTCTATTTCAAATAAAGCCATAAGGTTCCAAAACTATTGAGTATTGTTCATTTCATTGCATGTTTTAAAAAGATACTTGTTATTGGACAACCCTGTATAAGCGAACGATTAACGAAAAAGAAAACAAGAATTACTATTTTCATTTTCTTAAAACCCAAAATTTTAAAAACTTGAGTTTGTAACTTGGATAATAATTCACCTCGTGGTGAATAAAACCGTTTTTCACCAGCTGGTGAATAAAGAGTAACACAATTATTTTTCAACAAAAAAAAAATTTTTTTCATCGATTTTTTTTATCAAATTTATTTTTTCATCAATTTTTTATTTTTTTTGCATCAAACTTTTTTTTTCATCAATTTTTTTTTTTTTTTCATTAAAATTTTTTTCTTCGTCAAACTTTTTTTTTCATCATTTTTGTTATCAATTTTTTTGTTATCAATTTTTTTTTTCATAAAATTTTTTTTCATCAAATTTTTCTTTTCATAAATCTTTTTTTTCATTAATTTTTTTTATCAATTTTTTTTTTCATCAAAATTTTTTTTGATTAATTTTTTTTTCATCAATTTTATTTTTTCATCAAAATTTTTTTTCATAATTTTTTGTTATCATATTTTTTTTTGTTCATCAATTTTTTTTCATCAAATTTTTTATTATCAATTTTTTTTTTTCATATTTTTTTTTTCATCAATTTTTTTTACATTAAAAAAATTTTTCTTTTCATCAAAAAAATTCATCAAAAAATTTTTCTCATCAAAATTTTATTTCACCAAAAATTTTGCGTTCATTAAATTTTTTTTTCACCAAAAATTTTGGGTTCATTAAATTTTTTTAACATAATTTTGTTTTTCGTGAATAATATTTTTTTTTACCAAAACTACTTTTTCACCAAGTCTAAGCTTTTCGCATAAAAAATTTCCATTTGTTTATCAAATGTACATAAAACAAGTGAGAGGGTTATATTCTTTGGTGCCGAATCTTTTATACTCTCCAAAATGTAAAAACACTTTTTTGCACTTATTTTTTCACTTATTTTTACACTCACTTACGAAATGTACAGCTCTTTTGGGTTTTTAATGGGGTCCTCGACTGATATTTCAATTCGTTTTGCATGGAATAGCAAAGTAATATAACATTATTTTTTCTAAAAAAACTTTGTTTTGGCAAGTACACCCAAATCTTCCGCAAAACATTATTATGATTTAATGTTTTGGGCAAGAGTACAAAATTCGTAGACATTTTTTTTGTATATTCACGCCCTCAAAAGAAGGCGGGCCCAAAATAAACACCTCTTTCTAATCTCCCGTGTCAAAATGCAGGACTCTGAACTTCTTTTAGCATAAAAATGTTGCATTTGTTTAACAGAAAAATGTCACCTTAACGTTCACTTACACATGTGTGGTTACATTTGAATATGATGTGAATAAGAAATTAATGTATGATATTGTTTTTTCATTTATTTGAGTATTAGAAATTCTATTCTGTTTTTTATACTTACACTTCACTTATTGTTAGTGGTAGAGGGTATATATGTATAAGTTTGTCATTCCGTTTGTAACTTATGTCCACCTGTCTGTTGAAATGCCGATGAACGCCAAAATATAACACAGATATAATTGAAATTTAAGATATTTACTTCCATTTGTCCCAAACAGCTTGGTACTGCATTTGAGCAATATCGGTTTAGCGGCTCAAAAGTTATAAACGAAAATGTAAGGACACCTCGAAAATTTTGATACATTTCACATAACCTAAAAATACAAAATGCTTTAATTCGGCTGCTGGTTGTATTATGTGAACAGAATTGGAAACCGAATGGTATTTACAAATTTTTTTCCATGTTCGGAAAACAAATTTGGGGGGAAAAGTAATGGGGGTCGGTCATACAGTTTACCCCTCTAGGACGAACCATGTGGGCGCTATGAGCTGATGTCCTAAAAAAACAAACTTTTAAATAAAAAAAACTTATGGGACCACCTTAAGGGTTGATAATTGAGTCTAGGTATATTTTAAGAAAATGTTGATATTGAAACAATACACTGTGCTAGTCAAAAATTAATCAGTTGGGCACTCTGCTGGTAAAGCTAATTCGGGTACGCTGAATTCAATTCAATGGTGCTAGTCGTTTTTTGAAGTTAGCTCACGTTTTCGCGATATTCGCGATATAAAATTGTAAAGCTTGGGTACTACAAAAATTAAATTTTTATGCTTTTTGAATAATTTTTAAATATAAATTTAAAAAATGCATTGTTTTTTTCGCGAAAAAAATGTTCCGCGAAAAAAAAAATTTTTCTCGGAAAAATTTTTTTTTCGAAAAATGTTTGTAATGTATCGTATTCTACTCATTTTCATAAATTAATAGCAAAATAAAAAAATTTGAAAAAAAATTTCGCGAAAAAAAATTAGCGAAAAAAAATTTTCGCGAATAATTTTTTTTTATATTAAATAGAGTTTAGACGATACAAATTTAGAAAATTGTCTTAATAATATAATTTTTTTTTTTACTTAAAAATAAAAAAGAAATAATCGCGAATATCGCTAATACATACGCTAACTTAAAAAAAAAAACTGATATTACAATGGAATTTTGTGTACACGAACTAGCTTTAACAGAAAGCTGTCGTAAATTCAAATCAAACTAAAAATATTTGTATTGAACCAGTTTTTCAATAACATAAAGATTTTTTGCGAACAAAAAATGCTTTTCGCGAAAAAAAAATGGTATGGTTTGTTATGTTAGTTTAACAGTCTTGAATGGTTTTAAATTTAAAAAACTATTAGCATCAAAATTTCAAATCGCGAATATCGCCAATACAAGCGCTAAATTCGAAAAACGGCTAGCAACATTGAATTCAGAGTACTCGAAATAACTTTTCCAGTAGGGTGCCCAGCTTGTTAAAAAAATTTCAAATTCGATCAGAGTGTAATTATTTAGCTCATAAGTAAATTTTTTACATTTTTTGGACTTATTTCACATAGCTGTGGTGAAGTGAAACACATTTTTTTTTTTTTTTGTTTGCCGTTTTTCGTTTCAAATTGATCTAAAAAACCTGGGAGACACGGATATTTTATTTTCTGCCCTACTTTCTGAATTTATCGGTCTGGTACATGTGTACAAAAATGTGTCAAACGGTGTAATGTTTACAATTCATTGTTGTAACATCTTTATTTTCTAATTTCCGTTCACTCTATCGTTTACATATTAAATTTTGTATATTACTCATACGTAGTGATGCACGTTTTTCCAATGTATGTTTAGTATTTTTAAAGTGTGGGACTTTGTAACAAGTGTTTTTTTTTTTACAGATTTGCCACGTGTATTTCATTATTAAAACCGTAATAACTTTTATATTGTGTAAATTATGTTTTACAACATCAAAAACTAATGTATTTTTTGTTAAAACGTGAGTAGAAAGTTATGATATAGGCTAATGAAAAGTATGAAATGTGCCATTAAAAAAAAATAAAGGCAGTTTTCGATAGATAAAGCTCAGAATCCGAAGCAAAATATTTTATGATTTTAAAAAACAAAACTTTAAAAAGTCTTTTTTTTATAGAGAATTGTGTAAACATTTTTATTTTTTTAATCTGAGAATTCAAATGAAATCTCGTTATCAGAGTAAATTTTCCTTAAAACTTTGGGTTCTTCAATTTCACAATTTTTCCTTAAAGTTTTTCAGAATTTTTCTTAAAGTAAAAATGTAAAAATCTCTCAAAATCTGAAAATTTTTCTATAGGCAAATTATTTCATAATTTTATTTTTCTTGCTTTGGAAAAAATGTTTAGAATCTAGAATTTCACAACTATTGGGAATTTTTTCTTATAAAAATTGTTACAGCATCTCAGAATTATGCTAATAGAAATATTATCTTGGAATCTTAAATTTTTAATAGAAAAAAAAAAATAATAATCATTTAACTTATTTGGTTTCTATTTTAAATATTTTTTTCTTTTGTTATAAAATAAAAATATTTTTTTAGGGACAATAGATTTATATGAATAAACAAAGATTTTTTTATTGCAAATATTTTTTGTTGCAGAAAAAATCTTGTATTGTGTTATTATATAACTAAACAATAATAAGAAGAAGTTAATATAGTTCTCACAAATACAAATAAATCGATTTTTCTCTACTGTTAATACAAAATACGAGTTTACACGAATTTTGTGTCTGGTTATTTAACATAATTTTTCAATTGATTTTATGAAAAAGAGAAAACGTAAAAAACTCTATATGGTTTTGAATTGAGAAAGTGTGAAAGAAAAATTTTAATTTTTCTAAAAATTTAAGACATCCTGGTTTGTTTCTTACTAGTTTCATATTATCTCTACTTTCCTGTTTTTCGTGAACATTCAAAATATCAAATATCAAGATATCGCTATTTGAAATTTGCAAAAACTGACAGTTTTTCATACGTTCAAGAATTTAAAAAAAAAATTATAAAAAGTAATAAATTAGTTTATAAAAAGTACTTAATTACTACTTTTTTTATAAAAAGTACCATACTAGTAATTTTTAATAAAACGCATCATATTAGTACTTTTTTATAAAAAGTATCAAAAATAGTAAAAACAATTTAACTGTTTGAAAAAAAAAGTACGGTTATAACAAGTACAAATATAGTATCTTTTTATAAAAATAACTTTATTAGTAGTTATTTTTTTATAAAAGTTGGTCCTTTTCTATTTTTTGCCATACAAACAAAACGGTATAATGTATCAGGATAGAACTTTTAAGGAAATATTACCAAAACAATATTTTTTATTTTTATTAAAAACTTTAACAGAATCAAAATATTTCTTATAAAAAATAATGCACTTAAAAGTAGTTATTAAAAAAAAAATACCCGATATAATATTTTTTTATAAAAAGTACCAAAGTATTAAGTTTTTATAAAAACTACCCAAAAAAATAATTTTTTATAAAAGTTAACAAATTAGTACTTTTAAAAAGTACCAAATTAGTACTTTTAAAAAGTACCAAATTAATACTTTTAAAAAGTACCACATTAGTACTTTTTATAAAAAGTACAAAACTAGTACTTTTTATAAAAAGTACAAAATTAGTACTTTTTTATAAAAAGTACCAAATCACTACCCTTTAATAAAAAATACTAAATAAGTACTTTTTTATAAAAAGTACCAAATTAGTACTTTTTTTATTAAAAGTACAGTATTAGTAATTTTTTATAAAAAATATCAAATTAATACTTTTTTTTATAAAAAGTATCAAAAATAGCCAAAAATTGTAATTAGTATACTTTTTAAACAAACAAAAACATTTCTTGGCTATTTTTGATACTTTTTATAAAAAAAGTACTAATTTGTAACTTTTTATAAAAAAGTACTTATATGGTAGTACCAAATTAGTCGTATAAAAAAAATAGTATAAAAAGTACTAAATTACTACTTTTTTAAAAAGAGTTCCAAATTATATTTTTTGTAAAAAGAACCAAATTAGTACTTTTTTATTAAAAGTACCATATTAGTATTTTTTTATAAAACGTATCAAATTAGTACTTTTTTATAAAAAGTATCAAAAATAGTCAAAAAATTTTACTTTTTGTAAAAAAAAGTACGGCAATAACATGTACAAAGATAGTATTTTTTATAAAAATAACTTTATTAGTAGTTTTTTTTACAAAAGTTGGTACTTTTCTATTTTTTGCCATACAAACAAATGCCGGAATAATGTATCAGGATAGTACTTTTAAAGAAATATTGCCAAAACAATATTTATTTTTAAAATAACCAGATCAAAAATATTTTTTTTATAAAAAAGTTGTGCCATAAAAAGTGGTTATTTTAATAAAAAATAACCGAAATATTTTTTTTTTATAATTAAGACCAAAGTAATAATTTTTTATAAAAACTACCAAAGAAAACATTTTTTTTTATAAAAATGACCAAATTAGTACTTTTACATATAAAGTCCCAATATAAGTACTTTTTATAAAAAATACTAAATAAGTACTTTTTTATAAAAAGTACCAAATATGTACTTTTTTTATAAAAAGTAGCAAATTAGTACTTTTTGTAAAAAGTACCATGTAATCAATTTTTTTATAAAAAGTATCAAACTTTAACTTTTTTTAAAAAAAGTATCAAAAATAGCCAAAAATTTTAATTAATTACAGTATACTTACTGTACTTTTTATATCAAACAGAAATATTTTTTGACTATTTTTGATACCTTTTACAAAAAAATTAGTAATTTGATACTTTTTATAAAAAAAAGTATTAATGTAGCAGTACCATGTTAGTAGTTTTAGTATAAAAAGTACCAAATTAGAACTTTTTTATAAAGAGTACCAAATATGTACTTTTTTTTATAAAAAGTACCAAATTGGTTCTTTTTTTAAAAGAATTAAGTACTTTTTTATGAAAAGTATCAAATAAGTACTTTTTATGAAAAGTATCAAATTAGTACTTTTTTATAAAAAAAAGTACAGTAATAAGTACAAAGATAAATTTTTTTTTATAAAAAGAACTTAATTTTAAATTTTTTACAAAATTTTCTCACAATTATACTTTTTTATAAAAATTACCAAAATATTTTTTTTTTATAAAAGGTACCAAAATAGTCCGCTGGGTTCACATGCAGGGTTTTGAACTTCCTCTTACATAAAAATGTTGGATTTACTTAACAAAAGTACAAAAAAACCCTGCAAAAAAATTACGTTTTTCTGAGATTGGTTTAGTTCTCCAAGGGGGAGGGGACTTTTTTCTCCCTGCTCTGATTTTGCCTATTTCCGAACTTAGCCAGCCTATGACCATAAGACATATTCGTGCCAAACTTTGGAACTCTAGCTCTATTATCTTGGACTGTATCGTGTCCTCTACAGACTGACAGACGGGCGGACGAACATCGCTAGAATGTCTTAGAATCGATCACTGATCAATAATATATATACTTTACGGGGTCCTAGATCGAAACTTCGATGTGTTACACACGGAATGACAAAGTGAGTATATCCCCATATTGTGGTTGGCGGGTATAAACCTGGAAAGCAGTTTTTACCAAAAAAGTAGTTTTTATTAAAAAGTATCAAGACAAACTACGTTATAATAGATTATATCTTATTTGATCTCTTTATATCTATTCATATATGATCGTATCTGATTGCATATAATTACTTATATCTGGAATGCCCAAAATCGAGATCTATTTATATCGCGAATTTTACCAACATTATGGAAATTTGACATCTAATTATATCTGATCAAGTCAGGCACGTACGCAGGATTTTTTTTTGGGGGGGGCCAAATTTTTTTTTAATTTCGCTTTTTCGCCTCAATGTTTTTGAGCCTAATTTTTTTTTTTTGCATTTTTAGAAAACAAAACATATATTTAAAACTTATGGTAAAAAGGATTTGAATTATTTCTTTTTAAAAAATGAAAATTTATTCAACTTTTCTTTAAAACTTCTCAAATATACTTTACGTTAAAAAAATTAAAACTGTTTGACACATTTTTAAATTGTTCATATATTTTTTTTAGAGTTTTTGAATTATAAACCATATTTATGCAGAAAACTTCTAAGAGCATTTTTGGTATAGAAAATTCTCCGATTCTAAGATACGAATTATCGTAATAAAATCAAAGATTTTGAGAAATTTTTTGATAGAATGACTCCTTACATTGCTGGAAATTTTTTTAGTTTTACAGTTTTTGAATAAAAAAAAATGGAATTCCAAGATATTTTAATCATAGAAAGATTTTTACTATTATAACGATTTAAAACATTTTTTGCATAGACATTTTTTGAACAGAAAAACTCTTAAACTCTGAGAAATTTTTCGTGTAGAAAAATTCTCAGATCATAAGACATTTTTCGTATATAAAATTTCTTAGATTCTAAGACATTTTTCGTATAGAAAAACTCTCAGGTTCTAAGAAAAAGTTGTTTGATTTTGAGACATTTTGCTTATAGAAAAATTCTCAATTTTTCCAACATTTTTCTTACAGAAAAATTCTGGGTAATTTTTCGTACAGAAAACCTCCCAGATTCTAATACATTTATCGTATAGAAAAAGTTCAAAGCTTTTGAGACACTTTTTATTATAAAAATTTCAGACTCTGAGACATTTTTCGTATTGAAAAATTCTCAAATTCGGAAACATTTTTCATATTGAAAAATTCTCAGATTCTGAGACATTTTTCGTATGGTGAATTTTTCTATACGAAAAATCTCAGATTTGTATAGAAAATTTCTAAGATCCTGAAACATTTTTGCATAGAAGAATTCTCAGATTTTAACACATTTTTCGTACAGAAAAATTTCTTGCTAAGAAAAATATCTCAAATTTGTATAGAAAAATTCTCAGATTCTGATACATTTTTCCTATAGATTTTTTGATTCTGAGTCATTTTTCGTAACGAAAAAACTCAGATTAAAGACGTTTTTTGTATAGACAAATTCTTTGATTCATAAATATTTTTCGTATAGAAAGTCTGAAAAAATTATTATAATCTTAAAAAATCTCTTATCCATTTGTTGAATGTGAAAATTTACAGATTCTGAGACATTTTTGTAAAGAAAATTTTTAAATTCACTATATTTTTTGTCGTTAAAAATTTTTTATTTTGATATTAAAAAAAAAATCTAACACTTTGATTAATTTTTTGTGTAAAAAAGTTCTAGATTCAGAGAAGATGTTTCGATTTAAAAATTGTAAAATTTGGTTAAACTTGGAATAACAAAATCTTCAAATTAGTGTAGAGGACACAATTTTCACAGCATATGTTTTAAAACATTATTTTCCAAAAAAAAAATCTCAAACCCTTTAAAAAATTTCGTAAAAAATCTCCGTTTTCACCAAAACTGTACCATTTCAAATTATATTTTTGAAGTTATCATTTAGTTATCTAAAGACACAAAATATAGTTTTGAATATCAAAATTTTTCCAGCAAAACTTACAATCGAAAATTTTTGATAGTAAATTTTTCTATAGAAACTTTTCGATAGTAAATTTTTCGATAAAAAAATTTTAAAAGCAAATTTTTCTATAGAAAATTTTCGATGGTAAATTTTTCTATATCACATATTTAGTCAAATGTGGCAGTCGAGATTAAAGCTAATGGAATAATATTTATGATGCATAACTTATGGTCAGTCGCAATTACCTTTTTGAGGTGTCCTATTTACTACCGTAAAAATTTACGAATTTTTTAAATTTTTTTCAATCAAAAATTTGTATTGTATTTTTCAGTATTTTGAAATTTTCATAAAAAAACCCTTCGTTAGATTAGAGATAAATAAAAAAAATAATACTCAGCCTATTTTTGTTAACAAACGTGTATTTTGTAGTGCAATGTCTTAAAATTTTTATACGGCCAAGTCATTTTGGGGGGGGCCCGGGCCCCCAGGGCACCCCCCCTGCGTACGTGCCTGGATCAAGTACAAGTTTATACCATCAGATGCAATCATATCAGATAAAAAATAAAAAGTACATAAGTTTCGTAAAAAGTACCAAAAGTGCATTTTTATTCGACTTTTTATTTACATTCTTTCTTTACTTTGCTTAAAAAAATAGGTTTCATCAAAAGTGTTATTTTCTCTACAAAATAAGTATTTATAAAAAAAATCAATGTTTTAATAGTATCAGCGCTACGTCAGTTCGAGACTATGTTACAATCTATCCACCCTCGTATTCCATTAAAATTATGGCTTCTTAATAAAAAAATTAAAGAATAATTGAAATTTCTAGAAATTTATAACAAAGCAAATTTATTAACAGCTAGCGCCTGTAGCGCTTTAGAAAATAAGAAAATAAACAATATGATTATTATTACTTAATACAACAATATTATGTAATGTAATTATTTCCCAGTAAACCAATATATTACAGAAAAAATAAAAAACGGACAAAAAAACTTTTTTAGTACTATGTTAAAGCAATAAACCAAATAACGATAAGTGGTATATGATACCGATTACGATATCACCTTAAATTACAATTATGATACTATTGTCTAATTTTAGGCGATTTTGTTATCGCTATTCCTGGAAATTTTGATAACGAAAACGATATCACTTTTTCATATCGAAACTATATCGTTATCGCCTGGAATAACGATAGTTTCTCGATAAGTTTTCGAAAAAGGCGATTTTACTATCGTTATGACTGGAATTAACGATAGCGAAAACGATATCATATTTCTATGGAAAAACAATATCATAAGGAAAGGTAAATTATGAACGGAAACACTATCTTTTTCGTATAACTGTATTATAATGGTATCGTTTGGTTTAGTGGGTTTAAATCGTTTAACAGGAATTTACATAAACAAGGGGTGATCATGATTCAAATTTGTTTCATTACATGTGTTTACTGGGTTATTGATTTTTCTTCAAATTTCCTAAATTTTTAATAATGATAATTGTTTGATTAGTATATTTTGATTGTTTGCATTGTGCTTTTACAATAATTTTGAATTGAATTGTATGAATAGGAATCATTGTTATCAAGTTCCTGCTAAGCTAAACAAACAACTAATAGAAATTACGTAATTTGTGTAAAGTAAGTAATTGTTTAATAAGTAAACACGTGCCTGTCTAAAATCAAAAAATTTTAAAAATTGTTGTATGAATGGTAATAGCATGTGATGCCAAATTTTTTTAAGGTTTTACTATGAATTCTGAAGCCTTGGTTACTTATTTTGTAACAACATTGCGTATAAGTGTTATTGATTTTAAATTACATGTAACTCATACGTATAGATGAGAAACATTTTGGATAGTGTTGCAAAGATGTAAATTATTATTAAAGTAAGTGAAATTTGCATCTTCATTGAATTTAAATTAATCTAGCGATGGGCGCCATAGATTTGGTCTGATTTGGTTCAAGTAAGGTGTAAATGAAAACTTGTCTCAAAGTATATGAAAAATTCAAGGCAAAAAAGTTTTGAGATTTTTTTTAAGAATTTCTTAAACTTAAAAAAAAAACGTTTTTGAAAATTTTTTGATTAAATTCAAATGAAATATTGTATCAAGCTCTATGAAAGAGTCAAGAAAAAATCTTCAGATTTTTTTGGAAAAATTTATTGATTGTAGAAAAAAATTTAAATTTGTTTGCAAATTTCAAACAGCTATGTCTCGAAAATCGTTTGGGCCGATTTAAATTTTTTTAACATGATAATGTTTTCAGGCTGGCGTCTAATTTTAAAAAAGTTGATGGACGTCATCTCAGTATGACTATATAAGCCATGGACGTATACAGAGGGGGGGCCCAGGGGGCCCGGGCCCCCCCTTTTGGATCAGAAATTTTTTTAAAAATGAATACACTACACCACATGATACAAGTAACAAACATACATTTTTAAAGAATTGTAAATATTTTGGTTTTTAAAGAAAAGATTTTAATATTCTTTTATAAAAACTCGTTATTTTTATCAATTGTAGTTTTTAAAATGTCATTTGTATTGAAATATTCGTAAAATATTTATCAAAAACACATTATATTGGTTTAATTTATTGAAAATTATGCATCAGGATCATAAAAACATTTTATTATAACAAAGGTTCTAAATCACTTATTCTATATTAAAAGTCTCAGGTTTTGAGATATTATTTCTATGGAAAATTCTCAGATTCTTAAATTTTTTTTTTAAAGAAAAATGTTCATATTTTGGGATTTTTTTATTTAAAAACTCTTAGATTCTGAAATATTTTCTATGAAGAAAATTCTTAAGTATTTTTTCCAATAGAGAAGCCCTTAGATTCTAAGATATATTTTCTCTAGAAATTTTTTCAGATTCTATGTATTAAAAAAATAAAACAGATTTTATAACAATTTTTCTATAAAAAACTTTTTAGGTTGTAAAACTCTCTGTCAAAAAAATCTTAGATTTTGGGAAATTTTTATACAAATTTGAAATAACCTTTAATTTTGAAGTGTTCTTATATATCTAAGGGTTATATGAGGAGTTCCGTCTAAGACTTAAATTTTGAGGTAAAAAATATGTGATTTTTGTTTTGATGGCACATCTATGAAAGTTGGCATAAATATTAGAAGCTATTTAAGAATAAGAAATTCGTTCGCGTCAATTAAATCGCGCAATGGGGTCAAAAGTTATGGCGGTTTTAAGATTTAGCGGTTTTTAAAATCTTAAAAATATTTTAAAGATTTTTTTTCTACAAATTTGTTGCATGCGTTATTAAAACATGCCAGGATATATCATTTCTTCTAAAATATATGATATAAATTTAACCCTTTAATGACCAAACGATTTAAAAAAAAAATATCTGAGTACCCAAAATCGCGATTAATTCGCGGTAAAAGAAAAGTTTCACAATTTTTTATAACATATTTAGGCAATGCGCGTTGGTATTACTTAAATAAATCACGGAAAATCGTATCATTGTACAAGTAGTTTAAAAAAAATCGGTGATGCTTTTTTATAACAAGAAAATTTAATATGGTCCAAAAAATCTATAATCATCAAAATTTTTTAACCCGCCTCTGATTTTATGATGACACATCAAGTGGGCTTTCATTTAAAAAAAATTTCATCCGATTTCGTGTAAAGCCTTGGATGTGCCAGATCAAAACAGGTTTAGATAAAATCATCGCGCTTTCCGCTCAGAATGGCGTAAAGTAAAAAGTCAAAAAGCAAATCAGTTCTACTCGTTAAGGCACGTCTTTTAGTGTATTAAAATGAACATGATGCATTAATTGCTACTAAAAAAAATAGGAAACAGATCTGCAAATTTCGCACAATTTCCACCAAATTTCGATTGAAACCGAGAATGTGCCTCGAGAAAAACTGGTATTTTAAAAAAATTACGTTTTTTCTTTCGAATTTTGATCTGCTGAAACTCCTTAACTATTCGTGGCTCATTAACGGGATTAATTCCAAATGTTAAAAATTACAACAGCTACCAACTCTAGTTCAACTTTTTTCATTTTATAGAGGGGGCCGAAATCCCTGATCAAAAAACCTCGAAAATATAAAAACTCTTAATTTTTGGTTTCAAAACTTAACCGTCTTAAAACTTCTTACCAAGCGATGAAGCATCTATCAAACCAACATTAAAATAATCTCTTATATGTACTGACTTTGTGTTATACGGCGTTCACACTTGCTGTTTTGAAGTGTTCAAGAGTGAGATGTTTAAAAAAGTCTTTGTTCTGTGTCCATTACGTTTTAATTCTGCTACTGGTGTTTTGTTAAACAACTTGTTTAAGGTCGCTAGTGTGAACTCCATATTATGCCGGAAAAGATTGAAATACAAGGAGAACTTAAAAAAAAGCGAAAGAATGTAAAAACTATGGATTATTTCAAGCCATTTTTATCGATTTTTCAACTTTAACCCTCTGTAACTTTTACGGATAAAGTGGGATAATCCTTAAACATTGCTCAGTGATGGTTCAAGGTCTTGTTTACACAACTGCATTTACAGTTTTTCTAAATTCCAAAAACGGCCGGTTTTTTTAAACATTTATTTCAGTTTCACTGACAATGAGTTGAAATTTAAAAAAGATTTTGTGATATAATAACAATTTTGCGATAAAACATTTTAATTTTCAATATAGCACTGTTTCAAAAATCTGGTTTGAACTGTAAAGCTGCAGTTTTAAATAAAAAAAAATAAATAAATTTCGATTATTTTTTATGGAAATAAAAATAGATAAATTTTCTTCACGAACTTACACCTTAATATAATTAAATGACGTATTTGGAATCTCGAGATCCATTTTATTAAAATCCAGTCCTAAAATGTGGCGACGCAACAATGCCCTCGATTCGGAGTACTCTTTTACTATTTACCAAGTTTTTAAAAATTTGATACATATTTTTTGGAATTTGAAGATTTTAAATTTTTTATCAACTTTTTAAAAAGGAGGCGAATCATGAAAGAGTACTCCCGAATGTAGCACAATGAGCAACAGTAGAGTCGCGAAAAGCGCTTAAGAATTAATTTTTCAAACCAAAATATCTCAATAACGGAATGTTCTACAAAAATTTGGGTGGCTGATTTGGAATTAGGTCCTTTACTATAGTTCATACATTAGAATTTTCAAATGTGAATATCTCAAAAATGGAACGCGCCAACTTACGAATATGTAACAGTTGAACCACAAACACGCCTAATTTAGTGGTTTCGAATTCTCAAACGCAATTATTAAAATGCTAAACGATTAAAATATTTGGTAAGATAAGATGGGCAAAATCTATATAGTTTATATAATTTGATTTTTCTTGCAATTCAAGCGCAATATTTGCAATTTCGATAAAAAAAATTCAGAGATTTAAAGACTTTTTTGCTATAGAAATTTTTCTCAGGTTTTGAGACATTTTTTGTGTAAAATATTCTGAGAAAAATACTCAGACTCATTTCAGATTTTTTTTTATACAAAAGCTCTTAGATTCTGAATTGATTTTTTAAAATCTCAAATTCTAAGAATTTTTTTTACATAAAAATTTTCAGAGTAGGACCCGTTCTTTTTCTAGAAAAATTTAAAGATTTTGAGCCATTGCATTTTTTTTTATATAATAATTGTAATATTTTGAAACGCATTTTCTTGATAAGAAAATTCTTAGTTTTTTGAAAGGTTGTTTGCGTAGAAAAATTCAGAGATTTCGAGAAATTAAAAATTAATTTTATTTTGATTATGATTAATTTTTTTTTTCAAATTCCTGGATAAGTCGCTGATATAAGCTAACGATTAACGAAAAAGAAAATAAGAATTACGGTTTGCATTTTCTTAAAACCAAAAATTTTAGTAACTTGGATTTGTAACTAGAATAATAATTTACCTCGTAGTGAATAAAAAAAATATTCACCAGCTGGTGAATAAAACTTAACATAATTATTTTTCATAAATATTTTTTTTAATCAATATATTTTTAATCAATATTTTTATTATCAATATTTTTTTCCATCAATATTTTTTTTCAGTGATAAATATTTTTATTAAAAATTTGTTTTCATCAATATTTTTACTATCAAAATTTTTTTTGCGTTAATATTTTTTATCAATATTTTATTTCATTAATTTTTTTATTTTCATCAATTTTTTTATTTTCATCAATATTTTTTTCATCAATATGTTGTTTCATCAATATTATATTTCATCAATATTTTTATTATCAATATTTTTTTTCATCCATATTTGTTTTCATCAATTGTTTTTTCATTAATATTATTTTTCATCAATATTTTTTTTTATCAATAAATGTTTTCATTTATATTTTTTTTTTCATCAATATTTTGTTTTCATCAATATTTTGTTTTCATAAATATTTTTTTTTTCATCAATATTTTTTTTTTCGTTAATATATTTTTCATTAATATTTTTTTCATCAATATTTTTTTTTTCGTTAATATATTTTTCATTAATATTTTTTTCATCAATATTTTTTTTCATCTCTATTTTTTTTTCATCAATATTTTTTTTTTATCAATATTTATTTTCATCAATATTTTTTTTCATCCACATTTTTTTCACCAATATTTGTTTCATCAATATTTTTATTATCATTTTTTTTTCATCAATATTTTTTTATCAGTATTTTTTTTTCATCAATATTTTTACTGTCAATATTTTTTTCATCAATATTTTTTTTTCATCAATATTTTTTTATCAATATTTTTTTCATCAATTTTTTTTTCATCAAAATTTTTTTTATTAATATTTTTTCATATATTTTGTTTTCATCAATATTTTTCTTATCAATATTTTTTTTCATCAATATTTTTTATCAACATTTTTTTCATCGATACATTTTTCATAATTAATAATATTTTTTCTTCAATAATTTTTTTTTTTTATCAATATTTTGTATTAATCAATATTTCTTTTCATCAATATTTTTATTATCAATATTTTTTATCAATAGTTTTTTCACCAATATTTTTTCTATCAATAAATATGAAAAATATAAAAAAATGATCACCAGTTGGTGAATAAATCAATATTTTTTTCATTAATATTTTTTTTTATTTTTTTTTTTTATTAATAATTTTTTTGGTCAATATTTTTTTTATCATTATTTTTTCTCATCAATATTTTTTTGATAAATTTTTTCATCAATATTTTCTTTTCATCAATATTTTTTTTTTCATCAATATTTTTATTATCAATATTTGTATTTAATTGATTTTTTCATCAATATTTTTTTTCATCAATATATTTTTTCATAAATATTTTTTTCATCAATATTTTTTTTCATCAATATTTTTTTTGATATAAAAAATATTAAAAAATGTTTACCAGTTGGTATTTTTTTTTCATCAATATTTTTTCCATCAATATTTTTTTTCATCAATATTTTTTTCATACATTTTTTTTATTATTAATTTTTTCGTCAATATTTTTTTTCATTGTTATTTTTTTCTTATCATTATTATACCCTCCAACCACAGAATGGGGGTATACTCACTTTGTCATTCCGTGTGTAACGCATCAAAATATCGGTCTAGGACCACATAAAGTATATATATTTATGCCCGAGTAAAAATTTTTATATGATGCAATATATAATGATATGTAACACAATATATATTTATACGCAATTTGATCCGAATAATGGTGGATGTTTTTGCATTAAAAAAGATCAACTTGTATAAAATATGATTCGATTTCATCCGAGTTTTGACCAGACATTGTCATATATTGGTGGATCTAATTAGATCTAATTGCATAAAAACATATAAAATCCTGGTGTTTTTTGGTTTGGGTTGAAATACACCACAGGTCAACGATACATTCACCAAACATATAATTTTCTAAAACAAAAAAATGTTTGGGTACGCTTCGAACCAGATAGGTGATATACATAACCCTGACAAAGAGAAGTTTAGGAACATTTTAAAAAGTTTCTTATACTTTGTCTAAAAAACTTAGAAAATTTTTGATTAATTGGAAACATATATAGTTTTGTATGGAACAGAATAAGCTATATATAATTTTATGTTAAATTATACAGAAAATCAAATTTTGTATTGACCCTCATAGAATTTTATATAATTACATCAACCATACACCTTTTAATCCGAATCATGATTAAATTATACATAACTGCATATGATTGCATTTAAAAAATATAGAAAATATCCTACGGGATATATAACCATATATGATATATTATGTTTGTATCAAATTATATATTGTTATATATCTTTATTTTTACTCGGGTGGTCAGTGATCCATTCTAGCGATGTCCGTCCGTCCGTCTGTCCGTCCGTCCGTCCGTCTGTCCGTCCGTCCGTCTGTCCGTCTGTCCGTCTGTCCGTCTGTCCGTCTGTCCGTCTGTCCGTCTGTCCGTCTGTCCGTCTGTCCGTCTGTAGTGAACACGATGCAGTCCAAAATAAAAGAGCTAGACTCCTGAAATTTGGGAAGAATATGTCTAATGTAAATAGGCAGGTTAAGTTCGTAAATGAGCAAAATCGAAAGTTTCCCCTTGAAGAACTATAGCAACCTCTGAAAAACACCACTTTTTTACATGATTTTTTGTGTTTTTGTTTAACAAATGCAATATTTTTATGCTACAAGAAGTTTAAAGTCCTACATTTAGACCCAGAGGATTAAAAAATGGCCCTTGGCTTTCGGTCCGCCCCCTTTTGTGGGCGTGGATTAAAAAGAATCGTTTAAATAAAGATAAACTTTTATGTATTTGGTGCAAAAAGCATAATAATGATTTTTTAAACATATATTTCGAGAGGAAATTTGCCACCCCCCCCCCCCCCCCCTAAAAAATAAAAAAAAGCCCCTGGATTTTTTTTTTTTTTACATGTTGGAGGGTATAAATGATTCGGCACAGCCGAATTTAACACTCTTACCTGTTTTTTCATCAACTTTTTTTATTAAGAGTCCCCGCACAACAATGTCCAAGTGGTTGACGTTTTCGGTCATGAGAGAGTATAGGCGCAAAACAAAGTCGGCAGGGGAAAATTCTGTCATATGTTGATTTTTACACTATTTTTTTTTTACTCATTCGCAACTTTTTTATTTAAATTAATTGTGTTTTTAATTATCAATATGATTTTTTCATATTGATTAGTTTTTTTCCTGTTTTTTTCAATTTTAATATTTTTTTTTTGTTTTTAGAGATCATATTGAGGAAAAAAAATATAGATGAAAAAAAGTATTAGAGTTCCCGCACAACAATGTCGGTGACATTTTTTTCATACAAATTTGGCATGAAAAAACGCTCGACCGAAAACCGCTAAAGTAAAATCAATTTTATTTTTGAGTCGGTTTCTCTCTTTCCCTTAATTTTTGATATGAAAATGAAAACTTGATATAAAAATAAATTAAACTTTATCGAAAATAATCGAGATATTTGTAAAAAAGTGGCAACATTTTCATATCAAAAATTAAGGGAGAGAGAGAAACCGATACAAAAATAAAAATGATTTTATTCTAGCGGTTTTCGGTCGAGCGTTTTTTCATGCTAAATTTGTATGAAAATATTTTTTTTCATCAATAGTTTTTTGTTTCATCAATATTTTTTTTCGTCAATACACTCAAAAAAAAAAAACTGTAAAGTTAGCAAAAAAAGCTTGTAAACCTACAAGAAAATTTGCTGATTTTTAACCCACATTTTTTTTGGTAAAGTTAGCAAAAACGTTTTGCTAAAAATTAGTTAACTGAAATAATTTTTATTTCAACTTAGTTCATACACATTTGAGGACCCCATTGGGTTCGGACCCAATAGGTCCAGACCCCGATGGGCCTAGACCTAGTTGGGTTCCTTAAAAATCGTCATAGTTTTTGATCCAAAATTTGTGTCCGTTTCGCTCTACCTTGCTTAGTTTTTGAGATACGTGATTTTAGGGGATCACTGGGGTCTTGAGAATTAAAAAACTCGATAACTTCAAAAATATTACTCGGAGAGCTTTTGGTTTTGTGTCGGCAATATTTACCGAGATATGAGCATTTTAAAATTTTCGGGAATGCTAACTTTTTTGGATCCAAAGTTAGGTCCCATTAGGGTCCACACATGTGAAGAGGACCCGCGAAAGTATGGAGATTCTAAGAACCAAAAATGCCCTCCATTTTGCTCTATCTGGCTTAGTTTCGGAGATAGCGACATTTTAAGTTTTCTGAAAATAAAAAAAAAAGTTTCCCATTTATTTTTGCTAATGTTAGCAAAAAATCTTGTAAAAATGTAGTCAACTCAATTTCAAATTTAGCAAAAGAAATTAGTTCAAAGTTTGTTTAAAATTGCTAATGTGCTAAATGAAGTTTACAAGAATTTTTTGCTAACATGCTAATCTCAACTAAAAATTTGCTAAAAGTTAGCTAACTAGCATTAGCAAAAAAAATTAGTAAATCTACTAACGTATTTTTTAGAGTGTATAATACTTAAGTGCATAAAGCAGACAAAAATGGACTTGTAAACATATACCGTGAGGGCCAAGGAGTCACCCTAGCTCACCGACCCCTCCCCCTACCTTGCCCCCCTTAAAACAACGCCCCTGTCAATTTTTTTGTTTAATTTTTTTACATGTTGAAGGGTATAATAGATTCGGCACAGCCGAATTTAACACTCTCACTTGTTTTCCTTCAATTTTTTTTTTTCATCAATATTTTGTTTTCATCAATATTTTTTTCATCAATATTTTTCATCAATTGTTTTTTTATCAATATTATTTTTTTCAATAATATTTTTTTATAAATATTTTTTATCAATATTTTTTTCGTCATTTTTTTTCATCAATATTTTGTTTTCATCAATATTTTTTTCATCAATATTTTTACTATCAATATTTTTCATCAATTGTTTTTTTATCAATATTATTTTTTTCATTAATATATTTTTTCATAAATATTGTTTTCATAAATTTTTTTTTTCATCAAATTTTTTTTTTTTCATATAATAAATATTAAAAAAATGTTTACCCGCATGGTGAATGAAACGCAACTAAACTTTCTTTAATCAATATTTTTTTTTCATCAATATTTTTTCATAATTTTTTTTGTTAATAATTATTTCATCAATATTTTTTTTCATCATTATTTTTTTCTCATCAATATTTTTTCATCAATTTTTTTCTTCACTTTTTTTATTAATACTTTTTTTTTTCATCAATATTTTTTTTCATCAATAGTTTTTTGTTTCATCAATATTTTTTTTCGTCAATTTGTTTTTCTTTATCAATATTTTTTTCATACATTTTTTTTGACATCAATATTTTTGTTCATATTTTTTGTTTTTCATACATATTTCGTTCAGTAAATTATTTTTTGTTTTCTTTAAAAATGTTCTTATGATCTTTTTTTTCATCAAATATTTTATTTTCATCAATATTTTTTTCATCAATGTTTTTTTTTTATCGACAAACACAGATAAACAGATAGATGGATATCACTAGAATGTCTTAGAAATCTTTGCGGATCAATTATATATAAACATAATTGGATCGTCGACCGATATTTCAATGAGTTTTGCATGGAATGTCAAAATAAATATAGCGTTATTTTTTCTAGAAAAAAATTTGCTTCGAAAAGAACACCTATTTATACAGCAAAACATTATCATTATTCTATGGTTTGGTCAAGAGTACAAACTTCGCAGACATTTTTTTTATATATGAGTTCAGCTCATCAAAATTAATAAATATGGCGTATCGCAGGATTTTTCTTTTTCAATTTTCAGAAATCAATAACTCTAATCGCCGGACTCCAGGATATAATTTAATATGATTGCCCTCAAATTTGTACGATATAAGTTTAGGCCTGGTAGAATAAAAATTTTCCCGGACGTTCAGAGTCGAAAGAAATTTTTTTTACTATGGTTGGAGGGCATAAATAACAATTACGTGGGAAATTCCGTTGAATCTAAATCTGATGAATTGTAAAAATCTCAAAATTATTTTTACTCCAATTTAAATTCTCTATTCTTTCCCAGCAAAAAATAAACGAAGTGGTTCCAAAAGAATTAGTGGTTTCACTACATACAACGTAGCGATAGGTGCCGAACTTCATATTCCGTAGGAAGTACTTTTAAAATCACTTCCAAAAATGCTAAAAAATAACAATAAAAACATCTTTCACCAGTTCTTTGCTTAATGATTTTAAAGTACCTTTTTCATATGTTCTTAGGAATCAAATCACCACACCATATGAACTTCTTTTTCAACTGAAACAATTAAAATGAGGGTGATACACGAAGTATGCAATTTTTTCTACGTCTAGCTTCAAATAGATTTAGGTTTTGCAAAAATGGTGACAAAATTTGGTAGTGGCATTTCATTTCTCTTTATTTAGAGCTTAAAAAATCAAAAAGACGAAAATCGATTATTGATAAATTTTTCAAATTTCATTTCTTATATCAAAAAAAGTTGGTCCTAAATTAAATAAATACATTTACGAACTAAAGCGGATGTTGCTGCATCACATTATTAAAGATTGTTTAGACTTTTTAGAAAATTGAGGTATCAATTCAATTCAATTCGCCGTGAATTTTTATAGTTTTGTGATCTCTATAATTACTCCTTTTTTAATTCGAAGTATATCATGAAATCTTTTTTAAATTTCAACTCAGTGAAACTGAAATAAATGTTTAAAAAAACCGACAGTTTTTGGAATTTAGAAAAACTGTAAATGCAGTTGTGTAAACAAGACCTTTAGCCATCACTGAGCAATGTTTAAGGATTACCCCACTTTATCCGTAAAAGCTACAGAGGGTTAAAGTTGAAAAATCGATAAAAAAAATTGCTTGAAATAATCCATAGTTTTTACCTTCTTTCGCTTTTTTTTTTAAGTTCTCCTTATATTTCAATCTTTTCCGGCATAACACAAAGTCAGTACATATAAGAGATTATTTTAATGTTGGCTTGATAGATTTTTCATCGCTTGGTAAGAAGTTATAAGACGGTTAAATTTTGAAACCAAAAATTAAGAGTTTTTAAATTTTCGAAGTTTTTTGATCAGGGATTTCGGCCCCCTCTATAAAATGAAAAAAGTTGAACTAGAGTTGGTAGCTGTTGTAATTCTTAACATTTTGGAATTAATCCCGTTAATGTGCCACGAATAGTTAAGGAGTTTCAACAGATCAAAGTTCAAAAGAAAAAACGTAATTTTTTTAAAATACCAGTTTTTCACGAGGCACATTCGCGGTTTCATTCGAAATTTGGTGGACTCTTGCGTAAACCGAGTTTTTTAGGAGTTTACATAAAAAAATCACTGGCGGGTTTATAAAAAATAAATTGCAAAAATTTTATGGCATTTTTGAAAATTGTGCTAAATTTGCAAATCTGTTTCCAATTTTTTTTAATAGCAATTAATGCATCATGTTCATTTTAATACACCAAAAGACGTGCCTTAACGAGTAGAGCTGATTTGCTTTTTGACTTTTTACTTTAAGCCATTCTGAGCGGAAAGCGCGATGATTTTATCTAAACCTGTTTTGATCTGGCACATCCAAGGCTTTACACGAAATCGGATAAAATTTTTTTTAAATGAAAGCCCACTTGATGTGTCATCATAAAATCAGAGGCGGGTTAAAAAATTTTGATGATTATAGATTTTTTGGACCATATTAAATTTTCTTGTTATAAAAAAGCATCACCGATTTTTTTAAACACTGGTACAATGATACGATTTTCCGTGATTTTTTTTCAGTAATACCAACGCGCATTGCCTAAATATGTTATAAAAAATTGTGAAACTTTTCTTTTACCGCGAATTAATCGCGATTTTAGGTACTTAGATATTTTTTTTTTTAATCGTTTGGTCATTAAAGGGTTAAATTTATATCATATATTTCAGAAGAAATGATATATCCTGGCATGTTTTAATAATGCATGCAACAAATGTATAGAAAAAAATATTTAAAATATTTTTTAAAACCGCTAAATCTTAAAACCGCCATAACTTTTGACCCCCTTGCGCGATTTAATTGACGCGAACGAATTTCTTATTCTTAAATAGCTTCTAATATTTATGCCAACTTTCATCGATGTGCCATCAAAACAAAAATCACATCTTTTTTACCTCAAAATTTAAGTCTTAGCCGGAACTCCTCATATACGTTAGATTATCAATGAAATTAATTTTTCTATCACGTAAGGTTTTAAAGATATTGGCGTTTAAATATTGAAATATTTGGGTCTCCTCTGTAACGTATTCTTAAGTTGCTCAAACACAATAGAACTCGATTTAGTAAAAATAAGGCATCTTTATTCCAAATCTGACATCCAAATTTTTCTATCGCGTACTGTTTTTGAAATATTGGCGTTTGAAAAACTCAAACTCTACTGTTACGCATTTATATTCTTTATAAACCACACTTAAATTTTCAAACGCGAATATCTCAAAAACAGAACATGCTAGAAAATTGTGGATTGCAGTTTTGGAATCAGGAGGTCCATTTTATATGAAATCAAGTCCTATTTCGTGGAAGCAACGTAAGAATACGTAACAGTGGACCCCTAAAAGTGCTTATTTTACTTGTAAACAGCGAATATCTCAAAAACGGTACGTGCTAGAAAAATTTGGATGGTAGATTGGAAGCAGGAGACCAAAATCTATAAGGACCAGTTAGAAATTTCACTGGAAGGTTTTTGCTGTCGAACAGTGTTTTTAGTGTAAATATTATAAAAAATACTCTTTCAATCAATCTTACAAAAAAAGTGAAAAAAGAACTTCTAATTTAGAAGTTCTAAATCACCAAATAAAAATGACATAATCACACCAAAAATGCCAAGAAATATGTACTTCCAAAGAAGCGATGAAAAAAGTGCTTCCAAAAGATCAAGTAATATTAACATCCGGATCACTACTTCAGAAGTTGTTATAAAAACACTAGTGATATATGTTATACTTAAGTGTCAATCTTTCGCCACTGAAAAGTGGCGATAAAAAGAACATACTTTATGTGTCACGCCCATATTAAATTCATCAATGTTTCAGTTGAAGAAGAAGTACATCTGGTTCATAAGTTGTGGTGAATTTTGTAGTGAATGGTAAGCTCTTTTTTTGCTGGGTTATTAAACAAAAATCTCACAATACATCAAGATTACATTAAAAAAATGTCATGTACGTATGATTAATATTAACTTTCCATAAATTAAATATCACTCATACGTACCTTTGTCCCATCACTTTATCTTGTCGTTAAAGTTTATACAACTTCTGTTACGAAATTTAAGGATTTCTTATTAAATTCATTTAAAAACTTTTTTTTTTCTTTTAAAGCAACATCAAATTTCCGCTTAAGTTGCATTAAAAATATTTCCCTAAAGCTTTTTTCACATGATATTATACCAAAATTCTTATAAAGAAAAGAGCTAAAATAACATGCTACCAGCAGTGGCAGCAACAAAAAAAGTGTTAACTATAAGAAAAGTGTTATAAAAATAATAAAACTTTAAAATTTGTTTAAAAGAAATTTAAAAAGTTTTTATTTTTAAATAAAAGTCAGCAAAATTTTGAAAGATGTCAAAAAGCAAAATTAAAATAATGGTCAACAAAAACATTGCAAAATTTAAAGTTTTTCTTAATTATTTGAAAGAATTACACAGGCCGATAAAATTATAAAAAAAAGTGTAACTTAAGTCTGAAATATGGCGAAAAACAGGATTTTTCAATCTTTAGGCTAGGATATCTCGAAAACCGAATGTGATGGAGAATTCTGATCTCAGATTTAAGTTCACTCAAAAACAATTTTTATTTAAGATCAAGTTACTACCATTGCGTTTCAAAATATTTTGCCATATTATTCACTCCAACATGTCTCGGTATATTTAGTGTTAACAAAAGCAATAAAAAGTAACAGCTACTTGTCTTTATGTTCGTGTTGTTTTTTTAAACATATTCTAATATTATCATCGTGTCAGTTAGTATTTTGAAATATATATATATCGCCTGAAGTAAGTACTTAATTTAAAAATTTGTTACGAAATTGACATTTAGCTTTATGATTTAAACATACGTCATAATAATGTAACATAAAGAACGAACAGTAGGGCTTTGTTCCACGAACATTTCGAATACAAAAGAATTTCAGTGCAAAAACATTTTTTTAATGATATAAATTTTTTTAAGGTAAAAAAGAAAAAAAAATTATGCGAAGTTTGCACTCTTGCCCAAACCATTGAATCATGATAATGTTTTGCTGCATAAAAAGGTTTTCTTTCCAAAGCAAAATTGCTATAGAAAAATAACGGTATATTAAGTAATTTGTCATTCAATGCAAAACGCATTGAAATATCGGGCGAGGACCCCATTATGTTTATATATTATTGATCCGTAAAAATTTCTAATAAATTTTAGTGATATCCATCTATACAGCCAATATTAAACATGGACTGAATGATATACGTGTGAAAGTAGAGATCAAATGGAGTAAAACTGCATTTACAGTTTTTCATTTCGTGGTCCTGTTTTTTTTTAAGGTACTTCAAAGTTTTAAAGGATACATTTTGAAAAATATTATAATGAAAGAGGAAGATCTCCCCTAATTTTTCCATTTTTTTTATTTTGCCATACAGGATAAAATGATGTGAATATAGTAATTTAAAAACTTAATCTAAATATTTTGTTGAAAATTTTAAGTGATATTGAAGTATAAAGTTTTGAAAGGACGTAACTTACCTCCTTTATCCTGATATGTAAAAAAAATAAAATAGAAAAATTACGGGAGATCCTCTTCTTTCATCACTAGTGGCATCCTAGGACAAGCACATTAGACTGGGTCGACCATAAAGGAGAAAAAAAAAGTTCCTATTGGGCGGGCTTAATTTTAAAGCCTACCTCGAAAAAGTTCCATAGCCAAAATAATAGATTTTTAGGTCGCGATTTGGTACCGCCGAAATCGTTATTTGTTCATAGCATTGCCATTTGATGTCAGATCGTTATAAAAAAATTTTTTTTAGAAAGTCCGCAGCGAGTACTAAATTTTACCCATATCAGGTTTTAACCTCAGAGGTCATCTTCTTGTTATGATTGTTAGTTTCTCATCTTTCTACCCACTTAAATGATTTTATTTTTCCATTAAATTATAGCACTAAGAAAATCATAAAATCCTTTCCTTGGAATTATCCAGTTAAATTAATTAACAAAAAAGTTACATTTGATTAAAGATTTTTAAAAACAATATAAAGAAAATTAGAAAAAACACTTGTTATTATGCCTTTAAACTATATTTAAATTTTTTAGTTTGTATTTAAATAAATACGAACAAGTGTTTCGAATCTTTTTCTATGGAAAATCAAAATCGAATGTAACTTTTTTGTCAATTAATTTAAGAGGGTACTTCTAAGGGAAGAATTTCATGAATTTTTTAGTGCTATAATTCAATGGAAAAATAAAAATCATTTAGGTGGGTAGAAAGCTGAGAAACTAACACTCATAACACGAAGATGACCTCAGAGGTCAAAACCATTTATGGGTCAAATTTAGTACTCGCTGAGGACTATCTAACAAATTTTTTTTTATAACGATCGGACATCAAATGAAAATCCTATAAACAAATAACAACTTCGGCGGTACCAAATCGCGACCTAAAAATCTAATATTTTGGCTATGGAACTTTTTCGAGGTAAGCTTTAAAATTAAGCCCGCCCAATAGGAACTTTTTTCGACCCGGTCTAAAGCAAATATATTTAAAAAATATTTTATAAAATTTAATCCTTTAAAACTTTAAAGTCCTTATAAAGGAAACTGGATCACAAAAAAAACTGTAAATGCAGTTTTACTACACTGATAAAAAAACGCTTCATATCACTAATGAATGGAGTTCATTAACGTTGTTTCATTACAAGAATGAAATATTTCATATGCTGAATGAAATTTCATACACTTGTTCAAGATTTTCATTATTTTGATTCATTAGATTTCGTAGTTTCATTAAAAAATTTCATTATGTTTTGTTTATAAAATTTGCTATTTTTTGACATCTGTCGTGTGGCGTGTGTTTAGTTTGCTAGTTTACGCGCGCAAAAAAAAAACGAAATAATTTGTGATTTTTTTTAGAATTTTTATATAAAATTTAAAATGAAATGTTTATTTTTGTGTGAGAAAACTGAGTGAAAATCTATAGATAAAATAAAAAATATGTAAAAGTGTTTTTTAACTTGGTTATTTTGTGATTTTTTCAGACTTTTTTATGAAATTTGAAATAAAAAGTAAATTATTAATTTTATATTTACTAAATTCGCGCTGTTTTATATTACTTCGTGGTTTTAATAATGCATAACAATTTAAGGTTGGAGAAAAATTTTGTGCGAGAAAACAAATTGTAAGTGTAAACTAGTTTTTATTACCCGAGTAAAAATGTTTTGATAAATTCTTACAAATCACATCTTATCCGAGATTCAAAAGATCAGTACTGATCCGAGTAAGATTAGTACAGATCCGAGATTTAAAAGACCAGTACTGATTATATCAGTTTTAATCGGACGGATACAATGTCATTTGAAAATGGGTTTATATAATCAGACAAACCCATTTTTCGGATGACGTTGTATCCGTCCGTTTAAAACTGATCTAATCTTAGCGATGCATATTTCGGATCAGTACTGATCCTTCACATTTTTACTTGGGCATTTTTAATTCTATAAAAAGATTTTTGTAATTTCACACATATTTTTCATTTTAAAAACAAAAAGTAGGATTTATTCAATGAAAGTATTTCATAAGAATTAAATACTTTTTTCATTTAAGTTTCATAAAATACAATTTATATTTTGTATGAACAATTTTGATTAATTTAATGAAGCTTGTTCTTGCAATTACATTTTATGATATCTTTTTCATTAATTCAATGAAATCATACATAGGTTCCTTTTTAATGTCATTTTTCATAACATTAATGTAGGTTTTCATTATTGTCATGTACAAATTTTTATCAGTGTACATTAGAGGTGTCCTTAAAAACGAAAATCATCTTTTTACACCTGGTTGGGTCCGAAATTTTTCTTTAGTATCTACAAATGAGTGAGCCAAAATTTGGGGACAATCGGCTAAAAATAACTCGTGCCGAAAATGGATTAAAGTTTTGGGGCATTCTTATGTGAAAGAAAAACCCTTTTTTTTGTAGTTTTTGGTAAAATGTTGGTATTTGTTATTTTTTGTTAATTTTTTTGTGAAACAATACGAAAATGGTACTAAATTACCTTTCCAAAAAGACTAATAAAATTAAATTCGGATAAAAAACAAGCATCTTACGCATACATGCTCCAGACCATTGTATGGGTTTTAAAACCAGAATTTCAAAATTTTCAAAATTTTTAGGCAAAAAAATAATTTTACTTTATGATCATATTGAAAACATGTTTACGATTAAAAATAGCAGATATGGTTATAAAGATTTTTTTTTTATTTTTCGCCGGTAGTGATAAAATTTCCGCGGATTCCAAATAAAATGCATTTTTTCACAATAATTAAGCAAACATGGGGAAATTTTTTCTTTATTGTACGGAACGAAGCGTAAAATGTAAATTCTATAACTTTTGAGAAACCGGATATATGCAGATATCTTGTTTTATATAAATATGTAATGTCCCAAATTTGTCATTTCACCTCGATGAAAAGGGGTTAAAGATGCCCTATTTCTCTAAAAATTTACAGAATTTATGTTTTACACTTGATATAGTACAATACAAAACATTTTTTTCCATATTTGCTAAATGTCCATAGAAAAACACATTTTTTTGAAATCCGCGGAAGTTATACTACTATCCACGCCAAATTAAAAAAAAAATAGACTACAATATTTGCTAGTTTTTTATCTATAACATGTATTTAATAACATTATAAAGTAAAATTTATTTTTTTTATTTTTTTGCCTAGAAATTTTGAACATTTTCAAATTTTGGCTTTAAAAACCATGCAATGGTCTGGGGCATGTATGCATAAAATGCTTATTTTTTATTCGATTTGAATTTTTTAACCTTTTTGGAAAGGTAATTTAGTACCATTTTTATATTATTCAACAAAAAAACTAACAAAAAATAACATATACCAATAATTTTCAAAAAACTAGAAAAAACGTGTTTTTTATCACATAAGGGTGTCCCAAAACTTCAATCCATTTTCGGCACGAGCTATTTTTATCCGATTGTCCCCAAATTTTGGCTCACTCATTTTTAGATACTAAACTACAATTTTGGACCCTACCTCGTATTCAAAAATGATTTTTCGAGAAAATCGCATTTGAACTTTAAATTTCATAACAATTTTGTTATTTGCTTGCATTTCTTTGTTTTAAAGTTGCGAATGAGTAATATTAATTGCATAAATATTCGTCATACGCTCTGTTGACACAAGAAAATACAAGCAAATTACTAAATTGTTATGAAATTTAAAGTTCAAATGCGATTTTCTCGAAAAAAAAGATGAACGTGTTTCTGATTTTTTTTTGTGTGGATGGACAAACATCTAAACTTTTAAAAAAATAAATAAAAAATAAAAAAAAAGTGGCCGGATTTTTGATAAATTGACTTTTTTAAAAAATGGAAAATTTCAGAACGGGTTCTGAAAATTTTCCAAAAAAAAAATTTTAATCGATAGCCCATACAAAACGATATAAGAACGTAAATTTTTGACATTGTGGTGCATTCCGTTTTAATGTGATAAATATTTAATCATGGCAACTCGCCACAAATTTGACCATTTTTCCAATATTTGACCACGCCTCCTAAGCCCAGTTTTTGAAAAATTGAAAAACCAAAAACGCAATTTTCTAAGTTCCATATAGGGCTACCCATATCACCTATTCAGAAGTTTACGGTACACATGTTTTTTTTCGCTGGACATTTGGTGTGGAATGCCTCATATATGAAAAAGAGTATTGATGAAAAAAAATGTAGATGAAAAAAACGTATATATATTGATAAAAAATATTGATAAAAAACTATTTTGATAAAAAAAATATGGATGAAAAAAAATATCGATAAAAAAAAATATTGATGAAAAAAAATATTGATGAAAAAAAAATATTGATGAAAAAAATATTGATGAAAAAAAATATTGATGAAAAAAAATATTAATGAAAAAAAAATATTTAGGAAAACAAATACTTATTAATGAAAAAAAGTATTGATGAAAAAGAATATTGATAAAAAAAAAATTGATAAAAAAATTGACAAAAAAAAATATTGATGAAAAATATTGGGAAAAAAATTTTGATTAAAAAAATATTGATTAAAAAAAATATTGAAGAAAAAAAATATTGATTAAAAAAATAATTATGTTATCACCAGTTGGGGATTTTTTTTTATTCACCAAGAGGTGAAATATTATCCAAGTTACAAACCCAAGTTACTAAAATTTTTAGTTTTAAGAAAATGAAAACAGTAATTCTTATTTCCTTTTTTGCTAATCGTTCGCTTATATAGTCAAAATGAGGTGGCATCCAGCAACTTTTTTAAAACTAGACACCACACTTAAAACATTATTGTGTTAAAAATTCTCAGATCCAGTTTTATAATAGAAACATTTTCCGATTTTAAGACATTTTTCTCAAGAAAGAAGTTTTAGAAACTGATGATATCCCATAGAGAAATCTTGGATATTCGATTATCCGACACTTTTCCTGTAGTAAAGTTGACAGACATTAAAAAAATTATTAAATAGAAAAATTCTCACAATTTGGGAAATTTTTTTCTTGGAAAAATGTTTAAAATTTTTAGACATTTTTGCTTTAGCATAATTTTCAGGTTCTGAATACTTTGTTGCTTAAATTTTAAGATTTTTTGTTGTGTTTTTAATTTTAATGTATTTTTTTATTTTGTATGGCCCATTGTGTTTGCTGTTTTTAAATACATACGTGAAAAATGAATGTTAAATGATCCATAAAAACTGTCTGCGTAAGTAACATTAACACATATAATAGATGCCCGTGTATGTAGTAGGGCAAAACTTATTTTTTGTGAAATTTGAATGAGGAAAATAGAAATTCAACAATTAAATGTGGCGAAAAGGGTGCAAATTAACACTCCACCATCTAAAAAAGATTATTGCAAAATAGTTTATTTAATAAAGAAATTTGGTGAAAAAAAGTTGACAAAAAACAAGTAAAAGATTAAATTCGATCCAGCCGAATCCATGAATATTAACGTAAAATAAATAAAAATGCTCAAAAATTCTGACTAGAAATCTTTTATTTTAAATAAAAACATTTTTGAGAAATTTTTTTTGAGTGTTTAAAAACATTTTTAAAATACTTTGTTAAAAATTTTTAAAATACTTTGTTAAACATTTTTGTTGCATACCGGTGTCATTTTAAGCGTGTTTAGTGTGTTTTTCAACACATGAATTCGCGAAAAACCCAACAAATATTTATTTCTAGCTTCAAAGGCGTAGTGTAATCGTTTGAAAGTTAGCGAGTTTTCAACAGACATCTCTAGATCGATTTAAAATCGATCGAGGATCATGAATGGGATTCTATACCGAAATTTTGAGGTGTTACAAATGGAATGGCGGAATAACAAACTAAAGTGTAGTGTATAGAAATTGTAAAAAAATAAAAATAAAAAAAATGCTAAACAAAATAACTTTGACAGAATTTTTTTTTTTATACCCTCCACTCTAGTGATAGAGGGTATATATAAGTTTGTCATTCCGTTTGTAACACATCGAAATATTGGTCTAGGACCCCATAAAGTATATATATTCATGATCCTTGATCGATTTTAAGTCGATCTAGCGATGTCCGTCCGTCCGTCCGTCCGTCCGTCCGTCCGTCTGTCTGTCTGTCCGTTGAAAACACGCTAACTTTTGAAAGACTTTATGGAGGCTCCTGAAGTTTGAAAAATATGTTGGGTATTTACCGGGTCAGGTTGGTATTGCAATCCAGCCAAATCGGTCCAGTGGTTCAAAAGTTATGAGCAAAAGAGTAAATTTCGGCAAGGGAATTTTGCGAACTTACGAGATTAAAACCACTCAAACTTTCGAAAGACAATTCTGAGGGTGCTGAAACGTGTTACATATCTTTGTGGTTCCCCAAGTCTATTTGGTTTTGAATTTCAGCAAAATCGGTTCAGTGGTTCAAAAGTTATAAGCAAGGCTCTGAATTTCAGATTTTTTTCACCTTAAACTGTTGAAAACTCGTTAAACAAGTTTTAAATGCATGGTGAAATACCAATTTTTTTAAAACTTGTTGTTGTTTGTTTTCCTGCCGTGGGGTGCAGTTTAGTTGTTAGACAAGTAAATATTTGTTATTGTTTTTGTTTTTGTAACTGTATGTAACGGTGTATAGTAAGTATTTTTGGAAAAAAATCAAATATTAGTTTGTTTTTGGTTTTTTAAAGACGAGGATGGTAAAATAAAATGAGGGAAATATGTGAAATATTTTTTTTAACATATACGTATAGGTATAAAACAACAAAAATATTTTACAAAGTAATTTTGTTACTCAAACAAATAGTACACTAAAAAAATATTTACACTCAAAAAAATTTTACACTCAAAAAAAATGTTTTTTTTTTTTAATTTTTAATTTAATTATTATTTTTTTTAATGAAACTTACACTCAAAAAAATGTTGACAGTCAAAAAAATTTTACACTCACAAAAAAATTTGATTGATTAAAAAAGTTTTACTCAAAATAATATATTTCTAATAAAAATTTGTAATGCAATTTTTTTAGAAAATTACTGTCAGATAACATTGTGGAGGGTATTCATAGATTCGACCAAGTCGAATTTAATTTTTCTACTTGTTTTATTTTGAGTAGGTTTACTCTAGCTCGAGGTCATTATTTCCTTTACCAATTAAAACTATGATATTCTCATTGAAGAATTTTCAAGAAAATTATTTTTCTGTTTTAAATTTATTTATGTTGGTCATTTTTGCAAGATTCCATTGTAAAGGTTTTTCATTAAAATTAACGATTTCCGCTATGAGTTTTTAAAAATGCCCAAAATGGCTATTTTTTTCAACGTTGACCTCAATTTTTTAAAAACATGATGTGATGGAAAAGATAGGAGACCAGATTTGTGATCACTAGAACAATTGCAATTAACTTTGTTAGACTTTGTAGAATGTTTTATTAACTATAATCTGTTACAAATATTTTATAAAAACTTCAAAAAGATTTCATTAAAAAAGTATTCCCCTAATGTTTTTATTATATTTATAATAGCTCTCACTCTCTCTTTTTTTTACATTTCAAATTTTGTTTCTGTGCGTGTTGTGTGTTAAGGTGTTGCAGTCCTTAAATATAATAAAGTTAAATTTATTTTTTCACTGGAAATGCTAATTTGACAAATGATAGAAAAGTTTTGTAATAAAAAATACACTCGTGTCTAAATTTAGCCTGAGAAATTACTTGAACAAAATTTACATTTATTTTTAATAAATAAATTTTGTTTTGTAAAAGTGCATACATAAGTAAAAAAACTTTCTACACATGTGTGTATTTTGTTAATATTAAATATAAAAATGATTAAAAAACAAATAGAAACTTTATTTTTTTTTTTACAAGTATGAGTGGCGGGTTTTTGAAAATTTTGTGTCTGTAAGTGCTAGAAAGTTATAATAAAAATTTTCTTTGAATTTGTTTATTTTACTAAAAGTTATAAACTTATTTTTAATTAAATTTATTATATTAAAGATAAGAAAAATGACGTTAAAGAAAGATCAGAGATTTTTTTCTTTTAAGAAAAATGTATCAGAAGCTGAGACTTATTTTCTATAAGGAAAACGTCTCAAAATCTAAAACTTCTTTGTATAGAAAATTTCACAATTCTCAAATTTCTTTTAAAAGAAAAATACCTCAGAGTCTAAAAGTTTTTCTAAAGGAAAAATGTCTCAGAATCCGAGACTTTTGTCTATATAAAATATGTCTCACAAAATTTTTTTATTCTGAGATGACAATGTCTCAAGATCTACGAAATTTTTTTTAAGAAACCGTAGATTCTGAGATTTTTTGAAACTTTTTTTTTTTTTGGAAAAATGTTTCAGATTCTGAGAATTTTTTCTTGCGTTAGTGCAAAAATATGCATATTGTACCGAAAATGCAAATTTAGCTATAAATGCATATTTTTGGGTCATATTTTGCATAACATTTTTGTTTTAGGTTATTTTTTAATTTTTTTTTTTAAACTTTTTTGAACCGTCTTTAATTTGCTGCCCAACTGGACTCAATACTTTAGAAGATATACATTAGGGTGCGCCAAAGTTGTATGGGTAAAAAAAAAATTATGCTAGAGATCGGCACTCCCCCCAAAAATATTCGTTTTTATATCAAAATACACTATGCAAAAAGTTATGGCGATCGCTTGAGGGGAAAGGGTGCCTCAAACGCCTTGAAAATGGAGAAATATGTCAAATTTGACCATTAGATAAAAAAAAAAATTTTTTTTTGTTGTGATTCAATTTCGCCAAAAAAAAATTTTTTGTATTAGGTTTAATAAGAACTACTTACAAAAAAAATATAAGCTCTCCACTACATCGGTTACCCATTTTAACATGCGATACAAAAAAGGGCAGATATTTTTAGGGGTACCCAAAAGTAACATTTTTACATTTTTGAAAATTTTATTAAAAAAAAATTTTAAAAGTTAAAATCGCTCTCCACCAGTTTTTTATATATATTATAAAGATAAAAAATGTGAAATATTATAAATATCCGTTCGGCAGTTTTTCTTTTATAGCGACTTGAAGTTAGCGGATTTCAAGGAAAATTTATTTTTTGCTGTATTTTCTTTAATTTTGAACTTATTACTACGTTTTAAACGAAATTGACGATATTGGCTGTGCAAGTAATTAAATTGGATCATAAGTTTTAGTTAGTTAGTAATTTTTACAGTTTAGCTTTAACCCATGTAAACCCGGGTCAATTATGTCCCACTTTGGAAATATTATTCTTTAAGCTATTTTTTTTTTTTTTTATCATGAAATTAGTAAATGGAAATAGATTTAGCTATTCATCGTGTATGCACTTATAGAATTTAACCCATTTTATGAAGTTTTTGTATATTTAATGAAGCTTTTCATAAATATGATGAAATATTTTTTGATTGTATCAAACACATTAAGAATTCATGATTTCTTCTACTTTAAATTTAAATTTAATTTTTTGTTTGGGTAGTTGAAAAATATAGTTGATGACTAAAGAAAAGCTAATGTACAATTTTTTCTTTTTTTTCTTTGAATTTAGAAAAAAATCGACTTCAAAATATTCTTAAATAATTTTCTAAAAAAAAATGTGTATAAATAATTTCATTTTCCAGCGCGACACGCGTATTTCATTTAATATTTGCTCAATCTGCACGCTATTTAACTTAAATTAAAGCTTTATAAATTACATTAATAACATTTTTAAAAATAATACTAACTTTAAAATAATAACGTTTAATTTTTTTTTTAACAAATTGGATCTACTTTAGAAAAGTTTTATTGTATTGTCACCCACCGTATATAAAAAATGCGGTATAATTTAAAAACATTGTTTTTTCACATGTAGATTTAAATAAACTTGGACTAAAACATTTATTTTTACAGATTAATTTTATTATATTTAATAAAAATATAAAAGCCGGCATACAATGGGAAATATTTGCCCTGTGGGTCATCTTCGACCCGGGTTTACAAGGGTTAATGCTGTCCTGCAAAAAATTATTTACTTACTAAAATTTATGATCCAATTAAATCAGTTCAAGTCAATTTCGTCAATTTTGTTTAAAACGTAATAATAAGTTCAAAATTAGAGAAAATACAGCAAAAAATCAATTTTCCTTGAAATCCGCTAACTTCAAGTCGCTATAAAAGAAAAACTGCCGAACGGATATTTATAATATTTCACATTTTTTATCTTTATAGTATATATAAAAAACTGGTGGAGAGCGATTTTAATTTTTAAAATTTTTTTTTAATAAAATTTTCAAAAACGTAAAAATGTTACTTTTGGGTACCCCTAAAAATAACTGCCCTTTTTTGTATCGCAAGTTAAAATGGGTAAGCGATGTAGTGGAGAGCTTATATTTTTTTTGTAAGTAGTTCTTATTAAACCTAATACAAAAAAATTTTTTTTGGCGAAATTGAGTCACAACAAAAAAAAAATTTTTTTTTTTATCTAATGGTCAAATTTGACATATTTCTCCATTTTCAAGGCGTTTGAGGCACCCTTTCCCCTCAAGCGATCGCCATAATTTTTTGCATAGTGTATTTTGATACCAAAACGAATATTTCTAGGGGGAGTGCCGGTATAAAATCGAAAGTTGACATTTTTGGCGCACCCTAATATACATAGTTGTTTAAAAAAGCGCTTATTTGACAATATTGACTTTTAGAGGGTTATTTTAAAATTTTTGTGATCGATAACCGTAAGTCGTACTAAAACACCTATAAAAAGGATTTTTTTATACCCTCCACTCTAGTGATATACCCTCTATTAGAGATGGGCGCGTGAGTGATTTTTGACTCACACTCACTCACGCTCACGACAGGAATTTTTGAATCACGCACACTCACTCACGAGCATATTTTTTCTACTCACACTCACTCACAATCACGTGAGTAAATTTAATACAACTCACACTCACGTGCACTCACGCAAGCTTCACTCACACTCACGTTGACTCACACTCACGAAACACTTATTAATACAAAAAAAAAAATCAAAAACTTAAATTTCAAAAATCATTCAAAATTTTTAGCAAAATTTAAAGTTCAACGAAATTTTGCATTTTTTTTTTTGTTTTTTCGGGACGAAATATGAAATTAAGCGATATTTTACAATTTTTTGTTGCTTTTTTTGGTACAAAAGGAAATATGAAGAGAAAATAAATCACGCAAACTCACGCAAAAAAATTGACTCACGCACACTCACTCACGAAAAAATCTTACTCACGCACACTCACTCACCCAATTTTTTCCTCCACTCACACTCACTCACAATCACGTGAGTAAAATTGAAATCAGTCGCACTCACGCGTGATCACGCGTGAATAACGTGAATCACGCTCTAATCTGCTCATGTGCCCATCTCTACCCTCTATCATATAAATAAGTTTGTCATTCCGTTTGTAACACCTCGAAATATTGGTCTAAGACCCCATAAAGTATATGGGGCATTCCATGTCAAATCGGACACTTTGAACATTTTTTTTTTTTTTTAGATTTTCCCAATTTGTTAACAGTTTTTAGTACCCTTCAAAAACTCCTTCGTGGTAAATTTTCAGATTTTTTTGATGTCCCGTACAAAAGATATCGAATTTTTAAAAATTGGTAGTTTGTTCCTTTACTCAAACTTCTTTTACTCATAACTTCTTCAATAATAGTCCAAATGTTATTTTTTCAAAATTTTGGTTTTTTTACGTACTTAAAAAAAAAAAAATTCCAAAAAATTTGAAGTTTTAAAATTTAAATCTCATTTTTGAAAATGTTTGTACTCTTCGATTTTTTTGAAATTTTTTTGTGTAAAACATCTATCGATTCTACAAATTTTTTGCCCAGGAGGATCGTGGGATAACGATTATTACTATTTTTTTAAATTTTTTGAAAAAATTTTATTGTAATTTTCCAATCTTAAAATCACTTCTACTGTTCGAATGGTGCGTCATAGAGGGGTCCTTTATAAGACCGACCCCCATTAATTTGTTCGTCTTAACATTTCTTTGGAACAATTTAATACCCTATCTCCAATTTCTAAGGGGGCTCCCACACAAAACGACATTTTTTAAAATTTGCTCCAACCGCTCTAACTGCCCCAATAGTGCCCTTAGGGCAACAAAATGTATGAGCGACCCACAATATTTTTTTTGTCCAAACATTTTCTCTGAGCACACCTACCCTCTATCTCTAGTTGTTAAGGCGGTCCCCATACAATATTTTTATTTTTTGTAAATTTCTTTTATTTAATCAGCTTCTACCGGTCCAATGGTGCTTCCGAGATGGGTCATTAGTGAGACCGACCCCCATCTATTTTTACCCTACAACATTTTTTTTTAAATATACCTACACCCTATCTCCACTCTTTAAGTAGGCTCCCATACAAAATTACATTTTTATAAAATTTTGCTCCAACTGTTATTTGTATGGGAGCCTACTTAGGGAGTGGAGATAGGGCGTAGGTATGTTTTTAAAAAATGTTGTAGGGTAAAAATAAATGGTGGTCGGTCTCACTAATGACCCCTCTCAGACGCACAATTGGACCGGTAGAAGCTGATTAAATAAAACAATCTTAAAAAAAATAAAAAAATTGTATGGGGACCGCCTTAACAGTTAAAGATAGAGGGTAGGTGTGTTCAGAGAAAATGTTTGGACTAAAAAAATATTGTGGGTCGGTCATAAAGTTTGTTGCTCTAAGGGCACTAATAGGGCAGTTAGAGCGGTTTTAAAAAATTTCGTTTTGTGTAGGAGCCCCCTAAGAAATTGGAGATAGGGTATTAGTTTGTTCCAAAGAAGTGTTAAGACATTAAAATTAATGGGGGTCGGTCTTATTAAGGACCTTATTAAGTCTTATTAAGGACCTCTATGACGCACCATTGAGCACTAGACATGATTTTAAGATTGGAAAATTACAATAAAATTTTTTTTAAAAATTTAAAAAAATAGTAATAACCGTTATCCCACAACCCTCCTGGGTAAAAAGTTTGTAGAATCGATAGAAATTTTACACAAAAAAATTAAAAAAAAATTAAAGAGTACAAACATTTTCAAAAATGAGATTTAAATTTTGAAACTTAAAAATCGCATACTAGAGCGCTTTTAAAAACTTTTTGGGATTTTTTTTAAAAAAGTACGTAAAAAAACAAAAATTAAAAAAAAAAAAAAAATTGAAATTTGGACCATTATTGAAGAAGTTATTAGTAAAAGAAGTTTGAGTAAAGGAATAAGCTACTAATTTTTAAAAATTCGATATCTTTTATACGGGTCATCAACAAAATCTGAAAATTTACCACGAAGGTGTTCTCGAAGGGCACTAAAAACTGTAAGCAAATTGGGAAAATCTAAAAAAAAAAATTTCAAAGTGTTCGATTTGACATGGAATGCCCTATATATACCCTCTACCACTAACAATAAGTGGAGGGTATAAAAATATCACTCTAATAGATCAATCAACCCTCTGGGTCAATCACTCCAATATTTTATAGATTTTTCTGCAATTTTATTTAAATTTGTTCAAACAAATTAAATTCAATCAATTAAATAACAAGTGTCATGTCAGTGTTGCAATTTTTATTCATACATATTTATTAACAAATTTATTTATATATTTATAAATCAATTCAAATAAAGGGCAATTAACTTTTGAATTCATTGCTCATGTTTAATTGTTTTTCAAAATACTTTTTGTTTGCCTTGATTAACACAAATTAAAAGCCAATCTCAAGTATAATAAATAAAAATTTAACAAAATGAAACAAGAAAAAATTAATGAAAAAGTTAAAGACGAATTGGCAGAAATCAGGAATGCCCTTCACAATGTACAACAAATTTTGAGTGAAAAAAAAATTGGGTAAAAAAATTTTGAAGAGGAAGTTTTAGGTGGAAATTTAATAAAATAAAAATTTTACAAAAAAAAAAAATTAACAAAAATTTGAGTACAAAATGTTTTGTAAAAAAAAATTTATTGTAAAATTGCATAAAAGAGAATTTTCAAGATAATTTTTAGACATTTTTTTTTAATAGAAAATAATTTTAACTATTTTATTTGTTTTCCGATCTATTTGTTTTTAACTTCAATAAACGAAATGATAATTAAGCTCGAGGCCTAAGTTGTTACTAAATTTTATTTTAATATTCGATATTTTGTCAATCCACGGATGGCCTCTTCAGTATAAAAATTGAAAATATAAAAGTTTTATTAAAAAAACAAGTTACAATAACACGCAATTAAACGACTGCCCGCTAATCCGATAATTTGTAAAATAAATTTTGTAAAAAAATTATAAATTTTTTGTAAAAAAAATTTTATTGTAAATTGAATAAAAGAGAATTTTCAAAATAATTTTCAGAATTTTTTTTTTAAATACAAAATAATTTTTACTATTTTATGTGTTTTTTGACCTATTTGTTTTTAACTTCAATAAGTAAAATTACTATCAAGCTCGAGGCCTTAATTGCTAATAAATTTTATTTACTTTTATATTCGATATTTTGTCATTCTAAGATAAAAATTAAATATATAAAACATTTATTAAAAAAAAAAAAGAGTTACAATAAAACGCAATTAAACGACTTCCCGATAATCCGATAACTGTAATTCAATAAAGATCGGATTCGCGGGCAGTCGTTTGATGTGCGTCTACACACAAAAAAAATCATGTCAAATTCCTAGAAAAAGTCTCGCAATACCATTCTACCAATATTTGACAGTTTTCTTTTTTTTTTAACAAATAGTTTTCGATCAAAATTTAATTTTTTTTTTGTAATTTTACAGTTTTTTTGGTAATTTTAAAATTTTCAAGATAATTTCACACGCCAAAAAGTTGTAAATTTATAATTTTATTGATAAAAAATTTGTAAAATTACAAAAAAAAACTCGAATTTTTATTAGGAATTTTTGTGTAAATATCAAAATTAATAAAATTTATTAATGCAGGCCTCGAGCTTGATTATCATTTCACTTATTGAAGACAAAATAATTTTTTGTAAAAAAAAATAGACTGAGAAAAAAACAATTTTTGAGTGAAAGCTTTTTTGTTGAAAATTTTTTTTTTGAGTGACAAAAAATGTTTTGGTAGAACAAAAACAGTGTGTAGAAAATATTTTCACTGCACTCAAAAAAAGAACCTTGTAAAATTACAAGAAAAGTTTGTGACTTTTTTTCTACCTCCTGTATGACAAGAACTCCTTGTTATTTTACAAGCTTTTTACCAACAATTTTGTAATTTTACAAGCTTTTTACCAAAAAAATTGTAAATTTACATTTTTTGAAGTGATAAAACTTACAAGGAGATTTCGTGACTTCACTAAATTTTTTGGTACCTCCTATTTAACGAGAATTCCTAGTAAGCTTTTTTTGTAATTTTACAAGATTTTTACCAATATAATTGTAAATTTACAAATTTACAAACAAAACTTACAAGAAATTCTCGTAAAATTTTCTAGTTTTTTTTTGTAAAATTACAAGAAAAACTGTAAAATTACCAAAAAAAAAATGTAAATTTCGATCAAAAACTTTTTGTTAACAAACAAGCAAAACTGCCAAATATTGGCAAAATGGGATTACTAGACTTTTTCGAGTAATTTGACAAGGTTTTTTCTTGAGTTTCCTTAATGGTTAAACTTCTTAATGAACATTAAAAATCATTTATAAATGTACTAAATTTTTGAAGTACGTTTAAACATTTTCCCTCATAACTTCTTAACCACTGAGCCGATTTCTGTGAAATGCAATACCAGCCTTTTTGGTACTCTGACAAATATATATGCCAATCACCAACAGTCTTCAGCAGGTATTTCGAAACTTATCGTGATAACAACAGACAAACACAAGGACGGACATAGCTAAATTGTCTTTAAATCTATGAAGCAACATTATTATACACAGTTGAAGGCATCATAAAGTATTTATATTAATTATATCCTATTAATTCTAAAAATATCTAGCGATGTCCGTCCGACCTTATCTCAGTTTCGATAAACTGGCTGCTGACCTATAAATAAAATATGTTACAAACGTTATAACAAACCTCTTAGTGTAGGGTATACAAAAAAAAAAGTAATAAATAATTTAATTCATTACAAAAAACAATATTGAGACTAACAAGTATCCCTCAAAAATTCAACGCCCACGTAGCACTAAATACTCATACAAAATGGCCAGACAGTGAAAATACTTGAAAAGGTACAATGAGTTGTGTGTGGATTTATTGAGGCATGAAAAAACCCAATTAGCCTTCACAAAGTAAGCAAAAAAAGAAGATAACCGCTGCTGCTGCTGTTGCTGATGAGTCCGACAATGTTGATGTTAATGATGGCGATGTTGAAAAAAAAGTTACTTAATAAAAGTGTGAAATTGATGAAAGAAAAGTTAAAGAATTTAAGCAAAATTCTTGTTTTAGGTCTGGAATTTTGAAAACAAAGAAAAGGTAGAATAAAAATTCTAGTTTACGAATACATGAAAAAATAGCTAAAAGTTGTGCCTACCTTGAAATGCCAACGAAAAAGGCTAAAGTTATTTATGTGCAATGAAACATTTTTTTTTTGTTTGAAATTTGGGTTTAAATAAAAGCTTTACCCTAAAATAGGGAATAATGTTAACAAATAAACTAAAAATTAACCCATTTATGAACAAAAAATGGAAATTAGTAAAAAAAAAAAATTAGTAAAATAGTTTTACACTGAAAACAAAGACCTTATAAAATGACAAGAAAAGCTTGTTATAGTCTTTGCTACCCTTATTTGACGAGAATTAATTTTACTAGCTTTTTACAAATTATTTTGTAATTTTACAAGCTTTTTACCAATAAAATTGTAAATTTACAAACTTTTTGGCGCTTTAAAACTTACAAGAAATTATCGTGGGTTTACCAGAGTTCTAGCTACCTCCTATTTTACGAGAATTCCTAGTAAAAATTACGAGCTTTTTTGTTATGTTACAAGCTTTTTACCAATAAAATTGTAAATTTAGAACTTTTTTGGCGCAATAAAACGTACAAGGAATTCTAGTGAATTTACCAGATTTTTTTTGGTAAAATTAACTTCAAAACTTGTAAAATTAAAAAAAAAAAATAATAAAAATACTTAAAATACGATAATTCCTAGTAAATATTACGAGCTTTTTAGTAATTTTATAAATCTTACCCAATAAAATTGTAAATTTACAAATTTTTTGGAGCTATAAAACTAACAAGGAATTCTCGTGAACTTACTTGATTTTTTTATACCCTCCACTCTAGTGATACAGGGTATATATAAGTTTGTCATTCCGTTTGTAACACCTCGAAATATTGGTCTAGGACCCCATAAAGTATATATATTTATGATCCTCGATTGATTTTAAGTCGATCTACCGATGTCCGTCCGTCCGTCCGTCCGTCCGTCCGTCCGTCTGTCTGTCTGTCTGTCTGTCCGTCCGTAGAAAACACGCTAACTTTTGAAAGACTATACAGAGGCCACTAAAGTTTGGCATATATGTTTGTCATTTACCTGGTCAGGTTGGTATTGCAATCCAGCCAAATCGGTCCAGTGGTTCAAAAGTTATGAGCAAAAGGGTAAATTTCGGCAAAGGGTGTTTCGCAAATTTACGAGATAAAAAACACGATAACTTGCGAAAGACAATAATGAGACTACTGAAGCTTGTCATGTATATTTGCCGTTCCCCGGGTCTGTTTGGTATTAAATTTCAGCTCAATCGGTCCAGTGGTTCAAAAGTTATAAGCAAAACCCTGAATTTCAAATTAGTTTCAACCAAAATGCCACGTGTTTTAACAAGTTTGAAAAGCATTGGTGGTAACTAAACAATGCTTTTCAAACTTGTTTAATTTTAAAGCAATGCTTTTTAAGTTTGTTTAGTTCTAAAAGCATTACACTCGAAAAAAAAATTTACTCTCAAAAAAAATTTTACACTCAAAAAAAATTTTACACTCAAAAAAAAATTACACCAAAAAAAATTTAGTTTTTTTTTTTACAAAAATTACAATATTTTGTGTACATTCGTACGTGCATTCACTCAGAAATATGTTTACAGTAAAAAAAACATTACACTTGAAAAAATCTTACACTCAAAAAAAATAGTAATTTTTCTTTTTTTTTTTTAAAAAGGCAAAAAAAGAGTTTTTTACTCAAAATAAAATATTTTATACTCAAAAAAAATTTTACACTCAAAAAAAATTACACACCAAAAACTTTAAGTTTTTTTTTTTTTAAAAAAATGACAATATTTTGTGTACATACGTACGTGCATTCATTCAGAAATATTTTTACAGTAAAAAAAAACATTAAACTCGAAAAAAAATTTACACCCAAAAAAAATTAGTATTTTTTTTTTTTAAAGGCAAAAATAGAGTTTTTTACTCAAAATAAAATATTTCTACTCAAAATTGTTAATTTTTTCACGTTAAAAAATGTACTACCCTTTAAAAAAAAATGCATTGTGGAGGGTATTCATAGATTCGGCAAAGTCGAATTTAACTTTTCTGCTTGTTTTTTTTTAATTTTCTTGAAAATTTGTACTCTAATCGAAAATTTGTAAAATTACAAAAAAAAGAAAATTTAAAACTTTTTTGGCGCAAAAAGCTATTGAAAACCACTCAACCGATTTTAGAAATTTTTTGATATTTGTATTTAGCATGACAAAATTAATAAAAAACATTCGGCTGTGCCGAATCTTTTATACCCACCAAAACGTAAAAAAAATTCAGGGGCGTCTTTTTTTTTGGGGGGGTTGGTGGGAGACGTTAGGGTGCACCTTCCCCCTGCAATTTTTAACTTCTTCTGAGATAAGAATGTTGCATTTGCTTAGCAAAAGTACAAAAAACCCTGAAAAAAATGCGTTTCTTGGGTTGGTTTAGTTCTCCAAGGGTAAACTTTTTTTCCCTTGGTCCGATTTTGCCCATTTCCGAACTTAAACTGCCAAGGAATATAAGATATATTCGTGCGAAACTTCGGAAGTCTTCTACAGACGGACAGACGGACGGACGGACATCGCTAGAATGTCTTAGAATCGATCACTGATCAATAATATATATCGTGAACCTATATTCAAAATATGCCAACTCAAATTTGACGGAAATGAGTTTCCGATGTCAAATAGCTCCCCTATGTAATACCTATCTGTCATAAAAATTTCAGAGCAAAAAAATAATTTGTTGTCGTTTTACATCCATTTTTGTTATTCTGCTAACTCAAAGTACATATTTTTTTGGTGGAAATAAATGCCAACTCCCATTGTAAATTTCCAAAAATTTTTCAAAAAATTTTTAAAAAAAAATTAGACCACATATCTTATTGCATTTGCCATGCTAAACACGAATCTTGTAAAGATTTTGATATCTAATGACTGGTTCTCGAGATATTGCCATTTTAAAAATATCGGTAAATAGTGTTTGCAAAACAAAAAATTGCTTATATTTATGTAACTTTCAAACTATTTATCAGATTGAAACATTATGGATGGGGCAAATAAAGTCAATGATATAAGCTTTCAAAATATCTGGTTTGGAGTGACACTATTGCAATACAGCGTGAGTTACAGAGTGCCAAAGTTGACCACCCTGAGATTAAAAGGCTTTCGGAGCTAGTAACTTTTAAAAATATGCAAAGATTTTTAATTTTTTGTTCAGTTTTTGCAATTACCGTACTAAGGATAACAAAAACCAAAAAAAAAAAAATTTTTTTAATTTTTCCAAAAACAATGTATTTTTATTTTCCGACAAAATATGCCAACTCTAAAAAAATATTTGTTTTTTGATATAGTAATAAATGCCATCTCTCAAAAATATGCAAACAAGTGCAAAATATGAAAATTTTTGCATAGGTAAAAATTGTTTAGAATATTTAAACCATCTTGTGGAAGGTACGTTGTTTATTTTTGCAATAATACGCGAAATAACTAGTTTTTTAGCTCTCCTGAACAGTAAGCTTTTTCGAGTTGGCATTTATTGAATATAGTTCGACGATATACTCTATGGGGTCCTAGACCGATATTTCGATGCGTTACACACGGAATGACAAAGTGAGTATACCCCCATACTGTGGTTGGAGGGTATAATAATGTATTGCAAGATAATTCTTTAATTTTTCAAAAATTAAAAAATTATGGTGGAAATGTTCCAAAAATCCAAAACTTTGATCGATCGGCGCCGCGTGTTAAACTTATTAGATTTGACTTAAATTAATTTTTTTTAAGACTGTCTTAAGCTCTATGAGAGTGTCAAGGAAAGATTTTTTTTTTTTAAGATTTTTTTTATAAAAATTCTTGAGCGAAGGAAAAATCTCGAAAACCGTTCGACCGATTTCAAACTTCTTTTGATATTTCTGTCAAAAACCTTGTCAAATTACAAGAAAAAGTCTCGTTGTCCCATTTTACCAATATTTGCCAGTTTTTCTTAAAAAAAAAAAATCGATCGAATTTTACATTTTTAACATGATAATGTTTTTAGGCAGGTGTCTAATTTTAAAAAAGTTGCAGGACGCCACCTCAGTTTGACTATATAAGCTAAAGATTCAAAAAGAATTTAATAACTTGGGTTTGTAACTTGAATAATAATTCACCTCGTGGTGAATAAAACCGTTTTTCACCAGCTGATGAATAAAAAGTATCATAATTATTTTTCAACAAAAAAATTTTTTTTTTTTTTTTCACAATTTTTTTACCCTCCAACTACAGTATGGGGGTATACTCACTTTGTCATTCCGTGTGTAACGCATCAAAATATCGGTCTAGGACCCCTTAAAGTATATATATTTATGATCAGTGATCGATTCTAAGACATTCTAGCGATGTCCGTCCGTCCGTCTGTCCATCCGTCCGTCCGTCCGTCTGTCCGTCTGTAGTTAACACGATGCAGTCCAAAATAAAAGAGCTAGACTCCCGACATTTGGCACGAATATGTCTTATGTTCATAGGCAGGTTAAGTTCGGAAATGAGCAAAATCGGACCAGGGAGAAAAAAGTTCCCTCTTGAAGAACTAAACCAACCTCTGAAAAATACCATATTTTTACATGATTTTTTGTGTTTTTGTTTAACAAATGCAACATTTGTATGCCACAAAAAGTTCAAAGTCCTGCATTTGGACCCAGAGAATTAGAAAATGTCGTTTTTTGGCCCGCCCCCTTTTATGGGCGTGGAATAAAACATTTTTTTTAAAATAATGATAATCTTGTATTTCTTTAGTGCAAAAAGCATAAGAATTAATTTTTAAACACAAATTCGAGGGAAAATTTGCCCCCCCCCTCAATTACTACAAGCGACCCCCTGACCCCCCCCAGAAAAAAGTAAAACGCCCCTGCATTTTTTTTTTTTTTTTTTGCATGTTGGAGGGTATACAAGATTCGGCACAGCCGAATTTAACACTCTTACTTGTTTTTTTTTCATTAATTTTTTTTTCATCAAACTTTTTTTTTTATCAAACTTCAATTTTTTTTTTCATCAATTTTTTTGTTTTTTTTATCAATTTTTTTTTCATCAATTTTTATACCCTCCAACCACAGTATGGGGGTATACTCACTTTGTCATTCCGTTTGTAACGCATAAAAATATCGGTGGGGGACCGCACAAAGTATATATATTATTGATCTATGATCGATTCTAAGTCGTTCTATGAATGTCCGTCCGTCCGTCTGTATAAAACACGATTCAGTCCAAAATAAAATAACTAGGCCCCTGAAAATTGGCAAGAATATGTCTTATGTTCATAGGCCGGTTAAGTTCGGAAATGGGCAAAATCGGGCCAGGGGGAAAAAGTTCCCCCTTAACGAACTAAAAAAACCTCTTAAAAAACGACGTTTTTACATATTTTTTTGCCATTTTTGTTAAACAAATGAAACCTTTATATGTCAGAAGGGGTTTAAGGTCCTGCACTTAGACCCAGGGGCTGGAAAATTCAGTTATTTTCTGCCCGCCCCCTTTTGTGGGCGTGGTTTTAAAAACATCATTAAAATAATAAGAAAATGGTATTACTAAATTGCAAAAAGAATAATAATTAAATTAGTTAACATTTATCGCGATGGGGAAAGTATCCCCCACCACCCCCATCGAGCCCCCCACAAAAAAAAAACGACCCTGGGTTTTTTTATATGTTTTCATAGATATATGGTATCATAGATTCGGCATAGCCGAATTTAACACTCTCACTTGTTTTTCATTAATTTTTTTTTCATCAATTTTTTTTTCATCAAAACTTTTTTTTTCATCAAAACTTTTTTTATCATATTTTTTTCATCAATTTTTTTTCATCAAATTTTTTATTATCAATTTTTTTCTCACCAAAATATTTTTTTTTTTTTTTCATATTTTTTTTTCATATTTTTTTTATCAATTTTTGTTTACATCAAAAAATTTTCTTTTCATCAAAAAAATTCATCAAAAACTTTTTTTCATCAAAATTTTTTTTTCACCAAAAATTTTGGGTTCATTAAATTTTTTTTAACATAATTTAGTTTTTCGTGAAAAAAAATAATTTTTTTTTTACAAAAACTACTTTTTCACCAAGTCTAAGCTTTTCGCATAAAAATTTTCCATTTGTTTATCAAATGTACATAAAACAAGTGAGAGTGTTATATTCTTTGGTGCCGAATCTTTTATGCTCTCCAAAATGTAAAAACACTTTTTGCACTTATTTTTGCACTTAATTACGAAATGTACAGCTCTTTTGGTTTTTTAATGGGGTCCTTGACTAATATTTCAATTCGTTTTGCATGGTATAGCAAAGTAATATAACATTATTTTTTCTAAAAAAAAACTTTGCTTTGGCAAGTATACCCAAATCTTCCGCAAACATTATCATCATGTTTTGGGCAAGAGTACAAAATTCGCAGGCATTTTTATTTTAAGTTTACAAAAATCCAAAACTTTGATTACAAATTTTTAACACTTTAAAGTTTAGTTTAAAAATAATTTTTACACCATTACCTGCTTAATTGGTCTGTTCAGGCTCTTCTTGTCAGGACTACAAAACCTTTATTGATTTCTAAATTTTTTGAAAAAAAAAAAATATAGACCGATTTTTTTCTTTCTCCAAATTTTAAAGGTTAAATTGACCATGTTACTCCCAGCCTTTTTTCTTTAACACATTTCAAAACTTGTTAAAGATTAAAGTTAATTAGATAAAACAGACTTATAGCCATGTTAAGACAGCTGTGTATTATTTTTGGTCAAATTCCTGATGTTTATTATACATAATAATAAACATCATGTGGTGGTTTCTCTTAAATTAATCTTAAAGATTTTCTTACGAATCAACTTGTAAAATGTGTGGTTGTATTTGTTGATACCGTCCGTCCATTCATCATTCCTTTCCGCCTGTTTGTTTGTGTTTGTCTCTAATTTTATCAGTGTTTAGCTGTAATTAAAATGTATGTGTAGTAAGATGAATTTGTTAGATGTGTTGGATGTTTGTGGGTTTTTATTGACACTGTGTTAAATGTTGAATTTTTTTTTGTTTTGATATTTTTTGTTTTTTCTTAATTTGATACTGAGATAATTAGAAAAATATTTTATATGGCCACAAGTCTTAATAAACTTGTTGCTTATAATAACAAACATAATAAAATAAAAAATAAAAAAACAATATGGAAATTTTTATTAAAGATTTAAAAATGTAAGAAAATTTAATTCGCTCTTAAGTGGGATTGAATCAGCTTACATCTGTGTACTAGTTCTAATATGTACTTACCCTCTGCAACATACTACAATTTTTTATTGTTTTTTAAAAAATTAATTTTAAATTTAAAATTTAAATCAGGGTTGCAAAAGTTGGTACAATAGTACTTTTTTTTGGTACAATTCAAAGGTCGAAAGTACAATGGTACACCAATGAATCATTTGGTACAATTTTAAAACAATCTCTGTTAACGTTTTTTTAAACCCCCACTTACGATTATTGATAATGGGGAATAAGAGTGGCATTTTTTTCCAACGTTTGATTTTTCTAAGTGTCCAGGCAAATTTTAATTCTACTAGACTTAAAAATCATGTGGCACAAATTTGAGACCAATCGGATTCAATTAACCCGTGGCGCCGGCTAACAAAATTTTTTGAAAATTAAAAAAAAAATGTATTGCGATACTCCATCAATTATTTTGATGAACTGAACACGAATATTGAAAAATGTATCACTATTTTAAATTTGCAAAAAATGCCGAATTTTTCTGCGGCCAAGAATGTAAAAAAATCTCAATATTTTTTCTTTACCCTTTCATAGAGCGTGGTGCCCTTCGATCAAAGTTTTGATTTTTTGGAAAATTTTCACCAAAAATTCTAAACTTTGAAGGGCGCCATGAGTGATTTGGCTCAAATAAGGTTTAAATGAAAGTTTGTCTTCATAGTCAATAGAAAAAAATTTCAATATTTCTATCTAAAAAAAACCGCCATTTTTAAAATTTTAAATTGCGATATCTCGAAATTTAAAGTAATAAAATTAAAATTAATGTATCGTAAGATACTCTTTTTAGTTTAAAATTTCCAAAAAATTAAAATTTTGGAAATTTTTCTAAAGTTCAAAACTTTGATTGAAGTGGGCTTTAGATTAAAATGATCAGATTTGGCTCAAGTTTAAATGAAAGACTGTCTCAAGCTCTATGAAAGGAAAAAAGTGTGAGATATTAAAAAAAAAATTAAAAATTTTGTTTAACGTTTATTTCAAATAAAAACAAGTATAAAAGTTAAATTCGACTTGGTCGAATCTATGAATACCCTCCACAATGCCCTTTTAAAGTGATTGTAAATTTTCTAACGTGAAAAAAATAACATTTTTGATTAAAAATATTTTATTTTGTGTAAAAAAACTTTTTTTAAGTAAATTTTGAAAAAAAAAACAAAATAATTTTTGTTTGTGAGTGTAAATTTTTTTTGTAAAATTTTTTTCGAGTGTATTTTTTTTTTAGTGTAAAAATATTTTTGAGTGACAAAAATACGTTGCAAAATATTTTTGTGACTTACCAATGTTTTTAAAACATGTTTACCGGGTTGTCAACACGTGAATTTAAGGTGAAACTTATCTGAAATTCACGGTTTTGCTAATAACTTTTGAACCACTTAACCGATTTGGCTGAAACTCAATACGAACCAGGCCAGGGGAACGACAAATACATCTACTAAGCTTCAGTATCCTCAGAATTGTGTTTCGAAAATATCATAATTTAACTCATAAATTCACGAAAAAGCCTTGCCGAAATGCAGCTCTGGCTCATAACTTTTGAACCACTACACAGTGCCACATTTGGCCAATCTAGCACGACAAAAATCAAAAAAAAAAGTTCCCCGATTTTTATGATTTGTTTGTATGTATTGTAAAACATTCCTAATAACACGGAAATACTCATATAAGAACTATAATTGTATTCGTTATTAAGATGTGGGTGCATAAAGTTGCATCTTGTAAAATCCTGAAAGTAGTGTTCATTATTTCGCTTTTATTGAGTCGATTTTAAACTGTTGTAACTTTTTTACAAAAAAAAGAAATTTATACACTCTTTTTTTGGAAATTTTAAAGGATATTTAAAGGCTTTAAGTCATATCTTTTCTTCTTTTTTTAAACAATTTTTTCTATTTTTTATTAAATTTTTAACATAATAAAAATTTTTAAAAAGAAAATTATATATTTATTTTTTTTGATGGAATAGAACTTTTGTGTTTGGTCTCTATTGGTCGCCGGACTTTTTTAGACATATTGACCAATATCCGTAGTACTTATTTCAACGGCTAACTTTTGCGACCGTCTGCGACGCCGACTACAGGGGGGCGATATGTAAACCTTGTTTTTACATATTTTTTAAATATATTTTTAAAAAGTGGGCGTGGCAGTTGTCTGACCGCCCCCTTTTTTTGTGATATTATTTCTACAGTCCTTCAGAGTATATATAACAAGTTTGAAGAAATTACAACGAAAATTAAAAATTTTTTAAAAAGTGGGCGTGGCCGTTAACTGGCCTCCCATATTTTTCATAATGTTGTTTTTGAAGTCAAAACGAACATTTATACCGAATTTCCAGTCAATATAAATAAAATTGGATTTTTGTCGTTCTAGAATGGCCAAATGTGTCACTGTGCACTAGACCGATTTCGCTGGATTGCAATACCAACCTGGCCAGGTAAATACCTGGTCCTGGACCATTGGTACAATTGGGGGAGAAAAAGTACAATTTTATCAGCTTGTTGGTACATTTTTGATGTCCTCATTTTGCAACCCTGATTAAAATTGTATGAATCTTGTATGAATTTAAAACAATTAACATTTTTAATTGATTTTTTTCTTAATTTGTAATTGCCTTTAAATAATAATCTGGCTTTTCAGAAAGTAAAGTCTAAAGTAGGACATGTTTAGTACACAAAAACTTTAAATGCTTTACAATCACTAACTTTATTTGTGTTTAAAAAATAATCAAGCGCGGAACTAAAAAATGCCTGCGAATTTTGTACTCTTGCCCAAAACATTAAATCATGATAATGTTTTGCGGAAGATTTGGTTGGGTCTACTTGCCAAAGCAAAGTTTTTTTTAGAAAAAATAATGTTATATTACTTTGCTATTCCACGCAAAACGAATTGAAATATTAACCGAGGACCCGATTAAAAAACCAAAAGAGCTGTACATTTCGTAAGTGAGTGCAAAAATAAGTGCAAAAAAGTGTTTTTACATTTTGGATAGTATAAAAGATTTGGCACCAAAGAATATACCACTCTCACTTGTTTTATGTACATTTGATAAACAAATGGTAAATTGTTATGCGAAAAGCTTAGACTTGGTGAAAAAGTAGTTTTGGTAAAAAAAATGATTTTTTTGTGAAGAAAAACAAAATTATGTTAAAAAAAATTTAATAAACCCAAAATTTTTGGTGAAAAAAAATTTTGATGAAAAAAGTTATTGATGAATTTTTTTGATGAAAAGAAAAATAATGAAAAGCAAATATGAAAAAAAAAAAATTTTGGTGAGAAAAAAATTAATAATAAAAAATTTGAAAAAAAATTTGATGAAAAAAAATTGATGAAAAAAAATATGATAAAAAAAAAAATTTATGAAAAAAAAAAAATTTGATGAAAAAAAATTAATGAAAAAAACTGAAAAAACAAAAAAATTGATGAAATAAAAATTTGGATGAAAAAAAAAAAATTTTTAATGAAAAAAAAAATTTTTGATGAAAAAAAAAAAATTGATGAAAAATAAAATTAATGAAAAAAAAAATTGATGAAAAAAAATTTGATGAAAAAAAATTTATGAAAAAAATTTGAAAAAAAAATTTGATAAAAAAAATGATAAAAAAAAATTTTGATGAAAAAAAATTTTTTATGAAAAAATTTTGAAGAAAAAAACAGTTTGATAAAAAAAAAAAATTATGAAAAAAAAAAAAAATGATAAAAAAAAAATTGCTGGAAAAAAAATTTGATGAAAAAAAGTTAATGAAAAAAAAAATTTTTGATGGAAAAAAATTCATTAAAAAAAAAACGAGAAAAAAAAATTTTTTTTTTTTTTAAAAATATTTATGTTACATTTTATTCACCAGCTGGTGAAAAACGGTTTCATTCACCACGAGGTGAATTATTATCCAAGTTACAAGCCCAAGTTATTAAAATTTTTGGTTTTAAGAAAATGAAAATAGTAATTCTTGTTTTCTTTTTCGTTAATTGTTACCTTATATAGTCAAACTGAGGTGGCGTCCTGAAACTTTTTTAAAATTAGACACCAGCCTAAAAACATTATCATGTTAAAAACGCCTTGAAGGTTTTGTTATGTAAAAAAATCAACTTTCATTTGCTTACGTTTCATTCCATTCCGATTCGGAAAGTTCGATTTTGTATCACTGTGTAATTTCTACAGAGAGAAATATAAACATTACGACAAATTCAAATTCTATATTTAGCAATCCCATTTTCTATTAACATTTTTTTTAGCATACTTCTAGCGATTTAAATGTTATTTTAAAATTCCAAGAAAATAAAAAACTCTAAGAATATTATAAAAATATTTTTTTTTAACATAACATTAAATTTTTTAAATTTTTAACATTCTTCTAATTGAATTTGAAATAACAATAAAAAAAATTTTCCGAAAAATTAATTACAATATTTAAATTAAATTTAGCTGCAATCAATTTTTAAAAAATCCATTAAAATTTTCTATTAACTAAAAAATAAAATCCCTTTTTTTAAATGAAACTTTTAATTGTCCCAAACTCATGTTGTTAAATTGATTGAAAATTATTAATTTTTATTTTACCCAAAACATAAAGTTTGTTAAACTTAACAATTGCTCTCACCGCAAATAACTTCATTAACCACACAGGGGACTTTTTACCAACTGGAACACATTTACCCGACACTTAAGCTGTTGTTGGCAGAAATCAACAGCAGAAAATCACTTTTACCACAATTAAATTAAATTAAACAAATATACAACTCCCTTGATACAACACAACACAACATACCTTACATACAATTTTAATATGTGGCAAATACACAAAAAAAAGTTAGGAAAACAATTTTAAATATTTTTGTCGCCAACAAGAAAAACTTAAATTCAGTTTGATGGAATCTTTGACTACCCTACACACTGCCCAAAACATATTGAATACAAATAAATATGAGTAGAAAACCCCTTTTTAGTAGACGATTTTTTTGTAATGATAAAATAAAAACAATTGCGTAAAAATTTAGTCAAAAAAATGTATTTTGAGTAAAAAAAATTTTGTGTAAAGTTTTTTTAATGTTTGTTTTTTTTTTTGCGTTTACACTTTTTTAAGGTAAATTTTTTTTTTGAGTCAAAAATTTTCTCAAAACATTTTGTATTATATATTTGTGGCTTACAAATGTATTTTAAAGTGCACTCAAAAAAAAAGACTTAACTTAGACTTGGGAAAAATTTTCTTCAAAATAGTTTATAAATTTTCCCACAATTTAGTTAAATTTAACTAAAAGTTGGGAAATTTTCTTAAGTGTTAGGAAAATATTTAAGTTCATGTACTGTCAAATAGTCCATTATTTTCCTTAAATGGAATTCCCAAATACATTGAAGAAATTCTTACCGCCAAAGAAATTTTCCCTAAATATAAGACAAAAATCTTTATTTTTAAGACATATTCCTCTTCTTTAGTTTAAGGACGTAATTTTCTACCAATTAGTTAATTTTCTAAGATTTGAGGAAGTTTTTTCCACTATTTTAGTAAAATTTTAATAACTTGGGCAAATTCTTTTTTTTTTTTTAAAACTTAAAATGGCGATATCTCGAAAACTAAGCTAGAAAGAGCAAAATGGAGGCCATTTTTGGTTCTTTGAATCACCATAGTATCGCCGATCCTATTCACATGTGTGGACCCCATGGGTCCTAACTTTGGATTTAAAAAAGTTGGCATTCCCGAAAATTTTAAAATACTCATATCTCGGTAAATAATGCCAACACAACAAAAAGTTGAAAAGCATTTTTGTAGCCCTTGACACGGAGAACAAGGCCGCCAAATACCGAAGAGCACTTCAAGTAATAGTTTTAAAGTTATCGAGTTTTTTAAATTCTCAAGACCCCAGTGGTCCCCTAAATTCACGTATCTCAAAAACTAAGCAAGGTAGAGCGAAACGGACAAAAATTTTGGATCAAAAAATACGAAGATTCTTAAGGAACCCAACTGGGTCTGGGCCCATCGGGGTCTGAACCTATCGGTCCGAACCCAATGGGGCCTTTACCCAATCGGGTCCTCAAATGTGTTTGAACTAAATTGAAATAAAATTTTTCCCATTTTTTAGTTCAAATTGGCATAATATTAAATTTTTTTCTTTCCTTATTTTTAAGAAAAATATGAACTTAAAAGAAGGAAAACATGGCAATGGAGCTAAATCATTATCAATATTCCTTGAATTTAGTTAGTTTTCCCATTTTTTAGTTAATTTTTTTTCTGAGTGTGTAAATTCGAGATAAAGCCCAAAATAAACTTCTTAACCACAAACACGGTCGCGCTGAAAATTTTTCAGAAACATCGACGATGTTGTTTCTGGCCAAATTTTTCATAATTTGTCTCATCGATTTTTTTAACCAGACAATGGAGGGCATACTCGATTTGTGATTGCGTAACGCACCGAAATATCGGTTGGGGAGTCACCGACGGGAAATCCATACAGTAAATATATTACTGATCCATGAAAGATTCGAAGACATCCGTCCGTCTGTGTAAACCACGATTCAGTCTTTACCAGAATACCTAGACCCCCGAATGGTTTAAAATTCTTTAATTTTGAAACATTTCGTTGCAGTGTGTAAACAACCAAAATCGGAATGTGATGAAACCAAAAGCAAATGAAAGTTGACATTTTTTAAAGATAACCCTCAAGGTTTTTTTTTAGTTCATTGGAAGATCTAATATGGGTACTACGGGGGTCCTAAATTAGGACATATTTAGTACACAAAAACTTTAATTGCTTTAAAATCACCAACTTCAAATGCGAGTAAAAAAAATCTAGCACTGAACTAAAAACAGGGGTTTTGCTATGTAAAATGTCAATTTTTATTTGATTTTGGTTTTATCCCATTCCGATCCGATCCGCAAAGTTCGATTTTGTATCACAGTGTTATGAACACAAAGCCCAGATTTTAAAATTTTTGGTATGAAATAAACTCTCTGCACTCCCAACGAAAATTGTCTTATATTAAAACTCTGAGCTTTAGAGATATTTTTCCTACAGAAAATGTTTCAGATTTTAAGATATTTTTCTTATTAAAAAATTTTTAAACTTTGAGACAGTTTTCTTAAACAAAAATTTTCAGATTCTAAAAAAGTTTTCGTGAAGACAAAATCTCAGAATTTGGGATACATATTTTTTTATAGAAATATTATCAGTTCTTGACAAAATCTTAAGGAATATTATTTTTTTTTTTAGAATCGATTAAACGGTTTTCGAGGTATAGCCACTTGAAATTTGCAAAAAAAAAAAATTTTATTTACCAATGTTTTTAAAACATGTTTAGCGGGTTTTCAACACGTGAATTTAAGGTGAAACTAATCTGAAATTCACGGTTTTGCTAATAACTTTTTAACCACTGGACCAATTGGGCCGAAATTTAATACGAACTAGGCCAGGGGAACGGCAAAAATATATGTCAAGGGATTTGATCTAAATAAATGTTATTACATAAAAATCGTATTTTAAAAACACGATTCGTTAAAAAAATATTTGTTGGTACTTTATAAAATGGTACTTTATAAAACGGTTTATTACAAAAATAAGATTTTAATGAAATAATACCATTCTTACAAGTTATACTTAAAAATGAGACAATTGATGGCTCATTAAAAAAATTGCACTTTATGGTACTTTTATAAAAAAATCTTTATATAACGGTACTTTTTAGAAAATAATACTTTTAAAATGTTATTTCAGTAAAATATTGCTGTATTTTAAAATAAATATTATAAAATAGTTCCTTGTAAAATGGTACTTTAATTTAAGGGAAATTTTTTGCAGTTATTTTTGAAAGGATACTTTTTTTATAAAAGTACCATTTCTTAATTGAAATGGTACTTTTATAAAAAAAATCTTTATTCAAATTGTAGTTTTTTCAAATGGTTTTTGTATAAAATTCTACCATCAGAAAAAAGCTTCTTATAAAATGTTGCTTTAATATAATGGTACTTTAATATAATGGTACTATTATAAAATTGTAATTTAAATGGTAATTTAATAAAAGATAACTTTATTAAATTGTACTTTTTATTTTTTTTAGTGAAATTTTATTTAATTTTTACTGGACTTTAACAAAAAAAAAACTTGTAGATGTCAATTTAGCATCTTATTGTTTGTTAAAAACCTGTGATATATGAAAAACAAAATCTAACACCCACTTTTCTAAGTGTAGAATAACCTAGCACCCACTCTTTTTGATGTACCATCTTAGCAACCTCGACTTATGGCAACACTTCCCTAGTTTCATTTGCAAAATATTTTTAATTGTTTTTCTCTCCTGTCATGTTCTTAACTTTAAAATTTTATTGTTAACGAAACACATTTGTCATTTTGTGTAGTTGTAAATTGTAAAAAATATATAAAAAAAGTTAAAGCAGAAACTTTTTCAACAATTTCTTTTTTCCATATCCAGTTTTTATTTTTTGTAAATATTTATTTAATAAATTTATAAATATATTTGTTTTTTTTTCAAACAACTTGACAGCTGTTGTTTGATGTTTATTTAAAAGATGCTAAATTGTCATTAGTGTGGCAATTATATGGAAAGAATAAAAAATCTCTTATTTTCTTCGTAATAAAACAGAGTTGAATTTTAAATATAAACATAAAATTTAAAAAATTTACTCCGAAAATTTACTTTTGAACACATATGTAGGTCAAGGTTCAAATATTTCAAATATCTGTTGTACACTCAAAAAAATCCTTGTAAAACGACAAAGAAAACTTTTTTTTGCTACCTCCTACTTGACAACAATTCATTGTAATTTTTTTTTTCACCAATAATTTTGTAATTCTACAAGATTTTTACCAATAAAACTGTAAATTTACAACTTTTTTGGCAAAATAAAACTTACAAGGAATTCTCGTGAATTTACTAGTTTTTTTTGTAAAAAAAATTTGGAAATTCGTAAAATTACAAAAAAAATTTAAATTTCGATCGAACATTTTTTGTTCAAAAACAAGGAAAACTGTTAAATATTGCTAAAATGAGATTACGAGATTTTTTCTAGTAATTTAACAAGGTTTTTTTTTTTGAGTGTAACACATGGATCAAAGTTCTAATATTGAAAATATCTGTTATATATGGGGCATTCCATGTCAAATCGGACACTTTGAAAAAATTTTTTTTAGATTTTCCCAATTTGTTAACAGTTTTTAGTAACCTTCGAAAACTCCTTCGTGGTAAATTTTCAGATTTTTTTGATGACCTGTTCAAAAGATATCGAATTTTTAAAAATTGGTAGTTTGTTCCTTTACTCAAACTTCTTTTACTCATAACTTCTTCAATAATGGTCCAAATTTCAATTTTTTTTTTTCAAAATGTTTGTTTTTTTACGTATTTTAAAAAAAAAAAAAATCTTAAAAGCGCTCTAGTATGTGATTCTTAGGTTTAAAAAATTTAAATATCATTTTTGAAAATGTTTGTACTCTTTGATTTTTCTGAATTTTTTTTGTGTAAAACATCTATCGATTCTACAAATTTTTTGCCCAGGAGGATCGTGCACTCAAAAAAAAAAACTGTAATGTTAGCAAAAAATGCTTGTAAACCTACAAGAAAATTTGCGGATTTTGAACCCACAATTTTTTTGGTAAAGTTCGCAAAAATGTTTTGCCAAAAATTAGTTAACTGAAAATTTTTTTTTCAACTTAGTTCAGACACATTTGAGGACCCCATTGGGTTCGAACCCGATAGGTCCAGACCCCGATGGGCCTAGACCTAGTTAGGTTCATTAAAAATCGTCATAGTTTTTGATCCAAAATTTGGGTCCGTTTCGCTCTACCTTGCTTAGTTTTTGAGATACGTGATTTTAGGGGACCACCGGGGTTTTGAGAATTACAAAACTCGATAACTTCAAAAATATTACTCGGAGAGCTTTTGATTATTTTGCGTTCTTATTCTACGTGCTGAGAGCTACAAAATGCTTTTGGAATTTTTGTTGTGTCGGCAATATTTAACGAGATATGAGCATTTTAAAATTTTCGGTACCCGGGTGAAAATGACCATGTATGTTCATACATGCTCATATATGATTTAATGTATGATAGTATATGAACAATATATGGAAATGTATGTCATATATGGGAGCATATATGAACATACACAAGTAATGTAATATTCCATATATGTAAATGTATGCAACTATGTGTGGATAGGTATATGTCATACTCCTTCATATATGCTATGCATCTGCATAGCATACATGTCTTAAAAACAATTTTTTTTAAAGGTTGGGTTCGGCAGAACTTTGCAAAATTGGACGAAGTTCATGTATGGGTTCAGTCTGAAAGGGTCGTTCGGTCGGACAATAATGATCATACATCATCAAGATTGATTATAATTTTTGTATTCTATAGGCGAATATGAACGGCACTAACGTAAACAACCAAATTTAGAAGAAAATTCGAACACTCTGACGGTATTACTGTCAGAGCTGCGATTTGGTGTTCTAAATTAAACTTTAATGATTGCATTCCCCAATCACAATTTGTCGAATGAATTTACATTTGATTTTAAATATGGAATGAATTCGGTTTCTTTTTCATTCGATTTTGAAATTGAATGCGTAAGTTTTAATAAATTCGATTTTTAAAAGTCTCATGAATAATAAATAAATGAAATAAAGAATGCATTCAGTTTGTAAAATTCTCATAAACAAGAATTCGATTTAATGGTAAAAATCGAATCCATTCCAAGAAATATTGATATTTAAAGATAATTGTATTCAGTGCCTATAAATATCGAATGTATATTATTTGTGAATTCATTCGAAAAGTGGTTAATTATTCGAAGCTTTGATTATCCTAAAGTATAATAAAGTATATTATTAAAATATTCGTTAGTTTTTATTTAAAAATCAGTGTCATAAATTAGTACAAATTATTTATATTTGAAAAAATTTCAATTAATAAACGTTTTATGGAAAAAAAAAATTTACATACAAATTCATGTATGACAATGTATGATCATTAATGTACATGTACCCTCAAATTACGGATATGCACTTGTATGGACATCCATATATGCATCATATATGAACATACATGGTCATTTTCACCCGGGTAATGCTAACTTTTTTGGATCCAAAGTTCGGACCCATTAGGGTCGACACATGTGAAGAGGACCGGCCCGAGAACCAAAAATGGCTTCCATTTTGCTCTATCTGGCTTAGTTTCCGAGATAGCGCAATTTTAAGTTTTTTGAAAATTAAAAAAAATTTACCATTATTTTTGCTAATATTAGCAAAAAATCTTCAAATCTTAGCAAAAGAAATTAGTTCAAAGTTTGTTTAAAATTGCTAATGTGCTAAATGAAGTTTACAAGAATTTTTTGATAACATGCTAATCTCAACTAAAAATTTGCTAAAAGTTAGCTAACTAGCATTAGCAAAAAAAAATTAGTAAATCTACTAACGTATTTTTTTGAGTGTGGGATAACGATTATTACTATTTTTTAAAATTTTATGAAAATTTTTTTTTGTAATTTTTCCAATCTTAAAATCATTTCTACTGCTCCAATGGTGCGTCATAGAGGGGTCCTTTATAAGACAGACCCCCATTCATTTTTACGTCTTAACATTTCTTTGGAACAAACTAATACCTTATCTCCAATTTCTAAGGGGGCTCCCACACAAAACGAAATTTTTTAGAATTTGCTCCAACCGCTCTAACTGCCATAATAGTGCCCTTAGAGCAACAAAATATATGACCCACCAACAAATTTACAAAAAGTAAAAAAAATTGTATGGGGACCGCCTTAACAGTTAAAGATAGAGGGTTGGTGTGTTCAGAGAAAATGTTTGGACTAAAAAAATATTGTGGGTCGGTCATACATTTTGTTGCTCTAAGGGCACTATTAGTGCAGTTAGAGCGGTTGGAGCAAATTTTAAAAAATGTCGTTTTGTGTGGGAACCCCCTTAGAAATTTGAGATATGGTATTAGTTTGTTTCAAAGAAATGTTAAGACGAAAGAATTAATGGGGGTGGGTCTTATAATGGACACCTCTATGACGCACCATTCGGGCAGTATAAATGATTTTAAGATTGAAAAATTACAATAAAATTTTTTCAAAAAAATTAAAAAAAAAAAATAGTATCGTTATCCCACGATCCTCCTGGGCAAAAAATTTGTAGAATCGATAGAAGTTTTACACAAAAAAATTTCAAAAAAATCGAAGAGTACAAACATTTTCAAAAATGAGATTTAAATTTTAAAACTTAAAAATCGCATACTATAGCTCTTTTAAGAATTTTCTGGGATTTTTTTTTTTAAAAAGTACGTAAAAAAACAAAAATTTAAAAAAAAAAAAAAAAATTGAAATTTCGACCATTATTGAAGAAGTTATGAGTAAAAGAAGTTATGAGTAAAAGAAGTTTGAGTAAAGGAACAAACTACCAATTTTTAAAAATTCGATATCATTTGAACGGGTCATCAAAAAAATCTGAAAATTTACCACGAAGGAGTTTTCAAAGGGTACTAAAAACTGTAAACATATTGGGAAAATCTAAAAAAAAAATTTCAAAGTGTCCGATTTGACATGGAATGCCTCATATATCTTGTTACATAGCCAAACATTTTACCTCTTTACAAAATATAAAGGTTTATGCATTCTTCGTTTTTCTTCTTATACACAAATTTTAAAATTTTTAATTAAAAAAAAAAAATATATTTAAAAAAATAATTCCCACCCTAATATTAAACTACAGAGAATACGTGTGTGGGTATAACAAATATTTGAATTTTAAATTTGTTTATTTTACACTACATAGAAATGCAAACAATATTAAACACTGCTCTACATACTAAATTGTTAAAACTTTTATTTAACTTTTTTTATTATTGTCCTGTGTTTTGCAAAGTTTAACTTTTAGTTTCAACACACTTTTATTAAGGTATTTTTTAAAATAGAAAAAAAAATGTATTTCTGCCAGGTTTGCTTAACAACTACATAACAGTTATTTAAACAGATTATAATATCGTAATGAATCTGTAATAGTGTTTTGATAAAAGGAGGTTGTTAAGGTGCTAGACCGAAAAAATGGTGTGCTTGATTTTGTTTTAGTTTCCTTTAAAATACACTAAAAGTTTCTCCACAAACAAAAAGTGATATTCAACAAAGTAAATTTAAAGTTCGGCCAAATGATTACATGTAAAATGATAAATTCTCATTTTCTCATTATTTAAAGTTTCCATTTTATAGCTGATTATTATCTGACGCACAATAAGTGTGACAATCGAACAGCGCTGATGATCGAAGGATAGCATTTTCCGAAACCAGTCGATTTGATCACTTATCCTATGTTGTCACATATTTTTTTTTAATTTATCACTCACAAATGGCTAGGACTTTTGTACACTTGCCCAAAACATCATGATGTTTTGGGATTTTTTTAGAAAAAATAACGTAAATGCAATAAAGTATTTTTACATTTTGGAGAGTATAATAGATTCGGGACAGAATAATTTAACACTCTCACTGGCAGGGCTTATCCAGCCCATTATTTCGGGGGGCCCAAAAAATTTGTTTAAATTTATTTTTTAAGAAAAAGTTTACCACATATTTTGGAATTTGTTTCCCACCATCGTTCCGACCATTAAACTCAAGTGTATCTGATTAACAGAAATCAGGTTATGATATTTTTTTTCCAAAAAATTTAAGATTTGTCAATTTTGGCGAGAGAAATCCAAAAACATTTTTGAAAATTTTAAGAAATTATTTATTATAATTAGTGCATCAGATTTTAAAACATTTTTTGAAAACTCTCGTGTTTTGAATTATTGTGCTAAAAAAGTTGTAAATTTACAATTTTATTGGTAAATATCTTGTAAAATTACGAAAAAGCTCGTAATTTTTACTGGGAATTCTCTTAACAAAAGCTTGTAAAATTACAAAATTATTGCTAAAAAGCTTGTACAATTACAAAATTTTTGGTTAAAAATTGTAAAATTACAAGGAATTGTTATCAAATAGGAAGTAGCAAAAAAAAAGTTACAAACTTTTCCTGTCGTTTTTGAAGTTTTTTTTTTTTTTTGAGTGTATTAAAGTTTCTCAGATTCTGATCCAAAAAAAGGCACAGATTCTGAGACATGCATCAGATTTGAAAATATTTTTCGTATCAAAAATTCTTACATTCCTTGACAGATTTCCCAAATAAAAAGCATAAGATTTTGAAATTGAAAAAGTCTCAAATTTTTAGACATTATTTTTCTGAAAATCTTTCCAACACAAAAATCCTATGTTCTGATAAATTCGTTTCACATAAAAAGTCTCAGAATCTTAGAAAATTTTATATAAAAATATTTCAGATTCTGAGACAGAAAATTTCACAGATTCTGAAGCATTTTTCTAATAAAAATGCTTGCGATTTTTGTACTCTTGCCCAAAACATTAAATCATGATAATGTTTTGCGGAAGATTTGGGTGTATTTGCCAAAGCAAATTTTTTTTAGAAAAAATAATGTTATATTACTTTACTATTCCATGCAAAACGAATTGAAATATTACTGGAGGACCCCATTAAAAAACCAAAAGAGCTGTACACTTCGTAAGTGAGTGCAAAAATAAGTGCAGAAAAGTGTTTTTACATTTTGGAGAGTATAAATGATTCGGCACCAAAGAGTATAACACTCTCACTTGTTTTATGTACATTTGATAAACAAATGGAAAATTTTTATACGAAAAGCTTAGACTTGGTGAAAAAGTAGTTTTGGTTAAAAAAAATTATTTTTTTTTCACGAAAAACAAAATTATGCTAAAAAAAATTTAATGAACCCAAAATTTTTGGTGAAAAAAAATTTTGATGAAAAAAAGTTTTTGATGAATTTTTTTGATGAAAAGAAATTTTTTTTGATGTAAAAAAAAAATATTGATGACAAAAAAAAATATGAAAAAAAAAATTTTTGGTGAAAAAAAATTGATAATAAAAAAAATTTTATGAAAAAAAAATTATTAAAAAAAATTTATGAAAAAAATATGATAAAAAAAAATTATGAAAAAAAATTTTGATGCAAAAAAAAAGTTTGATGAAAATAAAAATAAAAAAAAATTTGATGAAAAAGCAAAAAAATTTAAAAAAAAAATTTTTTTGATAAAAAAAAAAATATTGATGACAAAAAAAAATCAAGGAAAAAAAATTTATTAGAAAAAATAAAATTTGATAAAAAAAAAATTTATGAAAAAAAAAATTTATAAAAAAAAATTTGATAAAAAAAATTTTAAAAAAAAAAGTTAGATGAAAAATAAAAATTTTGTGAAAAAAAAAAATTCATGATAAAAAAGTTTGATGAAAAAAAAAATTGATGAAAATAAAAAAAATTTATGGAAAAAAAAATTTGATGGAAAAAAAATTTTTGATAAAAAATTATGAAAAAAATTTTTTTTTGAAAAATATTTATGTTACTTTTTATTCACCAGCTGGTAAAAAACGGTTTTATTCACTACGAGGTGATTTATTATCCAAGTTACAAACCCATGTTATTAAAATTTTTGGTTTTAAGAAAATGAAAATAGTAATTCTTGTTTTCTTTTTCGTTAATAGCCTAAAAACATTGTCCAATGTTAAAAACGTTGTCCAACTTTTTTATACCCTCCACTCTAGTGATAGAGGGTATATATAAGTTTGTCATTCCGTTTGTAACACCTCGAAGTATTGGTCTAGGACCCCATAAAGTATATATATTTATGATCCTCGATCGATTTTAAGTCGATCTAGCGATGTCCGTCCGTCTATCTGTCTGTCTGTCCGTAGAAAACACGCTAACTTTTTAAAGACTTTACAGAGGCTACTGAAGTTTGGCATATATGTTTTTCATTTACCTGGTCAGGTTGGTATTCCAGCCAATCCAGCCAAATCGGTCCAGTGGTTCAAAAGTTATGAGCAAAAGAGTAAATTTCGGCAAGGGTGTTTCGCGAATTTACGAGATAAAAAACACGATAACTTTCGAAAGACAATAATAAGACTACGGAAGCTTGGCATGTATCTTTGCCGGGTCTGTTTGGTATTAAATTTCAGCTCAATCGGTCCAGTGGTTCAAAAGTTATAAGCAAACCCCTGAATCTCAGATTAATTGCATCTAAAATGCCACGTGGGCCATTCCAGAAAATTTAGCTCAAATTTTAGTCATTTTTGGAAATGGTGTCTCAGATTAATTTGAGCCTTGACACATAGATAGCCCTCATAAATATGATATATGTACCATATATCGTTTTTTTACATTTGGTGTATTTAACGAATTATGGCGGGTCAAAAATTGACTTTTTAAGCAAAAGTAAGAAAAATACATCACGTTTAAAGAGCTGTAACTTCTTAACCAATGACCCGATTTTCACAAATTTAGGCTCATGTGAAAGCTGGGGTTCTTCTTTTAGAAAATATTTTTAAAATATAACTGTTTTTTTTACAGAAATGATGCAAAAATGCAAAAACACTTTTTCTTTTTGAATATTTAAAAAAACACATCTTCGATTTTTTAAAAAAAAATTCTGGTGAAAAATAACAATGTTTTATATAACATATTCAAAATTCAGAGTGGGATCTCCATGGGATCAAAAACTATTCTGTTTTAAGTACGAGGTTCTCATATTTTTCCCTTAGAAAATTTAAATTTCTAATATTTTGAATGTTTTTCAAAATTTTAATAGTATAATTTTCTTTGAAAATTTAAATTTTTATATTGAAGAAACATAAAATTTAAATTTTCTAAGGTAAAATTTAAGAACTTTGTACTAAAACCAGAATATTTTTTGATCCCATTGGGATCCCACTCTGAATTTTGGATATGTTGTACAAAACAGTATTGTTTATCACCAAACTTTTTTTTTAAAAAATCGAAGATGTGTTTTTTTAAATATTCGCAAAAAAAAATGTTTTTGAATTTTTGCAACACTTTTGAAAAAAAACCGTATTCTTTTGAAAATATTTCCTAAAAGAAGAAGAATTAAGCTTTCATATGAGCCATTACTTGTGATAATCGGATTACTAGTTAAAAAGTTAGAGCACGTTAAACGTCATGTATTTTTCTGACTTTTGCTAAAAAAGTCGAACTTTGACCCGCGATAATTTGAAAACTACAGCAAATTTTGAAAATCCAAAAATGCAACATATCTCATATAAACGTGGATATCTATGAGCCAAATTCTCAGTGGCGTCCAAAGGCATGTTTCCGAACAGTGGGACGAAAATTTTTGGAATTACCCACGTGTTTTAACAAGTTTTAAAAGCATTGGTGGTAACTAAACAATGCTTTTTAAACTAATTAAATTTTAAAGCAATGCTTTTTAAACTTGTTTAGTTTTAAAAGCATTGGTAACTTAAAAATTACACTCGAAAAAATTTTACACTCAAAAAAAATTTTACACTCAAAAAAAAATTTTACACACAAAAAAAAAATTTACACAAAAAAAAAATCAGTTTTTTTTTTTACAAAAATGACAATATTTTGTGTACATACGTACGTGCATTCACTAAGAAATATTTTTACAGTAAAAAAAACATTACACTCGAAAAAAAATTTTACACTCAAAAAAAAAATTAGTAACTTTTCTTTTTTTAAAAAAAATTGACAAAAAAAGAGTTTTTTACTCAAAATAAAATATTTCTAATCAAAATTGTTAGTTTTTTCATGTTAAAAAATGCACTACCCTTTAACAAAATGCATTGTGGAGGGTATTCATAGATTCGGCAAAGTCGAATTTAACTTTTCTACTTGTTTAAAGTTATCTTTACTTTTTCAAAATTAATTGAAAATTTAAATTTTTTAATTTTTTTGAAACAATATCCATTTTGAAAAATTGATTACTCAACGACAACACGGCATAAAAATCTGAAAGTTTGAGAGCAAGTTGCATTTAATATGAACTAACACATTTCTAAAAATTAATCGAAGGGGTCGGGTCTTAAAGTGAGTGATTTGGCCTGGAATGGCCCATATAGAAAAGACATTTTTCATAAAGAAGAGGTTTCAGATTCTGAGAAATTTTCCCTACAGAAAAAATTTCAGATTCTGAGACATTTTTCATATAGAAAGTCTCAGATTCTTACACATTTTTCATTCAGAAAATTTTCAGGTTCTGAGACATTTTTCATATAGAAAATTCTCAGGTTCAAAGATGTTTTTGATATAGAAAAAGTCTAAAGGCGTTATTCGTTATACTTGAAGTATATTTAAAGTAGGTTTATTTTACAAATATTCATGCAATATCTGTCAAATAAACCTATATTAAATAAAATTTACTCATTATGAATAGCCCAGTCAGATTCTGAGACATTTTTTATATAGAAAAAGTTTCAGATTCTGAGATATTTTTCAGAAAGAAACAGTCTCAGATTCTGAAAGATTTTTTTGGAAAAAATTTGGGAATCTTAGGCATTTTTTAGTTAGAACAAGTAGAAAAATTAAATTCGACTTGGCCGAATCTATGAATACCCTCCACAATGCCCTTTTTAGGTGATAGTACATTTTCTAACGTGAAAAAAAATAACATTTTTGATTAGAAATATTTTATTTTGTGTTTTTAAAAAAATTTAAAAAAAAAAAAAATAGTAATTTCGAAAGTTAGCGTGGTTTCAACGCTAGATTGACTTAAAATCGATCGAGGATCATGAATATATATACTTTATGGGTTCCTAGACCAATATTTCGAGGTGTTACAAACGGAATGACAAACTTATATATACCCTCTATCACTAGAGTGGAGGGTATAAAAACAAACATATTTCTAAAACTTAAAATTATTTCCACAACAAAATCTCTTTCAATTAAACAATATTTCTGCATAACAAGAAAAATATGTTTACAAAATTTTTCCATAATTGAGCAGCTTTTAAAAGTTTATGTTGATTCTTAGAATTGTTTAATATTTGTTTTTGATGCTTAATACTACACTTAAATGAACTTTAATACCAAAAATACTCTATAATATGAGGAAATGTCCATTGAGCTTTTGTTAAACTTCAATGAAAATCGTTTCCTACTTTGGAGATTAAAAGTTAACAGTAAAAATAATAAAATGCTTTTAGCACTTAAACGGAAATTCAGATTATATAAAAATAGTTATTTACATTTGTATATACGTATGTATTTATAAAGTAAAGTTCCCTGATGATTATAAATGGTTTTATTACGTTTAATTTTTAGTATTTTCTTTTTTTATATATTTCAATGACTATATTTTTTACTATCTTTTATAGCAACGGTCATATAAATTTATATAAACTTCAGATATGTGAAGGCTTTTTTTAAAGACGAAAGAAACGTGCTTGCATTTATGTCCCAATTTGGGTTATAAACAATTTTATGAAAATTCCTTTTTATTTGTAAATGTGTTGTAAAAAATATACAAAGATTTTCTGAAGGGGCGTAGTTGGGATAAATCAAATAAACTGTTAATAGTTTTTATGTTACTATAAAATAGTATTTTTTTTTTTAAAGAATTTCATGGAATTATGGTGTGGCAGATTCAAATTGGTATCCGTATATGTTATAAATAAATTGAGTTTATGTGTTGTGTTTAATTCTACAATAATTTAGACTGGGATCAATTGGAATTTAAAATTTAGGATCAAAAACAAAAAACAAAATAAAAAAATTCTCTAAGCACGAAACGTGACTATTTTTTTGTGACCACTAAACTCAAAAATCTCATCAAATATTTTTTCAAGGTTTCATTTAAAAACAAGTAGAGAAGTTAAATTCGACTTTGCCGAATCTATGAATACCCCCCACAATGCCTTTTTATAACGGATATTACATTTTTAACGTGAAAAAAATTAACAATTTTGATTAGAAATATTTTATTTTGAGTATAAAACTCTTTTTTGTCATTTTAAAAAAAAATACAAATTTTTTTTTGAGTGTACAACTTTTTTCGAGTGTAATGTTTTTTTTTTGTAAAAATATTTCTGCGTGAATGCACGTACGTATGTACACAAAATATTGACATTCTTGTAAAAAAAAAAAATTTTTGAGTGTATATTTTTTTTTTGAGGGTAAATTTTTTTTTTAAGTGTAAAATTTTTTTCGAGTGTAATTTTTAAGTTACCAATGCTTTTCACACTAAACAAGTTTAAAAAGCATTGCTTTAAAACTAACAGGTTTGAAAAGCATTGCTAAATTACCACCAATGCTTTTAAATCTTGTTTACCACGTGGCATTTAAGATGAACCCAATCTGAAATTCGGGGTTTTTCTTATAACTTTTGAAGCACTGCAGTGATTGAGATGAAATTAAATTCCAAATAGGCCTGGGGAACGGCAAAGATACATGCCACGTTTCAGCAGTCTCATTATTGTGACCAATATATATGCTAAACTTCAGTAGCCTCTGTAAAGCCTTTCAAAAGTTAGCGTGTTTTCTACGGACAGACAGACGGACGGACGGACATCGCTAGATCGTCTTAAAACCGATCGAGGATCATGAATATATATACTTTATGGGGTCTTAGACCAATATTTCGAGGTGTTACAAACGGAATGACAAACTTATATAAACCCTCTATCACTAGAGTGGAGGGTATTAAAATAAACAATTTCCGTCATGTATGGGACAGTTTCGGTCAACCCACATTTATAATTGTTATGGTTGAATGCAAGTTTTAGTGAAACTATTACACTTGCAGAAAAAGTTAATTGTTATTTTCCTTCTCTTCCTCTGATACAATGGTCTACTTTTTAAACCACCTCGATTCCCTTAGATATTCTGCTAGGGAAGTCAATGAGACAGCGGTTTGGCATTCCCAGTTATTGAGAAATCTTTGCCGGCGCTTCATCAGACAGGACATTCACACAACAAGTGATTCATTGACTTTTACACCTTCGCTTCCCTACAACACCTACACTAGTCCCTGTCAAGAACTTCCATACTCACGGCCATTTGGCCGATTGTAAAGCGTCCTGTCAGTACTCCTACTAATAGATTAACTGGTCGTTAGCCAAAATTTAGATGGCTTTCTGTTTTCTTAGCATTTGGCAGTGGCCACAGAGTTCGCAATATCGTATACGTAGTCAGTAATATCCACCTATATTTCATTATATTCTCTGATATCGTATCAATTTTGGAACTGAGATGTCAGGTTCAATCTGTTCCCCCACCGTCTCAGAGGCATTTCTCGAACATTCCTCAGTCAATCGGTTCCCAGCGACCCACACTATATCCAGGGACCCAGATTTGCCTGACTGTGTGCTGACAGATTTGGCGAAGGTATACAATTCCTTACGATTTCCGGTTTTACAGTGTTTGATTTTAAGGCCTTCAAAGCTGAAAGGCTGTCCAAGAAAATGTTAATGGTACAAAGACGTAGGTCCCTTGTCATAATCATCTGCGAGGCTTTATTAAGTACCTTATGTTCGTCTGAGGTGAGTAGTCGGTTTTTTGTTCCTGGTCCGTACTTAATATGGTCGAGATTTCTCAAGAGACTTTCTTCAGCATTTACATCTATCTTAACCTGATAGCCTATTTTGCTGCTGTGCTCTGAATGTTTATTACAACTTTCAGGCCGGCCTGAGGTGACGATCTGATAGCACCTGTGACACCCACACACAGCAGTCATTGTACCTTCTGTAGGTTGCAGTGATATGATCTCTCATCCACTACTCTCCGCCAAACGAGGGCACCTTAGGTCAGTATTGTGTGTAATTATTGCAAATTACATCCAGAGGATAACATAAGGTTTTAGATCCAACTTTCTTCTGAAAGTTCTCCTGCAGTGTAAAAACCACATCACACAGGTATTTCGCCTTATTTATGGTTTCAGAGTGATTCAATCTAATTTGGGAAGAACAACCCTGTCTATCTTAATCCTTTTATTTGAATAAGACTAGTTCGGTTTTCGCGGGATTAACTCCTAGACCGTAGTTCCCACTTCGAGAGTTTCTTTCGCGCTGATTCCATGAGTTTGCTAATCCATTATAAAAACTTGTCTTTGTTTAGGCTCACAACTTCATCAGCGTAGGCAACCAACCACAATTCCGTTGAGAGACTCGAGAATCTTATTATTTACAAGATTCCACGGAAGGAAATATATCACTCCCCCTTGTTGACTACCCCTTGTAGCGACTTTACTAACTTCACTATTACCTATCTCCGAGTTAATTGCCTTTCCAGAATTTTGCCCGTACATAGAGTAATCTCTGTGTCCGTGTCTGTATTTTGTAAGATATAACGGATTGACTTTGTTGAAGACACCTTCCACGTCCAAAAATAATGCCAACACATACTTTTTTGTAAAGAGTATCCTCAATCAGCTCGACAACACCACTTAAAGACGTCTCAACAGACCTTCTCTTAAGAAAGGCATGTTGGGCCTTGCTGAAGTAGTCTGATGTAAGGTTATTTCTCTCATAAGCATCTGCGAGTCTTTCCAGTGTTTTCAATAAAAACGATGACAGACTAATAGATATGTAACCCTTTGCGGCATTGTGGTTTACATTTTCCGTTTTGGGAACAAACACATCTCATACCTTCCTCGATTAAGAGGGATACTAGGCTGCATATAAAGATACGCACTCAGACATGGAATGATTATTCCGAGGGAATATACCAGCAGGCCCTGCCGATTTGTAGAGCTTGATGAAACAACCCGACCACGTTATTTTGAGTTCGTCCACCATTGTTTTGATTAGTTCATTAATTGGAATTGAATTGGGTGAAAGTGTTCCCAAGGAAGTTTCACTCTTCATCTCCTCTCTGCGAACCGGGAAGTTGGTATCCATTAGAATTTCAATGGTTTCCAGACTGCCTTTTGCGAAAGACCCATCGGACTTATTAAGATTGCTTCGTACACCGGAATCTTTGGAATTCTTCATAGAAGATAGGCCAAGAATCTCTTTTCGCTTTCTGGTTTCCTTGAAATAATTAAAGTTGAGACGATGATTCTCCGAGTCTTCCATCGTATTATCTTTCTTTGTCTTATTGAAGAGTTTACTGGTTTCAGTTCTAAGAAGCTTGAGTTTTGGCTTCAACCACGGTAGGTAGATCTGCTTCAGAGGTAAGCTTTTTGGACAGTATTTAAGATAAGCTTCCTTAAAATTAATAGAAATAAAACAAAACTGTGATATAAACGTTAAACTTAATATAAATTATTTGAGATTAAAACATAATCTCACTTTGTTGATGCTAAAGTATGTAAAAAACTTAATATTTGCAGCATTATTTATATTTTTCCCTTTTCTTGAAATGCTTTAGGTAAAGGTTTGCAGCTATAAGGTCATATAAAGTTTTTTTTTTTTTTAAGAAAAAGTTCATGCGGATCAATGACCCACAGAAAAAGTAGCAAATTGTTAACTGGGTTTTTAGAAAAATGTTTTTATGTGTGTATTAAGTTTCAAAATTTTCTCACTCTTGCACACGTACGCAAAAAAAAACGTGCTAACTTTCATATTGCATACTTTAGGGCATAAATAAAGCACTTAACGAGTAAAACTCTCTAGGGCATGTTATAATTTTTTTTGCTGTTGTTAAGCATTTGAAGTTACTTTTTTTTGTTTATCAATTTCTGTATTAAAACACCCAAAAAAAAAAAAAGTGAAAATTCATAGAAAAACGGAATTATTTACAAATTACATATTAGGATGTACCGAAAAAAATGATTTTTGGGTTAACGCACTTAAATGATGTGTATTGAAAAGTGAATAATGGGAAGACTTTAACAAAAAAATTTTAGTTTTCATTAATATTTAGATAGGATTTTTGGAAACTCTAAAATTTCTGAGGATTGTTTTAAGTTTATAACAGGTAAACAATTTAAATTTGGCCTTGCCGAATGTATTGATGCTCTCTTTTCACGATGTAAAGAAAATTGTGAAAAAACATTTTTTTTAGAAAAATTAATTTTGAGAAAAAAAATTTCGCCAAAAAAAATTTTTTTGGTGAAATTTTTTTTTATTCCGCGATTTTTTATTTTGTAAAAAAACCAGTTTTTACTTGTTTGAATACTATTCCGTATCCATTTCTGTTCATTTCTGGTTAAGCAGCCGAATTAAGGCATTTTGAATTTTTAGGTTATGTGGAATCTACCAAAATTTTCGAGGTGTCCTTACATTTTTGTTCATAACTTTTGAACCGCTGAACCGATATCAAAATGCAATACCAAACTTCTCAGCACAACAGCAAGTAAATATGTTAAGTTTCAGTCATATCTGCGTAATATTTTGGCCGTGAACGCTATTTCAACAGACGGACAGACAATAAAAATGATCACTGATTGAATATATATATGGGGCATTCCATATCAAATCGGACACTTTGAACATTTTTTTTTAGATTTTCCCAATTTATTTAAAATTTTTAGTACCCTTCGAAAACTCGTTCGTGGTAAATTTTTAGATTTTTTTGATGACCCGTTCAAAAGATATCGAATTTTTAAAAATAAGTAGTTTGTTCCCTTACTCAAACTTCTTTTACTCATAACTTCTTCAATAATGGTCCAAATTTCATTTTTTTTTTTTTCAAAATTTTTGTTTTTTTACGTACTTTAAAAAAAAAAACAAATCCCAAAAAGTTCTTAAAAGCGCTCTTGCATTCGATTTTAAAGTTTTAAAATTTAAATCTCATTTTTGAAAATGTTTGTACTCTTGGATTTTTTTGAAATTTTTTTCTGTAAAACTTCTATCGATTCTACAAATTTTTTGCCCAGGAGGATCATGGGATAACGATTATTACTATTTTTTTAAAATTTTTTCAAAAAATTTTATTCTAATTTTCTAATTTTAAAATCATTTCTACTGCTCCAATGGTGCGTCTTAGAGGGGTCATTTATAAGACCGACCCCCATTAATTTTAACGTCTTAACATTTCTTTGGAACAAACTAATACCCTATCTCAAATTTCTAAGGGGGCTCCCACACAAAACGACATTTTTAAAATTAGCTCCAACCGCTCTAACTGCCCTAATAGTGCCCTTAGAGCAACAAAATGAATGACCGGCCCACAATAGTTTCTTAGTCCAAAAATTTTCTTTAAATATACATACCCTCTATCTCTAATTGTTAAGGCGGTCCCCATACAATTTTTTTTTATTTTTTTTAAATTTGTTTTATTTAATCAGCATCTACCGGTCCAATGGTGCATCCGAGAGGGGTCATTAGTGATACCGACCACCACTTATTTTTACCCTCCAATACTTTTGTAAAACATACCTACGCCCTATCTCCACTCCCTAAGTAAGCTTCCATTCAAAATTACATTTTTATAAAATTTGCTCCAACTCTTATTTGTATGGGAGCATACTTAGGAAGTGGAGGATTGGACCAGTAGAAGCTGATTAAATAAAACAAATTTTCAAAAAATAAAAAAGATTGTATGCGGACCGCCTTCAAAATTAGAGATAGAGGGTAGGTGTGTTTAGAGAAAATGTTTGTACTAAAAAAATATTATGGGTCGGTCATACATTTTGTTGCTCTAAGGGCACTATTAGGGCAGTTAGAGCGGTTGGAGCAAATTTTAAAAAATGTCGTTTTGTGTGGAAGCCCCCTTAGAAATTGGATATAGGGTATTAGTTTGTTCCAAAGAAATGTTAAGACATAAAAATTAATAGGGGTCGGTCTTATAAATGACCCCTCTATGATGCACCATTGGAGCAGTAGAAATGATTTTAAGATTGGAAAATTACAATAAAATTTTTTCAAAAAATTTTAAAAAATAGTAATAATCGTTATCCCACGATCCTCATGGGCAAAAAATTTGTAGAATCGATAGAAGTTTTACACAAAAAAATTTCAAAAAAATCGAAGAGTACAAACATTTAAATGAGATGTAAATTTTAAAACTTAAAAATCGCATACTAGAGCTCTATTAAGAATTTTTTGGGATTTTTTTTTAAAGTATGTAAAAAAACAAAAATTTTTAAGAAAAAAAATTTGAAATTTGGACTATTATTGAAGAAGTTATGAGGAAAAGAAGTTTGAGTAAAGGAACAAACTACCAATTTTTAAAAATTCGATATCTTTTGAACGGGACTTAAAAAAAATTTGAAAATTTACTACGAAGGAGTTTTCAAAGGGTACTAAAACCTGTAAACAAATTGGGAAAATCTAAAAAAAAAAATTTTTAAAGCGTCCGATTTGACATGGAATGCCCCATATGTATATAGACGTAGTGGAGTCCCTGACCGACGTTTCGATGAGTTATAAGCTGAATGTCAAACTTACCAATCTCAATGCAAATAATGTGAAATTAAAGATCTCTTAAAATTGCAGCACTGACCTGAATGTTGTTGCACAGTGCTATCAGATCTTGAGTTTACATCATTTAAGCACTATTACGAAGTGAATTTCAAAAAAGTAAATTTTCAGGACAGTCTTTTATTTATGTTGGTATATTTGTTGTTAATAAACCAGTACATTTTATTTGTTTGTGAACAGAACAAATAAATTTATATATTTTCACAAGTCTGTTAAATAGTCAGTCTCTGTTTACTGAAAATCCAAATATTTAATTTTGCCAAATTTGTGGCAGAAGAAAAAATTATAGACAAAAAATATGTTCAATAATTCGAATAACCGAGTAGACTTGATAAAATAATCGAGTAGAAACTCAAAAATAAATTTTTTTTTTATTAAATGAAATATGAAAATTGTAGTCGGCCAAGACCGAACAAGTGCCAGAAAATTGAATTAATTGATACAACAGGGAAAGAAAATGGATCCCAACTCTAAACATGAACCGAATAAATTTACCTTTGCTCATGTCTAGGAATGTAGGATCCTTTGGCGGATAAAAAGTCTGAAAAAAGTACTTTTTTGAAATTTCGAAATTTGTAAATAAACATCAACCCATTACGATCGGAAAGTGGCGCTAGGGAAACTTTCCTTGTAAGCCTACAGGCTAAAAAATATTATTCGGATATAAAATATATAAAGGTATTCAAATTCTACATCACTATTCATAAGTCATGTACTAAACCTGTTAAAATGTTTGTTTTAGATTTTTCAATTTTTTTTTTATTCTTTTGGCATTTGATGAAATCGCACATATTTTGTACCTTTTTATTATAATGTTTGCTGTCTGCTACAATTTTTGAATTTAAAATTACTTTTAATTCAATACAGCAAATGTAGAAATCATGTTTTAATCACTCACACTTTTGCTAGATTTCAACAAGTTTTTAAGGTTGCCAAAGACATTAATCTTACGGTAGAGATTTTAAAAATCCTTTATTTTTTTGTAAAGTACTTGGCTCTAAATTAAAAACAATAAAAATATATTTAAAGTTTTGATTTATTTCTAATTAAGGATTAAAGCAAAAGTGATGAAGAGAAAAATAGATTTTAAAGAAAATTTAGTTTTAACAAAATTTTTTAACAACTTTTCTATAGAAAAATTGTTTTAACAACATTTCTTGTAGAAAAGTTGTTTTAACAACATCTCTTATAGAAAATGTTGTTAAAACAACTTTCTATAGAAAATGTTGTTAAAACAACTTTTCTGTATGAAAATGTTGTTAAAACAACTTTTCTATAGAAAATGTTGTTAAAACAACTTTGTTGTTAAATGTTGTTAAAACAACTTTTCTATAGAAAATGTTGTTAAAACAACTTTTCTATAGAAAATGTTGTTAAAACAACTTTTCTATAGAAAATGTTGTTAAAACAACTTTTCTATAGAAAATGTTGTTAAAACAACTTTTCTATAGAAAATGTTGTTAAAACAACTTTTCTATAGAAAATGTGGTTAAAACAACTTTTTCTATAGAAAATGTTGTTAAAACAACTTTTCTATAGAAAATGTTGTTAAAACAACTTTTCTATAGAAAATGTTGTTAAAACAACTTTTCTATAGAAAATGTTGTTAAAACAACTTTTCTATAGAAAATGTTGTTAAAACAACTTTTCTATAGAAAATGTTGTTAAAACAACTTTTCTATAGAAAATGTTGTTAAAACAACTTTTCTATAGAAAATGTTGTTAAAACAACTTTTCTATAGAAAATGTTGTTAAAACAACTTTTCTATAGAAAATGTTGTTAAAACAACTTTTCTATAGAAAATGTTGTTAAAACAACTTTTCTATATAAAATGTTGTTAAAACAACTTTTCTATATAAAATGTTGTTAAAACAACTTTTCTATATAAAATGTTGTTAAAACAACTTTTCTATATAAAATGTTGTTAAAACAACTTTTCTATATAAAATGTTGTTAAAACAACTTTTCTATATAAAATGTTGTTAAAACAACTTTTCTATAGAAAATGTTGTTAAAACAACTTTTCTATAGAAAATGTTGTTAAAACAACTTTTCTATAGAAAATGTTGTTAAAACAACTTTTCTATAGAAAATGTTGTTAAAACAACTTTTTTATAGAAAATGTAGTTAAAACAACTTTTCTATAGAAAATGTTGTTAAAACAACTTTTCTATAGAAAATGTTGTTAAAACAACTTTTCTATAGAAAATGTTGTTAAAACAACTTTTCTATAGAAAATGTTGTTAAAACAACTTTTCTATAGAAAATGTTGTTAAAACAACTTTTCTATAGAAAATGTTGTTAAAACAACTTTTCTATAGAAAATGTTGTTAAAACAACTTTTCTATAGAAAATGTTGTTAAAACAACTTTTCTATAGAAAATGTTGTTAAAACAACTTTTCTATAGAAAATGTTGTTAAAACAACTTTTCTATAGAAAATGTTGTTAAAACAACTTTTCTATATAAAATGTTGTTAAAACAACTTTTCTATATAAAATGTTGTTAAAACAACTTTTCTATAGAAAATGTTGTTAAAACAACTTTCTATAGAAAATGTTGTTAAAACAACTTTTCTATAGAAAATGTTGTTAAAACAACTTTTCTATAGAAAATGTTGTTAAAACAACTTTTCTATAGAAAATGTTGTTACAACAACTTTTCTATAGAAAATGTTGTTACAACAACTTTTCTATAGAAAATTTTGTTAAAACAACTTTTCTATAGAAAATGTTGTTAAAACAACTTTTCTATAGAAAATGTTGTTAAAACAACTTTTCTATAGAAAATGTTGTTAAAACAACTTTTCTATAGAAAATGTTGCTAAAACAACTTTTCTATAGAAAATGTTGTTAAAACAACTTTTCTATAGAAAATGTTGTTAAAACAACTTTTCTATAGAAAATGTTGTTAAAACAACTTTTCTATAGAAAATGTTGTTAAAACAACTTTTCTATAGAAAATGTTGTTAAAACAACTTTTCTATAGAAAATGTTGTTAAAACAACTTTTCTATAGAAAATGTTGTTAAAACAACTTTTCTATAGAAAATGTTGTTAAAACAACTTTTCTATAAGAAATGTTGTTAAAACAACTTTTCTATAACAATATTTTCTATGTGCAAAACAACATTGTTTTAAACAACATTTTCATAAGAAAAGTTGTTTATAACAACATTTACTATAGAAAATTGTTTCTAGCAAAATTTACTATAGAAACATTGTTTCTAACAACATTTTCTATAGAAAGGTTGTTTCTAACAACATTTTCTATAGAAAAATTGTTTTTAACAACATTTTCTATAGAAGAGTGGTTTCTAACAACATTTTCTATACAAAACTGGTTTTAAACAACATTTTCTATAGAAAAGTTTAACAACATTTTTCTATAGAAAAGTTGTTTTAACAACATTTTCTATGTTCTAAATAACATTTTCTATATAAAATTTTGTTTTTTCTTAACTTTTAAATTTTTAGATGTATAAAATATTTAACACAGCCAAATTTTATACTCACACTTCTTTTTATTTTTGTTATTTTGTTGTTAAAAACATCTTTAAAAAAAAAATTATTTTAAATTGAATTCTTTGTAAGTCATACCCTTGTTTGTGGAAAATATTAGATGTTATTACTATTATTTTTTCCCTTTGTGGGATTTTTTTTTATAACTTATTTTTATTTCTCTTTTTAATTTCTTTCCAACCAAACATCATCATTATTTCTAGGAACCATAAGTAAAGGTTTCTTTTATTTAAAAAGACATATAAAGGACTATTACATACATTAAGTCTCAATACTTAACTTCCTCAATTTAATGTGTCTTTATGGGCTTTAAATGTGTAAAAGTGAAACCTTTTTTTCTGTTGCAAACCCATAAAAATAACACATTTCATACCACAAGAAAATAAGAAAAATAATTGACTTGGAAATAGAGGTTCGTTTGGTCGGTTAACTAAATTGAAGTTAAAAAAAAGGATAAAATCGTTTAATAATATTTAAGAAAAAGGTTGTTGTTGTTTTAAAAATCGATATTTTCAATTGATATATTAAAAAAAAATTAACAGGACAACTTTGAGATTGGTTTGTTTTATCATGCCAGTGAAAACAAGAGACAACGAATATAAAAAATCTCCCTCCCTTACCCTTTTCCTTTTTTAAATTTTATTTTCAAAAATTAAATTGTCAAATTACTAGAAAAAGACCCGTAATCCGATTTTCCCTATATTTGACAGATTTTCATTATTTAACAAAAACTCGATCGAAATTAAAATTTTTGTAGTTCTACAATTATTTTGCAAATTTCCAAGGAAATTTTACAAAAAAAATCTATTAAATTCACTACAATTCCTTGTAAGTTTTTTTGCGCCAAAAAAGTTTACAATTTTTATTTGTAAAAAGTTTGTAAAATAACAAAAAATCCCGTATTTTTTACCAAGAATTCTCGCAAAATAGAAGGTAGCAAAAAATGTAGTAAAGTCACGAGAATTCCTTGTGAATTTTATCTCGTCAAAAAAGTTGTAAATTTGCAATTTTATTGTTAAAAAGCTTCTTAAATTACTAGGAATTCTCGTCAAATAGGAGGTAGCAAAAATAAAAATATCACACTTTTCATGTCATTTTCCAAGGTTCATTTTAGGGCACTTTTTAAAAAATGCCTGCGAATTTTGTACTCTCGCCCAAAACATTAAATCATGATAATGTTTTGCGGAAGATTTGGGTGTACTTGCCAAAGCAAAGTTTTTAAAAAAAAAAATAGTGTTATACTACTTTGCTATTCCATGCAAAACGAATTGAAATATCAGCCGAGGACCCCATTTAAAAACCAAAAGAGCTGTACATTTCGTAGCTGAGTGCAAAAATAAGAGCAAAAAAGTGTTTTTACATTTTGGAGAGTATAAAAGATTCGGCACTAAAGAATATAACACTCTCACTTGTTTTATGTACATTTGATAAACAAATGGAAAATTTTTATGCGAAAAGCTTAGACTTGGTGAAAAAGTAGTTTTGGTAAAAAAAAAATTTTTTCACGAAAAACAAAATTATGTTAAAAAAAATTTAATGAACCCAAAATTTCTGGTTAAAAAAAAATTTGATGAATTTTTTTGATGAAAAGAAAAATTGATGAAAGAAAAAATATGAAAAAAAATTTTTTTGGTGAGAAAAAAATTGTTAATAAAAAATTTGATAAAATTTTTTTTTTTTTTTTTTAACTTTTATTTTCAATATTGAATCTGCCCTTGTGGGCCTAACAATATGTAATAAAATCTTATAACTAAATTCAATAACTAGTTACGCCCGTTACGGAGCCATATTCCTATAAGCGCCTCTTCTCAACTGGGCGGCATATCGGCTCTTCTTAGCCTTGTGGTTAAACGATTTTTAGTCAACTGCCTCGCTAGTGGGTTAGGGTGACTCAGGAGTCTAACATTATATTTCTCACGAATTTTCGAGAACTCCTTTACAAGAGGGATATCCAAGTCCTTGTGTATATAAAAAAATTTTACAAAAAAAATATGATAAAAAAAAAATATGAAAAAAAATTTGATGAAAAAAAAAAAATTGATGAAAAACAAAAATTAATGAAAAAAAATTATGAAAAAAAAATTTGATGAAAAAAAAAAATTGATGAAAAAAAAATTTGATAAAAAAAAAATTGATAGAGAAAAAACTGATGAAAAAAAAACGTTTGATGAAAAAAAAAATTATGAAAAACAAAAAAATTTGAGGAAAAAAAAAGTTTGATGAAAAAAAAAATTGATGAAAAAAAAATTTCATGGAAAAAAAAATTGATGAAAAGAAAAAAAAATTTAATGAAAAAAAAAATTGATAAAAAAAAAAAAAATGATGATAAAAAAAAGTTTGATGAAAAAAAAATTTATGAAAAAACAAAAGTTTGATAAAAAAAAAAAATTTATGAAAAAAAAATTTGATTGAAAAAAAAAAAAATTTGACGGAAAAAAATTTATGAAAAAACAAAAAATTTTATGAAAAAAAAATTTGATGAAAAAAAAATTGATGAAAAAAAATTTTTTTGTTGCAAAATAATTATGTTACTTTTTATTCACCAGCTGGTGAATATTTTTTTTTCATCCAGAGGTGAATTATTATCCAAGTTACAAACCCAAGTTATTAAAATTTTTGGTTTTAAGAAAATGAAAATTGTAATTTTTGTTTTCTTTTTCGTAAATTGTTAGCTTATATAGTCAAACTGAGGTGGCGTCCTGCAACTTTTTTTAAATTAGACACCAGCCTAAAAACATTATCATGTTAAAAATTTTTAAAGTTTGCAATATCTCGAAAACTGTTATACTTTTGAAACTTTGGACTTTTTTTGCGAAATCGGCGCGATATTTTACATGGATCAAAGTAGTTTTTTTGACAAATAATTTTACATAGAAAACTTTGTTGTGATTACCGTAGAATATATCCTGAATCTCTTGTAATATGAATCGGTTCCAACAAATTTTCCTGGAAGTGTTGTCTGCCTTATGCATTGAAACAACATTTAAAAAAAATGTCATACATGACATGTTATACATACTAAAATTTGTTTAAAATTTTTTTTTCACTTTTTTTTCTTTAATACTTTTCTTGGTACAATTTAAATTTCTTTATTCTAACCCAATTTTGTATTTTTGTTTTTGTCTTTAACCAAACATTTCAAAATGTCATAAAAGAAAGAACGACAACTAAATCTTGACAATCTATGTAAGTTTTCCGCACGACCACTTCGATGAGACAGACAAGAAATAGTTTGTTCCTTTATCAATTTCCTTTTTCCTTCCTTCAGTTATTTTTTGCGTTTATTTTGTAAAATCTTTTGTTTTTGTCACAATGTACAATATTTTCTTTATTCGAGGGTGTATATTAGGGTGGCACGAAAAATTACTCGATATTTAAAATTTTTAGTCAAATCGGACAATTTTGGGGGTAAAGCTGGCCCGTGACAATGAAAAAATTTGATACAAAGCAAACAATTTTTTGGAGGAGATAAGATTTTTTAGCTTCAAAATAATCCAGTTGGCAAAATAAAATCACCGCTGACATACTGCTGACTCTCCCTTTATGAAATCGTTGACATATTCATAAGATTTTTCAAAATGTCCCCAATGACATGTCAGAAGTTGGTCAGCCAGTTTCCGCCAGTATCGATGGCCACCAACAATCCGTTTAAACAACCGCTGACCAACTGCGGACATGTCATTTGGGACATTTTGAAAAATTATATGAAGATGTCAGTAATTTTATAAAGACAGAGTCAGCAGTAGGTCAGGATTGATTTTTATTTGCCGACTGGGAAACTTAAAAAATAAAAATTTAAGGGTCATAATGGTCTTCCTCTAAAAAATTATTTTTTTTTTTTGTTTTGGACATCCAGCAACCATATTTCGAACTCAAAATATAATAAAAAAAAATCGAAAATTAAAAAATCTAAACTTTTTTTGGTTTTAAGAAAATTTTTTCAATGTCCAACTTTAACCCTCCATTGGCACGGTTTAAAATCTCCCAATTTGGCTAAAATTTTAAATATAGTGTATTTAGACAAAATTTGCCCAGAAACTGACAAATTCGCCAAACTACCTTTTTCATACCACCCTAGTGTACATGTTTACTAATTTGCTAATGTTATTCTTATTGCATTTAGTTAAATAAAAAAAACTTTATCCAAAAAATCGAAAACAAAAGAAAAACAGAACATTATGAAAATGTGTTTTATCAGCATCATCAACTCAAACCACTCAAAACTTTTACTAGTGACAGTGACCAATTCGAAGACATACAGAGCCAGTCATTCAGTCTATCTAATAAGTATCATTATCGGGAATATTAAATTACGTTAATATAAACAAGTAGAAAAATTAAGTTCGACTTGGTCGAATCTATGAATACCCTCCACAATGTTATCTGATAGTAATTTTCTAAAAAAATTTTAAAAAAATTGCATTACAAATTTCTTATTAGAAATATATTATTTTGAGTAAAACTTTTTTTTAATCAATCAAATTTTTTTGAGTGTAAAATTTTTTTGACTGTCAGCATTTTTTTTTTTTTCATTAAAAAAAAATAATGTATACATTTTTTTTTGAGTGTAACATTTTTTTGAGTGTAACATTTTTTTTAGTGTAAATATTTTTTTAGTGTACAATTTCTTTGAGTAACAAAATTACTTTTTAAAATATTTTTGTTGTTTTATTCCTATATATAATACAAAAAAAAACTATTTCACATATTTCCCTCTTTTTATTTTATCATCCTTTTCTTTAAAAACCAAAAACAAACTAACATTCATTCATATACTTAATTAAGTCCAACTTTTTTTTGATTTTTTTTCCAAAAAATACTTACTATACACCGTTACATACAGTTACAAAAACAATAACAAAACAATAACAAATATTTACTTGTCTAACAACTACACTGCACCCCACGACAAGAAAACAAACAACAACAAGTTTTAAAAAACTGGTATTTCACCATGCTTTTAAAACTTGTTTAACGAGTTTTCAACAGTTTAAGGTGAAACTACTGTGAAATTCAAAGCTTTGCTTATAACTTTTGAACCACTGAACCGATTTTGCTGAAATTCAAAACCAAATAGACTTGGGGAACGACAAATATATATGCTAAGCTTCAGCCCCCTCAGAATTGTCTTTCGAAAGTTAGAGGGATTTTAATCTTGTAAATTCGCAAATTACCCTTGCCGAAATTTACTCTTTTGCTCATAACTTTTGAACCACTTGACCGATTTTGCTGGATTGCAATACCAACCTGACCCGGTAAATATAGAACATATATGTCAAACTTCAGGAGCCTCCGTAAAGTCTTTCAAAAGTTAGCGTGTTACGGACAGACAGACAGACGGACGGACGGACGGACATCGCTAGATCGACTTAAAATCGATCAAGGATCATGAATATATATACTTTATGGGGTCCTAGACCAATATTTCGATGTGTTACAAACGGAATGACAAACTCATATATACCCTCTATCACTAGAGTGGAGGGTATAAAAACAAATACATTGGACATTAAGATAAACAGCTAAATAATGGACATAACAAATAAGAAATACAAAGGCGATTTAATTAGTGTAGTTGCAAAAAAGACATAAAATTTTATTAACACATATGCAGATGTGGTAAAAATATAGTACCAAAGGTTTCCACAAAATTCGATAACAGAAAATGTTGTATAGAAATATACAGTTATCGATATATCGATAACAAAAAATGTTCTAGGCAGAATTATATAGTTATCGATATTTCGACCACAGAGAAGTTTCTACACTCAAAAAAAAAAACCTTGTAAAGTTACCAAAAAATCTCGTGATTTTACGAGGCTATTCTCGTAAAATAGGAGGTAGGTAAAATTCTCGTAAAATTACGAGGATTTCCTCGTAATTTGGAATGCGCCAAAAATTGGTAAAATAACCAATTTTATTGTAAAAATATTGTTTTAAAACCGGAAAAATAAAAAAAAATGGTAAACTTACAAGAAAAAATGGTAAATATGTTTAAAAAAATGGTAAATTTACAAACCACAATGGTAAATTTAAAAAAAAAAAAAAAAAATTTTTCCTCGTAAGAAAATTATTTTTGTAAAAAAACTGTTTTTTTTTGTAAATTAACTAATACATTTTTCAAAATTTTGTCAACTTTTTTAAAATATTTTTCAATAAAAAAAAAAATTGTTTTTTTTTTTGTTAAACAACATAAATCCTCGTACAATATAATTTTTGAAAAATAATTTTTTTTTTTGTAATTCACCTAGAATCCTCGTAATAAAAACTTTGTTGTAAAATTACAGTTTTTTTTTTTGTAAAATAACCTTTCAAAATGGTAGAATACAATTACGAAAATAAACTTGTAAAATTACCAATAAAATTGTAGTTTCCGTTTGAGCAAAGTACAAGATTTTTTGTTAAAAAACAAGGAAAATTGTTAAATATTGGTAGAACGGCATTACAAGGCATTTTACCAGGCGTTTTACCAGTTTATTTTTTTGGGTGTATAGAAAATCCTATAGTTATCGATGTATCGATAACAGTTCTTTAGTTATCGATAACAGAAAAATTTCTATTGAAAACTCCTTAGTTACCGACAAAAGAGAGTTCTATATAAAAAAATTTATAGTTATATATGGGGCATTCCATGTCAAATCGGACACTTTGAAATAATTTTTTTTTTTAGATTTTCCCAATTTATTTACAGTTTTTAGTACCCTTCGAAAACTCCTTCGTGGTAAATTTTCATATTTTTTTGATGACCCGTTCAAAACTTATCGAATTTTTAAAAATTGGTAATTTGTTCCTTTACTCAAAATTCTTTTAATCATAACTTCTTCAATAATGGTCCAAATTTAATTTTTTTTTTTTTAAATTTTTGTTTTTTTGCGTACTTTCTAAAAAAAAATCCCAAAAAAATTCTTAAAAGCGTTCTAGTATGCGATTTTTAAGTTTTTAAATTTAAATCTCATTTTTGGAAATTTTTTTGTGTAAAACTTCTATCGATTCTACAAAGTTTTTGCCCAGGAGGATCGTGGGATAACGATTATTACTATTTTTTTTAAATTTTTTGAAAAAAATTTATTGTAATTTTCCTATCTTAAAATCATTTCTACTGCTCCAATGGTGCGTCATAGAGGGGTTATTTATAAGACCGACCCTCATTAATTTTTACGTCTTAACATTTCTTTGGAACAAACTAATACCCTATCTCCAATTTCTAAGGGGGCTCCCACACAAAACGACATTTTTTTAAATTTGCTCCAACCGCTCTAACTGCCCTAATAGTGCCCTTAGAGCAACAAATTGTATGACCAACCCACAATATTTTTTTAGTCCAAACATTTTCTCTGAACACACCTACCTTCTATCTCTAATTGTTAAGGCGGTCCCCATACAATTTTTTTTATTTTTTGTAAATTTGTTTTATTTAATCAGCTTCTACCGGTCCAATGGTGCGTCCGAGAGGGGTCATAAGTGAGAACGACCCCCATTTATTTTTAACCTCCAATATTTTTGTAAAACATACCAACGCCCTATCTCCACTCCCTAAGTAGGCTCCCATACAAATAACAGTTGGAACAAATTTTATAAAAATTTAATTTTGAATGGAAGCCTACTTAGCGAGTGGAGATAGGGCTGTGGTATGTTTTACAAAAATGTTTGAGGGCAAAAATAATTGGGGGTCGGTCTCAATAATGACCCCTCTCGGACGCACCATTGGACCGGTAGAAGCTGATTAAATAAAACAAATTTACAAAAAATAGAGTTTTTTATTGAAGCTTGACAGATATCGATATATTTTTTAATTAAAAATAGCTACAGAATTTTCTATAGAAAATTTTCTTCTATGGATATATCGATAACTACGGAATTTTTTATAGAAAATTTTCTATTATCGATAACTACAGAATTTTTTGTTATCGATAACTACAGAATTTTTTATAGAAAATTTTCTGTTATCGATAACTACAGAATTTTTTATAGAAATATTTCTGTTATCGATAACTACAGAATTTTTTTATAGAAAATTTTCTGTTATTGATAACTATGGAATTTTTTAAAAAAAATCTGTTATCGATATATTAATTAATATAGAGTTTTCTCCCGCAAACTTTCTAATACCGATATTTTGATAACTAAAGAGTTTTGTATCGAAAATATTCTATTAGCAATATATCGATAACTATAGAACTTGCAATATGTCGATAACTATTTAAATTTTTAATATAAAATTTTTGCTTTCGATATCTATACAATTTTCTGCAAAACATTTTCTGTTATCGAAATATCGATATCTTAAATCTTTTCTATAAAATATGGTTTGCTATCGATAACTATAGAATGTTCTACATAAAATTTTCTGTTTTTTATCTATACTAATATTATAAAGAGGTAATGTTTGTATGTTTTTTTGTTTGTTTGTTTGTTTGTTTGTAGAAAGTAATCTCAGGAACTACTTATCCGATTTCAAAAAAGTTTTCAGCAATATTTAGAGTGTTCCTCCTGGACGGATATAGGCTAGGTTTCATTAACCACGCCCACTCCTACGCCCACTTTTTGCCAAAAAACGTTAAATTTAAAAATCTCCAAAACTACTAAACCGATTTTAAACTTTTTTTTTGCCAATACATACTTGGAATGTTTCTTTAATGATGGACACATGCTGGATTTCATCGACCACGCCCACTTCTACGCCCACTTTTGGCAAAAAACTTAAAATTTAAATATCTTTGAAACTACTCCTCCGATTTAAAAAATGATTTTACCAATATATAGAGTGCTCCTCCAAATATCTATGAGACTATCTATGAGACTACTTATCCGATTTCAAAAATGTTTTCACCAATATTTAGAGTGGTTCTCCAGTGTGGACATAGGCTAGGATTCATCGACCACGCCCACTTCTTCGCCCACTTTTTGGCCAAAAAACCTAAAATTTAAAGGTTCCGTCCGATTTCCAAAATTTTTTCACCAATGCTTGGTATGGTTCTTCAGAGTGGAATTATGCTTACGGTAGGTTTCATTGACCGCACCCATTTTAAAGAGCACTTTAGGTCAAAAGACTTCAAATTTAAAAACCTCCGAGACTACTCATCCGATTTCAAAACATTCTGAAAAATTTCCTTTTTGGAAGTTCCGATTTTAGTGGAGCAAATAGGCGCAATGTTATGAACTTTGTAACCTTTTCTATCTCCTGAAAAATTGGCCATAAAAACTTGAAATGGATCCCACATTTCTAGCCCAAAAATCATTCTGAAAAAGTACCTTCTTGAAATTTAGATTTTAATGGGGGTTAAAAGGGTAAATTATTATGCTGTGGTACTTTTACTATCCCATGAAATTCTTTAGCAGAATTAACAATAAAGAGAAGAACATATTTTGAAATTAAAATTTGTAAGGGTTAAAAGGAGCAAACAATTCGTAAAGGTAGGGTAATATGGTACTTTTTTATATCAATTGAGATAACGACCCTAATATGTTTTTATTTCTTTATCACGTGTTATACAGAAAGGAATGAAGCTTACATAGAACGAAATGAATTGGATGTCAATGAATTGAAATTAAAAGAATAGGGGACGAAATGGAATAGAGCAGGGAACGAAATGGAATGATACGGGGACCGAAATGAGTTCAATTATAACGATATAAGGGCTCGAAAATTTTCAAGAAATTTTTTTACCGGAACATGATTCCGGGCTAAACGGGGCTATTTGAATTTTATTGTTTGTTCTAAATATTTTTTATGAAAGACTTCAACCTTAAAAAGTTAATAAAATAAAGATTCTGCAGGGGACAATTTTAGAAATGGGGACTCCAACCCAGATCCTTCTTTAATACCGTATTTTTTATTACCGGTGACAAAGTTCCGGGCGGGTCTGCTACACTCAAAGAACTGTAAAACAATTTGTCATAAAAGTTCGTCCAATGAAACTTTTTAATGAAGTTTTCATAAATATTATGAATATTTTCATAAATATAATGAAATATTTCATAAATACAATGAATTTTTATGAAACATTTCATAAATATAATGAAACAGTTTCATTGGACGAACTTTTATGATGAGTTTCATTATATTAATGAAGCTTTTTCTTTGTGTGTAGTATATCAATAAACAAAGAATTTTCTAAAGAAAATTTTCTGTTATCGATACATACATAACTAAATAATTTTCTATAGAACATTTTCTGTTGTCGAGAACTTTAACACTTTTTATAGAAAATGTTGTATTTGTCGAGAACAATTTCTAAAAAAAAACTCTTTAATTATCGATAATAGAAAATTTTCTATAAAAATTCCTGTAGTTTTCGATAATCAAAACTTATCTATAGAAAGTTCTAAAGTTATCAAAAACAGGTAATTTGCTCTCAAAATTTTTAAGGTGCGTTTACACGAGAAAGAAATTTCGATAGAAAAATCAAAAATTTGTCACCTCTAGCATTCTTAAATATTATCTATAAAAAAAATAAATTTGTTTACGTTATAATTTTTTTTATTAAACAAAATACACACTTCAAATCAAAAATAATAGCAATATCTTCAAAAAATCTGTAAGATTATCGAAAAAAAGGTAAGAAATAATACGTTTTAGAGGAATTCGATTTGACACAATTATTGAAAAAGTCAAATTCACAGGTACACAGAGTCGTCATTTTTGGTCTTTGTCTAGCAGTTTTCTCTCCCTTGCAAATGCGCCTTTATAGTTATTGATTACAGAAAATTTTCTATAGATTTTTTGATAGTTGGGCCATTCCAAAAAATTTAGCTCAAATTTTAGTCATTTTTGGAAATGGTGTCTCAGATTAATTTGAGCCTTGACACATAGATAGCCCTCATAAATATGATATATGTACCATATATCGTTTTTTTACATTTGGTGTATTTAACGAATTATGGCGGGTCAAAGATTGACTTTTTAAGCAAAAGTAAGAAAAATACATCACGTTTAAAGAGCTGTAACTTCTTAACCAATGACCCGATTTTCACAAATTTAGGCTCATGTGAAAGCTGCGGTTCTTCTTTTAGAAAATATTTTTAAAATAACACAGTTTTTTTTTACAGAAATGATGCAAAAATGCAAAAAAATTTTTTCTTTTCGAATATTTAAAAAAACACACCTTCGATTTTTTTTAAAAAAATTCTGGTGAAAAATAACAATGTTTTGTATAACATATTCAAAATTCAGAGTGGGATCTCCATGGGATCAAAAACTATTCTGTTTTAAGTACGAGGTTCTCATATTTTTCCCTTAGAAAATTTAAATTTCTAGTGTTTTGAATGTTTTTCAAAATTTTATAAGTATAATTTTCTTTGAAAATTTAAATTTTTATATTGAAGAAACATAAAATTTTAATTTTCTAAGGTAAAATTTAAGAACTTCGTACTAAAACCAGAATATTTTCTGATCCCATTAGGATCCCACTCTGAATTTTGGATATGTTGTACAAAACAGTATTGTTTATCACCAAACTTTTTTTTTAAAAAATCGAAGATGTGTTTTTTTAAATATTCGCAAAAAAAAAATGTTTTTGAATTTTTGCAACACTTCTGAAAAAAAAACCGTATGCTTTTGAAAATATTTCCTAAAAGAAGAAGAATTAAGCTTTCATATGAGCCATTACTTGTGATAATCGGATTACTAGTTAAAAAGTTAGAGCACGTTAAACGTCATGTATTTTTCTGACTTTTGCTAAAAAAGTCGAACTTTGACCAGCGATAATTTGAAAACTACAGCAAATTTTGAAAATCCAAAAATGCAACATATCTCATATAAACGTGGATATCTATGAGCCAAATTCTCAGTGGCGTCCAAAGGCATGTTTCCGAACAGTGGGGCGAACATTTTTGGAATTACCCAGTTATCGATGACAGAAATTTTTCTATTGAAATTTTTATAGTTATCGATAACAGAAATTTTTCAATTGAAAATTCTATAGTTATCGATAACAGAAAATGTTTCATATAAAATTCTAATGTTATCGATGTATCGCTAACTGAAATTATTAAGGCTTCGACACAATGTCGGAGTACTCTGTACTACAGAGTACCATCTCTAAAAATAGAGACGACATTATACAAAAAATCTGTAAGTGCGAAAGAGAAAGGAACAAAATCCACTCTCTGGCACAGCTTTAGATATATCGATAACAGAAATTTTCTGTAGTTATTTGATACATCGATAACAACAAAATTTTACTATAAAAAATTCTAAACAGAAAATCTTTGATAGAGCTTTCTATAGTTATCGATTACAAAAAATGTTCTATCGAAAATTCTATGGTTATCGATTTTAGAAAATTTTCTATAGAAAAGACTTATCGATAACAGAATATATTCTATTGAAAATTCGGCTTTTATCGATGTATCGATAACAAAAAATTTTCTATAGAAAATTCTTTAGTTATCGATATATTGAATTATAATTATTTATTTGAATATAAATTTAAATGTTTCTATTAATAATTCCATAGTTATCAAAACATCGATAATTGAAAATTTTCTATAGATAATATAATAGATATCAATAATAAGAATATTTTAAAGTTATCGAATATCGATAACGGAAAAATCTGTTAGCGATATATCGATAACTATTTTATTTCTGTAAAAAATTTTCTGTTATCGATGTATCGATAACTGAAAATTTTCTTGAGAATAATCTATAGTTATCGATAACAGGAAATTTTCTACAGAAAATTCTATAGTTATCGATACATCGATAACAGAAAATTTTTTACAGAAATAAAATAGTTATCGATATATCGCTAATAGAAATGTTTGCACAGAAAATTCTATAGTAATCGACAACAAAAAATTCTATAGTAATCGATAACAAAACATTTTTTTTAGTTATCGATTTCATTTTTTTTAATTTAATTTTTTTTTTCACTCGAATTTTCTAAATTTATTTATTTATGTTATGTTCTTAATAACTACATGTGATTTATTTTTATTTTATTCTGTCTCATTTTTTGTGATTTATCAAAGTGAAATATTATTTTTCTGCTTTTGCTTTCAGAAACACATATTCAAAATGTAAACATGTAGCATATAAGTTATTTGGAGTACTCAAAAATCATTAAATCATTATGATATATGATTGTAAAAGAAAGAAAATGCTTTAATATTTTGTAATTGAATTGAAATGTTAATGGAAAGGAAATCATAAAAATTATATTTAATATTTTTTGCTTGAATTTACTTGACAATCAATTATGTGGTTTGACTAAATTACTTAACTTTACAAACAATTTCCGAAATTAGTTATTTACATTGTTTAAGATTTCCTTTTTGAAGAGAAATTGTTTTATCGTCTTGGGTTTCATAAAAATGAAACAAATGCACGGGTGCAAATGTTTTTTAATGTTTTGGTTTATTTTCGAATTAAGACAGTTAAAATTGATGTTTGTTGACTTAAATTTTATCATTATTACAGTCCTGTTAGGGATGGAGGTTATATATAGAAGCTTGTGATTTTGTTTCCAGCTTCTTTGTAACTTCTGTCTGTTTGAATCAGGACCATGGCCAAAATATGTAACTGAGATGACTGATATTTACCATAAATATTTTTCAATGCTTTACACAGTTTGGTATTGCATTTCAGCAAAATCGGTCCAATGGTGAAAAAGTTATAAGTGAAAATTAAAAAAAACTGTTTGCACTCAAAATTCATAATTATTTAAAATGTTTTGGGCATTGTAGAAATTATTTGTGGATTCAGCCAAGACAAAATAAACATGTCTGTGTATTTTTTATGTCTACTCTTTAACTTAAAAAAATTTATTAGTCTCTTTTCTTTATAAAATTAGTTCAGCCAGTTAACCAGACATAATTACTTAATACATGAATAAAAATTTATTTTTACCGCAACGAAAATTTTTCTATGCAAAGTTTTTCACATATCAAAAAATTTCTTGCTAATTACAATTAAAGCGTTAAGCGAATTTCCGTTAGAAAATAAAAAAAAAATTATAATGGAAAATTATTTTTTGATTTGGGATTTTAATGACAGTTTGTGAGTTTGACGCCCTAATTGTAATTATTCCTCAAGACAATTGAGGTATTTAACCTTTATAATTTTATAGGAAAATCAGGTGTAAGCAATGTGGGTGTATGTGTTTTAATGTGTGAATAATACAAAAGCAATCAAGTGATTTAACCACCTAGCCAGCCAGACAGACACCCAGCCACACATATCCATAAATATATTTTAATTAACCTTTTTTGTGCAATAATATACTAAGAAAAACCTCAAGATATTGTTATTTTCTGAATTGTTGTAATTGTTTGGATTTCTTTATTTGATTTATTTACAGACGGAACAATTTGCTGTTTTATGGATTCTATTCACAATAATTGTTTTGGGCAATTCAGCGGTATTGTTTGTAATGTTTATGAATAAAAATCGCAAATCAAGAATGAATTATTTTATCAAACAATTGGCACTGGCAGGTAAGTGCTTAAAAAAAAAAATAAATATATAGAAAAAACACAGTGGGATTCAAAATTTAAAAAAAAAACTCTGAAATTTTCGATTACAAAAAAATTTTCTGTAGAAAATTTTATCAATAACAAACAAATTTCTATAGAAAATTCTATCGATATCGATAGAAAAAACTCTTCTATAGAAAATTCTATAGATATCGATAGCAAAAAATTTTCTATAGAAAATTCTATCGATATTGATAGCAAAAAATTTTCTTTAGAAAATCCTATCGATATCGATAGCAAAAAATTTTCTCTAGAAAATTCTATCGAAATCGATATCGATAGCAAAAAATTTTCTCTAGAAAATTCTATCGAAATCGATAGCAAAAAATTTTCTCTAGAAAATTCTATCGAAATCGATAACAAAAAATTTTCTATAGAAAATTTTATCGAAATCGATAACAAAAAATTTTCTATAGAAAATTCTATCGATATCGATAACAAAAAATTTTCTTTCTTTTCTTTTTGATAACAAAAAAAAATTCTATAGAAAATTTTATCGAAATCGATAACAAAAAATTTTCTATAGAAAATTTTATCGAAATCGATAACAAAAAATTTTCTATAGAAAATTTTATCGTAATCGATAACAAAAAATTTTCTATAGGAAATTTTATCGAAATCGATAACAAAAAATTTTCTAAAGAAAATTTTATCGAAATCGATAACAAAAAATTTTCTAAAGAAAATTTTATCGAAATCAATAACAAAAAATTTTCTAAAGAAAATTTTATCGAAATCGATAACAAAAAATTTTCTATAGAAAATTTTATCGAAATCGATAGCAAAAAATTTTCTATAGAAAATTTTATCGAAATCGATAACAAAAAATTTTCTATAAAAAATTCTATCAATATCGATTGCAAAAAATTTTCTATAGAAAATTCTATCGATATCGATAGCAAACAATTTTCTATAAAAAATTCTTTCGATATCGATAGCAAAAAATTTTCTCTAGAAAATTCTATCGAAATCGATAGCAAAAAATTTTCTATAGAAAATTCTATCGATATCGATAACAAAAAAATTTTCTATAGAAAATTTTCTATAGCAAATTTTATCGAAATCGATAACAAAAAATTTTCTATAGAAAATTTTATCGAAATCGATAACAAAAAATTTTCTATAGAAAATTTTATCGAAATCGATAACAAAAAATTTTCTATAAAAAATTTTATCGATATCGATAGCAAAAAATTTTCTATAGAAAATTTTATCGAAATCGATAACAAAAAATTTTCTATAGAAAATTTTATTGATAACAAAAAATTTTCTATAGAAAATTTTATCGAAATCGATAACAAAAAATTTTCTATAAAAAATTTTATCGAAATCGACAACAAAAAATTTTCTATAGAAAATTTTATCGAAATCGATAACAAAAAATTTTCTATAGAAAATTTTATCGAAATCGATAACAAAAAATTTTCTATAGAAAATTTTATCGAAATCGATACCAAAAAATTTTCTATAGAAAATTTTATCGAAATCGATAACAAAAAATTTTCTATAGAAAATTTTATCGAAATCGATAACAAAAAATTTTCTATAGAAAATTTTATCGAAATCGATAACAAAAAATTTTCTATAGAAAATTCTATCGATAGCAAAAAATTTTCTATAGAATATTCTATCGATATCGATAGCAAAAAATTTTCTATAGAAAATTTTATCGAAATCGATAACAAAAAATTTTCTATAGAAAATTTTATCGAAATCGATAACAAAAAATTTTCTATAGAAAATTTTATCGAAATCGATAACAAAAAATTTTCTATAGAAAATTTTATCGAAATCGATAACAAAAAATTTTCTATAGAAAATTTTATCGAAATCGATAACAAAAAATTTTCTATAGAAAATTTTATCGAAATCGATAACAAAAAATTTTCTATAGAAAATTTTATCGAAATCGATAACAAAAAATTTTCTATAGAAAATTTTATCGAAATCGACAACAAAAAATTTTCTATAGAAAATTTTATCGAAATCGATAACAAAAAATTTTCTATAGAAAATTTTATCGAAATCGATAACAAAAAATTTTCTATAGAAAATTTTATCGAAATCGATAACAAAAAATTTTCTATAGAAAATTTTATCGAAATCGATAACAAAAAATTTTCTATAGAAAATTTTATCGAAATTAATAAAAAAAAATTTTCTAACGAAAATTTTATCGAAATCGATAACAAAAAATTTTCTATAGAAAATTTTATTGAAATCGATAACAAAAAATATTCTATAGAAAATTTCATCGAAATCGATAACAAAAAATTTTCTATAGAAAATTTTATCGAAATCGATAACAAAAAATGTTCTATAGAAAATTTTATCGAAATCGATAACAAATAATTTTCTATAGAAAATTTTATCGAAATCGATAACAAAAAATTTTCTATAGAAAATTCTATCGATATCGATAGCAAAAAATTTTCTATAGAAAATTTTATCGAAATCGATAGCAAAAAATTTTCTATAGAAAATTTTATCGAAATCGATAACAAAAAATTTTCTATAGAAAATTTTATCGAAATCGATAACAAAAAATTTGCTGTAGAAAATTTTATCGAAATCGATAACAAAAAATTTTCTATAGAAAATTTTATCGAAATCGATAACAAAAAATTTTCTATAGAAAATTTTAACGAAATCGATAACAAAAAATTTTCTATAGAAAATTTTATCGAAATCGATAACAAAAAATTTTCTATAGAAAATTTTATCGAAATCGATAACAAAAAATTTTCTATAGAAAATTTTATCGAAATCGATAACAAAAAATTTTCTATAGAAAATTTTATCGAAATCGATAACAAAAAATTTTCTATAGAAAATTTTATCGAAATCGATAACAAAAAATTTTCTATAGAAAATTCTATCAATAGCAAAAAATTTTCTCTAGAAAAGAAAAAATTTTTTATTTAGCAAAAAATTTTTTTTGTGTTTGTTTTCTGCAATCCCACTGTGCAATCAAACACACTTTTATGATATTCATAAAAATTTTATATTTATTGTTTACCGTTTTAAAAAGAATTCCAAAAATTGCCATTTATAGATTTTCTGTGTGTATAAACATAATTGAGTAAAATAAAAGAAATGTAAATTGTTTTGAAAATAACAACAGATCTCAGGTGTTGTTTTGAAATCTTAATATTTCCAATAAAAACACGCCTGATTGTGCAATGAAATGCATAGTAGCATGGCATTTATTCTAAAAATGAGATTTTTCAGCTCCTAATTTAAATTTATTAATAAAATGTCTTTCGTTTTAAATAACTGTGTTTTCCAATTACTTTGATTACACTGTGCAACAAAATCGGAATGGGATGAAACCGAAAGCAAATGAAAGTTTACATATTCCATAACAAAACCCTTCCAGGTTCTTTTTTGATAAATCAGCGCTAGATTTTGTACACGCATTTGAAGTTGGTGAACTTTTATTATAAAAAATTTTCGATTTTTATCGATTTTCTATAGAAAATTTTATCGATAACAAAAAATTTTCTATAGAAAATTTTATCGAAATCGATAACAAAAAATTTTCTATAGAAAATTTTATCGAAATCGATAACAAAAAATTTTCTATAGAAAATTTTATCGAAATCGATAACAAAAAATTTTCTATAGAAAATTTTATCGAAATCGATAACAAAAAATTTTCTATAGAAAATTTTATCGAAATCGATAACAAAAAATTTTCTATAGAATTTTATCGAAATCGATAACAAAAAATTTTCTATAGAAAATTTTATAGAAATCGATAACAAAAGATTTTCTATAGAAAATTCTATCGATATCGATAGCAAAAAATTTTCTATAGAAAATTCTTTCGAAATCGATAACAAAAATTTTCTATAGAAAATTTTATCGAAATCGATAACAAAAAAATTTCTATAGAAAATTCTTTCGAAATCGATAACAAAAAATTTTCTATAGAAAATTTTATCGAAATCGATAACAAAAAATTTCTATAGAAAATTTTATCGAAATCGATAACAAAAAAATTTTCTATAGAAAATTTTATCGAAATCGATAACAAAAAATTTTCTATAGAAAATTCTATCGATATCGATAGCAAAAAATGTTCTTTAAAAAAATCTATAATTGTAGATTGAAAAAAAAATCGTTTAATCGATTTCTATAGAATTTTTGGTTTTTTTCTGCAATCCCACTGTGCAATCAAACCCACATTTACCTTTTTCATAAAAATTTTATATTTATTGTATACCGTTTAAAAAAGAATTCCAAAAATTGCCATTTAAAGATTTTCTGTGTGTATAAACATAATTGGGTGTGTCTTTAAAATAAAAGAAATGTAAATTGTTTTGAAAATAACAACAGATCTCAGGTGTTGTTTTGAAATCTTAATATTTCCAATTAAAATACGCCTGATTGTGAAGCACATGCATAATAGCATGGCATTTATTTAAAAAATGGGGTTTTTTAGCTTTTCATTTAAATTTTTTAATTAATTGTCTTTCGTTTTAAATAACTGTGTTTTCGAATTTCTTTGATTACACAGTGCATCAATCAAAATCGGAATGGGATGAAATCAAAAGCAAATGAAAGTTGACATATTCCATAAAAAAACCCCTCAAGGCTTTTTTAATAGGTCGTGCGCTAGATTTTTTTACACGCATTTTAAGTTGGTGAACTTTTATTATAAAAATTTTTCGATTTTCTATAGAAAATTTTATCGATAGAAAAAAATTTTCTATAGAACAAAAATCGATAACAAAAAATTTTCTATAGAAAATTTTATCGATAACAAAAAATTTTCTATAGAAAATTTTATCGATAACAAAAAATTTTCTATAGAAAATTTTATCGATAACAAAAAATTTTCTATAGAAAATTTTATCGATAACAAAAAATTTTCTATAGAAAATTTTATCGATAACAAAAAATTTTCTATAGAAAATTTTATCGATAACAAAAAATTTTCTATAGAAAATTTTATCGATAACAAAAAATTTTCTATAGAAAATTTTATCGATAACAAAAAATTTTCTATAGAAAATTTTATCGATAACAAAAAATTTTCTATAGAAAATTTTATCGATAACAAAAAATGTTCTATAGAAAATTTTATCGATAACAAAAAATTTTCTATAGAAAATTTTATCGATAACTAAAAATTTTCTATAGAAAATTTTATCGATAACAAAAAATTTTCTATAGAAAATTTTATCGATAACAAAAAATGTTCTATAGAAAACTTTATCGATAACAAAAAATTTTCTATGGAAAATTTTATCGATATCAAAAAATTTTCTTTAGAAAATTTTATAGATAACAAAAATTTTTCTATAGAAAATTTTATAGATAACAAAAATTTTTCTATAGAAAATTTTATCGATAACAAAAAATTTTCTATAGAAAATTTTATCGATAACAAATAATTTTATATAGAAAATTTTATCGATAACAAAAAATTTTATCGATAACAAAAAATTTTCTATAGAAAATTTTATCGATATCGATAGAAAAAAATTTTCTATAGAAAATTCTATCGATTTCGACAGCAAAAATTTTCTATAGACAATTCTATCGAATTCGAAAGCAAAAAATTTTCTATAGAAAATTCTATCGATAGCAAAAAATGTTCTATAGAAAATTCTATCGATTTTAAAAAATTTTCCATAGAAAATTCTATCGACTTCGAAAGCAAAAAATTTTCTATAGAAAATTCTATTGCTGACGTAATTTCGATGTCAATTTCAATTTTAATTTCCTTTTGGTTTCATCCCATTCCGATTCGGAACGTTCGAATTTGTATCACTGTGTTATTAAACCCAAATGGACTGTATCAATTTAAATCACAATTAGGTTTAATGCATATATGACTCTTCCTGATGTTATAATAGACATTTAGAAAAATTTTGGAATATTTTTAAAGCATATCTTAAGGAGCAACCAATAAACACACACCCTACAACGACATCTCTAGTGTTTTACCTTAAAACGTTTCTCCTAAAAGAACAAAATATTTTAAATAAATGCCACCATTAAATCAATAAATGACACACATATGTAAAGGTGTATAAATTAAATTGATTGCCGCTGCTATGCATGTCCTTTTTGTCCTGGTTTTCACATATTGTAGATGTGGCATCCTTTGAGATGGAAATTTCTATACGTAGACAGACACGTGTCAAAAGCCAAACCCCCCAATTAATATTAGTTTCAAGTACAAAAAAAAATTTACATCGTTTCTAGGGAAACTGTTTTTGTAGAAGTGTGTTAAAACTGGTTATCTAATGTTGCACAGTGGTAAAGAATCAAAAAGGAGAAAATAGTTTTTTTTTACATTCTGTTTTAATTTTTTTTTAAATTAATAAAAACAAAATATTTTTATTTGACCTATAAATTCTATTTTGAAAATGGTTATTCTAGCTCGAGGTCACATTTTTTTACTTTAAACTATATTTTACACCACTGTGCCCACTAAGTATTAATTTGGTGTTGAAACGATTTTGAATTTTTGTCTTTTCACTCATTATTGTATTTTTTTTTATAGATCTTTGTGTGGGTTTATTAAATGTTTTAACGGACATTATCTGGCGCATCACAATATCCTGGCGAGCTGGCAATATTGCGTGTAAATTAATACGTTTTTCACAAGTCTGTGTTACCTATTCATCGACATATGTTTTGGTAGCCATGAGTATAGACAGATATGATGCCATTACGCATCCAATGAATTTTTCAAAATCATGTAAGTTAATCAAAATGCAAAAAAAAAACAAAAAAATCATAAATTCTAGGAATAAAATTAATACAATATGATAATTTTTCTGATATTTGAAAAATTATGAATAATAATATCAAATGTATGTAAATTAAAAATTTTGTGAGAGAAATTTTAAATGATATAAAAAATTTAAATTGAAACAAACAGAAATGTTTAAAATAGAAAATTTTTTGCTATCGATATCGACAGAATTTTCTATAGAAAATTTTTTGCTGTCGATATCGATAGAATTTTCTATAGAAAATTTTTTGCTATCGATATCGATAAAATTTTCTATAGAAAATTTTTTGTTATCGATTTCGATAAAATTTTCTATAGAAAATTTTTTGTTATCGATTTCGATAAAATTTTCTATAGAAAATTTTTTGTTATCGATTTCGATAAAATTTTCTATAGAAAATTTTTTGTTATCGATTTCGATAAAATTTTCTATAGAAAATTTTTTGTTATCGATTTCGATAAAATTTTCTATAGAAAATTTTTTGTTATCGATTTCGATAAAATTTTCTATAGAAAATTTTTTGTTATCGATTTCGATAAAATTTTCTATAGAAAATTTTTTGTTATCGATTTCGATAAAATTTTCTATAGAAAATTTTTTGTTATCGATTTCGATAAAATTTTCTATAGAAAATTTTTTGTTATCGATTTCGATAAAATTTTCTATAGAACATTTTTTGTTATCGATTTCGATAAAATTTTCTATAAAATTTTTTGTTATCGATTTCGATAAAATTTTCTATAGAAAATTTTTTGCTATCGATATCGATAGAATTTTCTATAGAAAATTTTTTGCTATCGATATCGATAGAATTTTCTATAGAAAATTTTTTGTTATCAATTTCGATAAAATGTTCTATAGAAAATTGTTTCTTATCGATTTCGATAAAAAGTTCTATAGAAAATTGTTTGTTATCGATTTCGATAGAATTTTCTATAGAAAATTTTTTACTATCGATATCGATAGAATTTTCTATAGAAAATTTGTTTGTTATTATATCGATAGAATTTTCTATAGAAAATTTTTTGCTATCGATAGAATTTTCTATAGAAAATTTTTTGCTATCGATATCGATAGAACTTTCTATAGAAAATTTTTTGCTATCGATATCGATAGAATTTTCTATATAAAATTTTTTGCTATCGATATCGATAGAATTTTCTATAGAAAGTTTTTTGCTATCGATATCGATAAAATTTTCTATATAAAATTATTTGCTATCGATTTTAATACAATTTTTATAGAAAATTTTTTGTTATCGAGTTTGATAAAATTTTCTATAGAAAATTTTTTTTATCGATTTTAATAAAATTTTCTATAGAAAATTTTTTGTTATCGAATGCTATCGATATCGACAGAAAATTTTTTCCTATTTATATCGATAGAATTTTCTATAGAAAATTATTTGCTATCGATTTTAATACAATTTTTTATAGAAAATTTTTTGTTATCGAGTTTGATAAAATTTTCTATAGAAAATTTTTTGTTATCAATTTTGATAAAATTTTCTATAGAAAATTTTTTGTTATCGAATTTGATAAAATGTTCTATAGAAAATTTTTTGTTATCAATTTTGATAAAATTTTCTATAGAAAATTTTTTGCTATCGAATTTGATAAAATGTTCTATAGAAAATTTTTTGTTATCGGTTTTGATAAAATTTTCTATAGAAAATTTTTTGCTATCGATATCGATAGAATTTTCTATAGAAAATTTTTTGCTATCGATATCGATAGAATTTTCTATAGAAAATTTTTTGCTATCGATATCGATAGAATTTTCTATAAAAAATTTTTTGCTATCGATATCGATAGAAGTTTCTATAGAAAATTTTTTGCTATCGATATCGATAGAATTTTCTATAGAAAATTTTTTGCTATCGATATCGATAGAATTTTCTATAGAAAATTTTTTGCTATCGATATCGATAGAATTTTCTATAGAAAATTTTTTGCTATCGATATCGATAGAATTTTCTATAGAAAATTTTTTGTTATCGATTTCGATAAAATTTTCTATAGAAAATTTTTTGCTATCGATATCGATAGAATTTTCTATAGAAAATTTTTTGCTATCGATATCGATAGAATTTTCTATAGAAAATTTTTTGCTATCGATATTGATAGAATTTTCTATAGAAAATTTTTTGCTATCGATATCGATAGAATTTTCTATAGAAAATTTTTTGCTTTCGATATCGATAGAATTTTCTATAGAAAATTTTATGCTATCGATATCGATAGAATTTTCTATAGAAAATTTTTTGCTATCGATATCGATAGAATTTTCTATAGAAAATTTTTTGCTATCGATATCGATAGAATTTTCTATAGAAAATTTTTTGCTATCGATATCGATAGAATTTTCTATAGAAAATTTTTTGCTATCGATATCGATAGAATTTTCTATAGAAAATTTTTTGCTATCGATATCGATAGAATTTTCTATAGAAAATTTTTTGCTATCGATATCGATAGAATTTTCTATAGAAAATTTTTTGCTATCGATATCGATAGAATTTTCTATAGAAAATTGTTTGCTATCGATATCGATAGAATTTTCTATAGAAAATTTTTTGCTATTGATATCGATAGAATTTTCTATAGAAAATTGTTTGCTATCGATATCGATAGAATTTTCTATAGAAATTTTTTTGCTATCGATATCGATAGAATTTTCAATAGAAAATTTTTTGATATCGATATCGATAGAATTTTGTATAGAAAATTTTTTGCTATCGATATCGATAGAATTTTGTATAGAAAATTTTTTGCTATCGATATCGATAGAATTTTCTATAAAAATTTTTTGTTATCGATTTCAATTTTTTTTTGTTATCGATAACAAATTTTTTTTAGAAAATTTTGTTGTTGATAATAATTTTTTCTAGAAAATTTTGTTGTCGATAAGAAATTTTTTCTGGAAAATTTTGTTATCGATAACAAATTTTTTATAGAACATTTTGTTATCGATAACAACTTTTTTATACAAAACTTTGTTATCGATAACAAAATTTTCTATGAATAATTTAATATCGATAACAAATTTCAAAAAGTTTGTAATTATCAATTTTTTTACCTCTTTTATCTTTCCAGGGAAAAGAGCCCGCCATCTTGTTGCCGGAGCTTGGATAGTTTCTGCTGTATTTTCCTTACCCATTCTTATGTTATATGAAGAAAAACTAATACAGGGACAAACACAATGTTGGATTGAGCTGGGATCGCCATGGGCGTGGCAAGTCTATATGAGTTTGGTGGCCGTTACACTATTTGCCTTTCCCGCTCTCATAATATCGGCTTGTTATGCTATAATAGTTAAAACAATATGGGCTAAAGGATCGATATTTGTACCAGCAGAACGTGCTGGCTATAGCAACAATACCACAAGAAGAGCTAGTTCGCGTGGCATTATACCAAGAGCAAAAGTGAAAACTGTTAAAATGACATTTGTCATAGTAATTGTTTTCATAGTATGTTGGTCGCCTTATATAATCTTTGATTTATTGCAAGTTTTTGGGCATATACCGCAGACGCAAACAAATATAGCTATAGCAACATTTATACAAAGTTTAGCACCGCTAAATTCAGCCGCAAATCCTTTAATTTATTGTTTATTTTCATCGACGGTATTTAGGACGTTAAGGTAATTAAAAAACAATAACTTTTTTATATACAACAAAAAAAATTGCAGAGAGCGACATTCATGGATTTTTTTAACAAATTCATAAAAATTATGAACCTTTTCATTAAAATTTTTTAAGTTTTTCATAGTATTTATGAATAAAATTTTGATATTTTTTTAAATTCGACATATTATGATTTTTTTATAAATGCTATGAAAAAGTTTAAAAGTATTATGAAAAATTAATAAATTCTTATGAATTTATTCATAAATACTATGAAAGTCGTTTTTGGGCATTTTTTTTTGTGTGAGTCACTCATGAATCGCTAATAATATGTAGGTTTTAAATAATGTAAAATTTTTGTTCATAAATACTATGAAAATGTTTCAAAATGTTATGAAAGTTTCATAAATTTTATGATTTTTTTTTATAAAAACTTTAATAATTATTGTCGTTTATTTACATTTTCTTTCTGTGTACCTTATTTCCTTTTTAAAACTTTTTTCTATTTCTCTTTCCTCTTTTTTAGTCGTTTTCCTCCCTTTAAATGGTTTACCTGCTGCTGTAAGTCATATCGTCATAATTCTACACAAAATCGTTGTAATACTGTCGGTCGTCGTCTGCATAATAGTTGTGATTCTATGCGTACATTGACCACTTCATTAACCGTATCAAGACGTTCCAATAAGGGTGCCACACGTGTCATTATATGTGAAAGGCCCAAGGCGAATTCCGTTAACCATAACCATAATGCCATGTCAGAGGTATGATAGCAACAGCATTGTGCGCGTTGTTCCAGTGTAATATTGTATCGTTCAACGCGTTTTGCTCCTTTGGAATATTTATAAGTTTACCTTGTTACCAAATGCTGTATGTATGTAATTGTAAATTTGTTGATTTAAGTGTCTAAAACAATAAAAACCTCATTTTTTATTTTGTATCTAGTCATCACTCATTTTTTTAAAATAAAAATTAAGGTGGCACTTTTTTTTAGAGAAAATTTATAATGAAATTGTAGAGCATAAAATTATCTTCAAGTTCAATTAAAATATTTTTCTGAATAATCAACCGTTTTCAAGATATAGTGCGTAGAATGTTTAGATATTACAATCAAAAGTCATCAAATCAGATTTTTGCAAATATTTCGGTTCCAATGCGTCGTGCGTAATTTGCAACTATGAACGAAATTGTAGAGAATAACGTTGTCTTTAAGTTAGACTTTCATAATTTTTCTGTACAATCAACCGTTTTCGAGATAAAGTGCGAAGAATGTTTAGATATTACAGGTCGGAGGTCATACAATCTGATTTTTGAAAATATTTCGGTTACAATGCTTTGTACGTAATTTGCAACTATGAACGAAATTATAGAAATTAAAATTATCTTCAAGTTCAATAAATATATCTTTTCTGCACAGTCAACCGTTTTCGAGATATAGATCGTAGAATGTTTTGATGTTATTGGTCATATATCATGCAATCTAATTTTTGCAAATATGTTGGTTACTATGCGTTGTACGTAGTATGCAAATATGACCAAAATTGTGGAGAATCAAATTATTTTCAAGATCAAATAAAATGTTTTTTCTGCACAATCAACCGTTTTCGTATTTCGGTTCCTATGCGTCGTGCGTAATTGGAAATTATTACAAAAATAGAAGAACATAAAGTAGTCTTCAAGTTTAAATTCAATAATTTTTCTGTACAATCTACTGGTTTTAAGATATAGTGCGTAGAATGTTGAGATATTACAGGCCAGAGGTCATGAAATCAGACTTTTGCAAATCTTTTGCTTCCTATGCGTCGCACCTAATTTATTGACGAAATCAATTTTCGAGATATAATGTATATCAAGATGTTAAATTTCAAAGATCGTGAAATATGTTTTATAACATGATGTTTTTAGGCTGGTGTCTAATTTTAAAAAAGTAGCAGGACGCCACCTCAGTTTGACTATATAAGCTAACAGCACAGTGCAACACCAAAAATCGGAATGGGATGAAACCAAAAGCAAATAAAAGTTGACATATTCCATAACAAACCCCTCAAGGTTTTTTTCTAGTTCAGAGCTAGATTTTTTTTTACACGCATTTGAAGTTAGTGCACTTTTATTATAATTATAATAATAAATGCTTGAAAACTGTATTAGTGGCGAATGATTAATATTGTAATTGCCTTTAAATAACAATCATACGCAACGGTGTCCAGTGGTTTATATTTATAACAAAGTGATACAAAATCGAACTTTCGGAATCGGAATGGGATGAAACCAAAAGCAAATGAAAGCTGACGTTTTCCAAAACCCTCAAGGCCTATTTTTTAGGTCAGAGCTAGATTTTAAGCATTTAAAGTTTTTGAGTACTAAACATGTCCTACTTTAAAGGCCCCTGGTGGTGCCCTTATTGAACATGTAGGGTCCAGTTTCTAAACTTAAGTTCAAAATAACTTCAGCTATGACTGGTATTAATTTTGCTTTTTTCTCATCAAAATTTTTTTTTCCATCAAATTTTTTTTTTCATCAATTTTTTTTTTTTTCATCAATTTTTTTTTTTTTATAAATTCTTTTGTTTTTTCATAAATTCTTTTTTCATCAAATTTTTCATACTTTTTTTCATTATTTTTTTCATCAAATCTTTTTTCATAAAATTTTTTATTTCATAAAATTTTTTATTGCATAAAATTTTTTATTGCATAAAATTTTTTATTATCATTTTTTTATACCCTCCACTCTACTGATAGTGGTTATATATAAGTTTGTCATTCCGTTTGTAACACCTCGAAATATTGGTCTAGGACCCTATAAAGTATATATATTCATGATCCTCGATCGATTTTATGACGATCTAGCGATGTCCGTCCGTCCGTCTGTCCGTCCGTCTCTCTGTAGAAAACACGCTACCTTTGGAAAGACTTTATGGAGGCTCCTGAAGTTTGCCATATATGTTGGGCATTTACCTGGTCAGGTTGGTATTGCAATCCAGCAAAAGCGGTCCAGTGGTTCAAAAGTTATGAACAAAATACTGAATTTCGGCAGGGTTTTTTCGTGAATTTATGATATAAAAAATCACGCTAACTTCCAAAACAGAATTTTGAGGATGCTGATGCTTGGCATACATATTTGCCGTTCCCGTGGCCTGGTTCGTATTGAATTTCAGCCATATCGGTCCAATGGTTCAGCTAGTTATTAGCAAAATCGTGAATTTCAGATTAGTTTCAACTTAAAGTCCCGTGTTGAAAACCCATTAAACATGTTTTAAAAACATTGGAAAGTGAGAAAAATATTTTACAGGTTCACTCACTCAAAAAAAAATTTTACACTCAAAAAAAATTTAGTAATTTTTTTTTTTTTTCAAAAATTACTTAAAAAAGTTTTTTTACACAAAATATATATTATTTCTAATAAAAATGTTATTTTGTTCATGCTAAAAAATGTACTATCATTTAAAAAGGGCATTGTGGATGGTATTCATAGATTCGGCCAGGTCGAATTTAATTTTTCTACTTGTTTTTTAATCAATTTTTTTTTTTTATAATTTTTTTTTTTCAATAAAATTTTTTGTTTTTTTTTTTTTTGTTTTTTCATAAAATTTTTTTTTTCATCAAATTTTTCATACATTTTTTTCATCAATTTTTTTTTTTCATCAAATTTTTTATTTCATCAAATTTTTTATTACCAATTTTTTTCCATCAAAAAATTTTTTTTTTCATATTTTTTTCTTCAAATTTTTTTACATCAAAAAAAAAATGTTCTTTTCATTAAAAAAATTATTTTTCATTAAATTTTTTTTCTCAATTTTTGTTTTTTTTTTTTTAAATGTTGTTTTCATCAATATATTTTTTTTAAAAAAAAAAATTTTCATCATCGAAAACTTTTTTTCACCAAAAATTTTGTTTTCATTTAACTTTTTTTATCATAATTATTTCATAAATTTTTTTTTTTGTTTTTTAATCAAATTTTTTTTTATCAAATTTTTCATAATTCTTTTTTTTATCAATTTTTTTATCGAAATTTTTGTTATCAAATTTTTTATTCCATAAAATTTTTTTCTTTTTCTCATCAAAAATTATGTTTTTTTCTTAACTTTTTTTCGACAATTTTTTTTACATCAAAAAATTTAGAAATAATGGTCTATGACCCCAAAAGGTATATATATTCACGATCCTCGATCGATTCTAAGACGATCTAGCGTCTGTCTGTCCGTCCGTCTGTCTGTAGAAAACACGCTAACTTTGGAAACACTTAACGGAGGCTCCTGAAGTTTGCCATATATGTTGGGCATTTACCTGGTCAGGTTGGTTTTTCGTGAATTTACGAGATAAAAAATATGCTTACTTTCGAAAGCCAACTCTGAGGATGCTGAAGCTTAGCATATATATTTGTTGTTCCTCTAGTTTTGTTCGTTTCATATTTCAGCCAAATCGGTCCAGTGGTTCAAAAGTTTTAAGCAAAACCCTTAATTTCAGATTGGTTTCACCTTAAATTCACGTGTTGAAAAAAACCAAGCTTTAAAAAAACAAGTTTTAAAAACATTGGTAAGCCACAAAATTACTTTACAAAGAATTTTTGTCACTCAGAAATATTTCTACACTAAAAAAAAAAAATTACACTCGAAAAAAAATTTTACACTCAAAAAAAATTTTTTTATTTTAATTTTTTTTTTTTTTACAAAAATGACTAAAATAAGTTTTTTACTCAAAATAAAATATTTCTAACCAAATTTGTTAATTTTTTCACTTAAAAAAAAAAATACTATCCCTTAAAAAGGGCATTGTTGAGGGTATTCATAGATTCGGCCAAGTCGAATTTAACTTTTCTACTTGTTTTTAAATGTGTTGCTTCCTTTGTTTGGCATGTGAAATATGATACAATTATAATTACCGCTCCAAATCAAGTGCCACCTTAATCCTTATTATTTAAATTTTTAGCTTAATATTTGTCAAGACAATAAGTTTTGAAAAATTGTTTATTTTAAAGTAAGTTATAATTTTTTTAATGTCCATCTTACTTACATATATTAACAAAATTTTAAAAGAATTTATGCAAAAGTCTAAAAACGAATGTCCTTTAAATTAAATTTATTGTATATTTCCTCTATTCAGACTGATCTATAATATTTTTTCCAAAATTATTGTACAGACAAATACGTATTTATAAAAAAAGAAAAAAAAATAAACTGCCTATGAGAAGTTACATTTCATTAAAATTCAGTTTGAATATTAATTTTTGCTGCTCTAGAGCAGCGGTCGGCAGAAAGAGAGTATGTGAATGCATTAGTGAATGAATATTAAAATTAATGTGTTGGTGTATTTATTAAACAAAACACCATCAACCTGCTTGTTGTTGTATTTTTTATGCTCTTAGTTGTGAGTTTTGTTGACGTTCGTGTTATATACGTGTAAATTGCCGATTGTGTTCGGGCTCTGTGTGCTATGGGTGCCGATCACTGCTCTAGAGTGACACTTTTGGTTTTCCCAAGTGTTCCAACAAATTTAGCCTAAAAATTATATGGTACAAAATTGAGGCCAATCGGATAAAATTAATCCTCAAAACTTCTGAAATAAAAAAAAAATAATAAATATGTATGTCTTTCGATACATTTGCTGTGTTTTTCAATAAGTGGATTTATTTTCGGTTTAATCTTATTTAGTTTAAAATAAATTATTTAACATGCCAAAACAAATTTGAAATATTTTTTTCCGTAATATACGATAAATTAGCAATTATAATCCGAAAAAATTATAAACAAATTTGGAAAATTAAAAAAGTTATAAATAAATCAAAATTAATCCAATAAAATTTTTGGATTTAATAGGTCCACTTTGGATTAATTTTGATTTCTTTATAACTTTTTTCATTTTCCAAATTTTTTATTATTTTTTCGGATTATAATTGCTTATTTATTGTAGATTACGGAAAAAATATTCCAAATTTGTTTTTTTAATCTAAAAATAAATCCACTTTTTGAAAGACACAGCAATTATGTTTTTAAATCTTGATTAGCTGGACACGAATATCAAAAGATTTTTAAAATTGATCTAATGGTTTTTGAGATATCGCTATTTAAAATTTTCGAAAAATTTTATTTAATTTTTAAATTTTTTAAAAATCCAAAATTTTGGTGAAAATCCAAAATTTTAGTGAAAATTTTCCAAAAAAAATATTAAAATTTTTAAAGCAAAATATTTTTGAAATGTAACTAATCTCTAGGCAGTTAAGTATACACTTGTTCTCTCAGAGTTGTGCTTTTGTTATTAATATAAGAATTTAATTTATTGCGAAAAAACATAAAAATTTTTGTAAATAAGTTAAATGTTTATAAATTAAAAAAATGGTTTTGTGGTTAAAAAAAAAACAAAAACACTTTACTGGTTTTAAAGATAATTTTATGATTTTAATAAAAAACCAAAATATATAAAATGTGTCAACTACTAAATACATACAGTGGGTGACAATACATTGGAAACTTTTTTATAGTAGATGAAATTTGTGAAAGACAAAGTTAACAATACTAAACGTTATAATTATCAAACAAGTATTATAAAAAAATGTTATGTAGGTAATTTATCAAGCTTTAATTTAAGCTTAATAGCGTCCAGATTGGGAAAATAATGAATGTGTTACGAGGGTCGATGTGGAAAATGAAAAAAATTTATAGACATTTTTCAGAACATTTTTAAAAAATATTTGCGAGTGGATTTTTTCCAAGTTAAAACATTAGAAATTTAAAAAAAAGTCCAATAGTTTTTATTCAGTGATCAAATAATTTTTCCAACAACCCAAACAAACAGTGGAATTTTTTAAGTACATTAGCAAAAATCCACATTTTTTGACCTCCAATTCTTTTGACCACCAATTTTTTATAAACAAAGAGAAGATGTTATTGTTTATAAATTTTAGTACACTTAAGTATATGCTAAGGATATATTAAGATAATTTTAATTTCTCTTTGTTAACAAAAAATTGGTGGTCAAAAGAATTGGAGGTCAAAAAATGTGGATTTTTGCTACTGTACTTAAAAAATTCCACTGTTTGTTTGGGTTGTTGGAAAAATTATTTGATCACTGAATAAAAACTATTGGACCTTTTCTTAAATTTCTAATGTTTTAACAATGAAAAAATCGACTCGAAAATATTTTTTTAAAATGTTCTGAAAAATGTCTATAAATTTTTTCATTTTCCACATCGACCCTCGTAACACATTCATTATTTTCCCAATCTGGACGCTATTAAGCTTAAATTAAAGCTTGATAAATTACCTACATAACATTTTTTTATAATACTTGTTTGATAATTATAACGTTTAGTATTGTAAACTTTGTCTTTAACAAATTTCATCTACTATAAAAAAGTTTCCAATGTATTGTCGCCCACTGTATATACAAAATCTCCCAAATAAATTATATTGAATAAGTTAAATTGCCCTCCTTCTTCTACTGCTGTAGTTATAAGTATTATTGTACGTTATTATTTATTGTTAAACACAAAAAAAAAAACATTACAAAATATTATTATGTAAAATCTGGATTGACAAAAAAAAAAAATAAACTATGTAAAAAAAAGCAAAACAATAAAATCTCGCATACAAATCTTAAAAAAAAAAAAGAAAAATTGAATTTTTATTACTATATATTCTGAATGGAAAATGTGTTACAAGGACAACGAATACATGCCTACATTCCATACATTGCAAAAAATGATGATGATGATGATGATAATTCTGCTACAGATGATGACAAAAAATACCCAAATTTAAGAAGATTTGTTTTTTTTTTATTCTTTGGAATGACAGTTAAATAATGACGAGAGAAAATATCCACAATATTATAACACATTTATAAGGGTGGTGATTATTTTTAAAATGTGAACTTAGGAACCAAAAGGCCCGAGAGCTTTGAAGTACCTGCCGTAGCCATATACCTCTTTCTCTTAATAAATATATGTAGTCCATAATTATTATGGACTACATATTTTAATTTCAAAATCTTAATAGTAATAGTAATAGTTGTCTTTTAGGGTCAATATTAGCACAAAATAATATTAGACCAGAGCACTGCAGTGGGCCAATATCCTTGCGTTCCGTTTTTGACTTGATAACCGAAAAGTTCCGCGCAAAGTAAAAAAAAAAAAACAAGTGAGAGTGTTAAATTCGGCTGTGCCGAATCTTCTTTAACTCAAAAATGCAAAAAAATCGGGGAAAAAATGTCGGGGGTTTTTTGGGGAAGGCGGATCAGCAGGAGGCGTTGGCGAAAACTTTTGCCTTGCGATAATTGTTGGAAATTAATTTATTTATATTTTTGCACTTTAGAAATACATTTTATTTATTAATAAAACAATTTTTTATAGCCACGCTCACAAAACGGGGCGGGACAAAAAATATAAAAATATTTAATTCCCGAGGTCCAATTGCACACGGTGAGCCTGAGCGATGTTTAGGTTGAACTTTAGTGTCGACGAAAAATGTTAACATAGTTCGATTTCTACATGATTAAATGTCACAAAACTGTTAACAGCGAAATCGTAGCTTCTCTCATTCGCGAGATATCGCGAAATTAGTGTTTTCGTATTTTCTAAAATTTTGATAATGAAGTTTTTCAAACATCTTCAAAAACTGAGTATACAGTTTTAATTGTATTTATCTATAGGTCACAAAACAGTTAACATCTCAATTTTAATATAAAAAAATTGAAAAAAAAAATATTTTTCGCGTAAATTAGCAGTCAAAATATTGATTTAAGCAAATTTTCCACCTTCAACCACATAAAATTTAAACTGCATACCATATATTTAGCAATATGCCAAAAAAATCAACTTTTTCATTTTCAAGCTATGAATCCCGAATGATTTTATATGTTACGGGGGTAGAGTCAGGTACCCTACTTGCTTATTAGAATGCCCCTCACTTGTCCTAAAACGGATATTTAGGGTGGCCCTTAGAACTTGGATTTTTTGACTTTTTATGAATTTAACGCATTATTTATGGTAATAGTTACAAAATCAATGTTTTTATGTGTTGAATAGTTAGTTTGGGTAGTAATCTTCCATTTTTGGTTTTTGTTGGATAATATTCAGCCGAATTTGTGCCGTATTACAAACAGTACAGCCTATTTTCGACAAATTTTATTAATTGATTAAAAAAACAGGGTGAATTTTTAAAAAAACGTAAATTTATGCTACTGAAACTAGTTATACATTAGTTATTAAGAACATAGACACTGTTTTCACTTTGGGAAACAAAATTCCTTTCCATGTGATAAGTAAATATACTTATATTTCATTTACTATTGTGATAAAGCGGCAGTAGATATTTTAGCCGTCACCTTTGCGTGCTTATGAATTACACAGCCTCACAAAAATATAAAAAGGTTCTGACCCAGAAAACAGACCCACCAATTCTAATGTATTATCACCTCCTGAATGCGATGCCGTCATAAGAATTGAATTCTATCGTTGGGTTTTCATGTAATTTACAAGGAAAGTCCGCAAAGTGAACTTACCTAATTTGTAAATTTGACCATGTTAAAAAGTGTTTGTTTAAATGCATGTTACTTTTAAAATTTTTGACAGATTTTATTAAAACACCTCTTATTTTCTTCGTAATAAACCAAACTTGATCTTATATAAAGAAATAAAATTTTAAAAAATGTTTACTACCAATAAGTCAAATTTACAAGAAACCGGGTAGGTTCACTTTGTGGACTGTCCTTGTAAATTACAGAAAAACCCAACAATTGAATTCATTTCTAATGACGGAATCGAATTCAGAAGGTCAAAATGCATAAGGATTAGTTTCTGGAGGATATGGCACCTCATAAAGAAATATACACCAGATGTCAGCAAGTAAAGGCAAAACAAATGCATTCACTTCCTTTTCGATGTTTTGCAGTTCTATCCAACGAAGCAAGATATGGAAAATGGTGTGAAAATAATGAAAAAGGTTTTTCAGGAAAATAAAAAATGGAATGCTGAGGAACGAATAAAGAGATTGGAAGAGATGGAGAGCAAACAACAAGTAAAAAAAACGACGTACGGAGAGTAAAGTCCTATTTCTAAATTTGCTTGATGTGAATGAGCCTATGGAATTATTTAATTTTTTAAATGAACTATCGTATGTCGATGTACAGAGTAATCGGATAAAAATTATTAAAAAGCAAATAAACATGTTGAGAGGTTTAAATTATAAATATCACGGTGAAAAAGCAAATTTGGATTTAGAGTCCCAACTCAAAGAAAGCTAAAGAATTTGCACTCTTATGTAGATCTCTAAAAATTTAAATAAAAAAATAACTTGATGTTTTTAAAAGTATAAATAATAACGATTTCTGTTAAATACAATTCTAGTTAAATCTTTTCCTTCTCATTCGCTTATTTTTCATCCGATTTTCAAGTTTTTTTTTTTGTTGGAAAGGTATTTAAATTACCTTTCTAATTGTTGAATTTTGTTAGTACAAATTATTGCCGCTAGATGGCATAAAATTCATTTTTTTAAAAAAATGCATCAAAACACCCTGTATTTGCAAATATTTTGAGTTCATATGTTCTGCAAAAGTACTCCCCATATGATTTTGTACAAAGTTGCCAAACAACATTTGGTCGAATTCTGGAAATTTAACGGTTAAAATTTTGATTTTCTTCAATAACCTAAAAATAACGGTAATTTTGTAAATAACGGAATTACAAAAAAGTCGAGGAACAAAAGTTGCTTCTGATACCCTAAAGAACCATTTTCAACAATAAAAAAGTTCTTTTTCGCAAAAAGTCGATTTTGGCATATTGCTACATATATTTGTCGTTTCTTGATATTTTTTCCCTTATTTTGGACACCAAAGAAAAAATAAATTAGTTAATATAAAAGTTTAAACAGTAATTTTGCGATATTTCGGGAAATTAATCATCTACAATTTTTATGCAGTTTTGTCACCTCTGCAACCTCGAATTCAAACTGCATACCACATTTTTGTCGTTAATTGAAGTAAATCCTTTTACAGATCAAAAATGACATAAAGAAATGTTAAATTACTAGTTCAGCTAGTTTTTTTGGCGATATCTCGAAGAATTGAGCAGCTAGAATTTTAATGTTAACAGCGTTATGACTAGGGATGAGATTTCCATGCAAATGCATGTTTTTTGTCGATAGTCTAAAAATGATATCGACCAATTATCTTTCCGAATCAAAAAATTTGCGTTAAAATGGCATTTATTTGTTTTTGCATATTTTTGCATATTTGGGTGAAAATGCATATTTTTGCATATTTTGGTTTTAAATGCTTATTTTGTGCATATTTCAAATTTTGAAGTGCATATTTTTGCATATTTTGGCATAAATTAGTAAAAATACAAATTGAAATTTGTTTCAAAAACTATTTTAAATTTTAAAAATTTATTTTGAAAATAATAAAAATTATTTTTTTTTTTTTTTAATTTTTTTTATAGATATTCTTAATTTCTCAAAAACTTTTGCTTATATAAAGTTTTAAATATGACTATTTAACACGGCGTTATTTTTTGCTTTTTAAGAAGTTTTTCCTATGAAAACAAGATTTTTATTGCACACATTTTATTTTTTAGTGCATATTTTGGATTTTTTAAGTCATATTTTAAACGCATATTTTCGATTTTTTAGTGCATGAAAATCTCATCCCTAGTTATGACCATTGAAATCAAACAAATCAAACTGCATTTCGTGTTTTCGACAATTTAAAAGAAACTTATTTTATTAATAAAAACAAAAAAAAAACAAAATTTTTTTTCGCTATTTCTAGCGAAAGTGAGCGGCTATAATTTTGTTGCGTTAAGTTTTACCCCCAGTTTCTGCAATACGAACGCCATTCGTTCGTGACGAATTTGTGTGTATTTTGTTATTGTAACAAAAACAAAATACATGCAAATTCGTCGCAGACGAATGGCGTTCGTATTATAGAAACTGGGGGTTAATTTCTTTCAACATGTTTGAATCAAACTTCATACTACGTTTTTACACCATTTCTATAGAATCGGTGTAAAAATAAAAACAAAAAATTTAAATAATTTATATAGTTTTGCGATATCTCGCGAAATTTAACACTGACTATTTCGATGTCAACAACTGTGTGACCTTTGATCATGTACAAGTTAAACTGCATACCATATTTTTACGAAGATTTAAAGAAACTTATCTTAAGATAAACAAGTAAAAAAGTTAAATTCGGCCTTGCCGAATGTAGTGATACCCACCACAATTTCAAAAAGATTATTGCAAAAAACTTTATTTAAAAGGAAATTACTTTTGAATTTTTTTTTTTTTTTTTTAATTTCCGCGAAAATAAATTTTGGTAAAAAAAATTCGCGATTTTTTTCTTTTTTTGTCAAAAAATATGTTCGAACTTGTTTAAATACCATTTGGTGTTCAATTATGTTCACATATGTCAATCAGAAGCCGAATTAAAGCATTTTGTATATTTAGGTTATGTTGAATGTACTGAAATTTTTGAGGTGTGCTTACATTTTCGTTCATAACTTTTGAACCGCTGAACCGATATCGCTCAAATGCAATACCAAACTTCTCGGGAGAACTTCCAATAAATATGTAAATAAAAAAAATAAATAAATAAGTTTCAGTCATCTCTGTGCAATATTTTGTCCGCAACAGCATTTTCTACAGACAGACAGACGGACAGACGGACATCGCTAGAATGTCTTAAAATCGATAGGGCATCATGAATATACAGCTGCGGTCAAAAAAATAGCACCAGGATAAAACAAAATTTTCTTCGTTGGGTTTTTTTTAACAATTTAAACTTATGTCACTGAAAACGTGTCATAAGTTACTTACAAGAGTGTGCAACAATATTACATAAGAAAAGGCTAATTTGTTTTTTTATTTTATTTAAAATTTTCAGAGTTTTTAAAAAAACTTCAAAAAGACTCAGTCAAAAAAATAGCACCACACTTCTTTTTGCATTAAAATTAAATTCTTAAATTTGAAAAACGAATGGATTATGAATTCAGTATTGGTGTGATATCTTTAAATATTAAAAAAAAATTTTTGTCGAGTGCTCATTGTTGACAATTACCTATGTACAACGTTATTGTACCGAATTCAAGAGATTTTGGGTTCTTTAATTCGAAATTGAGTTCCAGATTTGCCAAACAGCCACCCAAAGGGCTTCATTACAAGTTGGTTGTATTCAAGATACTCCCTTCTCTATATCTGTCCATTAACTTTCGATTTGATCTAGATCTGAGGACTGACCAGGCCATTCCATCACGTTTACATTATTGTCCAGAACCAATTTTTTGCCAATTTCCCGTCATGCTTTGGGTAAAGGACGTGGTAAAAGACCTAAATTAGTGGCATTTGCTTAGAAACTTATAGTTACATTACTTTCTGCATGATATAAACGTTAAGTGTTTATCCACGATTGTCCTAGTTCAATATGTGAGCCATGGTCCAATATATGAACCCCACTCCACAGTAGTAAAATATCCTCCACACCATAAGCACCATTTTAAGATATTTTTATTTCGAATTTTTGACTGAATTCAGCGTTATAGGGTCTTCTGACATAGGTTTGTGTTCCCATGTCTCCAAATAAAACAACAATGGATTCATTTGTCCATAGAACATTGATCCACTTTTAAGCTGGTAATTCTGAGTCACTGTTAGCAAACTTCAAACGACTTGCAGCATGCTTAAGTGAGAGTAGACGCACTTTTTCGAATTTACAAGCGTTAATTTTGTTGTTTTGTAATCTTCGACGAACATTTTCGGCATTTGCAGTCCTTTTTTAGCTCTGGAGCTGCCGTAAATGAGGCCTTCTTGCATTGTCTTTACAAACACCTAACCATTAATGGTAACTGACGTCGCTTGTGACTAAGTTTTTCAAGCTCTAAAGTTAATTTTGTTGAATTTTCAATCATTTTATCAGCGCATCTAACCAATTTTCCTGTTTCAGAATATGGTTTATGTTTAGAAATTATATTTTTTACAAAAGCACGTTTTTGAGGAGTGTAATGCTTTCCACGTCCTATTTTTATGAAAATAAACATCAAATTTTGTAATGAATTAATTTTTTTATAAATAAAAACTATCTTCCTTTAATATTTAACACTTTTATTTTAATAATTTAAACAATATTAATTTTTTTAATGAAATTTTGTCATTCGGTGCTATTTTATTGACTGCACTGATTCAGAGTTTTTTTAAAATATCGATCATTAAAAAAGAACCGTCCACAATTTTTGGAAAAAGTAAAAACATTTAAGGGGTATATACTTAGTATAAGAGTATTACATATTTACTTTAAACGAATACACACACAATATTTTGTTTTAATTGGATGAATAGAGAGTTTGTCATTGGTGCTATTTTTTTGACCGGCACTGTATGTACTTTATGGGGTCCCAGATCGATATTTCGATGAGTTACAAACAGAATGACAAACTTATATATACCCTCTATCACTAACAATAAGTGGAGGGTATAAAAACGAGAACAAAAACAGAAACAAAATTAATTTCGCGATATTTCGCGAACTTGAGAAGATAGGATTTTGATGTTTACTGTTTTGTCACCTGTGAATGAGTACAACTAAAACCGAATACTCAGTTTTTGAAAATATTTAAAAAACTTTAGTCAAAATTTAAGAAAATAAAAAACATTTATTTCGCGATATCTCGCGAATGCGAGCAGCTTCGATTTCGCTGTTAGCAGTTTTGTGACATTTAATCATGTAGAAATCAAACTCTCTCTCTCTCTTTATTGCATATCCTTCATAGGATGAAAGCGAATCACAATTAAATTTAATTAAATAATATTATATATTAAATTAGCAAACTGTTCTCTGTCTGATCAAACTGCGTTTACACTTTTCGTCGACACAAAAGTTCAGCCTAAACATCGCTGAGGTTCACCGTGGGCAGGGCATATCGTTTTTATGGATTGATTTAGTTTTTTTAAGAAGAACTTTTTTCCCATGATTAGATTTTTTTTAAAGGTTTTTTATAAAAAAAAAAATCTAGTAAATTTACGAGATTTCCTTGTAAGTTGTAAATTTACAAATTTATTGGTAAAAATCTTGTAAAACTACAAAAAAGCTCGCAATTTTTACTACGATTTCTCGTAAAATAGGAGGTAGCAAAAAAACTAGTTAAGTTACGAAACCTCCTTGTAAGTTTTATTAGTAAAAAGCTTGTAAAATAACAAGGAATTCTTGTCAAATAGGAGGTATAAAGAAAAAAGTTACAAACCTTTCTTGTAATTGTTTTCAGAAAAACTGTAAAAAAAATTTTTTTTTTTGTAAAAACAAAAAATTAAAAAAAAATAAAAAAATTGTTAGAAAACATTATTTTTTGGTAATAAAAGTTTTCCTGGGAGCTGTCCATTATAATGTTTTTATGGGTGAAAATAGGCGACTTTCTCCTCAGGAAAAAGTGGGAAAAGTTTTAAAATCTAAAATATTTTTCGTATAGAAAAAGTCTTACATTCTGAGATGTTTTCCTTATAGAAATATCCTCAGATTCTATGACATTTAAAAAAAAAAAATTCTAAGATTCTGAAACATTTTTTGTAATAAAAAAATCTCAGATTCTGAAACATTTTTTGTATAGAAAAAATTTAAGATTCTGCGACACTCTCAGTTTAGAAAAAAAAGTCAGATTAACGAATGAAAATAAAATCAATACTCTAACAACATTATTTTTCTGGAAAACCACAAAAAATTATTATTAATAATTATGGTAATGTAAATAACAAATGTTTTTACAACAAATATTTGTTGTAAATAACATAAGTTATTCAAAAAATATTTATATACAAATGTTTTTTGAACAAAAAAAAAAAAAAAAACAGAAAACATAATAGACGACAAGAAAATATGAATTATGATGATAGCAAACAATTTTGCAAATAAATAATGTTGCAAAAACTGTTAGAGTTTGAGTAAATATATATCTAGGGCATTTTTGGTAAGTATTTGCTATAAGTTAATGTCTAAAAATAGAAAAAAATATGTTATTTTATTAACTTAATAGTCGCTTGTAACCCAACAAACAAAGTTACTCAAAAAATGGTTTTTAGTTATATATAAAAAAAATTTCAGAAGGGGAGGTTTGAACAAAAATCGTTTTTAAAACATTATTTTTTCCAGAAAATTTATAATTAATTTTTCGTAAACTTTTCTCATTGTCTTCGTTTATTCGTTTTTCTTGTATTTTTACTGCCAACCCCCCTTAATGTCCTGCTTTCATTTCACCATTTTTATTTTATTTTCTTCTAAAAAAAATAATAAAAAAAATTAATCAATCTTTATTATCGATGACCATAAAACTAAACTTAATGACAAATTTTTTTGTCGTTCTTGCTACTTTCACATGGTTTCTAACAAATTTTCTTCATTTAACCATTATAACTTATTTTTTTTGCAGTTTCATATTTTCATTTATTTTGACCATTATAACCAAATGTTAAAGTAACCTTAATAACCTTTATTACTATTTTTTTTTCTATTTTAGCTGTTATATTTATCTAAAAGGTAGGTTAACATTCTGTGTTCTTTTTGTCTTATCTTCTTGGCCATAATTTACCTTATGGAGTTTAAGTGGCAACAGTAGAAGCAGCACTAGGACAGGCAGTGGAAATTTCCAAAGTATAGTTAATCACATCTTAAACTCTGCGTGTGTGTCTGTTTGTAGCCAAGAAGAAAACTTAATATTAAAAACGTACGAATTTTCTTCATCAGCACATTTCAAACTTAAATTGTAACAGAGATAGCGAAAAATGTGAAACATACACAGAAAACTTTACTACTCGTATAATTTTACACCCCCCGCACAACATTTGTTTGGTCATTAATTAACCCTAAAATGTGTTAAAGAGACCAAAATTCCATAGTTATCGATAACAAAACAATTTCTTTAGAAAATTCTATCGATATCGATAGCAAAAAATATTCTATAGAAAATTCTCTCGATATCGATAGCAAAAAAATTTTCTATAGAAAATTCTCTCGATAGCAAAAAATTTCCTATAGAAAATTCTATCGATATCGATAGCAAAAAAATTTCTATAGAAAATTCTATCGATATCGATAGCAAAAAATTTTCTATAGAAAATTCTATCGATAGCAAAAAATTTTCTTTTGCTATCGATATCGATAGAATTTTCTATAGAAAATTTTTTGCTATCGAAATATAGAATTTTCTATAGAAAATTTTTTGCTATCGATATCGATAGAATTTTCTATAGAAAATTTTTTGCTATCGATATCGATAGAATTTTCTATAGAAAATTTTTTGCTATCGATATCGATAGAATTTTCTATAGAAAATTTTTTGCTATCGATATCGATAGAATTTTCTATAGAAAATTTTTTGCTATCGATATCGATAGAATTTTCTATAGAAAATTTTTTGCTATCGAAATCGATAGAATTTTCTATAGAAAATTTTTTGCTATCGATATCGATAGAATTTTCTATAGAAAATTTTTTGCTATCGATATCGATAGAAATTTCTATAGAAAATTCTATCGATATCGATAGGAAAAAAATTTTTTAAAGAAAATTCTATCGATATCGATAGGAAAACATTTTCTATAGAAAATTCTATCGATAGCAAAAAATTTTCTATAGAAAATTCTATCGATATCGAGAGCAAAAAATTTTCTATAGAAAATTCTATTGATAGCAAAAAATTTTCTATAGAAAATTCTATCGATATCGATAGCAAAAAATTTTCTATAGAAAATTCTATCGATATCGATAGCAAAAAATTTTCTATAGAAAATTCTATCGATGTCGATAGCAAAAAATTTTCTATAGAAAATTCTATCGATATCGATAGCAAAAAATTTTCTATAGAAAATTCTATCGATATCGATAGCAAAAAATTTTCTATAGAAAATTCTATCGATATCGATAGCAAAAAATTTTCTATAGAAAATTCTATCGATAGCAAAAAATTTTCTATAGAAAATTCTATCGATATCGATAGCAAAAAAATTTTCTATAGAAAATTCTATCGATATCGATAGCAAAAAATTTTCTATAGAAAATTCTATCGATAGCAAAAAATTTTCTATAGAAAATTCTATCGATATCGATAGCAAAAAATTTTCTATAGAAAATTCTATCGATATCGATAGCAAAAAATTTTCTATAGAAAATTCTATCGATATCGATAGCAAAAAATTTTCTATAGAAAATTCTATCGATATCGATAGCAAAAAATTTTCTATGGAAAATTCTATCGATATCGATAGCAAAAAATTTTCTATAGAAAATTATAACGATATCGATAGCAAAAAATTTTCTATAGAAAATTCTATCGATATCGATAGCAAAAAATTTTCTATAGAAAATTCTATCGATATCGATAGCAAAAAATTTTCTATAGAAAATTCTATCGATATCGATAGCAAAAAATTTTCTATAGAAAATTCTATCGATATCGATAGCAAAAAATTTTCTATAGAAAATTCTATCGATATCGATAGCAAAAAATTTTCTATAGAAAATTCTATCGATATCGATAGCAAAAAATTTTCTATAGAAAATTCTATCGATATCGATAGCAAAAAATTTTCTATAGAAAATTCTATCGATATCGATAGCAAAAAATTTTCTATAGAAAATTCTATCGATATCGATAGCAAAAAATTTTCTATAGAAAATTCTATCGATATCGATAGCAAAAAATTTTCTATAGAAAATTCTATCGATATCGATAGCAAAAAATTTTCTATAGAAAATTCTATCGATATCGATAGCAAAAAATTTTCTATAGAAAATTCTATCGATATCGATAGCAAAAAATTTTCTATAGAAAATTCTATCGATATCGATAGCAAAAAATTTTCTATAGAAAATTCTATCGATATCGATAGCAAAAAATTTTCTATAGAAAATTCTATCGATATCGATAGCAAAAAATTTTCTATAGAAAATTCTATCGATAGCAAAAAATTTTCTATAGAAAATTCTATCGATAGCAAAAAATTTTCTATAGAAAATTCTATCGATATCGATAGCAAAAAATTTTCTATAGAAAATTCTATCGATATCGATAGCAAAAAATTTTCTATAGAAAATTCTATCGATATCGATAGCAAAAAATTTTCTATAGAAAATTCTATCGATATCGATAGCAAAAAATTTTCTATAGAAAATTCTATCGATATCGATAGCAAAAAATTTTCTATAGAAAATTCTATCGATATCGATAGCAAAAAATTTTCTATAGAAAATTCTATCGATAGCAAAAAATTTTCTATAGAAAATTCTATCGATAGCAAAAAATTTTCTATAGAAAATTCTATCGATATCGATAGCAAAAAATTTTCTATAGAAAATTCTATCGATATCGATAGCAAAAAATTTTCTATAGAAAATTCTATCGATATCGATAGCAAAAAATTTTCTATAGAAAATTCTATCGATAGCAAAAAATTTTCTATAGAAAATTCTATCGATATCGATAGCAAAAAATTTTCTATAGAAAATTCTATCGATATCGATAGCAAAAAATTTTCTATAGAAAATTCTATCGATATCGATAGCAAAAAATTTTCTATAGAAAATTCTATCGATATCGATAGCAAAAAATTTTCTATATAAAATTTTATCGATAGCAAAAAATTTTCTATATAAAATTTTATCGATAGCAAAAAATTTTCTATAGAAAATTTTATCGATAGCAAAAAATTTTCTATAGAAAATTCTATCGATAGCAAAAAATTTTCTATAGAAAATTCTATCGATCGATAGCAAAAAAATTTCTATAAAAAATTCTATTGAAATCGATAGCAAAAAATTTTCTATAGAAAATTCTATCGATATCGACAGCAAAAAATGTTCTATAGAAAATTCTATCGATAGAAAAAAATTTTCTATAGAAAATTCTATCGATATCGATAGCAAAAAAATTTTCTGTAGAAAATTCTATCGATATCGATAACAAAAAATGTTCTATAGAAAATTCTATCGATATCGATAGCAAAAAAATTTCTATAGAAAATTCTATTGATATCGATAACAAAAAATTTTCTATAGAAAATTCTATCGAAAGCAAAAAATATTCTATAGAAAATTCTATCGATAACAAAAAAATATTCTTCATTTCGTTTGCACATATAAAAGTTTTATTAAAAAAGTAAATGTTGTACCATTTAAGGTTAAAAGTACTTACAAAAGAAGTTTTCTTATTTTCTATTATTATTTTTTGGCCACAAGATAACTCCATGAATCTTAAAATAACAAATATTTACTAGTTCGTAAGTAATTTCTATTCTTCCCCCCCCCCCCCCCCCCCCTTCAATATCATTTATTTTTTTTTTTTTTTGTTTTTAAAACTTCATTTCATGACCGCGCAAAATAAACGAAATGAAAAACAAAAAATAGAAAAACTTTATCACTTAAATACTTTTACTTGAGTTTAACTTTAACGGTGTTTACAACAGCTTGGAATTTTAATGTCCGTTAAGAAAACGGTATTAAATGTGGTTTATCAAAAGAATATAGCAACTACTACATAAGTACAAGTATGTGTAACAACGGAACTACAGGAATATCAAGTGATGAAGCAGAGGATTGGTTAACATTTTTACCCTAAAAAGTACAGTGGGGTTAAATGAAATTCTTTAAATAAAACAAGATAAGCAATGTTTTTGGGGTGTACCTATACTGAATTACAATGTCGTCTGTCATATAAATAATACGTATACTTAATACTTATTTTCTTTCCATATTAAGTATACGCACCCTTTCTCAAATAGTGCGTATTGCCATATTCAGTTTTTACGCTAATTTTGAGATTATGTTTGTAATTCAAAGATTGAATTTATAATTAGAAGATTATTCTACACTCAAAATAATAACTCTGTTAAATTACAGAAAAACTCTGCTAATTTAACAGAGTACACCATACTTTTCCAGCTAACAACATTTCTTCGTAATTTTACTAAAAAACTCTGTAAAATGATTTTGACAAAAAAAAAAACAGTTAATTTACAGAGTTTACAGTAAAATATTGGTTAAATATGAAAGCTTTTTGACAGAGAAAACTCTGTAATTTTACTTAAAAACTCTGTAAAATGAGAGTTTCTAGTAAAATATTGGTTAAATAAACCACCATTTAGCAAAGAAAACTATGTAAATTTTCATATATTTGTTAAATCCATTTGATACAAAAAAAAAATACAGAAAAAACTCTGTAAATTTACAGAGTTTAGTTAAATGCTAGTTATTTAGTAAAATTTTTATAAGATGTCTGAAAAGATTTTTTTGATAACTTTTTTGTTACTTTTTCAACTTTTTATCAAAAAAATATAAAATTTTGATGTTTGGTAATAAAAACAAAAACTACTCAAAACAGAAAACTTTGTTATAAAAAAATTACAAAGTATTTTGCTTAAATCTTTATTTTAACAGAAAATTCTGTTAATTAAGATTATAAAGTAAAATGTAATATAACAGAGGAAACTTTGTTTTTTTGTCACAACAAAATACAAAGTGTTTTCTTTAAATCTGTATTTTGACAGAAAACTCTGTCAAATATCTGTTGAATTGAGATTACAGTCATTTTACAGAGTATTTTACAGAGTTATTATTTTGTGTGTAGTAATTTGGATATTATTTTTGCAATTTGAAAATTCCAATTGTTATGCGAAATGATCAATTGTAATTCAGAACGATACATTGTAATTCCAATAAGATCAATTGTAAGTCAATACGATCAATTGTAATTCAAATAAGATTAAAAACATCACTTTTGATTCTGAAAAGTTTAATTGAATTTCAAAAAAGATAACTTATAATTCGAAAAGAATTAATCAAAGATTCAATTTTTATTAAAACAAGTAAGAGTGTTAAATTCGGCTGTGCCGAATCTTTTATACCCTCCAACATGCAAAATAATTAAAAAAAAACATGCAGGGACCTTTTATTTCTTTTTTTTTGGGTGGGTCAGGGGGTCGCTAGTAGTAATGGAGGGGTGGCAATTTTTCCCTCGAATATGTGTTTAAAAATTCATTCTTATGCTTTTTGCACTAAAGAAATACAAGATTATCATTATTTAAAAAAAAAATGTTTTATTCCACGCCCATAATAGGGTGGCGGGCCGAAAAACGACATTTTCTAATTCTCTGGGTCCAAATGCAGGACTTTGAACTTTTTGTGGCATAAAAATGTTGCATTTGTTAAACAAAAACACAAAAATCATGTAAAAATATGGTATTTTTCAGAGGTTGGTTTAGTTCTTCAAGGGGGAACTTTTTTCCCCCTGGTCCGATTTTGCTCATTTACGAACTTAACCTGCCTATGAACATAGGACATATTCGTGCCAAATGTCGGGGGTCTAGCTCTTTTATTTTGACCTACATCGTGTTAACTACAGACGGACAGACGGACAGACGGACAGACGGACAGACGGACAGAGGGACAGACGGACAGACGGACAGACGGACAGACGGACAGACGGACAGAGGAACAGACGGACAGACGGATAGACGGACAGACGGACAGACGGACAGACGGACAGACGGACAGACGGACAGACGGACAGACGGACAGACGGACAGACGGACAGACGGACAGACGGACAGACGGACAGACGGACAGACGGAAAGACGGACAGACGGACAGACGGACAGACGGACAGACGGACAGACGGACAGACGGACAGACGGACAGACGGACAGACGGACAGACGGACAGACGGACAGACGGACAGACGGACAGACGGACAGACGGACAGACGGACAGACGGACAGACGGACGGAAAGGCGGACGGACAGACGGACGGACATCACCAGAATGTCTTAGAATCGATCAGTGATCATTAATATATATACTTTAAGGGATCCTAGACCGATATTTTGATGCGTTACACACGGAATGACAAAGTGAGTATACCCCCATACTGTAGTTGGAGGGTATAAAAATCGACTAAATTTCAATTGTTTTTTTATACCCTCCACTTAGTGATAGAGGGTATATATAAGTTTGTCATTCCGTTTGTAACACATCGAAATATTGGTCTAGGACCCCATAAAGTTTATGTGTACATGATCCTCGATAGATTTTAAGTCGATCTAGCGATGTCCGTCCGTCCGTCTGTCTGTCTGTCCGTTGAAAACACTTTTGAAAGACTATACAGAGGCTACTGAAGTTTGGTATATATGTTGGGTATTTACCTGGTCAGGTTGGTATTGCAATCCAGCAAAATCGGTCCGGTGGTTCAAAAGTTATGAGCAAAAGAGTAAATTTCAGCAAGGGTTTTTCGCGAATTTACGAAAAAAAAACACGATAACTTTCAAAAGACAATAATGAGACTGCTGAAGTTTATCTTTGCAGTTCCCCAGGCATGTTTGGTATTAAATTTCAGCTTAATCGGTACGGTGGTTCAAAAGTTATAAGCAAAACACTGGATTTCCGATTGGTTTCATCTTAAATGCCACATGTTCAACAAGTTTCAAAAGCATTGGTGGTAACTTAACAATGCTTTTCAAACTTGTTTAGTTTTAAAGCAATGCTTTTTAAACTTGTTAAGTTTTAAAACATTGGTAACTTAAAAATTATACTCGAAAAAAAATTTCCACTCATAAAACTTTTTACACTCAAAAAAAATTTTACACTCAAAAAAAAAATAGTTTTTTTTTTACAAAAATAACAATATTTTGTGTACATTCGTTTGTGTACAAAACTTATGCTTTTTTTATTAAAAAAATTGTTAAAATATTAAAAAGGAAAGCAAGTGTGAAATTTTATCAAAAAATAATTTTATATTATAAGTTTTATAAAAAAATCTTAACCACAAATTCAAACTTTCTCTCCTTACTTTTAATGCATCCTCAAGAGCGCTCTTTGGATGATATAAAAAGATACAAAAATACACCGGAAAAAAATGTTACACTCGAAAAAAATGTTAAATATTTTTTTTACAAAAATGACTAAAAGAAGTTTTTATTCAAAATAACATTTAACTTTTTTATCTGTTTTAAGCTGATGTTCTACTTTATTTAGATTTGAGGTTAATTTTTCTTGTTGCACAGTGTAATACAAATCACTATTAACTAATACATTGTCAAATAACCTGATATGGTACAAACACTAAAAGACACACACTCCAAAAACAAACAACAACTTTCTTCACTTAAATTGTTCGGTCATTTAAACATTTAAAAGTACTTTTATTTTACGTCTCAGTCTCAGTTTTGTTTAATATTTAAAAGCTGACGCCCAAAAAGCAAACAAAAATTCATAGACATTATACACACATTGTTATAGCCTTAATATTGTCATTATTTGGTTAATGTCCACGTTTTTTTTTCTTCTTTTTTTGAGTTTCTTAAGGCTTTAAGCGTAAATAACTAAATGTGCCTGGAATTTTACACTTCAATGAAATGTTGAAAATTTTCTTAACACAAACACTTTTTCTGGTTTTAATTAAAAATGAGTTTAAATTTTTTTATACCCTCCACTCTTGAGATAGAGGGTATATATAAGTTTGTCGTTTGTCACACATTGAAATTCATGATCCTCGATCGATTTTAAGACGATCTATCGATGTCCGTCCGACTGTCTGTCTGTTGAAATCGCGCTAACTTATGAAAGACATTACGGAGGCTCCTGAAGTTTGGCGTGTATGTTGCTTATTTACCTGGTCAGGTTGGTATTGCAATCCAGCGAAATCGGTCCAGTGGTTCAAAAGTTATAAGCAAAAGAGTGCATTTCGGCAAGGTTTTTTTCGAGAATTTAAGAGATAAAAAACACTCTAACTTTCGAACGACAATTCTGAAGTCACTAATGCTTGGCATATTATTTTTCGTTCCCCTGGTCTGGTTCGTATTGAATTTCCGCCAAATCGGTCCAGTGGTTCAAAAGTTATTAGCAAAACCGTGAATTTCAGACTGGTTTCACCTTAAAATACCGAGCTTTAAAAAAAGTAGCTTTAAAAACATTGGTAAGCCACAAACTTACTTTTCAAAGTATGTTTGTCACTCAGAAATATTTTTACACCAAACAAATATTTACACTCGAAAAAAATTTTACACTAAAAGAAAATAGTAATTTTTCTTTTTTTTACAAAATTGACAAAAAAAAAGTTTTTTACTTAAAATAAAATATTTCTGGCCAAAATTGTTAATTTCTTTCACGTTAAAAAAATTTAATATCCTTTAAAAAGGTCATTGTGGAGGGTATTCATAGCTTCAGCCAAGTCGAATTATACTTTTCTACTTGTTTTTTTTTTTTGGTTTTCCTTTAAATTGTTTTTGTCTCATAATTTAACGAGAAATTAAACAAGTTTAAATTGTTTCATAATGTTCAAAATAATGATGATGATGATAAAGTGGAGGCGTTTTAAAACGGTTAACAAGGAGGACGATACAGATTAAAAGACCATGGTTACCAAAGAAAGTTATACAAGTCTAGCAAAAGAAAAATATATATAAAATAAAGTAATTTATTTTTAGCGTTTTTAAGTGGAAACCAAAAGGCTTTTATTAATGCCAGAGAAATACAAAACAAAAAAAAATAATTAAAACGTTTAAGGATAAATATACTCCTTAAATGTTCTCGAAGACAAATAATAATTAACAAACAAAAAAATTTTTTTGTGTCTGCATTTATACAAAGCAATAATAACAAATAATATTGTCAAATTAATGAAACAGGCTGCAATTACAAATAAATATAAATGTTATGTGGTTTGGGGAAAGTAATGAAAAGTCAGTAAGGAAAACTTTATTAAAAAGCAAGTAGAAAAATTAAATTCGAATTGGCCGCATCCATGAATATCACAATGTGAAATTAACAATTTTGATTAGAAATATTTTATTTTGAGTAACAAATTTTTTCTAGGCATTTTTGAAAAAAAAATTGGCAATTTTTTTTTGTGTAAAATTTTTTTTGAGTCTAAAAATATTTTTGAGTGATAAAAATAATTTTTAAAATTTTTTTCTGACTTGAAAAATTTTTTTAAAGCTAGTTTAACGGTTTTTTCGTGAATTTAAGGTTCATATAAGGCCTCTGTTCTGTCTTTCACAACTTTTCAATTCACATGAAAATTTCCGAATCGCATGAAATCAAGTTTAGTGTTTTGTTGATCACGTTTTCATATAAAGTTGAAATTGAATAATCAAAATTTAAAAAATTATAAGGAAAAAATTGCATTCGTTTTACTTTTACCAAATTTTATTTATGTGAAACAAAACGAAAAAGAAATTCGGATGTGAAATCTAGAACACCAAAAAAATTCGGAAATTTTCATTTTCACATTTTTTATGTGAATTACTTTTTTTGGAACAGCAGCCTAAAAAATATTCTGGAAAAAGTACTTTTTGAAAATTTCGTTTCTAAGCGGGATAAAAGGTTTGAAAAGTGTACTTTTGGTACTTATTATATTTCCTTAAATAATGGTCGTATAGAATTGAAATTTGAAATGTAATATTCTTAGGTGAAAAAAAAACATTTTGGAAAAGTATTTACTGAAAATTCCGTTTCTAAGCGGGGTAGAAGGTCTAAAAATGTGCTTTTGGTAATTTTTATACATCGAGAGCCTATATTCAAAACTCTCTATCTTCAAAAACACAACTTTTCAGGAGAGCCAAAAAACTGTTTATTTCGCGTATTGTTAGAATAATTAAAATTCGATATTCTACAATATTTTTTTTAAATCAAATACTGAATCTCACATATAATTCGTTTTTAAAATTTTGCACTATTGGGGATTAGCGAGTCCCGAATTCGGCTTTTTTTCGAATTTGAAAATGCTTGCCCCCTCAAAAGATGGGGACTTAGGACCCTTTTACGAGAAAAATAACAAAAAATAGATAAAAAAAACCAGTTGGCTACCAACGGCTAAAGATTGCAATCTATGTGAATTTTGAAAAAAAAAAAAAAAAATTTTTAATAGATGCCAAAAGGTGCGCAATATAGAGTACATTCCGGGAAAAATATTAATAAAATTTCCACGGAGTAATTTTGGTGCAGCGTTGCATTTTAAAGATGAAAAGTGTTTACTTAAAATTTTTTTATTTTTAAGCTAAATTAGTCTCAAAAGCTGTGCAAAATAGAGTACATTCGTTAAAACTGTGTCAAAACAGATCTTGAGACTAATTTAGCTTAAAAGAAAGAAAAAGTAAAAATTAAATACACCTTTTCATCTTTGAGATGCAACGCTGCACCAAAATTACTCCATGGAAATTTTATTAATATTTTTCCTGGAATGCGCAACTTTTGGCGTCTAATTTTTGGAAAACAAAAAAAAAAAGTTTTTTTTTTAAAAAGGCACTATGACTGCAATCTTTAGCTGCTGGTAGCCAACTGGTTTTTTGTTCAAACATTTTTTTGTTATTTTTCCCGTAAAAGGGTCCTAAATTCCCATCGTTTGAGGGGCAAGCTAAAAAAATTTGAATTCGGGTCACGCTATTGGGGATATTATGAAAGAAAGAGGGTTTTGTTTCTCAAAAATATTAAGTACATGAATGAAAATGATCAGATAGAGGGTTTTGCATTTTAATAAAAATGAATTATTATGATTTCATTTACGACATCGGTAAGTTTTTAAAGTGATTTATTAATGATAACGGCTTATAAAGAGTTCCGAAATTGCGGTTTTGGTCCACAGGTGCTGATTTTTGAGACAAAAAATATTTTTTTACCGAATTCATCTTAAAAGAGGAAAAACTTTTGAGTATCTTAAGTAAAATAGTAAAAAATTAACAAGTAGAAAAGTTAAATTCGACTTTGCCGAATCTATGAATACCCTCCACAATGCATAAAATATTTCTAATCAAAATTAACAATTTTGATTAGAAATATTTTATTTTGAGTAAAAACTATTTTTTTGTCATTTTTTTTTTTTTTTAAAGAAGAAAATTACTAATTTTGTTTTTGAGTGTAAAATTTTTTTTCTAGTGTAATGTTTTTTTACTGTAAAAATATTTCTGAGTGAATGCAGTTACGTATGTACACAAAATATTGTCATTTTTATAAAAAAAAAAACAAAATTTTTTTTTGTGTAAATTTTTTTTTGAGTCTAAATTTTTTTTTGAGTGTAAAATTTTTTTTAAGTGTAAAATTTTTTTCGAGTGTAATTTTTAAGTTACCAATGCTTTTAAAACTAAACAAGTTTAAAAAGCATTGCTTTAAAATTAAACAAGTTTGAAAAGCACTGTTTAGTTACCACCAATGCTCTTAAAACTTGTTAAAACACGTGGCATTTTAGATGAAACTAATCTGAAATTCAGGGCTTTGCTTATAACTTTTGAACCACTGGACCGATTGAGCTGAAATTTAATACCAAGTAGACCCGGGGAACGGCAAAGATACATGCTAAGCTTCAGTAGTCTCATTATTGTCTTTCGAAAGTTATCGTGTTTTTTATCTCGTAAATTCGCGAAACACCCTTGCCGAAATTTACTCTTTTGCTCATAACTTTTGAACCACTGGACCGATTTGGCTGGATTGCAATACCAACCTGACCAGGTAAATGACAAACATATATGCCAAACTTCAGTAGCCTCTGTAAAGTCTTTCAAAATTTAGCGTGTTTTCTACGGACGGACAGACAGACAGACAGACAGACAGACAGACAGACAGACAGACAGACAGACAGACAGACAGACAGACAGACAGACAGACAGACAGACAGACAGACAGACAGACAGACAGACAGACAGACAGACAGACAGACAGACAGACAGACAGACAGACAGACAGACAGACAGACAGACAGACAGACAGACAGACAGACAGACAGACAGACAGACAGACAGACAGACAGACAGACAGACAGACAGACAGACAGACAGACAGACAGACAGACAGACAGACAGACAGACAGACAGACAGACAGACAGACAGACAGACAGACAGACAGACAGACAGACAGACAGACAGACAGACAGACAGACAGACAGACAGACAGACAGACAGACAGACAGACAGACAGACAGACAGACAGACAGACAGACAGACAGACAGACAGACAGACAGACAGACAGACAGACAGACAGACAGACAGACAGACAGACAGACAGACAGACAGACAGACAGACAGACAGACAGACAGACAGACAGACAGACAGACAGACAGACAGACAGACAGACAGACAGACAGACAGACAGACAGACAGACAGACAGACAGACAGACAGACAGACAGACAGACAGACAGACAGACAGACAGACAGACAGACAGACAGACAGACAGACAGACAGACAGACAGACAGACAGACAGACAGACAGACAGACAGACAGACAGACAGACAGACAGACAGACAGACAGACAGACAGACAGACAGACAGACAGACAGACAGACAGACAGACAGACAGACAGACAGACAGACAGACAGACAGACAGACAGACAGACAGACAGACAGACAGACAGACAGACAGACAGACAGACAGACAGACAGACAGACAGACAGACAGACAGACAGACAGACAGACAGACAGACAGACAGACAGACAGACAGACAGACAGACAGACAGACAGACAGACAGACAGACAGACAGACAGACAGACAGACAGACAGACAGACAGACAGACAGACAGACAGACAGACAGACAGACAGACAGACAGACAGACAGACAGACAGACAGACAGACAGACAGACAGACAGACAGACAGACAGACAGACAGACAGACAGACAGACAGACAGACAGACAGACAGACAGACAGACAGACAGACAGACAGACAGACAGACAGACAGACAGACAGACAGACAGACAGACAGACAGACAGACAGACAGACAGACAGACAGACAGACAGACAGACAGACAGACAGACAGACAGACAGACAGACAGACAGACAGACAGACAGACAGACAGACAGACAGACAGACAGACAGACAGACAGACAGACAGACAGACAGACAGACAGACAGACAGACAGACAGACAGACAGACAGACAGACAGACAGACAGACAGACAGACAGACAGACAGACAGACAGACAGACAGACAGACAGACAGACAGACAGACAGACAGACAGACAGACAGACAGACAGACAGACAGACAGACAGACAGACAGACAGACAGACAGACAGACAGACAGACAGACAGACAGACAGACAGACAGACAGACAGACAGACAGACAGACAGACAGACAGACAGACAGACAGACAGACAGACAGACAGACAGACAGACAGACAGACAGACAGACAGACAGACAGACAGACAGACAGACAGACAGACAGACAGACAGACAGACAGACAGACAGACAGACAGACAGACAGACAGACAGACAGACAGACAGACAGACAGACAGACAGACAGACAGACAGACAGACAGACAGACAGACAGACAGACAGACAGACAGACAGACAGACAGACAGACAGACAGACAGACAGACAGACAGACAGACAGACAGACAGACAGACAGACAGACAGACAGACAGACAGACAGACAGACAGACAGACAGACAGACAGACAGACAGACAGACAGACAGACAGACAGACAGACAGACAGACAGACAGACAGACAGACAGACAGACAGACAGACAGACAGACAGACAGACAGACAGACAGACAGACAGACAGACAGACAGACAGACAGACAGACAGACAGACAGACAGACAGACAGACAGACAGACAGACAGACAGACAGACAGACAGACAGACAGACAGACAGACAGACAGACAGACAGACAGACAGACAGACAGACAGACAGACAGACAGACAGACAGACAGACAGACAGACAGACAGACAGACAGACAGACAGACAGACAGACAGACAGACAGACAGACAGACAGACAGACAGACAGACAGACAGACAGACAGACAGACAGACAGACAGACAGACAGACAGACAGACAGACAGACAGACAGACAGACAGACAGACAGACAGACAGACAGACAGACAGACAGACAGACAGACAGACAGACAGACAGACAGACAGACAGACAGACAGACAGACAGACAGACAGACAGACAGACAGACAGACAGACAGACAGACAGACAGACAGACAGACAGACAGACAGACAGACAGACAGACAGACAGACAGACAGACAGACAGACAGACAGACAGACAGACAGACAGACAGACAGACAGACAGACAGACAGACAGACAGACAGACAGACAGACAGACAGACAGACAGACAGACAGACAGACAGACAGACAGACAGACAGACAGACAGACAGACAGACAGACAGACAGACAGACAGACAGACAGACAGACAGACAGACAGACAGACAGACAGACAGACAGACAGACAGACAGACAGACAGACAGACAGACAGACAGACAGACAGACAGACAGACAGACAGACAGACAGACAGACAGACAGACAGACAGACAGACAGACAGACAGACAGACAGACAGACAGACAGACAGACAGACAGACAGACAGACAGACAGACAGACAGACAGACAGACAGACAGACAGACAGACAGACAGACAGACAGACAGACAGACAGACAGACAGACAGACAGACAGACAGACAGACAGACAGACAGACAGACAGACAGACAGACAGACAGACAGACAGACAGACAGACAGACAGACAGACAGACAGACAGACAGACAGACAGACAGACAGACAGACAGACAGACAGACAGACAGACAGACAGACAGACAGACAGACAGACAGACAGACAGACAGACAGACAGACAGACAGACAGACAGACAGACAGACAGACAGACAGACAGACAGACAGACAGACAGACAGACAGACAGACAGACAGACAGACAGACAGACAGACAGACAGACAGACAGACAGACAGACAGACAGACAGACAGACAGACAGACAGACAGACAGACAGACAGACAGACAGACAGACAGACAGACAGACAGACAGACAGACAGACAGACAGACAGACAGACAGACAGACAGACAGACAGACAGACAGACAGACAGACAGACAGACAGACAGACAGACAGACAGACAGACAGACAGACAGACAGACAGACAGACAGACAGACAGACAGACAGACAGACAGACAGACAGACAGACAGACAGACAGACAGACAGACAGACAGACAGACAGACAGACAGACAGACAGACAGACAGACAGACAGACAGACAGACAGACAGACAGACAGACAGACAGACAGACAGACAGACAGACAGACAGACAGACAGACAGACAGACAGACAGACAGACAGACAGACAGACAGACAGACAGACAGACAGACAGACAGACAGACAGACAGACAGACAGACAGACAGACAGACAGACAGACAGACAGACAGACAGACAGACAGACAGACAGACAGACAGACAGACAGACAGACAGACAGACAGACAGACAGACAGACAGACAGACAGACAGACAGACAGACAGACAGACAGACAGACAGACAGACAGACAGACAGACAGACAGACAGACAGACAGACAGACAGACAGACAGACAGACAGACAGACAGACAGACAGACAGACAGACAGACAGACAGACAGACAGACAGACAGACAGACAGACAGACAGACAGACAGACAGACAGACAGACAGACAGACAGACAGACAGACAGACAGACAGACAGACAGACAGACAGACAGACAGACAGACAGACAGACAGACAGACAGACAGACAGACAGACAGACAGACAGACAGACAGACAGACAGACAGACAGACAGACAGACAGACAGACAGACAGACAGACAGACAGACAGACAGACAGACAGACAGACAGACAGACAGACAGACAGACAGACAGACAGACAGACAGACAGACAGACAGACAGACAGACAGACAGACAGACAGACAGACAGACAGACAGACAGACAGACAGACAGACAGACAGACAGACAGACAGACAGACAGACAGACAGACAGACAGACAGACAGACAGACAGACAGACAGACAGACAGACAGACAGACAGACAGACAGACAGACAGACAGACAGACAGACAGACAGACAGACAGACAGACAGACAGACAGACAGACAGACAGACAGACAGACAGACAGACAGACAGACAGACAGACAGACAGACAGACAGACAGACAGACAGACAGACAGACAGACAGACAGACAGACAGACAGACAGACAGACAGACAGACAGACAGACAGACAGACAGACAGACAGACAGACAGACAGACAGACAGACAGACAGACAGACAGACAGACAGACAGACAGACAGACAGACAGACAGACAGACAGACAGACAGACAGACAGACAGACAGACAGACAGACAGACAGACAGACAGACAGACAGACAGACAGACAGACAGACAGACAGACAGACAGACAGACAGACAGACAGACAGACAGACAGACAGACAGACAGACAGACAGACAGACAGACAGACAGACAGACAGACAGACAGACAGACAGACAGACAGACAGACAGACAGACAGACAGACAGACAGACAGACAGACAGACAGACAGACAGACAGACAGACAGACAGACAGACAGACAGACAGACAGACAGACAGACAGACAGACAGACAGACAGACAGACAGACAGACAGACAGACAGACAGACAGACAGACAGACAGACAGACAGACAGACAGACAGACAGACAGACAGACAGACAGACAGACAGACAGACAGACAGACAGACAGACAGACAGACAGACAGACAGACAGACAGACAGACAGACAGACAGACAGACAGACAGACAGACAGACAGACAGACAGACAGACAGACAGACAGACAGACAGACAGACAGACAGACAGACAGACAGACAGACAGACAGACAGACAGACAGACAGACAGACAGACAGACAGACAGACAGACAGACAGACAGACAGACAGACAGACAGACAGACAGACAGACAGACAGACAGACAGACAGACAGACAGACAGACAGACAGACAGACAGACAGACAGACAGACAGACAGACAGACAGACAGACAGACAGACAGACAGACAGACAGACAGACAGACAGACAGACAGACAGACAGACAGACAGACAGACAGACAGACAGACAGACAGACAGACAGACAGACAGACAGACAGACAGACAGACAGACAGACAGACAGACAGACAGACAGACAGACAGACAGACAGACAGACAGACAGACAGACAGACAGACAGACAGACAGACAGACAGACAGACAGACAGACAGACAGACAGACAGACAGACAGACAGACAGACAGACAGACAGACAGACAGACAGACAGACAGACAGACAGACAGACAGACAGACAGACAGACAGACAGACAGACAGACAGACAGACAGACAGACAGACAGACAGACAGACAGACAGACAGACAGACAGACAGACAGACAGACAGACAGACAGACAGACAGACAGACAGACAGACAGACAGACAGACAGACAGACAGACAGACAGACAGACAGACAGACAGACAGACAGACAGACAGACAGACAGACAGACAGACAGACAGACAGACAGACAGACAGACAGACAGACAGACAGACAGACAGACAGACAGACAGACAGACAGACAGACAGACAGACAGACAGACAGACAGACAGACAGACAGACAGACAGACAGACAGACAGACAGACAGACAGACAGACAGACAGACAGACAGACAGACAGACAGACAGACAGACAGACAGACAGACAGACAGACAGACAGACAGACAGACAGACAGACAGACAGACAGACAGACAGACAGACAGACAGACAGACAGACAGACAGACAGACAGACAGACAGACAGACAGACAGACAGACAGACAGACAGACAGACAGACAGACAGACAGACAGACAGACAGACAGACAGACAGACAGACAGACAGACAGACAGACAGACAGACAGACAGACAGACAGACAGACAGACAGACAGACAGACAGACAGACAGACAGACAGACAGACAGACAGACAGACAGACAGACAGACAGACAGACAGACAGACAGACAGACAGACAGACAGACAGACAGACAGACAGACAGACAGACAGACAGACAGACAGACAGACAGACAGACAGACAGACAGACAGACAGACAGACAGACAGACAGACAGACAGACAGACAGACAGACAGACAGACAGACAGACAGACAGACAGACAGACAGACAGACAGACAGACAGACAGACAGACAGACAGACAGACAGACAGACAGACAGACAGACAGACAGACAGACAGACAGACAGACAGACAGACAGACAGACAGACAGACAGACAGACAGACAGACAGACAGACAGACAGACAGACAGACAGACAGACAGACAGACAGACAGACAGACAGACAGACAGACAGACAGACAGACAGACAGACAGACAGACAGACAGACAGACAGACAGACAGACAGACAGACAGACAGACAGACAGACAGACAGACAGACAGACAGACAGACAGACAGACAGACAGACAGACAGACAGACAGACAGACAGACAGACAGACAGACAGACAGACAGACAGACAGACAGACAGACAGACAGACAGACAGACAGACAGACAGACAGACAGACAGACAGACAGACAGACAGACAGACAGACAGACAGACAGACAGACAGACAGACAGACAGACAGACAGACAGACAGACAGACAGACAGACAGACAGACAGACAGACAGACAGACAGACAGACAGACAGACAGACAGACAGACAGACAGACAGACAGACAGACAGACAGACAGACAGACAGACAGACAGACAGACAGACAGACAGACAGACAGACAGACAGACAGACAGACAGACAGACAGACAGACAGACAGACAGACAGACAGACAGACAGACAGACAGACAGACAGACAGACAGACAGACAGACAGACAGACAGACAGACAGACAGACAGACAGACAGACAGACAGACAGACAGACAGACAGACAGACAGACAGACAGACAGACAGACAGACAGACAGACAGACAGACAGACAGACAGACAGACAGACAGACAGACAGACAGACAGACAGACAGACAGACAGACAGACAGACAGACAGACAGACAGACAGACAGACAGACAGACAGACAGACAGACAGACAGACAGACAGACAGACAGACAGACAGACAGACAGACAGACAGACAGACAGACAGACAGACAGACAGACAGACAGACAGACAGACAGACAGACAGACAGACAGACAGACAGACAGACAGACAGACAGACAGACAGACAGACAGACAGACAGACAGACAGACAGACAGACAGACAGACAGACAGACAGACAGACAGACAGACAGACAGACAGACAGACAGACAGACAGACAGACAGACAGACAGACAGACAGACAGACAGACAGACAGACAGACAGACAGACAGACAGACAGACAGACAGACAGACAGACAGACAGACAGACAGACAGACAGACAGACAGACAGACAGACAGACAGACAGACAGACAGACAGACAGACAGACAGACAGACAGACAGACAGACAGACAGACAGACAGACAGACAGACAGACAGACAGACAGACAGACAGACAGACAGACAGACAGACAGACAGACAGACAGACAGACAGACAGACAGACAGACAGACAGACAGACAGACAGACAGACAGACAGACAGACAGACAGACAGACAGACAGACAGACAGACAGACAGACAGACAGACAGACAGACAGACAGACAGACAGACAGACAGACAGACAGACAGACAGACAGACAGACAGACAGACAGACAGACAGACAGACAGACAGACAGACAGACAGACAGACAGACAGACAGACAGACAGACAGACAGACAGACAGACAGACAGACAGACAGACAGACAGACAGACAGACAGACAGACAGACAGACAGACAGACAGACAGACAGACAGACAGACAGACAGACAGACAGACAGACAGACAGACAGACAGACAGACAGACAGACAGACAGACAGACAGACAGACAGACAGACAGACAGACAGACAGACAGACAGACAGACAGACAGACAGACAGACAGACAGACAGACAGACAGACAGACAGACAGACAGACAGACAGACAGACAGACAGACAGACAGACAGACAGACAGACAGACAGACAGACAGACAGACAGACAGACAGACAGACAGACAGACAGACAGACAGACAGACAGACAGACAGACAGACAGACAGACAGACAGACAGACAGACAGACAGACAGACAGACAGACAGACAGACAGACAGACAGACAGACAGACAGACAGACAGACAGACAGACAGACAGACAGACAGACAGACAGACAGACAGACAGACAGACAGACAGACAGACAGACAGACAGACAGACAGACAGACAGACAGACAGACAGACAGACAGACAGACAGACAGACAGACAGACAGACAGACAGACAGACAGACAGACAGACAGACAGACAGACAGACAGACAGACAGACAGACAGACAGACAGACAGACAGACAGACAGACAGACAGACAGACAGACAGACAGACAGACAGACAGACAGACAGACAGACAGACAGACAGACAGACAGACAGACAGACAGACAGACAGACAGACAGACAGACAGACAGACAGACAGACAGACAGACAGACAGACAGACAGACAGACAGACAGACAGACAGACAGACAGACAGACAGACAGACAGACAGACAGACAGACAGACAGACAGACAGACAGACAGACAGACAGACAGACAGACAGACAGACAGACAGACAGACAGACAGACAGACAGACAGACAGACAGACAGACAGACAGACAGACAGACAGACAGACAGACAGACAGACAGACAGACAGACAGACAGACAGACAGACAGACAGACAGACAGACAGACAGACAGACAGACAGACAGACAGACAGACAGACAGACAGACAGACAGACAGACAGACAGACAGACAGACAGACAGACAGACAGACAGACAGACAGACAGACAGACAGACAGACAGACAGACAGACAGACAGACAGACAGACAGACAGACAGACAGACAGACAGACAGACAGACAGACAGACAGACAGACAGACAGACAGACAGACAGACAGACAGACAGACAGACAGACAGACAGACAGACAGACAGACAGACAGACAGACAGACAGACAGACAGACAGACAGACAGACAGACAGACAGACAGACAGACAGACAGACAGACAGACAGACAGACAGACAGACAGACAGACAGACAGACAGACAGACAGACAGACAGACAGACAGACAGACAGACAGACAGACAGACAGACAGACAGACAGACAGACAGACAGACAGACAGACAGACAGACAGACAGACAGACAGACAGACAGACAGACAGACAGACAGACAGACAGACAGACAGACAGACAGACAGACAGACAGACAGACAGACAGACAGACAGACAGACAGACAGACAGACAGACAGACAGACAGACAGACAGACAGACAGACAGACAGACAGACAGACAGACAGACAGACAGACAGACAGACAGACAGACAGACAGACAGACAGACAGACAGACAGACAGACAGACAGACAGACAGACAGACAGACAGACAGACAGACAGACAGACAGACAGACAGACAGACAGACAGACAGACAGACAGACAGACAGACAGACAGACAGACAGACAGACAGACAGACAGACAGACAGACAGACAGACAGACAGACAGACAGACAGACAGACAGACAGACAGACAGACAGACAGACAGACAGACAGACAGACAGACAGACAGACAGACAGACAGACAGACAGACAGACAGACAGACAGACAGACAGACAGACAGACAGACAGACAGACAGACAGACAGACAGACAGACAGACAGACAGACAGACAGACAGACAGACAGACAGACAGACAGACAGACAGACAGACAGACAGACAGACAGACAGACAGACAGACAGACAGACAGACAGACAGACAGACAGACAGACAGACAGACAGACAGACAGACAGACAGACAGACAGACAGACAGACAGACAGACAGACAGACAGACAGACAGACAGACAGACAGACAGACAGACAGACAGACAGACAGACAGACAGACAGACAGACAGACAGACAGACAGACAGACAGACAGACAGACAGACAGACAGACAGACAGACAGACAGACAGACAGACAGACAGACAGACAGACAGACAGACAGACAGACAGACAGACAGACAGACAGACAGACAGACAGACAGACAGACAGACAGACAGACAGACAGACAGACAGACAGACAGACAGACAGACAGACAGACAGACAGACAGACAGACAGACAGACAGACAGACAGACAGACAGACAGACAGACAGACAGACAGACAGACAGACAGACAGACAGACAGACAGACAGACAGACAGACAGACAGACAGACAGACAGACAGACAGACAGACAGACAGACAGACAGACAGACAGACAGACAGACAGACAGACAGACAGACAGACAGACAGACAGACAGACAGACAGACAGACAGACAGACAGACAGACAGACAGACAGACAGACAGACAGACAGACAGACAGACAGACAGACAGACAGACAGACAGACAGACAGACAGACAGACAGACAGACAGACAGACAGACAGACAGACAGACAGACAGACAGACAGACAGACAGACAGACAGACAGACAGACAGACAGACAGACAGACAGACAGACAGACAGACAGACAGACAGACAGACAGACAGACAGACAGACAGACAGACAGACAGACAGACAGACAGACAGACAGACAGACAGACAGACAGACAGACAGACAGACAGACAGACAGACAGACAGACAGACAGACAGACAGACAGACAGACAGACAGACAGACAGACAGACAGACAGACAGACAGACAGACAGACAGACAGACAGACAGACAGACAGACAGACAGACAGACAGACAGACAGACAGACAGACAGACAGACAGACAGACAGACAGACAGACAGACAGACAGACAGACAGACAGACAGACAGACAGACAGACAGACAGACAGACAGACAGACAGACAGACAGACAGACAGACAGACAGACAGACAGACAGACAGACAGACAGACAGACAGACAGACAGACAGACAGACAGACAGACAGACAGACAGACAGACAGACAGACAGACAGACAGACAGACAGACAGACAGACAGACAGACAGACAGACAGACAGACAGACAGACAGACAGACAGACAGACAGACAGACAGACAGACAGACAGACAGACAGACAGACAGACAGACAGACAGACAGACAGACAGACAGACAGACAGACAGACAGACAGACAGACAGACAGACAGACAGACAGACAGACAGACAGACAGACAGACAGACAGACAGACAGACAGACAGACAGACAGACAGACAGACAGACAGACAGACAGACAGACAGACAGACAGACAGACAGACAGACAGACAGACAGACAGACAGACAGACAGACAGACAGACAGACAGACAGACAGACAGACAGACAGACAGACAGACAGACAGACAGACAGACAGACAGACAGACAGACAGACAGACAGACAGACAGACAGACAGACAGACAGACAGACAGACAGACAGACAGACAGACAGACAGACAGACAGACAGACAGACAGACAGACAGACAGACAGACAGACAGACAGACAGACAGACAGACAGACAGACAGACAGACAGACAGACAGACAGACAGACAGACAGACAGACAGACAGACAGACAGACAGACAGACAGACAGACAGACAGACAGACAGACAGACAGACAGACAGACAGACAGACAGACAGACAGACAGACAGACAGACAGACAGACAGACAGACAGACAGACAGACAGACAGACAGACAGACAGACAGACAGACAGACAGACAGACAGACAGACAGACAGACAGACAGACAGACAGACAGACAGACAGACAGACAGACAGACAGACAGACAGACAGACAGACAGACAGACAGACAGACAGACAGACAGACAGACAGACAGACAGACAGACAGACAGACAGACAGACAGACAGACAGACAGACAGACAGACAGACAGACAGACAGACAGACAGACAGACAGACAGACAGACAGACAGACAGACAGACAGACAGACAGACAGACAGACAGACAGACAGACAGACAGACGGACGGACGGACGGACGGACGGACGGACGGACATCGCTAGATCGACTTAAAATCGATCGAGGATCATAAATATATATACTTTATGGGGTCCTAGACCAATATTTCGAGGTGTTACAAACGGAATGACAAACTTATATATACCCCCTATCACTAGAGTGGAGGGTATAAAAACGCGATTTTGGTCCACAGATGCTAATCAGCATCGCGATTTTTAAAATTAAAATTTTTGCTTCATAATGTACACAAGACATCTAAATTTTGAGCCATATTTTCAAACAGAATTTTGAGAAAAAATTATCATCAGTGGACCAAAATCGTGATTCTGGAATTTTGTTGACAAATTCATGTTCAGCATGCAAAAATTAGTATGAAAACATGTAATGTATGATGAAATCATTCGAAAAAATTTTTTATAAATTAATTATTTGAAAAGATAGCGGGTTTTGTATTCAGAAAAATTAATTGTGTAAGAGATAGTGAAAACCACAAATGCAAATAAAATAGCAAAAAATATATTCTTGTTCTGAATTTTACACAATAGATGAGGGCCGTTTTACTGAATATTTTGTCATCAAAAAGTGAAAATGGAAGATAGAGGGTTTGAATATAGGCCCTCGATATATAAAAGAGACAAATCTAAGGTTGGAGTGTACTTTGGTGCTTTATTCATTTTCCTGAAATAATGGTCCTAGAAACGTAAAATTTGGAATGTATGATCCTTCGGTTAAAAAAACATTCAGGAAATTCGGTTTCTAAGAATGGTTAAAAAGTGTCCTTTTGGTAATTTTTATATTTCCTGAAATAATGGTCACAGAAATTTAAAATTTTGGATGTAGGAACCTTTGGTGAAATCAACATTCTGGAAAAAAAACTTTTTAGAAATTCCGCTTCTAAGCGGGTAAAAAACTGTACTTTTGGTACTTTTTGTATTTCTGAAATAATTATCCAAGAAACTTGAAATTTTAAATGTAAAATCCTCCAGCAGATAAAACATTTTGGAAACTCCGATTCTAAAGGGACAAAAAGGAGTAAAATATTATTCTTTGGTACTTTTTTCTTTTTGTAAACTAAGGTTTTAAGAAACTTTAAATTTTAACATTCTGGAAAAAGTTCTTTTTGGAACATCCATTTTTAAGGGTTGTAAAAAAGTCTTCTTTTGGTCCTATTTTAATTTCCTGAAATAATGAAGGTTCTGAAAGAAGTACTTTTTTTTATTCAGTGTTATTTGATTCTAAGCAATTCTTAATACAAAATACGTGAGAGTGTAAGCCGAGTTTTTCAGATGTAGTTTAAATTTAAACTTACTTTAACATAGTCTGAAACTCGGATTTTGCAAACTAGATGCGTTTTTTTTCTTATTTCGTTAGAGACCAACATTTACATCAAAATTAACATGTTCCACCAAAAGTTTGTAAAAAAGAAACTTGGTAAAGGCAGCACAAATCTGATTTCAGATTTACTTATCTGAGATCTCAAAAACCCAGCCTAATATGAAGTTCAAAAGTTTTTCAGAACAGTTTTCATCGTCACACATTTTACGAAAATGATAGTGTTTTCGTTCTTACAATTAGTGTACATTTCCTAATGATATAGTTTTTCCATAAAAATATGATATCGTTTTCGCTATCGATAATTCCAGTCATAACGATAGTAAAATCACCTTTTTCCAGAATTTATCGAAAAACTACCGTTATTCCAGGCGATAACGATATCGTTTCGATATATAAAAGTGAATCGCTTTCGCTATCGAAATTTCCAGGCATGACGATAGCAAAATCGTCTAAAATTCGAAAATGGTATCATAATTTTAATTTAAGGTGATACCATAAGCGATATCATACATATGATAATATTTTCGCTATCACTCATCGTTATTTGGTTTATTGGGTGAATACTTTTTTAAACTACTTTTAAAATAATCCATTTAATTTTTGCAAAAAACAAGATCTCTTTTTTCTCCAAAAAGTTTTTTTTACGAGTTTCTCAAAAATTTCCCTTCCTGTTCTCCGCATCTATTATAATGATTTTTTTTTTTAATAAAAATAAAGTATAATTTTTGCAGTTTCAAGTTTGTTTTACAACAAAATTTTAAGAAAGTACATTAAAACTCATACATACTTAATTGAAATATTTTCTGTAATTCTATAAAAACAAACAAAACTTTTTCTTTACAAAATAGTTTCTTTCGCAAAACAAAACAAAATACATAAATGCAATTTATTTCATGGCAACGCGTTAAAACAGAACAACGACAATTTCGTTTAAATTGCATCTCCTTTACAAAGGCAACAACATAATTTGGAAATAAATTCAGTGTGCATGATTACAGTGCTTATTAAAAGTGGGAGATCGTTAAAAATGAATTTAGAAAAACTTTGGTAAAAATGGGCTAAGCACTAGAGTGACTCTGATTATAGCTAACGTCTTTTAATTAAGAAAATTAAAAGTTTTCTTTGTATTCAATTTGTGTAACCTCATTTATGTTAATCACTGTTACTTTTCTATCTGTTGCAAGTTGCATCATGTTCAAATCGTATTTTGTTTGCCTTTTTGGTGGTTTAATTTTAACAATTTTTTTTTGCAAATGTTGCTGGTTTAACTTTAACAATTTTTTTTTTTTTTTGAAAATGTTGCTAAATTTTGTTTTACGAGGATGTTGACAATCATTATGATGTCGTGTTCTTTCTTGGTTGTACAATTTTTTTAATGGAATTTTAATTAAGCTCTTTTAACAGTTTTAAACATTCCCTCCGTTAAGTATATCGGGTTAAAAATGTAACACCCTTCGTTGCTTCTTTTAAAATATGCTGTTAGAAAAAGTGTGTAGAGACATTGTTTAAACAATGTTTTTTGTATTATTAAATTTTGTTAGGACGTAAATAAATTTTTTGTTTTCTTTTCTGATTTTATTAATGAATTTTCCAGACATTTTTTCAGATTTTTTTAGTTGTTCCGATGTTTTCATATTTTTGTAAAAGTTCATACTTTTTATAAAAGTACTTTTTAAAAAAAAAGTACTTTTTATAAAAATACTTTTTACAAAAAGTACTTTTTAAAAACTAGTAGTACTTTATTTATAAAGGTACTTTTTTATAGAAGCACTTTTTTAAAAAGTACTTTATATGAAAGTGCTTTTTATAAAAGTAATTAATTTAAAACTTTTTAAAAATACTTTTTTTAAAGTACTTTTTATAAAAGTACTTTTTACAAAAAGTACTTTTTATAAAAATACTTTTTACAAAAAGTACTTTTTGTAAAATTACTTTTTTAAAAGTTACTTTTTATAAAAGAAGTTTTTTATAAAAGTACTTTTTATAAAAGGACCTTTTATAAAAGTGCTTATTATAAAAGTACTTAATTTAAAACTTGTTATAAAATAACCTTTTTTTAAAAGTACTTTTTATAAAATTACTTTTTATACCAGTACTTTTTATAAAAGTACTTTTTATAAAATTTTAAATTTCTGTGACTATTATTTCAGGAAATATAAAAATTACCAAAAGGACACTTTTTAACCATTCTTAGAAACAAAATTTCCAGAATATTTTTTTAACCGAAGGATACTACATTCCAAATTTTAAGTTTCTAGGACCATTATTTCAGGAAAAAGAGTAAAGCACCAAACTCTTTTTGTCCCCATAAAATCGGAATTTCCAAAAAGCACTTTCTCCGAATGTTTTTTTCACCAAATTATCTTACGTTGTATATTTCATTTGTCTAGGGTATGAAAGAATCTATAAGAATCGGAACTTTTAAAAAGGACTTATCCAGAAGGTTTTCTTCACCACACTATTCTACATTCCAAATTTAAAGTTTAAACGACCATGATTTAAGGATATATAAAAATTACCAAAAGTACACTTTTACCCCTTCTACCCCGCTTAGAAACGGATTTTCATTAAATACTTTTTCCAAAATATTTTTTTTTTCACTCACCTAAGGATCGTACATTTCAAATTTCAATTCTATACGACCATTATTTAAGGAAATTACACCTCGAAATATTGGTCTTTAAAAGACGTTTTTTATAAAAGTACTTTTTATAAAAGGACTTTTTATAAAAGTGCTTTTCATAAAAGTACTTAATTTTAAACTTGTTATAAAATAACCTTTTTTAAAAGTACTTTTTATAAATGTACTTTTTATAAAAATACTTTTTACAAAATGTACTTTTTATAAAAGTACTTTTTATAAAAGTGCTTTTTATAAAAGTACTTTTTATAAAAGTACTTTTTATAAAAATACTTTTTACAAAATGTACTTTTTATAAAAGTACTTTTTATAAAAGTAAATGTCATAAAAGTAAATGTCACAAAAGTACTTTTTACAAAAATACTTTTTTAAAAAGTACTTTTTATAAAAGTTTTTTTTTAAAGTACTTTTTATAAAAGGACTTTTTATAAAAGTGCTTTTTATAAATGTACTTAATTTAAAACTTGTTATTAAATAACCTTTTTTAAAAGTACTTTTTATAAAAATACTTTTTACAAAATGTACTTTTTATAAAAGTACTTTTTATAAAAGTACTTTTTATAAAAGTACTTTTTATAAAAGTACTTTTTATAAAAATACTTTTTACAAAATGTACTATTTTAAAAGTGCTTTTTATTAAAGTACTTTTTTTAAAAGTGCTTTTTAATTAAGTACTTTTTATAAAAGTACTTTTTATTAAAGTAATTTTTATTAAAGTACTTTTTTAAAAGTACTCTGTTCATTTAGTCCCGGAACTAAAATTTGCCAAATTTAATATTTTTTTCTGAAGCATTTTTAATAAACAATTAAAAAAATATGTTTTTTTGGCACACGAATAAGAATTGTTCACTTTTCTACTAACAATAAGAATTAGCAAAACTATTGGTAAATTTCAGCAAAATCGTTTTTCAAATAAGTTCTACAAAAATTTTACTAAATTTTTATTTACGTTTACTGTTTATTTTTTTGGTTCTTACTAATTTTTAGAAATTTTTTTAATATTTTTTACCAAAAACAAATTGTAAGTTCGGAATCAGTCATCATTTCGGTTTTTTTATTGTGAAGAATGATTTCTGTTATCATCATTTAATTAATAATCCAGGTTGTTACTCATACTCTCTTACGGTTTATTCGCGGATTTAAAACTCTGTCTCATGAACACGTTCTGATTCACCACTATTATCCCATTGTTCCGTTAAATTGCTATCATAATTATCTAGTTCTTGCTCTTCATAACCATTATACTCTGTTAAATTTCGAAATTTGCAAAACATTGATTTTTATTGCTTTTTTTGCATTTAAAACTCACAGTTACAAATTATTTTTCAGTTGGGTTTTGAGATAAAGTAGATCTTGCAGTTTTTGGATCCTCGGTGGTAACAATAAAACTTCTATAGTAGACATCATTATTATTAACAGTTACTATAGGAGGATTGATGTATCTATAACTATGTAGCTCCTCTATATTATTTAGATCATTATCATTCTTATCAGGATCGCCATTATTATTCACGAAATCACTCTGAGAATTATTGCTAATTGAACTGCTGTTTTTAGCAGCTGTATTGGAATGTGAATGCTGCGGGCTCAAACTAACTGCTGTAGTTTCAGTAGCAATAGTAACAGGATCTTCAGTTGTTATAGCATTAATCGAATTATTCGAGGTCCGTTTTGGTGTTTCCACTTGAGTTCGGCAACAGCCACATTTTGTTGGGTTATAATTATTTTCACATTTAAAACTAAACTCTTTACAAATATCACTACCAGTTATATCCATTTCTTGCCCATTTGACTCACTCACGCATTGTATTTTTTCCATGGCAAAGCAAAACTGTTGCTTAGTGTTATCTTTAATATCTTCCATATTACATTGACATTCTTTGTCTTCAAAGGATTTTGTATTTTCCAAAATTACCTTCTCCGTTTGTGTTGCACGATTTTCTTTAGTCGTATGATTTTCATATTCCTTATCAATTTGATTTTCAAAACTTTTTTGTGTCGTTTGATTATTTAGATTTTTATTAACTCTTTGTCTTTCTAGATTTTCCTTTGGCTTTTCATTTTCCAGGTTTTCTTTGGCTGTGTGATTCTCCTTTAAGAATTCCATTAGTAAACGTAAGTGCTGCAAATAATTTTCATTTTGTTGGGATATTTCTGAAAAAAAAAAAAAAAGGTATTGAGTAAAAAACAAGTTAGAGTGTTATATTTGGATATGCTGAATCTAAAATGGCCACCAAAATGATTTTTAAAAACGCTTACCTGAGAATCGAAAAAGTCTTGGAAAATTAGGAACCCCAAACGTAAAATATCTTATGGCAATACATGCTCTACACCATTTCTAATTGCATTGTAAAAATTTCCCAATGTATTTTTAAATTGTCCAAATTTAGTTTAAAATTTTCCAAATGTATTTTAAAATTGTCCAAATGAATTTTAAAATTGTCCAAATTAATTTTAAAATTGTCCAAATGTATTTTAAAACTGTGCAAATTTATTTTAAAAATGTCCAATTGTACTTTGAAATTGTCAAAATGTATTTCAAAATTGTCCAAATGTAGTTTAAAATTTTCCAAATGTATTTTAAAATTGTCCAAATGCAGTTTAATATTTCCAAACGTATTTTAAAAAATTTCCAAATGTATTTTAAAATTGTCCAATTGTATTTTAAAATCTTTCAAATGTATTTTCAAAACTGTCCAAATGTATTTTAAAATTGTCCAAATATATTTAAAAATTGTCCAAATATATTTTAAAATTGTCCAAATGTATTTTAAAATTTTTCAAATGTATTTTAAAATTGTCCAAATATATTTTAAAATTGTTCAAATGTAGTTTAAATTTTTCCAAATGTATTTTAAAATTGTCTAAATGAATTTTAAAATTGTCCAAATCTATTTTAAAATCGTCCAAATGTATTTTACAATTGTCAAAATGAATTTTAAAATTGTCCAAATGAATTTTAAAATTGTCGAAATGGATTTTAAAACTGTGCAAATATATTTTTAAATTGTCCAATTTTTTTTTGAAATTGTCCAATTGTATTTTAAAAATTGTCCAAATTTAGTTTAAAATTTTCCAAATGTATTTTAAATTTGTCCAAATGTATTTTAAAATTGTTCAAATGTAGTTTGAAATTTTCCAAATGTATTTTAAAAATTTCCAAATGTATTTTAAAATTGTCCAATTGTAATTTAAAATTTTCCAAATGTATTTTAAAATCGTCCAAATGTATTTTAAAATTGTCCAAATGTAGTTTAAAATTTTCCAAATGTATTTTAAAAATTTCCAAATGTATTTTAAAATTTTCCAATTGTAATTTAAAATTTTCCAAATGTATTTTAAAATCGTCCAAATGTATTTTAAAATTGTCCAAATGTAGTTTAAAATTGTCCAAATGTATTTTAAAAATTTCCAAATGTATTTTAAAATTGTCCAATTGTATTTTAAAATTGTCCAAATGTATTTTCAAAATTGTCCAATTGTAATTTAAAGTATCCAAATGTATTTTAAAATTTTCCAAATGTATTTTAAAAATTTAAAAATATATTTTAAAATTGTCCAAATGTAGCTTAATATTTTCCAAATGTATTTTAAAATTGTCCAAATATATTTTAAAATTGTCCAAATATATTTTAAAATTGTCCAAATGTATTTTAAAATTATCCATACGTATTATAAAATTTTCCAAATGTATTTTAAAATAGTCTACATAAAATTATACATAGAATATTTTAAAATACAAATGGAAAATTTAAAAATACAATTGGACAATTTTAAAATACATTTGGAAAATTTTAAACTACATGTGGACAATTTTAAAATACATTTGGACATATGGGGGTTTTCGTGTCAACTGACACAACTTTTGAAACCGTTGTCTTACGATCGGGATGAAATTTGCACCAAGGTTAGTCCTATTGAATAGTAGTTCAGACACAATTTTTCAACGAAATCGGTCAAGGACTCTCTGAGTTAGAGGGTCGAAATTTGACATTTTGGCCAAAGAGGTGTTTATTCTCATCCATGTAACTTCTTACCTATTGTGTTTAACAAAATGTGTCCCAAAGAGGTTAGATAGATATTTCTTCAGTCTTTCGAAAAATATTATAAAAAAAATAAAAAAAAAAAATTTATTTTTTTTCTTAAAAATCCAAAACTTTTTTGACTTTTCCTCAAATTGGGCCCTTTTTTTTTTATTCAAAAGAAAGCTTAGGTCATTGCCTTTAAGAGCTATGGGGTCTCTTAGTGGGATGCGAGTTGGATATCTATGAAACAATTTTTTTTTAACTTTGGAACACAAAAAACGGTTCTTCAATTTGCACTATTAGGCGTGGGATAGCTTACCAGTTTTCGATTTCGATCCGCGATACCCTCTAATTTTTATAGGTTCGAAAAAGAAAGCACGAGCCAAAAAAATGAGGGCGGTGGGGTGGGGCCATATGGCCCCTCATCGGGGTCATAGTTGGGCGTAAAGAGGTAAAAATCCTCTAAAAGCCCCACAACTGCCCTAGATCTGCCCATGGAGGGGTGCAATATGAGACCAACCTAGATTAATTTTCTGCCCCCAATTATTTTCTTGAATATACCTAACCTCTATTTCCACGTCCTGACGGGGCTCCCATACAAAATGACATTTTTATAAAATTTGCTCCTACCGCTCTAACTGTTCATAGGGTGCCCCTAGAGAAGTAAAATGTATGACCGACCCCCAATATTTTTTCAACTTCAACATTTTCTCAGAATATACCGACCCTTTATTTTCAACTCTTAAGGGGGTCCCCATACATTTTTTTTTTATTTTTTTATTAGTTTTTAAAAATACATGTTTTTATAATGTATGGGAGCCCCTTAGGGAGTGGAGATAGGGTGTTATTATGTTCGGACAAAATGTTGGTAACTAAAAAATAATGTGGACTGGTCGTAATTTTTTCCTTTGTGTGGGGCTTTTTATGGATTTTTACCCCTTTACGCCCAACTTTGACCCCGATGGGGGGTATATGCCCCACCCCACCGCCGTAATTTTTTGGCTCGTGCTTTCTTTTTCGAACCCTATAAAAATTAGAGGGTATCGCGGATCGAAATCGAAAAAAGCTATCCCACGCCTAATAGTGCAAATTGAAGAACCGTTTTTTGTGTTTCAAAGTTAAAAAATTTTTTTCATAGATATCCAACTCGCATCCCACTAAGCGACCCCATAGCTCTTAAAGGCAATGACCTAAGCTTTCTTTTGAATCAAAAAAAAGGGCCCAATTTGAGGAAAAAGTCAAAAAAGTTTTGGATTTTTAAGAAAAAAAATCAAAAAAAAATTTTTTATTTTTTTTATATTTTTTTTTCGAAAGACTGAAGAAATATCTGGCGTACGGACATAGCGCCCAAGGTCTTATCGCCCAAAACCGTAAATGTCATATCGCCCAAGCTGCGACATATAGCCCAAAATGAAAGGTCTAAAAATGTTATTTCTCCCAAAACAAAATTGTCAAAAAATCCAAAATATTTTTTTGGGCGAAATGTCGAAATTACGACTTCTATGATTTGTTTTTTTGTAATAAAGGTTTTCTGCGTAGCCGGCCTTCGGCCGGGCTTAGGGATCACATACTCCTTTTTGATGCATAACAAATTTGATAGTGTTAAGGCCTGGTACCCTAGAAACTTTACTTTGCGGAGAGGGTGGGTTTATTGCATGGATTTTTTAATCGCTAAGCCCGGCCGAAGGCCGGCTACGCATAAAACCTTTAAAACATTGTCTAAAAAAAAACAATATTGGTGAGTTTTACGATTATTTTTTTGGGCGCTATGACATTTTATAAATTCAACATTTTGATATTTGGGTAATATGACATTTTTGATAACTTATATTAATTTAAAGAAAATTGTTAAAATACCCAAAAATAATGGCCATATCGTCCAAAAAATTTTGCAACAACAACTAACACACATTTTTTTTGGGTGGAATGACTTTTTTAAATTGGGCGATATGCACTTGGGCGATATGCACTTGGGCGTTATGTCCGTACGCCGAAATATCTATCTAAACTCTTTGGGACACATTTTGCTAAACACAATAGGTAAGAAGTTACATGGATGAGAATAAACACCTCTTTGGCCAAAATGTCAAATTTCGACCCTCTAACTCAGAGAGTCCTTGACCGATTTCGGTCAAAATTTTTTTGAAAAATTGTGTCTGAACTACTATCCAATAGGACTAACCTTGGTGCAAATTTCATCCCGATCGTAAGACATCGGTTTCAAAAGTTGTGTCAGTTGACACGAAAACCCCCTTATTTTAAAATACATTTGAAAATTTTTAAAATACATTTGGAAAATTTTAAACTACATTTGGACAATTTTAAAATACATTTGGACAATTTTAAAATATAAGGCGTTTTTTGTTTGTATAATTATCAGTGTTCTACCATACACAGTTCACATTAGTGTTAACGCTTAAAATTCTAGAAGTTAAAAATTAACTTGCATACATTGTGAATCATTCTCTTATTGTTAATGGCTCTCTTTGGTATTAATAAAAAAGATAAATGTTTTTGTGTTGCTTTCAAGCTAAATTGCATCTAATTAACTAATTTTATCAATATTTCATCGAAAATGTGTAATATTTTACAAAACTATTCCAAACGACGCTAAATTAAATTGAGAAATTAATGGAAGTTAAGGTGTCCTTTTTTTTTCGTTTTGATGCATGGTAACAATCAAAGTTTGCCAACAAAAAAGGCCTATATTTGGACAATTTTAAAATACATTTAGACAATTTTAAAATACATTTGGACAATTTTAAAATTTATTTGGATAATTTTAAAATATATTTGGACAATTTTAAAATACATTTGGACAATTTTAAAATACATTTGGACAATTTTAAAATTTATTTGGATAATTTTAAAATATATTTGGGCAATGTTAAAATACATTTGGACAATTTTAAAATACATTTGGACAATTTCAAAATGCATTTGGACAATTTTAAAATATATTTAGACAATTTTAAAATACATTTGGACAATTTTAAAATACATCTGGACAATTTTAAAATTCATTTAGACAATTTTAAAATATATTTGGACAATTTTAAAATATATTTGGACAATTTTAAAATACATTTGGACAATTTTAAAATACATTTAAACAATTTTAAAATTCATTTGGACAATATTAAAATATATTTGGACAATTTTAAAATACATTTGGACAATTTTAAAATTTATTTTGATAATTTTCAAATATATTTGGACAATTTTAAAATGCGTTAGGACAATTTTAAAATTCATTTGGATAATTTTAAAATATAAATGGACAATTTTAAAATACATTTGGACAATTTTAAAATTCATGTAGACAATTTTAAAATTCATTTGGATAATTTTAAAATATATTTGAACAATTTTAAAATATATTTGGACAATTTTAAATACATTTGGAAAATTTTTAAAATATATTTAGACAATTTTAAAATACATTTGGACAATTTTAAAAATTTATTTGGACAATTTTAAAATACATTTGGACAATTTTAAAATTCATGTAGACAATTTTAAAATTCATTTGGATAATTTTAAAATATATTTGGACAATTTTAAAATCCATTTGGACAATTTTAAAATTCATTTGGATAATTTTAAAATATATTTCGAAATGGTGTAGTTTCCAAGTTATACTATAAAATACCAAATGAGTCATGGGTTTCGGTGAAGAACTGGTGTTTTTAAGTGTATGCTGGGGCTTTACGTCAGCACTAGGGCTGCCAATCCCGAAATTCCGAATCGCGAAATTCCGGGATTGTTGTCATAAAATGAACCCCGAATCCCAGGATTTTTAAGCTCAAATTCCGGGATTTTTGAAATATTAAAAATGTATGAGAATTTATTTTTAAATGTACAACCTTGTTCAGTTGTTGTTGCATTTACATGGGCTGAGATGAGAATTCTACCCAGGCTTGCTAAATAATAGTCCAACGCACTAACCATTAAGCCACAGTCACGGAGCCCTTTGACCAAAGTTTGCAGGCTTTTGCGAAAATTTTCTAAAAAACCGAAACTTTGATCGAAGAGCGCCATGGGTAAATTTAATCCGATTGGCCTCAAATTTGTACCATATAAGTTTTAGGTGTGGGAGAATAAAAATGTTGCCGGACGTTCAAAATTGGACGGAAAACCATTTTTATACAAAAGAATGTAAGTTTAATTTATTTTATAATTACTTTTCTCCTTTGAGGCTGGATTACTCAATGCTCCGTTTAAAATAACTCTCCGTTAAATTTAACTTTTTCATACAAATTTTGACATAAGGCTCCGTTAAATCGGCAGTTAGCAGCTAACTTTTCAATGAGTAATCCACCCTAAATGTTTTTATTATTTTAAATTTTCTTTAAATTAATTTTAAAATTATACAGTGCAACAACCAAAATCGGAATGGGATGAAACCAAATGCAAATAAAAGTTGTCATTTTCCATAACAAACCCTTGAATGCTTTTTTAAGTTCATTGCTAAACAATTAATAATAATAATTACTTGAAAACTGCATAAGTGGCGTATACCTAATTTTTTTTTTGCCTTTAAATAACAATCAGAATAATAATAATTTGATCCAATGATCAGTTTTTATTTATTTTTCCAATTTTTTATTTACAACTCATTTTAAATAATTTTAACCTAACCGAGAACTGGTAACAATGACCGTCGTCTCGTTGTAGCGAAATCGACCAAGGGTTTTGGTTGGAATTGAACCCACGACCCCCTGTTTCATAGGTTAGCACGCTACCAACTAGCCTACAGCTACCAACTAGCCTATCAGAATAATTAGAAATCATTTTTTTTAATAATTTCGTTGTATCGAAATCGACGCAAGGGTTTTCGTGGGAAACAAACCCACGACTCCCTGCTTAATGGGCTAGCACGATGCCAACTAACCCACAGTAGCCCCCTTAATATGCACAATAAAATTGAAACATAAAGAGTCAACTATTTTTTTACTTTTATAATCAAAGAAATTTAATTACGAAAAATCCCGGAATCCCGAAAAATCCCGGGATCATGAAAAATCCCGGGATTTCGATTTTCAAATCCCGAATCCCGGGATTTTAAAAAACCGTTCCCGTTTGACAGCCCTAGTCAGCACACATAGACTCTGAGGTCCGTTGCGATTACAATCAAACATCAGTGACTGCGTCGCTGCCCTCAACACGCAGCAAATTTAACTTTCATTGTTCAGACCAATCGGAATGTTGTTTTTGACAAAAATTTTTTTTTGACAAATTTTCAAAACCCAGAAACTTCTAATATGGCACAAAATGGGTGTATTTTTGAAAAACTTTTTGTCAAAAAAAAATGTAAAAAAAGTTTTTTGGATGAAAAAAAAAATTTGTCAATGAAAAAAAAAATTTTTTCAAAAAAAATATTTGTAAAAAAAAAATTCACAAGCAAAAAAAAATTTTGTAAAAAAAATATATATGGTTTGAATTGAGAACCGATAGGCTAAGACCGAATTTACATAAGGCAATTTTAATTGCGGCAATTTTGATTTTCTAGTGTATCAGAGAGAGAGGGAAGAATCTTAGATCTCTCTCTGATACACGATAAAATCAGAATTGCCGCAATTAAAATTGCCTAATGTAAATACGGTCTAAGTTGGCTGTTAAGCAATTTTAAACAAATTTTGTCAAAAAATAAAATTTATGTCACAAAAAAAGTTTTTCAAAAAAAAAAAAAGTTTTTGTCAGTGTAAAACTCATTTAGAAAAAAGTATTCTAGTTCGGTTATACATATGTCTTTATTCTCTGCAAAAAAATTTATTTAAGTACTTACTTTCCATAGCATCTCTAAAAACGGTTTCCATCTTAGTTTCCCATTCATCCAACTTGCCACATATTTTTTCCATTGGTTCACAGCAATATTCCTGTAACTTACTATCAACCGATTTTTGCACTGAATTTAAAATTTTATCACATATAATATTAATTAATTCAGTGCAAGAATTTTCAAATGATTTTGGTGGAGATTCGGAATTTTTGTTACGACCAGAATCAATAGGGTTCTGTAAATCATCACGTTGCTCTATGGTCTTAGTTTCTTGACTAGAACTATTGGGCAAATTAGTATTTTTAGAAAAATCTTCATTTTGCAATACTTTCTTGCTAAAGTCAAGATGAGTATAACTTTCCGAAGTAAAAGTAGTAGATTTGTTAAATTGTTGGTGTTGGTCAGATCTAGAAAATTCATTAATTGGACTGGTGCCTCTAGAATAGTGTTTTACTTTATTACAATTGCATTTGTTGCAACATTTTTTGTTTCGGAATCCTAAATCTGATAAAGTTATTAAACATTGTGAATCTTTGCTAGGTATTAAGCAACAATAATCGGAATTATTGACATTTGAAATTACATTTTGAAAACGATTTAAATTTGCAAAATTCACTAAAGAACTATTTTCTGAATTTCGGAGGTAAGTTATCGATTTTCTAGCCTGACTATTATTAGCAATATTACTGGCGCCGTCTTTCTTATTTCCATTCTCCGTTATTGGCCTTTCCAAATATGTCAGGTTAACACCGCTACCATTTGTTGAGTTAAGTTCTCCAGTGGAATCTCTTTGAATAATTTGATTTTTATCAGCAGCTAAAATTCTTTTTCGTCTCCTAATTCCAGCTATTCCATTACTTCCCGATTTTCTAGCTTCCCCGATTTTCTTAGCTGATTTCTTTTTCAATTTTGTTGAACTTCTAGTGACCAAAGTATTTTGTGGAGCTAATGTAGTCTTTAGTGGCATCCTGGATAATTTTGTATAGGAACGTCCAAAGCCAACGTTACTAAACTGTGCAACGGTAGCATCACAGTCCGTATTAGGAAATGGTGATGATGTTGCCGGTGTTACCAGATTATAGCAATTAGTTACTTGATAACATTCACTAGGACAGCAGACTGTATGATGCCCACAATAATTTGTATACATTTTTGGGTAAAATTTTATTTTTCAACGGCTGGTGCTTTTAAATATAATTAAATTGAGGTTTTGCTAAAATTAATTTTGAAGTTTAATTTATTGCAGTTGCATTTTTTTTGAAAGACAGAAAATTTTGAAAAAACGAGATATTTTTATTGTAAATTAAAAGAATTGTTTAAAAAAAAACCAAAAAAAAAATATTAAAATTTAAAATTAATCAACAAAAATTAAACAAATGTTTTCAAAATTTTTTTGAAATGTTTTAAAAGGAAAACATCAGGCTATAAGATCAGTTATTTTCAAACTTTAGCAGTCATTCTCAGACCACTACTATAGAAAATTATAAAGTTATCGATAACTCAAAATTTTTAATAGAAAATTATTTTTTTTTTAATATTCTATATTAAATTATATATAGGGAATTCACATGGGTATCGTATTTGGTGTTGTATGTTGTATGTCCTATCTAAAAACAGGGTTGGTTAAACTTTAAATTAATAATACCACACTTACACGATATGACGATACAACATTTATACCAATGTTTTGTGTGCTATTTTCAAGTATGCTAACAAGAAGAGAATCTAAGAGAAAATTATCAAATGAGCGATAAATAATTTTTACCAACCCTGTTTTTGGATAGGACATACAACATATACAACAAATACGATACCCATGTGAATTCCCTAATAATTATTGATGAATCGATTGCTTAAAATTTTCTATAGAAAATTATAAAATTATCGATGTATCGATAACTTAAAATTTTCTATAGAAAATTATAAAATTATCGATGTATCTATAATTTGAAAAGATGTATCGATAATTTAAAATTTTCTATAGAAAATTATAAAATTATCGATGTATCGATAATTTAAAATTTTCTATAGAAAATTATAAAATTATCGATGTATCGATAATTTAAAATTTTCTATAGAAAATTATAAAATTATCGATGTATCGATAATTTAAAATTTTCTATAGAAAATTATAAAATTATCGATGTATCGATAATTTAAAATTTTCTATAGAAAATTATAAAATTATCGATGTATCGATAATTTAAAATTTTCTATAGAAAATTATAAAATTATCGATGTATCGATAATTTAAAATTTTCTATAGAAAATTATAAAATTATCGATGTATCGATAATTTAAAATTTTCTATAGAAAATTATAAAATTATCGATGTATCGATAATTTAAAATTTTCTATAGAAAATTATAAAATTATCGATGTATCGATAATTTAAAATTTTCTATAGAAAATTATAAAATTATCGATGTATCGATAATTTAAAATTTTCTATAGAAAATTATAAAATTATCGATGTATCGATAATTTAAAATTTTCTATAGAAAATTATAAAATTATCGATGTATCGATAATTTAAAATTTTCTATAGAAAATTATAAAATTATCGATGTATCGATAATTTAAAATTTTCTATAGAAAATTATAAAATTATCGATGTATCGATAATTTAAAATTTTCTATAGAAAATTATAAAATTATCGATGTATCGATAATTTAAAATTTTCTATAGAAAATTATAAAATTATCGATGTATCGATAATTTAAAATTTTCTATAGAAAATTATAAAATTATCGATGTATCGATAATTTAAAATTTTCTATAGAAAATTATAAAATTATCGATGTATCGATAATTTAAAATTTTCTATAGAAAATTATAAAATTATCGATGTATCGATAATTTAAAATTTTCTATAGAAAATTATAAAATTATCGATGTATCGATAATTTAAAATTTTCTATAGAAAATTATAAAATTATCGATGTATCGATAATTTAAAATTTTCTATAGAAAATTATAAAATTATCGATGTATCGATAATTTAAAATTTTCTATAGAAAATTATAAAATTATCGATGTATCGATAATTTAAAATTTTCTATAGAAAATTATAAAATTATCGATGTATCGATAATTTAAAATTTTCTATAGAAAATTATAAAATTATCGATGTATCGATAATTTAAAATTTTCTATAGAAAATTATAAAATTATCGATGTATCGATAATTTAAAATTTTCTATAGAAAATTATAAAATTATCGATGTATCGATAATTTAAAATTTTCTATAGAAAATTATAAAATTATCGATGTATCGATAATTTAAAATTTTCTATAGAAAATTATAAAATTATCGATGTATCGATAATTTAAAATTTTCTATAGAAAATTATAAAATTATCGATGTATCGATAATTTAAAATTTTCTATAGAAAATTATAAAATTATCGATGTATCGATAATTTAAAATTTTCTATAGAAAATTATAAAATTATCGATGTATCGATAATTTAAAATTTTCTATAGAAAATTGTAAAATTATCGATGTATCGATAATTTAAAATTTTCTATAGAAAATCGATAATTTAAAATTTTCTATAGAAAATTATAGAATTATCGATGTATCGATAATTTAAAATTTTCTATAGAAAATTATAGAATTATCGATGTATCGACAATTTAAAATTTTCTATAGACAATTATAGAATTATCGATTTATCGATAATTTAAAATTTTCTATAGAAAATTATAGAATTATCGATGTGTCGATAATTTAAAATTTTCTATAGAAAATTATAGAATTATCGATGTATCGATAATTTAAAATTTTCTATAGAAAATTATAGAATTATCGATGTATCGATAATTTAAAATTTTCTATAGAAATTTATAGAATTATCGATGTATCGATAATTTAAAATTTTCTATTGAAAACTATAGAATTGTCGATAAATCGATAATTTAAAATTTTCTATAGAAAACTATAGAATTATCGATAATTTAAAATTTTGTATAGCAAATTATAGAATTATCGATGTATCGATAATTTAAAATTTTCTATAGAAAATTATAAAATTATCGATTACTCAAAATATTTTGAGAAAATTTTAGGATTATTGATGTATCGAAAATTTATTCATACTTACTTAAATTTCCATATCCTCCTCATTTTCTAACAGTTTTTCTTTTTAATGGTTCCACTTTTGTTTTTGGTTTTAAGGTGCAATATTTACAATAAGCTCTATGTATGGGTGGTCGACAATCACACCAATATGAAGAATTTAACTCCTGACACAGAAACGGTTTCTCACATTCATATTGATTATCACATGTTGACTTACAGGATCGCCACTCAAATGGCTGCGTTTGACGACCAGATGAACAACAAGTTTGTTCTTTATTATATGACCATTTTTTTGAACGTTTAGCTCGGCAATCGGGAAACATTACGGTTGTAATTTTTGGGGTTTCAATTTAAAAAAAAATAAATGAAGAGTGACTTGCAGATTCGGAAAAATTTTTCTTTTGTGGAAATTTATGCCAATTTTTTGTTAAATTTATATAAATTTTAAAAATTTAAAAATTTTGATTTAATTTTTTTTGCCAAAATGTCCGAATTATTTGTGTATAATTTAATTTTTTGTAATTTAATAAAATATTTTGTATATTTGACATTTTCAGTGATTTTCAAACTATAATTTACAAATTTTAAATTTTTACGTCCGTTTGATTTAGGTACGTCACATTTAAATATTAGAAACGAAAAATTATTGGGCGTTAGGCCTTACGCGACGCAATTTGATTCAGGTTGGACGGAAAGTATAAAAAAATCGAAAGTTTTAAATAAAATCTTTAAAAAGTATGACTAAACGGTTTGAGATTTTTTTCGCTCCTTCACTCAAAAAATTATGTCATTAACTGTTTGTAGTTTATTTAAAAAGTTTTCTGTTTAGTCGTTTTTAAAAGAACAAACATTTGTTTGATGTTTAGTTTTTATTAATGACTACTTCAGTCCTTTGTTTCAAAAATAACGCACGAAAAAATAAAGACTTTCATTAACATTTAATTTTTAAAGTCATTTATTTTTGTTCTGTAAGTAAAAACTACTGATTATTCTTTTGATTTTTAATGATTTTTGTAAGTAATTTTTTTTTAAATTGTTGGTATTTTTTAATGAAATATCATTAGTTTTTACCTACACAAGTCAGTTATTTTTTTGTAGAAAAAAAAAAAATCAAAAAATTATTTATAGAAATATAAAAACATGTTTGTATCAAGTGGCTTTGGCACGATGGGTAGAGTGTCTGGCCAGAATGTAGTTGATTGCGGGATCGATTCCCCAAAAATTTTATTAAAAATTTAAAAAAAAAATATTTCAATAAAAAATTGTAAAAAATTACCTACGAAATCATTAATTTTTATTGTTTTCGTAGGTTATTTTTTTGAAATTTGTTGGTAAAAATAACAGAACTATCATTAATTTTTAATGTTTTCGTTGGTTATTTTTTTCGAATTTGTTGGTAAAAAAGAGTGAAAAACCCGTAATTTTTTAATGTTTAATGTTATTTATTTTAGAAAATTTTGTCAACAGTAAAAAATAAATGTTGATGTTTGTTAAAACAAATGAATAATTACTGGGATGGTTTTCAATTGTTTATTCACTGGTTTTAAGTGTGTTTTTCATTTGTTTTTGCCTACAAAATATTTTGAGTGTTAAAGTATGATTAGCACAGGGTGATTCGTAGTTGTATAAAAAGTTAATGTAATTAAGATTAAAAGACACAATTATGGATATGTAATTATATTTCAAAAATGTTTAATAAAGTTTTTAAATTTTACAATTCAATATTTTTTACATTAGTATATTAGTAAATATTTACAATTTATCATTCTCATTGCTTAATTCAATATTTTCTTGTAATTCAACTTCAGAATATTTATATTTCTTTAAAAATTTAGCCACAAATGGTGCTAATAATTTCTCATCCACTTTGGTAACATCATTTAAACCGAAAACCAATGAAGCCACATTAGAACACACAATAACTAAACAGGCACCCAGTGTGGTATACCATAAAAAGGATATATGATAGATGGCCGTACCTTGTGTGGGAAGGCTGTGAAAGGAGATGGGAGAGAGAGAGAGAGAAAAAAATTAAAAAAAATTTTAGTAAAATCATCGCAAATAAAAGATTCAAAAGAATTAATAAACATTAAATTATACACGCAGAAAAATAATATGGTTGCAACATAATCACAGACGATCGGTTCAAAACTGCATTACAAAACGAACCCCAGAAAATCTTTTCCTAATCACGTGTTATTTTTTCACGGTGCTTAATATATACAGGGTGCTCCAATAACAAGTATCTTTTTAAAACATGTAATGAAATGATCAATACTCAATAGTTTTGGAACCTTATGGCTTTATTTGAAAGAGCAAATATTCCCATTATGTATGTCAAACGACTTCATTCATGCGGCTGCCTGGGTTAGCTCCGCAGTAGCTCATCCTCGGCACCCATTTTTCTAATGTTTCTGGTTCTATCTCATGAATGGCTTAAACGATATTCGTCGAAAGGGCCTAGAACATTGCCAGATTTCCCATGTTGCATGGATCTTTAACGAGACCCCTCAAAAAAAATGTGTAAAGGATTTAATCGGCAGTTCTTAAGTGATCAATTGTCACCGCGAATATGGGTCCATCCAAGTTGATATATTCTATTACGGCCAATAAAAAGTCTGTAATCATGGCTCTGTAGCGCTCATCCTTGACGAAAATGGGGTTTTCAGCTGTATTTTTGAAAATATTGTGTAATGATGCTGATACTCAAATATGTTGCTTCCTATAGATGAATTGGATTCTTTACAATACCGTGCGAGTTTTACGATCCCAAGATGTAGCAATTTGTTTGTTAACATAACCTCATTTGAGTGCTTTATTTCGGTTAAAAACTTTTTTTCGAAAAACGTGCAGTTTGGCAGCAAAGTACTGCGCTACAACGCGATACAGCGGAGCAAGCCGAGGACGCATCAATGAAGTCGTTTGGCATTAAAAATGGGAATGTTTGCTCTTTCAAATAAAGCCATAACATTCCAAAAAAAAGTTGAGTATTGATAATTTTATTGCATTTTTAAAAAGATATTTGTTATTGGACCACCCCTTATTAAGGGTTGCCCATACAAAATTCAAAAATGCCTGATTTAATGTTTTGGGAAAGACCAAAACATTAAATCATGATAATGTTTTGCGGAAGTTTTGGGTGTACTTATACCCTGTACCACAGAGTGGTGTAGGGTATAAAAAGTGCCATATTTGAACCACCCTAGTATACATCTTTCCCGAAATACAATTGATCTTCTACGAGTTGCAATTGATCTGTTTCGAAATACAATTGATTCTTTTTTAAGTTCAATTTATCTTTCTCGATTTGCAATTGCACTTTTACGAGTTACAATTGATCTTTTTCGAATTTCAATTGATCTTTTTCGAATTACAATTGATTTCAATTCTAATATTCGAGTCACAAATTCACAATTACAAATGGAATCTTCAAAATTCATTTGATCTTTTCAAATTTACACCTGTAAATGACAATTTCCTCTAGCTTAACCTAACTTCGGTCTATTATGTATAATCCTCCAATTATTTTCCCATATACTTACTATTCTGAAGTAGAATTTAAATATCTTGACATATCAAATTCATATTCACATCCCTCAATAGATACGGGCAATTTGGTATGTCTAAATGATCCAGTAACAATGGCTATTTGAGCATTAATACAAATCCAGGCCATACTTAGGAACGAAATAATGCTACCAGTTAAAATACTCTGAAAATAGTAACAAACATCGCAAAAATTAACAAGCTGGTCACCTTGCTGGTAAAGCTAATTCAGCTATGCTGAATTCAGTGGTGCTAGCCGTTTTTCGAAGTTAGCGCTAGTATTCGCGAAATTCGTGATTTAAAATGTAATACTTAAGTACCACACAAATTTAATTTTTTTGCTTTTAGGATAATTTTTAAATATGAATTTAGAAAATGCGTTGTTTTTTTCGCGAAAAAAAAATTTCCGTGAAAAAAAATCCGCGAATTTTTTTTTTTTTAATTATGTGTCTGTTATGTATCGTATTCTACCCATTTTTATAAATTAATATAAAAATAAAAAAATTTTGAAAAAATATTCGCGAAAAAAAATTTCGCGAAAAAAAATTTCGCCAAAAAAAATCCAAGAATAATTTTTTTTTTTTGTATATTCAATAGAGTTTATATGACAGAAATTTAGCAATTGTCTAAAAAATTGTTTTTTTTTTACATAAAAATAAAAAAAAAAAAATTAAAAATATTCAGGAAAAAAAATACGCGAAAAAAAAATTTCGCGAAAAAAAATTTCCGCGAAATTTTAAAATAAAATTTTGTTTGTATATTCAATAGAGTTTAGATGACAGAAATTCAGCAAATTGTAAAAAAATAGTTTTTTTCAAACAAAAATAAAAAAATAATTTAATCGCGAATATCGCTATACACACGCTAACTTTGAAAAAACTGATATTTTAATGGGATTTAGTGTACACACACTAGCTTTACTAGATGGGTGTCGTAAATTCAAATCAATCCAAAACTATTTGTGCTGAACCAATTTTTTCACGAAAGCAAAGATTTTTCGCTAATAAAGCCGTTTTACGAAGTTATCGCTCGTATTCGCGATTTTAAATTGTAATGCTTAAGTACCAAACAAATTTATTTTTTATGCTTTTGGGATAGTTTTTAAATATAAATTTAGAAAATGCGTTGTTTTTTTTTCACGAAAAAAAAATTTCCGCGAAAAAAAAATCCGCGAATTTTTTTTAATTATGTGTCTGTAATGTATCGTATTCTACCCATTATCATAAATTAATATAAAAATAAAAAAATTTTGAAAAAATATTCGCGAAAAAAAATTTTGCGAAAAAATTTCGCAAAAAGATTTTTCGCGAATAATTTTTTTTTGTATATTTAATAGAGTTTAGATGACAGAAATTCAGCAATTGTCTAAACAAAATTGTTTTTTTACATAAAAATAAAAAAAAATTTAAAAAATATTCGGGGAAAAAAATTTGCGAAAAAAATTTCCGCGAATAAAATTTTGTTTGTATATTCAATAGAGTTTAAATGAGAGAAATTCAGCAATTGTCAAAAAAAAATAGTTTTTTTTAAATAAAAATAAAATAATAATTTTATCGCGAATATCGCTATACACACGCTAACTTTGAAAAAAACTGATATTACAATGGGATTTAGTGTTCACAAACTAGCTTTACTAGATGGGTGTCGTAAATTCAAATCAATCTAAAACTATTTGTGCTGAACCAATTTTTTCATGTAAACAAAGATTTTTGTGCTGAACCAATTTTTTCATGTAAACAAAGATTTTTCGCTAATAAAGCCGTTTTACGAAGTTATCTCTCGTATTCGCGATTTTAAATTGTAATGCTTAAGTACCACACAAATTAAATTTTTATGCTTTTGGGATAGCTTTTAAATATACATTTAGAAAATGCGTTTTTTTTTCGCGAAAAAAAAAATTTCCGCAAAAAAAATCCGCGAAATTATTTTTGAAATTATGTGTCTGTAATGTATCGTATTCTACCCATATTTATAAATTAATATAAATAAAAAAAAAATTGCAAAATATTCGCGAAAAAAAAAGTTCGCTAAAAAATTTCGCAAAAAAAATTTTCGCGAATCATTTTTTTTGTATATTTAATAGAGTTTAGATGACAGAAATTCAGCAATTGTCTAAAAAAATTGTTTTTTTTTTACATAAAAATAAAAAAAAAAATTTTAAAAAATATTCGGGGAAAAAAATTCGCGAAAAAAATTTCTGCGAATAAAATTTTGTTTGTATATTCAATAGAGTTTAAATGAGAGAAATTCAGCAATTGTAAAAAAATAGTTTTTTTAAATAAAAATAAAAAAATAATTTAATCTCGAATATCGCTATACACACGCTAACTTCGATAAAACTGATATTACAATGGGATTTAGTGTACACAAACTAGCTTTACTAGATGGGTGTCGTAAATTCAAATCAAACAAAAACTATTTGTGCTGAACCAATTTTTTCACGAAAACAAAGATTTTTCGCTAATAAAAATGTTTTTGCGAAAAAAATCACGGTATTGTGGTTTGTTAGGATGTTTTAACAGACTTGAATGGTTTTAAATTTAAAAATTATCGCAGAATTTTAAAAATATCGTTTTTATTGTACTTGAGAATCAAAATGTTAAATCGCAAATATCGTGAATACGAGCGCTAACTTCGAAAAACGGCTTGCATCATTGAATTCAGCGTACTCGAATTTACTTTACCAGTACACGGTGAGCCTCAGCTATGTTTAGGTTGAACTTTAGTGTCGACGAAAAGTGTAAACGCGGTTTGATTTCTACGTGATTAAATGTCACAAAACTGTTAACGGCGAAATCGTAGCTGCTCGCATTCGAGAGATATCGCGAAATTAGTGTTTTTTTGACACTGAAGTTTTTTGAATTTTTTCAAAAAGTGAGTATACAGTTTTAATTATACTTATTTACAGGTAACAGAACATTAAAATCCTATCCTCCCAAGTTCGCGAGAAATCGCGAAATAATTTTTTTGGGGTTTTTTGTTTTTTATCTTTAGATAGGTTTCTTTAAAATTTCGTAAAAATATGGTATGCAGTTTTACTTGCACTTGATCAAATGATCAAAGGTCACACAGCTGTCAACATCGAAATTGAAAGTGTTACATTTCGCGAGATATAGCGAAATTATATTTTTTTTTTAACTTTTTGTTTATATTTTACACCGATTCTTTTAGAATGGTGTTGAAACGTAGTATGCAGTTTGATTCGAACATGTTGGAAGACATTAAAACTGCCCACAAAAATTTGTAGCTGCTCACTTTCGCGAGAAATAGCGAAAAAAACTTTTTGTGTTTTTTTTTTTGTTTTTATTAAAAAATAAGATTCTTAAAAATTGTTGACCAACACGAAATGCAGTTTGATATGTTATTATCAATGGTCGTAAGGCTGATAACATAAAAATTCTAGCTGCTCAATTCTTCGAGTTATCGCCAAAAAAAACTGGCTGAACTACTATTTTGTCCTTATTTAATGTTATTTTTGATCTGTAAAAATATTTAATTCAATTAACGACAAAAAATGTGGTATGCAGTTTGAATTCGAGGTTATTAGAGGCGTTTACACTTTTAGTCGTCACCGTGAGTAGGATGCCCAGCTTGTTAAAAAAAAAAGTGTCTAATTCGAGCACAGTGTTATTAATCACAAAAACCACCTACCTTCTCATTTATCCAAGGCATTAACATGCCCACCGAAAATATACCCAACATGGGACCATAGAGTATCGATTGTAAAGTAGCCGATAATTGTAGCACCATACCCAATTTTTCCACTACATACACTAAACACATGGAACTTAAACCAAACCCAATTACCACCGTACGCATAATTATAGCGGTATTCCGTTCGCTTAAACCCACTTTAATATTGGGCTTAACAAAATCCTCCAAGACCACAGCAGCTAAAGAATTCAAATAGGTAGAGAGGGAGCTGAGAGCAGCACTGAAGACACCAGCTACAAAGAGACCAGGCATACCGGGAAATTTACCCAAAACATCCATAACCAAAACGGGAATTAATTGATCTCGAGCATGGGCTAACTGTAAAAGAATGGCAGGGTTAAGAAACATTGTTTGACTTGTAAATTTGTCTATTATGTAGTTTACGAGTTTTTCTCTCAATGTACTTACTCCCGTTGACATGGGATCACAATCATAATATGTGGCATATGCCAATAGACCCACATAGATGCACAACAAATAGAGCAGCGTTAAACCAATGGAAAATGTATAAATAGTTTGCTTAATCTTTTGTATATTTGGCAGCGACATAAATCTTTGTACAGTCGGTTGATTAATGGAAGTATTTTGTAATTTGAAAAAGGTGCCACCAACAAAGACAGATAAAACACTCATGCGCACGGTGGGATCCACAGTTACTCTAAAATAAAGTGATTAAATTGGGAGTTAGGTGGCACTTTCTTTAACAAAAAAAAAATATTTATTTAACACTCACTCTGGATAATTTAGTCTACCTCCCTCCATATTTCTTTGCCATAATACTTGAAAACCTCCAATGTCTATGGTACCTTTAATGATTAAAACAATCATGGAAGTAAACATAATAAAACTTTGTATGACATCGGTCCAGACAACACCTTTAATGCCACCCTAGTTAAAAAAAAAAAAAACAATTAAAATATATTTATTTGACCAAATCCATCTCTTGGTAAAAGAAATTTTGAAATCGGTCAAAAGTTATTGAGATATCGCCATTTGAATTTTAATAGAAATGGCTGTTTTTAGAAAATTTCTTGAAGATAAGGAAAGTCGGCCATTTTAAGCTAATTTCAAATGGCGACATCTCGAAAGCCGTTCGACCGATTTCAATTTGTATGCCCTCCAGAGGGTGTATATAAGTTTGTCATTCCGTTTGTAACACCTCGAGATATTGGTCTAAATGGGGGTCGGTCTCACTAATGTCCCCTCTCGGACGCACCATTGGACCGGTAGAAGCTGATTAAATAAAACAAATTTACAAAAAATAAAAAAAAATTGTATGGGGACCGCCTTAAAAATTAGAGATAGAGCGTAGGTATGTTCAGAGAAAATGTTTGGACTAAAAAATTTAAAAAAATAATAATAATCTTTATCCCACGATCGTCCTGGGCAAAAAATTTGTAGAATCGATAGAAGTTTTACACAAAAAAAATTTCAAAAAATCGAAGAGTACAAACATTTTCAAAAATGAGATTAAAATTTTAAAACTTAAAAATCGCATACTAGAGCGCTTTAAAGAATTTTTTGGATTTTTTTTTAAAAGTACGCAAAAAAACAAATATTTTGGAAAAAAAATTGAAATTTGGACCATTGTTGAAGAAGTAATGAGTAAAAGAAGTTTGAGTAACGGAAAAAACTACCAATTTTTAAAAAATCGATATCTTTTGAACGGGTCATCAAAAAAATCTAAAAATTTACCAAGAAGGAGTTTTCGAAGGGTACTCAAAACTGTAAACAAATTGGGAAAATCTAAAAAAAAAAAGTGTCGATTGAGACGCGAGAAGCTTCTATACGAACAGCGTCTTCGTGCTAAAGTTCTTTCTGCCCCTCGGGGTAGTAAGAGCTTTTGGTCATTCGTAAAGAGAGTAAGGGACAATGCTAGTTCTTCCATCCCGACTCTCATAAAGGATGACCAAGTGTTCACTGACCTGGTTGATAAGGCTTATCTTTTCGCTGGATTATTTGCAAGGAATTCGTTATTGCAGGAAAATGATCAACCACTGCCAGAACTTGAAAGAGTATCCAGTACTATGCGCAAGATATTCTTTCGAGCTCGTGCAGTTAAAAGGGTACTTCAGGATCTCAACGTAAATAAGTCACCGGGACCCGATGGCATACCAACACTGGTGCTAAAGCAGTGCTCCTCAGCCTTAGCCCGTCCATTGGCAAACCTTTTCAGCTTTTCGTTACACAAGGGTATCTACCCTTCTTGCTGGAAGGTGGCCAACGTCCAACCAATCCCTAAAAAGGGTACGTCTTCAAACCCTGAGAACTATCGCCCGATATCCATTTGTTCTACGCTCTCGAAGGTGATGGAGAGCATGGTAAATCATCACCTTGTTGAATATCTGGAGTCAAATTCACTTTTTAGTGACCGACAGTATGGCTTCCGTAAACGCCGTTCTACGGGGACCTCATGGCGTTCCTTTCGGAACGTTGGAGTCGTTCCATTCACCAATTTGGTGAAAGTAAGGTGGTTGCTTTAGATATTTCCAAAGCGTTCGATCGAGTGTGGCACGACGCACTTGTAACTAAACTCATTGCTTTTGGTGTAGGCAATGATTTCTCTCGATTTAAATCGAGTTTTCTCAGAGACCGAAGTATACGTGTTGTTGTAGATGGGGTCTCGTCGGAAATGTTTCAACTCAACTCAGGGGTACCGCAAGGTTCTGTTCTTTCTCCTACTCTTTTTCTTATCTTTATTAATGACCTCCTTAGTCAAACTTTTAACCCTATCTATTCTTTTGCAGACGATAGCAACATTTGCCATTCATTTTCCTTCGATCATAGCCTTGTAGAGGTTGGGCTCGGGAGACAGAATATGAATAACACACTCAATCAGGACCTTTTGACAATTTCTGAGTGGGGTCTGGCGAATAAGGTCGATTTTAATGCACGCAAGACCCAATGTTGTATGTTGACCCACAGACGAGTTGTGGAACCAACATTGTCGTCTGTATCTATGGGTGGTATTGGTATTGAGAAATCGGAAACTCTTGATGTTCTGAGCATGAAAATTCAGGGTGATGTACGTTGGAATAAACATGTTTTTCAAGTGTCGAAAGAATCATTCAAGTGTCTCGGTTTCTTAAAACGGTGCAAGAATTACTTCACTCCTCGCTATCTCCTTAATATTTATACCACCTATATCCGGCCGAAGATGGAATACAACTCCCATATATGGGCAGGGGCTTCAGAGTCTATTTTGAAGTTTCTGGACCGTGTTCAACGGAGGGCGTCGAAGTTAATCAATGACAGTAGGGTATCCAACTCCATGGACGTATACAGGGGGTGGGCACAGGGGGCACGTGCCCCCCCTTTTCGATTTGAAAATTTTTAAAAATTAAATAAAAATTTTAAAAAATTAAAAAAAAATAAAAAAAGTAATTTCTATCGAAATATTAGTGAAATATGTTTGAAGACACTTAATATTGGTTTTATTTAATAAAAATTAGGTGTCAGGTCATGAAAATAAATTTCTATAAAAAATTTTCAAACTATAATATTCTAATACACTTTTTCAATATTAAAATATGAGATATTTTTTCTATAGGAAATTCTCAGATTCTGAAAAGTTTTTTCTATAGAAAAATTTTTAGATTTTAATAATTTTTTTTTATACGGCACTCACTTATAATTCTTATGTAAAGCAATAAAAAGATTTTTCTTAAATCTTTAAACTTGAATGTTTTTAAAATGGAACGCGCTAGCTTACGAAAAAAGACTTTGTCAAATTACTAGGAAATGTCTCGTAAATCCATTTTACCAATATTTGACAGTTTTCCTTGTTTTTTACCAAATCGAAATTTAATTTTTTTTTTTTAATTTTACAAATCTTTTTTGTAATTTTACAAATTTTCAAGATAATTTTACAAAAAAAATTTATTACTTGCGCAAAAAACAGTAAATTTACAATTTTATTGGTAAAAAGCTTGTAAAATTACAAAATTATTGGTAAAAAGCTTGTAAAATTACTAGGAATTCTCGTAAAATAGGAGGTAGCAAAAAATCTAGTGAAACTACGAAACCTCTTTGTAAATTTTATCGTGTCAAAAAATTTGTAAATTTACAAATTTAATGGTAAAAACCTTGTAAAATTACAAAATTATTGGTAAAAATCTTGTAAAATTACTAGCAATTTTTGTCAAATAGGAGGTAGCAAACAAAAAAAAGTTACAAGTTTTTTTTGTTATTTTACAAGTTTTTTTTGTGCAGGTCCACAAAAAGTAGCGTTCGATATATTGAACGCGAATATCAGAAAAAAAAATCAATACGCTTAAAAAGTTTGGTAAGAAGATTTGGAATAAGAAGGTTTTCATGTAAAAAACTTTTGAGATTTCTAGAAATTTTTTATAAATAATCTGTAATAAAAGACATTGTTGTTTTATAATAATAAAGATGAAATCGTGTGGGGGGGGGGGGGGGGGTACTAGTTAAAAATAAATAGGCGATGACAAAAAAATTCTGGGGGTTGTGCCCCCCCGTTTTCAAAATCCTGGATACGTCGCTGTCCAACTCTATTGACTCTTTGGAGCATCGTCGGAATGTGGGTTGTGTAACACTGTTCTATCGATATTACCACGGTAAGTGTTCTGCTGAGATAAGCGAATTGATTCCGCGAGCACGAGTTTTTGTTCGGAGTACTCGCTTGTCTAGTAGGGCTCATCCATTTGTTGTCGTGGTGTACCGCACAACGCATTACAGAGAAAATTCATTTATAAGTCGAACAATCCGTATGTGGAATATACTTCCTGCAGACGTCTTCCCTGTTAACTACAATCTAGAAAAATTCAAATCAAATATCCACAAACACTACTCCCTCTTTCCTCCTTCCCATAACCTATTTTCCTAATTACCAACACAATGCACTGCATTTATAGGGGACATCCCCTGAGTGTTGGTTAAGTCAAAAAAAAAAAAAAAGACGATCTAGCGATGTCCTTCCGTCCGTCTGTCTGTCTGTTGAAAACAAGCTAACCATTAAAAGACTTTACGGAGGCTCCTGAAGTTTGGCAAAAATGTTGGGCATTTACCTGGTCAGGTTGGTATTGCAATCCAGCGAAATCGGTCTAGTAGTTCAAAGGGGGTTTTGTGAATTTACGTCATAAAAAACACGCTTTCTTACGAAAGGCAATTCTGAGGATGCTGAAGCTTGGCTTATTTATTTGTCGTTCCCCTGGCTTGGCTCGTGTTGCATTTCAGCCAAATCGGTCTAGTGGTTCAAAAGTTATTATCAAAACCGTGAATTTCAGATTAGCTCCACCTTAAGTTGACGTGTTGAAACCCCGTTAAAACATGTTTTAAAAACATTGATAAGTCACAAAAATATTTTACAACGTATTTTTGTAACTCAAAAATATTTTTGCACTAAAAAAAATTTACACTCGAAAAAAATTTTACACTCAAAAAAATTTTACACTCAAAAAAAAAATTAGTAAATTATTTTTTTTCAAAAATTACTAAAAAAGTTTTTTTACACAAAATAAAATATTTCTAATCAAAAATTTTATTTTTTTCACGTTAGAAAATTTACCAGCACTTAAAAAGGGCATTGTGGAGGGTATTCAAAGATTCGGCCAAGTAGAATTTAACTTTTCTACTTTTTAGATTTATTCGTTTGATCGAACGAGCAAAAACAATAATTTGAATTATTCGAAGAAAGTTGAAAGGCAAAAAAATTGACAACTCTAATACCGAAATTGAAAAAAAACCAACCCATGTTTTGACCTAGCCCCCATACAAACGTCCCCTTTTAAATGTGGGTCAAATGACCCTAACAAACGCATTTTAATAGTATTTGGCATGTAAACGTGTTTTGTATTGACAAATCACCATTCCAAATTTTAAAGGAATCGGAACAGTTCTTCTTGTAGATCCCATACAAAACCACTCTCCCGATATTCACACAAATATCTAAAATTTCATGATAATAGAAAATATTTTATTAAAATTTTGTTTGTGTGTGTTTAACGAGTACTTTAATAAACCAATCAAATCTGATTATAATCACACCATTTTTAAACTTATGCCCCATATGAAAGTTTTGCCCGATATTCACTTAAAGCGGTTTATTGGCAACAAATAGAAGAATATTTCACTCAAATTTGGTTTGTAAGTGTTTTCTACACTTGTTAAAGATTTGACAAAAGACAAACCCAATCGTTGCATGTTTGGACTTGGTACCCATTTTCCGAGAAACACTGTGTAGGGTATTATATGGTCGTTTTTGACCGACTATAATTTTCTTACTTGTTTAATGTGTGTCTTAGCTCTAGGTAAGCATAATAGTTACAAACAAAGTACAGTGTTAAATTCGGCAGTGCCGAATCTTTTATACCCTCCAAAATTTTAAAAAAAAAAATTGTCAGTGGCTTTTTTTTGGGGGGGAAGGCGGGTGATGGGTTCAGTGGGGGATGTTTAGAGCACCTTCCAATCGCAACAAATATACCAAATGTTTCATTTATTTAACACAAATACCCAAATCGAGAAAATAAAAAAAAATTTCAGAGGTGATTTTGTCCATTCACGAACTTAACCTGCCTATATACATGAGAGATATATGTGCCAAACTTCAGGTGTCTAGCTGTTTTATTTTGGGCGGCATTATATTATCTACAGGCAGATGGACGGATGGGCATTCATAGAATGTCTTAGAATCGATCAAGGATCTAAAATATTTATACTTTATGGGGTACCCGACCGATATTTCGATGCGTTACAAACGGAATGACAAAGTGAATATACCCCCATACTGTGCACAGTAGGTAATTTGAACCGAAATCTTGGCCAAAAATAATTTTTTGAACTAACAATAATAATGTTTTTGATAATTACGTTCGATTTAGAAAATATTAAAGCAAATAACTGCATATTTGGTTTTTCCAAAAAACAAATATAAACTGATTGACGGGCAGTCGAATTCGGCATTTTCAAGCAACGTGCACAGTGCAATATAAAACGCCTAATTTTGATATAAATTCAAACGATTTTTTCAGCTATTAAACATAAAGAAGGATATCGTGTATAATATGGAGAAGAGAGGGGATATTAAGTAATAAAAAAATAGCAAAATATTTTGGTGGACGTTATTGCTTTTTTTAACAAAACGTGTAATTATAACTTAACCTTAAATAAATGACTTTTTCAATGAATATAAACTTCGCATAAGCTTTTAATAATGTTAGCCGTGGTGTGCCGTGTTCTTGATTGATAAAAAATTTAAAGAAAATAATTCTGAATTCATTTTTTTTTTATTTTCCGTTGCACTTTTTTGCACTTTTTGAGATATCAATTTTCTTTCAGACAGCCTCATCTTGCCATATCTTGAACTTTCTAACGTTTGGATTGGGAAAAGAACTAAGAGAAAAAACCCTGTTGCTGTTTATAATTTTGTTGTCAGTAAAATTGATTAAAATAATGTTTTAAACCAATATTTGGCTTCGTTGAAGGAAATATTTAGTACGAACTTTTTTTGAAAATTTTTCGTTAAGGTGGTACAAGGCCCACTCAAAAAATAACAGCTTTTTTCAGCAAAATCAAACAAAATGGTTTATGTGCCATTTTGTTAGCCTTCTTGCGTATTTTCTTCGTGCCGAGTTTCAAAAAAATTAGCCTATTCGTTTTCGAGATATTCAGTATTTTCCCTTTTTTTCGTATGGTGGCAACCCTAAAAATTTCCACGATTACCAAATTCATAAAATCCAGCTGTGAGTGTTCACAAAAAACTCTTAAATTTAAAATTTCAGCTATATCGGTCTAAAACTTTGGCTGTAATTATTTTTGGCCTAACAATTGGCTCAAATTACCCAGTGTGCTGTGGTTGGAGGGTATAAAAAAATGTCGGTATATTGAAAGCCACCAGTTAAGTATTGACAACACGTAACTTATTTTTCATAATTTCTCAAGAAACGAAAAAATCTAGACACATTTCTATGCAAATTTCAGTTCACTATTTTTGAATCTAGAGTTTTATTATTCCTTAAACCATATTCTTAAACTTACCACGCATGTGTAAAAGGTGCATATGACAATTACCACCGGTGTTATGGTATGAATATCTATGCCACTTACTGCAATTTAATAATATACAATTAATGTCATGTAAATTGAAATAAATCTCATACTTACCTTGACTAAAAGTTAGAGCTGGCACATAAACAGCAATTGGCAACCATAAGACCTTTTTTTTAATCAATAAAAATTTTAAAATTTGACGATGAGTGTAGGTTGTTTGCATAATCATTTAATACTTACTGTTTTTAAATTAAATAAGGTGGCACCAAAAAATCGCATGCGACGACTAAAACGTTTTTCAAAATACTATAAAATATGAATGAAGGCAAAGTAAATGCATTAATGGTTTATTTAAAATATGATCTAACATTATTAATTTAATTTTGAAAGTAATTAGAATACAGCAAATAAACTACAACATAAATTTAAAATTTATAAATTTAAAAAAAATGTGATTTTGATGTTAAAAATATTAAATAAATGCTAAATTTGTTTGGTTAAATTCCGGAGCGCATTAATAATTAACAAAAAATCAAGATTTTGAGTACTATGTGATCCGTCTTGACCGACTAGCACTTTCTTAGCGATTTTTATTTTTATGTTGTACATAATTTTTTTCAACAATAAGATTTTTTTTACTTAAATATTTTCTAGAAATTTTCTAATTATTCCTTATTTTTCCTGAATTCTTCCGATTTTTCTTTTAAACTTTTTGAGTTTTTATCAATGTTTCTAAATTTTTATTGAAGACGAAATTTTAGTTTTTTTAAGAATTTTTTTTTCTTTCGTTGATTTTTTGAATTTTTTTCAGTTTTTTTTTAATTTTTCAACAGCTTTTGGTTTAGTTTTCTATTTCTTAAATAATTTATTCCAACAGGCATTTGATGATTTTAATAATTTTTTTATTTGCACACAGATTCTCTATCGATCCATTTACATTATTCATCAAACCGAAAATATATGTAAAACTTGGGATTTTATTCATGATTTTCGTTTTTTTTTTAATGTAAAAAAATGCTAAATTTTTTGATTTTGACCAACGAAGATTAATTGATTTCTTACGCGTACACAATCGGAAAGTCGACGAAACTAAAAGCAGAGAGCGTAAAAAACAAAAAAAAACTCATTATTATTCACAAAGGGGCTGAAAAGGAGTCACTGCTGTAAGTTTCGCCAAAAAAAATCCAACCTTTTAATTCCCCGTAACAAGAAGAAGGATTAGCAAAAAAGGTACTTTTTATATAAGGTATTTTTAAAAAAAGGTACTTTTTATAAAAGGTACTATTTATAAAATGTACTTTTTATAAAAGGTACTTTTTTTATAAAAGGTACTTTTTATAAAAGGTACTTTTTATAAAAGGTACTTTTTATAAAAGGTACTTTTTATAAAAGGTACTTTTTATAAAAGGTACTTTTTATAAAAGGTACTTTTTATAAAAGGTACTTTTTATAAAAGGTACTTTTTATAAAAGGTACTTTTTATAAAAGATACTTTTTATAAAAGATACTTTTTATAAAAGGTACTTTTTATAAAAGGTACTTTTTATAAAAGGTACTTTTTATAAAAGGTACTTTTTATAAAAGGTACTTTTTATAAAAAGTACTTTTTATAAAAGGTACTTTTTATGAAAGGTACTTTTTATAAAAGGTACTTTTTATAAAAGGTACTTTTTATAAAAGGTACTTTTTATAAAAGGTACTTTTTATAAAAGGTACTTTTTATAAAAGATACTTTTTATAAAAGGTACTTTTTATAAAAGATACTTTTTATAAAAGGTACTTTTTATAAAATGTACTTTTTATAAATGGTACTTTTTATAAAAGGTACTTTTTATAAAAGGTATTTTTTATAAAAGGTACTTTTTATAAAAGGTACTTTTTATAAAAGGTACTTTATATAAAAGGTACTTTTTATAAAAGGTACTTTTTATAAAAGGTACTTTTTATAAAAGGTACTTTTTATAAAAGGTACTTTTTATAAAAAGAACTTTTTATAAAAGGTACTTTTTATAAAAGGTACTTTTTATAAAAGGTACTTTTTATAAAAGGTACTTTTTATAAAATGTACTTTTTATAAAAGGTACTTTTTATAAAAGGTACTTTTTATAAAGGGTACTTTTTATAAAAGGTACTTTTTATACAAGGTACTTTTAATAAAAGGTACTTTTTATAAAAGGTACTTTTTATAAAAGGTACTTTTTATAAAAGGTACTTTTTATAAAAGGTACTTTTTATAAAAGGTACTTTTTATTAAAAGGTACTTTTTATAAAAGGTACTTTTTTTAAAAGGTACTTTTCATAAAAGGTACTTTTTATAAAAGGTACTTTTTATAAAAGGTACTTTTTATGAAAGGCACTTTTTATAAAAGGTACTTTTAATAAAAAGTACTTTTTATAAAAGGTACTTTTTATAAAAGGTACATTTTATAAAAGGTACTTTTTAAGAATGGTACTTTTTATAAAAGGTACTTTTTATAAAAGGTCGTTTTTATAAAAGGTACTTTTTATGAAAGGTACTTTTTATAAAAGGTACTTTTTATAAAAGGTACTTTTTATAAAAGGTACTTTTTATAAAAGGTACTTTTTATAAAAGGTACTTTTTATAAAAGGTACTTTTTATAAAAGGTACTTTTTATAAAAGGTACTTTTTATAAAAGGTACTTTTTATAAAAGGTACTTTTTATAAAAGCTACTTTTTATAAAAGGTACTTTTTATACAAGGGACTTTTTATAAACGGCACTTTTTATAAAAGGTACTTTTTATAAAAGGCACTTTTTATAAAAGGTTAATTTTTATAAAAGGTACTTTTTATAAAAGGTACTTTTTATAATAAGTACTTTTTATAATAGGTATTAAGAGTACACTTTTTAACAACCCCCCCCCCCCCCCCCTTAGAATCCAAATTTTCAACATTTTTTTTTTTCAGCAAAGAATCCTACATTCCAAATTCAAGTTTGTATGACTATTATTTCAGTAAATAAAAAAGTACCAAAAGTACACTTTTGTACCCATTTCACCCCTGTAGAATCAACATTGGCAAAAACCCAGCCTAAGTGAATCTTTTTTCCGGCAGATGAACCTACATTGCAAATTTCAAGTTTTAAGTACCATTTTTATGGAAATATAAAAGGTACCCAAAGTACAGTTGTATACCCTTTTTACCCCCTTAGAATCATCATTGGCAAAAATCCAGCCTTAGTGGATCTATATACCTTTTATATTTCCATTTTTTAAGGAAATATAAAAGGTACCAAAAGTAAAATTGTTTACCCATTTTACCCCCCGAAGAATCAATATTGGCAAAAACCAAGCCTTAGTGAATCTTTTTTCAGGGAGATGAGCCTACATTGAAAATCACAAGTTTCTAGTACCATTATTTAAGAAAATATAAAAAGTACATTTTTTTTACCCTTTTTACCCCCTAAGAATCATCATTGGCAAAAATCCAGCCTTAGTGGATCTATATTCCGGGAGGTAAAAATACAGTCCAAATTTCAAATCACTGTGACAATTTTTTAAGGAAATATAAAAGGTAACAAAAGTACAGTTATTTAGTCTTTTTACCCCCTTAGAATCAACATTGTCAAAGATCCAGCCTTAGTGGATCTATACTCCGGGAGCTGAACTCCAAATTTCAAGTTTTTAGAACCATTATTTAAGGAAATATAAAAGGTACCAAAAGTACAATTTGTTGCCCTTTTTAACCCCTGAGAATCAACATTGGTAAAAGTCCAGCCTTACTGTATCTATATTCCGGGAGGTGAACATACAGTTCAAATTTCAAGTCTCTATGACCATTATTTCAGGAGATATAAAAAGTACCAAAAGTACATTTCTAACCCTTTTACCCCCTTAGCATCATCATTGGCAAAAATCCAGCCGAAGTGGATCTATATTCCGGGAGGTGAACCTACAGTCCAAATTTCACGTATTTAGCTTCAGCGGTTTGGTTAGCTTCAGTCAGTCAGTCGATTTAGCAATGTCCGTCCGTCCTTCTGTCTGTCCATGTAAATGATATAAACACGATACAGGTCGCAATTTTTAATCAATTGATTTTAAGCCTCTCTTGGCCCGAGGACAAATCTTCTTGAAATTGGAAAAAATCGGTCCATGTTTAGACCTATCCCCCATACAAAGGTCCTCTTTAATATAGGTTCAAATGACTCTAATAACCGTATTATAATTTGGCAGGTAAACGTATTTTGTATTCACAAATCACCATTCCGAATTTTAAAGAAATCGGACCAGTTCTTCTTGTAGCCCCCATACAAACCACCCGATTTTTTTTACATAAGTCTCTGAAATTTCATGAAAATTGAAAATATTTAATTAAAATTCGGTTTGTGTATGTTAAATGCGTACTTTAATAACCTTATCAACTCTGATTATCATCGGACCATTTTTGGACTTAGGCCCCATGTGAAAATTTCGCCCGATATTCAGTTAAAGCGGTTTATTGCCAACAAAAAGAAGCCAATTTCACTCAAATTTGATTTGTGAGTGTTTTTTACACTTATTAAAGATTTGACAAAATATAGATCTAATCAGTCAATGTTTAAACTTGGGACCCATTTTCCGGGAAACACTGGTAAAGGGTATTATATGGACGGTCTTTTCTTGCTTCAGAATATTTTTTGGCCTGTACTCTCATTTTGAGTTCCAAATTTCTATCACCATTATTTTAGGAGATAGAAAAAGTACCAAATTACAGTACCGCTTTCTTGCGCTCAGAATCGGAATTTCCAAAAAGTACTTTTTCGGAATATTTTGAAATCGAATGAGAAGTTTTTGAGATTTTACAGTTTAACCAAAAGTGGGTACACAGAGAAAACAGATAAGTTGTGCAGGCCGAATTTAGAGCCAACTGAATGGTTTGATGGTTTGATTGCAAAAATTTTCTAGCAACCTGAAAGACCTTTCTAAATATTGGTGAAAAAATTTTTGGAATTGTATGGTTAATTTCAGATATTTTGCATTAGTACATTATAAGCTCAAGCCACCTACAATATAGATGAAATTTCTATAAGGGTCTTTATTTAAAAACAAAAAAAATATTTAAAATTTTTATGAATAAATTTTATTTAATTAACAAAACAATAACAACATTTTTCTATACAACTAAGTTTTAACATCAAGCTCTTCCCTTTCAGTTCTTAAGATTTCCTTTTCGTCTCTCCTTTCATATTCCTCAGGATTTTCAACTTTTTCTGAAAGTTTTTCCATATTCCATGGAACACTTGTATATTTTTGTTTATTCATATATTTTCTTAATTTTGGTACAATCAATTTTGGATCCATTTCACTAGAATCCTGTTTACCAAAGTACAAAGTGGCCAATAATGTAACAATAATAGTGATGACAGCCCCTAAGGCGGTATAATACATAAAGGATAAATGATGAAAAGCAGCGCCGGAAGTGGAGGGCAATGCGGTGCTGGGGTAGAGAAAAGAAATATTTAAATAATGGAATAATTTAAAAAAAATTTAGATTTACCTTAATATAGTTTTGTTTAAACTTTCAAATTCATAAGTGCAGCCCTCTATAGATACCGGTTTTATGGGGGATGTTAAAACACCAGTTGCGCTATCAATTTGTGAACGTACGGCCACATAGGTCATAGTAAGAGCAGCTGATATACAGCCAGTTAAGACACTCTAAAAAACGAGAAACATTTTTATATATAAACTACTATTTTCAAAATTTTTTGTAAATTTTTTTTTTAAAAAATCATCTTCAAAATCTCACCTCAGATTTTACAAAAGGCATAGTCATACCCACGGTAAAAATACCCAACAATGGTCCCAGTGATATTGAATTCACCGTGGCCGACAACTGCATAACTAAACCTAATTTCTCTACAACTTTCACCAAAAACATGGATGAGAAACCAAATACTAATACAACACCTCTTAAAATAAATGCTGTTTGTCTCTCCGTTAACGGTTTAGTGCGAAATGGTTCAATAAAATCTTTTAGCATAACTCCGGATAAAGAATTTAGCGCCGTCGATAAAGAACTCAAAGCAGCACTAAAAACTCCTGATACAAACAGGCCAGGAATGCCTGGATAACTTCCGGCAATTTGCATAACATACAGGGGAATAATTTGATCTTTAGCTTTGGCCAACTAAAATTGAGAAATATAAAATTAATTTATTTTTACTATTAAAAAAATTATTTTTTATTATCGATAAAATTTTCTATAGAACATTTTTTGTTATCGATAAAATTTTCTAAAAAAAATTTGTTGTTATCGATATCGATAAAATTTTCTACAGAAACTTTTTTGTTATCGATATCGACAAAATTTCTACAGAAAATTTTTTGTTATCAATATCGATAAAATTTTCTGTAGAAAATTTTATCGATATTGATAAAATTTTCTGTAGAAAATTTTTTGTTATCATATCAATAAAATTTTCTATAGAAAATTTTTTGTTATCGATATCGATAAAATTTGCTAGAGAAATTTTTTTATCGATATCGATAAAATTTGCTATAGAAATTTTTATTTATCGATATCGATAAAATTTTCTATAGAAAATTTTCTGTTATCGACATCCATAAAATTTTCCATAGAAAATTTTTTGTTATCGATATCGATAAAATTTTCAATAGAAATTTTTTTTTATCGATATCGATAAAATGTTTTGTTCCCGATATCGATAAAATTTTCTATAGAAAATTTTTTGTTATCGATAGCGATAAAATTTTCTATAGAAAATTTTTTGTGATCGATTTCGATAAAATTTTCTATAGAAAATTTTCTGCTATCGATATCTATAAAATTTTTCATAGAAAATTTTATGTTATGTTATCGATATCGATAAAATTTTCTATAGAATTTTTTTTTGTTATCGATAACGATAAAATTTTCAATAAAAACATTTTTAGTTATCGATAGATATTTCTATAGAAAATTTTTTGTTTTCGATATCAATAGAATTTTCTATAGAAAATATTTTGTTATCGATATCGATAAAATTTTCTATAGAACATTTTTTGTTATAGATATCGATAAAATTTTCTATTGAAAATTTTTTGTTATCGATTTCGATAAAATTTTCTATAGAAAATTTTTTGTTATCGATTTCGATAAAATTTTCAATAGAAAATTTTTTGTTATCGATTTCGATAAAATTTTCTATAGAAAATTTTTTGTTATCGATTTCGGTAAAATTTTCTATAGAAAATTTTTTGTTATCGATTTCGATAAAATTTTCTATAGAAAATTTTTTGTTATCGATTTCGATAAAATTTTCTATAGAAAATTTTTTGTTATCGATTTCGATAAAATTTTCTATAGAAAATTTTTTGTTATCGATTTCGATAAAATTTTCTATAGAAAATTTTTTGTTATCGATTTCGATAAAATTTTCTATAGAAAATTTTTTGTTATCGATTTCGATAAAATTTTCTATAGAAAATTTTTTGTTATCGATTTCGATAAAATTTTCTATAGAAAATTTTTTGTTATCGAAAATTATAGAAAATTTTTTGTTATAGATATCGATAAAATTTTCTATAGAATATTTTTTGTTAGTGATATCGATAAAAATTTCTACAGACAATTTTTTGTTATCGATAAAATTTTCTATAGAAAATTTTTTGTTATCGATTCGATAAAATTTTCTATAGAAAATTTTTTGTTATCGATTTCGATAAGATTTTCTATAGAAAAATTTTTGTTATCGATTTCGATAAAATTTTCAATAGAAAATTTTTTGGTCATTGATATCCATAAAATTTTCTATAGAAAATTTTTTGTATAGAATTTTTTTATAGAAAATTTTTTGTTATCGATTTCGATAAAATTTTCTATAGAAAATTTTTTGTTATCGATTTCGATAAAATTTTCTATAGAAAATTTTTTGTTATCGATTTCGATAAAATTTTCTATAGAAAATTTTTTGTTATCGATTTCGATAAAATTTTCTATAGAAAATTTTTTGTTATCGATTTCGATAAAATTTTCTATAGAAAATTTTTTGTTATCGATTTCGATAAAATTTTCTATAGAAATTTTTTTGTTATTAATATCGTTAGAAAAATTTTTGTTACTGATTTTGATTAAATATGTTATAGAAATTTTTTTTATCGATAAAATTTTCTATGGAAACTTTTTTGTTATCGATTTCGATAAAATTTTCTATAGAAAACTTTTTTCGATAAAATTTTCTATAGAAAATTTTTTGTTATCGATTTCGATAAAATTTTCTATAGAAAATTTTTTGTTATCGATTTCGATTAAATTTTCTATAGAAAATTTTTTGTTATCGATTTCGATTAAATTTTCTATAGAAAATTTTTTGTATAGAATTTTCTATAGAATTTTTTTTTATCGATAGCGATAAAATTTTTTATAGAAAATTTTTTGCTATCAATGTCGATAGAATTTTCTACAGAAAATTTTTTGTTATCGATATCGATAAAAGTTTCTATAAAAAATTTATTCTTATCGATAGAATTTACAAAAAATAAAATTTATCTATAAAATTTTCTATAGAAAATTTTTTGTTATCGATTTCGATAAAATTTTCAATAGAAAATTGTTTGTTATCGATATCCATAAAATTTTCTATAGAAAGTTTTTTGCTATCGATATCGATAAAATTTTTTATGGATTTTTTTTTTTTTTTTTGCTATCGACAAAATTTTCTATAGAAACTTTTTTGCTATCGATAAAATTTTCTATAGAAAATTTTTTTGTTATCGATTAATTTTTTTACCGATATTTTTCTGCTGGTTTTTTTATCGATAAAATTTTTAATTTTTCTATTTTATCGATATCGGTAAAATTTTATATTGAAATTTGCTATAGTTATCGATAGAATTTTCTATTGAAATTTTTTTCTTGTCGATAACTATAGAATTTCTATAGAAATTTATTTGCCTTGTAACTTACCCTAGTGGAAATTGGATCACAATCATAATAGTGAGCATATGCCAAAAGGCCCAAATATACACACAGACTCAATAGACAAAACAAACCAATCATGAAAATATACAATGCTTTCTTGCACTCCTTCAACGAGGGTAAGGATAAATAACGCTGAACGGCCGGTTGATTAATACAATTACCCTGAAGTTTCAACAAAGTACCGCCCACAAAAACGGCAAAGAATCCCATGCGTACTGTAGGATCAAAAGTAAATCTGAAGTGAAATAATCATAAAAAAAATTATTTTTGAATTCGAATTAAGCGTTCTTTAAACTTACTCTGGTGCCTCTATTCTACCCGAATCTAAATTTCTTTGATAGACTTCACCCATACCGCCAACATCAATGGTTCCCTTAATGGCCACAAATAATAAAGAGCCAATCATAATAAATCCTTGCAAAACATCTGTCCATATGACCCCTTTTATGCCACCCTAAAATAAAATAAGTTAATGATAGAATTAAATAAATTTACACTTGATTTCATTTAACAACTATATCTGGTTTATAACGCGTTTAGATCGCACATTACAAATTTATTTAAGATTATATGTAACAGGCTATAAACCTTATCAAATCTGTGTAATACATGAAAGTTTACAATTTCCAAAGCAATTTTGCTTTGATATTTAATATTGTAAAATTGAAGTCAGTCTAAACGCGTTATTACTTTCAATACTTACAATGCAGGTATAAATTGTACAAACTATACAGACAACTGGTATAATGTTGTATAAATTAATGCCAGTTACTACAATAGAATGAATAGATAATAATGAAATCAATTACATTGAAATCTGTTGGTGCAATCAATTATTAAATTACCTTGATTAAATGTTAAGGCAGGTATATAAATCGATATGGGCAGCCAAAGCATCTAAATGGAAAATAAAAGAAAATAACGCTAAAGATTTTTCTATAGAAAATTCTATCGATATCGATAGAAAAAAATTTCTATATAAAACTTTATCGTTATCGATAACAACAAGTTTTCTATAGAAAATTTCATCGATAGCAAAAAATTTTCTATAGAAAACTCTATCAATAGCAAAAAATTTTCTGTAGCAAAAAATTCTCTATAGAAAATTCTATCGATATCGATAGCAAAAAATTTTCTATAGAAAATTCTATCGTTATCGATAGCAAAAAATGTTCTATAGAAAGTTCTATCGATATCGATAGCAAAAAATTTTCTATAGAAAATTCTATCGATATCGATAGCAAAAAAATTTCTATAGAAAATTCTATCGATATCGATAGCAAAAAAATTTCTATAGAAAATTCTATCGATATCGATAGCAAAAAAATTTTCTATAGAAAATTCTATCGTTATCGATAACAAAAAATTTTCTATAGAAAATTCTATCGTTATCGATAACAAAAAATTTTCTATAGAAAATTCTATCGTTATCGATAACAAAAAATTTTTGATAGAAAATTCTATCGTTATCGATAACAAAAAATTTTCTATAGAAAATTCTATCGTTATCGGTAACAAAAAATTTTCAATAGAAAATTCTATCGTTATCGATAACAAAAAATTTTCTATAGAAAATTCCATCGTTATCGATAGCAAAAAATTTTCTATAGAAAATTCTATCGATATCGATAGCAAAAAATTTTCTATAGAAAATTCTATCGATATCGATAGCAAAAAATTTTCTATAGAAAATTCTATCGATATCGATAGCAAAAAATTTTCTATAGAAAATTCTATCGATATCGATAGCAAAAAATTTTCTATAGAAAATTCTATCGATATCGATAGCAAAAAATTTTCTATAGAAAATTCTATCGATATCGATAGCAAAAAATTTTCTATAGAAAATTCTATCGATATCGATAGCAAAAAATTTTCTATAGAAAATTCTATCGATATCGATAGCAAAAAATTTTCTATAGAAAATTCTATCGATATCGATAGCAAAAAATTTTCTATAGAAAATTCTATCGATATCGATAGCAAAAAATTTTCTATAGAAAATTCTATCGATATCGATAGCAAAAAATTTTCTATAGAAAATTCTATCGATATCGATAGCAAAAAATTTTCTATAGAAAATTCTATCGATATCGATAGCAAAAAATTTTCTATAGAAAATTCTATCGATATCGATAGCAAAAAAAATTCTATCGATAGCAAAAAATTTTCTATAGAAAATTCTATCGATATCGATAACAAACAATTTCCTATTTAAAATTCTATCGTTATCGATAACAAAAAATTTTCTATAGAAAATTCTATCGATATCAAAAAATTTTCAATAGAAAATTCTATCGATAGCAAAAAATTTTCTATAGAAAATTCTATCGATATCGATAGTAAAAAATTTTCTATAGAAAATTCTATCGATAGCAAAAAATTTTCTAGAAAATTCTATCGTTATCGATTTCAAAAAATGTTGATTAGAAAATTCTATTGATATCGATAGCAAAAAATTTTCTATAGAAAATTCTATCTTTATCGATAACAAAAAATTTTTTTTAGAAAATTCTATCGATATCGATAGCAAAAAATTTTCTATAGAAAATTTTGTCGTTATCGATAACAAAAAAATTTCTATAGAAAATTCTATCGTTATCGATAACAAAAAATTGTCTATAGAAAATTTTTTGTTATTGATAACAAAAAATTTTCTATAGAAAATTCTATCGTTATCGATAACAAAAAATTTTCTATAGAAAATTCTATCGTTATCGATAACAAAAAATTTTCTATAGAAAATTCTATCGTTATCGATAACAAAAAATTTTCTATAGAAAATTCTATCGTTATCGATAACAAAAAATTTTCTATAGAAAATTCTATCGTTATCGATAACAAAAAATTTTCTATAGAAAATTCTATCGTTATCATTAACAAAAAAAAATTCTATAGAAAATTCTATCGATATCGATAACAAAAAATTTTCTATAGAAAATTCTACCGTTATCGATGACAAAAAATTTTCTATAGAAAATTCTATCGTTATCGATAACAAAAAATTTTCTATAGAAAATTCTATCGTTATCGATAGCAAAAAATTTTCTATAGAAAATTCTATCGTTATCGATAACAAAAAATTTTCTATAGAAAATTCTATCGTTTTCGATAACAAAAAATTTCTATAGAAAATTCTGTTGTTTTCGATAACAAAAAATTTTCTATAGAAAATTCTGTTGTTTTCGATAACAAAAAATTTTCTATAGAAAATTCTGTTGTTTTCGATAACAAAAAATTTTCTATAGAAAATTCAATCTTTATCGATAGTAAAAAATGTTATATAGAAAATTCAATCGTTATCGATAGCAAAAAATGTTCTATAGAAAACTCTATCGTTATCGATAACAAAAAATTTTCTATAGAAGATTCTATCGTTATCGATAACAAAAAATTTTCTATAGAAGATTCTATCGTTATCGATAACAAAAAATTTTCTATAGAAAATTCTATCGTTATCGATAACACAAAAATTTTCTATAGAAAATTCTATCATTATCGATAACGAAAAATTGTTTATAGAAATTTTTTTTGGTTATCGATAAGTTAATTTCGACCTTTTTATCCAGATCTCTATAAAATTTTTTTTTGTTAAATTCATACTCACCATTCCCACTAAAAACATTACTGATCCAAATAAGCGTAATCTTCGATCAAATCGTAACTCCAAATACTAAAAATAAAAAATTTTGAAAAAAAAAACAAATAAAATTTTGAATCTGTTAAAAGCCAATTTAATTTTTTTAAACCAACCCACACCAAATGGACATTACACAAAAAAAAAAGTATTTGCCAATGAACAAAATTCATAGTATTTATGAATAAATACATAAAAATTATGAACTTTTTCATTAAATTTTATGAACTTTTTATTAGTATTTATGAAAAATGTTAAATAGTTCTTAAATTTCACATATTATGAATTATTTATAAATATTATGAAAAAGTTAATAAATTGTATGAATTTGTTCATAAATACTTTGAAAGTCATTCATTGTAAATTTTTTTTGTGCGTACAAAATAAAAAAAATATTCTCTTATTTCAAAACTTCAATTTCAATATTTTTATTTATTCTACGGTATCTAAAGAATCTTTTCTTACAACAGAATCCGATTGTATATCAAATTTATATAAAGGTTCTTTTTCTTTTAAATTTAAATCATTCATAATAATAGTGTCCTTAATAACTACTTGAGGTAAATATTTTCGTAATACTGGCGATATGAGATCAGGATTAATATCTTCAGGTTTGGTAAAACCAAATACCCAACAAAATATATTGGCTACCAGACAGCAAATGATGCCACCGCAACCAGTATACCACATAAAGGAAAGATGATAGATATTTCTTTCGGAGGGCCTTCAAAAAATGTAAAAGAATAATGAAATAATAATAACGTTCTTTTGGTGATAACTGCAAATCTTACGTATAATTTTGTTTCTCCCAATAAGTAGCATTATCATAGTCATACGAACAACCTTCAATGGATATCGGTAATTTGGGATGTCTTATTTCGCCCGTCATTTGACCGATTTGAGCATTTATACATATCCAGCTCATAATTAAAAATGAGACTATGCCACCCATTAAAACACTCTGAAAAATAAAATAAATTTAATTTATATTTTCTAGACTCTGAAATTTTGTCCCTTTTATACCTTTTCCTTAATCCAAGGCATACAAACACCTGCTGTATAAAATCCCAATATGGGACCCATAGTCACTGCTCCCGTCATAGTGGCAAACTGTAGAACAGTACCCATCTTCTCGACTATAAATACTAGAGCTATACACCCGAGACCAAAGAAAGCTACAATAAATCTTAATAAAAATCCATTTTGTTTTTCTGTGAGTGTAACAAATGGTTTAACTAAATCTTCCGATATAACACAGGCCATCGAATTCAGACCAGTCGATAGAGAACTTAAAGCAGCACTAAAAACACCGGCTACAAAGAGACCTGGCAAACCAGGAATTGAACCCAGTATGCGCATTACTAATATGGTGGGTAATTGATCATCAGCTTGAGCTAACTAAAAAGAGAAGAGAAAATTACTTAAAAGTACTGAAAAAAACGCTTGAATAGTACCAAATTCGGGTGGGCCGAATCTCCAAATACCCTCCACAATGAAATTAAAGTCAATTGAATACAAAAAATTTAACTACCCGAGTAAAAAAGTTTTTTATATAATTATAAATAATTTGATAAAATTATATCAAATTATATATAATTATATAAAATTATATAAAAAGGTTAAATTCTTCAAAAAGTTGGATAAAAATTCCCGAGTAAAAAAGTTTTTATATAATTATATTTAATTTGATAAAATTATATCAAATTATATATAATTATATAAAACTATATAAAGAGGTAAAATTTTCCAAAAAGTTGGATAAAATTATATATAATTTGATCAAATTATATAAAATTTTATATAATTATATCCACCAAATCCTGGATATAATTATATATAATTTTATCAAATTATATATAATTTTATATAATTTTATCCAACTTTTTGGAAAATTTTTCCTCTATATATAATTTTATATATATAAATATATCCACCAAATCCTGGATATAATTATATATAATTTTATCAAATTGTATATAATTTTATATAATTTTTATCCAACTTTTTGAAGAATTTAACATTTTTATATAATTTTATATAATTATATATAATTTGATATAATTTTATCAAATTATTTATAATTATATAAAAAACTTTTTTACTCGGGTACATAAACTAAAATTTTGTTCATTTGTTTTCAAAATGTTTTAGACATTGTTGATGGTATTTATCAATCTGGCCAAGTCAAATTTGTCTATTCAACTTGTTTTTGTTTTTATAGTTCCAAAATTTACCTTTGTAGTCAATGGATCACAATCATGATAAGTGGCATAGGTCAATAGACCCATATAGCAGCAGCCAAATAATAAAATAACTAACAATACAGTAAATAAAATCATACATTTTTTAACTTTTCCCAGATCAGGCAAAGACATAAAACGTTGTAAAGACATTTGATTAACATCATTGGATTGAATTTTGTGTAAAGTGCCACCCAATATCATGGCAACCATTGAAAGTCGTACAGTGGGATCCCAAGTTAAGCTAAATGAAAGGAAACAATCAACAATATTTAACTAAATAATTGGAAATTTAATTAAATAAATCCATACTCTGGTAATCTGAGACGGCCACCTTCCAAGTTTCTTTCAAGCACCACTCCCAAGCCACCCAAATCGAAAGTACCCTTAACGCATATTGTTAAGATGGTGCCATACATAACAAAACTTTGAACTGCATCGGTCCAGACAACAGCTTTAAGGCCGCCCTTATTTTGAAAAAAAAATATATATTTAAATATTTTTTTATTAACAAATAAAAAAAAAATGGTAAAATTACTAAAAAAAACTTGTAATTTTACACAAAATTGTGCATGCAAATATTTTTGTTACCGATAACTATAGAATTTTCTATAGAAAATTTTTTGTTATCGATATCGATAAAATTTTCTATGGAAAATATTTTGTTATCGATATCGATAAAATTTTCAATGGAAAATTTTTTTGTTATCGATATCGATAAAATTTTCTATAGAAAATTTTTTGTTATCGAAATCGATAAAATTTTTTAGAGCAAATTTTTTGTTATCGATATCGATAAATTTTTTTATAAAAAACTTTTTGCTATCGATATCGATAGAATTTTTTATAGAAAATTTTTTGTTATCGATAGAATTGGCTATAGAAAATTTTTTGTTATCGATATCGATAGAACTGTGTATAGAACATTTTTTGTTATCGATATCGATAAAATTTTCTATGGAAAATTTTTTTTATCGATATCGATAAAATTTTCTATAGAAAATTTTTTTTATCGATATCGATAAAACTTTCAATAGGAAATTTTTTGTTATCGATTTCTAAAGAAAATTTTTTGTTATCGATATCAATAAAATTTTTAATAGAAAATTTTTTGTTATCGATAAAATTTTCTATAGAAAATTTTTTGTTATCGATATCGATAGAATTTTCTATAGAAAATTTTTTTCTATCGATAGAATTTTCTATAGAAAATTTTTTGCTATCGATAGAATTTTCTATAGAAAATTTTTTGTTATCAATATCGATAGAATTTTCTATAGAAAATTTTTTGAAATCGATATCAAAAGAATTTTCTATAGAGAATTTGTTGTTATCGATATCGATAGAATTTTTTATAGAAAATTTTTTGTCATCGATATCGATAGAATTTTTAATAGAAATTTTTTGTCATTGATATCGATAGAATTTTCTACAGAAAATTTTTTGCTATCGATAGAATTTTCTATAGAAAATTTTTTGCTATCGATATCGATAGAATTTTCTATAGAAAATTTTTTGTTATCGATATCGATAAAATTTTCTATAGAAAATTTTTTGCTATCGATAAAATTTTCTATAGAAAATTTTTTGCTATCGATATCGATAGAATTTTCTATAGAAAATTTTTTGCTATCGATATCGATAGAATTTTCTATAGAAAATTTTTTGCTATCGATATCGATAGAATTTTCTATAGAAAATTTTTGCTATCGATATCGATAGAATTTTCTATAGAAAATTTTTTGCTATCGATATCGATAGAATTTTCTATAGAAAATTTTTTGCTATCGATATCGATAGAATTTTCTATAGAAAATTTTTTGCTATCGATATCGATAGAATTTTCTATAGAAAATTTTTTGCTATCGATATCGATAGAATTTTCTATAGAAAATTTTTTGCTATCGATATCGATAGAATTTTCTATAGAAAATTTTTTGCTATCGATATCGATAGAATTTTCTACAGAAAATTTTTTGCTATCGATATCTGTAGAATTTTCTATAGAAAATTGTTTGCTATCGATATCTGTAGAATTTTCTATAGAATTTTTTTTGTTATCGATAAAATTTTCTTTAGAAAATTTTTTGTTATCGATATCGATAGAATTTTCTATAGAAAATTTTTTGTTATCGATAGAATTTTCTATTGAAAATTTTTTGTTATCATAATGGATAAAATTTTCTATTAAAAATTTTTTGTTATCGATATTGATAGAATTTTCTATTGAAAATTTTTTGCTATTGATATCGATAGAATATTCTATAGAAAGTTTTTTGCTATCGATATCGATAGAATTTTCTATAGAAAATTTTTTGCTATCGATATCGATAGAATTTTCTATAGAAAATTTTTTGCTATCGATATCGATAGAATTTTCTATAGAAAATTTTTTGCTATCGATAGAATTTTCTATAGAAAATTTTTTGCTATCGATATCGATAGAATTTTCTATAGAAAATTTTTTGCTATCGATATCGATAGAATTTTCTATAGAAAATTTTTTGCTATCGATATCGATAGAATTTTCTATAGAAAATTTTTGCTATCGATATCGATAGAATTTTCTATAGAAAATTTTTTGCTATCGATATCGATAGAATTTTCTATAGAAAATTTTTTGCTATCGATATCGATAGAATTTTCTATAGAAAATTTTTTGCTATCGATATCGATAGAATTTTCTATAGAAAATTTTTTGCTATCGATATCGATAGAATTTTCTATAGAAAATTTTTTGCTATCGATATCGATAGAATTTTCTACAGAAAATTTTTTGCTATCGATATCTGTAGAATTTTCTATAGAAAATTGTTTGCTATCGATATCTGTAGAATTTTCTATAGAAATTTTTTTGTTATCGATAAAATTTTCTTTAGAAAATTTTTTGTTATCGATATCGATAGAATTTTCTATAGAAAATTTTTTGTTATCGATAGAATTTTCTATTGAAAATTTTTTGTTATCATAATGGATAAAATTTTCTATTAAAAATTTTTTGTTATCGATATTGATAGAATTTTCTATTGAAAATTTTTTGCTATTGATATCGATAGAATATTCTATAGAAAGTTTTTTGCTATCGATATCGATAGAATTTTCTATAGAAAATTTTTTGCTATCGATATCGATAGAATTTTCTATAGAAAATTTTTTGCTATCGATATCGATAGAATTTTCTATAGAAAATTTTTTGCTGTCGATATCGATAGAATTTTCTATTGATAATTTTTTGCTGTCGATATCGATAGAATTTTCTATTGATAATTTTTTGCTGTCGATATCGATAAAATTTTCTATAGAAAATTTTTTGTTATCGATATCGATAGAATTTTCTATAGAAAATTTTTTGCTATCGATATCGATAGAATTTTCTATAGAAAATTTTTTGTTATCGATATCGATAGAATTTTCTATAGAAAATTTTTTGTTATCGATAAAATTTTCTATAGAAAATTTTTTGTTATCGATAAAATTTTCTATAGAAAATTTTTTGTTATCGATATCGATAGAATTTTCTATAGAAAATTTTTTGTTATCGATATCGATAGAATTTTCTATAGAAAATTTTTTGTTATCGATATCGATAGAATTTTCTATAGAAAATTTTTTGCTATCGATATCGATAGAATTTTCTATAGAAAATTTTTTGCTATCGATATCGATAGAATTTTCTATAGAAAATTTTTTGCTATCGATATCGATAGAATTTTCTATAGAAAATTTTTTGCTATCGATATCGATAGAATTTTCTATAGAAAATTTTTTGCTATCGATATCGATAGAATTTTCTATAGAAAATTTTTTGCTATCGATATCGATAGAATTTTCTATAGAAAATTTTTTGCTATCGATATCGATAGAATTTTCTATAGAAAATTTTTTGCTATCGATAGAATTTTTTATAGAATTTTTTGTTATCGATAAATTTAGAATATTCTGTACAATTCTTTTTTGTAAAATTACAAGGTTTTTTTTAGTTTACCGACTTACCACACAGGTATACCAAGTACACACCAAACACACAATTGGTGTTATGGTGTGTACTCCCAAACCACTGACTTGACTAAATGTTAAAGCTGGAACATATATAGCTACAGGAAGATAAATAATCTATAAGGAATGTTATATGTTAAGTTTTTAAAAAGTAAATGTGTTTGAGATAGACTGATAATATTTAGTACTTACCATACCCACTGTGAATAGTATAGAACAAAAGTATCTTATAGATTTTCCGAATCTCATTTCAAAGTACTAAATTTGAAAAAGAAAATTTAAGTAACAATTTATTTAGTTTTTTTTTGGCAAATTTTTCGTGCAAAAATTTTGTAGTAATGATATAAACAACTGAAAATTATGAATTTTGTAATAACATGCACATTTTTCTCAATACATATAAATTTTAAAAAGCATCATGCAATTATGTGTCGGTACTAAAAATGTACCAAAAATTATTTTTTATTAATCATTGTTCTCAAAACTTCCACACCCTTTAAAAAAAACTGTTCGGGTCAGAATTATCCTTGTTATTTTACGTTTCCGAAAAATGGAGTTAAAACACTAAAAGTTTATAAAAAAATATTTGAAAAAATTTTGTTTTTTTATTTGGTTGTTTTTGTTATCGAAATCGATAAAATTTTCTTTAGAAAATTTTTTGTTATCGATAGAATTTTCTATAAAAAATTTTTTGTGTTCGATAGAATTTTCTATAGAAAATTTTTTGTTATCGGTATCGATAGAATTTTGCAAAAATAATTTTTTGTCATAATAATTCATTCTATTTTTTGAAAGAAAACCAGTATTCTAAACATTTTTTACACAGTAAGGTCTCAGAACCCAACAGATTTTTCGTGAACATCTGAGTCTTTTTGTATTGGAGAAATATGTCCTATGTCCTAAAAGTTTTAAATTCATAGACATTTTTCCTACATAAAAAAACTTTGATTTTGAAATATTTTTCGTTCAGACAAAGTTTTAGATTCTGAGATTTTAAAAGTCTTATGTTCAAAGAAGTTTTTCCAAAATAAAAAGTCTCAAATTCTGAGACACTTTTCGTATGCAAACTCTCAGATTCTGAGACATTTTTTGTATAGAAAAAATCTCACATTTTGGGAGATTCTGAGACATTTTTCCTGTAAAAGAAGTCTCAGATTCTAATACATTGTAAAGAAAAATTTTCAGATTCTGAGACATTTTTCGTATAGAAAAAGTTTCAGATTCTGAGACATTTTTCGTATAGAAAAAGTCTTAGATTCTGAGACATTTTTCGTATAGATAAAGTCTCCGATTCTAAGACATTTTTATACCCTCCACTCTAGTGATAGAGGGTATATATAAGTTTGTCATTCCGTTTGTAACACCTCGAAATATTGGTCTAGGACCCCATAAAGTATATATATTTATGATCCTCGATCGATTTTAAGTCGATCTAGCGATGTCCGTCCGTCCGTTTGTCTGTCTGTCCAAAGTTTGGCATATATTTTTGTCATTTACCTGGTCAGGTTGGTATTGCAATCCAGCCAAATCGGTCCAGTGGTTCAAAAGTTATGAGCAAAAGAGTAAATTTCGGCAAGGGTGTTTCGCGAATTTACGAGATAAAAAACAAGATAACTTGCGAAAGACAATAATGAGACTACTGAACCTTAGCATGTATGTTTGCCGTTCCCAGGGTCTGTTTGGTATTAAATTTCAGCTCAATCGGTCCAGTGGTTCAAAAGTTATAAGCAAAACCCTGAATTTCAGATTAGTTTTTTTTAAACTTGTTTAGTTTTAAAAGCATTGGTAACTTAAAAATTACACTCAAAAAAAATTTTACCCTCAAAAGAAGTTTTACACTCAAAAAAAATTTTACACTCAAAAAAAAATTTACACAAAAAAAAAATTTAGTTTTTTTTTTTACAAAAATGACAATATTTTGTGTACATACGTACGTGCATTCACTCAAAAATATTTTTACAGTAAAAAAAACATTACACTCGAAAAAAATTTTACACTCGAAAAAAATTTTACACTCAAAAAAAAAATTAGTAATTTTTTTTTTTTTTTTAAATGACAGAAAAAGAGTTTTTTACTCAAAATAAAATATTTCTAATCAAAATTGTTATTTTTTTTCACGTTAAAAAATGTACTACCCATTTAAAAAATGCATTGTGGAGGGTATTCATAGATTCGGCAAAGTCGAATTTAACTTTTCTACTTGTTCATATTGAAGAAGTCTCAGATTTTGACACGTTTTTCGTACAAAAAAAGTCTCAAATACTGACAAGGAAGGTCTTTCACAGGGCACCCACCGATTGTCCTGAAACTTGAATATTGGAAGGAGGATAAAAAAGGTTTTTTTTTAGCTGCCCAATCTCAAATTTAAAAATGGGTTGCCACCTTATGAAAAAATATGAGCTCTCGGGAAAATCCGAATAAAAGCCGAACTAGCAGGAATTTCACCAAACGCAAAACAACGAGTCAGCTTAATTTAAATAGAGATTATTATATATAATTTTGGGGGTCGTACCTATATACTTCTCCATATAAAGTAACCCCAAAGTTTATACATTTTTGACAATAACAAACTTAAGGAAGCCGAATTTTGATACCACCGATACGGCATTGGATAGGCCTTAAAAAAACCTTTCGATTTGTATTAAATGTTTATATAGTTTCTTTTGAAAAAATTTAAAAAATTCTCAAAAAACTAAAAAAATCCGTTTTTCCGCTGACCTGCTAAGTGTGAGATTGGGCAGCTAAAAAAACAGTTAACGCTTATTTTGCTCCCCTCTTTCCTATATGCAAGTTTCAGGACAATCGGTAGGTGCCCTGTAAAACCCCCTCCTTGTGCGACATTTTTGGTATAAAAATATTCTAAGATTCCATGAAGAAAAAGTCTTATATTCTGAGATATTCTTAATATAGAAAAAATCTTTAATTCAGAGATAGAAAAGGTCTCATTTAAACCAAAAATAATACGGTATTATGGTTTTAATTAGTAAAGAAAAGTGACCTCGAGGTAGAATGTCCCTACTCAAAAAAAAGTTTTTAGTTTATTTTTCTTGCGACAGGTTTTTTTTTGTGGTGCGACTCTTTATTTTCCAGCGGGGCTCTAAATTCTTAAGTGCCCAGGAGCACCGCCATGCCTTATGTCGGCCCTGCTCACGGGGTATAATCGTCATCGGCGAATCAACCCCATGGGACACTTTCGCCGGCGAAACTATCCCATTTTATGTGCCGTATGTACCACTTGGGGAACATCCGTCGTCGGCTAATGTGCCCCATACATTCGCCGGCAAAACTGCCCATCCTCAATCTGGCAAATGTGCCCCAGAAACGGGTGATCACAAAAAAATAAAAATGTTTACACTTAATTATTACCCAGTTGGCAACGTCCTCGAGCCATCCTCAGTGACGGAGCGATGACATGTCAGAGTCATACCTGACATCCACAAGACATCTCTATGTACTGGGTTGAGGACAGTTTCATACAAATTTTCAAAATGTCCTCACTCAAAGTCAGCAGTGGTCAGGGCTGACCTTCTGGGGACATGTCACCTAAGACTTCTTTGGGGAAATGTCTGACATGGGTCATGCGAAAATACAAAAAATTTTCGTATTTCCTTTAGTTTTTACTTTAATCCATTTTCCTTTATAAATTATCTTTCTCATATTTAGAAAAAACTTTTCGCCTTTTTTAGTCCCAACTGGATTTGAACCTGGAACCTCCAGTTTATTAGTCTCACACCTAACCACTTGTTCCAAACTTTATTTTTAAAATTGTTTGTCTATTTATTACTTTTATTCTACTTGTTAAATTTTATTTTATTTTAATTAAGTCGATAATATTGCCATCTTTTTCTTGGAAATTGAAGAGTTGCCCAGATTTAAAATTCTAATTTAATATACTGCTATTCTGAAGACATTTCCTTTTAGACGTCTTAGAGGAATTGTCCACACTCTTAAAGCAAACATTCAGTGCTGACAATTTTAGGACATGTCATCAAGGATTGCCTATGATTTGTCAGAACCTGAAGACATTTCCTCAAGGAATCACTGTGGAAATTTCCTCAGTGACACATTTTCCAACTGGGTACTTATTAAAACATGATGATTAGTTATTTTTATTAGCACATGATTGATAAGTACACATTTGAATCATTTGTCACAATTTGATATCTTTGTTAGTTAAATATATAAGTGGGGGTGGCGAATATGACCCACTGGCAAATGTTGCACTCTTTACCCTAAATGTTAATGAAAAATTAAACTTATAAATTACAAAAGACATGTACACTCAAAACAAAAACTTGTAAAACGACAAGAAAAGTTTTTTTGCTACCTACTATCTGACAAAAGTTCCTTGTAATTTTACAAGCTTTTTACCAATAATTTTGTAATATTACAAGCTTTTTACCAATAAAATTGTAAATTTACAAATTTTTTGGCGAAATAAAACTTACAAGGAAGTCTCATAAATTTACTAGATTTGTTTGCAAAAAATTTTGAAAATTTGTAAAATTACAAAAAAAATTTAAATTTACAAAAAAAAATGTAAAATTACAAAAAAAAATGTAAAATTACAAAAAAATGTAAAATTACAAAAAAAAATGTAAAACTACAAAAAAATTTAAATTTCGATCGAAAAGAAGGGAAACTGTTAAATATTGGTAAAATGGTATTGAGACTTTTTACAGTAATTTGACTATGTTTTTTGTGTGTATAATGGGGTGGGGCGATTAGTATGGAAGGAAAAAAATCTTAATGGGCGCTTCGCGTTTCTGATTCTTGGGATTGTACTGAGCAAAAAAGTCCACTAGACCATACATCTACGATGAAAATCGAGCTTCCAATTTTTGACTTGCAGTTTTTTTTCAGACTTTATTTTTTTGGAAAATTTGAAAATTTTCGTCCATTAAGATGTTCAAATCGCCCCACCCTAGTATATAATCTTCGAATTTCAATTGATGTTTTTCCAGAATGTGTAAACAAGAAAAACACAAAAATGTTATATAAATTTTTAATTCGACATAATTGTTCTTAATTCATTTATGCCAAAGCAAATAAAATTAACAAACATTAAATTCGATTTATTATTATACATATTTTATTTAAAAAAATAATATTAACACAATATTAACACTTAATAACTAAAATCCTTTTTTAAAATTCCTCAAATAACTTTTTTTAATTCAAATCACAGTCATTGAATTTTCAGTTGCTTTAACACTCGTATATTCCTTTGATTTTATAAAACGACGAATGCAGGGAGCAAATAATTTACGATTCATGGTGGATACATCATTTCGACCAAATATCAGGGTATTCAAATTAGCAAATACTATTGATAATAGACTTCCCACCACACAATAATAAGAAAACGACATTAGATATATATATTGAGAAAATGTACGAGAACTAAAAAAGATAGAAATTTAAAATTTTAGCCAAGAAAAAACGATATTTTATTTTACAAAAACTTGCTTGGATTCTACAGTATGGATAGTTTGATTTGTTACTGAGATCATAGATTCAAATTCATATGTACAACCTTCTGTGGTAACCGGTTTTTCGGAATAAACTAATTCACCAGTAGCTAAAGCTATTTGACATTTCACACATATCCAAGTCATAACGATAAAAGATACCATACAACCAGAGATGGCGCTCTAAAGGGAGGAAATAAATTAAAACTGGGATGTAGAATTAAATAATAAACCTAATACCCGCCGAGAAGAAACATGATTGCGACAACCAAAATGGAGGAGCAACATAGTATGATTGATAACTTTATAACATAACATGATTGTAGCGATCATATTATGATCTAGGCTGATCATAATATGATAAAAAAAATTATCATTATACCCTACACCACTCTGTGTTACAGGGTATAATGAGTTTGTGCTGATGTTTGTAACTACCCGAAATATTGGTCCTAGACCTACCTTCAAGTATTCCGGATGACTCAGAATTACTTTTTGAGTCGATTTAGCGATGTCCGTCCATCCGTCTGTCCATCTATCGGTTTAAGCACGATACAGGTCGCAATTTTTCATCAATTGACTTGAAATTCGAAACTTAAGCATCTTTTGGTCCAAGGATGAAGCCTATTGAAATTGGAGAAAATCGATCCATGTCAAGACCTAGCCCCCATATAAACGCCCCTTTGGATTCGGCTTAAATGACGCTTATAACCGTATTAAAATAGATATCGCGTTTAAATTCAGCAGGTAATCAAATCACCATTCCAAATTTCAAAGGAATCGGGTCAGTCCTTCTGGTAGTCCCCATACAAACCACCTTCCCGATATTCACATAATTCCCTCAAAATTCATAAAAATGGAAATATTTGATAACAATTTTATTTTTAGGTGTTAAACGTGTACTTCAGTAACCAAATCAAATCGGAATATAATTGGACCATTTTTGGACTTAGTCCCCCATATAAAAATTTCGAACGATATTCAGTTAAACTGGTTTATTGACAAAAAAAAAACAATTCTACTAAAATTTGATCTGTTTGTGTTTTCTGCACTAAATAAAGATCTAACAAAAGACAAATACAATCGGTCCATGTTTGGACTTGGGACCCATTTTCCGGAAAACTCTGGTGTAGGTCATCATATGGTCGGTCTTGACCGACTATAACTTTCTTTCTTGTTTTTAAATTGCAATTGTTTATGATCATAGCATGATTGTCACAATCGTATTTATGAGCCAATAGATCAACCATACTATGTTGCTCCTCCATTATGGGTGATTTGATGTACTGCAATCATACTTTAAACATGTTTTTTCTCCGTGTGTATATATTAAAATTTCCCATTATACCTTTGAATTTATCCACGGCATTAACAGCCCCATTAGAAAAAGACTTAACAATGGCCCTCCGGTAACCGATGAAAAAGTCATGGATAACTGCAGCACCGAATGACCCAAATATTCTACTAAAAATACCATGGCCACACTTAAAACTCCAATAAAAACCACGGTAAAACGCATTATGAAAGCTGTCTGTTTTTCACTTAACGAAGTTTTACGATAAGGTTTTATATAATCTTCTAGAAATACGGCAGCCAAAGAATTTAAGCCCGTCGATAAGGAACTGAGAGCTGCACTAAATACACCAGCGATAAATAAACCCGGCATACCGGGTAAAAATTTTAATGTTTCCATAACCATTAAGGGAACCAATTGATCTTTAGCTTTGGCCAACTAAAAAATTAAAATTTTGAAAAAACCAACCTCGAAATTCTCTTAAAGTATATGGGGCATTCCATGTCAAATCGAACACTTTGAAAATTTTTTTTTAGATTTTCCCAATTTGTTTATAGTTCTTAGTACCCTTCGAAAACTCTTTCGTGGTAAATTTTCAGATTTTTTTGATGACCCATTCAAAAGATATCGAATTTTTAAAAATTGGTAGTTTGTTCCTTTACTCAAACTTCTTTTAATCATAACTTCTTCAATAATGGTCCAAATTTCAATTTTTTTTTTCAAAATTTTTGTTTTTTTACGTACCCGAGTAAAAAAGTTTTAAATATAATTATATATAATTTGATAAAATTATATCAAATTATATATAATTATATAAAATTATATAAAGAGGTAAAATTTTCCAAGAAGTTGGATAAAACTATATAAAATTATATATAATTTTATAAAATTATATATAATTATATCCAGGATTTGGTGGATATAACTATATCTAATTATATCTAATTTGATATAATTTTTATCAAATTTTATAAAACTTTATCAAATTATATATCCCAGCAAAAAAAAATCGAAGTGGTGCAAAAAGAATAAGTGATTCACTACATACATAGTAGCTATATGTGCCGATCTTCATATTCCATAAGAAGTACTTTTATAAGCACTTCCAAAACTGCTAAAAAAATGCCAATAATAACAACTTTCACCAGTTCTTTCCTCAATGATTTAGAAGTACCATTTTCATATGTGTTTACAAATACAATTGAAAAGTACAAATTTGTGGCACTTAAGTATTGGATTTGTTTTGTTGAATATTTTTTTTTATAATTTTATCTGATTTAATAAAAAGTTAAATTTTATAAATGAATTAACTTGATATGCCGCAAAAGCGAATTTGTTATGTAAATTATGTTATAAAAAAATACAGTTTCCAGATTTTTGTTAAAATTACCAAATGACTCAAGAAGTGCTAAAAAGATAATATACGATATCTGATTTAAAATGAGAGAATTACTTTTTTTTATCTCTTCATTTTATTTATTCGATGTTTTTTTTAACTACATGTATAAAAACATTTTTTTTTTTTATAATTTTTGGAGTTGTTTTGTAAATTATGTACAAAAAAAACAATAAAAAGTTTCCAGATTATGGTAAAAATCAAATGACTTAAAAAGTGCTTAAAGGGCTAAAAAAGATAACCAAAAAAAGGTGGTAGCCTTTAAAAAAGGGCTGAATTATAGCCACAAAATGACTAAAAACTCTTCTAAACATTAGGGTATTCAATTAATCGAGGTTTTGGTTTAATCGGCTAATCGGGCAAATAATTAATCGCGATTAAAAAATTATGTTAGTAAAATCAACTGAAAATGTCAGTTAAAATAACTACTTTGTAAGTTGTTTTGGGGCAACTACTTTTTCAGTTAAATCAACTAACAATGTTAGTTATTTTAACTGACAAAAAACAACTGACTTATGTAGTAAAAACTACTTACATTTGTAGTCAAAACAACTAAAATGTAGTAAAAATAAAAAAATCAAAATATTTTTCAGAAAAAAAATTGAAGAACAAATTTTTTCCAAGTTTTTTTTTTAAAAAAAAGTTGTGAAAAATAAAAATAACGAATTTTTTTTTTTTTTTTTGAAAAAAAACTTTAAAACTTTTCAGAGATAAAATAAATAAAATTAACTACTTTAAATAACTGTTACTACATCACAGCACTTTTTTGTTAGTTGTTCAAAAAAACGACTTAAAATAACTAACAGAAATAGTTGTTTGATATTTTTCATACAAAAACAACTGACTTTGTAGTTGAAAACAACTAACTACTGTAAAATATACAAATAACTAACATGTAGTAACTTACATAATTTTCTGAGTGCGGGGTTGAGATTTAATCGGTTAATAATCGGATAAATTTGAATTATTCGGTTAACCGAATAATAAAAATTTTAATTGAATATAAAACTAAGAACTCTATGTACTTTTAAGAATTTTATTAATTTTATTTAAAATAAATCTTTATCCGATATGGCGAAGCTCTATAATGTTAGCCCAAATAAAGATTTTTTGTATGGCACCCTGAAAATTTACCCTAAAATTGATACCCAAATTGATGCCGGGCTTAGATGCACCTCTAATAGAGTTTCGAATTCGGTACTATTATATATCAACAAGACAAATTGGTTGGTTTTCAAATTTGTTTTCTTTTATTTTTTAGGGCCGAAATTGCAATAATTTTATCGGTCGATATCTCCGTAATGAAAAAAGATATCTTAAGGATTGCAAAAGTAATTTGAAGAATAAGTGAAGTATTTTTAGATGTGCTAAACTAATTATACATCATAAAATAATTCTCGGTTTTATAAGGTCCCGAACATTGCGAATATCTGAGTTAATGCAGTACTGTCAATCGAAAATCTAAATATCTCAAAAAAAGATAAATCACTTCTAAGGCCAGATTCGGATTAAGCGCATGAAAAACTATTAGAAAAATATATACATCCACATTTAATTAATAATTCCTATTAGCTAAACTAAATTATTAAAAACATCGATTTAATCTTAACAATTTCAAGTCTAAATATTACATAATAAATATTATACATTGTTAAAAATATCGTTTTGGTTTTAATTATTATTAGTGTAAATACTAAAAAAAAAAAAATCTTAAAATCAATCCCAAAAAGTCATGAAATATGTACTTATCAAGAAGTGATGAAAAAATCACTTCTAAATCACCATATAAAAATTACATAATCACATCCAAAATGCCAAGAAATATATACTTCTAAAGAAGTGATGAAAAAAGCACTTCCAAAAGGTCAAGTTATATTAACATCCCGATCACTACTTCAGAAGTTGTGATAAAGATGTTAATATATATGTACATTAGAGTGACTCAAAAAAAAAAGTTGATGATGTACCCCCCTTAAAATGAACTTTGACATGTTTTATGAAGATTCCCGAAATATTTGGGCTCTAGCGATAATCTCCCGTGAGCTAAACCGCGTCAAAAAAGGGTCCAAAAATGGTATTTTTCATGAATATAAAATTCAGTAATTTTTTTTTTGTGCAATGAATGACCAAATATAATAGATATTTAGGAATTCTTTGATTCTGCATTAAAACATTTTAAAAATCTAACCACTGACTCGAGATAACGAGATGTTTATGTCAGATTTTTGATGCTTTTCAATTCGAATTTACTGAAAACTTAAATAACTTTGGTATTTTTTGTCCGATTTTCACTTCTAATACATCGATAGAAAGGTGTTGACCACCGCTTGGGATTTTAGTCAAAAATTAATCCTTAACTGCACTGTCTTACTTTTTTATAACATTTACTTCGACATCATTAAAAACCCATTTTATAACCACAAAAAGCATATCTTTGTGCAGGAAACACGTTTTATTATTATATTTGGCCACAATTAAATTAACCCATGCATGAGCAAAATATTTTGGCAAACATTTTTAAAAAAGTTTTTGCGGAAATTATTGAAAGCTAGTTGAAATACTTTAAAAAAATAAAATAAAATAGGTTTTTGTTTATCTAGATGTGCATATTAATATCAAATAATTATTACGTGTAAAACTTTCCCGGTGAAATTTTTTTTCGGAATTTGTATGAGCAAATAAATTTTAGAACTAAAATATAAACCAATTTTCTCTTAATCACATATATTCGGGCAAAAAACGCATCTAATAAATAGATCTTAATATTTTTAATTTAACCCATTCATTACCAATTAAAAAAAAAAATGTGGAAAAAATTTAAGTCCAGTTGTTATACTTAAAAAAAATAATATAATTGATATTTCATTTTATTGGATGCGTTTTTTGCACGAATATATGCGATTAAGACAAAATTTGTTTATATTTTATTTTTAAATTAATTTGCACATACAAATTTCGAAAAAAAAATTTGACCGGGAATGTGGTACACGTAATAATTATTTGATATTAATAAGCACGTCTAGATAAACAAAAACCTTATTTAATTATATTTTTTTAAAGTATTACAACTAGCTTTCAATTATTTCCGCAAAAACTTTTTTAAAAATGTTTGCCAAAATATTTTGATCATGCATGGGTTAAATTAATTGTGGACAAATATATTAATTAAATGTGTTTCCTGCACAAAGATATGCTTTTTGTGGTTATAAAACGGTTTTTAATGATGTCGAAGTAAATTTTATAAAAAAAATTAGACGGTGCAGTTAAGGGTTAATTTTTGACTAAAATCCCAAGCGGTGGTCAACACCTTTCTAACGATGTATTATAAGTGAAAATCGGACAAAAAATACCAAAGTTATTTAAGTTTTCATTAAAATCGATTTGAAAAGCATCAAAAAACTGACGTAAACATCTCGTTATCTCGAGTATGTGGTTAGATTTTTAAAATGTTTTAATGCAGAATCAAAGAATTCCTAAATATCTATTATATTTGGTCATTCATTGGACAAAAAAAAAATTACTGATGTTTTTATTCATGAAAAATACCATTTTTGGACCCTTTTTTGACGCGGTTTAGCTCACGGGAGATTATCGCTAGAGCCCAAATATTTTGGGAATCTTCATAAAACATGTCAAAGTTTATTTTGAGGGGGGTACAACTTTAACTTTTTTTTTGCCCATATAAGGTGAGTCGGTCTAATGTACATACTAAACACTAGTGATATTGTGTGTCACGCCCATATAAAATTCATCAGTGTTTCAGCTGAAGAAGAAGTACATCTGGTTCATAAGTTGTGGTGAATTTTGTAGTGAATGGTAAGCTCTTTTTTTGCTGGGTATAATTTGATATAATTTTATGTAATTATATCCACCAAATCCTGGATATAATTACATATAATTTTATCAAATTATATATAATTTTATATAATTTTATCCAACTTTTTGGAAAATTTTACCTCTATATAATTATATAAAAACTTTTTTACTCGGGTACTTTTAAAATAAACAAATCCCAAAAAATTCTTAAAAGCGCTCTAGTATGCGATTTTTAAGTTTTAAAATTTAAATCTCATTTTTGAAAATGTTTGTACTCTTCGATTTTTTTGAAATTTTTTTGTGTAAAACTTCTATCGATTCTACAAATTTTTTGCCCAGGAGGATCGTGGGATAACGATTATTATTATTTTTTAAAATTTTTTGAAAAAATTTTATTGTAATTTTCCAATCTTAAAATCATTTCTACTGTTCCAATGGTGCGTCATAGAGGGGTCATTTATAAGACCGACCCCCATTAATTTTTACGTCTTAACATTTCTTTGGAACAAACTAATACCCTATCTACAATTTCTAAGGGGGCTTCCACACAAAACGACATTTTTTAAAATTTGCTCCAACCGCTCTAACTGCCCTAATAGTGCCCTTAGAGCAACAAAATGTATGACCGACCCACAATATTTTTTTAGTCCAAAAATTTTCTCTGAACATACCTACCCTCTATCTCTAATTGTTAAGGCGGTCCCCATACAATTTTTTGTAAATTTGTTTTATTTAATCAGCTTCTACCGGTCCCATGGTGCATCCGAGAGGGGTCATTAGTGAGACCGACCCCCATTTATTTTTGCCCTCCAATATTTTTGTAAAACATACCTACGCCCTATCTCCACTCCCTGAGTAGGCTTCCATTCAAAATTACATTTTTATAAAATTTGCTCCAACTCTTATTTGTATGAGAGCCTACTTAGGGAGTGGAGATAGGGTGTAAGTATGTTTTAAAAAAATGTTGTAGGGTAAAAATAAATCGAGGTCGGTCTTACTAATGACCCTTCTCGGACACATCATTGCACCGGTAGAAGCTGATTAAATGAAACAAATTTACAAAAAATAAAAAAAAAATGTATGGGGACCGCCTTAACAGTTAAAGATAGAGGGTAGGTGTGTTCAAAGAAAATGTTTTACTAAAAAAACATTGTGAGTCGGTCATACATTTTGTTGCTCTAAAGGCACTATTAGGGCAGTTAAAGCGGTTGGAGCAAATTTTAAAAAATTTCGTTTGGGTGGGAGCCCCCTTAGAAATTGGAGATAGGGTATTAGTTTGTTCCAAAGAAATGTTAAGACGTAAAAATTAATGGGGGTCGGTCTTATAAATGACCCCTCCATGACGCACCATTGGAGCAGTAGAAATGATTTTAAGATTGGAAAATTACAATAATTTTTTTTAAAAAAATTTTAAAAAATAGTAATAATCGTTATCATACGATCCTCCTGGGCAAAAAATTTGTAGAATCAATAGAAGTTTTACACAAAAAAATTTAAAAAAAAATCGAAGAGTACAAACATTTTCAAAAATGAGATTTAAATTTTAAAACTAAAAAATCGCATACTACAGCGTTTTTAAGATTTTTTTTGGATTTTTTTTTGAAGTACGTAAAAAAACAAAAATTTTGAAAAAAATAATTTGGAGTTTGAACCATTATTGAAGAAGTTATGAGTAAAAGAAATTTGAGTACACTGACAAAAATTGCTTCGTGAAATTAATGAAAATTGACTTAACCTTAATGAAAAATGACTCACGTTTTCAACCGAAGACAGGTTTCATTTGATTAATGAAACTGGTGTCATTAAAGTTCCTTTCAATGAAAACGCGCATATAAATAATGAAAATATTCGTAGAACTTGTTTGAAACGTTTTATGAAGTTTTTCATAAAATGTATGAAAATATCCATTGATTAAATGTGGAATAGTAGTTGGTAATGAGCGTATGATAATTGCTTTTTACAAGTAACTAGTTGCTAACTTTATTAAGGTTTTGATATGGGAATTACGATAAATTCATGTTGGTTAAAGTTATCAAAATTTCCATAGAAAGCCCCTAATCAAGTTAGGAACAAGTTACCTAAAAACAGCACGTATCATACACCCATAAGTGAAAATTTGCATTAATAACAATTTTGGTAAGTCACATGTAACCATCACTGTAACCGTCACTGAAATTTTATTTAGGTGCATGTCACAGACTCAATTCCGATCGGATTTAAAACAAGTAGAAAAGTTAAATTCGACTTTGCCGAATCTATGAATACCCTCCACAATGCATTTTTTTAAAGGGTAGTACATTTTTTAACGTGAAAAAATTAACAATTTTGATTAGAAATATTTTATTTTGAGTAAAAAACTCTTTTTTTGTAATTTTTAAAAAAAAAAAAAAAGAAAAATTACTATTTTTTTTTTGAGTGTAAAATTTTTTTCGAGTGTAATGTTTTTTTTACTGTAAAAATATTTCTGAGTGAATGAACGTAGGTATGTACACAAAATATTGTAATCTTTGTAAAAAAAAACTAAATTTTTTTTGTGTACATTTTTTTTGGAGTGTAAAATTTTTTTTTGAGTGTAAAATTTTTTTTGAGTGTAAAATTTTTTTTCGAGTGTGATTTTTAAGTTACCAATGCTTTTAAAACTAAACAAGTTTAAAAAGCATTGCTTAAAATTTAAACAAGTTTGAAAAGCATTGCTTAGTTACCACCAATGCTTTTAAAACTTGTTAAAACAAACACGTGGCATTTTAGATGAAACTAATTTGAAATTCAGGGTTTTGCTTATAACTTTTGAACCACTGGACCGATTAGCTGAAATTTAAAACCAAACAGACACGCAGAACGGCAAAGATGCATGCCAAGCTTCAGTAGTCTCATTATTGTCTTTCGAAAGTTATCGTGTTTTTTATCTCGTAAATTCGTGAAACACCCTTGCCGAAATTTACTCTTTTGCTCATAACTTTTGAACCACTGGACCGATTTGGCTGGATTGCAATACCAACCTGACCAGGTAAATGACAAACATATATGCCAAACTTCAGTAGCCTCTGTAAAGTCTTTCAAAAGTTAGCGTGTTTTCTACGGACGGACAGACAGACAGACGGACGGACGGACGGACGGACGGACGGACGGACGGACGGACGGACGGACGGACGGACATCGCTAGATCGACTTAAAATCGATCGAGGATCATAAATATATATACTTTATGGGGTCCTACACCAATATTTCGAGGTGTTACAAACGGAATGACAAACTTATATATACCCTCTATCACTAGAGTGGAGGGTATAAAAAAATGTTTACTCGTAAAACAATTTTTTTTTCGGAATGAAATCACTTTCAAAAATCAAAGTGGAATTGAATTGCTAAAAGTGGTTTCATTCCGAAAAAAAAGTATTTGCTTTGCGTTTTACGAGTGAACCACTTATTCCACTTCCGAACGGAATTGAGTCTGTGACATGACCCTTAATTGCACACTTTTTACGGTTTTCACCTAGTTTTTACACACAACAAAATTTAACTCCAAACTTAAATTGGTCTGAATTGCCATATAAGGTAAACTTTAAAAGACAAAAACGCGATGACTTTTAAAACACGTGCTGCCAAAACGTAGCAACAACGTAGCAATGGTACAACACAAATTACCCTACATTTCATCACAAAATTTTAATGACTTAAAAAACTATTTTTCTGTTGTATATTATATTATATTTTATAAGAAACAGTCAAAAGAAACACTTATACGGAACTTTTCACTTGTAATTTCAATTAGATATAACCAGCATAACACACACACAAGTTTCAATAACAAAGCAAAAAAAATATAAAATTATTTTATTTTTTTAGAAAAAAGTTAACACACATGTAAAAATTACAATTAGACTAAACACGCGTGGTGTAATAAAACGTCGTATGTTATTGTTTTGTTTTCTTTCTCTTATTCGCAACGCAGAGTTGTATTTAGTTCTAAAAAATCTTATGATATTTTTTAATTAAATTATGAAATCTTATGAAACAAGTTTCATACAATTTGTTCATAACATGCATGAAATTTCAATCAGCTTATGAATTCCTTCATTTAAGTAATGAAAACAAAATAATGAATCCGTTTCATTAATATAAGGAAGGTTATTTTTTTCAGTGCAAAAAAACAAACTACCAATTTTAAAAAATTCGATATCTTTTGAACGGGTCATCAAAAAAATCTGAAAATTTACCACGAAGGAGTTTTCGAGGAGTACTAAAAACTGTAAACAAATTGGGAAGATCTAAAAAAAAATTTCAAAGTGTCCGATTTGACATGGAATGCCCCATATATAAGAGAGATTAAACACAATTGTAGCGTGAAACTATTTTGAAACCCAGCCGGCAAACGAAATCAACCTTTGACATTCGAGTCACAGTTTTTTTCTTTTTTTAATTTTGGTATTCCCAAGTGTCCGTGCAAACTTTTTTCTACTAGACCTAAAAGTTATGTCGTAAAAATTTGAGGCCAATCGGATTAAAATAAACCGTAATTCAAAAAAGATGTGAATAGATGTAATTGCCAGATCTATTGACAAACCGTTGCAACTCCAATTGTAATTTATCTCCGATATTCTTTACCTTAGTACTTAAAGGATCACAATCATAATAATGAGCAAATATCAAAAGACCATTATAATACGTAAAAAGATATAATAAAATACAACCGATGGTGAAGTAAAAACATGCCATTTTTGCCTGTTTTATTGAGGGCAGCGAAAGATAACGCTGTACGATAACTTGATTGCCACACATATTCTGCGTATTCCAAAATGTCGAACCAATTAAAATCGATAACATGGAGAGACGAGCTGTTGGATCCCAAGTCAGTCTAAAATATTAAACTGTTTTATATTTAACATCGACATAATAATAAGAAACTTACTCTGGTAATTCTATTCTTCCAGTATTCCAATTCCTTTCAATCACCACTCCTAAACCACCCACATCAATGGTACCCTTGACGACAACAAATGTTATGGCACCCACCATTATTATAGTTTGTATAACATCAGTCCAAACTACAGCCTTTAGTCCACCCTATCAAAGAATAATGAGAACAAAACTCTAAGTGAATTTGGAAAAGCTGTCAGATTCTGAGACAGTTTTCTTATAGAAAAAGTCTCAGATTCTGAGACATTTTTCTTATAGAAAAAGTCTCAGATTCTGAGACATTTTTCTTATAGAAAAAGTCTCAGATTCTGAGACATTTTTCTTATAGACTCAGATTCTGAGACATTTTTCTTATAGAAAATAGAAAAAGTCTCAGATTCTGAGACATTTTTCTTATAGAAAAAGTCTCAGATTCTGAGACATTTTTCTTATAGAAAAAGTCTCAGATTCTGAGACATTTTTCTTATAGAAAAAGTCTCAGATTCTGAGACATTTTTCTTATAGAAAAAGTCTCAGATTCTGAGACATTTTTCTTATAGAAAAAGTCTCAGATTCTGAGACATTTTTCTTATAGAAAAAGTCTCAGATTCTGAGACATTTTTCTTATAGAAAAAGTCTCAGATTCTGAGACATTTTTCTTATAGAAAAAGTCTCAGATTCTGAGACATTTTTCTTATAGAAAAAGTCTCAGATTCTGAGACATTTTTCTTATAGAAAAACTCTCAGATTCTGAGACATTTTTCTTATAGACAAAGTCTCAGATTCTGAGACATTTTTCTTATAGAAAAAGTCTCAGATTCTGAGACATTTTTCTTATAGAAAAAGTCTCAGATTCTGAGACATTTTTCTTATAGAAAAACTCTCAGATTCTGAGACATTTTTCTTATAGAAAAAGTCTCAGATTCTGAGACATTTTTCTTATAGAAAAAGTCTCAGATTCTGAGACATTTTTCTTATAGAAAAAGTCTCAGATTCTGAGACATTTTTCTTATAGAAAAAGTCTCAGATTCTGAGACATTTTTCTTATAGAAAAAGTCTCAGATTCTGAGACATTTTTCTTATAGAAAAAGTCTCAGATTCTGAGACATTTTTCTTATAGAAAAAGTCTCAGATTCTGAGACATTTTTCTTATAGAAAAAGTCTCAGATTCTGAGACATTTTTCTTATAGAAAAAGTCTCAGATTCTGAGACATTTTTCTTATAGAAAAAGTCTCAGATTCTGAGACATTTTTCTTATAGAAAAAGTCTCAGATTCTGAGACATTTTTCTTATAGAAAAAGTCTCAGATTCTGAGACATTTTTCTTATAGAAAAAGTCTCAGATTCTGAGACATTTTTCTTATAGAAAAACTCTCAGATTCTGAGACATTTTTCTTATAGAAAAACTCTCAGATTCTGAGACATTTTTCTTATAGAAAAAGTCTCAGATTCTGAGACATTTTTCTTATAGAAAAAGTCTCAGATTCTGAGACATTTTTCTTATAGAAAAAGTCTCAGATTCTGAGACATTTTTCTTATAGAAAAACTCTCAGATTCTGAGACATTTTTCTTATAGACAAAGTCTCAGATTCTGAGACATTTTTCTTATAGAAAAAGTCTCAGATTCTGAGACATTTTTCTTATAGAAAAAGTCTCAGATTCTGAGACATTTTTCTTATAGAAAAACTCTCAGATTCTGAGACATTTTTCTTATAGAAAAAGTCTCAGATTCTGAGACATTTTTCTTATAGAAAAAGTCTCAGATTCTGAGATATTTGTCTTATAAAAAATGTGGCAGATTCTGAGACATTTTTCTTACAGACATTTTTCTTATAGAAAAAGTCTCAGATTCTGAGACATTTTTCCCACAGAAAAAGTTTGATTTTTGTGACAGTTAGAAATGGCATAACCCCTATTGGATAAGACCCTCGGAATTATCGGTGTTCTGAGCAGTTAGTTCGTATTCCCGCGATTCATATAAAAATTGATCAATTTATTAATTAAGCTTACCACACATGTGTAAAAAATGCATACTAAACATACAACAGGTGTTATGACATGAAGATTGACGCCAGTCACTAAAAAAAGAATTAAATATTGAAAATAATTTCAAAAACTTAACACACGATTAGACAGTCTCAAAATTATATGGAGGTAAACTTCAAAATTAAATTTAGGGAGGGCCGGATTAAAATATTTCTCTTTTTTGGATTAATTTCGCCAAATTTATGGAATTTTGCAAAATTTTAGTGCAGCAGTCTAAACGCCTTATAAGTGTTAAACAAACAGAACCAACCAACTTCTTCAACCATTGGTTAAAAAAATTCCTTATTACCTTGATTAAACGCCAATGCCGGTACATATATCACTATAGGCAACCAAACAATCTATTAAAAATTTGAAAACAAGCAACGGAACAAAAGTTGCATTTACAATGCACCAGCCAACAAGTGTAAATCCGGCGGAAATGAAACGTTAACAATGCAGCACAATAGAAATTTATAAAGATAATAGAGAAAATGTAATAGAATTTTTATTTTAAAAGTAATTTTTATCCTCGAAACTTTTGCCTGCTTTTTACTTACCGCACCAATGGAAAATAGTACAGAACCAAACAATCGTATTGTTTTATCATAACGCATTTCAAAATACTGGAAAATATATTTAAAATTTTTTTTTTTTGTTAAAATGTTTGACACGAAGTGGAAAATTTTTAGAATTTAGAAATTTAGGTATCAATAACAAATTATTAGGACCTATGTTTTGACATATCGCAAACAACCCATTCTATAACTATTATTTTTTTTATAATCTGTTAAAGCATCGATAACAAAAAATTTTTCTATAGAAAATTTTATCGAAATCAATAACAAAAAATTTTCTATAGAAAATTTTATCGAAATCGACAACAAAAAAATTTCTATAGAAAATTTTATCGAAATCGATAACAAAAAATTTTCTATATAAAAAATTTTACCGATATCCATAACAACAAATTTTCTATAGAAAATTTTATCGAAATCGGTAACAAAAAATTTTCTTTAGAAAATTTTATCGAAATCGATAACAAAAAATTTTCAATAGAAAATTTTATCAAAATCGATAACAAAAAATTTTCTATAGAAAATTTTATCGAAATCGATAACAAAAAATTTTCTATAGAAAATTTTATCGAAATCGATAACAAAAAATTTTCTTTAGAAAATTTTATAGAAATCGATAGCAAAAAATTTTCAATAGAAAATTTTATCGATAACGATAACAAAAAATTTTCTATAGAAAATTTTATCTATATCGCTAACAACAGTAAAAAGTTTTTATAAATAAAATTTTATCGATAACAAAAAGTTTTTATAAAGAAAATTTCATCGATAACAAAAAATTTTCTATAGAAAATTTTATCGAAATCGATAACAAAAAATTTTCTATAGAAAACTTTATCGAAATCGATAGCAAAAAATGTTCTATAGAAAACTTTTTCGAAATCGATAACAAAAAATTTTCTATAGAAAATTTTATCGAAATCGATAATAAAAAATTTTCTATAGAAAATTTTATCGAAATCTATAACAAAAAATTTTCTATAAAAAATTTTATCGAAATCGATAACAAAAAATGTTCTACAGAAAATTTTATCGAAATCGATAATAAAAAATTTTCTATAGAAAATTTTATCGAAATCGATAACAAAAATTTTCTATAGAAAATTTTATCGAAATCGATAACAAAAAATTTTGTACAGAAAATTTTATCGAAATCGATAACAAAAAATTTTATATAGAAAATTTTATCGAAATCGATAACAAAAAATTTTCTATAGAAAATTTTATCGATAACAAAAAATTTTTTATGGAAAATTTTATCGAAATCGATAACAAAAAATTTTCTATAGAAAATTATATCGAAATCGATAACAAAAAATTTTCTATAGAAAATTTTATCGAAATCGATAACAAAAAATTTTCTATAAAAAATTTTATCTTAATCGATAACAAAAAATTTTCAATAGAAAATTTTATCGAAATCGATAACAAAAAATTTTCTTTAGAAAATTTTATCGAACTCGATAACAAAAATTTTTTATAGAAAATTTTATCAATAACAAACTTTTCGATAATAGAAAATTTTATCGATAACAAAAAATCAGAAAATGGAAAATTTTAGCGATAACAAAAAAATTTGGAAAGAAAATTTTATAAATAACACTAAGTTTACGATAGAAAATTTTATCGATGACAAAAAGTTTTCTATAGAAAATTCTATCGATATCAAAAAATGTTCTCTAGAAAATTTTATCGAAATCGATAACAAAAAATTTTCTATAGAAAATTTTATCGAAATCGATTACAAAAAATTTTCTATAGAAAATTTTTATCGATAGCAAAAAATTTTTATGGAAAATTGTATCGATAACAAAGATTGGAAAATGGAAAATGCTATCGATAACAAACAATTTTATCGATAACAAAAAAAATTTTATCGAAAATTTTATCGATTTTGACAACAAAAAATTTTCTCTAGAAAATTCTATAAATACAAATGTCAAAAAATGTTCTTTAAAAAATTCCATCGAATCGATAACAAAAAAAATTCTATAAAAATGCTATACTTATCGATATCAAATAATTTTCTGTACAAAATTCTATAGTTATCGATAACAAAAAATTTTCTGTAAAAATTTTATCGAAATCAATAAAAAAAAATTTCCTATAGAAAATTTTATCGAAATCGATAACAAAAAATTTTCTATAGAAAATTTTATCAAAATCGATAACAAAAAATTTTCTATAGAAAATTTTATCGAAATCGATAACAAAAAATTTTCTATCGAAAATTTTATCGATAACAAAAAGTTTTGCTATAGAAAATTTGATCGATAACAAAAAATTTTGCTATAGAAAATTTTATCGAAATCGAAAAAAATTTTCTATAAAAAATATATATGTATATAAATTTTTTATAGAAAATTTATAGAAAATTTTATCGAAAATCGATAACAAAAAATTTTCTATAGAAAATTTTATCGAAATTGATAACAAAAAATTTTCTGTAGAAAATTTTATCGAAATTGATAACAAAAAATTTTCTATAGAAAATTTTATCGAAATCGATAACAAAAAATTTTCTATAGAAAATTTTATCGAAATCGATAACAAAAAATTTTCTATAGAAAATTTTATCGAAATCGATAACAAAAAATTTTCTATAGAAAATTTTATCGAAATCGATAACAAAAAATTTTCTATAGAAAACTTTATCGAAATCGATAGCAAAAAATTTTCTATAGAAAATTTTATCGAAATCGATAACAAAAAATTTTCTATAGAAAATTTTATCGAAATCGATAACAAAAAATTTTCTATAGAAAATTTTATCGAAATCGATAACAAAAAATTTTCTATAGAAAATTCTATCGAAATCGATTACAAAAAATGTTCTATAGAAAATTTTATCGAAATCGATAACAAAAAATTTTCTATAGAAAATTTTATCGAAATCGATAACAAAAAATTTTCTATAGAAAATTTTATCGAAATCGATAACAAAAAATTTTCTATAGAAAATTTTATCGAAATCGATAACAAAAAATTTTCTATAGAAAATTTTATCGAAATCGATAACAAAAAATTTTCTATAGAAAATTTTATCGAAATCGATAACAAAAAATTTTCTGTAGAAAATTTTATCGAAATCGATAACAAAAAATTTTCTATAGAAAATTTTATCGAAATCGATAACAAAAAATTTTCTATAGAAAATTTTATCGAAATCGATAACAAAAAATTTTCTATAGAAAATTTTATCGAAATCGATAACAAAAAATTTTCTATAGAAAATTTTATCGAAATCGATAACAAAAAATTTTCTATAGAAAATTTTATCGAAATCGATAACAAAAAATTTTCTATAGAAAATTTTATCGAAATCGATAACAAAAAATTTTCTATAGAAAATTTTATCGAAATCGATAACAAAAAATTTTCTATAGAAAATTTTATCGAAATCGATAACAAAAAATTTTCTATAGAAAATTTTATCGAAATCGATAACAAAAAATTTTCTATAGAAAATTTTATCGAAATCGATAACAAAAAATTTTCTATAGAAAATTTTATCGAAATCGATAACAAAAAATTTTCTGTAGAAAATTTTATCGAAATCGATAACAAAAAATTTTCTATAGAAAATTTTATCGAAATCGATAACAAAAAATTTTCTATAGAAAATTTTATCGAAATCGATAACAAAAACTTTTCTTTAGAAAATTTTAACGAAATCGATAACAAAAAATTTTCTATAGAAAATTTTATCGAAATCGATAACAAAAAATTTTCTATAGAAAATTTTATCGAAATCGATAACAAAAAATTTTCTATAGAAAATTTTATTCAAATCGATAACAAAAAATTTTCTATAGAAAATTTTATTCAAATCGATAACAAAAAATTTTCTATAGAAAATTTTATTCAAATCGATAACAAAAAATTTTCTATAGAAAATTTTATCGAAATCGATAACAAAAAATTTTCTATAGAAAATTTTATCGAAATCGATAACAAAAATTTTTTTATAGAAAATTGTATCGAAATTGATAACAAAAATGTTCTATAGAAAATTCTATAGTTATCGATAAAAAAAATTCTTTACCAAATTCTATAGTTATCGAGAGCAAAAAATTTTTTATAGAAAATTCTATACTTTTCGATAACAAAAAATTTTCTCTAGAAAATTTTATCGAAATCGATAACAAAAAATTTTCTGTAGAAAAACGAATACTGTTTTTGGTACATGAAAGAATGTTTCTCCTTTTTCCCATTTACATGGTTTTAGCGCCCTCAGCCTTGTTACATCTTCATAACTCAATAAATACGATTTTTTTATTAAATTTTAAAATTAATTATTTTATTAAAAAAATTAAGTTAATAACAATAAATATATAATTATTCTAATAAACATTGTACTTAGTTACTAAAATTTTTTGATGAATTTTTTAAGTCACTTTTAAGATCAAAAATTATCACAGACTTCTCATTCTGTTCGACAATTACATACTCCTTAGATTTGATAAAACGTCGAATGCAGGGAGCAAATAGTTTACGATTCATACTCGAGACATCATTACGACCAAAAACGAATGAAGCTAAATTTGAAATGGCGAAGGATATAAAACACCCAGCGGCTGCATAATAAGTAAAAGACATGAGATAAATATATTGAGCAAATGTACGGGAACTACAAGAGAAAAATAATAGAGAATGAGAAAAAGAGAGATTTTTTATAAATAAAGAGAGTTTAATAAATAAAAGTTACCCTGTGTCCACTTCGTTAATGGTTTGATTAGCAATTGAGATGGCATTGAGATTGCCGATTGAGAAAGTTTGATTTGCCATTGATATCAAAGCTTCAAAATCATAAGTACAACCCTCGGTGGTTACCGGTTTCTCAGTGTACACCAATTCACCAGTAGCTAAAGCTATTTGAGATTTTATACAAACCCAAGTCATAACAACAATTGCCACTAAACAACCACTCATAGTACTCTGAAAGTAACAGAGAATGACAATGAGAAGAAGAGAAGTTTTTATTTGAAACCACAAGATATAAATGTTTTGGATCTAATTGGATCTAAACATTGTTGCTTTAATTAGAGTACCTTTGAATTAATCCACGGCATTAATAGACCCATTAAAAACAAACTTAGCAAGGGTCCTCCCGTTACCGAAGCCAAAGTTTGAGATAGTTGTAAGACAGCATGACCCATATATTCCACCACAAACACTAAACTGACACTTATTACTCCAATGACTACCACTATAAAACGCATTATGAAAGCAGTTTGTTTTTCGCTTAACGAATTTTGGCGATAAGGTTTTATATAATCTTCTAGAAATACGGCGGACAAAGAATTTAAGCCCGTCGATAAGGAACTGAGAGCAGCACTAAAGACGCCAGCAATAAATAAACCAGACATGCCGGGTAAATTTTGCAATGTTTCCATGACCATTAAGGGGACCAATTGATCTTTGGCTTTGGCCAGCTGTAAAATTAAATTAAAAAATAGACAATTAAATATATTTTTTTATAATAAACAGAACTTAAATTACATTTTCAACACGTTTCAAGTGATCTTTTCAAAAATTTCTGAATTCACAATAATAAAGTAGTCTGACTTCTCAGAAAAAAACATTAAATTCTCTTTCAAACAGACATATTTTTCTCCGGGGAAAAAACATATCGCGAAATATTTTTTTTTTTTAAATATGTCTAACTCCAACTCACCTTAGTGCTTAAAGGATCACAATCATAATAATTGGCAAATATCAAGAGGCCATTATAAAATGTAAAAACATGTAGTAGAATAATACCAAGGTTAAAATAGAAACAAGCCCTTTTCGCCTCTTTTATGGACGGCACCGAAAGATAACGTTGAACAATTACTTGATTGCCGGAACTAACTTGAGTCTGCCATAAGGTGTTGCCAATTAATAAAGATAAAATAGATACACGAGCAGTCGGATCCCAAGTCATTCTGAAAAATATTATTAAAGAAAAAATAAATGCAAAAAATCGGCTTGGACTTGTTATCAATAAATCGATAATTTTTCTATAGAAAATTTTTTGTTATCGATAACTATAGAATTTTCTTTAGCATATTTTTTGTTATCGGAAACTATAGAAATTTCGTTAAAAAACTTTTTGTCATCGATAACTCTAGAATTGTATATAGAATTTTTTTAAATATTGGTAAATATAGAAACTTTTATAGAAAGTTTTAGAAGTTATAGAATCTTCTATATAAATTTTTTTGCTATCGATAACTATAGAAATTTCTATAGAAATTATTTTATTGATAACAGAATTTTCTATAGAACATTTTGTGTTATCGATAACAAGTAGTAGTAGTAGTAATTCTTTATTTGGTATTGATTTTTGTTTTTTTATTGATAACTATAGAATTTTCTATAAAAAATTTTTGTTATCGATAACTATAAATTTTTTTATAGGATATTTTTTGTTATCGATAACTATAGAATTTTCCATAGAAAATTTTTTGTTATCGATAACTATAGAATTTTCTATAGAAAATGTTTTGTTTTCGATAACTATAGAATTTTCTATAGAAAATTTTTTACAATCGATTACTAAAGAATTTTCTATAGAATTTTTTTGTTATCGATAACTATAGAATTTTCATTTAAAAATCGTTTTTTAAAAATTTTTGTTATCGATAACTATAGAATTTTCTATAGAAAAATTTTTGTTATCGATAACTATAGAATTTCTATAGAAAATTTTTTGTTATCGATAACTATAGAATTATCTATAGAAAGTTTTTTGTTATCGATAACTATAGAATTTTCATTTAAAAATCGTTTTGTTGCCGATAGATACATAACTTTAGAACTTTCTAGAGAAAATTTGTTGTTATCGATAACTATAATATTTTTGCAAGCAAAATTTTTGTTATCGATAACTATAGAATTTTCTATAGAACATTTTCTGTTGTCGATAACTGGAGAATTTTTTACAAAAAATTTTTGTTTTCGATAACTATAGAATTTTCTGTAGAAATTTTTTTAATCGATAAGTATAGAATTTTCTTGAGAAAACTTTTTGTTACCGATAACTTCAGAATTTTCTATAGAAAATTATTTCATTATCGATAAATATAGAATTTTTTAAGAATTATGTAGAACATTTTTTTCTATCGATAACTATAGAATTTTCTACAGAAAACTGTTTGTTATCGATAACTATAGAAAATTTTTGTTTAACCATTTTGAATAGATATCGGTTTTAATAGGTAACTAAAAAAGTTCTATAGAAAATTATTTGTTATCGATTACACAAAATTTTCTATAGAAAATTCTAAAGTTATCAATAGCAAAAAATGTTCTATAAAAAATTCTATAGTTATCGATAACAAAAAATGTTCTATAGAAAATTCTATAGTTATTAATAACAAAAAATGTTCTATAAAAAATTCTATAGTTATCGATAACAAAAAATTTTTTATAGAAAATTATATAGTTATCGATAACAAAAAATGTTCTATAAAAATTTTTATAGCTATCGATAACAAAAAATGTTCTATAAAAATTATATAGTTATCGATAGCAAAAAATTTTCGATAGAAAATTCTATAGTTATAGATAATTAAAAACTATCTATAGAAAACTCTACAGTTATCGATGACAAAAAATTTTTTATAGAAAATTCTATACTAACCGATAGCTATAGTTATCGATAACAAAAAATGTTCTATAGAAAATTCTATAATTATTGATAACAAAAAAATTTCTATAGAAAAGTCTCTGGTTATCGATATCAAAAAATGTTCTATAGAAAATTATATAGTTATCGATGCCAAAAAATTTCTAAAGAAAATTCTTTAGTTATCGATAACAAAAAAAAAAGAAGAAGAATAGAAAACTCTATAGGTATCTATTAAAAATTCTTTAGTTATCGATAACAAAAAATTTTAATAAAAAATTCTATAGTTATCGATACAAAACAACTACCAATGGAAAATTCTGTAGTTATCGATAACAAAAATTCTATAGTTATCGATAACAAAAAAAATTCTATAGAAAATTCTATAGTTATTGACAACAAAAAATGTTCTATAGAGAATTTCTATAGTTACCGATTACAAAAAATTTTCTATAGAAAATTCTATAGTTATCGATTGCAAAAAAAGTTCAATAGAAAATTCTATAGCTATCGATAGCAAAAAGTTTCTATAGAAACTTCTATAGTTATAGATAGCAAACAATTTTTTATAGAAAATTTTATAGTTATCGAATAAAAAAATATCTATAGAAAATTCTTCAGTTATCGATAACAAAAAATTTTCTATAGAATTTTTTTTAATTATCGATAAAAAAAATCTACGGAAAATTCTTTAGCTATCGATAACAACAAATTTTCTATAGAAAATTCTATAGCTATTCATAACAAACAATTTTATATAAAAAATTCCATAGTTATTGAAAACAAAAAGTGTTTTATAGAAAATTCTTTAACTATAGCTATCGATAGCAAAAAAAAAAATCTATTGGATATTCCATAGTTGACGATAGCAAAATTTTTTAATAGAAAATTCTATAGTTATCGATAACACAAAATTCTCTATAGAAAATTCTTCAGTTGTCGATAGCAAAAAAGTTTCTATTGAAAATTCTATAGTTATCGATAACAAACAATTTGCTATAAAAAATTCTATAGTTATCGATAGCAAAAAAAATTTCTATAGAAAAATCTATAATTGTCGATAAAAAAAATAGAAAATTCTATATTTATCGATAACAAAAAAATTTCTATAGAAACTCTATTGTTATCAGTAACAAAAAATTTTCTACAGAGAATTCTATAGTTGTCGACAACAAAAACTTTTCATACATCGATAACTATTTTTTTTACATAAAAGTTTCTTAAAATGCTATAGTTGTCAAAAACAAAAAATTTTTTAGGAAGTAATACTTTTATCGATAACAAAAAATTTTCGATAACAAAAACAATTTCTATAGCAAATTATTGGAAACACAAAATTTTCTATAAAAAATTCAATATTTATCGATAACAAAAAAATTTCTATAGAAAATTCTATAATTATCGATAACAAAAAATTTCTATGGAAAATTCTATAGTTATCGATAACAAAACAATTACCATAGAAAATTCTATTGTTATCCATACAAAAACTCTTCTATAGAAAATTCTATAGTTATCGATAGCAAAAAATTTTCTATAGAAAATTCTATAGTTATCGACAACAAAAAATATTCACACATCGATAACTAATTTTTTATATAAAAGTTTCTATAGATAACTGTAGCGATAACTAATTTTCTATAGAAAAGCTTGCCATCGATTCATCGATAACTAATTTTCTATAGAAAATTTTGCCATCGATACATCGATAACTAATTTTCTATTGAAAAGTTTGTTATCGATACATCGATAACTAATTTTCTATAGAAAAGTTTGTTAACGATTCATCGATAACTAATTTTCTATAAAAAGTTTGTTATCGATACATCGTTACACTGATAACAAATTTTCTATAGAAAAGATTGTTATCGATGCATCGATAACTTATTTTTTATAAAAAAGTTTGATATCAATACATCGATAACTAATTTTCTATAGAAAAGCTTATTATCAATGTATCAATAACTAAGTTTCTAAAGAAATCGATACATCAATTTTCTATAAAACATATTTGTTATCCATACATCGATAACTAGTTTTCTATAAAAAAAATTTTGTTATCAATACATCGATAACTAAATAATTTATTTATGCACTAACATAACCCTATCTTACTTTGGTAACTCAATTCTGCCAGTATTCCAATTACGTTCCAATACCACATCTAAGCCACCAACATCAAGGGTACCTTTAACAATTACAAATATAATGGCACCCACCATTATTACCGTTTGAATAACATCAGTCCAGACTACAGCTTTTAGACCACCCTGGAAAAAATATAAAAAAATTATACAAATATGGAATAAAAACAAGATTTTTAAAAACTCTTAACTAGATTTCTTAATTTAACCCTCCACAATTTTTTGAAAATTTTCGAAAATTTTCTGAGTTTTTCGGAATTTGTTTCGAAATTTTCCTGAATTTTGCTAAATCTTACAGAATTATTTTTATATTTCTGATTTCCTAGATTTTTCCTGAATTGTTTTGAACTTTTCTCAAAAAATCCGATCTTTCAAAATTTAACAAATTTTTAAAATCATTTCTTTTCAACTTGAACCCTTATAACAAATATAATTAGAGCCCGTGCTCGATCTGTACTTACAGAAAAAATCAAATAAAATTACTGACAAAATATGTCGCCATTAGGCACGTCTCCGAAACAGAAAATGCAAATTCCTTCATTTGTGTCTGCAATTCCAGATCATGTTGGTAACCCTTGCGAAATAATGTAAGAGACAAAAAAGTTGAAAGAAAGTATGAAGTGAGGTTGAGATTGCTAGAAATAGAATTGTAGTGTTGGAAACTGTCAAAATTTATTCTGTAGAAACTATAAATATTCACATATATAAAAAACAGTTTTCATTAACAAGACAAACCGACATTTAAAATCCTACTGATGATGACACTAACTGGGGTGTTTGAAACCGGTATGGGAAATACCAGAAATGTCTATAATTTTTAGAAATTAAATTTTTCTTCTGCATTTTTTCAAGTTGAACCCTTATTTCTAACCTTTTTTAGTATTTTTCGCATTTTTTTTAGAATTTTTCCAAATTTGTTAGAATTTTACGTATGTAGTTTTAGGTGAATTTTCTGAATATCGGATTTTTAATTATTATTTTTTTCGATTTTTCGCTAATTATTTTATATGTTCCTTATTATCCTAATTTTACTGATTTTCTAGAATTTTTGAATACATCTGAATTTTTCACAGTAGTTTTCTTAATTTTCTAGAACATTTCCGAAAATTTTCAAGAATGTTAGGTAAAAAGTTTTCCATAATTTTTTTTTTTTTGGATTTTTAAGAATTTTTAATATTTTTCTGAATTTTTCCTAAATTAGATTTTTTTTTAACTTACCACACATGTGTAGAATATGCAAACTAAACAAACGAGGGGTGTTACAATATGAATATTGACGCCAGTTACTAAAAATAGAATGAAATAAAAGAAACAAATTAGTAATTGTATTAAGTAAGGCGTTTAGATTGCCAAAACATTCTTAAACAGTCCCACAGAAAAATTCTTACAAACCGGTCCTAGGACCTGTCACTTTAACATGGAGATGCCTTAGGATATTTTAAGCCGAACTTGAAGGTGATGTTTGTATAAAAATTAAGGTCCAATTTCAATTCGTTTCGTTTTTGGATCGAGTGAAATTCAAATTTCAGCCAAATTAATAATGACACTTTTTTCAAATTTTAAAAGGCGATATCTCGAAAATCGTTCGACTAATTTTGAAATTACAATATTAATAAATATGATGTACCACAAGTCATATTTTTCTTATTTTATTTTTTAAAACCAAATTTAAAATCCAAAACTTTGATCGTCGGGCGGCACGGGTTAGTTAAATCCAATTGGCCGTTTATTTGCACCACATAATTTTAAGGTCTAGTAGAATAAAAATTTGCCTGGGCACTTGAGAAAATCAGAATTTGAGGAAAAAATGTCACTCTAATGTTTCATATTTGCACCGTTTTCATTAACAGGCTGCCCGACGAACGGCTTAAAAATGATTCTGAGTCAGGGAGTCTTAAAACTGGATCAATATTTCGAATTTTTACCTCAAGAGTGGTGTAGGATTATAAAAATAAATTTTTTTTCTTACCTTGATTAAACGCCAAAGCCGGCACATAAATCACAATGGGCAACCAAATCATCTAAACGGATATAAAAATAGTTGAACAGATACAATGGCATCATAAAAGCACAATCACCAATAAGCCACATAAACAAGTGTAGATCAAGCGGAATTGAGTTGTTAACAACAGTTGCATACACATGGGTGCATGTGGAGACAACAAACACATATTGGAGATAAGGAAATAAGAAAAAATATTTCAATTCAATAACTTTTGTTTTAAAACTAACAAATTAAATTTTTCTTTCTACTTACCGTACCAATGGAGAATAAAATGGAGCCAAACAAGCGTATTGTTTTTCCGTAACGCATTTCAAAATACTAGAAAATATTTTAAATTTGTTTAAAACAACATTTTTTTAAAGGCACTTTAAAAAAAAAAATCACCACCGTAAAAAAATTAATAGCATACATTAAGGCGAACAGAAATTTTGAAAAAATGTTTTTGATTTTATTTGGTTAGAAATTGAAAAAATGTTGATTTATTTTTTAAAGATTTATATTTTAATTATGCACTTAAACCCACTACTAATGTTTATATAAAAAACTTGATTTGGTCGTTAAATTAAAGCGATTTAAAGGCCGAAAAGGGTTAATTAATTTTAATGAAAAATAATGTAAAGAAAGAAGAAATTATTTAGAAATGTAAATTCAAAATCACGTCATTTATGTTTTAGTACAAAACATCACAAACAGATATTTGAAAAAAATTTTTTTTGTCAAAGTACAGATTTTTATAAAGACTCCGTATTTTTTTGTGACCAAAAAAAACTAAATTTAAAAGAAAATTTTAAATGTAATTTTACTTTTTAGTAAAAGGTCAAATAAATAACTAATTTTTATAAATTTATTTTTACCGTAGTTCACACGTGCTTGAAAAACTACACTATCTGACACTATCAAAAAAAGTTCTAAAGAAAATTTTATTGATATCGACATCAATAAATCTTCTATAGAAAATTTTATCGATAGTTAAAAATTTTCTATAGAAAATTTTATCGATATCGATAACAAAAAAAATTCTATAGTAAATTTAATCGATAACAAAATATATTTTTCTAGAAAATTATGTCGATAACAAAATATTTTCTATAGCAAATTTTATCAATATCGATTACAAAAAATTTTCTATAAAAAATGTAATCAATAAAAAAAAAATTGTCTGTGGAAAATTCAATTGATATCGATGAAAAAAAATGTTATTAAGAAAATTCAATCGATATCAATATCAAAAAATTTTCCAGAAAATTCTATAAAAAACAAAAATTGTCTGTAGAAAATTATAAATATAGTTATCGATAACAAAATAATTCATCAACGTTTTTCGATAATTATCGAAAACAAAAAATTTTCTATAGAAAGTTATTTAGCTATTGATAACAAAAAATGTTCTATTAAAAAATTTATAGTTTTCGAGATCAAAAAATTTTCTAAAAAAATCTATCGATAACTAAAAATGTTAAATAGAAAGTAATATCGATAACAAACAATTTTATAGCAAATTCTATCGAAAACTAAAATTTGTTATAGAAAATTCTATAGTTATCGATAAAATATAGTTATAATAAAACCAAAAAATTTCTATAGAAATTTCATCAATATCTAACAAAAGAATTTTATTAGGTAACAAAAAATTTTCTATAGAAAATTCTATCAATATCGATAACAAAAAATTTTCTATTGAAAATTCGATCGATATCGATAACAAAAAATTTTCTATAAAAAATTCTATCGATATCGATAACAAAATATTTTCAATAGAAAATTCTATCGATATCAATAACAAAAAATTTTCTATAGAAAATTTTATCGATATCGATAACAACAAATTTTAGAATTTTTGTGCTATCGATATCGATAGAATTTTGTATAGTAAACTTTTTGTTATCTATAGAATTTTGTGTACAACATTTTTTGTGATCTATAGAACTTTTTATAGAAGATTTTGTGCTTTCGATAGAACTTTCTATAGAAATTTTTTTGTTGTGTTATCGATAGAATTTTTTGTAGAAAATTTTTATGTTATCGATATCGACAGAATTTTTTATAGAACATTATTTTTTTTCGATATTTTCTATAGAAATTTTTTTGTTATCGATATTTTTTATAAAAAAATTTTTATAATCGATAGATTTTTTTTTAGAAAATTTTTGTTTTCACTAGAATTTTCTACAGATAATTGTTCGTTATCGATAGAATTTTCTATGGAAAATTTTTTGTTATCGATAAAATTTTTTTGTTATAGAGGTTTCTTTAAAACATTTTTTTCGATATCGATAGAATTTTTTATAGAATTTTTTTTGCTATCGATATCGACAGAATTTTCAATAGAGAATTTTTTGTTATCGATATTGATAGAATATTTTATAGAAAATATTTTCCTTGTCGATATCGATAGAATTTTCAACAAAAAAATTTTTGTTGGTGTCAACATCAATAGAATTTTCTATAGAAAATTTTCTTTTTTATCGATAGCAAAAAATGTTCTATGGAAAATTCTATCGATATCGATAGCAAAAAATGTTCTATAGAAAATTCTATCGATAACAAAAAACTTTCTATAGAAAATTTTTTTCGATATCGATTACAAAAAATTTTCTATAGAAAATTCTATCGATATCGACAACAAAAAATTTTCTTAGAAAATTCTATCGATATCGATAGCAAACAATTTTCTATAGAAAATTCTATCGATATCGATAACAAAAAATTTTCTATAGAAAATTCTATATTTATCGATAACAAACAGTTTTCTTAAGAAAATTCTATCGATAACAAAAAATGTTCTTAGAAAATTTTATCGATAACAAAAAATTTTCTTAGAAAATTTTATCGATAACAAAAAATTTTTTATAGAAAGTTGTATCAATATCGATTACAAAAATTTTCATTAGAAATTGTATCGATATCGATAACAAAAAATTTTCTATAAAAAATTTTATCGGTAACAAAAAACTTTCTATAGAAACTTTTATCGACATCAATAACAAAAAATTTTCTATAGAAAAATCTATCGATATCGATAACAATAAATTGTCTATAGAAAATTCTATCGATATCGATAACAAAAAATTTTCTATAGAAAATTCTATATTTATCGACATCAAACCGTTTTCTGTAGAAAATTCTATCGATATCGATAACAAAAAATGTTCTTAAATTGTCTATAGAAAATTCTATCGATATCGATAACAAAAAATTTTCTATAGAAAATTCTATATTTATCGACATCAAACCGTTTTCTGTAGAAAATTCTATCGATATCGATAACAAAAAATGTTCTTTGAATTCTATCGATACCAAAAAATTTTCTTAGAAAATTCTATCGATAACAAAAAATGTTCTATAGAAAATTTTATCGATATCGATAAAAAAAATTTTTGATAGAAAATTTTATCGATATCGATAACAAAAAAATTTCTATAGAAAATTCTATCGATATCGATAACAAAAAACTTTCTATAGAAAATTCTATCGATATTGATAACAAAAATTTTCTATAGAAAGTTCTATTCTATAAAATTTTTTTGTTGAAAATTCTAGTGAAAACAAAAATTTTCTAAAATAGAAAATATCGATAACAAAAAAGTTTCTATAGAAAATATCGAAAAAAATAATGTTCTGTAAGAAATTCTGTCGATATCGATAACATAAAAATTTTCTACAAAAAATTCTATCGATAACACAACAAAAAATTTTCTATAGAAAGTTCTATCGATAGCAAAAAAATTCAATCGATAACAAAAAATTTTTTATAGTAAATTCTATAGAGATCAATAACAATAAATTTCCTGCAGAAAATTCTATAAGAATCGATATCAATTAATTTCGATAGCAAAAAGTTTTCTATGAAAAGTTTATATTTACTGATAACAAAATATTTTCTATAAAAAATTTTATCGATAATAAAAAAAAATCTATAGAAAATTCTATCAATAACGATAAAAAAAAAAATTTCCTATAGGAAATTCTATCGATATCGATAACAAAAAGTGTTCTATACAAAATTCTATTGATATTGATAAAAAAAAAATTCTGTAGTAAACATCTTAAGAAAATTCTAACGATATCGATAAAAAATGTCTACAAAAAATTCTTTAGTTATCGATAACAAGGAAATTTTTTTCTTTAATTCTATATTTATATATACTTATATAATCTTATCTCTAGAAAATTCTATATTTATCGATAAAAACAAATTTTCTATAGAAAATTCAGTCTGTATCGATAACAAAAAATCTTCTATAGAAAATTCTATCGGCAAAAAAAAAATGCTCTATAGAAAATTTAATTGATATTGATAAAAAAAAAAATCTTCTATAAAAAATTTCATCGAAATCGATAACAAAATATTTTCGTTAGAAAATTCTATAGTTATCAAAAGGGATGTGATTTCCATACAAAAACCGATATCGACCAATTATCTATCCGAATCAAGAAATTTGCGTTTAAATGGCATCGATTTGTTTTTGCATATTTTAGCATATTTTGGTGAAAATGCATATTTTTGCATATATTGGTATTAAATGCATATTTTGTGTATATTTCCAACTTTTTAGTGCATATTTTTGCATATTTTGGCATAAATTAGCAAAAACACAAATTGAAATTTATTTGTTTTAAAAACGATTTTAAATTTTAAAAATTTAATTTGAAAATTAAAAAAAATATTTTTTTTTCTTGTTAATTTTTTTTTATAGATTGTCTTAATTTCTTAACAAAATCTTGCTTATATAAAGTTTTGAACGTTATTTTTTAAACCTGATGTTATTTTTTGATTTCTAAGAAGTTTTTCCTATGAAAACAAGATTTTTTTTTGTACACATTTTATTTTTAAGTGCATATTTTTAGGTTTTTAGTAGGGATGTCGCGAATATTCGTCACTATTCGGTATTCGGCATATTCGGCATGTTTTTTGAATATTCGGTTAAATAAATATTCGGTAACAGATGCCGAATATTCGGCAAAATTTAAATTAGTTAAAAAAACACTTTTTATTAACATTTGACTCTTTTTCGTACACTAAGAAAATTATGTCATTAACTTTTTGTAGGTTATTTTAAAAAGTAATCAGTAAAGTCATTTTAAAAGAAAAATCACTTATTTTATAAAGGATTTAATTTTTTTACTGTTTCTGTAGTTTAAAAAAAATAATTTACTGTATTAAAAACGAATTTTCTGTTACATTTAATTTCGGCAGTAAAAAATTTCTTCTATAGTTTTACTGTTTTTCAATACAAAATAACTGAATATTCACTAGTTTTTTAATGTTTTGGTTAGTCATTAAATTAACATTTAAAATTGACTATAATGTGTTTTTATTTTAAATGAAAAAACAGTGGAATGGTTTTTAAATAAAATTTCATTTGTTTTAAGTGAATATTCACTGGAATTTACCTACATAATTCTTTGAGTGTAGTAATTTCACTTTGTTTTTTATACAAAAAAACTTGAGCACTTGATTAAAATTCGAATTGTTAAGGTACCAGAAAAAATAGTGCCATCTTGGACCTATTCTTTTTAGCTTGTTTATTAATGATCTTCCAACAATAATAAAATACTGTAACATTTTAATGTACGCTGATGATGTAAAAATTTTCTTTAGCTAAGTATAAAAACCCATACGAACATATTTTTCTTCAAAACGATCTTGATAATTTTTATCAGTGGTGTAAAGCTAATCTTATGGATCTTAATTTAAAAAAGTGCAAATATATGCGATTCTATAGGAGGAACTGCGTTAATGTTCATTACGTTTTAGGAGAGCATAAACTGGATCTAGTTGATGTTTTTCTCGATCTTGGAGTTTTACTCGATCCAAAACTGAGTTTTGTTACACATATTCATATGACCGTCAATAAAGCCAGAGGTGTTCTTGCCTTTATCAAACGATGGGCAAAGGAGTTTACCGATCCTGATATTACAAAACAGCTGTATACCTCACTTGTAAGACCGATCCTTGAATATGGATCCGTAATTTGGGACCCGCAATACAACGTACATAGTAACCATATCGAATCTGTTCAAAAACAATTTCTTCTGTTTTGTCTGCGAGGTTTACAATGGAATCCTTCTATAAATCTACCATCATATCCAAGTAGACTTGGTCTAATTAAACTACCAACTTTAAAAAGCCGAAGAATTATGCTAAATGTATCCTTTATGTTAAATATAATTAATGGCGATATTTCATCAGAGTTTCTTTTGGAAAATATTACTTTCAATGTCCCTCAAAGACCTACTCGTTACTTTTGCCCCATAGCATTACCATTTTTTCGCAGCAATTACGCAAATGCTGATCCATGGCGGAGAGTTGGAAAAGATTTTAATGACTTGTATAAATTAATTGATTTCTCATTAACCTCTACAATTGTAAAACGAAACATAATAATTTATTTAAACACTTAAAACAAAAAACTGTATATTTGTTTATTATTCTACATATGTAAATTTTTTTTATGTCTCATTGTATAGTCTGTAAGGATGTAATCCATAGACTTAATAAATAAATAAAAAAAAAAAAAAAAAAAAAAAAAAAAACAACAGCGTTGTTGTCTTTTAATCTGGTACTTTTTTTTAATATTTTACATAGGTAAAATACAGGCGTATGAATAATTAAATTATTCGGCATATATTCGTATTCGGTTCCAACCGAATACCGAATAGTAAATATTCGGTAAAATGCCGAATACACTATTCGCGACATCCCTAGTTTTTAGTGCATATTTCGATTTTTTTAGCGCATATTTTCGATTTTTTAGTGCATGAAAATCTCATCCCTAGTTATCAATAACAAAAAAAAATCTATAGAAAATTCTATAGTTATCGATAGCAAAAAAATGTTCTGTTAAAATTATTACAGTTATCGATAGCAAAAAATTTTCTATAAAAAATTATAAAGTTATCGATAACAATTTTTTTTATAGTTATTGCTAACAAAAAAAGTGTATAGAAAATTCTAAAGTTATCTAAAAAATCTAAAATTTTCTAAAGAAAATTCTATTGTTATCGATAACTAAAGAATATTTTTGAAAAAAAAGTTAAAATTTTTTAAGTTTTTCTCAGAGAACAATTTTGAACAAGCCTTGATTTTGGTATTTTAAGTGTACATTAAAATTTGGTTCCCTAGCACCAAAATGACCCAATTTTATTTTTAAAAAATATTGCACTCATAAAAACGTGCCGTAAGTAGTTCACTGTTTTAAATAGATAATCGTTCGCATTAAATACAATTTTTTTCCCAGCAGTTGTTCTTATCAACCTTAACAAAGTAGGCACAATTATTAAAAACAATTCAAATATTTAATTAATATTTCATAAATCATTAAAAAAATTTTAAAAAATTATTTAAAAAAATTTCAACCTGTATTAATTTAAAACAAAAAAATATTAAATTTCCATTAAAAAACAAGAAATATGTATTAATCAAATTCATATTATGCAAATTCAAAAAACAAACATTAATTTTACTCCAGGGAATACTTTTATTCCCTTAATATCAAAGTAATATAAATCAAAAAAGAAACGTTTAAATATAAATTCATTTTAATTCCCTATGAGCTGCTCTAGCTAGAACTCGATGATGATGATGACAATGATTGTTTATTAACAAAAGTTCATCGTCAAGTTCATGTCAATGTACTGCAGCAAATCGAGTACTGATAAGCAGACGTTTTGATGATGGTACAATATTAAAATTATAAAAAATATATAGAAAAATAAAAAAAAGTACATTTAAAACAACAAAAAGGCAACAGAAAATGTACTATTTACAGTAAGAGGCAAAATTTAAGGGGAAATTGAAAGTTTGATCATTTTTAATAACGAATCTACATAATTGAAGGCAAGATGTTAATTTGAGTAAACATCTGTTATCATGATAAAAAAAACCTAGCATACATTTTGGGGTAATGCAAAATATAAGAAGCATTGCATATTTATATTGTACTTCTATTTTTACATATAATTAAATTGCAGCATGCATTAAGGCGCTTGTGAAATAAAATATTTAAAGCATATTGACAAGAAACTGACATGGAAACTTTTCCCTGGTGCATTCTATGATTATTATAAAAAAGGTCTAAAATTTCCCATAAAATTTAATTTCGTTTATAATTTTGCCCCCCACTGTATTTAGTACATACCTCCATATAAATATTAATATACAATTAGTTAATGTAGCAGATATATATATATATGTACAAATGAAAGAGAATAATACAGCCAATTATTTTTAATGCCAATTAAAGAATAAAATAAATAAAGAACAAATAAAAAAATAATGAAGAATTGTAGTACATTTTATAAATTTGACTCACCTCATACGTCGACGTTAATTGTAGATTACAAAAGACGGGTAGAAAAACATACCACGATATGACACCAGACAGTGCCAGTGTCACTAAAATAAATGCATATTGTGTACCGTAAACGTAAATTTCTGTTGAAGTACCCAATAGGGAAATACCCGAAACAAAACTGTAAAGAAAGGAAAAAAAAATAAAATTAATTGAAAACAAATTTACAAGTAAATGTATTTAAAACATTTTTTTCTATCAACAATAATAGAATTTTCTATAAAAATTTTTTTTGTTATCGATAACTATAGAATTTTCAATAAAATTTTTTTGTAATCGATAGAATTTTCTATAGAAAATTTTTTGTTATCGATAGAATTTTCTATAGAAAATTTTTTGATATCGATATCGATAGAATTTTCTATAGAAAATTTTTTGTTCCCGATAACTAAGGAATTTTCTAAAGAAAATTTTTGTTATCGATATCGATAGAATTTCCTATAGAAAATTTTTTGTTATCGATAGAATTTTTTATAGAAAATTTTTAGATATCGATAACTATAGAATTTTCTATAGAAAATCTTTTGTTATCGATAACTATAGAATTTTCAATAAAGATTTTTTTTTCGATAACTATAGAATATTTTCTCTAAAAAAATTTTTGTTATCGATATCGATAATATTTCCTATAGAACATTTTTTATCGATATCGATAGATTTTTCTATAGAAATATTTTTGCTATCGATATCGATAGAATTTTCTATAGAAAATTTTTTGCTATCGATATTGATAGAATTTTCTATAGAAAATTTTTTTCTATCGATAGAATTTTCTATAGAAAATTTTTTGCTATCGATATCGATAGAATTTTCTATAGAAATTTTTTTGCTATCGATATCGATAGAATTTTCTATAGAAAATTTTTTGCTATCGATATCGATAGAATTTTCTATAGATTTTTTTGTTATCGTTATCGATAGAATTTTCTAAAGAAAATTTTTTGTTATCGATATCGATAGAGTTTTCTATATAAAATTTTTTGTTATCGATAGAATTTTATATAGAAACTTTTTTGTTATCGATATCGATAGAATTTTCTATAGAAATTTTTTTGTTATCGATATCGATAGAATTTTCTATAGAAAATTTTTTGCTATCGATAGAATTTTCTATAGAAAATTTTTTGCTATCGATATCGATAGAATTTTCTATAGAAAATTTTTTGCTATCGATATCGATAGAATTTTCTATAGAAAATTTTTTGCTATCGATATCGATAGAATTTTCTATAGAAAATTTTTTGCTATCGATATCGATAGAATTTTCTATAGAAAATTTTTTGCTATCGATATCGATAGAATTTTCTATAGAAAATTTTTTGCTATCGATATCGATAGAATTTTCTATAGAAAATTTTTTGCTATCGATATCGATAGAATTTTCTATAGAAAATTTTTTGCTATCGATATCGATAGAATTTTCTATAGAAAATTTTTTGCTATCGATATCGATAGAATTTTCTATAGAAAATTTTTTGCTATCGATATCGATAGAATTTTCTATAGAAAATTTTTTGCTATCGATATCTATAGAATTTTCTACAGAAAATTTTTTGTTATCGACATCGATAGAATTTTCTATAGAAAATTTTTTGCTATCGATATCGATAGAATTTTCTATAGAAAATTTTTTGCTATCGATATCGATAGAATTTTCTATAGAAAATTTTTTGCTATCGATATCGAAGAATTTTCTATAAAAAATTTTTAGTTATCGATATCGAAGAATTTTCTATAGAAAATTTTTTGTTATCGATACCGATAGAATTTTCTATAGAAAATTTTTTGTTATCGATATCGATAGAATTTTCTATAGAAAATTTTTTGCTATCGATATCGATAGAATTTTCTATAGAAAATTTTTTGCTATCGATATCGATAGAATTTTCTAATGAAAATTTTTTGTTATCGAAATCGATAGAAGTTTCTATAGAAAATTTTTTGCTATCGATATCGATAGAATTTTCTATAGAAAATTTTTTGCTATCGATATCGATAGAATTTTCTATAGAAAATTTTTTGCTATCGATATCGATAGAATTTTCTATAGAAAATTTTTTGCTATCGATATCGATAGAATTTTCTATAGAAAATTTTTTGCTATCGATATCGATAGAATTTTCTATAGAAAATTTTTTGCTATCGATATCGATAGAATTGTCTATAGAAAATTTTTTGCTATCGATATCGATAGAATTTTCTATAGAAAATTTTTTGCTATCGATATCGATAGAATTTTCTATAGAAAATTTTTTGCTATCGATATCGATAGAATTTTCTATAGAAAATTTTTTGCTATCGATATCGATAGAATTTTCTAAAGAAAATTTTTTGCTATCGACATCGATAGAATTTTCTATAGAAAATTTTTTGCTATCGATATCGATAGAATTTTCTATAGAAAATTTTTTGCTATCGATATCGATAGAATTTTCTATAGAAAATTTTTTGCTATCGATATCGATAGAATTTTCTATAGAAAATTTTTTGCTATCGATATCGATAGAATTTTCTATAGAACATTTTTTGTTATTTTATAGTTAAATTTTCTAAAGAAATTTTCTGTTATCGATAACTATAGAATTTTCTGCATAAACTTTTTTGATATCAATATTTATGGAATTTTTCATCAAAAATTTTAAAATATCAATAACTATAGCCTTTTTTATAAAAACAAAAAAATTTCGATTACTTTAGAGTTTTCTAAAAAAAAAATTGTTTTTTCTATAGTACTTTTTTTGTTATCGATACTTATAGAATTAGAAATTTTTATTTCTAATTTTTATAGAATTTTCTATAGAAAATTTTTTGTTATCGATATCGATAGAATTTTCTATAGAAAATTTTTTTCTATCGATATCGATAAAATTTTCTATAGAAAATTTTTTGCCATCGATATCGATAGAATTTTCTATAGAAATTTTTTTGTTATCGATATCGAGAGCATTTTCTATAGAAAATTTTTTTGTTATCGATAGAATTTTCTATAGAAAATTTTTTGTTATCGATATCGAGAGAATTTTCTATAGAAAATTTGTTTGTTACACTGTGTCACAAATTTTCAACAAAGTCGTGACCAAATGAATCTGACACCTAATCTTTATGTAAATCCGAACGCTGAATCCGAATATGAAGTCAGAATGGTCAAAAGTAGAACAGTTTTCGAGATATTTATGAGAAAATCGAGAAAATTACCGTTATTTGCTCTTTTCAACTTATTTTTTTAAAACCAAACAATAATTTTTTTTAAAATTTTATCACTTAAAACGTTAGTTTATTTCAATACGAACATTTTGTGCCCAATAGGATCCAGATCGGTGCAAAAATGACAAAGTTACAGTAGATTAATTGAATTATCCCACTTTTCGATTTTTTTTTAAAAACACAAGTAAATATACAAAGCTAAATGTTAGTAATGAAAGGTGGATTAATTCACTAAATCTTCTGTAGCTTTGTAATTTTTGCACCAATCTGGGTCTTGTTGGGCGCAAAATGTTCGTATTGAAATAAAATAATGTCCTATGTAATAAAACATTATAATTTTTAAATGTTTGGTTATAAAACAATAACTTGAAAAGAGCAAAATTGCAAAAAATCATCAAATTTTTCATGAAGTTTGAACTTTTGTCCACTGTAACTCTGTCATTTCTTAACTAATGTTCACAAGCGACCCATGGTTATTTTAGTAATTTTATTATCTTTCATTAAAAAAAAAGAAATACATAAATCGACGAATAGCTTTGAAGATATTTGCATTTAAGTGACATCATCTTTTTTAAAAACACAAAAAGCGCTTATTTTCGAATATCTCGAAAACTGTTCTACTTTTGACCATTCTGACTTCATATTCGGATTCAGCGGACAATTGTACATAAAGATTAGGTGTCAGATACATTTGGTCAAAAAACTGTCACGTAGTGTTATCGATATTGATATCGATAGAATTTTCTATAGAAAATTTTTTGCTATCGCAAGAATTTTCTGTAGAAAATTTTTTGTTATCGATAACGATAGAATATTCTATAGAAAATTTCTTTGTTATCGATAGAATTTTCCATAGAAAATTGTTTGTTATCGTTATCGATAGAATTTTCTAAAGAAAATTTTTTGTTATCGATATCGATAGAATTTTCTATAGAAAATTTTTTGTTATCGATATCGATAGAGTTTTCTATAGAAAATTTTTTGTTATCGATATCGCTAGATTTTTCTTTTCTATAGAAAATTTTTTGTTACGATATCGATAGAATTTTCTATAAAAATTTTTTTGCTGTCGATATCGATAGAATTTTTTGTAAAAAATTTTATGTTATCGATAGAATTTTCTATAGAAAATTTGTTGCTATCGATATCGATAGAATTTTCTATAGAAAATTTTTTGCTATCGATAGAATTTTCTGTAGAAAATTTTTTGTTATCGACAACATTTTCAACATCGATAACTATAGAATTTTCCTTATAAAATGTTTTGTTATCGTTAGTTTTAGATTTTCTATAGCGAATTTTTTGTCATCAATCACTGTAAAATTTTCTTAAAACATTTTTTTTTGTTATCAATATCGATAGAATTTTCTATAGAAAATTTTTTGATATCGATAACTCAAGAATTTTCTATAGAAAATTTTTTGTTATCGATAGCTATAGAATTTTCTACAGACAATTTTTAAATATTGATATCTATTAAATTTTCTATAGAAAATTTTTTGTTATCGATAGAACTTTTTACAGAAAATTTTTTGCTATCGATAGAATTTTCAGTAGAAAATTTTTTTGTTATCGATAGAATTTTCTATAGAAAATTTTTTTTATCGATATCGATAGAATTTTCTATAGAAAGTTTTTTGTTATCAATATCGATAGAATTTTCTATAGAAAATGGTTTGTTACCGATAACTATAGAATTTGCTAAGATAAACTGCTTGATATCGATAACTACAGAATTTTTTATAAAACATTTTTTAATATCGACAACTACAGAATTTTTCACACAAAATTTTTTGTTATCGATAACTATAGAATAAACCTTCTCAAAATATGTTTTTTTTAGAAATTGTTTTGTAACTATAGAATTTTCTAAAGAAAATTTTTTCTAATCGATAACTATAGAATTTGCAATAGAAAACTTTTTGTTGTCGGTAACTATAGAATTTTCTACAGATTTTTTTTTTTGTTTTCGATAACTATTAAATTGTTTACATAACATTTTTTGTTATCGATAACTATGGAATTTTTTATAACAATCGATTTTTTTATAGAAAAATTTTTTAGTTATCAATACCTTGATAACTATAGAAAATTCTCATAAATTTTGTTGTTATCGATCCATCGATAACTAATAAACTTTCTACAGAAAAGTCTTTATAAATAAATCTTTTAAATTCTTAAATATTTCTGCTAATAAAAAAATCTGTTTTGTTATTTTCTTTAATAATCCCAAAAATATGCCCACAGGAATTTCTTCCCCCATCCCCTAATTTAATTTTAATTTCTCAATTTTCATAATTATTTTCATCATCAAAAAAAAGTTTTGTATTTGTCAGTCAATAACATTTTCAATTTAGTATTTTTAATGCACAATGAAATTCCATCAAACACTAATAAAAAAAACTCTTGTAAAACTTTTATTCCCATTGTGGAAATTAACAACAAAAAAAGAAAAAAAAAGATTTTTTAACAAGAAAATTACATGGTTTTTGATAAATGTTAATTTAAAACGACAACCACAAAATATGCACCCCCACCCACAAGACAGACGGACAGACAGACCTTATCATCTTATCCGACCACACAAATTTGTAAAAGTGAGAAAATGATTGTAATCGTGGTCGTTGGTCAAACAGATAAAGATGATAATGATGATGAGATGGTTGTTTGAAAATCTTATCTGGCCTAAAGAAAAATAAACAAAAAAAAAGATTCTTTTGAATGTTTAAATTATTTATTTTTATTTAGTGTAGAAGTAAAATGTATTATGGTTATATGTACATTGGGTTAAGTATTTGTAAGTGTCTGGTTGGGTGATGATTTTATTATACAACCCACTTACAAGGGAATTCCCTCTGGTGGCATACAACGATTTTCATAATACCCTCCACTTGTTTGGTAATCGATAACACAAAATTTTCTATAGAAATTTTTTTAGTTAACGATAACAAAAAAATTTCTATAGAGAATTTTATAGTTATCGATAACAAAAAATGTTCTATAGAAAATTCTTGAGTTATCGATAACAAAAAATGTTAAATAAAAAATTCTATCGATTTCGATAGCAAAAAATTTTCTATAAAAAATTCTATCGATATAGATAGCAAAAAATTTTCTATAGAAAATTCCATAGTTATCGATAACATAAAATTTTCTATAGAAAATTAGGTAATTAGCGACAACAAAATATTTTGTATAAAAAATTCTTCCGATAGCAAAAAATTTTCTATAGAAAATTCTATCGATAGCAAAAAATTTTCTATAGAAAATTCTATCGATAGCAAAAAATTTTCTATAGAAAATTCTATCGATAGCAAAAAATTTTCTATAGAAAATTCTATCGATATCGATAGCAAAAAATTTTCTATAGAAAATTTTATCGATATCGATAGCAAAAAATTTTCTATAGAAAATTCTATCGATATCGATAGCAAAAAATTTTCTATAGAAAATTCTATCGATATCGATAGCAAAAAATTTTCTACAGAAAATTCTATCGATATCGATAGCAAAAAATTTTCTATAGAAAATTCTATCGATATCGATAGCAAAAAATTTTCTATAGAAAATTCTATCGATATCGATAGCAAAAAATTTTCTATAGAAAATTCTATCGATATCGATAGCAAAAAATTTTCTATAGAAAATTCTATCGATATCGATAGCAAAAAATTTTCTATAGAAAATTCTATCGATATCGATAGCAAAAAATTTTCTATAGAAAATTCTATCGATATCGATAGCAAAAAATTTTCTATAGAAAATTCTATCGATATCGATAGCAAAAAATTTTCTATAGAAAATTCTATCGATATCGATAGCAAAAAATTTTCTATAGAAAATTCTATCGATATCGATAGCAAAAAATTTTCTATAGAAAATTCTATCGATATCGATAGCAAAAAATTTTCTATAGAAAATTCTATCGATATCGATAGCAAAAAATTTTCTATAGAAAATTCTATCGATATCGATAGCAAAAAATTTTCTATAGAAAATTCTATCGATATCGATAGCAAAAAACTTTTTATAGAAAATTCTATCGATAGCAAAAAATTTTCTATAGAAAATTCTATCGATATCGATAGCAAAAAATTTTCTATAGAAAATTCTATCGATTTCGATAACATAAAATTTTTTACAAAAAATTCTATCGATATCGATAGCAAAAAATTTTCTATAGAAAATTCTATCGATATCGATAGCAAAAAATTTTCTATAGAAAATTCTATCGATATCGATAGCAAAAAATTTTCTATAGAAAATTCTATCGATATCGATAGCAAAAAATTTTCTATAGAAAATTCTATCGATATCGATAGCAAAAAATTTTCTATAGAAAATTCTATCGATATCGATAGCAAAAAATTTTCTATAGAAAATTCTATCGATAGCAAAAAATTTTCTATAGAAAATTCTATCGATATCGATATCGATAACAAAAAATTTTCTATAGAAAATTCTATCGATATCGATAGCAAAAAATTTTCTATATAAAATTCTATCGATATCGATAGCAAAAAATTTTCTATAGAAAATTCTATCGATATCGATAGCAAAAAATTTTCTATAGAAAATTCTATCGATATCGATGGCAAAAAATTTTCTATAGAAAATTCTATCGATATCGATAGCAAAAAATTTTCTATAGAAAATTCTATCGATATCGATAGCAAAAAATTTTCTATAGAAAATTCTATCGATATCGATAGCAAAAAATTTTCTATAGAAAATTCTATCGATATCGATAGCAAAAAATTTTCTATAGAAAATTCTATCGATATCGATAGCAAAAAATTTTCTATAGAAAATTCTATCGATATCGATAGCAAAAAATTTTCTATAGAAAATTCTATCGATATCGATAGCAAAAAATTTTCTATAGAAAATTCTATCGATATCGATAGCAAAAAATGTTCTATAGAAAATTCTATCGATAGCAAAAAATTTTCTATAGAAAATTCTATCGATATCGATATCGATAACAAAAAATTTTCTATAGAAAATTCTATCGATATCGATAGCAAAAAATTTTCTATATAAAATTCTATCGATATCGATAGCAAAAAATTTTCTATAGAAAATTCTATCGATATCGATAGCAAAAAATTTTCTATAGAAAATTCTATCGATATCGATGGCAAAAAATTTTCTATAGAAAATTCTATCGATATCGATAGCAAAAAATTTTCTATAGAAAATTCTATCGATATCGATAGCAAAAAATTTTCTATAGAAAATTCTATCGATATCGATAGCAAAAAATTTTCTATAGAAAATTCTATCGATATCGATAGCAAAAAATTTTCTATAGAAAATTCTATCGATATCGATAGCAAAAAATTTTCTATAGAAAATTCTATCGATATCGATAGCAAAAAATTTTCTATAGAAAATTCTATCGATATCGATAGCAAAAAATTTTCTATAGAAAATTCTATCGATATCGATAGCAAAAAATTTTCTATAGAAAATTCTATCGATATCGATAGCAAAAAATTTTCTATAGAAAATTCTATCGATATCGATAGCAAAAAATTTTCTATAGAAAATTCTATCGATATCGATAGCAAAAAATTTTCTATAGAAAATTCTATCGATATCGATAGCAAAAAATTTTCTATAGAAAATTCTATCGATATCGATAGCAAAAAATTTTCTATAGAAAATTCTATCGATATCGATAGCAAAAAATTTTCTATAGAAAATTCTATCGATAGCAAAAAATTTTCTATAGAAAATTCTATCGATAGCAAAAAATTTTCTATAGAAAATTCTATCGATATCGATAGCAAAAAATTTTCTATAGAAAATTCTATCGATATTTATCAATTGGAAAAAAATGTCTATAGAATTCAGAAAAATTGCAAAAAAAATTGAGAATTTGAAGTTTACATTTCAAAAAAGGTAAAGTGTATAAGGTATTTTTAATTCGGCACTGCCGAATAGTAAATTTGCTTGTTTTTTTATTGCGGCTGGTTTTCATGGTCAGGGTCAAGTTGAGTTTTTTTTTTTTTTTTGTTTCCTCAAACCTCCAACATAAAATATACTGGTGCAAAATAAAGTGGAAACTTTTTATTTACACCAAATACAAAAACTTTTATTTGCATTAGGATTAAACTTATTTAAGTTTGTCAATGCTTAATAAATCTGAGTTTTAGAAAACTCCTATTCTAAAGTTGTAAATGTAGAAAACATTTTTTTTTAAGAAGGAAAAATCCACCAATTTTTAAATTTTCATCTTCTGTCATTTTCAACTTAAATTGCAATAAAAAAGGTTCCGTAGGGAAGAATATCTAATCCTGATCCAGTTTAAATCTCACCCTAATCCACAAATATTATATTACAAATGTAAATTGTTGTTAATATATGTTAGCCAAACAAAAAAATGTGTAATTCTCCCTAATGACCTAAAGGCTAAAGAACCTCTACAAAGAAAGGAAAAACCTAAAATTTCTCAAAAAGTACATTAATTTAGGACCTAAGTTGCACAAACAAAATATTCCAAAAAAAAGGGTCATTGCATCCATGTGCTAATAAACCGCAATATATTATTTATGTCACATAAAGGTAACTGGTTTTCAGTTTTGAATTAATGTAAAACGTAGTAAGTGTTAAATATTTTTTAAAAAAATATTTTCCCCATAACAATGTATAATGCAAATAAAAATTATTTAAGTCATAAGGTGTTCACAATCTACAGCACTTTTTAAAACAACTTTTCTATAAGAAATGTTGTTAAAACAACTTTTCCATAGGAAATGTTGTTAAAACAACTTTTCCATAAGAAATGTTGTTAAAACAACTTTTCCATAAGAAATGTTGTTAAAACAACTTTTCCATAAGAAATGTTGTCAAAACAACTTTTCTATAAGAAATGTTGTTAAAACAACTTTTCTATAAGAAATGTTGCTAAAACAACTTTTCTATAAGAAATGTTGCTAAAACAACTTTTCTATAAGAAATGTTGCTAAAACAACTTTTCTATAAGAAATGTTGCTAAAACAACTTTTCTATAAGAAATGTTGTTAAAACAACTTTTCTATAAGAAATGTTGTTAAAACAATTTTCTATAAGAAATGTTGTTAAATGTTGTCAAAACAACTTTTCTATAGAAAATGTTGTTAAAGCAACTTTTCTATAGAAAATGTTGTTAAAACAACTTTTCTATAGAAAATGTTGTTAAAACAACTTTTCTATAGAAAATGTTGTTAAAACAACTTTTCTATAGAAAATGTTGTTAAAACAACTTTTCTATAGAAAATGTTGTTAAAACAACTTTTCTATAGAAAATGTTGTTAAAACAACTTTTCTATAGAAAATGTTGTTAAAACAACTTTTCTATAGAAAATGTTGTTAAAACAACTTTTCTATAGAAAATGTTGTTAAAACAACTTTTCTATAGAAAATGTTGTTAAAACAACTTTTCTATAGAAAATGTTGTTAAAACAACTTTTCTATAGAAAATGTTGTTAAAACAACTTTTCTATAGAAAATGTTGTTAAAACAACTTTTCTATAGAAAATGTTGTTAAAACAACTTTTCTATAGAAAATGTTGTTAAAACAACTTTTCTATAGAAAATGTTGTTAAAACAACTTTTCTATAAGAAATGTTGTTAAAACAACTTTTCTATAAGAAATGTTGTTAAAACAACTTTTCTATAAGAAATGTTGTTAAAACAACTTTTCTATAAGAATTGTTGTTAAAACAACTTTTCTATAAGAAATGTTGTTAAAACAACTTTTCTATAAGAAATGTTGTTAAAACAACTTTTCTATAGAAAATGTTGTTAAAACAACTTTTCTATAGAAAATGTTGTTAAAACAACTTTTCTATAGAAAATGTTGTTAAAACAACTTTTCTATAGAAAATGTTGTTAAAACAACTTTTCTATAGAAAATGTTGTTAAAACAACTTTTCTATAGAAAATGTTATTAAAACAACTTTTCTATAGAAAATGTTGTTAAAACAACTTTTCTATAGAAAATGTTGTTAAAACAACTTTTCTATAGAAAATGTTGTTAAAACAACTTTTCTATAGAAAATGTTGTTAAAACAACTTTTCTATAGAAAATGTTGTTAAAACAACTTTTCTATAGAAAATGTTGTTAAAACAACTTTTCTATAGAAAATGTTGTTAAAACAACTTTTCAATAGAAAATGTTGTTAAAACAACTTTTCTATAGAAAATGTTGTTAAAACAACTTTTCTATAGAAAATGTTGTTAAAACAACTTTTCTATAGAAAATGTTGTTAAAACAACTTTTCTATAGAAAATGTTGTTAAAACAACTTTTCTATAGAAAATGTTGTTAAAACAACTTTTCTATAGAAAATGTTGTTAAAACAACTTTTCTATAGAAAATGTTGTTAAAACAACTTTTCAATAGAAAATGTTGTTAAAACAACTTTTTTAAAACAACTTTTCTATAGAAAATGTTGTTAAAACAACTTTTCTATAGAAAATGTTGTTAAAACAACTTTTCTATAGAAAATGTTGTTAAAACAACTTTTCTATAGAAAATGTTGTTAAAACAACTTTTCTATAGAAAATGTTGTTAAAACAACTTTTCTATAGAAAATGTTGTTAAAACAACTTTTCTATAGAAAATGTTGTTAAAACAACTTTTCTATAGAAAATGTTGTTAAAACAACTTTTCTATATGAAATGTTGTTAAAACAACTTTTCTATAAGAAATGTTGTTAAAACAACTTTTCTATAAGAAATATTGTTAAAACAACTTTTCTATAAGAAATATTGTTAAAACAACTTTTCTATAAGAAATATTGTTAAAACAACTTTTCTATAAGAAATATTGTTAAAACAACTTTTCTATAAGAAATGTTGTTAAAACAACTTTTCTATAAGAAATGTTGTTAAAACAACTTTTCTATAAGAAATGTTGTTAAAACAACTTTTCTATAAGAAATGTTGTTAAAACAACTTTTCTATAAGAAATATTGTTAAAACAACTTTTCTATAAGAAATATTGTTAAAACAACTTTTCTATAAGAAATGTTGTTAAAACAACTTTTCTATAAGAAATGTTGTTAAAACAACTTTTCTTTAGAAAATGTTGTTAAAACAACTTTTCTATATGAAATGTTGTTAAAACAACTTTTCTATAAGAAATGTTGTTAAAACAACTTTTCTATAAGAAATATTGTTAAAACAACTTTTCTATAAGAAATGTTGTTAAAACAACTTTTCTATAAGAAATGTTGTTAAAACAACTTTTCTATAAGAAATGTTGTTAAAACAACTTTTCTATAAGAAATGTTGTTAAAACAACTTTTCTATAAGAAATGTTGTTAAAACAACTTTTCTATAAGAAATGTTGTTAAAACAACTTTTCTATAAGAAATGTTGTTAAAACAACTTTTCTATAAGAAATGTTGTTAAAACAACTTTTCTATAAGAAATGTTGTTAAAACAACTTTTCTATAAGAAATGTTTTTAAAACAACTTTTCTATAAGAAATGTTGTTAAAACAACTTTTCTATAAGAAATGTTGTTAAAACAACTTTTCTATAAGAAATGTTGTTAAAACAACTTTTCTATAAGAAATATTGTTAAAACAACTTTTCTATAAGAAATGTTGTTAAAACAACTTTTCTATAAGAAATGTTGTTAAAACAACTTTTCTATAAGAAATGTTGTTAAAACAACTTTTCTATAAGAAATGTTGTTAAAACAACTTTTCTATAAGAAATGTTGTTAAAACAACTTTTCTATAAGAAATGTTGTTAAAACAACTTTTCTATAAGAAATGTTGTTAAAACAACTTTTCTATAAGAAATGTTGTTAAAACAACTTTTCTATAAGAAATGTTGTTAAAACAACTTTTCTATAAGAAATGTTGTTAAAACAACTTTTCTATAAGAAATGTTGTTAAAACAACTTTTCTATAAGAAATGTTGTTAAAACAACTTTTCTATAAGAAATGTTGTTAAAACAACTTTTCTATAAGAAATGTTGTTAAAACAACTTTTCTATAAGAAATGTTGTTAAAACAACTTTTCTATAAGAAATGTTGTTAAAACAACTTTTCTATAAGAAATGTTGTTAAAACAACTTTTCTATAAGAAATGTTGTTAAAACAACTTTTCTATAAGAAATGTTGTTAAAACAACTTTTCTATAAGAAATGTTGTTAAAACAACTTTTCTATAAGAAATGTTGTTAAAACAACTTTTCTATAAGAAATGTTGTTAAAACAACTTTTCTATAAGAAATGTTGTTAAAACAACTTTTCTATAAGAAACAGCACGGACTAGCAATTGGAGTGTTCTGAATTTGCAATAGGCATTTTTTGACTTTTGATTGAGCCGTTTCCCACTTTTTGCCAGCTGAGACATGATATATTGATAAAAACCTTCATCAAAACAGTAAAATTTATCATCAAATTTGATACTATCGGGTGATGAAACTATTTCATTATTATGATGAAATTTTCTTTCTTTTTAATTAAAGCGAACGATTTTCTTTTTCAAGGTTCAGTAACAATTTCCAATTTTTGTTGTGTGAATCCCTTATTATCATTATTTCTTCAAATAAATATGAATTTTTTTTATTAAAGTTTTTTCATTTTATATATTTTATTCATATTTGTTAAATCACCTCAAGGGGTCAAATGTAAATACAAATATTCAAATCTCAACAATGTTTAAGGTTCGACAAAAAAATATAAAAAAAAAATGCAAAAAAAAAACATTAAAAATTATTCTTATAACGTGTTTTGAATTCTAATTACTGGTGTTCATTTTATGTTTCATCGAATTTTTTTATTTTTTTTTTTTTTCTCTTCATTTTATTTGGCCTAAAAAAAGCTTTAGTATTTGCCCAAGGATTTTATTCAAAATGGTTATTTGCTTGCAAATAAAAAATAAAAAAATCTTGTCTAAAACGAGAAAAATATCAAGAACACATGCAAAATATTTTATGGTCTTTTTTTTCTTATTTTGTAAAATTATTTCAAATGTTATTTTGAATACGTGACAAAATTATGTTTATATTTTATGTGTATTAAAATGATATTTATTAAAAGAAAAAAAGGACAGTTTTTAGTTAAATTATTTGACCAAGAGTAGAATAAACTATTTGTGAACTTAAATTTGTGACGGACATCGCTTAATCGTCTGAAAATCACTCAAGAATCTCAATATAAGTACTTTTTTTTATGAAGAGGGTATAAAACAAAAAAAAATCTGAAAAGTTATGTAAATGTTAAAAAATCACAAACAGAACAATTTTAAACAAAAATGTGAAAAAATTATCTAAAAATTACAATCGGTCGAACGGTTTTCGAGGTATCGCTATTTGAAATTTGGAAAAAATTTTCGTTTTTGCCATTTTGCTAGAAAAATTCTTTATATATTTTTTATCAACAGACTAGCCTGCCATGAGATTCGGACCTGTGCCTCTTTTTCATACTTTCAAAAAAATTAAAAAAAAAACCCAAAATGTTTTTCGCCAGACCATTTCATAAAGCTTGAGACAATGTCTTATGTAAAACAAATTTGAGCAAAATCAAAATTTTTTACAATTAGTTATGTTGTTTTATTCACCAGGTGGTGAATTTTTTTATTCTCCAGCAGGTTAATTGCTATCCAAGTTTGAAATAAAAACAGTATTTCTTATTTTCTTTTTTTAGTTTTAGTTTAGGGGAAAGGGAAAGGGGGAATAGGAAATTTTCCCCAAACAGAACTCGAAAGAAAAAAAGGACAGAAGAAGGAATAGAGTAGAGATGGGCGCGTGAGTGATTTTTGACTCACACACACTCACGCTCACGACAGGAATTTTTGAATCACGAACACTCACTCACGAGCATATTTTTCTACTCACACTCACTCAAAAACACAACTCTCACTCACGGCACTCACACAAGCGTTACTCACACCCACTTTGACTCACACTCACGAAACTCTCATTTATACAAAAAAGAATTTCAAAATCTTACAAAATTTTAAGTAAAGAAGAAAATGTGAACAGAAAAAAAATCACGCAAAAAAATAGACTCACGCACACTCACTCACTCAAAAATCTTACTCACGCACGCACACTCACTCTCGAAATTTTTTCCCCCAACTCACACTCACTCATAATCACGTGAGTAAAATTGAATTCAGTCACACACACGCGTGATCACGCGTGAATCACACTCTAATCTGCTCAGGTGGCCATCTCTAGAATAGAGAGAGGTAAAATAGAGAAAATGAAAAGAAATAATATGTAGAAAAAAATCTGTGATATTTCTATAGGAAAAAAGAAGGGAAAGGTTTACAAATTTTTCTATTAGAAAAATCTAAAAATTTTTCTAAAGAACAATTTAAGAAGTTTTCTACAGGGCGGTAGGAAAAGAGAGAAGAAAAGGAAACAATCTAGAAATTTTTTTAAGAAAAGTTTTTAAGAAACACCAAATTTGTCTACCAAAAAATGCTCGAAAGCTTAGATATAGGAAAGGTCTTGGAACCTTCGAATTTTTCTTAGTATAGAAAAAATCTGAGAATTTTTTGTTGGAAAATGTGAGAATTTTTCTACAGGAAAATCTAAGAATTTTTCTATAGCAAAAATCTGATAATTTTCTTCAGAAAAAATTTTAGAATTTTTCTTAAAAAAAAATTTATCAGAATTTGAGAATTTTTCTATAGAAACAAAAAATACTCAGAATATGAAAGATATTTCAAACAAATATAATTTTTCAAAGGAAAAGTCTGTGAATTTTTCAATTGGAAAAATCTTGGAATTTTTTCTGACGGAAAAATCTGAGAAATATGAGAATTTTTCTATAGAAAAAATTCATGAGAATCTGAGAACTTTTATGCCCTATATAATATATAAGTTTGTGATTCCTTTTTTTAATTCATCGAAATATCGGTCAAGGACTTCATAATATATATATTTATTGATCAGCGATCGATTTTAAGAAATTCTAGCGATGGCCGTCTGTCTGTCCGTCAGTCTGTGGAAATGGTGATCACAGCCAAAGTATTAAACAGATATGACTTAGACTTAGCATATTTACATGTTGTTGCCCTAGGCCGTTTGGTGTTGGATTTGAGCGAAATCGGTTAAGCGCACAGTGGGTTCGATGGTACCCAAAATGACGGAAAAAAGGGTAATAGTTATCATTTTTTGCTGTAACTTTGGATTGAAAATCGAGCAATTAAAACAAGTAAAAAAGTAAAATTCGACCTTGCCGATTGTTTTGATACCCTTTACAATGTAAAAAAGTTAATTTGCAAAAAAAAATACAAAAAAAAAATCCGCGATAAAAATTTGTTTGTGAAAAAAAAAATTGGCGAAAAAAATGCAAATGCAAACTACACCTTAGCATTAATTTAGTCAATTTTAAACTGTGATACCAAAAGAAAGTTCAACTGTGATATATTTTTATTAATTATTTTATTTATTTTTGTGTTTTATGTTCTACGTTTTGTATTGTTTAAAACAATTATATATTTATAAAATAATAATGTGATAAATATTATATATTCAATAAAATTTAAAATCCCTGAGGAAGTTGAAAAAATCTCAACGAAACGTAGGAGGAGTAAAATTATGAATTTACAGTCTTATTATTTTTCATTAAACTGCGACCTTGAAAGCCTGCCTTAGATAATTCTAAGAAAAACTAAATAAGAAAAAAAATTTATTCGATGAGTTACAAACGAAATGACAAACTTATATACCATTTAGTACTAATTGTAAGTGGAGGGTATAAAAATTATTGGAATCTTGACATTTTTCTATAGGAAACATCTGCGAATTTTTCTTTCGGAAAAAGAAAGGAAATGAATGGAAATTTTCCCATAGGAAAAATTAGAGTATTTCTATAGGCAAATCGAAGAAATTTTCTATAGGCAAATCTAAGAAGTATAGAAAGAGGGGGAGAAGAGAAAAAGACAAGGAAACAATCTAAGTATTTTTTCCCCCAAAAAAACATAATTTTGCATAGGAAGAGTCCTTTAATTTTTCTATTGTATAAATCTAACAACTTTTCTATAGAAAAAATTTGAGAAATTCCTTTAGGAATAAATTTAAAGTTTTTCTTTAGAAAAAATGTATAAAAGTCTTAGAATTTTTCTATATGAAAAAGGTCTTAGCGTAAGATACTTGTTCTGTACACAGAAAAAAATATTCAATGGAAAAAACAATTAAATATTTGCTCAGCTTAAAATTTGACATTTAATTAAATTTTATTTGAATCAATTAACCATTTGCTCAAATCGGAAAAATTCACAAAAAAATTCATAAAAACAAAAAAACTCATCATAGTAGGCTTTGAGTAACAATGCGATGAACGCTGTTGCGTTTTTTGTTTTAGTTTTAGTTAGTCGTCAAATAGAAAAGTACTTTCACGCACACACAGTGTTACCATATATTTTTTTGAAAAATCTTATTTTTTCTGAAAAAAAATCTTTTTTTTGAAAAAATATTAAAATCATTAAAAAAAACTCACAAATTGTTTTTTTAATTCAATTTTAACATAAAAAGCACGTAACAGTATAGCGTAGAATGAAAAAATAATATTAAATTTAAAAAAAAAATATATTTCTGAGGTAATTTGAGCTTATTTAGAAAATAAATTTTTGTTTTTGTCGTTCCAAAAATCTTTTTTTCAGAAAAAAAATCTTTTTAGCACCTCAAAAAACTTGCAAAAAAAGATAAATCTTAATATATGCCAACACTGCGCACACAAGACGAAAATAAACAAAATAATATAAAGCACAAAAAAAAATCAATTTAAACAAAAGACTTGAAAAGACTGACAAAAAACACTACAACTGTAAAATAATGATTAACCATTCACTCAGATCAAGCATTGGATTACTCAAAAATAACACAAAATTATTGATTAACCGCTCACTCAAATCAAGCATTGGTTTAATCAAAAATTACAGAAAAATAACAATTAACAAATTACTCAAATCAAGCATTGGTTTAATCAAGGAACAGTCAATGACTGACCTACAATTTTCGTGCTTGATCCAACAATTTTCCTCATTAGATGACTTTTAATTAAAATAATGCTCAACCTGGTGTATTTCGTGCTTGATCTAACAACTCATTTTTATCTGTGTAGGATAAATGTCTCAGAATCTTGAGACTTTTTTTAAAAAAATGTCTCAGATTCAAAGACTTTTGCTAAACGAAAAACATCTCAGAATCTGAGACTTCAACTTTATGGAAATTGTCTCAGAAAATGAAATTTTTTCTATGGAAGAAATGTCTCAGAATCTGATACTTTTTCTATAGGAAAAATGTCTTAGAATCTGAAATTTTTCTATTAAAAAATGTTTTTGAGTATATTACTTTATGAAAAATGTCCTTAGAACTTACTGTTAGACTTTTTCTAACGAAAAAATGTCTTAGAAAATGTTAAATTTTCTTTAGAAAGAATGTCTCAGAATATCAAAAATTTTTAAAAGCATTACGGCAGAAAATTTTGCTAATCTCAGGTAGATAAAAAAGTGTTTCAGAATAGATAAGTATAAGATAGAACTTTAGTGTAGGAATCACATTTCAAAATCTCCAACTTTTTTTTATAGAAAAAATATCTCAGAATCCAAGTACTCTTTCTAACGAAAATGTTATTAGATTGTGCGAATTTTTCAATAGGAAAAAAAACTCATAACCTCAGAAGTTTTCTATGCGAATGAAGCGTCTAAATTTGGACATTTTTCGATACGACAAATTTTATTTTACAATTTTAAATTATTTCAATTCTACTTCATACTATCGTTCGACTTTCAACTTTCTAATCTCTTACATGTTTTTTGCAAAAGTTATTTGTCTTATTTTCCTGGGATTTTAGATGCCTTTTTTTAATGGGTACATTATCTTCTTAAGCATAAAAAAACATGTTCTTGTCAGTATTTATTTATATTTTAATATCTTTTGATGATGAACGAGAAATACTATTTAAGAAAAACTCATCCCTTTATAGGATTTCCTTTTTTGTTTTCCCAAAAATAATCAGCTTAAAGTGGAAAGGGGGGTGGCGTTGTTTAAATAACTAAAACTAGCACTATGGGTGACAAAAATCTTTACAACTACACAGAAAATAATATCGTTTATTTTTTTTTTAATTAAAATTTTAATTGTTTTTTAATTTAATATAAATTAAATTTTTAATTAATATAATTAATTGTTTAATTAAATTTATAACTTTTTTTTTTAAATTAACATTTTAATTGTTTTTTTTTTTAATTTAATACTAATTTAATATTTAATTAATATAATTAATTGTTTAATTAAATTTTTAGCTTTACTTATTTTTTTTGTTTTGTTTTCCGTGTGTGCGAGTATGTGTTTATCTCTTGCATTGTTTTACTTACAAAAACAAATGGAGCATTCCATGTCAAATCGGACACTTTGGAAAAAAAAAATTTTAGATTTTCCCAATTTATTTACAGTTTTTTGGGGGTTAGTGGGGGATGTTGACAGCAACTTCCTATCCCGATAAATATAACAAATGTTTCATTTATTTAACAAAAATACAAAAAAAAACATGTAAATGAAGTGTATTTTTTCAGAGGTTGGTTTAGTTCTTCAAGGGGGAACTTTTTTCCCCCTGGTCCGATTTTGCTCATTTACGAACTTAGCCTGCCTATTAACATAAGACATATTTGTGCCAAACGTCGGGAGTCTAGCTCTTTTATTTTGGACTGCATCGTGTTAACTACAGACGGACAGACGGACAGACGGACAGACGGAAGGACGGACGGACATCGCTAGAATGTCTTAGAATCGATCACTGATCATAATTATATATACTTTATGGGGTCCTAGACCGATATTTTGATGCGTTACACATGGAATGACAAAGTGAGTATACCCTAGGGTTTCTATTCGGGAAAAATTTCCCGGGAATTCCCGGGAAATATTTTTCTTAAAATCCCGGTATTTTTTCTTCGGGAAATTTCGGGAATTCGTCGCTAATTTTTTTTAAGAAAAATATGTTTAATTTACATATTTTTAACACAATTTTAAATGATTTATTAAAATAATATTAAAACTTTGAAAAATATTAAATTTTGGCACGTATGCCTTAAAACGATTTATTTTACTAACTTAAAAATTTAATTAAATGTATCTTCAAAACATAACCCCACTGCTTTTTACACTTAAAATAATCCTACAGTAAAAAATACAGTAAAAGTGTTATAACTTTAACTATACTACTTTTTTAGTAATTTACAGTATAAATTTAGTTTTACAGTATAAATTTAGTTATTTTTTTTTGAAATTGGAATACTTTGAACTTTACTAAATACTGATTTTTTACCAATTTTTTAATAATTTTAGTTAGTAATTTTTAAAAATTTGGAAACTTATTTTTGACACCTAAAATGGTAAAATTTACATTTTTGAATATTTTTTTTTAAACGCACATAGCAAATTTCCATTGAAAAAAAAGAAATAAATGTATATTTTTTTTAAAATTTCCGAAATAGATCATTGCAAGCCATCAAGATCAATAATTATATTTTATTGAGACAATTTTTTTTTATTAAAAAATTTGTCAAAATCGATTTTGGATAGGTTTTCGCTTTTAAATTTGTTTACCATTTTTTTATAACTGCGTTAGTAAAAATTGACTAACGCGTTGTAGGGCCCTTTAATACTAACAATTAGTAATAACTACCAACTTTTTAGTAAGGAATACTGTAGGATTTCTATGAGTGTACGGTTGTCGTAGTCAAAATTAGAAAAATTTTCCAAAAAGTTGTTATAAACGCATTTGTTGTCCAATTTTAAAATCGGATAAGTTATACATACTTTCAGAATTGTGAAAAATTTTGTATGGAGTGGAAATACGTCAACGCAAATACTAAAACTGGGATAAGGTCTATTATTTCTACAAAAATTTGATTTTATGAAATTTCTACGAATATTTTAGTGGTTAATAAAACTATTTTGCAAAAAAGGCATATAAAATGATTGCAAATTAGAAAATATGACCAAAATTTGGAATATAATTATTTTTATATAATAAATTAAAAAAAAAAAAATTATTAAAAATTCCCGGGAATTCCCGGGAATACGATTTTTTTAAAACGATTTCCCGGGAATTGAAAAAGTCCGGGAATTTAGAAACCCTAGTATACCCCCATACTGTAGTTGGAGGGTATAAAAAATCCCAAAAAATTCTTAAAAGCGCTCTAGTATGCGATTTTTAAGTTTTAAAATTTAAATCTAATTTTTGAAAATGTTCGTACTCTTTGATTTTTTTTTAATTTTTTTGTGTAAAACTTCTATCGATTCTACAAATTTTTTGCCCAGGAGGATCGTGGGATAAAGATTATTACTATTTTTTTAAATTTTTTAAAAAATTTTATTGTAATTTTCCAATCTTAAAATCATTTTTACTGCTCCAATGGTGCGTCATAGAGGGATCATTTATAAGACTGACCCCCATTAATTTTTACGTCTTAACATTTCTTTGGAACAAACTAATACCCTATCTCCAATTTCTAAGGGGGCTCCCACACAAAACGACATTTTTTAAAATTTGCTCCAACTGATCTAACTGCCCTAATAGTGCCCTTAGAACAACAAAATGTATGACCGCCCCACAATATTTTTTTAGTCCAAACATTTTTTCTGAACACACCTACCCTCTATCTCTAATTTTTAAGGCGGTCCCCATACAATATTTTTTATTTTTTGTAAATTTGTTTTATTTAATCAGCTTCTACCGGTCCAATAATGCGTCCGAGTGGGGTCATTACTGAGACCGACCCCCATTTATTTTTACCCTACAACATTTTTTTAAAACATACCTACGCCCTATCTCCACTCCCTAAGTAGGCTCCCATACAAATAACAGTTGGAGCAAATTTTATAAAAATGTAATTTTGAATGGAAGCCTACTTAGCGAGTGGAGATAGGGCTGTGGTATGTTCTACAAAAGTGTTTGAGGGTAAAACTAAATGCGGGTCGGTCTCAATAATGACCCCTCTCGGACGCACCATTGGACCGGTAGAAGCTAATTAAATAAAACAAATTTACAAAAAATAAAAATAAATGTAGGTTTGTTCAGAGAAAATGTTTTGACTAAAAAAATATTGTGGGTCGGTCATACATTTTGTTGCTCTAAGGGCACTATTAAGGCAGTTAGACCGGTTGGAGCAAATTTTAAAAAATGTCGTTTTGTGTAGGAGCCCCCTTAAAAATTGGAGATAGGGTATTAGTTTATTCCAAAGAAATGTTAAGACATAAAAATTAATGGGGGTCGGTCTAATAAATGACCCCTCTATGACGCACCGTTGGAGCAGTAGAAATGATTTTAAGATTGGAAAATTACAATAAAATTTTTTCAAAAAAATTTAAAAAATAGTAATAATCGTTATCCCACGATCCTCCTAGGCAAAAAATTCGTAGAATCGATAGAAGTTTTACACAAAAAAATTTCAAAAAAATCGAAGAGTACAAACATTTTTAAAAATGAGATTTAAATTTTAAAACTTAAAAATCGCATACTAGAGCGCTTTTAAGAATTTTTTGGGATTTTTTTTTAAAGTACGTAAAAAAAAAATTTTTTTGAAAAAACAAAATTGAAATTTTGGATTATTACACTGTGCTACAGTGAAAAAATACTTCTAATGTGACATGGTATAGGTTGTTGGTTTTGTCGAGTAGATCACAAAAATGTCCATTTAACTTGCCAGACACCCCCAAATTTTAGAGTTATTGTCATAAAACGTTTTTTTGGGACGTTGCTCACTAAACCTTGTGTAATTCAGAAAATTTTCAACCGATTTTAAATTTTTTAACTGTTTTGGATAGAAGAAGGATAGGGCTTTCCATGTGTGTGAATCGGTCTACACATATAAGAAAGATATCTATTGATTTTTTCTATAATATTCATTTTTTTGTTATTTTTTGAAAATTTTTCGAGTTTAACGACTTTTTTCTGCTATAGTTCGTTTAACAACCTTTATATTTATAAACATATTTTTAAAGAAAATTTAGTTCTGAATTCGATGAGCTTTATCCTGTAAAAATCAGATAAGAATTGACAGAGTTGTGATAGTTTTTCTACAAAAGAAAATTAAGATTTTTCAGGAAATCGCCGTTCAGACAACTCAGGCAAAAAAAATAAATTTATCATAAGAGGTCATGTAAAATATTTTTAAAGGTTTTTGGCGCGCTGAATCCGAATCTGGCCTTTAAATTGCTCTATCTCTTCAGGTTCTAAAATAAATTGATATATCAATAACTAAATAAGATAGCGCAATTTCAAGGTCGAATTTGAATTCAGGGGGCCAAAAACCTTTAAAATAATGATACGCAACCTCTCAGTATGTTCGTTTATTTTTTTATTTTTTTTCCTGGGTTGTCCGAAATGCAATTTCATGCAAAATCTTAATTTTATTTTTTAGAAAAATTATCACAGCTCTGTCAATTGTTATTCGATTTTTTCGGCATAAAACTCATCTTATTCACAATTAAATTTTCTTTAAGAACAAGTTTATAAATATAAACATTGTTGAACGAACTATATCAGAAAAAGATCGATAAACTCAACAATTTTTCAAAAAATAACAAAAAAATTAGATATTGTTGAAAAATTCAATACATATCTTTCTTAAATGTGTAGACCTATTCACACACATAAAAAGCCCTATATTTCTTCTATCCAAAACAGTTAGAAGTTGAAAATCGGTGGAAAACTTTTTAAGTGGTTTAGTGAGAAAAGTCCCAAAAAAGTTTTTTGACAATAACTTTAAAATTTGAGGGTGTCTGGCAAGTTTGATGGGCATTTTTGTGATCTTTTCGACGAGACCTATAACCTTAACTACTTCATTTCAAAAGTATATTCGATTTTGTGTTTTTTGTAGCACAGTGTTATTGAAGAAGTTATGGGGAAAAGAAGTTAAAGTAAAGGAACAAACTACCAATTTTTAAAAATTCGAGGGTACTAAAAACTGTAAACAAATTGGGAAAATCTAAAAAAAAAAATTTCAAAGTGTCGGATTTGACATGGAATGCCCCAAATACAGAAGTATAAACAGTTTGTTGAAAGTATTTTATTTCTCATATAGATTTTTTAATTCTCATTTTGTTCATAGTTTTATGTATATGTATATAAAAGGTGTTTATAAAATTGTCTCACTGACTATGTCTTTACGGCATAAATACATTTGGTAAAGTTTAAAAAAAAATGTTTAACCTTTTTATTTAAAAAAAAATGTTTTTTTTTAATTATTTATTTTTTAAAAAATTAATTTTTTTTTTTAATGTATACAATTAAAATTTTAATTTGTTTCAAAATTTTTTTTAATTAAATTTGTAATTTATATAATTAAAATTTTAATTATTTTTTTTTTTAAAGTTAATTAAATTTTTTAATTCATAGTATTAAGTTGTTAATTAACTAAATATCCATTTATTTTTAATTAACGACATACAAATATTTTTCATTTATATGTATGCGCATTTTAGTGATTAGTCCGAATTTAATTAATTTTTTCTGTGTACAATAAATATAAATATTTTTTTTGTCTCACAAAAATCCACTTACCTGGCCACTAAAGACAAAGACACTGGAAACACTTTCATTTTACGACCACCCACCAAGTAATCCAATGCCTCAGAGCCACGACGTTGTTCAATTTTGGAATTTTTTTGATTTTTTTGCTTTTTCTCAATAAAACCAAAATAGAAACCAATAACGGCACAAATGATTAACATTAAAACAAATACAAAATAGTCAATCCAACCGAAATGTTGTAAAGATGAACTTATATCGGAAACATTAAGGAGTTTTTCATCGACATTTTCAGCAGATGTGTGTGAGTGGGGGGTGGAAGAAGCGATAGAAGCAAAGGAAACGGAAGGATTTAAAACGGAAGGGGAAGTAGTAAAGCCAGATGTTGTTTTGATGGTGGTGGAAGCTTTTGTAGCTCCCTCTGTTGCTGTCGTTGTTGTTGAGGTAATTAATGTTTTCATAGTTTCCTTTATAGTTGACATAGTTGTGGTAACCAAGTTAACCATTGGATTGCTAATGTCATCTTCGTTATTTACCATAATGTTATTTGCAGTGCTGCCGCTGCTCATAGTGCTTTAGTGTATAACTTGTGCCCTTAGGATTTATTAACTTGGTTTAAAGCAGTGTTCGGTCGTGTGGTGGTGGTGGTGGCGGTGGCGGTGTTGGTAATGTTGGTCGTTGTCTTCTTAGTTGTTAGTTTGATGATCCCTGCTGTGTCTTTTGACATCTATATATTTGTATTTGGAAAAATTTTCTTAATTCTGGGAAAATTTTTCCTTCTTCTCCTGTTGTTTTTGCTGTTTATTTGCAAAAACTTCTCTTAATTAAGTTTTGTATGTTATTTTTTTTTGCACATTTAAATCGTTAAAGAAATTCTTGGAATTTTTATTTTATTTTTGCTTTGCATCGATTTATATTGATTTCTTTTTTTTTTTTCTTTATTCTTTTGCACTCAATAAGATTTTCTGATTTTCTTATCGTTGTCGGCAATCGTAATTAAATTTCATTTGAATAAATTTAATTTAGAATTTTTTTTGTTATTGCATTAAAAGACTCTTTATATTTATTTTTTTTTTAAATGTTTTCTTTTTAAGTAATTAAAAATAATTTAATTTGTTTAACAAAATTTAAGATTTTTTCTTTGAATATAATTCTGTAATTTTTTAAAGTTTATATTTATACTCTCTCTAAACTAGGCGCGGATCTTCCCAGGCACCGTTAAATTTCGCTTAAATGAAGGCTTTTGTTAATGACTTCACTCCAGCGACATCTACCATAAATACAACAAATAAAATTATGACTGCGCCACCTATCGGGTCCAAGTTTTATTTTCGTGAATTTCAGACAAATCCAGTGACTCAAACTAGTAATGGAACAGCATATCGTCACCTAAAATGCAAAAGGCCCTATCTAACAAAAAATTCAAAATCTGTTTTTTGATTGGTTCTTGATTATTTTATCAACATACACTAGCGTGTCCCGATAATGAAAAATTTTAGGGCATCCCAGCAAAACTTAGATTACCAAATAAGGTATAAAATAAGGTATAGGATCTCTTATTTTATACATTGCAGCATTGATGATTTTAACAGGCGATGAGACTCAAAGTAATGCATCCACATTATCACAAAGAATACAAGTAAGGTATAAAATAAGTCATAAATTTATAACGAAGAATACGAGTAAGGTGTAAAATATATGATATTTTATAGGTTACGAGAAATGAAATAATATAGCAAACCAGAAGATAATATATAAGGTGTTACGAGTAGTGAAAAAGTAATTTTGTATTAAATTTACTCACGTGATTGTAAGTGAGTGTAAGTAGATAAAATATGCTCGTGAGTGTGTGTCGCTAGAAATTTCCTGTCGTGAGCCCATCTCTAGTTTAAACTTAAGCAGTTTTTTTATAAAATAATTATTTTTTATGTTATTGTAATGCATTATGCATCCAATTATAAATAATGCATTATTTCAAACTTTCAAATAATACATAATGTAACCAAATATAAGTCATCCATGATTTAATGTTTAGAAATAATAAATATGAAATACATTTTTTCCAATAATCATGCATTACGTAGCAAATTATTAGTAATGCATTATTTTTCACTTTAAAATAATACGTTGTGGAATAAATGTTTGGTAAGACATCCTAAAATAATGCTACAAATAAGGTAAATACATTACCTGGTAATGTGTTATATAATCACTACCCATTACCAAAGTTTTGCTGGGATACTCCTAGAATGATGCTTTGTAAAGAGCTGATTACGGGAAAAAATATTAAAAAAATTTTGGAGGTCATCTTCAGGGCGCAACCAGCGCATAAAGTTTGCATCCGTAGTGCATTTGGTCTAAAAAAAATTATTTTCAAAGTTGGTGCCAAAAGTTTCGTTAGGTAGAGTACATTCTGGAAAAAATATTTGTAAAAATTCCATGGAGCAATTTTGGTCCAGAACAACTTTTTGAAATTTTGAAAAAGTGTAATTTAGTATATTTTTTTTTAAGTTTTTGTAAAAACCGGAGTTTGTAAGAGTTCTTTTAAGATTTTGTATAAAACGGAGTTTATGTCTTTTAAGCCTTTGCATAAAAAGTTCTTTTTTACAAAAACTTAAAAAAATATGTAATAAATTATGCATATTCGAAGTTTCAAAACGTTGCGCTGGACCAAAATTGCTCCATGAAAACTTTATAAATATTTTTTCCTGAATGTACTCTACGTTAAACTTTAGTTTCGTTAAACTTTAGGCACCAATTTTAAAAATAAAAAAATATATAATTTTTGACCAAATGCACCACGGATGCAAACTTTAAGCGCTGGTTGCGTCCTGTAGATGGCCTCTAAATTTTTTTTAATTATTTTTCCCGTAATCAGCTCTTCAATAAGCATCATTCTAGGGGTATGCTTTAAAGAAATTCCAAAATTTCCTGATTTCGGGACATGCTAACATACACGTCTCCACAAAAAAATTAGGACTGCATAATAAAAGTTAGCGATTTTATAGCCAAAATTTAAAAACATGTGATTTTGGGCAAACGCCAATTGACGTAACTAAAAAAAGCTTTTTTAATATTTTTTGATTGATTTTGATTCATGTTAATTAAAAGAACGTCATAACAAAATTTTAGCCAAATTCATTAAAAAAACAAGAAAGTTATTAACAAATTTAAAATATAATTCAATAGTGTTTTTTCCTACTCCTGTAAAATTAATAAAATGTTAGGGCTTTTCGCATTTTAGGTGAAGATATATTTGATTACAGTTTATTAAAGGAAATGTTATCAATACTAAACCTGACTATCAATCGACTATTTTTGGTAAAAAAAAATCTAAATAGAAAATTTTCCAAGCTTTAATTTAAGCTTTATAACGTCTAGATTGAGAAAATATTAAATGAGATACGGGGGTCGCGGTGGAAAATTAAATTATCTATAGACATTTTTTGGAAAATTTTTTTAAAATATTTCGAAGTGGATTTTTTCCAAGTTCAAACACTTTAAATTTCAAACAAGTTCCAATAGTTTTATTCAGTAATCAACTAATTTTTCCAACACCCCAAACAAAAAATTACATTTTTTAAATTAAAATTAAAAAAAATGTTGACCTCCAATTGTCTTGACCACCAATTTTTTTGTAAACAAAGAAAAATTTTAATTATATTTTTATCTTATTTCCATACACTTATGTAGGTGCTGGGCCGCTTTAAGGTATGGCGGGCCCCTGGCACACAAGAATTTGGGGCCCTGCTGAAAAGTAAAAAGTCACATGACAAAAAAAATTTGTTGGTACAAATTAAAATCATGTTATTACATGTTTAAAGAAAAATAAACTAAAAAAAATATTTTGAGTAGGGATATTCTAGCTCGAGGGCATTTTTTTCTTTTTTTGCTAATTAAAACCATGATTTTGGTGTAGAACAATTTGGTTTTATTGAGACTTTTTCTATCTCAGAATCTGAGACTTTTCCAATACGAAAAATGTCTCCGAATCTAAGACTTTTCCTATACGAAACATGTCTCAGACTCTAAAAATTTTCTATACGAAAAATATCTCAGAATCTGAAACTTTTTCTATACGAAAAATGTCTCAGAATCCCAGACTTTTTCAATACGAAAAAATGTTTCAAAATCTGAGACTTTTTCTAAATGAAAAATGTCCCAGAATTCGCGACAATTTCTTTACGAAAAATGTCTCAGAATCTGAGAATATTTTTATAAATATGTATCTCAGATCTAAGACTTCTTCAATATGAAAAATGTCTCAGAATCTTAGATTTTTTCTACACAAGAAAAGGTCTCAGCGTCTGAGAAACATATCTCAAAATCTGAGATTTTTTTATACGAAAATTTCTCAGCGTCTGAGACTTTTTCTATACGAAAAATTTCAGAATCTGAGACTTTCACGAAAAATCTAAGACTTTTTCTATGCGAAAAACATTTCAGAATATTATACTTTTTCTATACGAAAAATGTCTCGGAATCTGAGACTTTTTCTATACGGAAAATGCACCAAAAACCTTAGAATCTAAGAATTTCTCTATACAAAAAAAGTCTCAGAGTCCGAGAATTTTTCTATACAAAAAAGGTCTCAGATCTGAAACATTTTCTATTCGAAAAATGTCTGGGAATCTGAGACTTTTTCTATACGAAAAATATCTCAGAATCTGTGACTTTTTCTATACAAAAACTGTCTCAGAATCTGAAACTTTTTCTACATGAAAAATGTCTCGGAATCTGAAACTTTTTCTATACAAAAAATGTCTCAGAATCTGAAACTTTTTCTATACGAAAAATATTTCACAATCTGAAACTTTTTTTGTTGAAAAAATTTCTATGAATTTGAGAGTTTTAATATAGGTCAAATTCATCCTATAGAAAAAGTCTCAGATGTATACGAAAAATCTGTTAGATTCTGAGTCTGAGTATTTCTGTAAAAAAATGTGAATCTTTGTTTAAAAACAAATTTAACAAAGTCAGAAAATTATAGTCGATCAAGACCGACCATATAAAACCATACACCTGTGTTTCCCGGAAAATGGGTCCTAAGTTCAAACATGGACCGATTGGATCTATCTTTTGTCAAATCTTTAATAAGTGTAAAAAACACTCACAAACCAAATTTGAGTGAAATAGGCTTCTATTTGTTGCCTTTTAACTGAATATCGGGCGAAGTTTTCATATGGGGTCTAGGTCCAAAAATGGTCCGATTATAATCAGATTTGATTTGGTTATTAAAGTAAGCGTTGAACACACACAAACAAAATTTTAATAAAATATTTTCTATTTTCATAAAAATTTGGGAGATTTATCTAAATGTCGGGAAGGTGGTTTGTATGGGGGCTACAAGAAGAACGGGTTTAATTAACAAAAAAAATTTTTGAGTGTAAAATTTTCTTTTGAATATAAAATTTTTTTCGAGTGTATTTTATTTTTTTTTTTGTAAAAATATTTTTCAGTGACAAAAGTACATTGTAAAATATTTTTGTGACTTACCAATGTTTTTAAAACATGTTTAACGGGTTTTCAATAAGTTAATTTAAGGTGAACCTAATCTGAAATTCACGGTTTTGATAATAACTTATGAACCACTGAGCCGATTTGGCTGAAAATCAATACGAACCAGGCCAGGAGAACGACAAATGTATATGCTAAGCGTCAGCCATCCTCCGAATTGCCTTTCAAAAGTTAGCATATTATTTATATCGTAAATTCACGAAAAACCTGGGCGAAATTCAGTCTTTTGCTCATAACTTCTGAACCGCTAGACGGATTTCGCAGGCTAGCAATACCAACCTGACCAGGTAAATGACCAAAATATACGCCAAACTTCAGGAGACTCCGTAAAGTTTTTTAAAAGTTAGCATGTTTTCAACAGACAGACAGACAGAAGGAAGGAAGGAAGGACGGACGGACATCGCTAGATCGTCTTAAAATCGATCGAGGATCATGAATATATATATGGGGCATTCCATGTCAAATCGGACACTTTGAAAATTTTTTTTTAGATTTTCCCAATTTGCTTACAGTTTTTAGTACCCTTCGAAAACTCCTTCGTGGTAAATTTTCAGATTTTTTTGATGACCCGTTCAAAAGATATCGAATTTTTAAAATTTGGTAGTTTGTTCCTTTACTCAAACTTCTTTTACTCATAATTTCTTCAATAATGGTCCAAATTTCAATTTTTTTTTAAAAATTTTTGGTTTTTTACGTACTTTAAAAAAAAAAATCCAAAAAAATTCTTAAAAGCGCACTGGTATGCGATTTTTAAGTTTTAAAATTTAAATCTCATTTTTGAAAATGTTTGTACTCTTTGATTTTTTCGAAATTTTTTTGTGTAAAACTTCTAACGATTTTACAAATTTTTTGCCCAGGAGGATCGTGGGATAACGATTATTACTATTTTTTTAATTTTTTGAAAAAATTTTATTGTAATTTTCCAATCTTAAAATCATTTTTACTGCTCCAACGGTGCGTCATAGAGGGGTCATTTATAAGACCGACCCCAATTAATTTTTACGTCCTAACATTTCTTTGGAACAAACTAATACCCTATCTCCAATTTCTAAGGGGGTCCCACACAAAACATTTTTTAAAATTTGCTTCAACCGTTCTAACTGCCCTAATAGTGCCCTTAGAGCAACAAAATGTATGACCGACCCACAATATTTTTTTAGTCCAAACATTTTCTCTGAACACACCTACCCTCTATCTCTTATTGTAAAGGCGGTCCCCATACATTTTTTTTTTATTTTTTGTAAATTTGTTTTATTTAATCAGCTTCTACCGGTCGAATAATGCACCCGAGAGGTGTCATTAGTGAGACCGACCCCCATTTATTTTTACCCTCCAACATTTTTGTAAAACATATCACAGCCCTATCTCCACTCCCTAAGTAGGCAATTGGGCCCAAGGAAAAATAATATTTTTCGGCCCGCCCCTTTTTGTGGGCGTGAATATCAAAAGTTAATTTAAATAATAATAAAATTGCATTACTTTTGTGAATTTATTTAAATAAAAAAGAAACTTAAATATTAACAAAAACAGCAAAACCGAGCAAAAGCGATTCCGCTCGACATAATTTTACTTTTTTCTGTGATACGATAGAGATTTTCAGATCAAGTTTCCTGAAATCAGCTGATTTTACAGCGCAAATCAGCTGATTTTATTTAAAATCTGCTGACTTAAAATCAGCCAATTTTCAGGTCATATTTTGTCAGCGGTGTTGACAGAATTTTGTGCTAATTTTACCTAGATTATCAAGACAGAAATTTAGCAAACCACGTCTGCTGAAATAAGCAGATTTCTCATATGGCACAAAATGGGTGTAATTTCGACAGATTTTTAGTATTTATTTTAAATGTAGAGATTCTTAAATTCAGTATGCTGAAATCAGCTAATTATATATTTCAAATCAGCAGACTTTTTAGCTTAAGTTAACATTTTTCCAATTCTGATAACATTTTTTTAAAGAAAAACTCTTAGATTTTAAAACAATTGTTGTTTAGAAAAAAATGTCTTAATCTGAGATCATTTCGCAAAAAAAAAATGCCCCAGAATAATGTATTGTAATCTTAAAAATTATAGAATTATATACACTTAAAAAAATCTTAAAAATTTTGTAAAATTTTTTTTTTAATTTTTTATTAATTTTTTTCAAAATTTTCATTAAAATTTGTTTAAACTTTTTTTTCTTAATAATTTTAAGAAAGACAATTTTAGGCTTGAAATTGTGTTATTTAAAAATTATTTCACTTTAATTCACTTCAAAATTTAATACCAAGGATATTTACAGGATATTATGTTAATTGAACAAACACTAACCGTTAGTTAAAGCGTCGCGTTAACGGGCACTTTTTACACGTATTTCTTTAAACTTTATTTAAGATCAACCGCATTTGACAAGTTCATGTCAGGAACCAACGATCATCCGTAAGTTACTGATATTAATTTTTCTGAATTTGCAATACATACAAAAATCATAAAAGAAAGAAAGAAAAAAACTTTAGAATATCAGTAGAAAGATTTTTATTTTTATATTACATGAAATATTTTAGAATGCCACAGTTATCAAGAGGCTGACAATGAAGATGATGATGATGATGATGAAAAAGAAGATGCTACAGTATCAGTAATAAAATTATTTTATTATTTTTAAACAATTGTATAATAAGTCTACAAAAAGTCTATAAATCTCTACACGAATATGGAGATAAAGCATGTGGGATTATAAATTTAACGCAAAACCCAAGCGCCACAAATGACTGGTGATGAATGGAAAAATGCAGTAACTGGGAGAAATTGGAAATTAAATTTCATCACATGACTTAAATAATAACTAAACTAACTAAACTAACTAAACTAACTAAACTAACTAAACTAACTAAACTAACTAAACTAACTAAACTAACTAAACTAACTAAACTAACTAAACTAACTAAACTAACTAAACTAACTAAACCAACGACGGTAGTCGGCGTTGCCTTTATAAGGATACCAAAAAGTTGGATTTGAAATCCAAATTAGCAAATCCAAATCCACGTGGTGGCGCAAATCCAACGTTTACAACACAAAATGTTGGCCTCTACATTTTGAGCATTTAGTACATTTATTTTATATTTAGTACATTTTTTGTTTCTAATACAAAAAATGGCATTATTAGGGGACAAAAAATAAAAATAAAACAATAAAATCGATATTTTCTTGTTTATTGTTAATTATTTTAATTTTATTTTTTTTAAATTAGCTGCTTTTATGAGAAAAATGTGAAAACTGAACGAAAATATAATTAACAAAAATTTCGTTAAAAATTATTATATTTATTTTTTGATTTGTTCCCAATTTTCTTGATTTTTTTCCGACCTTTTTTTAGTTGTAGCGTTGTTTTGTACCTTCTGCCCAACATTTTGTGTTGTAAACGTTGGATTTGCGCCACCACGTGGATTTGGATTTGCTAATTTGGATTTCAAATCCAACTTTTTGGTATCCTTATAAAGGCAACGCCGACTACCGTCGTTGACTAAACCAACGACGGTAGTCGGCGTTGCCTTTATAAGGATACCAAAAAGTTGGATTTGAAATCCAAATTAGCAAATCCAAATCCACCTGGTGGCGCAAATCCAAGGTTTACTACACAAAATGTTGGGCAGAATGGTACAAAACACCGCGTCAACTGAAAAAAGGTCTAAAAAAAGTCAAGAAAATTTTGAAATAAATCAAAAAATTCAAAATAATAATTTTTAACTAAATGTTTGCTTATTATATTTTCGTTCAGTTTTCACATTTTTCTCATAAAAGCAGCTAATTTCTTAAAAAAAAAAAATAAAACAATTAATAATAAACAATAAAATCTTGATTTTATTGTTTTATTTTTATTATTTGTCCCCTAATAACGCCATTTTTTGCATTAAAAACAAAAAATGTACTAAATATAAAATAAATGTACTAAATGCTCAAAATGTAGAGGCCAACATTTTGTGTAGTAAACATTGGATTTGCGCCACCAAGTGGATTTGGATTTGCTAATTTGGATTTCAAATCCAACTTTTTGGTATCCTTATAAAGGCAACGCCGACTACCGTCGTTGACTAAACCAACGACGGTAGTCGGCGTTGCCTTTATAAGGATACCAAAAAGTTGGATTTGAAATCCAAATTAGCAAATCCAAATCCACGTGGTGGCGCAAATCCAACGTTTACAACACAAAATGTTGGCCTCAACATTTTGAGCATTTAGTACATTTATTTTATATTTAGTACATTTTTTGTTTTTAATACAAAAAATGGCATTATTAGGGGACACAAAATAAAAATAAAACAATAAAATCGATATTTTCTTGTTTATTGTTAATTATTTTAATTTTATTTTTTTTAAATTAGCTGCTTTTATGAGAAAAATGTGAAAACTGAACGAAAATATAATTAACAAAAATTTAGTTAAAAATTATTATTTTTATTTTTTGATTTGTTCCCAATTTTCTTGAATTTTTTCCGACCTTTTTTTAGTTGTAGCGCTGTTTTGTACCTTTCTGCCCAACATTTTGTGTTGTAAACGTTGGATTTGCGCCACCACGTGGATTTGGATTTGCTAATTTGGATTTCAAATCCAACTTTTTGGTATCCTTATAAAGGCAACGCCGACTACCGTCGTTGGTTTAGACAACGACGGTAGTCGGCGTTGCCTTTATAAGGATACCAAAAAGTTGGATTTGAAATCCAAATTAGCAAATCCAAATCCACGTGGTGGCGCAAATCCAACGTTTACAACACAAAATGTTGGGCAGAAAGGTACAAAACAGCGCTACAACTAAAAAAAGGTCGGAAAAAATTCAAGAAAATTGGGAACAAATCAAAAAATAAAAATAATAATTTTTAACTAAATTTTTGTTAATTATATTTTCGTTCAGTTTTCACATTTTTCTCATAAAAGCAGCTAATTTAAAAAAAATAAAATTAAAATAATTAACAATAAACAAGAAAATATCGATTTTATTGTTTTATTTTTATTATTTGTCCCCTAATAACGCCCTTTTTTGCATTAAAAACAAAAAATGTACTAAATATAAAATAAATGTACTAAATGCTCGAAATGTAGAGGCCAACATTTTGTGTAGTAAACGTTGGATTTGCGCCACCACGTGGATTTGGATTTGCTAATTTGGATTTCAACTCCAACTTTTTGGTATCCTTATAAAGGCAACGCCGACTACCGTCGTTGTCTAAACCAACGACGGTAGTCGGCGTTGCCTTTATAAGGATACCAAAAAGTTGGATTTGAAATCCAAATTAGCAAATCCAAATCCACGTGGTGGCGCAAATCCAACGTTTACAACACAAAATGTTGGCCTCAACATTTTGAGCATTTAGTACATTTATTTTATATTTAGTACATTTTTTGTTTTTAATACAAAAAATGGCATTATTAGGGACACAAAATAAAAATAAAACAATAAAATCGATATTTTCTTGTTTATTGTTAATTATTTTAATTTTATTTTTTTTAAATTAGCTGCTTTTATGAGAAAAATGTGAAAACTGAACGAAAATATAATTAACAAAAATTTAGTTAAAAATTATTATTTTTATTTTTTGATTTGTTCCCAATTTTCTTGAATTTTTTCCGACCTTTTTTTAGTTGTAGCGCTGTTTTGTACCTTTCTGCCCAACATTTTGTGTTGTAAACGTTGGATTTGCGCCACCACGTGGATTTGGATTTGCTAATTTGGATTTCAAATCCAACTTTTTGGTATCCTTATAAAGGCAACGCCGACTACCGTCGTTGTCTAAACCAACGACGGTAGTCGGCGTTGCCTTTATAAGGATACCAAAAAGTTGGATTTGAAATCCAAATTAGCAAATCCAAATCCACGTGGTGGCGCAAATCCAACGTTTACAACACAAAATGTTGGCCTCAACATTTTGAGCATTTAGTACATTTATTTTATATTTAGTACATTTTTTGTTTTTAATACAAAAAATGGCATTATTAGGGGACACAAAATAAAAATAAAACAATAAAATCGATATTTTCTTGTTTATTGTTAATTATTTTAATTTTATTTTTTTTAAATTAGCTGCTTTTATGAGAAAAATGTGAAAACTGAACGAAAATATAATTAACAAAAATTTAGTTAAAAATTATTATTTTTATTTTTTGATTTGTTCCCAATTTTCTTGAATTTTTTCCGACCTTTTTTTAGTTGTAGCGCTGTTTTGTACCTTTCTGCCCAACATTTTGTGTTGTAAACGTTGGATTTGCGCCACCACGTGGATTTGGATTTGCTAATTTGGATTTCAAATCCAACTTTTTGGTATCCTTATAAAGGCAACGCCGACTACCGTCGTTGTCTAAACTAACTAAGCTAACTAATCTAACTAAACTAACTAAACTAACTTAACTAACTAAACTATCTCTGAGTCTGAAATTTTTTATATACGAAAAATGTCTCCGAATCTGTGACAATTTCTTTACGAAAAATGTTTTAGAATCTGAGAATATTTTTTTCCGAAAAATGTCTCAGTATTTGAGATTTGTTTTATACGAAAAACTTCTCAGATCTGAGACTTCCTAAATATGAAAAATGTCTCAGAATCTGAAACTTTTTCTATACGAAAAATGTCTCAGAATCTAAAACTTTTTCGATTTAAAAATGTTTCAGAATCTGAAATCTTTTCTATACGAAAAATGTCTTTACGAAAAATGTTTTAGAATCTGAGAATAGTTTTGTACGAAAAATGTCTCAGTATTTGAGATTTTATTTAGACGAAAAACTTCTCAAATCTGAGACTTCCTCAATACGAAAAATGTCGCAGAATCTGAGACTTTATCTGCACCAACGACGGTAGTCGGCGTTGCCTTTATAAGGATACCAAAAAGTTGGATTTGAAATCCAAATTAGCAAATCCAAATCCACGTGGTGGCGCAAATCCAAGATTTACTACACAAAATGTTGGCCTCAACATTTTGAGCATTTAGTACATTTATTTTATATTTAGTACATTTTGTGTTTTTAATAAAAAAAATGGCCTTATTAGGGGACAAAAAATAAAAATAAAACAATAAAATCGATATTTTCTTGTTCATTGTTAATTATTTTAATTTTATTTTTTTTTAATTAGCTGCTTTTATGAGAAAAATGTGAAAACTGAACGAAAATATAATAAACAAAAATTTAGTTAAAAATATTATTTTTATTTTTTGATTTGTTCCCAATTTTCTTGAATTTTTTTCGACCTTTTTTCAGTTGTAGCGGTGTTTTGTACCCTTCTGCCCAACATTTTGTGTAGTAAACCTTGGATTTGCGCCACCACGTGGATTTGGATTTGCTAATTTGGATTTCAAATCCAACTTTTTGGTATCCTTATAAAGGCAACGCCGACTACCGTCGTTGATCTGCACGATTAGGTTTTGATTTTAGGCCTATAGTTTCTTAGGAAAATTTTCTTAAAATTTCACCCGAACAAATTGTCCCATCCTAGGAAACAATTTTAACTTTTTGTTAAGATTTTTTATTAACTTTTAATATAAAATTCTTTTATTGATTATAAAAATAATACGAAAGAATCCTCCAATTACCGCCGAATTAAGACATAATTTTACTGCATCTTAAGAGCGCTCTGGCAGTGCTCTGACATCGCCTTAGGAAATTATACATGCTTTGGATGGGCTCTTTGATTCGGGACTCCTTTCCAAAAGCTGCTGCCAGTTAAGCAAAATTTCTTCAGGGTAACTAAACATAAAATATATAAAAAAAATCTCTATTTAAATTCTTTAAATCTTTTATATTTCTTTGTTTCTTTATTAAATTATCTTCCATAAAACTAGATGTCCTCTGCATATTATCTATGTAGTATTAGAGTGGCATTTTTTTATCAACTTTTAATTTTCCAAATGTCCGGAAATTTTTTTTTTATACTAGACCTAAAAATTGTGTGGTACAAATTTGAGGTCAATCGGATTTAATTAAAGTGTGGCGCTCGGCAATTAAAGTTTTGGATTTTCAAAAATTAAAAAACAAGTAGAAAAGTTAAATTTGACTTTGCCGAATCTATGAATACCCTCCACAATTCCTTTTTTAAAGGATAGTACATTTTTAACGTGAAAAAAATTAACAATTTTGATTAGAAATATTTTATTTTGAGTTAAAAACTCTTTTTTTTTGTCATTTAAAAAAAAAGAATAATTACTAACTTTTTTTTGAGTGTAAAACTTTTTTCGAGTGTAATGTTTTTTTTACTGTACACGTATGTACACAAAATATTGTAATTTTTGTAAAAAAAAAAAAAAAAAATTTTTTTTTCAGTGTAAAATTTTTTTTGAGTGTAAGATTTTTTCGAGTGTAATTTTTAAGTTACCAATGCTTTTAAAACTAAACAAGTTTAAAAAACATTGCTTTAAAACTAAACAAGTTTGTAAAGCATTGTTAAGTTACCACCAATGCTTTTAAAACTTGTTTAACACGTGGCATTTAAGATGAAACAAATCTGAAATTCATGTATTTGCTTATAACTTTTGAACTAATAGACCGATTGAGTTGAAATTTAAAGCCAACCAGAACTGGGGAACGCCAAGGATATATGCCAAGCTTCAGTAGTCTCATTATTGTCTTTCGAAAGTTAGCGTGTTTTTTATTTCGTAAATTAGCAAAATACCCTTGCCGAAATTTACTCTTTTGCTTATAACTTTTGAACCACTGGACCGATTTCGCTGGATTGCAATACCAACTTGACCCGCTAAATGGCCAACATATATGTCAAACTTTAGGAGCCTCCGTAAAGTCTTTCAAAAGTTAGCGTGTTTTCAACGGAGAGACAGACAGACGGACGGACATCGCTATATAGACTTAAAATCGATCAAGGATCATGAATATATATACTTTATGGGGTCCTAGACCAATATTTCGATGTGTTACAAACGGAATGACAAACTTATATATACCCTCTATCACTAGAGTGGAGGGTATACAAATTATGTCTTGTGACACGTAATAAATTTTAATTTTGATGTGAACAAAAATTTCCAAAAGAAAATCGGTCAAACGGTTTTCGAGATAACGCTATTTGAAATTGTAAAAAAATCGGTTTCCTTGCTTCTTTTATCGAGCTTGAAACAAACTTTCATTTAAATTAAATTTAATTGAGCGCAAAATCCGATAATATAAACCCGTTGCACCCTCCGACCAAAAAAAAACTTTGGTTTTTTGGAAAATTTTCACAAAACACAGTAATTGTGATCGATGGGCGCGGGAGTTACAATGGTCTTATATGACTCAAATAAGGTTTAAATGATAATTGGTCTTAAGCATTATTAAACAGTTAATTAAAAAAAATTTAAGATTATTTTAAAAAAAATTTTAAACGTAGAAAAAACCAGCCATATTTGGAAAATTTTTTCGACAAATTTCAAATGGCGATATCTCGAAAACCGCATGACCGATTTCTTGTTACTCGTATTCAGCATTCGAAAATTAATAAAAAATAATTTATCTCAGGATATTTTTTTATTTCATTGTGCAAAAACCTAAATTTTTTATGGAAATTTCCCAAAAATACAAAACTTTGATCAAAGGACGCCACTGGTAAAAATTATCGGATTTGGTTTAAATTAAGTTGAAATGAAATTAATTTTAATGAAATGCCCAAGGCAAAGAAGTTTTGGAATTTCTTGAATGTGGAAAAAACCGCCATTGTTTGCAAATTTAAAATAGCGATATCTCGACCGATTTTAATTTTCAAAAATCCAAAACTTAATCAGATTGGCCTCAAATTTGTACCACATAAGTTTTAGGCCTAGAAAAATAAAAATTCGTCCGGACGTTCAAAATCGGAAGAAAAAGTTATTTGCTATAAAAAAATGCCATTCTAGTGTAGTATGTATGTATATTATCAATTTGTTTTATTTACCGTATTATGTGCAAATGTACATGGGGCATTCCAGGCCAAATCTCTCACTTTTAGACCCGACCCCTTCGATTAGCTTTTTTTTTTTTTTTGATATGTTTTAGTACTTAATAAATGCAACTTGGACACCAATTTTCAGCCTTTTATTCCAAGATGGTTTTGAGTAATCAATTTTTCAAAATGGCGATTTTTTCCAAAAAATTCAAAAATTTTAATTTTCAATTAATTTTGACCAGTAAAAATATAGATATCTTAAATAAAGTTGGACAACGTTTTGTTGGTGTTTAAATGTTGTTTTAGAAAAAAAAATAGAAAAAAATTATTAGAAGTAATTACCACTTATTTTTTAACGTTTAAAATTAAAATCGACTTTTTGAAAAAGTCCAAAACCTTAGATTTTGTTTTTTAAAAAGTCTAAAAATTCTACTCTGAACAATTTTAAGCCATAATTCGAGATGTGATCACAATTCGTTCTATTTTATTCAAAGTTTTGAAAATTGCACTTTTTTTTTTTACTCTGGTTTATTTTATATGGTGTCCACAAAAATTAAGTTGTTAGATATTGACCGCAACTCCACTTAGATGTATTAATTTGGATGCAAAAATACGTCTCACGAAATTTCAGGATAATCGAACATGTCTGAGGTGTGCTACTCCGGTCATGAAGTTTAAAAACGAATTAAAAGGGGAAAATATGTCGTTTTGTTAATTTTCTAAATTTGTTCGATATTTTGAGTTAAGTTTGAACTCAAATGGTTACAGAATTATGATTTGGAGTAAAATGTCTCTCTAATAAGGTACTAATAACTAAAATCGGTTGAAAATCAGCCAAGTTATTACAACTTACCCAGGCATCTTAAGTATGTCATACTACATGATTAATGAATACGAGTCAAATTTTTAAAATTTATTGAAATTATCTGCTGTAGAACATTTTTTATTCTTCATGTTCCAGTGTTATATTTTTTTCGTTTTTAGCTTTAATTTAAAACATGTTTGCAAAACATAATATGAAAAATACTTGTCATCTAACTATATTTGAACTTGAAGAATAAAAAAATGTTATTACAGTAGAAAATTTCAATGAATTTCATAAATCTGATTGTATTCCTTAATCAAGTGGGCTGCCACACGTTAGATACCTGGGGAAGTTTTAATAACTAGGCTGATTTTCAACCGATTTTAGTTTTTAGTACCTTATTACTCCAAATCAAAATTCTGTAACCACCTGAATTCAAATTTAGCTTAAAATACCAAAAATATTAAGAAAACAGAAAAAAAATCATATTTTTCCTTGTAATCCGTTTTTTTAAATTCAAGGCCGATGCAGAACGCCTTACCCATGTCCGATCAACCTAAATTTTAGTGAGACCTATTTTTACCCACAAATGAATACATCTCAAGTAAGTAAGGGTCAATATCTACCAATTTGAAACAGAGTCAAAAAAAAAAAAAAGCGCAATTTTCAAATTTAAAAAAAATAGAACAAATTGCGATCACATCTCGAGTTATAGCTTAAAAGTTGCGTAATTTAGAGTAGAACTTTAAGACGTTTAAAAAAAATCGAAGGTTTCGGACTTTTTCAAAAAGTCGATTTTAATTTTTAAACGTTAAAAAATAAGTGATAATTACTTCGAATAATTTTTTTAATATTTTTTTCTAAAACTACATTTAAATACCAACAAAACGTTGTCCAACTTTTTTTAAGATACACAGAAAAAAATAAAAAATAAATTTGAGTAAATTTTTAATACTATTGAGTAAAAAATTACTCAATTTTGCACCAGTAAACGATTTAATAGTATTGAGTAAATTTTTAATTAAAATTATTAAATGCTTACTAAAAAATTTTTAATGGATCTATTAAAAATTTAATTAAAAATTTTTAAATTTTTAAAGTAACTTTTTAATTGTGTCAAGTAAAAATTTACTCAAAATTTATCAATTTATTTTTTTAAAAAGTTTAAAAAAGTTTCACATTTTTTTTTTTCGAAAAAAATGTTTTTTCAAACTTTAGCAAATATATTTATGTCTTGAAGACATTGGAAAATTTCATAAAGATGATTTCAAACTTTCATATACATACACAAAAAACTATAAACTAAACGAGAATTCAAAACACGAAGAGAATAAAAAAAAATAAAAAAAATTATTAAATTTTGTATTAAATTATTTACTCAAATTTTTTTTTTTAGTTTTTGAGTAAATTTTTAATTGCGTCCATTAAATAATTACTCAAATCTTATTTAAAAATTTAAACAAGTGATTACTCAAATTGTTTTTCTCAATATTTTTTTCTGTGTATCTATATTTTTAACTGGGTAAAATTAATTAAAAATTTTTATTTTTTTATTTTTTTGAAAAAATTGTCATTTTCAAAAATTGATTACTCAACACCAACATGGTATAAAAATCTGAAAATTTGAGATTAAGTTGCATTTAATACGTACTAAAACATATGCAAAAAAATTAATCGAAGGGGTCGGTTCTAAAAGTAAGTGATTTGGCCTGGAATGCCCCACATACAAATATACTTTAGTATTCATATGTATGTATCAAAGAACAATTGACACTGAAGTTTTTGTCACTTATAGAGAATATAGAATGAATAAAGAATTTAAAAATGCACTTGACATGTCTAATGCCAGCCTGCAGAGTTCCACAGTCATAGAGTCAGATAAAAAAGCAATAATAAAAAAAATCAAACCATTAACAACCCAACAAACATTTTGTAGGAGAAAAAGTATATAAATTTAAACTCTCTTAAAAATTTAAAAAAATAGTAACAGAGTCTTTGATATAAATTAAGCGAAAAAAAACAAAGTCTTTTCGAGATTTCTAAAAACTACACATTGGCCTTCTTGCAGCAGCCTAATTTAAGATTTTTTTATTTTTAAGGTTATGTGAAATGCATTTTAGATGCATTTTCGTTCATAACTTTCAAACCGCAGAACCGATATCGTTCAAACAAAATACCAAACTGCTCGATCTATTGACAAGTATTTTTGATATAGATACAGTCGTCTTTATGTAAAATTTTGGTCCTGACCGCCATTTCAACAGAGAGACCAACTTTGATGGGTCTAGCCTTAATTTCTTTATTCCACTAATTTTCAAAGAGGTTTGCTGGGTGACATTTAAAAAGCAATGAAGTTTATTGTAATGTGTTATACATAGTAAGATAATAGTAGTTTGCACTATACATTTGTATGTATGCACCAATAGAGTGGCATTTTTTTTTTTGAAAGTTTTAAATTTTTGAAAAATTTTCAAAAATAATATTAAAAAAATATGTATCTTTCGGCACATCATATTTGTTAATTTAAATTTTTAAAAAATTGAGTTTTTCCTACGCTCAAGAAATTTTTTGAAAATAGTCTCAAAATTTCTTTGCGTTGACCATTTCATAAAACTTAAGAAAATCTTTAATTTAAACTTAATTTGAACCAAATCCAATAATTTTAATCCGTGCCGCCCATCAATCAAAGTTTTGGCTTTTTAGAAACTTTTTACCAAAAACTCTAAACTTTGATCGAAGGGCACCACGGCTTAAAATAATCGGATTTGGCTTAAATTAGACTTAAATGAAAGATTGTATCAAGCTCTATGACAGGGTTTAGGTAAAGAAATTTTGAGATTTTTTTAAAAAAACGTAGGAAAAACCCGCCATTTTTTAAATTTTTTTATGACAAATTTTAAATATCTCGAAAACCGATCGACCGATTTTATAAATTTTTTGATTTTCGTATTTGTATCCAAAATGTTGGTAGAAATTTTCCAAAAAATCCAAAACGTTTAATGAAAGATTGTCTCAAGCTCTACAAAAGGGTCGGCTAATTGAAATTTTGATACTTTTTTTTAAAAAATTTCTTGAACGTAGGAAAAAAACCGCCATTTTTTTCAAATTTCAATTAGCGATATCTCGAAAGCCAATCGATTGATTTTAATTTTTTTTTTTTTTTTAATTCGTGTTCTCCACTTTAAAACGATCGAATTTGTTCAAAATTAAGTTTAAACAAAAGTTTTGCTCTAGCTTTATTAAAGGGTCAATAAAAAAAAATTGGAGTTTTTTTTTTGAAAAAGTAGAAAAAAATTTTGAAATTTTCTTTTTTCAACGTAAGAAAATTTTTTTCACAAATTTCGAATGGCGATATCTTTTTTTTTATTTTCGTATTAAGCATTAGGGCGTCCCGTCAAATTTAAATTTTCGAATTTTATGTCGTAATACCTGCCACACGATGGCCACACTACACTCAAAAAAAAAACTGTAAAGTTAGCAAAAAAGCTTGTAAACCTACAAGAAAATTTGCTGATTTTGAACCCACAATTTTTTTGGTAAAGTTAGCAAAACCGTTTTGCTAAAAATTAGTTAACTGAATTTATTTTTATTTCAACTTAGTTCATACACATTTGAGGACCCCACTGGGTTCGGACCCGATTGGTCCAGACCCGATAGGTTCAGACCCCGATGAGCTTAGACCTAGTAGGGTTCCTTAAAAAACGTCATAGTTTTTGATCCAAAATTTGTGTCCGTTTCGCTCTACCTTGCTAAGTTTTTGAGATACGTGATTTTAGGGGACCACTGGGGTTTTGAGAAATACAAAACTCGATAACTTCAAAAATATTACTTGGAGAGCTTTTCATTATTTTGCGGTCTTGTTCTACGTCTTGAGAGCTACAAAAATGCTTTTGAACTTTTTGTTGTGTCGGCAATATTTACCGAGATATGAGCATTTTAAAATTTTCGGGAATGCTAACTTTTTTGGATCCAAACTTAGGACCCATTAGGGTCCACACATGTGAAGAGGACCGGCGATACTATGGATAGCTCGAAAACCAAAAATGGCCTCCGTTTTGCTATATCTGGCTTAGTTTCCGAGATATCGTTTTCTGAAAATAAAAAAAAATTTACCATTTATTTTTGCTAATATTAGCAAAAAAGGTTCTAAAAATTTGGTCAACTCAATTTTAAATTTAGCAAAAAAAATTAGTTCAAATTTTGTTTAAAATTGCTAATGCGCTAAATAAAGTTTACAAGATATTTTTTGCTAACATGATAATCTCAACTAAAAATTTTCTAAAAGTTAGCTAACTAGCATTAGCAAAAATAAAATTAGTAAATCTACTAACGTATTATTTTGAGTGTAGAGCTGATTGTGGGAAAATTTATTAAAAAATTTGGCACGGTCATCTTCAGTCGGCAACCAGCTGTCAAAGTTGGAAAAAATTACGTACTTCGACCAAAATTCATGTCGAATTTTTTGACCGAATCCGGCTCAAAATTTTGGAAATTTTGCGTACTTTATGGGAAAAATATTAAAAATAAAACGTGATTTTGGTCCACATATGCTGATTTTTAAACATAAAAATTATTTTTTTATCCAATTTGGTCTCAAAAGTTGGATATTGTTAAGTGTGTTATCTAAAAAATATTAAAAAAAGATAAAAACACGATTTTGGTCCAAAAATGCTGATCTGCGATTTTAGTTCACAGATGTTGAACCGCATTTTCGGTCCAAAATCCTGTTTTTATATTTATTTAATATGTTTTAGATAACACTCTTAACATTTTTAAACTTTTGAGACCAATTTGGACAAAAAATAATTTTTAAGTTTTAAAAGCAGAATCTGTGGACCAAAATCGCGGTTTTGGAATTTTTAAAATATTTTTCATTAAAAGTGCACAAAATTTCCGAATTTTTGAGCCGGATTTGGTCAAAAAGTTCGGACACGTGGTTTTTGCCGATTGAAAATGACCTTGATATTTTTCATAAATTTTCCAACAATCAGCTCTAACGTGGCCATCGTTTGGCAAGTATTACATTCGAAAATTTAAATATGACGGGACACCCTATTAAGCACGTGGAAATTATTAAATGTAATGTATCGCAAGATATTGTTTTTACTTTTTAATTTTTAAAAAATTCAAAAATGTTGGTTGAAATTTTTTAAAAATTCAAATCTTTGATCGAAGGTTAAATCTAAGGGTTCAAATGATCGGATTTGGCTCAAATTAAGTTTAAATGAAACTTTAATCTCTTTAAAAGTGTAGGAAAACTCACTGTTTTAAAATTTTTTAAAAAATTTCGAATTGCGATATCTCAAAAACCGCTTGAGCTCTTTCCCATTTTTTTATACCCTCCAACTACAGTATGGGGTTATACTCACTTTCTCATTTCGTGTGTAACGCATCGAAATATCGGTCGGGGACCCCATAAAGTATATATGGGGCATTCCATGTCAAATCGGACACTTTGAAAAAAAAAAATTTATATTTTCCCAATTTGTATACAGTTTTTAGTACCCTTCGAAAACTCCTCCGTGGTAAATTTTCAGATTTTTTTGATGACCCGTTCAAAAGATATCGAATTTTTAAAAATTGATAGTTTGTTCCTTTACTCAAACTTTTTTTACTCATAACTTCTTCAATAATGGTCCAAATTTCAATTTTTTTTCAAAATTTTTGTTTTTTTACGTACTTTTTAAAAAAAATCCCAAAAAATTTTTAAAAGCGCTCTAGTATGAGTTTTTTAAGTTTTAAAATTTAAATCTCATTTTTGAAAATGTACTCTTCGATTTTTTTGTACTCTTCGATTTTTTTGTTATCGTGTGACAGCGACGTATCCAGGAATTTGAAAACGGGGGGGCACAACTTTCAAAATTTTTTTAGTCATCGCCGATTTAACTATGACAACACCCCCTATTTAACCCCAATTTACCCCCCCCCCCCCCCCCTGTATTTATTGCTTAACGTAAGAGTCATAAGTTCGAGCCATAAAAATGTCTGTTTTGACAGATTTTTCTGCTGACTCGACATTTTCCAGACAGAAATTTGCAAACCGCGTCTCCTAAATTCAGCAGATCCTTATATGGATTAAAATGGGTGTATTTTGGGCAGACTTTTGAGGTTTAAGTATTTATGAGTATAGTTACAAATCTTTTAACCCAGAAAAAGTGATAGATTGAAAATTTAAGATTTATATCCAAAAATTGCTGTTAGATATTCCAAATTCATATTAATTAAAAGGTCTGGTGATCGCACTGTTTTAGATTTGAGCTTGTTCCGTGGTAGCATGTGATGATTTTTCTATAAAAAAAGATTCAAAATTTAAGATTTTTTTGATAGAAAAAGTATCGGCATCTAAAAAGTTTTTATATAATAATTGTTTCAGAATCTGATATATTTTTGTATAAAAATATTTGAGAATATGAAAATTTTACTATGGAAAATATAGCTTGGAATCTAATAGTTTGTCTATTAAAAAAATACTTAGAATTTCAAAATTTTCTATAGAGAAAATGTTTCAAAATCTAACCATTTTTCAATAAGAAAAAAAATCTCCCAAAATATAACAATTTTCCTGACGAGAAAATGTATTAGAATCTGAAAATGTTTCTAAAAAAATGTTTTCAGAATCTGAGAATCTCCTATAGATATAATATTTCAGAATCACACAACTTTATCTTAGAATCTTGTAGTTTAAATTTTTTTTTAGATATTTTTTTAGCATTTTATTTATGATCCTCATGCCTAATTTTTATTAGATAAAACCATTTTATGTGTTTTTTAAACATATTTTACAGATATTTCGATATAAATGGCTTTTTAGAAATTAAATTAGATAACGCTCTTGACTTTTTATAAAAAAAAATAAAAACCAAAATATTTTGATACCTGTGTATTTTTTTGTACAATGCGTTGCAGTGTTTTAATTTTTAAAAATTTTCAAATCGAAAAGGGGGGGGCACGTGCCCCCTGTGCCCACCCCCTGTATAAGTCCATGTCGTGTGATAACGATGATTACTATTTTTTAAAATTTTTTGAAAAAATTTTATTGTAATTTTTCAATCTTAAAATCATTTTAACTGCTCCAATGGTGCGTCATAGAGGGGTCCTTTATAAGACCGACCCCCATTAATTTTTACGTCTTAACATTTCTTTGAAACAAACTAATACCCTATCTCCAATTTCTAAGGGGGCTCCCACACAAAACGACATTTTTTAAAATTTGCTCCAACCGCTCTAACTGCCCTTATAGTGCCCTAAGAGCAACAAAATGTATGTCCGACCGACAATATTTTTTTATTCCAAACATTTTCTCTGAATACACCTACCCTCTATTTCTAATTGTTAAGGCGGTCCCCATACATTTTTTCTATTTTTTGTAAATTTGTTTTATTTAATCAGCTTCTACCTGTCCAATGGTGCGTCCACGAGGGGTCATTAGTGAGACTGATCCCCATTTATATAATGGGGGTCGGCCTTATAAATGACCCCACTATGGCGCACTATTGGAGCAGTAGAAATGATTTTAAGATTGGAAAATTACAGTAAAATTTTTAAAAAAAAAATTTTAAAAATAGTAATAATCGTTATCCCACGATCCTCCTGGCCAAAAAATTTGTAGAATCGATAGATGTTTTACACCAAAAAATTTCAAAAAAATCGAAGGGTACAAACATTTTCAAGAATGAGATTTAAATTTTAAAACTTAAAAATCGCATACTAGAGCGCTTTTAAGAATTTTTTGGGATTTTTTTTTTAAAGTAGGAAAAAAATCAAAAATTTTGAAAAAAAATTTAAATTTGGACCATTATTGAAGAAGTTATGAGTAAAAGAATTTTGAGTAAAGGAACAAACAACCAATTTTTAAAAAATCGATATCTTGTGAACGGGTCATCAAAAAAATCTGAAGATTTATCACGAAGGAGTTTTCGAAGGGTACTAAAAACTGTAAACAAATTGGGAAAATCTAAAAAAAAAAAATTTCAAAGTGTCCGATTTGACATGGAATGCCCCATATATTATTGATCAGTGGTCGATTCTTAGACATTCTAGCGATGTCCGTCTGTCTGTAATTAACACGATACAGTCCAAAATAAAAGAGCTAGACTTCTCAAGTTGGGTGCGAATAAGTCTTATGGTCCTGGCAGGTTAAGAGTCCCCGCACAACAATGTCGGTGACGTTTTTTTCATACAAATTTGGCATGAAAAAACGCTCGACCGAAAGCCGCTTAAATAAAATCAATTATATTTTTGTGTCGGTTTCTCTCTCTCTTTTAATTTTTGATATGAAAATGTTACCACATTTTTATAAATATCTCGATTATTTTCGATAAAGTAAACAAAAAAATGTGATCTCTAACAAAAAAATATAGAAAATTCTAAAAAAAAAACAAAAAAAAAACGAATCAATATGAAAAAATCATATTGATATTAAAAAAAATAATAAAATTAAATAAAAATGTGCAGAAAAAATTAGAAAATAATGTGAATATAAACGTTTGACAGAATTTTCCGCTGCCGCCTTTGTTTTGCGCCTATACTCTCCCACGACCGAAACCGTCAACCGCTCCGACATTGTTGTGCGGGGACTCTAAGTTTAAAAATGGGCAAAATCGGACCGGGGGGGGGGGGAAAAAGTTTCCCCTAAACCAACCTCTGAAAAAAATCATTTTTTTACTTGATTTTTTGTCTTTTTGTTTAACAAATTCAACAATTTTATGATACAAGAAGTTCAAAGTCCTGCATTTGGACCCTGAGAATTAGAAAATGTCGTTTTTTGGTACGCCCCCCTTTTATGGGCGTAGAAAAAATATTAAATTATGATTATGAATTTGTAAACACATATTTGAGAGGACATATACTATGCCAAAACAATAAAACGCCTCTGCATTTTTTTTTTTTTTTTGCATGTTGGAGGAAATAACAGATTCGGCACAGCTGAATTTAACACTTTTACTTGTTTATTTTCGTTTTAAGCATGTACAAATTAATAAAAATAATGTATTTCAAGATAGTTTTTTTTTTTAAAGAAGCAAAACTTAGGCAATGCTGCTTTCAAATACCAATGTAACCGTGATGCTTCTTTTGGAAAGGGGATAGAAGAGAGATGAAAGATTTGAAAGATAGAAGGGGTTCAGTATGGCAATACTGTAATTGCGCGTGTTGATAATTTTGAGTACTGTTGTTGCATCGCAGTCTGTTATGATCTGGCGAATTATTTGTGAAGCTGAAGCTTTAATCGAAGGGATCCAAGGGTTAAAATGATTGGATTTGGCTCAAATTAAGTAAACTTTAATGTCTACAAAAGGGTCAACGGAAAGAAATTTTAAGATTTTTTTAAAAATTTTTTTGAATGTGCAAAAAGATCTGCCATTTTTTTTTTTTTTGCAAATTTCAAATAGCGAATTATATTCGGGTTCATTGCACGAAATTTAATAATTAGGATGTGTCTCAAGACACATTTTTTATTTTTTTTAATTTTTAAAAATCCCAAGTTTTGGTCGCTGGGCGCCACGGGTTGGCGACCAACCAACATTTAAGGCCCTATTGGCCTTAAATTTGTACCACTTAATTTTTAAATCTAGTAGAACTAAAATTTGCCCCTATCGTTTAAAATCGGAAGAAAAACTTTGTTGCCATACAAAAAAATGTCACTCTAATGCACCATATAAATAATAGGAAGTATAAAATTAAATCATGACTATGTAAAGTTATTTTTTTTTAATGTGAATTTCTATTGTTAAATTTACTAGCTTCAGAGAATTAAAAATTAAACTACATCTCAAGAAAATATGTACTTATTAGGGTGGATCTTATGTTTTCAAGCTTTGAAAACAGAAACGAAGGGTTAGTTTTTGAACCAATAAAAATAGAAAGCTTTAGTTGTGGTATCATAATGGACCTCATAGTCTTGCGTTTGAATGACTCTTTATGTTATGATCCTTATTATCCTATGACCATAAAGCAAGGAGCTTATATAACAAGGAGGCCCAAAAATAAACAACCGCAACCAAAATACCAAAATTAATTTAACTAAAATATTTTAACAAATCCACATATTTTGAGGTAAATTTATGTATAGACCACAGGTTTAAATCTAGGTTCTCTCACAAAAAGGTTTCTTAAATCACTGTCACCTTAATATAGTACATATGTATTGATGTACATAACTTCCATAGTATTTAAGTAAAACTTTACTAGGTCATAGAACAAATAAAGACTAAAGATAGACAAATGTGAACATATAAGTATTTAATTTTTCAACATCAACAAATTATTTGAAAAACTTTTTAAATAAATGACCTTGTAAATGTGCTGTGCTGTGTTGTGTGTGTGTTAAAACAGTTATTGGCCTCTTTTGACTAATTTTAGCTAGATTTAACTAAATTGTTCTTTAATTAACTGCATTTTTATTGTCTAATTTTTATTTTTTTTTTTCAATTATAAATCTTCAAGATTATTTTATCTACTTTATGCATAATAGGGCGTCCCGTCAAATTTAAATTTTGGAATTTTATGTCGTAATACCTGCCAAACGATGGCCACGTTAGAGATAATTGTGGGAAAATTTATGAACAAATTTTTCAAGCGCATCTCAGTCGGCAACCAGCGGTCAAAGTTAAAAAAAAAAAAGACGTATTTTTTCCAAAATTCATGTCCCATTTTTTTTTACCAAATATGGCTCAAAAATTCGGAAATTTTGCGTACTTTATTAAAAAAATATTTTAAAAAATCCAAATCCGTGATTTTGGTCCACATATGCTGATTTTTAAACATAAAAATTATTTTTTACCCAAATTGGCCTCAAAAGTTGGAAATTGTTAAGTGTGTTACATAAAAAATATTAAAAAAAGTATAAAAGTTGAATTCGACTTGGCCGTATCTATAAATATCCTCCACAATGCCCTTTTTAGAGGATAGTAAATTTTTTAATGTAAAAAAAATAAAAAATTTTGATTAGAAATATTTTATTTTGAGTAAAAAACTTCTTCGGAACAAACTAATACCCTATCTCCAATTTCTAAGGGGGCTCCCACACAAAACGACATTTTTTTAAATTTGCTCCAACCGCTCTAACTGCCCTAATAGTGCCCTTAGAGCAACAAAATGTATGACCGACTCACAATATTTTTTTAGTCCAAACATTTCCTCTGAACACACCTACCCTCTATCTCTAATTGTTAAGGCGGTCCCAATACAATTTTTTTATTTTTTGTTAATTTGTTTTATTTAATCAGCTTCTACCAGTCCAATGGTGCGTCCGAGAGGGGTTATTAGTGAGACCGACCACCATTTATTTTTATACTACAACATTTTTTTAAAACATACCTACGCCCTATCTCCACTCCCTAAGTAGGCTTCCATTCAAAATTACTTTTTTTATAAAATTTGCTCCAACTGTTATTTGTATGGGAGCCTACTTAGGGAGTGGAGATAAAGCGTAGGAATGTTTTAAACATTGTAGGGTAAAAATAAATGGGGGTCGGTCTAACTAATGACCTCTCTCGGACGCACCATTGGACCGGTTAAAGCTGATTAAATAAAACAAATTTAAAAAAAATAAAAAAAATTGTATGGGGACCGCCTTAACAATTAGAGATAGAGGGTAGGTGTGTTCAGAGAAAATGTTTGGACTAAAAAAATATTGTGAGTCGATCATACAGTTTGTTGCTCTAAGGGCACTATTAGGGCAGTTAGAGCGGTTGGAGCAAATTTAAAAAAATGTCGTTTTGTGTGGGAGCCCTCTTAGAAATTGGAAATAGGGTATTAGTTTTTTCCAAAGAAATGTTAAAACGTAAAAATTAATGGGGTCGGGCTTATAAAAGACCCCTCTATGACGCACCATTGGAGCAGTAGAAATGATTTTAAGATTTAAAAAAATAGTAATAATCGTTGTCCCACGATCCTCCTGGGCAAAAAATTTGTAGAATTGATAGTAGTTTTACACAAAAAAATTTCAAAAAAATCGAAGAGTACAAACATCTTCAAAAATGAGATTTAAATTTTAAAACTTAAGAATCGCATACTAGAGCGCTTCTAAGAATTTTTTTTAAAAAGTACGTAAAAAAACAAAAATTTAAAAAAAAAAAAATGTAAATTTGGACCATTATTGAAGAAGTTATGAGTAAAAAAGTTTGAGTAAAGGAACAAACTACCAATTTTTAAAAATTCGATATCTTTTGAACGGGTCATCAAAAAAATCTGAAAATTTACCACGAAGGACTTTTCGAAGGGTACTAAAAACTGTAAACAAATTGGGAAAATCTAAAAAAAAAAGTTTTGCAAAGTGTCCGATTTCACATGGAATGCCCCATATATGTATACTTTATGGGGTCCTATACCAATATTTCGAGGTGTTTCAAACGAAATGACAAACTTATATATACCCTCTATCACTAGAGTGGAGGCCCGGGTAAAAATGAATGGAGGCATATATGATAATATATGGTTATATAAATCCATATATGATCCATATATCTTCATATATGATCATATATATTTCATTTTTACCCGGGGGGTATAAATATATAAAAACACCATTTTGGTCCGAAAATGCTGATCCGCATCTGTAGATCAAAATCGCAGATTCGCATTTGTGGACAAAAATCGCGTTTTTATATATTTTTAATATTTTTTAGATAACACATTCACGTTTGATAACCAGCATCATTTGTTACCTAAAAAATATTAAAAAAATATGAAGACATCATTTTGGTCCGAAAATTCTGATCAGCATCTTTGGACCAAAATCGCAGATCAGCATTTTTGAACCAAAATCGCGTTTTTATAATTTTTTTATATTGTTTAGATAACACACTTAACATTTTCCAACTTTTGAGACCAATTTTGATAAAAAAAATCATGTTTAAATACCAACATCAGTGGACCAAAATAGCGGATTAGGATTTTTTTAAATATTTTTTTAATAAAGTACGGAAAATTTCCGAATTTTTTTTCCAAATTTGGTCAAAAAATTTGGACATAAATTTTGGTCGAAATACGTAATTTTTTTTAACCTTGACCGCTAGTTGCCGACTGAAGATGACCTTGCGAAATTTTTTTTTATAAATTTTCCCACAATCATCTCTAACGTGGTTATCGTTTGGCAGGTATTACGACATGAAACTCGAAAATTTAAATTTGACGGGACGCCCTAATGCAAAAGCTGTAAGAATTTATTAAAATGTTATAAAAAAAATCATCAAACTTGGCAAGAAAGAAAAAAAAAGAAAACTTTTCCATGTATAAATTAAATTTGTATTCTGACGTCATTAAGCTCAAGTTGTAAAAAACAAAAAATATTATAATTTGTTGTAGTGATAACATTAATTTTATAATAGGAACTTTACAAAAACCGTAGGGATTATTTTAGTTTACATACACTTATACGCTTTAAAATTTATCATGGATTACGAATATAATGACTTCATGGGATACCAGACCAATATTTCGATTTGTTACAAACGGAATGGCAAACTAATATATACCTTCCACCACAAAGTGTAGGGTATAAAAATAAAAAAATGTTGAGGAGGCAGCCAAAATGAGATCTCTATAAACTTGGCGCCCAATGTGGTGCTACAATTAGGTAAGGACGATCTGTTAGAGACGGGGTTCCCCTTATCACTTTCGATAAATCTTTAAACATTTATTTATTATGTTGCACCCAAAATAATTACTCTATAAACATGGCGCCCAATGTGGGGCCACAATTAGATTATGTGCCAAAATTTCGACGTTATGAAATCGATAAGCAAATCAATGTCAACTGTACAGAGATTGTTTCTCCAACTACTTTTTTTCAAATTATGACATCCATAAACATTTAAAACCTCCTAAGAGATATACTTCCCCAATAGTTTTTTCATTAGAATATATTTCTTTAAATTTGTCTTAAATATAATAAATTAAAATATAATTAATTAAAAAGCAAAACAAATTAGTTTACATACAATTATGCACTTTTACCATCATCGTTGATCACGAATATATTTATTTTATCGGATGCCAAACCAGTATTTCGATGAGTTACAAACGGAGTGACAAACTTATATGTACCCTCTACCACTAAGTGTAGGGTATAAAACAAAATTGGTAAATGCACTCTGTAGGAGGTGGAGTTCCCCTTCCCCAGGGGCTTCCATGCCCCCTTTCGATAAATGTTAACAAACAAACTGGCATTTAAATCCTACTGATGAAGACAGTTAACTGAAACTGTCCGAAACCGGTATAGGAATACCAGAAATGTCTATAGCTTTTAGAAATTAAATTTTTCTTCTACATTTTTCAACTCAAACCCTTATAACAAATAGAATTAGAGCCCGTGCTCGATCTGTACTAACAGAAAAATCAACAAATAAAGTTAACAAATTCATTTATTATAATGCAGCCAAAATCTTAACTCTATAAACTTGGCGCCCAACGTGGGACTCTAATAAGATTATGTGGCAAAATTTCGACTGAATAAATCCAATAGGCACTTTTGTGCCAATTCTTCAGAGAGGATTTCACAACCTCCTTTCTTTCAAATTCTGGCATCCATAACCATTTAAAACCTCCTAAGGCGTATACTTCCCTCATAGTTTCTCTAAAAAAAATATATTTCTTTAAAATTTGTCTTAAATACTATAATAAATTATTTAAAGGATTAATTTAGACACACATAAAAAAAATTGTTATCACTCCATGTAACAACAATATAATATGTATGCAAACAAAAAATAAACTAAAAAAAAAATTAATAATAATACTATGATAACATTTAAGATCTACTAGGTGTTTACTGGGGGTGTCTGTATTTGACAGATGAAGCGACAATTTTGACGCCTATATCTTTTTATTTTTTTTGCAACACAAAAGAAAAACCTTTAATGAAAGTAACTGACATAAACATAAGAACCAGCAAAAATTTTTAGTTTAAATATATTTTTAAGAAATTTGTAATAAGCCATGAGATCAAGGTCAACTTAAACAAGCAAAGTGTTATTCGGCTATGCCGAATTTTTTTATACACTTTACTAACAAGGGAGGTCTTTCACAGGGCACCCACCGATTGTTCTGAAACTTGCATATGGGAAAGAGGGGAGGAAAATAGGGGTTACCTGTTTTTTTTTAGCTGCCCAATCTCACCTATAGCAGGTGAAAGGGGAGGGAGAAAACGGGATTTGTTCGATTTTTAGGAATTTTTCATTTCTTCAAAAAAAAACTATATGAACATTTCACACTGATCGAAAGGTTTTTTTAAGGCCTATCCAATGGTTTATCGGTCGAAATCCAAATTCAGCTTCGTTTATCGGATAATTTTCAAAAATGTAAAAACTTTGGGGTAGTTTATATGGAGAGGTATATACATACGACCGCCAGTATAACATAACATAAACTCTATCAAAATTAAGCTGACCCATATTTTTGCGTTTGGCGAAATTCCTGCTAGTTCGGATTTTATTCAGATTTTCCCGAAAGACCACATTTTTTCACAAGGTGGCAAACCTTTTTTAAATTTAAGATTGGGCAGCTAAAATCGCGTATTTTTTTCACAAAAAATTTTTTTTTCGTAGAAATTTTTTTAAATTTTTTTTTTCAAATAATCTTGTTAAGAAATTACGCACTTCGATCAATGTTTTGGTGTTTTAAAAACATTCACCAAGAACTCAAAATTTTAATCAAAGGGCGCCATGGATTTAAATGATCTGATTTGGCTCGAAGTAAGCTTAAGTGTAAGTTTGTCTCGGTCACAGGACATAATCCTTACGGACATTACCCCCATAACGGAAATGGGGATTATGACCGAATTCATCACGGACATAACCCCCATAATAGTTGTGGGGACTATGAGCGTTTCTAAAACGGTCATAATCCCAATGGTGATTATGTCCGTTCCCTGTTGGGATTACGTCCGAAAATTGTTCGGTCATAACCCCCATTCATATTATGGGGACTAAGTCAAAAGAAATTTCGGTCATATCCCCGTTTTTTGCGGAGAGGGTGGGTTTAATGCATGGAGTTTGTAATCCCTAAGCAATACAACTAGTATAGTGGACATAATCCCTGTAATGGGAATTATGGCCATTTGTTATGTGGTCATTATCCCCATAAATCTGGGAATTATGTCCGTTTTTTATTGGGATTATGTCCAAATTATTTTCGGTTATAGTCTCCACTACCATTATGGGGATTATGACCGAAATGAATTTGGTCATAGTCCCCATAACGGAAATGGGGATTATGTCCGTGGGGATTATGTCATGTCACCGTTTGTCTCAATCTCGTTAAAAAAGCTAATGAAAAAAAATTTGAGATTTAAAAAAAAATTCTTGAACGTAGGAAAAAACCGCCATACTTGAAAACTTTTTGACAAATTTCAAATGGCGATATCTCGAAAATCGATATTTATATTCAGCATGACAAAAATAATAAAAATTATGTATCGTAAGATAATCTTTTATACCCTCCACTGTAGTGAAAGAAGGTATAAATAAGTTTGTCATTCCGTTTGTAACTCCTTGAAATATTGGTCTAAGACCCCATAAAGTATATATATTCATGATCCTCGATTGATTTTAAGACGATCTAGCGATGTCCGTCTGTGCGTCTTTCTGTCTGTTGAAAACACGTTAACTTTTGAAAACCTGTACGGAGACTCTTGAAGTTTGACATATATGTTGGTAATTAACCTGGGCAGGCTGGTATTGCAATTCAGCAAAATTGGTCCAGTGGTTCAAAAGTTGTAAGTTAAAGAGTGAATTTCGGCAGGGGTTTTTTGCGTATTTACGAGATAAAAAACACGCTATCTTTCGAAAAAAATTTCTGAGAATGGTGAAGCTTTATCTGTATATTTGTCGTTTCCCTGACCTGATTCGTATTGAATTTCAGCCACATCGGTCTAATGGTTCAAAAGTTATTAGCAAAACCGTGAATTTCAGATTAGTTTCACCTTAAATTCACGTGTTGAAAACCCATTAAACATATTTTTAAACAAGTAAGAAAATTATAGTCGGTCAAGACCGACCATATAATACCCTACACCAGAGTTTCGCGGAAAATGGATCCCGGGAAATGGGTCCCGAAAAATGGGTCCCGAAAAATGTGTCCCATGGACCGATTAGATTATCATGTTGTCAAATCTTTAATAAGTGTAAAAACCACTCACAAATCAAATTTGAGTGAAATGGGCTTCTATTTGTTGACAATAAATCGCTTTAACTGAATATTGGGCGAAGATTTCACAAGTGGACCTAAGTCCAAAACTGGTCCGATGATTATCAAGTTTGATAAGGCTATTTTAGTACGCGTTTAACATACACAAACAAAATTTTAATTAAATATTTTCTATTTTCATGAAATTTGAGAGATTTATGTGAAAATCGGGAAGGTGGTTTGTATGGGGGCTACAAGAAGAACTGGTCCAATTTCTTTAAAATTCGAAATGGTGATTTGTGAAGACAAAACACATTTACGTCCCAAATTTCAAAAAGATACCTATTATAATACGGTTATTAGAGTCATTTATGCCAAAACTAATGAGGACCTTTGTATGGGGGCTAGGTCTAAATATGGACGGATTTTTTCCAATTTCAATAGGCTTCGTCCTTGGGCGTAAGTTTCAAATTTCAAGTCAATTGATTAAAAATTTTACAACGTATTTTTGTCACTCAAAAATATTTTTACACTAAAAAAAATATACACTCGAAAAAAAATTTTCACACAAAAAAAAATTTTACGCTCAAAAAAAATTTTACACTCAAAAAAAATTTTGTATTTTTTTTTTTTTTCAAAAATTATTGTAAAAAAAAAAAGTTTTTTTACACAAAATAAAATATTTCTAATCAAAAAATTATTCTTTTTCACGTTAGAAAATTTTCTATCACTTAAAAAGGGCATTGTGGAGGGTATTCATAGATTCGGCCAAGTCGAATTTAGCTTTTCTACTTGTTTTTTAATATTTTATTTTTAAAAAATTCTAAATTTTGGTAAAATTTTCCAAAAATTTTGATCGAAGGGAGCCACGGGTTAAAATTCTCGGATTTGATTAAAGGTTAAGGAAAAGAAATGTTGAAATTTTTTTGAAAAATATTCTTGAACGTTGCACTATGGTTCCAAATGCATTTTTTTGGCATAAATTCAAAAAATGAAGCGAGGTCACTTGGATTAATTCTGGGATGATTTTTATCTCTTAGAGCAATCAAAAATCAATTGTCAAAAATTTTTTTTTTTTTTTAAAAAATTTTTTTTTGAAAAATTTTTTTTTTTAATTTTTTTTTTTTTTTTTTAATATATTTTTCTTTATTAATTAGCTTTACGGAAGGCAAAAAAAATTATAAAAAAAAATAATTTGAAACCGTGTCACGCAAAAAACAGCAAATTTGGCCGAAATTTGTGCTAAACTAAAATGAAAATTGTGGGAGTTTGCCAAAAAAATGCTGGCAAGATGTAAATTTTAATATTAAATATACAATATTGAAAACACTTTCACGTTTAAAGACTCATGCAAGTTCGTGCCCAAACACAACTTTTTGTCCACGAAAAATATAGGCTATTTTGGCTCCAAAATCCTCATAATTAAAACACCCAAGAATAACGCCAAGGATGCATTAACTGTAAAATAGGAATTTTAAACAAGAACTAGTATCCGTAGGTTTCAATTTTTCCCTTTAGCCTCTTTATAATTTTAGTTTTTCCCATTTGCCGTTTGTATAAGTGTAATATTGATTTCACTCCGGTTTTATTATACGTCTTAAAACTTTCAACTTTGAAAGCCTATCAAACTGAAAGTGTTGGCACCAAATTTTTTTCATTATACTTTTTTGATAGCTTATAGTGTTGACATTGAGGAAATGTATAAGCTTTTGAAAATTTGTTAAATTTTATTTTTTAAATTTCTGCCAAAAAAAATGGATTTGGAACCATAGTGCGTTGGAAGAAACCGGCATTTTTGCAAATTTCGAATAACGATATCTCAAAAACCGTTTGAACGATTTTAAAAGTTCTTTGATATTTGTGTTCAAAGCATACAAAATAATTATGATGTATAGAAAGGCAAGTTTTTTTAAATTTGTAATTAAATCCGATTTGCCTCAAATTTTCAACACATAAGTTCTATGCTTAGTAGAATAAAAATTTGCCCGGAAATTCGAAATCGAAAAAAACATACTTGTCATTCAAAAAAGCGCCTAATGTGTCCTCTAGCGGCAGAGTTAAAACATTTTTATTTTTAGGTTATTTCGAATGTACCATAACTGTTGAACCGCTGACCGATACTACACTTCTTGAAGCATCGAATCTTATTTAAAACAAATTAGGAAAAAGTCTGAAATAAAATTTTCTGCAAACTTTTTTTTTTGTGATCAAAAATATTTCCGACAAAAAAACATTTGGTGTAACAAAATAATTGTTTTTAAATTCCGCTGCCGAACTAAAATATTTTGCATTTCTAGGTTATGTCGAATGCACCAAAATTTTCGAGGTGTCCTTACATTTTCGTTTATAACTGTTGATCCGCTGAACCGATATCGCTCAAAACTTCTTGAATACTAACAATTTCAAGAAACTATTTATAAAGTTGTTTGTTTTAAATTGATTGGTTTGGTCATTTTGCAAGACTTTCTCGAAATGTTCCGAAATTCGACAATATTTTCGTAATGATTAGTAAAAGAAATATGACCTTGAGCTAGAATAATCTTGCTCAAAATAGAATTTTAAAGGTCAAATTATAAATAATTTTTATTAATTTAAAAATTAAAACAAAATTTAAGTGTAAAAAAATAAAATTTGTTCTTGTTATACCCTCCACTTAGTGATAAAGGGTACATATAAGTTTGTCATTCCGTTTGTAACTCATCGAAATATCGATCTGGGACCCCATAAAGTATATATATTCATGATGCCCGATCGATTTTAAGACATTCTAGCGATGTCCGTCTGTCCGTCTGTCTGTCTGTCTGTGGAAAATACTGTCGCGGACAAAATATTGCACAGAGATGACTGAAACTTAACATATTTATTGGAAGTTCTCCCGAGAAGTTTGGTATTGCATTTGAGCGATATCGGTTCAGCGGTTCAAAAGTTATGAACGAAAATGTAAGCACACCTCAAAAATTTCAGTACATTCAACATAACCTAAAAATACAAAATGCTTTAATTCGGCTTCTGGTTGACATATGTGAACATAATTGAACACCAAATGGTATTTAAACAGGTACGAACATATTTTTTGACAAAAAAAGAAAAAAATCGCGGATTTTTTTTTTACCAAAATTTTTTTTCGCGGAATTTTTTTTTTTTTAAAACATTTATTTTTCAAAAGTAATTTTCTTTTAAATAAAGTTTTTTGCAATAATCTTTTTGAAATTGTGGAGGGTATCACTACATTCGGCAAGGCTGAATTTAACTTTTTACTTGTTTAAATATCATGCTGTATTAAATTCCGTTTGCATGTGACCACTAGCAAACGAATTGTTTTTAGGTTATGTTGAATGTAGTAAAAATTTCTAGGTGGCTTTACATTTTCGTTCATAACTTTTGAACCGCTGAACCGATATCGCTCAAATGCAATATCAAACATCTGGAAACATCGACAAGTATCTATAATAGAGATACAGTCTTCTCCGTGTCATATTTTAACAGTGATTTCCATTTAAACTGAAAAACGGATATCGCTAGATTGACTAAAAGTAAATCCAGAATCATTTTTGTGATCTTTCATTTAATGGAATATCAATCAAATATTTCGAGTTAAAAACGAAGTGACAATCTTACCAAAATTTGGAGGTTATAAAACCAATTCTCACTGGGTTTATTTATGTTGGAGATAAAAAAAAACGGCAACCTCATTTAATTAAACACACAAAAGACAACTTAGATAAAAATTTTGCAAACAACAAAAAATTAAATAATGAAATTTCTAAAAATATATTTATAGAAATGTTTACTTTTGAAAGATGAACAAAAAAAATGTCTAACAAATGTCGTAAACAGAATTACAAAATGATTGAGAGTCTGTACGGATAAAAAAAAAAAAGTGGTGTGATATTTAATGTTCAAATAATGATGAAGATATAAAATTACTATTTATTTAAGTCTGTAGGGATAAAAAAAAGTTGTGTGATTTTTAATGTTCAGGTAAAAATAAAGATACAAAAAAATTTGATTAAAATCAGTTTGGCTAAAGTTACTAAGGAAAAAATTCAATTTCACGTTTTTAGTGATTGAAATTTTTTTAAAGTCAAAAATTAAAAAACTACAATTTTTAGAAGAAAAATTTTTTTTTTTGCAATTTTTGTAAAATAAAAAAAAAAAAATGAGAAATATTTTTTTTTTTTTAAATAAATGCTTTTTTTTTTAAGTGTAAAAAAATAACACATTTAAAATAAGTAGAAAAGTTAAATTCGACTTGGCCGAATCTATGAATACCCTCCACAATGTCCTTTTTTTTTTTTTTTTACTTTTAGCCGACACTCAGGGGATGCCCCCTACTATTGCAATGCATTGTGTTGGTATTAGGCAAATAGGTTATGAGGAGAAGGAAAGAGGGAGTAGTTTTTGTGGACATTTAATTTGAATTTTTCTAAATTATAGCCGACTGGAAAGACTTCTGCCGGAAGTTTATTCCACATACGGCTAGTTCGACCGAGAAACGAATTTTCTCTGTAATGCGTTGTGCGAGACATTGGACAGTCGACAACGAACGGATGTGATCTGCTAGCGAGGCGAGTACTACGGGCATGCACCCGCGTCTCAGGAATGAGTTCACCCATCTCAGCTGAACACATACCGTGGTAATATCGATAGAACAGTGTCGCACAACCCACATTCCGACGATGCTCCAATGAATCAATAGAGCTGGATACCCTACTGTCATTGATGAGCTTCAACGCACTCCTTTTTACCCTGTCCAGAAGCTTCAAGATAGACCTTGAAGCACCTGCCCAGATATGGGAGTTGTATTCCATTTTCGGTCGGATATAGGCGGTATAAATAGTGAGGAGATCAGATGGAGTGAAGTAATTTTTGCACCGTTTTAAGAAACCAAGACACTTGAATGCTTCTTTCGACACTTGAAAAACATGTTGGTTCCAGCGAACATCACATTGGATCCTCATGCCTAGAACATCAAGAGTGTCTGATTCCTCAATAGCTATACCACCCATAGATACAGATGACGCTGATTCCACAATCCTTCTGTGGGTCAACATACAACATTGGGTCTTACGAGCATTAAAATCGACCCGATTCGCAAGACCCCACTCGGAGATTGTTGTAAGGTCATGATTGAGTGTGTCATTCATGTTCTGCCTCATAGCTTCAACCTCAGTAAGGTTTGGTCTATGATTAAAGGAAAATGAATGACAAATGTTGCTGTCATCTGCGAAAGAATAGATAGGATTGGAAGTTAGACCCAGGAGGTCGTTAAGAAAAATAAGAAAAATTGTAGGAGAAAGAACAGAGCCTTGCGGTACCCCTGAATTTAAACGGAACTCATCTGATGAGAACCCATCTATAACAACTCGTATAGATCGGTCTCTGAGAAAGCTCGATATAAATCGAGAGAAATCTCTACCGACACCAAACGCAATAAGTTTTGAAACGAGTGCACCGTGCCACACACGATCAAACGCTTTAGAAATATCTAGAGCAACTACTTTGTTTTCACCGAATTGGTGAATAGACCGACTCCAACGTTCCGAAAGAAACGCTAACAGGTAACGACTTCTACGAAAGCCATACTGTCGATCACACAAAAGTGAATTAGACTCCAGATAATTTGATTGATCATGCTCTCCATGACTTTCGAGAGCGTAGAACATATTGCTATTGGGCGGTAGTTTTTAGGGTTTGTAGCCTCGCCCTTTTTTGGGATTGGCTGGACGTTGGCCACCTTCCAGCAAGAGGGAAAAACTCCTAACCGGTACGAGTAGCTAAATAATGCTGCCAAAGGATGAGATAATGCACGACAATGCACACTTCTTCAGGACTATAGCCGTAACCCCATCCGGTCCCGGGGACTTATTTATGTTGAGATCTTCAAGGACCCTTTTGACTGCACGCGCTCGAAAAAACATCTTGGACATAGTAACAGATACCCTTTCGAGTTCGGGCGGTGGTTGATTGCTTTCCGGCAAGTATGAATTCCTTGCAAACATGTCAGCAAAAAGGTTGGCTTTATGAACCGGGTCTGTGAATATTTGGTCATTCATTATAAGGGTTGGAATGGATGAACTAGTATTATTCTTTACCCTTTTAACAAATGACCAAAAGGTCTTACTACCCCGTGGAGCAGCAAGGACCTTAGTTCGCAGACGCTGTTCGTAAAGAATCTTTTCACGTCTGAGTACTCTGGCACATTCGTTTCTCGCCTGTTTACGTAACGCGTCAGTAACTGGGTTTTTGTCATTACGCCAATTACTGAACGTATAACATTTTTGATTAGAAATGTTTTATTTTGTGTAAAAAAAACTTTTTTTAAGCAATTTAAAAAAAAAATAATATATTTACTAATTTTTTTTTTTTAGTGTAAAATTTTTTTTGTGTGTAAAATTTTTTCGAGTGTATTTTTTTTTTTTAATGTAAAAAATACATACAGTGACAAAAATACATTGTAAAATATTTTTGCGACTTACCAATGTTTTTTAATCATGTTTAACTGGTTTTCAACACGTGAATTTAAGGTGAAACTAATCTGAAATTTACGGTTTTGCTAATAACTTCAGAACTACTTGATTGATTTTTTCAGCAACATTATCTTTTGAAACTAAGCGTGTTTTTTATCTCGTAAATTTGCGAAAAAAAACCCTTGCCGCAATTCACTCTTTTGCTTATAACTTTTGAACCACTAGACCGATTTTGCTGAATTGCAATACCAACCTGACTAGGTATAATACCAACATACATCTAAAACTTCAGCAGTCTCAGTAAGGTATTTAAAGAGTTAGAGTGATTTCAACAGACAGACAGACAGACGAAGGGCCATCGCTAGATCGTCTTAAAATCGATCGAGGGTTCTAGACCAATATTTCGAGGTGCTACAAACGGAAGTACAAGCTTATATACCCTCTATCACTAAAGTGTATGATAAAAATATTATAAAATTACAAGAATACCATTTTATTTTAGTAAAAAATCAAACTTGTAAAATTATAAAAAACAAGTAAAAAAGTTAAATTCGGCCTTGCCGAATGTATAGATACCCTCCACAATAAAAAAAAAGATTTTTTGCAAAAAAAAAAGATTTTTTGCAAAAAAAAATTCTTTTGAAAAAAAAAATCGCGGAAAAAATTTTTTGGTGAAAAAAAAAATTCCGCGATTTTTTTTTTGTAAAATAAATAGGTTTGAACTTGTAAAAACACCACTCTGTGTTCAATTCTGTTCACATATGCCAACCAGCAGACAATTTAAAGCATTTTGTATTTTTAGGTTATGTAGAATGTACTAAAATTTTCGAGGTGTTCTTACATTTTCGTTCATAACTTCTGAACCGCTGAACCGATTTCGCTCAAATGCAATACCAAACAACTTATGACAACAACAAGTAAATGACTGAGACTTCATTTATGTTTAATACTTTGGCCGTAATCACCATTTCCACAGACGGACCGACAGACGGGCATCGCTAGAATGTCTTAGAATCGATCACTGATCAATAATCTATATGGGGCATTCCATGTGAAATCGGACACTTTCAATTTTTTTTTTTTTTAGATTTTCCCAATTTATTCACAGTTTCAAGTACCCTTCTTTTTTTTAAAAAATTTTGTTTTTTTGTGTACTTTTTAAAAAAAAATCCCAAAAAATTCTTAAAAGCGCTCTAGTATGCGATTTTTAAGTTTTTAAATTTAAATCTCATTTTTGAAAATGTTTGTACTCTTCGATTTTTTTGAAATTTTTTTGTGTAAGACTTCTATCGATTCTACAAATTTTTTGCCCAGGAGGATCGTGGATAACGATTATTGCTATTTTTTTTAAATTTTTTGAAAAAAATTTATTGTAGTTTTTCAATCTTAAAATCATTTCTGCTGCTCCAATGGTGCGCCATAGAGGGGTCATTTGTAAGACCGACAAAATGTATAACCGACCCACAATATTTTTTTAGTCCAAACATTTTCTCTGAACAAACCTACCCTCTATCTCTAATTGTTAAGGCGGTTCCCATGCAATTTTTTTTATTTTTTGTAAATTTGTTTTATTTAATCAGGGGTCATTATTGAGACCAACCCCCATTTATTTTTACCTTCAAACATTTTTGTAAAACATACCACAGCCCTATCTTCACTCGCTAAGTAGGCTTCCATTCAAAATTACATTTTTATAAAATTTGCTCCAACTGTTATTTGTATGGAAGCCTACTTAGGGAGTGGAGATATGGCGTAGGTATGTTTTACAAAAATGTTAAAGGGTAAAAATAAATGGGGGTCGGTCTCACTAATGACCCCTCTCGGACGCATCATTGGACCGGTAGAAGCTGATTAAATAAAACAAATTTACAAAAAATAAAAAAGACTGTATGGGGACCGCCTTAACAATTAGAGATAGACGGTAGGTGTGTTCAGAGAAAATGTTTGGACTAAAAAAATATTGCGGGTCGGTCATACATTTTGTTGCTCTAAGGGCACTATTAGGGCAGTTAGAGCGGTTGGAGCAAATTTTAAAAAATGTCGTTTTGTGTTTGAGCCCCCTTAGAAATTGGAGATAGGGTATTAGTTTGTTTCAAAGAAATGTTAAGGTGTAAAAGTGAATGGGGGTCGGTCTTATAAATGACCCCTCTATGACGCACCATTAGAGCAGTAGAAATCGATAGAAGTTTAACACAAAAAAATTTCAAAAAAAACCGAAGAGTACAAACATTTTCAAAAATGAGATTTAAATTTTAAAACTAAAAAATTGCATACTACCCAGCAAAACTTTGGTAATGGGTAGTGATTATATAACACATTACCAGGTAATGTATATACCTTATTTGTAGCATTATTTTAGGATGTCTTACCAAACATTTGTTCCACAACGTATTATTTTAAAGAGAAAAATAAGGCATTACTAATAATTTGCTACGTAATGCATGATAATTGGAAAAATGTATTTCATATTTATTATTTCTAAACATTATATCATGCATGATTTATATTTGGTTACATTATGTATTATTTAAAAGTTTGAAATAATGCATTATTTAGAATTAAATGCATAATGCATTACAATAACATAAAAAATTATTATTTTATAAAAAAATGCATAAGTTTAAACTAGAGATGGGCTCACTACAAGAAATTTCTAACGACACACACTCACTAGCATATTATATCTACTTATACTCACTTACAATCACGTGAGTAAATTTAATACAAAATTACTTTTTCACTACTCGTAACACCTTATATATTATCTTCTGGTATGCTATATTATATACCTTTCTCGTAACCTATAAAATATCATATATTTTACACCTTACCGGTATTCTTCGTTATAAATTTATGACTTATTTTATACCTTACTGGTATTCTATGTGATAATGTGGATGCATTACTTTGAGCCTCATCGCCTGTTAAAATCATCAATGCTGCAATGTATAAAATAAGAGATCATATACATTATTTTATACCTTATTTGGTAATCTAAGTTTTGCTGGGTAGAGCGCTTTTAAGAATATTTTGGGATTTTTTTTTTAAAAAACTACGTAAAAATCAAAAATTTTGAAAAAAAAAATTGAAATTTGGACCATTATTGAAGAAGTTATGAGTAAAAGAAGTTTGAGTAAAGGAACAAACTACCAATTTTTAAAAATTCGATATCTTTTAAACGGGTCATTAAAAAAATTTGAAAATTTAACACGAAGGAGTTTTCGAAGGGTACTAAAAACTGTAAACAAATTGGGAAAATCAAAAAAAAAAAAATTCAGAGTGTCCGATTTGACATGTAATGCCCCATAGATACCCTCCTAAATAAAAAAAAATTCTTTTGAAAAAAAAAAAATAATTCGCGGAAAAAATTTTTTGGTGAAAAAAATTTCCGCATTTTTTTTTTTTTGTAAAAAAATTGGTTTGTACTTGTAAAAATACCACTCTGTGTTCAATTCTGTTCACATATGCCAACCAGCAGACAATTTAAAGCATTTTGTATTTTTAGGTTATGTAGAATGTACTAAAATTTTCGAGGTGTTCTTACATTTTCGTTCATAACTTCTGAACCGCTGAACCAATTTCGCTCAAATGTAATATCAACCAGCTTAGGACAACAGCAAATAAATGTGCTAAGTCTCAGTCATATATGTTTAATACTTTGGCCGTGATTACCATTTCCATAGTCGGACAGACAGACAGACATCGGTAGAATGTCTTAGAATCGATCACTGATCAATAATATATGTACTTTATGGGGTCTCAGACCCTCTATCACTGAGGGGAGGGTATTATAATGTATCGCAAGAAAAACATTTTTTTTTTTCAAAAATTCAAAAAAAAAATTTGGTGGCAAATTTCCAAAAATTCAAAACTTTGAATGAAGGGCGGGCGCCACAGTTTAAAATGATCCGATTTGGCTCAAATTAAGTTTAAATGAAAGGTCTATGAAAGACCTTTTAAAAAAAATCTTGAACGCAGGAAAAACCGACATTTTGCAAATTTCAAATAGCGATATCGCGAACTCCGTTCGGCCGATTTTATGTTTTTTGTGTGCAGCGCATCAAAATAAACAAATTAATTTTCTTTTAAAATTTTTAAAAAAATTCAAAACTTTGATTGCCGGGCGTTTATTGATCAACAAAATTTAAATCAATGTTTTAATCAATAAATTACAAATTTTCAACATACCAGATTTTTTTTTTTTGCTTTAATTTATTTGAATAGATCAATGAATTACAAATTTTCAACATACCAGATTTCTTTCGCTTTTATTTATTTGAATAGATTAATTCAAAAATATACAAAATAATCGGGTTTTACTTTTTTTATTGTTGACAACGTATTGGAAAGCAAAAAAGATGAATTTTTTGATAGATTATAGATTAATTGAAAAATATACAAAATAATCGGGTTTTACTTTTTTTATTGTTGGCAACATATTGGAAAGCAAAAAAGATGAATTTTTTGATAATTTTGTCATAAGCTTACAATTCATTTGTTAAATCCATCATTATTTTGATTGACTATAACTAAAAAATTGATCAAATTTTTGATCAAAATTTAAAAAAAATGTTTGATGATTGGTATAACAATTTTTTTAATTGGAGGAATTGCAATAAAAAATTGATTGGATCCGCGTTTTTGTTGATTGAAATTCGTTTCAAATTTTTTCTGTGTAGAATATCATTTTCCTTTATTCACTTAAATTTGCATCAAATTTCTGCATAATTTCAATAATAGGTTCATTCACAAGACTTTTAACCTCATAAGCCATAACAAATTCACCATGACCCCATTTTGGATTTTCCATATGATGCAACACTCTATTGGGCAATAGATCGGCTAATTTTAAGACATCAACTACCTCGGCATAAGTATCGCTGTCACCATACCATAAATGCATTTCAGCTGTAATTTGAGAAACTGGATAATCGGGAGGAGTGGGTTAGCCATAAATTTTCATATTCCTCGTAGTACCCCAATCGTATTGACAAAAACAACCAGATTGATGTTCTTGCATGTAATGGGTAATTTGATTGGAAGAACCACCGGCAGGAACGGTGCCTACCGAAGCTGCGGAGGCAGTCTAGGGAAATATAAAAAAAATTAGCAAGTTTATTTCAATATATGAAATCTCGAGCAAAAAAGTTTATATATAATTTTATATAATTTGATAAATTTATATTTAATTATATATAATTTGATCAAATTATATATAATTATATATAATTTGATAAACTTATATATAATTATTTCCGAATTTTTTTATATAAAATTTTATAAAATAATATCTAACTTGATAAAATTTTATAAAATTAGATAAAATTATATATAATTTTATCAAATTATATATAATTATATAAGAATTTGTTTTATATATAATTTTATAAAACTATATCAAATTATATATAATTTGATAAAATTATATAAAATTTGATAAAAATTTTTATAAAAAAAAAAACGGATATAATTATATAAAATTTTATAAAAATGTATATAATTTCATAAAAATTTTTAAAAACAGAAACCTCTAAATGGATCATTCCATGTCAAATCGGTCACTTTGATTTTTTTTTTTTAGATTTTCCCAATTTGTTTACAGTTTTTAGTACACTTCGAAAACTCCTTCGTGGTAAATTTTCAGATTTTTTTGATGACCCGTTCAAAAGATATCGAATTTTTAAAAATTGGTAGTTTGTTCCTTTACTCAAACTTCTTTTACTCATAACTTCTTCAATAATAGTCCAAATTTCAAATTTTTTTCTTCAAAATTTTTGTCTTTTCACGTACTTTTTGAAAAAAAATCCCAAAAACTTCTTAAAAGCGCTCTAGTATGCGATTTTTAAGTTTCAAAATTTAAATCTCATTTTTGAAAATGTTCGTACTCTTCGATTTTTTTTAAATTTTTTTGTGTAAAACATCTATCGATTCTACAAATTTTTTGCCCAGGAGGATCGTGGGATAACGATTATTACTATTTTTTAAATTTTTTTTAAAAAATTTTACTGTAATTTTCCAATCTTAAAATCATTTCTACTGCTCGAATGGTGCGTCATAGAGGGATCCTTTATAAGGCCGACCCCCATTAATTTTTACGTCTTGACATTTCTTTGGAACAAACTAATACCCTATCTCCAATTTTTAAGGGGGCTCCAACACAAAACGACATTTTTTAAAAATTTGCTCCAACCGCTCTAACTGCCCTAATAGTGCCCTTAGAGCAATCAAATGTATGACCGACCCACAATATTTTTTTAGTCCAAATATTTTCTCTATAAACACAATTTTTTTTATTTTTTGTAAATTTGTTTTATTTAATCCGCTTCTACCGGTTCAATGGTGCGTTCGAGTGGGATCATTAGTGAGACCGACCCCCATTTGTTTTTACCCTACAATATTTTGTTAAAACATACCTACGACCTATCTCCAGTCCCTAAGTAGGCTCCCATACAAATAACAGTTGGAGCAAATTTTATAAAAATGTAATTTTGAATGGAAGCCTACTATGGGAGTGGAGATAGGGCGTAGGTATGTTTTAAAAAAATGTTGAAGGGTAAAAATAAATGGAGGTCGGTCTTACTAATGACCCCTCTCGGACGCACCATTGGACCGGTAGAAGCTGATTAAATAAAAGTAATTACAAAAAAAAAACTTGTATGGGGGCCGCCTTAACAGTTAAAGATGGAGGGTAGGTGTGTTCAGAGAAAATGTTTGGACTAAAAAATATTGTGGGTCGGTCATGCATTTTGTTGCTCTAAGGGCACTATTAGGGCAGTTAGAGCGGTTGGAGCAAATTTTAAAAAATGTCATTTTGTGTGGGAGCCCCCTTAGAAATTGGAGATAGGGTATTAGTTTGTTCCAAAAAAAAGGTGGAGACGTAAAAATTAATGGGGGTCGGTCTTATAAATAACCCCTCTATGACCATTGGAGCAGTAGAAAGGATTTTAAGATTGGAAAATTACAATAAAATTTTTTCAAAAAATTTAAAAAAATAGTAATAATCGTTATCCCACGATCCTCCTGGGCAAAAAATTTGTAGAATCGATAGAAGTTTTACACCAAAAAATTTCAAAAAAATCGAAGAGTACAAACATTTTCAAAAATGAGATTTAAAGCGCTTTTAAGAATTTTTTGGGATTTTTTTTTTTAAAGTACGTAAAAAAACAAAAATTTAAAAAAAAAACAAGTAAAAAAGTTAAATTCGGCCTTGCTGAATGTAGTGATACCCTCCACAATTTCAAAAAGATTATTGAAAAAAACTTTATTTAAAAGGAAATTACTTTTGAAAAAAAAAAATTTTGAAAAAAAATTTCCGCAAAAAAAAATTTGGTAAAAAAAATCCTCGATTTTTTTCTTTTTTTGTCAAAAAATATGTTCGTACTTGTTTAAATACCATTTGGTGTTCAATTTCGTTCACATATGTCAACCAGCAGCCGAATTAAAGCATTTTGTATTTTTAGGTTATATTGAATGTACTAAAATTTTGGAGGTGTCCTCACATTTTCGTTCATAGTTTTTGAACCGCTGAACCGATATCGCTCAAATGCAATACCAAACTTTTCGGGGAACTTCCAATAAATATGTAAAGTTTTAGTCACCTCCGTGTAATATTTTGGCCGTGATAACCATTTCCACAGACAGACAGACGGACATCGCTGGAATGTCTTAAGATCGATCGGTGATCATGAATATATATATTTTATGGGGTCCCAGACCGATATTTCGATGAGTTACAAACGGAATGACAAACTTATATATACCCTCTATCACTAAGTGGAGGGTATAAAAAAATTTGAAATTTGGACCATTATTGAAATAGTTATGAGTAAAAGAAGTTTGAGTAAAGGAACAAACTACCAATTTTTAAAAATTCGATATCTTTTGAACGGGTCATCAAAAAAATCTGAAAATTTACCACGAAGGAATTTTCGAAGGGTACTAAAAACTGTAAACAAATTGGGAAAATTTAAAAACAAAATTTCAAAGTGTCCGATTTGACATGGAATGCCCCATATAAATATAATCTTATATAATAATATATAATTTTATCAAATATAATTATATAAAAAAACTTTTTTACTCGGGATCTTAAAGTTATTTTTGTATTTATTTGGCCATTATTTATAAGATAAAAGTTTTATTCTAGCTCGAGGCCCTAAAAATCTATTTATGATATTCTTATAATAGATTATTTATTTATTTATTGCTTCAAAATAATTACTCATCTCAGAGTACATCTTTACAGATCTGTTTCACCCTTACTAAGGGATCTTCAGCAGATTTTAGAATCAACAATGATTCTTTAAAATCTTCTGAAGATCCCATAACATAACTTTTTTTAAGCAATAAATAAATTATCTATTATGGGAATATCATAGATAGAACTTTTTGAACCTCGAGCTAAAATAATACTCTAACTTACCATATTTATAGCTACATCCTCTGAACTTGTTTCTACCAGATTAGCTGCAACTGAACAAAATGAGGCAAATGGTGACTTTTCATTGCACGCATTATAACCCAATAAATGAAATAAGGTATTATGAGGTAAAAATTCTTGATTATTAAAAATATTGGAAACTGCATTATCAAAACCCAATACAAAAGACAAAGAATTTACTAATATATCTCGCATATTTTTCATAAATGCTACTGGAGCCAACATATGAGCGGTTCTAATTTTTTCATTATATTCTTGTCGCTGCGAGAGAAATACAAAAAATGCTGTTGTACCCTGAGAGAAACCAGCATAATGTATAGATTTTTGTCCCTGACCATTTGTGGCTAAAGCATAGTCAACCATGGCGGGTAAATCAAATTGACCAATTTCATGCCAATCAAATTTCCAGAAATATGGATGATTTACCGATCTGGTGGTGTGATTACGAGAATAACGATTTCCTCTAGCATTACCCAACCAAACATCATAACCAGCATCGGCCAATAAGAAGGGTAAACCATCATCAGGGCCATTTAGCAAAAAGAAATCGGAACAACAAAATAGACAATGTTGCAATAAAACCACTGGTCGCAGCTGATTTTGATTTTGTAATTTATGAGAGTATGGAATACGGAATATATTTAAAATATAACCATCTTCGGTAACCACACTGTGGGACTCGGCCGGGTAACCATGTTCTGTAATACGTTCAATCTGAAAAAAAAACGATAAAAATTATTTAAAACAAAATATGCACGCGGAGAAGAAACATGATTGAGTCAATCATAATGGAGGGGCAACATAGTATGATTAATAACTTTATCATAACATGATTATAGTGATCATATTATAATCTTCGCTGATTATTGCATGATAAAAATTATGATTTTTATAATTGTTGATGATCATATATTATTGTCACAATCATAAATATGATCAAATGGATCAACCATTTTATACTGCCCTCCATTATGGTTGATTTTGAGCACTTCTTTCATGTTCCAAACATCCTTTTTCTTCGCGTCTGATTTATTTAAAAAAATATCTTACACTATTTTTTGGTTTCTTTAATGTTAATTGCGGCTCAGGATCTTGTAAATATTTTAATAACTCCAAAGGTTGTACGTCGGCTTTTATAACTCCCGAAAATGTTATTATAGCCACTAGGGCAATTATTAGGTTGTGCATTTTTCAAAGAGTTTTATAAGACTAATTCATTGATCCATTTCTGTTTATTATGTTTGATTCGTATCTTGTGATTATTATTTAAATTGTTTATTTTCTAAAAATTACCATATTTATAATCAAATCTTATCAAAAATGATTTTGTGATATAAAAATTTAATAATGGCATTAAATTATTTCGATTAAAAACTGATTACGGCTGAAAAATAGTTGATATATGGAAACGATTTGACAAAGTTTGGGAATCGCTGAAAGTTAACATCATATCTAGGTAGGCGGTTTCCATGGAAATGCATATTTTTTGTTATAAGTCTAAAAACATACAAAATATCTTTCCAAAAAAATTTATTTGCATAAAAATTGCATTGATTTGTTTTTGCATAACTTTTAATATATGAGGCATTCCATGTCAAATCGGACACTTTGAAAATTTTTATTTTAGATTTTCCCAATTTGTTTACAGTTTTTAGTACCTTTCGAAAACTCATTCGTTTTAAATTTTCAGATTTTTTTGATGACCCGTTCAAAAGATATAGAATTTTTAAAAATTGGTAGTTTGTTCCTTTACTCAAACTTCTTTTACTCATAATTTCTTCAATAATGGTCCAAATTTCAAAAAAAAAAATTCAAAATTTTTGTGTTTTTACGTACTTTAAAAAAAAAATCTCAAAAAATTCTTAAAAGAGCTCTAGTATAGAGATGTTCACGTGAGTGGATTTTGACTCACACTCACTCACGCTCACGCAAAAAATAATCGAATCACTCACTAATCACTCACGCAATTTTTTTTGTTACTCACGCTCACTCACTATTTAGGTGAGTAATAAAAAAGTCAATCACGCTCACGCGTGAGTCACGCAAAATCTAATCACGCAATAAAATTTCTTACCAAAAAAAGAAAAAAATTCCAAAAAAAAAAAATTTACAAAAAATTAAAAAAAAATTGGGCAAATCAAAAAATCTAATCACGCAAACTCACGCAAAAAATAAATGACTCACTCACTAATCACTCACTCAGTTTTTTTTTCAACTCACACTCACTCACAATCACGTGATTGAAATAAAAATCACTCACACTCACGCGTGATTCACGCGTGATTCACGTGAATCACGCAAATCACGTGACCAGCGCCCATCTCTACTCTAGTATGCGATTTTTAAGTTTCAAAATTTAAATCTCATTTTTGCAAATGTTTGTACTCTTCGATTTTTTCAAAATTTTTTTGTGTAAAACTTCTATCGATTCTACAAACTGTTTGCCCAGGATCGTGGGATAACGATTATTACTATTTTTTTAAATTTTTTGAAAAATATTGTAATCTTCCAATCTTAAAATCATTTATACTGCTCCAATGGTGCGTTATAGAAGGGTCATTTATAAGACTGACCCCCATTAATTTTTACGTCTTAACATTTCTTTGGAACAAACTAATACCCTATTTCCAATTTTTAAGGGGACTCCCACACAAAACGAAATTTTTTTTAAATTTGCTCCAACCGCTCTAACTGCCCTAATAGTGCCCTTAGAGCAATCAAATGTATAACCGACCCACAATATTTTTTTAGTCCAAATATTTTCTCTGAACACACCTACCCTCTATCTTTAGCTGTTAAGGCGGTCCCCATACAATTTTTTTAATTTTTTGTAAATTTGTTTTATTTAATCAGCTTCTACCAATGGTGCGTCCGAGAGGGGTCATTAGTGAGACCGAACCCCATTTATTTTTATCCTACAACATTTTTTTAAAATATACCTACGCCCTATCTCCACTCCCTAAGTAGGCTCCCATACAAATAACAGTTGGAGCAAATTTTATAAAAATGTAATTTTGAATGGAAGACTACTTAGGGAGTGGAGATAGGGCGTAGGTATGTTTTAAAAAAATGTTGTAGGATAAATATAAATGGGGTCGGTCTCACTAATGACCCCACTTCGGAGGCACCATTGGACCGATAGAAGCTGCTTAAATAAAACAAATTTACAAAAAATAAAAAAAAATTGTATGGGGACCGCCTCAACAATTAGAGATAAAGGGTAGGTGTGTTCAGAGAAAATGTTTGAACTAAAAAAATATTGTGGGTCGGTCATACATGTTGTTGCTCTAAGGGCACTATTAGGGCAGTTAGAGCGGTTGGAGCAAATTTTAAAAAATGTCGTTTTGTGTGGGAGCCCCCTTAGAAATTGGAGATAGGGTATTAGTTTGTTCCAAAGAAATATTAAGACGTAAAAATTAATGGGGGTCGGTCTTATAAATGACCCCTCTATGACGCATTATTGGAGCAGTAGAAATGATTTTAAGATTGGAAAATTACAATCAATTTTTTTCAAAAAATTTTAAAAAATTGTAATAATCGTTATTCCACGATCCTTCTGGGGAAAAAATTTGTAGATAGTAGTTTTACACAAAAAAATTTAAAAAAAATCGAATAGTACAAACATTTTCAAAAATGAGATTTAAATTTTAAAACTTAAAAACCGTATACTAGAACGCTTTTAAGAATTTTTTTGTATTTTTTTTTAGAAAGTACGCAAAAAAACAAAAATTTTGAAAAAAAAAAATTGAAATTTGGACCATTATTGAAGAAGTTATGAGTAAAAGAAGTTTGAGTAAAGGAGCAAACTACCAATTTTTAAAAATTCGATATCTTTTGAACTGGTCATTAAAAATATATGAAAATTTACCACGAAGGAGTTTTCGAAGGGTACTAAAAACTGTAAACAAATTGGGAAAATCTAAAAAAAACATTTTTAAAGTGTCCGATTTGATATGGAATGCCCCATATACTTTATGGGGTCTTAGATCAATATTTCAAAGTGTTACACACGGAATGACAAACTTTTCTATACCCTCTATCACTAGAGTGGAGGGTATAAAAAAAATTGATGAAAAAAAAAATTGAACAAAATTCAATTGTTTTTGTACATTCGTTAAACAAATGGAACAGTTTTATTTTAGAAAGTGTACAGATTTAAAAAATAAAAAATTAGAAAAAAAAAATTCAATAAAAAAAAAAATTTTCGATGAAAAAAAATTTTTTAGATAAAAACAAATATGAAAAAAAAAATTAAAAACAATGTTTTAAAGAAAAAAAAATTCTGATGAAAAAAAAAATTTGACGAAATTCAAAAAAAACATAAACAAAAATTTATGAAAATAAAAAAATTTTATGAAAAAAAAATTTTTCGATGAAAAAAAAATTTACACCCATAGAAAATCACATTATAGTTGTGTTCAATCGGTCTAAAACGCCATTTACTTATGAAAAAAAACAATTTTACTTCCAAAAAAATGTTACACCCATTTAAATTTCGCATAATCTTTTTTAGTCTATTTTTAAAAAAAAGGTGCGGTATTTAAACATTTACTTTTTTTTAATGAAGCTTAATTTAATTAATTTTACTTAATTTCCTGTTTTCCACTTTTTACTTTTCTGTAAATCCTTTTTAATTCTTAATAGCATATTTTTTTATAACTCTGTTTTTCCTTTTATTATATAAAAGAATCCTTTTCTGCTATGTGTGCCTTTGAATTTGTTATTTTTTTCTTTTTCTAGATAAACTTATTTTGTTAATTTTTTTTCTCGGTCAATAAATTCCCTTTATGCTGTTTTTAGCAAACGCTTTTCATATTTTTACTTTTTATCAAATTAAGATTTTACAAAATAAAACGACCTTCAACAAGTTAAAATCCCAGCAAAAAATTTCTAAATTTTTTCGATAACAAAAAATTTTTTTAGAAATTTATCAATATCGATAACAAAAAAATTTTATCGACATCGATAACAAAAAATTTTCTGTAGAAAATTTTATCGAAATCGATAACAAAAAATTTTCTATAGAAAATTTTATCGAAATCGATAACAAAAAATTTTCTATAGAAAATTCTATCGATATCGATACCAAAAAATTTTCTATAGAAATTCTATCGATATCGATGGCAAAAAATTTTCTATAGAAAATTCTATCGATATCGATAACAAAAACTTTTATATAAAAAATTTTATCGATAGCAAAAAATTTTGTATAGAAAATTTTATCGATATCGATAGCAAAAAATTTTCTATATAAAATTCTATCGATATCGATAGCAAAAAATTTTCTATAGAAAATTCTATCGATATCGATAGCAAAAAGTTTTCTATAGAAAATTCTATCGATATCGCTAGCAAAAAAATTTCTATAGAAAATTCTATCGATATCGATAGCAAAAAATTTTCTATAGAAAATTCTATCGATATCGATAGCAAAAATTTTTCTATAGAAAATTCTATCGATAGCAAAAAATGTTCTATAGAAAATTCTATCGATAGCAAAAAATTTTCTATAGAAAATTCTATCGATATCCATAGCAAAAAATTTTCTATAGAAAATTCTATCGATATCGATGGCAAAAAATTTTCTATAGAAAATTCTATCGATAGCAAAAAATTTTCTATAGAAAATTCTATCGATATCGATAGCAAAAAATTTTCTATAGAAAATTCTATCGATAGCAAAAAATTTTCTCTAGAAAATTCTATCGATATCGATAGCAAAAAATTTTCTCTAGAAAATTCTATCGATATCGATAGCAAAAAATTTTCTATAGAAAACTTTATCGATATCGATCACAAAAAATTTACTATAGAAAATTTTATCGATATCGATAACAAAAAATTTTCTATAAAAAATTTTATCGATATCTATAACCAAAAATTTTTTATCGAAAATTTTATCGATATCGATAGCAAAAAATTTTCTATAGAAAATTCTATCGATATCGATAGCAAAAAATTTTGTATAGAAAATATCGATAGCAAAAAATTTTCTATAGAAAATTCTATCGATATCGATAGCAAAAAATTTTCTATAGAAAATTCTATCGATATCGATAGCAAAAAATTTTCTATAGAAAATTCTATCGATATCGATAGCAAAAAATTTTCTATAGAAAATTCTATCGATATCGATAGCAAAAAATTTTCTATAGAAAATTCTATCGATATCGATAGCAAAAAATTTTCTATAGAAAATTCTATCGATATCGATAGCAAAAAATTTTCTATAGAAAATTCTATCGATATCGATAGCAAAAAATTTTCTATAGAAAATTCTATCGATATCGATAGCAAAAAATTTTCTATAGAAAATTCTATCGATATCGATAGCAAAAAATTTTCTATAGAAAATTCTATCGATATCGATAGCAAAAAATTTTCTATAGAAAATTCTATCGATATCGATAGCAAAAAATTTTCTATAGAAAATTCTATCGATATCGATAGCAAAAAATTTTCTATAGAAAATTCTATCGATATCGATAGCAAAAAATTTTCTATAGAAAATTCTATCGATATCGATAGCAAAAAATTTTCTATAGAAAATTCTATCGATATCGATAGCAAAAAATTTTCTATAGAAAATTCTATCGATATCGATAGCAAAAAATTTTCTATAGAAAATTCTATCGATATCGATAGCAAAAAATTTTCTATAGAAAATTCTATCGATATCGATAGCAAAAAATTTTCTATAGAAAATTCTATCGATATCGATAGCAAAAAATTTTCTATAGAAAATTCTATCGATATCGATAGCAAAAAATTTTCTATAGAAAATTCTATCGATATCGATAGCAAAAAATTTTCTATAGAAAATTCTATCGATATCGATAGCAAAAAATTTTCTATAGAAAATTCTATCGATATCGATAGCAAAAAATTTTCTATAGAAAATTCTATCGATATCGATAGCAAAAAATTTTCTATAGAAGATTCTATCGATATCGATAGCAAAAAATTTTCTATAGAAAATTCTATCGATATCGATAGCAAAAAATTTTCTATAGAAAATTCTATCGATATCGATAGCAAAAAATTTTCTATAGAAAATTCTATCGATATCGATAGCAAAAAATTTTCTATAGAAAATTCTATCGATATCGATAGCAAAAAATTTTCTATAGAAAATTCTATCGATATCGATAGCAAAAAATTTTCTATAGAAAATTCTATCGATATCGATAGCAAAAAATTTTCTATAGAAAATTCTATCGATATCGATAGCAAAAAATTTTCTATAGAAAATTCTATCGATATCGATAGCAAAAAATTTTCTATAGAAAATTCTATCGATATCGATAGCAAAAAATTTTCTATAGAAAATTCTATCGATATCGATAGCAAAAAATTTTCTATAGAAAATTCTATCGATATCGATAGCAAAAAATTTTCTATAGAAAATTCTATCGATATCGATAACAAAAAATTTTCTATAGAAAATTCTATCGATATCGATAGCAAAAAATTTTCTATAGAAAATTCTATCGATATCGATAGCAAAAAATTTTCCATAGAAAATTCTATCGATATCGATAGCAAAAAATTTTCTATAGAAAATTCTATCGATATCGATAGCAAAAAATTTTCCATAGAAAATTCTATCGATATCGATAGCAAAAAATTTTCTATAGAAAATTCTATCGATATCGATGGCAAAAAATTTTCTATAGAAAATTCTATCGATATCGATAGCAAAAAATTTTCTATAGAAAATTCTATCGATATCGATAGCAAAAAATTTTCTATAGAAAATTCTATCGATATCGATAGCAAAAAATTTTCTATAGAAAATTCTATCGATATCGATAGCAAAAAATTTTCTATAGAAAATTCTATCGATATCGATAGCAAAAAATTTTCTATAGAAAATTCTATCGATATCGATAGCAAAAAATTTTCTATAGAAAATTCTATCGATATCGATAGCAAAAAATTTTCTATAGAAAATTCTATCGATAGCAAAAAATTTTCTATAGAAAATTCTATCGATATCGATAGCAAAAAATTTTCTATAGAAAATTCTATCGATATCGATAGCAAAAAATTTTCTATAGAAAATTCTGTCGATATCGATAGCAAAAAATTTTCTTTAGAAAATTCTATCGATATCGATAGCAAAAAATTTTCTATAGAAAATTCTATCGATATCGATAGCAAAAAATTTTCTATAGAAAATTTTATCGATAACAGAAAATTTTCTATAGAAAATTTTATCGATAACAAAAAATTTTCTATAGAAAATTCTATCGATATCGATAGCAAAAAATTTTCTATAGAAAATTCTATCGATATCGATAGCAAAAAATTTTCTATAGAAAATTCTATCGATATCGATATCAAAAAATTTTCTATAGAAAATTCTATCGATATCGATAGCAAAAAATTTTCTATAGAATAATATCGATATCGATAGCAAAAAAATTTCTATGGAATATTCTATCGATATCGATAGCAAAAAATTTTCTATAGAAAATTCTATCGATATCGATAGCAAAAAATTTTCTATAGAAAATTCTATCGATATCGATAGCAAAAAATTTTCTATAGAAAATTCTATCGATATCGATAGCAAAAAATTTTCTATAGGAAATTCTATCGATATCGATAGCAACAAATTTTCTATAGAAAATTCTATCGATATCGATAGCAAAAAATTTTCTATAGAAAATTCTATCGATATCGATAGCAAAAAATTTTCTATAGAAAATTCTATCGATATCGATAGCAAAAAATTTTCTATAGAAAATTCTATCGATATCGATATCGATAGCAAAAAATTTTCTATAGAAAATTCTATCGATATCGATAGCAAAAAATTTTCTATAGAAAATTCTATCGATATCGATAGCAAAAAATTTTCTATAGAAAACTCTATCGATATCGATAGCAAAAAATTTTCTATAGAAAAATCTATCAATATCGATAGCAAAAAATCTTCTATAGAAAATTCTATCGATATCGATAGCAAAAATTTTCTATAGAAAATTCTATCGATATCGATAGCAAAAATTTTCTATAGAAAATTCTATCGATAGCAAAAATTTTCTATAGAAAATTCTATCGATATCGATAGCAAAAATTTTCTATAGAAAATTCTATCGATATCGATAGCAAAAATTTTCTATAGAAAATTCTATCGATATCGATAGCAAAAATTTTCTATAGAAAATTCTATCGATATCGATACCAAAATATTTTCTATAGAAAATTCTATCGATATCGATAGAAAAAAAATTTTCTTTAGAAAATTTTGTCTATATCGATAGCAAAAATTTTCTATAGAAAATTCGATCGATACCAAAATATTTTCTATAGAAAATTCTATCGATATCGATAGAAAAAAAATTTTTTTTAGAAAATTTTGTCTATATCGATAACGAAAAATGATAACGAAAAATGAAAAAAAAGAAAATTCTTTAGTTCAAGTTCGGACTGAAAATGATAAATCCCAATCATAATGATTTCAAAAACACTGCTTATATTTTTCTGCATATTTTTTATATAATTAGCCCATTTTTTCTTCCACCCACCAATCTAATTATTTACATTAATATTTTACAGACCTTTTTTCTATCTATTTCTTTTTGCTATTAATATTTATTATTTTATGAAAATTAGCGGAAATAATTAACATAATAAATTATATAATCAATTCAACTTTACTACCCTTATATTAAAAGGGTATTCTGCTGCTGCAAAAAAAAATGCTAAAAATATTTGTTTGCAAATATTAATGAGTTATTGATTGGAGGTCATAAAATCATAGAATTAGAAATGGCAAAAACACAAAATAACAACAAATTGGCAAACAAAAAATATATGAAAACTATAAATTGCCAAGTTGTAATAATATCATCATCATTAATTAGTCTACTAAACGTTAAACATTAAAAAATTATTAATAATAGAGATAACAACAAAATTAATTATATATATTTACACAAGTTTTTATGTAAAACAAATAACCAAAAATGCTTAGGAAAATATTAAAACAAATGATTGTAATAATTCTAGCTAATAGTATAATGGGGACAAGGACTACAAATGATATTGAAATTTTAAAATATTTTCAACAGCCAGGAGCACATTTGAAATGGCAAAATCGAAAAGAGACGGTAAGTAAAAATAAAATAAAAACCAATCCGTCAAGCTCTTAATTCGTAATAATCCTATGAAATGAAGAATTTTGAGTGAAACAAAATTTGCTTGAAACAAATTTAAAAAAAAAATTTCGTGAAACAAATTTTGAGTGTGAAAATTTTGAGAATGAAAAAAAGTTTGTGTGCAAAAAAGTTTGAGTAAAAAAAATTTTAGGTGATAAAAAATTTTGATTAAAAAAAATTTCATCTCATTTCGTTTTCAGTTTCATTCAATTTCGTTCCCCGTTTTATTTCATTTCGTTCCCAGTTCCATTTCATTTCGTTCCATGTAGGTTTCATTCCATTTCGCATAACAAGTAAAAAATTCTAGAGTAAATTTTTTTTATCAATTTTTTTTTTCAACAATATAAGTTTTTTATCTAATTTTTTTATCAAAAATTTTTTTCTCTTCATTTTTTATCTAAAATTTTTTTCCACCAAAATTAGTTTTTTTCATCAAAAGTTTTTTTTTACCAAAATTTTATTTTTCATCAAAAATTTTTTTGGTACTTTTTTCTTATTTTTTTCACCAAAACAACTTTTTCACCAAGTCTAAAATTCCAAATCAAATTCCACCAAGTCTACAATTTTTTTCATCAAATTTTTTTTTTTTTTTTTTAATTTTGTTTTCTTCGAAAAAATTTTTTTTTTTCATTATTTTTTTTTTTTTATCAACATTTTTTTTTTCTTCATCAAAAAAAATTTTTTTTTCACCAAAAATTTTTTTTTCATCAAAAAATGTTTCTTTTCACTTTTTTCTTATTTTTTTCACCGACACAACTTTTTTGCCAATTTAAAATTCTGACATAAAAATGTTCCATTTGTTTAACGTATGTACAAAAACTCGAACACCCAAATCTTCAGTAAAATATTATCATGATTTAATGTTTTGGGCTAGAGTACAAAATTCGCAGGCATTTTTTACCATAGCAGTGTTAAAAAACCTTCCAAAAAAAATAGTGTAAATATACTAATTGTGAGCTCAAAATTACTTTCTGAAGATTTTTATTAACTTTTATGATGATTCTTTTCTTTTACTTATTTTAGGGTCATTTTTGTCTTTTTTTAAAAGAAATACATAAAAGTTTATAAAAGAAGGCAGTTAGAGGGTTAAAATGTTCTGGGGATATATTGTGCATTAAATTTCACTAGTGGAAAAAAATGCATTTAGTCGAACCTAGTTCAGTTAAAATAAGTTTAGTTAAACCGATTTAGTTGAACCGAGTTTGTTAAATCTAGTTTACTTAAACCGAGTTTAGTTAAACCGAGCTTAGTTAAACCGAGTTTATTTAAACCGAGTTTTGCTAAACTTATATTTCTTAAACCAAGATTTGTTAAACTGAGTTTAACTAATCCCAAATTTTGTAAACCGAGTTTAGTTAAACCGAGTTAAGTTAAGCCGGATTTAGTTAAGCCGGATTTAGTTAAACCGAGTTTATTTAAACAAAGCTTAGTTACAACGAGTTAAACCAAGTTTTGCTAAACTTAATTTAGTTAAACCGAGCTTACGAAATCCAAGAATAGTTGAACCGGTTTAGTTAAACCGAGTTTAGATAAACCGAGTTTAGTTAAACTGAGTTTAGTTAAATCGAGCTTAGTTAAACCGAATTTAGTTAAATCGAGTTTAGTTAAACCGAGTTTAGTTAAACCGTGTTAAGTTAAACCGAGATTAGTTAAACCGAGTTTAGTTAAACCGAGTTTAGTTAAACCGAGTTTAGTTAAACCGAGTTTAGTTAAACCGAGTTTAGTTAAACCTAGTTTAGTTAAACCAATTTTAGTTAAAACAAATTTAGTTAAACCGAGTTTAGTTAAACCGAGTTTAGTTAAACCGAGTTTAGTTAAATCGAGTTTAGTTAAACCGAGTTTAATTAAGCCGAGTGTAGGTAAACCGAGTTTAAATAAACAGAGTTTAGTTAAACCGAGTTTAGTTAAACCGAGTTTAGTTAAACCGAGTTTAGTTAAACCTAGTTTAGTTAAACCGGGTTTAGTTAAACCGAGTTTAGTTAAACCGAGTTTAGTTAAACCGAGTTTAGTTAAATCGAGTTTAGTTAATTCGAGTTTAGTTAAATCGAGTTTGACTAAATCAAGTTTAGTTAAACCGAGAATTGTTAAACGGCGTACGGACATAGCGCCCAAGTGCATATCGCCCAATTTAAAAAAGTCATTCCACCCAAAAAAAATGTGTGTTAGTTGTTGTTGCAAAATTTTTTGGACGATATGGCCATTATTTTTGGGTATTTTAACAATTTTCTTTAAATTTTTATAATTTATCAAAAATGTCATATTACCCAAATATTAAAATGTTATATTTATATAATGTCATAGCACCCAAAAAAATAATCATAAAACTCACCAAAATTGTCTTTTTTTAACACAATATTTTAAAGTTTTTATGCGTAACCGGCCTTCGGCCGGGCTTAGTGATAACAAAATCCATGCATTAAACCCACCCTCTCCGCAAAGTAAAGTTTTCTAGGGTAGCAGTCCTTTACGCTATCAAATTTGTTATGCCTCAAAAAGGCCTGATAACCAAAATAGCTTTGGTTTGCAGAGAGGGTGGGTTTAATGCATGGAGTATGTAATCCCTAAGCCCGGCCGAAGGCCGGCTACGCAGAAAACCTTTATAACAATAAAACAAATCGACATTTCGCCCAAAAAAAATATTTTGGATTTTTTGACAATTTTGTTTTGGGAGAAATAACATTTTTAGACCTATCATTTTGGGCTATATGTCGCAGCGTGGGCGATATGTCATTTACGGTTTTGGGCGATAAGACCTTGGGCGCTATGTCCGTACGCCTTGTTAAACCGAGAAATGATAAACCGAGAATTGTTAAACCGAGTTTTGTTAAATCGCGTTTAGATTAACCGATTTTAATTAAACCGATTAATTTAGATGTTAAGCTTCAGTTTTAACCGCTTTTAGATAAACCGAGTTTAGTTAAACCGACTTAATTTAAATATAGTGTATTTAAACCGAGTTTAGTTAAACCGATTTTAATTAAACCAAGTTTAGTTAAACCGAGTTTTGTTAAACCGGGCTTAGCTAAACAGAGCTTAGGCTAACCGAATTTAGTTAATTCAAGTTTAGTTAAATCGAGTTTGACTAAATCAAGTTTAGTTAAACCGAGGATTGTTAAACCGAGTTTTGTTAAATCGAGTTTAGATTAACCGGTTTTAATTAAACAGAGTTTAGTTAAAACCAAGCGGCTTAAACTGAAGTTTAACCGCTTTTAGATTAATCGAGTTTAGTTAAACCGATTTAAGTCAAATATTGTGTATTTAAACCCAGTTCAGTTAAATAGAGTTTAGGTAAAACGAGTTCAGTTAAACCCAGTTTAGTTAAACAGAGTTTAGTTATACAAAGTTTAGTAAAACCGAGCTTTGATAAAACATTCTTAGTTAAACCGAGTTAGTTAAACCGATTTTAGTTAATACGATTCTAGGTAAAACGAGTTTAGTTAATCCGAGTTTAATTAAACCGAGCTAAGATAACCCGAGTTTTCTTTAATCGAGTTTTCTTAAACCGAGTTTTGTTAAACCGAGTTTTCTTAAACCGAGTTTTCTTAAACCGAGTTTTGTTAACCCGAGTTTTCTTAATCCGAGTTTTGTTAAACCAAGTTTTCTTAAACCGAGTTTTGTTAAACCGTGTTTTGTTAAACCGAGTTTGGTTAAACCGAGTTTAGTTAAACCGAGTGTAGTTAAACCGAGTTTAGTTAAACCGAGTTTAGTTCAACCGAGTTTAGTTAAACCGAGTGTAGTTAAACCGAGTTTTGTTTAACTTTTGTTGAACCGATTTAGTAAAACTAAGTTGAGATATACCAAGTTTTCGAGAGATTTTTAGGAACATCGAGAAGATAATTTATATGGGGGATTAAAGCGGATTTTTTTTGTAGAGAAAAAAAATTAATTTCAATTTTGAATATCGGGGCAAATTTTTTTTCTACTAGGCCTGAAACTTATGTAGTACAAATTTGATCCGACGATTAAAGTTCTTATTTTTTGAAAAATTTAAGAAAAACGAGTAAGAGTTTTAAATTCGACTGTGCCGAATCTTTTATACCCTCCAATATGCAATATGGGGTCCTAGACCGATATTTTGTTGCGTTACACACGGAATGACAAAGTGAGTATACCCCCCATACTGTAGTTGGAGGGTATAAAAATACGTCAATATTTAAAAAAAAAATTAAAATCGGTCAAACGGTTTTCGAGATATCGTCATTTGAAATTTGTCAAAAATAAATTTAAAATGGCGGTTTTCCTACGTTCAAGAAATTTTTTAAAAAATTCTCCAAATTGTTTTCCATTATTATATCATAGAGATTGAGACAAACTTTCATTTAAACTTAATTTGAGCCAAATCAGGCCCTTTTACCCCGAGGGCGTCTTCAATCAAAATTTAGATTTTTTGGTGAACTTTATCTAAAAAAAAAACAACTTAATCGAAGGGTGCCACAGGTTAAAATGATCGGACTTAGATTAAATAAATTTTTAAATGAAAGTTTGTCTCAAGCTCTATGAAAGGGCCAAGAAAAAAAATTAAATATTTTTTTAATATTTTGACCGTGGGAAAAATCGCCATTTTGCAAAATTTCAAATAGCGATATCTCAAAAACCGTCTGACCGATTTCAGAATTTTTTTGGTATTCGCATTCAGCATGCCAAAATTAATAAAAAATAAAGTGTAGCAATATATTTTTTTAATAATATTTTTTTTGTAATTTCAAAAAACAAAATTTTGATTGGCGGGGACCACTGGTTGGTTTAATCCGATTGGCCTCAAATTAAGTTTAACCAACATGTTTAAAACTTGCCCTAAGTGCGATTTTAAAATTCTGTATATTTTACTGAAAACTTTTTTTCTATTACCCCACTATGTATTGCTAAAGCTCAGATTTTTAATATGTATAATTAATTTTTCTATTTCAAGGATCAACGAATTTTAGATTTAACCTATCCCTGCGAAAAACATGATGTTGTAACTGAAGACGGCTATATAATTACAATATTCCACATACCATATTCCTTGAAAAACGATAATAAAAACATTGCACGTCCCAAAGTTCTACTACAACATGGTTTATTATCAACTTCAGATATTTGGATAATAAATGGTCCCGATAATAGTTTACCCTTTATGTTAGCCGATCAAGGCTATGACGTTTGGCTGGGTAATTCAAGAGGGAATTTATATGGACTCAAACATAAAAATCTAACAACTTTTGATTCAAAATTTTGGCGTTTTAGTTGGCATGAAATTGGTTATTATGATTTAGCCGCCATGATAGACTATATTTTGAATTATCAACCGGGACAGGAAGCTCTTCATTATATCGGACATTCTCAGGGTTGTACGGCCCTAATGGTTTTATTATCTTTACGTCCCGAATATGAGAAAAAAATTAAAACTACGAATTTATTGGCACCGGCTATAACATTTGAAAATACTGAAGATCGTTTGGTTAAAGTTTTGGCACCATATTTGGGTGAAGTAAATTTAATATCAAAAGGATTTTCTAGTCAAGAATTTATACCATTTAATGAACTATTTAATTTGTTGTCCTATAATTGCTGTAAAAAAGATTCACCATTTCAAATGTTTTGTTCCTCTATAGCTTTTATGCTAGAAGGAGCTTCAAAATATCGTAACGAAGTGAGTATTAAAAATTAAGCTTTTTTTAGAGCTTTTTAAATATTATATTTTCCTACTTTCAGTCGGCTTTACAAATTTTAATTGAAACACATCCGGGTGGTATGTCAACTGACCAAATTATACATTTTATGCAAATATATCAATCTTCACAATTTCGACAATTTGATTTTGGAGAGTCTACAAATCAGCTCATATACAATCAATCTCAGCCTCCTGGATATCCACTGGAAAATATACACCAAAGTTTACATATATGGTATGGTTTGGGTGATCGTATGTCTAATTGGAAAGATGTTTTAAAATTTGCTGCCATTATACCGAACAAGCATTTGCATCAAATTCCAGATGAATTGTGGTCTCATAATGACTTTATGTTTTCTATGCATTCCAGAGTGTATGTAAATGAACCGATATTGAAGATTTTAAAGGATTATGAAGAGGATTAATTAAAAATTAAATCAAATACTAATAATTTAATTTTTAAGATTTAGGTAAATTTATATTGAAAATAAAAAAAATAAACAATTCAATTCATTTCGATCTCACAATTTCAACTTTAATTTAGAATATAAATAACCAACGTGACCGCACGTCTAAAAACTCGTGTTTTTCCGAAAGAACACATTTTTTCATAAAATGGAGAACCTTTTTCAAATCTTCGTGATTTAAAAAACGATACTCGTTAACATATAAAAATTTCAGAACAATCGGAGTCTTGGGATACTTTCCTGGTTAGTGTCAAAAATTCTAATTTTGTTTCGATGGATTGTCCTTATTGTCTCAAAAAAGTACCAAAGTAAACTTGCCCACTTAGTGTCGAAACTTCAACAAAGAGGAATAAGCCGAATTTTTATAACAAAATTAGGGAACAGGTTATCGATATAACTATGGTTTCAAATACGGACTCGGTTAGAATTTCTGACTGAAGGGAATCTAACGAATTCTCTTTCTCGAACCGTTACTGAATACTCTTCAGCATAAATCGCTCAATATAGAATAGGATCCCTTATAGGAATTTGGTTGAATTCCGAAACCTTGTAAAAGCATTACCGCCTCCAGAAATGGAAAAGCCGGTCAGCATACAGGATTCGGAGAAATCTGTTAGTTTAGTGACACTTATTTTAAATCCTGTCCTGATGGACGTCGGAACTCAAGCTTTTAAGAACAGAAAGTACACCCAAAAAAAACATGGGTATTCAATACTAAAAATTTAACTAAATTTTAGTCCAAATGGACCTAGTTCAGAAATTGGTAACCAATACTAAAATTTTTAACTAATATTATTCAAAACCACTAAAAATTACTAATTTTAGTACTTTGAAGATACTTAAATTAGTAACTTATTGGTCGATTTTGGTACAATATCAGTTACTAAACCTTTTACTGTAGAATTATTTTGAGTGTAGGAAACTCTTAAATAAATCGAAGAAAAAACACGAAGGAAGACTGGGAGAACTATTGTCTTAGTTTTATTGCTTTCAAAAGGGAAACCCGAAAGGAGAAAAGAGAATCCCTGTCTTTTTTCTGTGAGGAATCGGAGGGGACTGGGGAAGCGGCGAGACTCCGTAAAATTGTTTCCAAGGTCCCCAGTGTAACAGGATTTTTTAATAAGCCGGATGGATCCTTTGTAGAAAGCAGAAGCAGTCAGAAAACCAAGTTTTGTTGGATACCCACTTTCCGGGTTGCAGAGACGAGGTGAAGAGAGATATTTCCATAGGTACACTTTCACCAACTACAAGTAAATGAATTCATCAGAACAACGGTGAACGAACGCAAGATAACGTAGGCGACTTAAGTACGGAGGGCGGGACGGAGCTTGAACAGAAAACCGACTATATTTCAACGCAGACAAACTTTGATAAAAAAAAACACGAAATCCACCAAATACCAACTAGAAAAGACTGGGCGAAAAACTTTGTGACGACAGAGAATGCGATGTCAATCTTTACGAACGAAAGACGGAGATGGGTACGGGCTCGGGAGTATACTCTGAAAGTCTCGACATCAGGGCTTTAGTGAGACTTTTGGCCAAGTGTAGTGTTTTCCAGGCGAGGTACTTGCAATTGATAAAGCCGCGCAGATGATTATGACGAGGACCTAAGTCCTTTCGCCATTAACATTTTTGTGGATATCATGCAGGCCTGAAGGCCTTCGAAACAAACACTGTAAAATCGGGAATTGTTAGAAATTGTACACGATCCCTTCATCGAATCAGTCAGCACATAGTCAAGCTAATCTGGGTCCCTGGAAATAGTGGTGTCACTGGGAACGAATTAGCTGAGAAATGTGCAAGAAATGGCTCCGAGTCGGTGGGGGAACGTGTGGAACCTTATATCTCGGTTCCTACAGTGGAAGTGATGAACGAAATTGATATGATAGCAGAGAATAGAATAAAGGATGGGTGCATATCTCTGACTACGTGCAGGATATCGCGAACCCTGTGGCCACTGCCAAATCCTTAGAGGACAAAAGTATTCTTACTATTAGCAAACAGACGGTTAGCATAGTAGTGGGAGTACTTACAAGACACTGTATAATTGGCCAAATGGCAATGAGTATGCGAATTTTTGATAGAGACTATTGTAGAAGTATAGGAGGAGAAGTCAGTGAAGCGCTTGTTATGTAAATGTCCGGGTCTGAAAGAAGCCGCCTTAAGCATTAGGGACATAGATTTTTCGATGTGGATTGCCTAAACGGTGTCTCATTAACATCTCTAGCAGAAGGAACAAATATTTTAAAAATGTTTTGCATGGGAGCCTCCTTAGGAAGTTGAAGTAGAGGCTAGGTATGTTCAGGAAAAATGTATAGGGCACAAACTTAATGGAGCTCGGTCTCACATTGCACCCCTCCAGGGGCGTTTCTAGGGCAGTTATGGGGCTTTTTAAGAATGTTTACCTCTTTACGCCCAACATTGACCCCGATTTGACGAATAAGTTAAAAAAGTTTTGGATTTAAAAAAAAAAAATTAAAAATTTTTTTTTTATTTTTTTATAATTCTTTTTCGAAAGATTGAAATATCTATCTAAAATATTTGGGACACATTTTGCTAAAAACAATAGGAAAAGTTACATGGGTGAGAATAAACACCTCTTTGGCCAAAATGTCAAATTTCGACCGCCTCTAACTCAAAGAGTCCTTGACCGATCTCGTTGAAAAATTGTGTCTGAACTACTATCCAAAAGAACTAACCTTAGTGCGAATTTAATCCCGATCGGAAGACATCGGTTTCAAATGTTGTGTCAGTTGACACGAATACCCCCATATATCCTACACCACTCTGTTAGAGCTGCAAAACTATCGATAGTCGTCCCATTCGATATTTTCGATAGTTTGTTTTTAAACTATCGAAAACTACAAAGAATTGTTAGTTTTTGTTTAAAATTACAATTTTTTTATTGCAACTTCTTACTTTTGAACACACAAATGATACTTTTTGCCGTTCACTGCCATTCCAGTCTATTTTAAATCACTTCGGCGATCTTCCACCATGCCGTGCTTGTTCTGTTCGGACCTTAAATTTCGCAATAACATTAACAGAGGATTACTATCATTGCTTTAATACTTTAAAAAGTAGAAATATTCCAAAATGCTATACAGATTTTAAAAACTGTTCACTTTTTGATTAATTTTTCCGCAAGTGACAATCTTTTTGAAGCTAATGTTTTTTCGGTGATAGTATCGCTATGGGGTAAAAACTATCGATAGTCATTTTAAAATAAAACTATCGATACTATCGATAGTACCATCGATAGTTTTGCAGCTCTACACTCTGTGGTACAGGATATAATGACTTTGTGCTGATGTTTGTTACCACCCGAAATATTGGTCCTAGACCACCTTTCAAGTATACCGATCGACTCAGAATAACTTTTTGAGTCATTTTAGCGATGTCCGTCCGTTTTAAACACGATACAGGTCGCAATTTTCAATCGATTTGGCTGAAAATTGAAACTTAAGCCTTTGTTGGCCCAAGGAAGAAATCTAAAATCGGTCCATGCTTAGACCTAGCCCCCATACAAAGGTCCGCTTTAATTTTGGTTAAAACGACTCTAACAACCGTATTATAGTAGATATCCTTTCGAAATTCGGCAGGCAAATGTGGCTTATATTCAATAATAACGAATTTTAAAGGAATCGGACAAGGTCTTCTTGTAGCCCCCATACAAACCACCTTCCCGATAAAACAGAAAATATAATATTATAATTTTGTTTGTGTGTGTTTAACGGGTATTTTAATAACCTTATCAAATCTGATCCTAATCGCAACATTTTTGGACTTAGGCCCTATATAAAAATTTCACCCGATATTCAGTTACAACGACTTCTTGACCTATTTAACTCAAATTTGGTTTGTTAGTGTTTTTTACACTTAATAAAGATTTAACAAAAGATAGATCCAATCCTGCCACCCCCTGGGTGCGGGGTGGCAGGGTTTGCGGATTGAAGACCCCTGGGTTTAAGTTGGTGGTTGCCAAAGGTGAGGGCTCACCAAGAGCCTGCATCTTGGCAAAAAATGGCTTAAATGTATTCTTTTTATCAACTTTTAGTGATATGGATGTTACAGCGGCTAGCTTAGAGCTTCATGGGAAGTCTATTTGGCTCGCCTCTGCGTATTTTCCTAATCCGGGGTCAATACCCCCGGAGAAGGTTGTCGGTCTAATTCGGGAGTCTGAATCTAGGGGACACCAGTTAGTAGTGTGTTGTGATGCTAATGCACATCATTCGATATGGGGAAGTACAGACACAAATGATAGAGGCGAATCACTTTTGGAGTTTTTGTTAAGCACTAACCTCTATATTTGTAACAAGGGTGGTGAACCAACTTTCGTTACAAGTACGCGGCAAGAGGTTCTTGACGTAACACTTGTATCAGATACATTGTCTGATAGAATTGATGACTGGAGAGTTTTGGAAGAGCATTCTTTCTCAGATCATCGCTACATTGAGTTTTTACTCAGGGAGCGTGCCCCGGTTGAGACAGTCTCCAGAAATCTGAGGAGAACAAACTGGGTGAAATACAGGGAGACTTTTTCTTTGCTTTTGGATGAAGTACCCTTATCTAAACCACATAGTTTGGCGCAAATTGACTGTCTGGTTGACCATATAACAAATGTTTGTAATAGGTGCCTGGATGCGTCTTGCCCTTCTGCAAAGCCTAGAGGGAAAAAAAAGCCACCTTGGTGGTCAAATGAGTTGCAGACGAGCAGAGATTCCTGCAGAAAGCTCTTTAATAAGGCTAAATTTTCAAGAGCGGACGAGGACTGGTCTGCATACAGGCTGCAACTTAAGAGTTATAAAAAGATGATCAGAAATGCAAAATGTGATTCTTGGAAAAACTTCTGTGGAAACATAGAAGACGTTTCTGAGGCATCCAGGCTGCGCAAGGTTCTGGCTTCTTCTCCTTGCACCCTGGGATACCTGAAAGATCCTAATGGGGTGTGGTCTTCCTCCAGTGGAGAGTCGCTGGATCTCCTTTTAAACACGCATTTTCCGGGCAATTCCATGACGCCGTTTCAAGCTTTGGAACGTTCTGACGCCCAAGCATCTGAAATTGCTTCGGAAATAATAAATATGCCAACATTAATCTGGGCGATAAAAAGCTTCAGGCCCTATAAATCCCCGGGACCTGATGGTATAATCCCGGCTGAGTTGCAGCAAGTGTCGGACTATATAGCCCCGTTGCTGTATAATCTATACACAGCATGCATCAACTGGTCGTACATTCCTTTAAAATGGAGGGATACCAGAGTCGTATTTATCCCGAAGGCTGGGAAAAGTTCCCACACAGCTCCGAAGGATTTCAGACCAATTAGTCTGTCTTCTTTTTTGTTAAAGACAATGGAAAGAATAATAGACTCATATTTGCGTAGAGTGATTGACCCGAGGTTGCTTTCGACAAAGCAACATGCATACAGCAAGGGACGATCAACGGAAACAGCTCTTCATGAGCTCGTTGGTACCATCGAGAGATCGCTTTCGGTAAAGGAGTACACTATGGTGGCCTTTCTTGATATTGAGGGGGCTTTTAATAATGTCATCCCAGAATCGATAATATTGGCATTGTCTGGTCTGGGAGTAAAGCGCGAAATCGTTTTAATGGTGGAAAGCCTACTTGCCAGTAGACGTATAACGTCTGAATTGGGAGCGTCCGTCATATCTCGATTTGTCAATAGGGGCACACCACAAGGAGGTGTTCTTTCGCCGCTTCTTTGGAACCTGGCACTGAATTCAATGCTACTATCTCTAGAAGCACGTGGTTGTCATGTTGTCGCATATGCTGACGATGTCGCGATAGCGGTAAAGGGGAAGCATCTGCCAACATTGCGGGACATTCTTCAGGGTTCTCTGAAAGATCTGTCTAAATGGGCAAGAGACTGTGGTCTAGGAGTTAATCCTAGTAAAACAGAGCTTGTTTTATTTACAAGGAAAAATAAGATTCCTGCTTTTGATCCTATTTCTCTGGACGGTACTGAAATCACCTTCTCAGATAAGGCCAAGTATCTTGGAGTATTTCTAGATAGGAAGCTTAATTTCAGGCGTAATATTGAGGAACGGGTGAGAAAAGCAACGATTGCTTTGTATTCCTGTAAAAGGGCCATTGGAAAACGATGGGGTTTTAGCCCTCAAGTCGTTCATTGGATCTATACAGCAGTGGTGCGTCCAATTTTGCTGTATGGAATCATTGTCTGGTGGCCTGCTTTAGAAACAAAATCGAACTGTGTCTTTATCACGAAGGTACAGAGAATGGCGTCAATGTGCATCACTGGTGCTCTTCGTACTACACCTACGGCTGCATTAGAAATCCTCCTTCACCTGATACCCTTGGACATATTGGGTAGGCAGTATGCAGCTGCGTCGGCAATTCGACTTAATAGCACGCTGCAATGGAGGAGCAGCGATTGTGGCCATAGCGCGATCTTGAAAAAGATAACAATACCACAAAATGTGGATTGTGCTCCCTCTTTGAGCCTCTTTGAGCGCCACTTTACCACTATGATACCATCCAGGAGTCTTGGATGGGGGATACTCCGGGAAGTGGAGCTACCATAAATTTTTACACAGATGGATCGAGGCTGCACGAACAAGTGGGCTTTGGGGTCTATTCGGAAGAGCTTGGATTGAGCATAGCTCGTAGATTGCCAGATCATTGCAGTGTCTACCAGGCAGAGATGCTGGCAATAAAGGAAGTGGCTGACTGGTTGAGCTGCAATGTCTTGTCTACAACCGCAGTCAACATCTATACTGACAGTCAAGCCGCGGTCAAGTCCCTGGATTCAATGTTTCTGAAAACAAGATCTGCCCTTAACTGCCGCACGTCTTTAAATGAGATGGCCAAGCAGTTTAACATACGACTCATATGGGTCCCAGGGCACAGAGACATTCCAGGGAATTGCAAAGCCGATGAGCTTGCAAGACTAGGAACTACCTTACAGGTTCCAACAGAATTGGAATGTGTTGGTATGCCTCTAGAAACTTGCAAGCAAAACCTACGGCTTTGTTCTGCGACGGAGACTAATCAAAGATGGGCAAATGGATGGACGTGTGAGACAACACGACTGATTTGGCCTTCTCTTAATCAGGGGCGCACAAGTGAGCTGATATCGCTTCCAAGAGGAGAGATTTCAACGGTGGTTTCTATAATTACCGGACACTGTCTTATAGGGAAGCACGCAGAGCGGTTAAATGTGCCGTCGAATGACTTTTGCCGAAGTTGCATGGATGAAGAGGAGTTGGAAACCATCGAACACTTTATTTGCCATTGCCCGGCACTTTCTGGTCAGCGACTTGCTTCACTGGGATCTAGGGAGCTGTACGATCTTTCAGATTTGTCGGAGTTTCTTAAGAAGCTCAAACTGGTTTAACGACAGGGACTAGTAGGGAAACCTATTACGATCCCGTGGTATCACAATGGACCTCAGAGTCTACGTGTGTTGACGTAAAACGTCAGCAGCCACTTACAACCTAACCTAACCTAACCTAGATCCAATCGGTCAATGTTTAAAATTGGGACCCATTTTCCGAGAAACACAGGTGGAGGGTTTTATATGGTCGGTCTTGACCGACTATAATTTTCTTACTTTTTTTATGTTTTATTAATGTTTTTATTCAACAATCGAAATGATTTGATCACGAACTATTGAACGAAAACAAAAATTGACCGATTTGAACTAGATGAACGACCAATAGACATGATCAAAATGATTCGTTCAAGAACTGTTGAACGAAAATAACAAATGAGCGATTGAACTAGATGAAAGAACTAGATGTTTTATCTGAAATAAACGAAAATGAGCGCTCACTCAATTGAACGCTTAAGCACAAGTATATAAGGGAATCACAATGGGCCTTATAGCCTCCGAGTGAATTCTCCAAATTAGCTACTCGTATAACCGGTATAAATTTCACTGCAATCGGTCCAGCACTTACTGAATGGCCGAATTATTTTCCAAAAAAATCGATAATAAAGCACAAAGGGCTCAACAAATATCGGTCAAATGCAAAACCAATTTGTTCGAGGAATTAACCAGAACCCAAAGTATAGAAACAGTCATGTTTGTGCTTTATTTTGGCCGTTATCATTTTATTTCAACAGACAGACGGGCATGGCTAAATCAGATGGGGGTCTAAGATCGATATTTCGATGAGTTACAAACGGAATATCAAATTTATATAAACCCTCTACCACTAACAATAAGTGGAGGGCTTAAATTCCATCCTGCCTAACATTTACGTTTGTCTCGAGACCTCAAGCCATTTTTTTATCAGCACACGTATTTTTTTAATTAAAGTTAATTTATTAGCATTACTTTTCAAAAAATCTACAATATCAGCAAATCCATTTGGATTAGATTTAATAACTAAACTATGCTAATTTTGGAATATAAACAATTAACAAAATTTTAAACAGATAAAAATTATAATAGCAAATCCACTAAGAAATTAGTACCCCCCAAGAAATAATTTCGCATTAATAAATTAGTCTTAAATAAAACTTTGAAATATGAAGCAATATAAAATTGCCATACTGGCTATAATAGCCTTTTTGGGAGTCATTAAGGCCGATGTAACACCTTTGGATTTATTAAAATATTTACATGATCCTGAACCACAATATACACTAAATCATCCAAAGAATACGGTAAGATGTTTTAAAAAGGAAAATAAAGATTTATTTTTTTAATTTTTGTAATAAAATCAATTTTCAAATAAAAACATAAAAAAGGCCTCGAGCTTAAATAATTTTTTTTTTCTAAATTTGAAAATAAAAAGGTCGAATTAAATAAATTTTAAAATTTAGAAAATAAAATATTTAAGCTCGAGGCCTTTTTTAATGTTTTTGTTTAATAATTTTTCATAAATCAAACAAAACAATAAACAAAGCCTTGTGCTTAAATATTTTATTTTCTAAATTTAAAAATAAAAAGGTTGAATAAATTAAATTTTAAAATTTATAAAATAAAATATTTGAGCTCGAGGCCTTTTTTGATGGTTTTGTTTAATAATTTGTTATAAATCAAAAATAAAACGTTAAAAATGGTCTCGAGATCATATATTTTATTTTCTAAATTTAAAAATAAAAAGGTTGAATAAATTAAATTTTAAAATTAAGAAAATAAAATATTTGAGTTCGAGGCATTTTTTAATGTTTTTGCTTAATACTTTTTTATAAATCAAATAAAAACATAAAAAAGGCCTCGAGCTTAAATATTTTTTTTTTTCTAAATTTGAAAATAAAAAGTACGAATTAAATATATTATAAAATTTAGAAAATAAAATATTTAAGCTCGAGGCCTTTTTTAATAGTTTTGTTCAATAATGTTTTATAAATCAAAAAAAACATTAAAAAAGGCCTCGAGCTCATATATTTTATTTTCTAAATTTAAAAATAAAAAGGTTGAATAAATTAAATTTTAAAATTTAGTAAATAAAATATTTGAGCTCGAGGTTTTTTTTAATGTTTTTGTTTAATAATTTTTTAAAAATCAAACAAAAACATTATAAAAGGCCTCGAGCTAAAATTTTTTTTTCTAAATTTAAAAATAAAAAGGTCGAATTAAATAAATTTTAAAAATTTAGAAAATAAAATATTTGAGCTCGAGGGCTTTTTAAATGTTTTTGTTTAATAATTTTTCACAAATCAAACAAAAACATTAAAAAAGGCCTCGTGTTTAATTTTTTTATTTTCTAAATTTTAAAATTTATTTTATTCTACCTTTTTATTTTTAAATTTAGAAAATAAAATGTTTAAGCTCGAGGCCTTTTTTTATGTTTTTGTTAAATAATTTTTCATAAATCAAAAAAAAAAACATTTTTAAATGTTTTTGTTTAATGTTTAAATGTTTTTGTTTAATAATTTTTCATAAATCAAAAAACAACATTAAAAAAGGCCTCGAGCTCAAAAATTTTATTTTTTAAATTTAAAAATAAAAAGGTCGAATAAAATAAATTTTAAAATTTAGAAAATAAAATATTTGAGCTCGAGGCCGTTTTTAATGTTTTTGTTTAATAAATTTTCATAAATCAAACAAAAACATTAAAAAAGGCCTCGAGCTCAAAATTTTTTTTTTTTAAATTTAAAAATAAAAAGGTCGAATAAAATAAATTTTTAAATTTAGAAAATAAAATATTTGAGCCGAGGCCTTTTTTAAGGTTTTTGTTTAATAATTTTTCATAAATCAAGCAAAAACATTAAAAAAGGCCTCGAGCTTAAATATTTTTTTTCTAAATTAAAAAATAAAAAGTACGAATAAAATAAGTTTTAAAATTTAGAACATAAAATATTTAAGCTCGAGTCCTTTTTTAATGTTTTTGTTTAATAATTTTTCATAAATCAAAAAAAAACATTAAAAAAAATGCCTCGAGCTCAAATATTTTATTTTCAAAATTTAAAAATAAAAAAAACGAACAAAATAAATTTTAAAATTTAGAAAATAAAATTTTTGAGCTCAAGGCCTTTTTTAATGTTTTTGTTTAATAATTTTTCATAAATCAAAAAAAAAACATTAAAAAAGGCCCCGAGCTCAAATATTTTTTTTTCTAAATTTTAAAATAAAAAGTACGAATTAAATAAATTTTAAAATTTAGAAAATAAAATATTTAAGCTCGAGGCATTTTTTAATTGTTTTTGTTTAATAATTTTTCATAAATCAAACAAAAACATTAAAAAAGGCCTCGTGCTTAAATATTTTATTTTCTAAATTTTAAAATTTATTTTATTCGACCTATTTTTAAATTTAGAAAATAATATATTTAAGCTCGAGGCCTTTTTTAATGTTTTTGTTAAATAATTTTTCATAAATCAAAAAAAACACATTAAAAAGGACTCGTGCCTAAATATTTTTTTTCTAAATTTAAAAAAAAAGGTCAAATAAATTAATAAAAATAAATTTAAAATAAATTTTAGACACAACGTATTGCAGAACACGGTTATCCAGTAGAGTCTCATAAAGTGATTACCGAAGATGGTTATATCCTAAATTTATTCCGTATACCTTATTCGCATAAGCTACAAAATCAAGATCAACCCAGACCGGTGGTTTTATTACAACATGGTCTATTCTGTTGTTCCGATTTTTATTTATTAAATGGTCCTAATGATGGTTTACCCTTCCTGTTGGCGGATGCTGGTTTTGATGTTTGGTTGGGTAATGCTCGTGGTAATCGTTATTCTCGTAATCATATCAGCCGATCATTAAATCATCCCTATTTCTGGAAATTTAGTTGGCATGAAATCGGTACTTATGATATAGCTGCTATGGTGGATTATTCTTTAACCACAAATGGCCAGGGACATAAGGCTATTCATTATGTTGGACATTCTCAGGGTACAACAGCATTCTTTGTTTTTCTCTCTCAAAGACCCGAGTATAATGAAAAAATTAAGACTGCTCATATGTTGGCGCCAGTAGCTTTTATGGAGAATATGAGAGATATATTAGTACGTGTATTGGCGCCTGTATTGGGGCATGATAATGCGTATTCCAATATTTTTAATACACAAGAATTTTTACCTTCTAACACGCTATTTCATTTATTGGGTTATAATGCCTGTCGCTCGGGTTCACCTTTTAAGCCCGTCTGTTCCATTTTTGCATCGTTAACCGAAACTTCACTAGAAACATCAGTTAATATGGTAAGTTATAATTACATCTGCGTTTTTTTTATGCAAATGTAAACACGAATCAAAAAAATTTGTAAAAGAACAGCATCGATTTGTATTTGCATATTTTGATAATAATGCATATTTATAAATTTTAAATCCAAGTTTTAGCATATTTTCCACAAATATTATTTATTGCATAAATTTTATGTGTTAAGTGCATATTTTTGATTTTTTTTTAGTGCATATTTTTGCTTCTTAGTTCATGAAAATCGATTTTTATTTGCATATTTTGATAATAATGCATATTTTTATTTAAAATGCATATTTTGATTTAAAAAGCATATTTTAAAATATTTATCACTTTAAAATGCACGTTTTAGCATATTTGCCACAAATATTTTTTATTGCCTAAATTTTGTCTTTTAAGTGCATATTTTGGGATTTTTAGTGCATAAAAATCTCATCCCTATTTATAACTTTTATGTTTTTGCATATTTGCCACAATTATAAGCAGGGTTGGCAACCGATACGCACCTAGAATAACGGTATTTGGCTATTGTCCCGCAACCAATAAAGATATGGACATTTTCAAAAGCGATTATGAAAGCTGATGAAATTTCTAGTATTTTAAATGTGTCAATTCGTGTTTCTACCGGTTCGTTTTAGTTATATAGGCCAATACCGTTATAATACCGTTTCAAACGGTTTTATAAAGGTATTGACCTATATTTCGAAAACGAACCGGTAGAAACACGAAGTGACACATTTAAAATACTAGAAATTTCATCAGCTTTCATAATCGCTTTTGAAAATGTCCATATCTTTATTGGTTGCGGTACAATAGCCATATACCGTTATTCTAGGTGCGTATCGGTTGCCAACCCTGATTATAAGTTATTGCACAAATGTTATGTTTTAAGTGCATATTTTTGATTTTTTAGTGCATTTCTTTCACTTTTTAGTTCATAAAAATCTATTTGTATTTGCATATGTATTTTGATAAGAATGCATATTTTGATTTAAAATGCATATTTTTGCATATTTATAACTTTTAAATGCTCTTTTTAGCCACAAATATTATTAATTGCCTAAATTTTATGTTTTAAATGCATATTTTTGATATATTAATTGCATATTTTTCACTTTTTAATTCATAAAAATCGCCGCTCTAGTTAAAAAGCAAAAAAAATTCCCATCCAATCCTATAAAACTAACTTTATTTTAAATCTTTTCCCTTAGACCGCTTCTGCTGGCATGACTGACAATCAACCCGCTGGTTCTTCTACCAATCAAATTTGTCATTATATGCAAGCCCAACAATCTGGCTGTTTCTGTCAATATGATTGGGGTACCGAGAGAAATCTGAAAATTTATGGCCAAGCTACACCTCCAGATTATCCTGTCTGGCTTATTACCGCTCAAATGCATTTATGGTATAGTGATAATGATACTTATGCTGAAGTGGTGGATGTTTTGCGGTTAGCTAATTTATTACCCAATAAGGTGATGCATCATATGGAAGATCCAAAGTGGGGTCATGGTGAATATATTTTTGCCAATGATGTTAAGAATTTGATAAATGATCCAATTATTGAAATTATGAAAAATTTTGATGCAAATATAAGTAAATAAAATCTATACTTTTTTTCTTCGGGGGTGGGGGGGGAGGAAGGAGGAGACACGTAAAGCCGTGTTTTTCGAAAATTTAAGGTTAAACTAGTGAGAGTATTAAATTCGGCTGTACCGAATCTTTTGTACCCTCCCACATATAAAAAGCTTTACCCTCCGCTACACCTTTCATAATTATGTAGACATAAAGCAACAAACACACACAAAACAATAACAAATTTTTGTTTGTTGTTTTGTGTGTGTTTGTTGCTTTATGTCTACATAATTATGGAAGGTGTAGCAGGTGGTTTAAAAAAAAATTGCAGGGACTTTGTTTTTGGGGGTCCGTTTTTTTTTTAATGGAGGGGATCGTTGGATATCCCCTTTTCTAATTTCCTGGGTACAAGTGCTAAACTTCTTCTGACACAAAATTGTTTCATTTGTTTAAAAAAATTGAGTTTTTTAAAAGTTGATTGAGTTCTTTAAGAAGAAACTCTCGATGGTCCGATTAGGCCCACTTACGAACTTAAACTGCCTAAGACCATAAGAAATATTTCTACCAAACTTCAGAAGGTTAGCTCTTTTATTTTGGACTGCATCTTGTCTTTAACAGACAGACAGCTGGACGGACATTCATAAAATGACTTAAAATCGATCATGGATCCATAATACACTTTATGGGGTCCCCGACCGATATTTATATGCATTACACACGGAATGACAAAGTGAGTATACCTGTAGTTGGAGGGTATAAAAAAAGAGCTTTTGGTACTTGTTATATTTCCTGAAATATTTGTCCTAAAAAACAGGAAATTTGGAATGTACGATCGTCCGGCGAAGCTCCATTCCGAGAAAAGTACTTTTTGGAAATTTCAATTCTCCTGAAATAATGGTCATCGAATCTTAAAGTTTTAAATGTGAGATCTTACAGCCGATTTTGTGTTAAAAATGGTAAAAAATTGTACATTGGTACTTTTTCTATCTTCTAAAATAATGGTTCCTGAAACTTGAATTTTTGAACGTAGGATATTCCAGCTGAAAAAAAACATTTTTGGAAAAGTACTTTTTAGACAGTTTCGATGCTAAGAGGGTAAAAAATGTATTTTGGTAATTTCCGCAAATAATGGTTGTACTTTTTGGAAATTTCGATTCTAAGGTGGCAAAAAGGCGTAAAATAATGGTCATCGAATCTTAAATTTTGAAATGTGAGATTTTACAGCCGATTTTGTGTTAAAAAGGGTAAACAAATTGTACAATGGTACTTTTTCTATCTTCTAAAATAATGTTTCCAGAAACTTGAATTTTTGAACGTTGGATATTTCATCTGAAAAAACATTTTTGCAAAAGTACTTTTTAGACAGTTTCGATGCTAAGAGGGTAAAAAAAGTGTACTCTGGTACTTTTTGGATCTCCGCAAGTAATGTTTGTAAAAAATTTGTTTTTTGGAATGTACGAGTATGATCTTCAAACGAAACAATATATTCTGAATTTTTTTTTGGGAAAAGTACTTTTTAGACAGTTCACTCTGTACTCTGGTACTTTTTGGATCTCCGCCAGTACTAATTGTAAAAACTTGCTTTTTGGAATGTACGAGACAGTTTCGATGCTAAGAGGGTAAAAAAGTGTACTCTGGTACTTTTTGGATCTCCGCAAATCATGGTTGTTAAACCTTGCTTTTTGGAATGTACGAGTATGATCTTTCAACGAAACAAAATATTCAGAAATTTTTTGTTAGGACTTTTTAATAATAAGGAGTTAAAGGGGTAAAATATTGTTAAAAATTGTAATTTGGTTTAGTCTAAAAAACTTGAAATTTTGAATTACGGATGTTCAAAAAAAAATGGAAAATTGGTACTTTTTGAAATTTCGAGTTAGGATCTTTAAAAAAATGGAAAATTGTTACCTTTTTTATTACCATTGAACTTAAGACCGCAGAATCCCAAAGTTTTGTGTGTAGGTATATATCATAGCTGTATGCTATGATTGAAATAACGAAATGAATAAATAACAATATTTTTTCAAAAATAATCAAATAACAGATTATTTAAATATTTGAAAATGAATAATATTTATTTTGATTTTATTTGAATAACGAAAAATCGAATAATTTTTTCTGATTTTTTTTATTCAAACAAAGTCCCAATTTATACAGGGCAATTTTAATTGCCGCAATTCTTAGTTTATAGGAGAGAGAGGTGAGAGGAATGGAAAGGGGAAAAAACTTGCTCGTACTGGCAATTCGTTTTGTTTTTTCATTCGCAACTCTCAATCTGAAGTGTATTTTCACATTTCTTTTTGGAATTGCCGAACAGAATTGCCAGTGTGTGAACATAAACGGCAAGTTCAAAAGAGAAACACAAAAATTGCCGCAATTAAAATTGCCTGTTGTGAATTGGGACAAACAAAATATAATTTTTCAAAATAATCAACAAAAATTTGTGATTTTTTTTGGTTATTCACAAAAATTCAAATAAATAACGTATTATTCAAACAACAAAAAAAAAATATTCTTGAAAATTTTGTGTTTGAAAAAAAAACTATTTTATTTATTTTGTACAGTTTAACAAAAAATTATTCTTACAAAACAGTTTTGTTTTAATATCAGGTTCTTATAAATTGTAATTTATAAAAAGTCCATTTGAATTCAGAAAAGTTAAGTTGTGATTTAGGAAATTCCAAGTGCAGAGCTATAAACTTATGCAAATATTTACTTAACAAAACTTTTTTTTTAAAGAAAAGTATAAAAATCTGTAAAAATTGGCGACTTTCATAGGTTGGTTTAAGGAGTATACTCACTTTGTCATTCCGTGTGTAAGCATCGAAATATCTATCTAACAAACCATAAAATATATATTATTTATTAGTGATCGATTGTTACACATTCTGCAGATGTCCGTCCGTTCGTCTGTGGAAGACATGATACAATCCAAAATAAAAGAGCTAGACTGCGAAAATTTGGCAGAAATATATCTTATGGTCTGAGGCTGGTTAAGTACGGAAATGGGCCAAATCGGATCATATTTAAAAATTTGAAAAAAGGCAGAAGCAAATGAAATATTTCTATGGCAGAAGAACTTCAACGTCCTGCAGTTGAATCCAGGGGACTAGAAAATGAAATTTTATGATAAAATTTAGCGGTCATATAACCAAATTTAAAAACATGCGATTTGCGAAATGGAATGATATCTGATAATAATGATAAATACCGAAATGTTTATTACATACACTCAAAATATTATGTCAGTAAATTCAACAGAAAATACACTCAAAAAATTATGTAGGTAAATTCCAGTGAATATTCACTTAAAACAAATGAACTTTTATTTAAAAACCATTCCAGTGTTTTTTCTTTTAAAATAAAAACACAATACAGTCAATTTTAATTAATTTAATGACTAACCAAAACATTAAAAAACTAGTGAATATTCAGTAATTTTGTATTGAAAACCAGTAAAACTATAGAAGAAATTTTTTACTGCCGAAATTAAATGTAACAGAAAATTCGTTTTCAATACAGTAAATTATTTTTTTTAAACTACAGAAACAGTAGAAAATAAGAAGTCCATAATAAAATTAATGATTTTTCTTTTAAAATAACTTTACTGATTACTTTTTAAAATAACCTACAAACAGTTAATGACATAATTTTCTTAGTGTACGTTTGAAACTAATGAAACTTTATTTAAAAAAAAAGACTACTTATATAAATAACTGTAAAAACTGACTGAAAAATTTTTACCATAAAAACGGTTAAAATTACGGAAATGTTCATTCATTTTTGATTTTTTAGAAATAATTTTAAAAAACATCGAACCTGAGGAGAATCGAACTCATAATTTCGGGCTGATAGCCCAGCACGCTACCCTCTGTGCCACAAGCTACTTATATTTTAAGCAACTAAATTTGAATTTAAAATTAAAATTAAAAAAAAAAAAATTTTAATTTTAGAAATTTTTAAATAACGGGCAATAACAAACGACACGTAAAATAATGTGGTTTGTTTTTTAAATACCTGATATGAGAAATGCACTTTGTTTTAATTGAAAGTCAGTTATCTAATATTTAATAAAGATATTTTTATTATTTTTAATATAGATACATATATTTTTATATATACATACTAGGGTGCGCCAAAGTTGTATGGGTAAAAAAAAAATTATGCTAGAGATCGGCACTCCCCCCAAAAATATTCGTTTTTATATCAAAATACACTATGCAAAAAGTTATGGCGATCGCTTGAGGGGAAAGGGTGCCTCAAACGCCTTGAAAATGGAGAAATATGTCAAATTTGACCATTAGATAAAAAAAAAAAAAATTTTTTTGTTGTGATTCAATTTCGCCAAAAAAAATTTTTTTGTATTAGGTTTAATAAGAACTACTTACAAAAAAAATATAAGCTCTCCACTACATCGGTTACCCATTTTAACATGCGATACAAAAAAGGGCAGTTATTTTTAGGGGTACCCAAAAGTAACATTTTTACATTTTTGAAAATTTTATTAAAAAAAAATTTTAAAAATTAAAATCGCTCTCCACCAGTTTTTTATATATATTATAAAGATAAAAAATGTGAAATATTATAAATATCCGTTCGGCAGTTTTTCTTTTATAGCGACTTGAAGTTAGCGGATTTCAAGGAAAATTTATTTTTTGCTGTATTTTCTTTAATTTTGAACTTATTACTACGTTTTAAACGAAATTGACGATATTGGCTGTGCAAGTAATTAAATTGGATCATAAGTTTTAGTTAGTTAGTAATTTTTACAGTTTAGCTTTAACCCATGTAAACCCGGGTCAATTATGTCCCACTTTGGAAATATTATTCTTTAAGCTATTTTTTTTTTTTTATCATGAAATTAGTAAATGGAAATAGTTTTAGCTATTCATCGTGTATGCACTTATAGAATTTAACCCATTTTATGAAGTTTTTGTATATTTAATGAAGCTTTTCATAAATATGATGAAATATTTTTTGATTGTATCAAACACATTAAGAATTCATGATTTCTTCTACTTTAAATTTAATTTTTTGTTTGGGTTGTTGAAAAATATAGTTGATGACTAAAGAAAAGCTAATGTACAATTTTTTCTTTTTTTTCTTTGAATTTAGAAAAAATCGACTTCAAAATATTCTTAAATAATTTTCTAAAAAAAAAATGTGTATAAATAATTTCATTTTCCAGCGCGACACGCGTATTTCATTTAATATTTGCTCAATCTGCACGCTATTTAACTTAAATTAAAGCTTTATAAATTACATTAATAACATTTTTAAAAATAATACTAACTTTAAAATAATAACGTTTAATTTTTTTTTTAACAAATTGGATCTACTTTAGAAAAGTTTTATTGTATTGTCACCCACCGTATTTAAAAAATGCGGTATAATTTAAAAACATTGTTTTTTCACATGTAGATTTAAATAAACTTGGACTAAAACATTTATTTTTACAGATTAATTTTATTATATTTAATAAAAATATAAAAGCCGGCATACAATGGGAAATATTTGCCCTGTGGGTCATCTTCGACCCGGGTTTACAAGGGTTAATGCTGTCCTGCAAAAAATTATTTACTTACTAAAATTTATGATCCAATTAAATCAGTTGCAAAGTCAATTTCGTCAATTTTGTTTAAAACGTAATAATAAGTTCAAAATTAGAGAAAATACAGCAAAAAATCAATTTTCCTTGAAATCCGCTAACTTCAAGTCGCTATAAAAGAAAAACTGCCGAACGGATATTTATAATATTTCACATTTTTTATCTTTATAGTATATATAAAAAACTGGTGGAGAGCGATTTTAATTTTTAAAATTTTTTTTTAATAAAATTTTCAAAAACGTAAAAATGTTACTTTTGGGTACCCCTAAAAATAACTGCCCTTTTTTGTATCGCAAGTTAAAATGGGTAAGCGATGTAGTGGAGAGCTTATATTTTTTTTGTAAGTAGTTCTTATTAAACCTAATACAAAAAATTTTTTTTTGGCGAAATTGAATCAAAACAAAAAAAATTTTTTTTTTTTTATCTAATGGTCAAATTTGACATATTTCTCCATTTTCAAGGCGTTTGAGGCACCCTTTCCCCTCAAGCGATCGCCATAATTTTTTGCATAGTGTATTTTGATACCAAAACGAATATTTCTAGGGGGAGTGCCGGTATAAAATCGAAAGTTGACATTTTTGGCGCACCCTAATACATACGAATTTGGTTAAATTTAAAAGAAATCCTCGTCACTTGATGCCATTTTTTAATAAGTTTAACTCACAAATCTTTTACACACAATAAATTTTACAAACAATTATTATAGAATAAAATTTCTATTATCTAGAAAAATTTATACAAAATGACAATTTTTTTTAAGTTTCTTTGTTTGATTTTTTTTTTTTTTGAATTTCAAATATTTTTATTGAAACATACAACAGAAACAGAAGAAATTTTTTGTAACGTTGACGTAAGTGAACCAAAACTACATATCGTTGCCTGGCCATCAGTATGATTATATAGTTTTAAGAAATTTCGAAAAGTCTTCGTGGGCGTATTTATGTAATATAGGACCACTTTGGCATCAGACAAACAAACCAACCGGCTTAAAAGCCGGCCATTATGTTTTACAAAAAAAAAAAATAAAAAATTGAGCCGCATCACATATTTTTTTTTTGACCTGACCTTGTTTCTGCAGAAGCAAGGAAGAGAAAAACTAAGAAAATTAAGAGTTTAAAAGTCTAAGCAATACCTGTTAGGATTCTAAAAAATCAACACTTCATTTCCCATTTAAGGTGTTAGGACTCTTACAAGAAATCAACATGTAATTTCCATTTTCCCTTTTTTAAAAGAAATGCCTAAAAGTATTTAAATTTTCAGAGTACGTTTTGACCATTAAGGTCTAATTGTAAGTAGTTAGTCTAAAAACGTAAACGTACCGCATACTCTATGAAATATGCAATTTCTCTATAGCTTCTCGTTTTCGAGATATTCGGAATAGAAATTTAAAAAATGTTATTTATAAGCATTTTTGTAGCACCACTGTTAGACATTATTGCGTTAATGTCAAAAACTAAGAGTGGATTTTATATAATATGGACCTGTAGAATCCAAATCTGTCATCTAAAATGCTGTAGCTTGTTTCGTTTTTGTGTTTTTCGCGCTTAAAAATGTGCCCAATTCCATACCATATAAAATACATTCAAAATAATTATGTTTATTTTTTGAAGTCTACCCTTTTGGTAGACTTCAATGTATCTCGCTTAAAAAATATAACAGTTAATCCGTAAAATGAGGGATAGACGGATAGATCGTTATGTGCTAGAGAATCACAATAAATTACATCATCAGTACAACATCAGTTTTACCTCAAAAGTAGTCAAAAATAAAAAATATTATAAGCAAATATGCATTTAAATTTTAACAAGTAGAAAAATTAAATTCAACTTGGTCGAATCTATGAATACCCTCCACAATGTTATCTGATAGTAATTTTCTAAAAAAAATTTCAAAAAATTGCATTACAAATTTTTTATCAGATATATGTATGTATATTATTTTGAGTCAAACTTTCTTTTAATCAATCAAATTTTTTTGAGTGTAAAATTTTTTTGACTGTCAACATTTTTTTGAGTCTGCCATTTCATTCAAAAAAATAATAATAATGTGTACATTTTTTTTGAGTGTAACATTTTTTTTTTGAGTGTAAATATTTTTTTAGTGTACAATTTCTTTGAGTAACAAATTACTTTGTTAAATATTTTTGTTGTTTTATACCTATATGTAATACAAAAAAAAAACTATTTCACATATTTTCCTCTTTTTATATTACCATCCTCTTCTTTAAAAACCAAAAACAAATTAACATTCAATCATACACATACTTTATTTGATTTTTTCCCGTTACATACAGTTACACTAACAATAACAAAAAAATAACAAATATTTACTTGTCTAACAACTAAACTGCACCCCACGACAAGAAAACAAACAACAACAAGTTTTATAAAACTGGTATTTCACCATGCTTTTAAAACTTGTTTAACGAGTTTTCAACAGTTTAAGGTGGAACAAATCTGAAATTCAGTGCTTTGCTTATAACTTTTGAACCACTGAACCGATTTTGCTAAAATTCAAAACCAAGCAGCCTTGGGGAACGACATATATATATGCTAAGCTTCAGCCTCCTAAGAATTGTCTTTGGAAAGTTAGCGTGTTTTTTATATCATAAATTCACGAAAAACCCTTACCGAAATTCAGTCTTTTGCTCATAACTTTTGAACCACTGCACCGATTTCGCTGGATTGCAATACCAACCTGACCTGGTAAATGTCCAACACATGTGACAAACTTCAGGAGCCTCAGTAAAGCCTTTCAAAAGTTAGCGTGTTTTCAACAGACAGACGGACAGACAGACGGACGGACATCGCTAGATCGTCTTAAAATCAGTGGTCGGCATCCATTGCACAAGGATCCCGAACACATTCGGCTATACACATGTATTCAACACGAATGTCAACAAAACTCACTACTAAGAGCAGCGATGCCAACTCAACGCGTTTCGCGCTAGATTTAGCGCTTTCTGATCACCCAAAAAGCTTATTTTTAAATCTAGCGTGTTTCCGAAAAAGGCGCTAAAATGGCGCGTTTTCATTTAGCGCCTTTAGCGCTTTCTTTCTACAACCAATTACTTTGTGAACAAATTTACATTTTACAACAAAAATGTCCTAATAACAATCTTAAATCCATATTCTTCATGTAGTTGTTGTAGTACAACCATAGAAATGTAAAACTTTGTTGACAATTAAAATAAAAAAATGTTTTTTATAATAAAAACAGAAGAAATTTAGTTTAAAAATTATATTTAGCAATTTTTTAGACTTATTCTGAGAATAGACCTGATTATTTTATAAAAATTTGTATTAAGACCCTTAAATTAAAAATATTTTTTTAGTGCTTTTCGGCGCCTTTTACTTTATTCAAATTTAGCGCTTTTTAGCGCCTTTTGAGTCACTGTTTTGCGCGTTTTGCCCGTTTTGCCTGTAAAAAGTTGGCATCACTGACTAAGAGCATAAAAATACAACAACAAGCTGGTTTTTGTTGTTTTGTTTAAGAAATATACTAACACATGCATATTTATATTCATACAACAATGCATTCATATACTCTCTTTCTGCCGACCACTGCTTTAAATCCATCGAGGATTATGAATATATATACTTTATGGGGTCCTAGACCAATATTTCGATGTTTTACAAACGGAATGACAAACTTATATATATACACTCTATCACTAGAGTGGAGGGTATAAAATATATATACACTCTATCACTAGAGTGGAGGGTATAAAATATCCCCAAACACCCAAAATCTGAATCAGCGCCTGTTCTGCGATTAGGTTATTATCTTAGCAGATCACTTCAGGATCTCCAATTACTAAAAATAATCAACTTAATTTACATACAATTTGAAAACAGCAAAATCGTATTTTATTTTCCTATATTTACAATTCTTTTTCATAATTTTGCATAATTACAATAATTGGATCATTCAGCTCTTTACGAATTTCCATATGACCAGCAAAATCAATATGACCCCAAGTAGGATCTTCCATATGATGCACAAAACGATTGGGTAATAAGTCAGCTAATCTCTGGACATCTACTACAGCAGCCATGGCATCATTATCACTATACCACAAATGTAATTCGGCAGTAATTTTATCAACCGGATAATCTGGAGGAGTCGGTTGGCCATAAATTTGCATATTTTTAACTAAACCCTGATCGTATTCGCAAAAGCGAGCAGATTGTTGTTCTTGCATGTAATGGATAATTTGATTGGTGGAAGCACCAGCGGGATGAGTTTCAGCGGTTACACCAAAAGCAGTCTGAGAAGAAGGGAAAATTATTTTAAATTTAGCGAAGGAAAATTGATAAGAAATTCTAGGAATACTTACTTTATTAGAATTACCACCAGGTGTTTCTACTAGAAAAGCCATCATATTACAAAATTCAAATAATTTGGCTTCGGGATTACAAGCATTATAACCCAGTAAGACAAATAAATCATTAAAGGGTATAAATTCCTGACTCTCAAACATGGCAGAATAAGCATTGTGATGCCCCAAATAGGGAGCCAATGTCCGTACCAAAGAATCTTCCATATTACCCATGAAAGCTATGGGAGCCAACATATGAGCTGTCTTAATCTTTTGATTATATTCCGGACGTTTAGATAAGAGCACAAAGAAAGCGGTAGTACCCTGCGAATGGCCCACATAATGTAGAGCTTTCTGACCTTGACCATTGGTAGCCAAAGCATAATCAATCATAGTTGCCAAATCATAATGGCCAATTTCATGCCAACTAAAACGCCAAAAGTAAGGATGATTCACTGACATCGTTGTATGATTACGGGAATATGTATTACCACGACCATTTCCTAACCAAACATCAAAACCAGCATCGGCTAACATGAAGGCAATACTATCATCGGGTCCATTAGCCATCCAGGCATCGGAACAACTAAATAAACCATGTTGTACCAAAACTACAGGACGGTGTTCATTTGAATTTTGTAATTTATGAGAATAAGGAATGCGGAACATGGTTATGATATAACCATCTTCGGTAACGGCACGATGAGTTTCAGCAGGGTAACCATGTTGAGCAATACGATCTTGCTAAAAAAAATATGTTTAAAAATTAGTTCTTTTCATTTCCAATTGAAAATTTTAGTTGTGGCAACTTAAAATTCTATTGTGACAACCGAATTATGTGATTGTATTAATAAAAATGCAAAAATCTTAACAAAATTCACTTGTGATTACCGATATTCAATTGTGACAACTTAATTGCCGATATATCAATCGTATTGTTGTTGAAATCAACTAATTTGTTTTTCGTGTTCATATTTTTCTTAATACTTACCGTTGTAATTCTTGGTTTTAACGATATATGCGGTTCTGGATTTTGAAAATATTTCAAAATACTTTCATCTACAGCTTTAGCTGTAGTAGCAGTTAATGCTATTAAAAATGTTATATAAATCCACGACTTCATAGTTAAGCAATAACTAATCTACTAAAACAATGCTTTAAATTATATTTAAATTTTACCAAAAATTTTAAATTTGATTTGATTTACAGTTAGTTATTGCAAATATTATCAATTATAGAAAAAAAATGTATATTGATTAAAAGCAAACATTGATAATATTATAAAATTATTATTTAAGATTACCCCACCTTAATTACCACTTAGCTTCCAGATAAAACAAGTGAAAAAAGGTAAATTCGGTTTTGCGAAATATATTGATACCCTCCAGAATGTAAAAAATATTTTTAAAAAAAAAACTTTAAAAGAAAAACAAGTAAAACAAGTAAGAGTGTTAAATTCGGCTGTGCCGAATCTTTTATACCCTCCAAAATGTAAAAAAAAAAAATTGTCAGGGGCGCTTGTTTTTTTTTGGGGGGGGGGGGGGGGGGGGGGGGGGGGGTTGATGGGGGTCAGTGGGGGGTGTTGACAGCACCTTCCCATCCCGATAAATATAACAAATGTTTCATTTATTTAACAAAAATACAAAAAAACATGTAAAAAAGTGTATTTTTTCAGAGGTTGGTTTAGTTCTTCAAGGGGGAACTTTTTTCCCCCTGGTCCGATTTTGCTCATTTACGAACTTAACCTGCCTATTAACATAAGACATATTTGTGCCAAATGTCGGGAGTCTAGCTCTTTTATTTTGGACTGCATCGTGTTAACTACAGACGGACAGACGGACAGACGGACGGACGGACGGACGGACGGACATCGCTAGAATGTCTTAGAATCGATCACTGATCATAAATATATATACTTTATGGGGTCCTAGACCGATATTTTGATGCGTTACACACGGAATGACAAAGTGAGTATACCCCCATACTGTAGTTGGAGGGTATAAAAATTATGGTCGGTCAAGACCGACCCTATAATACCCTACACCAGAGTTTCCCGGAAAATGGGTCTTAAGTTCAAACATGGACTGATTAGATCTATATTTTGTCAAATCTTTAATATGTGTAAACAACACTCACAAATCAAATTTGAGTGAAATATGCTTCTTTCTGTTGACAATAAGCCGCTATAACTAAATATCGGGTAAAATTTTCACATACCGCGGGCCTAAGTCCAAAAATGGTCCGATGATAATCAGATTTAGTAAGGTTGTTAATGTATGCGTTTAACATACACAAATAGAATTTTAATTAAATATTTTCTATTTTCATGATATTTGAGTGATTTATGTGAAAATCGGGAAGGTGGTTTGTATGGGGGCTACAAGAAGAACCGGTCCGATTTCTTTAAAGTTCGGAATAGTGATTTGTGTACATAAAACATGAATACCTGCCAAATTTGGATAGGATACCTTTTCTAAAACTGTTGTTAGATTCATTTGAGGCAACTTAAAAGGGGACGTTTGTATGGGGGCTAGGTCAAAACATGGAGCGATTTTTTCCAATTTCAATAGGCTTTGTCATTGTGCCAAAAGAAGCTTAAGCTTTAAATGTTAGTCAAATCGGTTGATAATTACGACATGTATTGTGTTTACTCCGTTCAGTGGCGGGTACAGCTTTTGGCTTTGGTGGGGGGGGGGGAAATTTTTTTTTTTTACTTCAAAGAAAAAAAATCTAATGCTTTATCGGACGAGCAAAAACAGGGATACGTGTTATTTGCAAAAAAAAAGCAATGGGAAAGCTATAAAATTATAAAATTAATTAGTTTTTGCCGAAGGAGGTTTGTTTTTCATGATCATATGTATTTCGTATAAAAAATTCTTTTTTTTTTTGTTTTTTCTAAATCTGAGAATTTTTTAATAGAACAACTTCGTCTTACATAGAAAATATCAGATGATGAAAAAATTATTTTTTATAGGGCAAATGTCTCAGAATCTAAGCGTTCTTCTCAGATTCGGATACATTTTTCGTATAGAAAAATTTTTGGATTCTAAGAACTGTTTTCCACAGAAAAGTATCAGATTCTGAGAAATTTTACTGTAGAAAAAGTCTCATCTATAGAAAAAAATCTCAGATTCTCTAGAAAAAGTCTAGTGCTCTGAGATATTATTCCAAAGGAAAAAGTGTCAGACTTTCAGACCTTTTTCCAATAGAAAAGGTCTAAGATTCTGAGAGCTTTTTCTTAAATCAAAAAGTATGAAATTCTGTCACTTTTTCCCCTAAAGAAAAAGTGACAGATTCTGAGAAATTTTTCCTGTATAAAAAGTCTCTGATTGTAAGAACTTTTTCCTTCAGAAAAGTATAACATTCTGATTCAAAGATTATTTTTCAATAGACAAAGTCTAAGATTATGAGACCCTTTCCAAAAGAAAAAGTCACAGATTCTGAAACGTTTTTCCTATAGAAAAAGTCTTAGATGCTAAAACCTTTTTCATAAATAAAAAAAGACATTTTTTCTAATGAAAACGTCTCAGATTTTGAGACCTATTTCCTATAGAAAAATTCATAGATTCTGAGACCTGTTTCCCAAAGAAAAAGTGTCAGATTCTGAGAAAATGTTCCTATAGAATAAGTCTAAAATTTTGAAATTCTGAGACCTTATTCCTATAGAATTATTCCTATAGCCTTGGATTCTAAGACCTTTTTCCCATAGAAAAAATCACAGATTGTGAGACCTTCTTCCAATTAAGTAAAAGTCTCATACTTTGAGACGTTTTTCTTTTTAAAAAAGATTCAGATTTTGAGACTTTTTTCCTTAAAAAAGTCTTAAATTCAGAGATTCTGATTTCCTATAGAAAAAGTCTTAAATTCAGAGATTCTGATTTCCTATAGAAAAAGTCTCAGATTCTTAGACCTTTTTCCTATCGAAAATGTCTCAGATTCGGCGACATTTTGATACCATTCTTCCGTCGAAAAAGTTTTAGATTCGGAGACTTTTATAATTTGGAAATTCTTCAACAAAAATCCGAAAAATAATGTTTTTGAGGATGTGAAAAATTTAAGAGTTTTTTTGTACCTTTTTCTTTGGAAAAAGTCTCAGATTCTGTGACGATTCTAAGACATTCTGAAAAATTTTCCAAAATAGTTTTTCAAACGTAAGATTACCAACATTTTCACCAATTTAAGATATTTTTCATTTTCCTGTTTTTTATATAAACCAAATAAAGATCCTGTAACATTTTTGTATACCAAAATTCATAATGAGATTGACAGATATTTTTTCACAGAAAATTTTCCGATTAACTCACATTTTTCTTTTAAAAAAATTTTCAAATTTTTCCTATATCGAGATTTTTTTCCTTTGGAAATTTTTTTAGAAAATTTTCTTTTTTTTTTCTTTTTTTTTTCTTTTTGAAATTTGGTCTGGGGGGGAAAATTTCCCCTCCCCCCCCCCCCCCCTTGTACCTGCGCATGACTCCGTTACATGGACAGGCGGACGGACGGACATTGCTAAATCGACTCAAAAAGTGATTCTGAGTAGATCGGTATTCTTAACAGTGGGTCTAGGATCAATATTTCGGGTAGTTATAAACATCAGCACAATGTCATTATACCCTGTACCACAGTGTGGTAAAGGGTATAATGAGTAAAAAAAAAAAGATTGCCCAAAAAACTATATTAAAAATTGTAAAAAAAAAAAAAATTTGGCACATTTTAGAAAAAAAAAATCGCGGAAAAATTATTTTTGGTAAAAAATTATTTTTGGTGAAAAATCAAAAAATACGACAAAAAACTTATTTCAACGTTCCACATACTTTTGTACACATACAAAATTATGTCATTAACTGTTTTGTAGTTTATTTAAAGTTTTACGTTTTGTCGTTTTTAAGAGAAAAATCATTTGGTTAATGTTTAGTTTTTTTTAAATGACTATTTCTGTTCTTTGTTTCAAAAAAACCAACATAAAAAATAAAGACTTTAAGTAGCATTTAATTCTTAAAGTCATTTATTTTTGTTCTGTAAGTAAAAAAAGTGATTCTTCCTTAATTTTTAAGGATTTGTGTACGTTATTTTTTTTAATTGTTGTCATTTTTTAAAGATAAGTCATTAGTTTTTACCTACTTGTGTTGGTTATTTTTTGTAGACAAAAAATTCAAAAAAATATTTATAGAGTGTCTGGCCAGAATGTAGTTGATTGCGGGATCGATTCCCCAAAAATTTTATTACAATTTTTTTTTAAATAAAATTCAATAATAAAAAAATTGTAAAAATAACCTACGAAATCATTAATTTTTAATGTTTTCGCAGGTAATTTTTTTTTAAATTTGTTGGTAAAAATAACACAATAATCATTAATTTTTAATGTTTTCGTAGGTTATTTTTTTTTCGAATTTGTTGGTAAAAAAATGTAAGTGTCGTTATTTTTTAATGTTCAATGTTATTTATTTTAGAAAATTTGATTAACAGTAAAAAATAAATGTTGATATTTGTTAAAACAAATGAATAATTAGGTTAGGTTAGGTTAGCTTGTAAGTGGCTGCTGACGTTTTACGTCAACACACGTAGACTCTGAGGTGATAACAACCTAACCTTCTTATGAAACTCCTTAGGTATTGAATTTTGACATACGACAAATCAGAAAGATCGTACAGGTCCCTAGATCCCAGTGAAGCAAGTATCTGACCAGAAAGTGACGGGCAATGGCAGATAAAGTGTTCGATAGTTTCCAACTCCTCTTCATCCATGCAACTCCGGCAAAAGCCATACGACGGCACATTTAACATCTCTGTGTGCTTCCCTATAAGACAGTGTCCGGTAATTATAGCAACCACCGTCGAAATGTCGCCTCTACGTGCTTCCCTATAAGACAGTGTCCGGTAATTATAGCAACCACCGTCGAAATGTCGCCTCTTGGAAGCGATATCAGCTCACTTGTGCGCCTCTGATTAAGAGAAGGCCAAATCTCTCGTGTTGTCTTACACGTCCATCCATTTGCCTATCTTTGATTAGTTCCCGTCGCGGAACAAAGCCGTAGATTTTGCTTGCAAGTTTCTAGAGGCATACCAACACATACCAATTCTGTTGGAACCTGTAAGGTAGTTCCCAGTCTTGCAAGCTCATCGGCTTTGCAATTCCCTGGAATGTCTCTGTGCCCTGGGACCCATATGAGTCGTATGTCAAACTGCTTGGCCATCTCAATTTACGACGTGTGGCAGTTTAAGGCAGATATTGTTTTCAGAAACATTGTCTCCAGGGACTTGACCGCCGCTTGACTGTCAGAATAGATGTTGACTGCAGTTGTAGACAATATATTGCAGCTCAACCAGTCAGCCACTTAATTTATTGCCTACATCTCTGCCTGGTAAATACTGCAATGATCCTGCAATCTTCTTGTTAGGCTCAACCCAAGCTCCTCCGAATAAACTGCAAAGGTCGCATTCGTCCCCAGATTCGGTTTTGAATAAGCCAGATGAGTGTTCCATCTGTTCTAAATCGGAGGAAACAAAACTCTCTGCATTCCTCACTGAATGGACCTCCACCCGAATGTCACCCACTGTGATATTAGCTTTGTCCTCAGTGTCATCACAGAGGTTGCATTCGTTACCAGATTCGGTTTCGAAAATGCCAGCTGCATCTCCCATCAGCCTAGAATCGGTCAGCTGAACATCAACCTCTTCCGGATTCTCCTCCCTAGCCGACTCTGCCACTAGCTTGGCTGTGTCCAAAATAGAACTGTGGTCGCCCTTGTAGACATCGACTCTTATATGAAAAATACCAGATCTAATAATGCCGTCACTACTGGCAAAAAACGGAAGGCATAACCAAGGCCATGGCTTGACGACGAGCGACCCCCATCTCCAATTGCCAATTCTGAGTTGGAAGGTCAGGATTGCAGACTTTTATCATTTTTAGAATGACCTCAGTGTCACTTGTTGCCATCGGTATCCATGCATGAGCTCTAGGTCGGGATATCATGTTTTCCTACAACGTCCAGTTTGGCTCCAGGCCATATCTCTACCACTTGGTTAATGGCAACTTGGCTAATGGCAACTGCGTTGACAGTTGTAGGGAGAAAGTCAGCCATACTCTTAAGAAGCCAAAAGTAGATTTCATTTAATTTAGTTTCAACTAAACTCCACTTGTCTCTTGGGATACTAGAGTCTCATTCCTCCTGTTGACCACAGCCCAAACAATGCTTCCTTTCTGAGTGCAGACGTTCCCGATCACATTAAATCCCTTAGGTAAATGTTTCTAGTCTGGCGAGCGCAACCTTTTACCAGACTTCGATGACGATGGTTGTGATTTGTCAACCAGGAATGTTATTATACCGTTAATCTTAGAACAGCATTCACCAAATATCTTTGCATATTTTTGCATATTTTGCTGAAAATGCATATTTTGGTAGTATTCTGCTATAAAAAAATTTTAGTTTAAGCTTATTTTCCCATTTTTTATGATTTTTTTGTAAAAATCATTACTGGCCTGTTGGCAGGCGTCCCCATTTTTTTCGAGGTCAAATACTTGTCTTAACGAAATGATTTTTTTCGTTAATAATCTAGCTAACAAAGTTTAGTTTTTTTTTCAAAAATGTAGAAATGTTAAAGTTTTGTAGGTTTTAGTGGATGTTTCAAGATTTTTAGTGCATATTTTAGGCTCTTAAAACAGAGTGATTAAGTGCATAAAGGTCCTGCCCATTATGATCACCACATACATGTTTTTTGTGTTTGGAAAGAGTGGAACCAGTGATTGGATCTACATTTGATTAGATCTTTAATTAGTAAAGCAAATAAACACAAAAAAAAAACTTATTGTTAGTATCGGGCGAAATTTTTATATTGAACCAAGTCCAAAAATGGTGTGACTATAATCCAGTGGCGGGTACAGCTTTTGGGTTTGGGGGGGGAACATTTTTTTTACTTCGCAAAAAAAAATCATAAATTCACCTTTGTTGACGAGCAAAAAAAATGGGATACGTTATTTTACAAAAAAAGGGATGGGAAAGCTATAAAATCATCAAATTTATTAGTTTTTGCCGAAGGAGGTTTGTTTTTCATGATCATATTTCGTTTAGATTATTTTTTTTTAATTTGTTTTAAAAAAATTTTATATTTTTCGTATAGATAAGACTATAATTTTTTAATAGAATAAATTCTCCCTACATAGAAATCATCACATGTTGAGACATTTTTCGCGAAAAAAATTATTTTTTATATACACAGAAAAATAAATTTCCAATCGAATTTTTCAGTTGTGCCAACTCAATATTCACTTGAATCTCCTATAATATGGATCAGACAACCGAATTTTGTGGTTGTAACAATTAAAAGTCAGTAATATCAACCGAATTCAGTTGTGACTACCGATATTCAATTGTGACACCCTTTATTCAAATGCATAATTTTACTTGTATCAACTGAATTTCAGTTAGATATTAGCAAATTTGTGTTTTGTGTGTAGGGAAAATGTCTCAGAATATAAGACTTTGCTTTACGAAAAATGTCGCAGAATCTGAGACTATTTTCGAATAGAAAAATTTTCAGATTTTTAAAAGAAAATTGTATATTTGTATACATAAAAAGAGTTTAAATCGGAGAATTTTTTAATAGAAGAAATTATTCCTACAGAGAAAATATCAGATTTTGAGACCTTTTTCGCGATTTTTTTATAGGGAAAATGTCTCAAAATATAAGACTTTTTCTTTACGAAAAATGTCTCAGAATCTGATACTTTTTTTGTATAGAAAAATTTTCAGATACTAAGAATTTTTTTCCACGGAAAAAGTCTCAGATTGTGAAACATTTTACTATTGAAAAAGTATCATATTTTAAAGCATTATTGAGAAATTTTTCCTTTACAGAGGTCTCTGATTATTAGATTTGTTTCGTACCGAAAAAATATTAGATTCTGAGATCTTTTTTCGATAGAAAAAGTCTTAGATTCTTCTACCTTTTTCCAATAGAAAAAGTTTCAAATTCTGAGATCTTAACCCTTAAGAAAAAGTCTCAGATTCTGAGAGCTTTTTCTTATATAGAAAAATTTTAAAACTCTTGCACTTTTTCTCTAAAGAAGAAGTGACAGATTCTAAGACCTTTTTCTGATTCTGAAATCTTTTCCGATTTTAAGACACTTTTCCTATTGAAAAAGTTGGAGATTCTGTGACCCTTTCCTAAAGAAAAAGTCCCAGATTCAGAAATTTTTTTCCTATAGAAAACGTCTCAGACTTTAAGACCTTTTTTCTATAGAAAGGTCATAGATTCTGAGACCTGTTTCCTATAGAAAAAGTCTGAGATTCTGAGACATTTTTCTGAGATTCTGAGACCTTATTCCTATAAAAAAGTCTTAGATTCTAAGACCTTTTTCCCGTTGAAAAAGTTTAGAATCTGGGACCTTCTACCAATTCCGTAGGTTTGAACATCTGGGACTATTTTTCAACAATAAAAAGTCTCAAACTTTGAGACCTTTTTCGTTTTAAAAAGACTCAGATTCTGAGATCTTTTTCCTTAAAATAAGTCTCAAATTCAGAATTTTTGAGACTTTTTCCCATAGAAAAACTCTTCTACGACCTTTTTCACATAAAAAGAGTCTCAAATTCTGAGAAATTTTTCTTTAGAAAAACTTTTATTCTTTAGAAAAAAAAAATGTTAAATAGTTTTACACATGTAAGTTCGACTATCAACATTTTTAAGATTTAAAGATATTTTTTCTATTGCTATGTAGAAAACAAACATTTTTATATAAACCAAATTAAGATCCTGTAACATTTTTATATACAAAAAATGCATTTTGTAAGTAATTTGTTTATGCCAAAATTCACAATAGGATTAACAGATATTTTTCACAGAAAATGTTCAGATTAATTCACTTTTTCCTTAAAAAAATTAAAAATTTTCCTTATTAAAATTTTCAGATTTTTTTCTATGAAACATTTTTGGTCTTCGAGATTTTTTTAGAAAATTTCCTTCTTTCTTTTTTTCTTCTTTTTCTTTCCATTTCTTTTCTTTCTTTTTTTTTTCTTCTTTTTTTTTTTTTTTTTCTTTTCGAAATTTGGTTTGGGGGGGGGAAATTTCCCCTTTTTCCCCCCCCTTGTACCCGCGCATGCTATAATCAGAAATAGTTAGGTTATGTACACCCCGAAAGACCAATATAAATATTGGTGAAAATATTTTTAAAATCGGATAAGTAGTTACGGAGATTTTTAAATTTTTTGGTTTTTGATCAAACGTGGGCGTGAAATCTTGCATATGATCATCCTGAAGAACCATTCTTAATATTGCTAAAAACCTTTTTGAAATCAAATGAGTAGTTTTGAAGAATTTTAAATTTTAAACTCGGTGGCCAAAAGTGAAGTAGAAATGCGTGTCGAAATCTATCAATGAAACCTAGTCTATTTCCATCCTGAAGGACCATTCTACGTATTGGTGAAAACATTTTTAAAGTCGGATAATATTTTTCAAAAGTCCTAATTTTTTATTGCCGGGCGGTAGGATTATCCGATTGGCCTTAAATTTGTACCCAATTACTTTTTAAGCTTAGAAGCATTAAAATTCGAGTGGAGATTGGAAACCGGAGATATAGCATATAGGTTGAGGAGACCTTATATAGAGGTTGTATCACGAAATCTGGACACCAGCTACTATCAAGTAATGTGGTCTTCAAAACCATCAACTTCAGGATGAACGTATACCAACCCACCATGGAATAGTTATCGCTGGAGTTTGAACTAGAAAAATTTCAAACGTTAATTTGAATATTCATATTAATAGGCAATTTTTCGCAAAACTTAGAATGTTTGTATTTCGCTCTTTAGAAAATTGTTCAGATTTATTTAGAAATGGTAGATGGCGCTAGAGTTCAAATAATAATGATGAGTAAAAAAAAAATAAAACAACCGAATGCCGGTCATTTCAGATAGTATCAAATGTGTATTTGCTTCCATAATTTATTATTTAGTAAAAAAATTTAACAAATATGGTATATTTAGGTACATATTTACAATTTCTCTTCAAAACTTTTCATAATTGCAATAATTGGTTCATTAATATATTTTTTAACTTCAATATGACTAGCAAAATCACCATGATTCCATCTAGGATCTTCCATATGATGCATAATTCGATTGGGCAATAAAGCAGCTAATTTTTCAACATCCTCCACAGCAGCCATAGAATCATTGTCACTATACCACAAATGCAGTTCGGCAGTAATTAAATCGACCGGATAGTCGGGGGGTGTGGGCTGACCATAAATTTGCATATTCTTAACTAAACCATGATCATATTGACCATAACGACCAGACTGTTGTTCCTGCATATAATGGCAAATTTGATTGGTAGAAGCGCCAGCTGGATGAGTTTGAGCAGTGATTGTGAAAGCAGTCTAAGAAAGAAATGTTTTTAGTTATAAAAATTTTGGGGGATCATTTTGAAGTGCGAAAATACTTACTGTATTAGAATTACTATCAGCACCTTCTACCATATAGGCCACTGAATTACATAAATCATGAAATCTAGAATCTGGATTACAAGCATTATAACCCAATAAAACAAATAAATCATTAAAAGGTATAAATTCTTGACTATCAAATACAGCCGAATAGGTATTGTGATGCCCCAGATAGGGAGCCAAAGTCCGTACCAATAAATCTTCCATATTACTCATAAAAGCAACAGGAGCCAACATATGAGCGGTTTTGATTTTTGCATTATACTCGGGACGTGTAGATAAGAGAGCAAAAAATGCTGTTGTACCCTGAGAGTGGCCAACATAATGAATAGCTTTTTGTTGTTGGCCATTGGTAGCTAAAGCATGATCTATCATGGTAGCTAAATCATAATGACCAATTTCATGCCAACTAAATTTCCAAAAATAGGGATGATTAACTGATCGGGTAGTATGATTGCGAGAATAAGTATTGCCTCTAGCATTACCAAACCAAACATCAAAACCGGCATCGGCTAACAGAAAACCAATACCATCATTGGGACCATTAGCCATCCAAGCATCGGAACAACTAAATAAACCATGTTGTATTAAAACTATGGGACGATATTCATTTGCATTCTGTAATTTATGAGAATAAGGAATGCGGAACATGGTTATAATATAACCATCTTCGGTAATGGCACGATGAGTTTCAGCCGGGTAACCATGTTGAGCAATACGATCTTCCTAAGAGTATTTGAAGAAACTTTTGTTACTTTGATTATTTCTTTTATTAAATTTTACTTACAGTTGTAATTCTAGGTTTCAAACTCAATTGAGGTTCCGGATTTTGAAAATATTTTAAAATACTTTCATCTACTTTAACTGCTGTAGCCGTTACAACGGCTACCGCTACTAACACTGTTATGTAAATCAATGTCTTCATAGTTTTGCAATAACTGAACCATTAATATTTTTCGCTAATTATTTTTCAGCTATTTTCAAAAAATTATAAATCTTATCAATAAAATTTTACTTTATCACAATTTTTGACCAAAAATAATTTTTTGATAATCTTAAATGATTAGCAATGTTTTGTTTAAGATTATTAACTTAACTACCAATTAACTGTCAAATAAATTAGTTTAAAGAATTAATAAATAATTAGCTCTTTTATTAAATATTAGGGTTTCTTATGAAAAAAAAAAATAGGGAGCAGGGTTGGCAACCGATACCCACCTAGAATAACGGTATTTGGCTATTGTACCGCAACCAACAAAGATATGGACATTTTCAAAAGCGATTATGAAAGCTGATGAAATTTCTAGTATTTTAAATGTGTCACTTCGTTTTTCTACCGGTTCGTTTTCGAAATATAGGTCAATACCATTATAATACCGTTTGAAACGGTATTATAACGGTATTGGCCTATATAACTAAAACGAACCGGTAGAAACACGAAGTGACACATTTAAAATACTAGAAATTTCATCAGCTTTTATAATCGCTTTTGAAAATGTCCATACACTCAAAAAATTATGTTAGTAAAATCAACTGAAAATGTCAGTTAAAATAACTACTTTGTAGGTTGTTTTGGGGTCAACTACTTTTTCAGTTAAATCAACTAACAATGTTAGTTATTTTAACTGACAAAAAACAACTGACTTATGTAGTAAAAATTACTTACATTTGTAGTCAAAACAAATTTTTTCCAAGTTTTTTTTAAAAAAAAAAGTTGTGAAAAAAAAAAACGAAAATTTTTATTTTTTGGAAAAAAACTTTGAAAATTTTTCAGAGATAAAAAAAATAAGATTAACTACTTTAAATAACTGTTACTACATCACAGTACTTTTTTGTTAGTTGTTCAAAAAAACGACTTAAAATAACTAACAGAAATAGTTGTTTGATATTTTTCATACAAAAGCAACTGACTTTGTAGTTGAAAACAACTAACTACTGTAAAATATACAAATAACTAACATGTAGTAACTTACATAATTTTCTGAGTGTATCTTTATTGGTTGCGGTACAATAGCCAAATACCGTTATTCTAGGTGGGTATCGGTTGCCAACCCTGATAGGGAGGTTTTCAAATTCAATGATTTGCCTTTAATTCCCATTGGGTCTTTCTGAATTTCAATAGGTTTTTCTGAATTTGAATTGTTCTGGCTGATTGGTATCTGTTGAGTTGTCTCAAACCAATTCTGCTATCGTTAAATTAAATTTTTATCACAGCATCGATAACACAGGCAAACAAAATTTGAAAAAGGTCGAAACCCGGGACTAAAATATACTTTTTTTCTAAGGGTTTGAGCTGCGCTGAATCTGAATCTGTACTCAGAATTCCTCCATCCCATCAGGTGTTCGCGAAATCTTAGCTTAAAGTTTGAAAAACCCCTGTTTTTCGCCATATTTGAGACGTCATAGATGCACGAATTCCCCTTTATTTTTAAAACCTGATATGTAGTCTGAAAGTCCTACTTAATACCTTTAAAATAAATGTTTAACATCTGCAATATCTTGTTCCTTCTCTGAGATATCTTAACACAAAGTTGAAAAAAATCAGTTTTTCGCTATGTTCACGGGTTTTCGCTATATTCGCTACATTTCGCCTTTATTTTACGATGGACCTATAAAAGTCTTAAATTCCCAATTAAAAAAACAAAAAAAATGCTTTTTGAAATTTATATGATGTATTTAATGAGTACATACCACTCTCAGCCGCATCCAGAGTCACGAAATGAGAACAAACTTCAGGTTAAGATATTTCAGAGGTGAAACAAGATATTATCAGGACATCAGTTTGGCCAGTTCCTTTTGGTATTTCCTCTCGATTGGTGTGTCGGTGATACTGGAAAAGAAACTATTTCTTCTGTAACGGAAACCTTCGCATCAACTTGACTTATCTCTTCTTTATCTTGTCTTGTTATATATTTTTTGTCGATGCTTGATGTCGTTCAATTGGTATTTTATTGATTTTTTATTTAAGATGTTATAAACTCAGCCGAGTGAATCGTTGCTCTATGTTCGTTTGCTTGCTATCGTGATCTACGACCGACATGCCTTCCTTAGCGGGGGTTTCTGTGTTTAAGTTTTGTTATTTTTATTTTGGTCCCCGCTTGGGTGCCATTTTTCGAAAACTATTTTTAGGTAAACACAAAATTTTCTAAATTTTTGTGTTTACCTGGTGAAAGTTGTTATACCCTCCACTCTAGTGATAGATGGTATATACACTCAAAAAACTGTAATGTTAGCAAAAAAAAAACCTACAAGAAAATTTGCTTATTTTGAACCCACAATTTTTTTGGTAAAGTTAGCAAAAATGTTTTGCCAAAAATTAGTTAACTGAAATTTTTTTATTTCAACTTAGTTCATACACATTTGAGGACCCCATTGGGTTCGGACCCGATAGGTCCAGACCCCGATGGGCCTAGACCTAGCTGGGTTCTATAAAAATCGTCATCGTTTTTGATCCAAAATTTGTGTCCGTTTCGCTCTACCTTGCTTAGTTTTGAGATACGCGATTTTAAGGGACCACTGGGGCTTTGAGAATTGAAAAACTTAATAACTTTAAAAATATTACTCGTAGTGCTTTTGGTTTTCTTGAGAGCTACAAAAAAGCTGTTGGACTTTTTGATGTGTTGGCAATATTTGCCGAGAAATGAGCATTTTAAAATTTTCGGGAATGCAAACTTTTTGGATCCAAAGCTAGGACCCATTAGAATCCACACATGTGAAGAGGACCGGCGGTACTATAGAGCCCGAGAACCAAAAATGGCCTCCATTTTGCTCCATCTGTCTTAGTTTCCGAGATAGCGTTATCTTAAGTTTTCTTAAAAAAACAATTTACAATTATTTTTCTAATATTAGCAAAAAAGCTTGTTAAAATTTGGTCAACTCAATTTTAAATTTAGCAAATAAAATTAGTTCAAATTTTGTTTAAAATTGCTAATGCGCTAAATGAAGTTTACAAGATATTTTTGCTAACATGCTGATCTCAGCTAAAAATTTGCTAAAGGTAAGATTACTAGCAATAGCAAAAAAAAAAATAGTAAATCTACTACATAATGTATTATTTTGAGTGTATTCGTACATTATTGCTTTTGTGAGCAAAAATATCAATAACCGGATTTAAAACCGATCGTTCTGTGTTTTGTTAAGTTAAAAAATATTCATCAGAAAACACAAAAATTAGAAAAACTGACTATATGATTTTAGAAAAATGGCGCCCAAGCGGGGGCCCAATTCCAAATAGCAAAATTTAAACACCGAAACCACCGCCAACGTTGCAACGAAGGAATTTCGGTCAAAATTTACGACAGCAACCAAACTAACACCTTTTCAGCAAACATGGAGCAACGATTTACTCGGCTGGGAACAACTGTTGAAACAGTGTCGAAAGGTAGTTGTAACCAAACCTGCATGTACTATAGAACACCTTAAAATGTTTTATCAAAGTTCAGGTTTCATTTAATTTAAAATTAAATTTTTAGCTGCTTCCTTGCAACTCTTAAATCCGACGGATCGGTAATACGCTAGCGCGTATACCAAATGAGCAGCTCTTGGCAGTTTCTGTCATCTTAAGACTCTAAATTATTGGATTTCGATATTAGCTCGTCTTAGTTAATAAAATCGCTGTTTTATCACAAGGGGAGTACTCCGTATGGAGGTCATTGTAAATTCTGTCACAACGGTTCACCATGTTACATTTACTCAAAATCATTGAATACCGGTCGATTGGTATCTGTTGAGTAGCCTCGATAAACGAAGGTTTTTTCACTGCATCGTTCATTTTTCCTCTAGAATTTTTTTAGAGACATTAGTTTCATAAGTTTATCTTGGGGGTTTATTAAAATACCTAAACTGATATTGCCACTTGATTGATTTGTCGGTGGTACTGGAAAATATAATATTTCTTCTGTATCGAAAACCTTCTTTTCCAATTGCATTGTCTCTTCTTTATCTTGTTATATATTCTTTGGTGATGTTTTTTGATTTGAAATGTTCTATAGTAAATACTGGAGTAGTTAACCTACTTTTCGTCACTGTTTTATCAGTTGTTCCTTTGTCAGAAAAAACAGCCCAGACGAGTGAATCGTTGCTCTATGTTTGCAGAAAAGGTGTAAACTTGGTTGTTGTCGCGAATTCTGACAAATATTCCTTCGTTGGCGGTACTTTCTGTGCTTAAGTTTTGCTTTTTGGGAGTCGGCCCTTGCTTGGGCGCCATTTTTTCGAAAACTATGTAGTAATTTTTTTTTAAATTTCTGTGTTTATCTTTAAACATTTTTTAATTTGCAAAAACCAGGACTGATTGGCTTTGCAACTTTTGAAACCCTGTTATTGAATTTGTCGGTTACATCTTACCTCTCCTACCAGACATCTTTGCTTAGAATTCTCCAAATTATTTTGAAAACAAAGAGCAAAAGAAAAAGTGCTTGTTCAGAATTTCTCAGTTGCTTTCACAAACTTAAGAAAATCAGACAAGGGAAGTCCATAGACCGTGTCCATTGACAGAATATCAGATCCCAAAATCCGCAGTCTAGCCATTGAGAACGTTGGACAAAAACAGACGTAATGTTCAGTTGTGTCCTCATCCTCAAGACAAGCTGCACATAATGGGTCTAATAAGTCACCTAATCTCGTCATATGACGAGCACAGGTATTGTGTCCCGTAATTAAGTCAGTAAGTCTGCGACAGTCTATTCTACTGAGACTTTCTTGTCTGGCCTACTTAGTCACAAAATGTTTGGTATTCTTGCGTGCCAACTCATTTGACCATCTTTCCATGAAAATTGTTTTCATATGAGAGTTGATCCAACGCATCAGCCATGTCAAGCCTATACCAATCTGGGGTTCCGGATCGTGAGGAATTGTATCGAAGCCAAGATTTGCCAAAGAGTCGGCAATCTCGTTTCCCCGTATTCCGCTATGACCCGGAACCCACAGAAGACTGACGCAATTCCCACATGATACCTCATTGAGTCTGCGTCTATATTCCTGGATAATTTTAGATGAAGTGACTGGAGATTCAAGTTCAATTGGTGTATTACTTTTGGAAGCTTTTTTTGCGAGTGGAGATTTGTCCCAGAACAGATTCTTTTAAAACAACTTTTACGAGGAAACAGATTACAGAATTGTTTTCTTGGAACTAAACAAATTTCTGAAACTAATTCTGTAATCTGTTTCTTCGTAAAAGTTGTTTTAAAATAATCTGTTCTGGGAAAAATCTCCACTCGCAAAAAAAAGCTTGCGAAATCCTTTATTCCAAAAGTAGTACAATTTCATCATTATTATTTCATGATCACACGTACAATAGGAAGTGTACGAAAAACCTGTACTCTTTTGTCCAAAAAAACATTTTTGAGTTGGTGTCAGCTGTACAGGTTAGAATTGTGGTCTAACTTTGACTAACCCATGGCAAAGTTTGGTGGTCTAGCATTAATTGTAAATCCACGTTAGCAATCTAATCGTTTGGAATTGATTTTGACGTTTGATATAATGGTGGTTGCTAATACAGACGGGGTGTTACAAAAAGTAAAACAAAGTCAACATGCCTCCATAATTTCTTGATGGAGAGCATAAATATCAACAAAAGTTTTTTTGTTAGACAGTGTAGCGAAATAATTGTATTAGACATCGAAAGTCTATTAACGACTTTCTTTGGTTATCTAAACCTAAACACAGCTAATCATTTCAGATAATCTCAATGTTGTTTTTGGCTTTATAACAATTTATCAAAATTAAAGCAAAATTTCTAGATTACAAGAGTATTATTAATAATAAATTGTAGAATTAATGTTTTATTCGCCAATAAAAATCACATATTCATTAGTAGGAAAGATAGTAGGAAGACATGAAGACCTGTATTTTTATAACATGTCTTATAGCGGCTGCAGCCGCTAAAGCAGTTGAAGCCGATTTTGACGAGACTATATTGAAATATTTTCAAGATCCAGCACCACAATTGAGCCTGAGACCAAGAATAACAACAGTAAGTAAAACACTAATAAATTTTTAATAAATTTACTACAATTTTCCTACTTTTAAATGGATAACAAACTTTTAGATCATTAAAATACACATTAAATGTGTAAATAATTGTAAAAATAAACCATTAAAAAAATTTTACACATTAAATTAATACAAAAATGTTATGGATTTTAATACAGTAATATAAGGAAGCTGTAAACACCTTTTTGATCGTAAAAATACACAATATATGTAATTTTACACATAAAATGCTTGTTAAATTCATCATTTGTGTAATTTTACACATTAAGCGTTTAATATTACACATTAAGTGTGAAATATTACACATAGTGTGTTTTTTTTTTTACAAACACGCCAGTAAATTTAGTTAACATTTACTAAAATACATATATATTATTAAAAAACGATCTGGAAAAATCTATTAAACAAATTTTAATATTTTCCTAATTTCAGCAACATCGCATTGAAGAACATGGTTATCCCGGTGAAACTCATCGTGTCCTTACCGAAGATGGTTATATCATAACCATGTTTCGCATTCCATATTCCCATAAATTACAAAACGCAAATGAATATCGTCCGATAGCTTTGATACAACATGGTTTATTTAGTAGTTCGGATGGTTGGATGTTAAATGGTCCCGATGATGGTATTGGTTTTATGTTAGCCGATGCTGGTTTTGATGTCTGGTTTGGTAATGCTAGAGGCAATACTTATTCTCGCAATCATACTACTCGATCAGTGAATCATCCTTACTTTTGGAAATTCAGTTGGCACGAAATTGGTCATTATGATTTGGCGGCAATGGTAGATTATTCTTTGCGAATGAATGGTCAGGGACAAAAAGCTATACATTATGTGGGTCATTCCCAGGGTACAACGGCATTTTTTGTATTTTTATCTACTCGCCCGGAATACAATCAAAAGATTAAGACAGCTCATATGTTGGCTCCTGTAGCCTTTATGGGTAATATGAAGGATTTATTGGTGCGAACTTTGGCTCCATATTTGGGTTATCATAATACTTATGCGGCATTTTTTGATAGTCAAGAATTTATACCGCATAATGATCTATTTATGAAATTGGGTTATAACGCTTGTAATCCCCAGTCCCAGTTTCATAATTTATGTAATTCCATAGCTTATATGGTAGAAGGTTCTGAGGGTAGTTCTAATTCGGTAAGTAATTGTATTAAAATTCAACAATATAAAACTCTACTTAAGATAATCCTTTTTTTCTAGACTGCTTTAGTTATTTTAGCTCAAACTCATCCGGCTGGTGCTTCCACCAATCAAATTTGCCATTATATGCAAGAGCAACAGTCTAACTGTTTCTGTCAATATGATCATGGTTTAGTTAAAAATATGCAAATTTATGGTCAACCCACTCCTCTGGATTATCCCGTTGATAAAATTACTGCTAAATTACATTTATAGTATAGTGATAATGATGATATGGCTGCTGTGGTAGATGTCGAAAGATTGGCTGCTTTACTGCCCAATCGTATTATGCATCATATGGAAGATCCGAAATGGAATCATGGTGATTTCTCTGGTCACATAGAAGTTCGTAAATATATTAACGAACCGGTTATTGAAATAATGAAAAACTATGAACAGGAATTGTAAAGGTTTTCTAATGAAAATAAAAGAAACCAAAAAGTACTCAGAATGTGTTCTCTAAATCAGCGGTTACCAACCTATGGTACGCTTACCACTAGGGGGTACGCGAAACTGTCCGCGGGGGTACGCAACATTTTAGTAATTTGGACATTCGTTTTAGATTAACATTTCAACGCTGGTTTTGCAGCTGGCTTTCAAAGTTTTCCATAACGTCAGGTTATGAGGAAAGTCGAGGTCAAAGTTCACAAAAAAAGTACTTTTGCGCAATTTAAAGAGAATTTTTGCGATATTTTTGAATAATATTTTGAGATCTGACCACTTGTTTTCGATTAACCTTTCGGTACTGATTCGGAATATGGTCCTAAATTTTTCTTTGATGTCAGGTTTTTGAGAAAAATTATGTCAAAATTATGTCAAAGTTACTTCAAAATTACTTTTCAAAATACATGTATTTTTTGAAAGAAGTACTATTTTGCTACATTGCCAGGGCTGGCAGCAAGACTCTGAATACCTCTATTATATTTCCGCCCCCTGTGATAGGTGTTTGGAACTTTTTTTAAGAGCTCAAAAAACGTGCGTTATCTTTATTTTTGGTGTAGAATCGACTGTTGAAATCAGATTTACAATATTTCCAGCCGTTTTTGCTCTGCAGAAAATCAGCTCAAAATCCGCGTTTTCAGATGCATTGAACCACCCCAAGCAGCGAAAATGTTTCCAAAAAAATACCGCCATTGTTTTGATCTCGCCAAAATCCTTCAAAAAAATGATAATACCCGCAGATCAAAAATTTCAAAATTAACTCTAATATTTATAAGTTTTTTAACGAAAACAAAAAACTCGTTAGGGGGTAAAATTTAAAATTAGGGGTACGCGAGCCAAAAAGGTTGGTAACCGCTGCTCTAAATGATTAATGAAATTTCGCGATTTTTATAGCATCCACTCATTTTTAGTAATAGTACCCTTTTAACTGGACGAGCTCGGAAAAAAATCCTGTGCTTAGTATGGGATACCATCTCGATTTCAGGTCGTGTATCCAGAAAAAACGAGTTTCCGCAAAAAGGTTTAATCGTTGCTCTTTAAGATGTGTATCTCATGTGATCAGTCGCTTAAACCGTTGAAGAACATCGGGTTAATCCGCTATGAGTTGTCCAAAATGCCCACAATAACAGTTTTTTTATTTTGAGCTCAATTTTCTTAAAAACATTATGTGATTGAAAGTTTAGAGACCCGATTTGTGATTAAAAGAACAATTCGTCGCTGCGCCTAAAAATGTCATGTGTTTTGGGGCAAGTGTTCAGGAGAGCAAAAAAACTGTTTATTTTCGTCCCTTCGCGATATTTTTTAAAAGTTTGTTCTACAAAAAATTCTTGTACCGATATGCTATCCATATACTGCAAAAAAATTATGAAACATTTAGCGGTTTTCCAATGGTGCAGAAATTTTCAAAAAACATACACATAACTCCTTTTTTAAGTACTTTTTGGAACAAAATTTAAATAAATGGAAATATTTTTTACACATAACTCCTTTTGCTTATGAAACCATTCTTATTGTTAATTTCTTTTCGAGAGGGACAAAGACTAAAAATAGTTTGTTGGCGGTTTAAAGCAACATTAGTTAGACAAGGTCTTTAAAATTTTGATATTTAAAAGCTCTTCACTAAACAGTGAACAACAGATTTTTCGCAAAACTGTTGCTGATTTTTTGTTTTTTCTTGAAAATATTTAAGAGCTTTGACATAAATTGACATCTGCGAAAGATGCTGTACTTTAGATACTAAAATTTACCGCCATCAATGATTTAATTGCTTTCACAAGCCTTTATTACCAGCCATTTAGGATTTAGATAACAGGATGAAAATTTGCAAATATTTTTCAAAAAATCTTGACAAATTCATTCAAAATACTTGGATGCTATGAGTGAACCTCGTATTACTAAAATAGTGGTCCATTTTGTCACGTGCTGTTACTTTTTTATCAAAAAAAGTTATGTGTAGCTTAACACATAACTCCTTTTCAGACCTTTTTTTAGTATGACGAACACATAACTCCTTTTACTAACTTTTGAACCAATCAAGATATCAGAAAACGGTTTAGTGAGTAAACGTATGACCAATAGGGGATCAGAAAGATGTAATAAAAAAAAATTTAATAAACTACACATGACTCCATTTTTAGGCGCAGCGACGAATTGTAATCAATAACACTGTAAGTAGGTGAAAATGACACACCAAAACGCCGAGACACGTCAACCTAATTTTGGGCCGTAGAATCCAGTGCTGTACCCCGTTTTGGAAAGTTAGCTCAAAATCCCGAGATATTTCGATTTTAAATTTGTAGTAGATTTAAGCCGATTTTTTATTTTATTTGAATGAAAAAAACTTTAAAAAAAATTTAAAAACTTGTTATTTATCAGAATTTATATCTAGGAAATAATGGACGTCCATTTTCAATCGGACATGAAGCAATACTTGCTCTTCTTTTAATGAATTTTATAATTTTTTTTGGATTTATTCATTTTTTACTCTTGCATTTGCAAATTTAAAATCGAAATATCTCGTTATTTTGAGCTAACATTTTAAAACGGAGTATACCACTGGATTCTATGACCCAAAAATAAGTTGGGGTGTCTCGGCGTTTTTGTGTGTCATTTCAAAAGTTTAAATTTTACTTACAGTGTAATATAAGGTCGAGTCCCAATCGCACATTTTTTTTTTGTACATGATCATTAGCGGAAAAAATCATGTTTAGGAAAGAGACATCATTGAAAGGCAATTGGTGCTCCAACGGATTGCCATATGTCAATTGAAGCTAATTATTGTCTCCCTAAATATCGAGTTCGTTTGACACTAACAAGGAAGGTCTTTCACAGGGCACCCACCGACTGTCCTGAAACTTGCACATAGGAAAGAGCTGCCCAAGCTCACATTTAGCGGGTTAAAGGGGAGGGGGAAAACGGGATTTTTTTTTTGTTTTTTGAGGATTTTTCCCATTTCTTCAAAAGAAACTATATAAACATTTTATACATGTCGAAAGGTTTTTTGAAGGCCTATCCAATTTGTTGCTAGAAGCTCCACTTGGAGTAGCGTTCTTATAAATATTGTAAGACACGTTAACTAAAAAAAAATCCAATGGTGTCTCGGTTGTATTCAAATTCGGCTTCGTTAAGTTCGTTATTGTCAAAAATGAATAATCGTTGGGGTAGTTTATATGGAGATGTATATACGTACGATCGCCAAAATCATAGATAATAATCTTAAGCAGGCCCGTATTTTTTCATTTGGCGAAATTACTGCTAGTTCGGCTTTTATACGGATTTTCCCGAAACCCCTTATTTTTTATAAGGTGGCAACCCTTTTTTAAATTTGTGTTTGTGTAGCTAAAAATACAGGTACCTATTAATTTTTTTCCCCCTCATTTCCATTTTCAAGTTTCAGGACAATCAAAGGGTGCCCTGTGAAAGACCTTCCTTGTAAGCCTCGGGCATTAACAAAGAACATGAATGTTTCGTCTTCAATTTCACACAATCTACATATTTGATTAATTTTTCTTTCTAAGTTGATAGGAAAGATTTCTATGTCCGGTGAGGTAACCATTCAAACTGGTTAGATCCTTAGATCCTTTTTGTCAAGAGTACACTGAAAAAAAAGACATAACTAAAATTGAGGAAAAAATGTCTTTGAAAATTTATCATGAAATTTCCTAAAATTTAGTTAAATTTAACTAAAAATTGAGAAATTTTCTTAACTATGAGGAAAAAAGTTTAGTTCATTTACTTATAAATAGTTCAGAGTTTTCTTTAAATGGAGTTCTTTAATATAAGGAAAAAAATTCTTACTGCCAAAGAATTTTCCACAAATCTAAGAAACGTATCTTTATTTTTAAGGCATATTTATTAAAAAAAAAGTTAGTTAAAGTTTAGTTAAAATTTACTAAAAAAAAACATCATCGTTTTTCTCTTCTTTGAATTGAGAAAGTGCACTTCTTAGAATTTAGTTAATAAATTCTGAGAATTTAGTAAATAACTTCTTAGAATTTAGTTAAAAATTCAAAATGGCGATAGCTCGAAAACTAAGCTAGATAGAGCGAAACGGAAAGACTACAAAGAAAAATATGGAATAGCCTAGCTCTGCATATATGTCGGGGTCTCAAGACCCTAATTTCGGATCTAAAATTTGAAATTTCCGAGATTTTATATATGCACATATCTCGGCATTTTTGTAGCCCTTGACTCGTAGAACACTTCCGCAAAATACCCGAAAGCCCTCCGATTAATAGTTTTTGAGTTATCCAGTTTTTAAGATTCTCAAGACCCTATCAGGCCCCTTATTACCGTATCTCAAAAACTAAGCGAGGAAGAGCGAAACGGACAAAATTTTTGGGTCAAAATCTATGGAGACCCTTAAAGGACCCAAGGGGTCTCGAGTTTACAGGGTCTGGACCCATGGGGTCCGAACCCATGGGTCCAGGGTCTGGAACCAATCTAGTCCTAAAATGTGAATGAACTAAAGTGTAATATAATTTTTCTCATTTTCTAGTTAAAATTGGCTTAAAATTAAATAACTTTGTTTTCCTTACTTTTGGGAAAAGTATGAACTAAAACCAAGAAAAAAAATCTTTGGAGCCAAATCATTCCCTCTTTTTCTCAAAATTTAGTTAATTTTCCCAGTTTTTAGTTCATTTTTTTTTTTTTTGAGTGTAAGAAATTGCTTAGATACCCGAGGGGATGGAGTAATAAATCTTTTCGCCTGCCGCACTTCACAACAGTGGTTGGAAAATTAAGATTCCCTCCTTGATCGTAAACTTTTCCTTATGTGTCCAATGGACAAACCACAGAAGGTTTCCGGACCGATAAAGGGCGTTTTGCGCCATGATTGACCAGACAGTCTGCCCGTTCATTGCCCAAGTGTCCCTCATGGCCCGGGATCCGGTCAATATATTAAATTATTCTGGAGCCAGGCTTCTCTTAAGTTCAATCCCGATAGGTGGCGCTGTTGTCACAATATTTATTTTTGGTAATTATGGTACGATTTGGCTGAATTTCACAACATGTATTTTTTTAAACAAAAATAAATTTCCTGATAAAATTTGGACCCGATAGGTGGCACTGTTGTCGTCATAATTCCATTTTTTGTATTTATGGTACAATTTGGCTGGGTTAGGTTGTTAGGTTGTAAGTGGCTGCTGACGTTTTACGTCAACACACGTAGACCCTGAGGTCCATTTTGATACCACGGGACTGTAATAGATTTCTCTACTAGTCCCTGTCGTTAAACCAATTTGAGCTTCTTATGAAACTCTTAAGATATTGAATTTTGACATCCGACAAATCAAAAAGATCGTACAGCTCCCTAGATCTCAGTGAAGCAAGTCTCTGACACCAGATAAGGTGTTCGATAGTTTCCAACTCCTCTTCATCCATGCAAATCCGGCAAAAGTCATTCGACGGCACATTTCGCCACTTTGCGTGCTTCCCTATAAGACAGTGTCCGGTTATTATAACAACCACCGAAATCTCTCCTCTTGGAAGCGATATCAGCTCACTTATGCGCCCCTGATTAAGAGAAGGCCAAATCAGTCGTGTTGTCTCACACGTCCAACCATTTGCCCATCTTTGATTAGTCTTCGTCGCGGAAAAAAGCCGAAGGTTTGCTTGCAAGTTTCTAGAGGCATACCAACACATTCCAATTCTGTTGGAACCTGCAAGGTAGTTCCTAGTCTTGTAAGCTCATCGGCTTTGCAATTCATTGGAATGTCTCTGTACCATGGGACCAATATGAGTCGTATGTTAAACTGATTGGCCATCTCATTTAAAGACGTGCGGCAGTTAAGGGCAGATCTTGTTTTCAGAAACATTGAATCCAGGGACTTGACCGCAGCTTGACTGTCAGAATAGATGTTGACTGCGGTTGTAGACAAGACATTTTAGCTCAACCAGTGAGCCACTTCCTTTATTACCAGCATCTCTGCCTGGTAAACACTGCAATGATCTGGCAATCTTCGAGCCAGGCTCAAATAGACTCCACATATAACATTAGCAGATTCAAGTCAAATATCCATATATACTACTCCCTTTATGCTACTTCCCACACCTATATTTCCTGATCTATACACAATGCATTCCATTTATAGGGGGCATCCCCTGAGTGTTGGTCAAAAAAAAAAAAATCCACTTGGTCGTGTAGCCTCGATCCATCTGTGTAAAAATTTATGGTGGCTCCACTTCCCGAATGCCACCCATCCAAGACTCCCTGGTAAAGTGGCGCTCAAAAAGGCTCATAGAAGGAGCACAGTCCACATTTTGTGGTATTTTTATCTTCTTCAAGATCGCGCTATGGCCACAATCGCTGCTCCTCCATTGCAGCCTCGAATTGCCGACGTAGCCGCATACTGCCCACCTAATATGTCCAATGGTATCAGGTAAAGGAGGATTTCTAATGCAACCGTAGGTGTAGTACGAAGAGCATCAGTTATGCACATCGACGCCACTCTCTGTACCATCGTGATAAAGACACAGTTTGCTTTTGTTTCTAAAGCAGGCCAACAGACAATGATTCCATACATCAGAATTGGACGCACCACTGCTGTATAGATCCAATGAACGACTTGAGGGCTAAAACCCCATCGTTTTCCAATAGCCCTTTTACAGAAATATAAAGCAATCGTTGCTTTTCTCACCCGTTCCTCAATATTACGCCTGAAATTCAACTTCCTATCCAGAAATACTTCAAGATACTTGGCTCCATCTGAGAAGGTGATTTCAGTGCCGTCCATAGAAATGGGATCAAAAGCAGGAATCTTATTTTTCCTTGTAAACAAAACAAGCTCTGATTTACTTGGATTAACTCCTAGACCACAGTCTCTTGCCCATTTAGACAGATCTTTCAGAGAACCCTGACGAATGTCCCTCAATGTTGGCAGATGCTTCCCCATTACCGCTTCTGCTTCCCATTTACCGCTAATTTGGCTAAAATTCACAAGATATATTTATTAACCAAAAATAAGTTTTCTGATAAAATTTGGACCCGGTAGATGGCGCTAGGGTGAAGATATTAATAAAAATCTACATTTCACTGAAATGTAACATCATATCGGGTTTATTTATTTTTTTTTTTAACTTTGACCTCAATTTCCTTAAAAACCTGATGTGATGGAAAAGTTGGGAGACCGGATTTTTGACCAGCGACTGTATAAAGTTTTGTAAACAACTTTATAAGGTCACGTCCCAGTCGCATTTTCAATGTTAAGTAGTGTTATTAATTATTCAAATTTTATCAAACCTGATGCATCAAAAATTCTACATTTTAACTTACGTTCCAATAAAAATGCTTCGTTATCTCTACACCATTTATGATAAGATTCCAAATACTATGCTAATTTTAAACCCCAAAAAACCGTTATAAAAACATTACTATCAGCAGATAAGAATTTAATCGATGTGCAGTATTTACCCCATGGAACTTAATGGATTTATAATGTAAAATTAGTTAATTAGAAATCGTACAATCATGAACAACTGGCTGTTAACGTTAGTGGGTTTATCAGCCGTCTTAGGAGTTATAAACGCTGATTTACAGCCATTGGATTTATTAAAATATTTACAAGATCCAGAACCTCAATTATCGTTAAAACCTATAAAAACAACGGTAGGATGTTTTTAAAAATAAATTCTTAGCTATATTTTGTTATTAATTTCGAATAATAAATTCTAGGAAGAACGTATTAAAAATCTTGGCTATTCAGCTGAATCACACAAAGTGGTTACCGAAGATGGTTATGTGATAAATATATTCCGTATACCCTATTCTCATAAATTACAAAATCAAAATCAACCCAGGCCGGTGGTTTTACTACAACATGGTCTTTTTAGCTGTTCCGATATTTGGCTTACCAATGGTGCCGATTATTCATTGGCCTTTAATTTAGCCGATGCTGGCTTTGATGTTTGGCTAGGTAATGCTCGTGGTAATCGTTATTCCCGTAATCATATCTCGAGATCCTTAAATCATCCCTACTTTTGGCGTTTTGATTGGCATGAAATTGGTTTCTATGATATACCGGCCATGATAGATTATGCTCTAGCCACCAATGGTCAAGGTCAAACAGCCATACATTATGTGGGTCATTCTCAAGGTACCACAGTATCATTTGTTTTACTGTCGGAGAGACCGGAATATAATGCTAAAATAAAAACGGCTCATATGTTGGCTCCCATAGCGATAATGAAAAATATGTCTGATCAATTGGTACGAACATTGGCCAAAGTTTTGGGTCATCATAATATGTATTCAAAAATTTTTAATGATCAAGAATTTGTGCCACACAATTCACTATTCACTTTATTGGGCTATAATGCTTGCACTAAGGGATCACCATTTTCCGGATTTTGCTCGTCTATAGCTTCATATGTACAAACTGCTGAAACTGGTTCGGCTAATATGGTAAGACTTAAACTAATATTTAGATTTTTATTTCGACCTTTTGTTAAATATATTTTGTAAATAAATAGTCGAGCTCGAGGTCTTGGTTTTTATTTAAATATTTAATATTTATTTCCAATATTTCGGTTTTCTTTGAAAACCATCATCATAAGGTTTTTTGTGATAAAAATTAAATACTCCCCCTGATGATGGTTTTTTAAAGAAAACTGAAATATTGGAAATAAATATTGAATTTTTAAATAAAAACCAAGACCTCGAGCTCGAATATTTATTTACAAAATGTTAGACTTAAACAAAAATTTCAAGACCTTATCTTTAAAACTTAATTTCATTTCTTTTAGACCGCCCTAACTGCCATGTTGGAAACACATCCGGCCGGTTCTTCCACAAATCAAATTTGCCATTATCTACAAGAACAACAATCTGGTTGTTTTTGTAAATACGATTGGGGTTCAGAGAAAAATCTTAAGATGTATGGCCAATTGACACCTCCTGACTATCCGGTTTCCCGCATTACCGCCGAATTACATTTATGGTATAGTGATAATGATACTATGGCCGCTGTGGAGGATGTTGAAAAGTTAGCCGAATTATTGCCTAATAAAGTAATGCATCATATGGAAGATCCTAAATGGGGTCATGGTGATTTTACATTTTCATTGGTTGTTAAGGAATTTATAAATGATCCTGTTATTGATATTATGCAAAAATATGATGCAAATATGATGAAATAAAAAATGTTGTTGAAAAAATTTTAACTTACTCAGGGGATGCGCCCTATAAACAGGTTAGGTTAGGTTGTAAGTGGCTGCTGACGTTTTACGTCAACACACGTAGACTCTGAAGTCCATTGTGGTACCACGGGACTGTAATAGGTTTCCCTACTAGTCCCTGTCGTTAAACCAATTTGAGCTTCTTATGAAACTCCTTGGATATTGAATTTTGACATCCGACAAATCAGAGAGATCGTGCAGCTCCCTAGATCCCAGTGAATCAGGCAATGGCAGATAAAGTGTTCGATAGTTTTCAACTCCTCTTCTCTTCATCCATGCAACTCCGGCAAAAGTCGTCTGACGGTACATTTAACCGCTTTGCGTGCTTCTCTTTAACACAGTGTCTAGTAATTATAGCAACCACCGTCGAAATCTCTCCTGTTGGAAGCGATATCAGCTCACTTGTGCGCCCCTGATTAGGAGAAGGCCAAATCAGTCGTGTTGTCTCACACGTCCATTTATTTGCCCATCTTTGATTAGTCTCCGTCGCGGAACAAAGCCGTAGGTTTTGCTTGCAAGTTTCTAGAGGCATACCAACACATTCCAATTCTATTGGAACCTGTAAGGTAGTTCCTAGTCTTGCAAGCTCATCGGCTTTGCAATTCCCTGGAATGTCTCTGTGCCCTGGGACCCATATGAGTCGTATTGTAAACTGCTTGGCTATCTCATTTAAAGACGTGCGGCAATTAAGGGCAGATCTTGTTTTCAGAAACATTGAATCCAGGGACTTGACCGCGGCTTGACTGTCAGTATAGATGTTGACTGCGGTTCTACATCCGCAGTCAACATCTATACTGACAGACATTGCAGATCAACCAGTCAAGACATTGCAACTCAACCAGTCAGCAACTTCCTTTATTGCCAGCATCTCTGCCTGGTAAACACAGCAATTATCTGGCAATCTTCGAACCAGGCTCAATCCAAGCTCTTCCGAATAGACTCCAAAGCCCACTTGCTCGTGCAGCCTCGATCCATCTGTGTAAAAATTTATGGTGGCTCCACTTCCTGAAATGTTCCCCATCCAAGACTCCCTGGAAGTGTATCATAGTGGTAAAGTGGCGCTCAAAAAGGCTCATAGAGGGAGCACAGTCCACATTTTGTGGTATTGTTATCTTCTTCAAGATCGCGCTATGGCCACAATCGCTGCTCTTCCATTGCAGCGTGCTATTAAGTCGAATTTCCGACGTAGCCGCGTACTTCCTACCTCATATGTCCAATGGTATCAGGTGAAGGAGGATTTCTAATGCAGCCGTAGGTGTAGTACGAAGAGCACCAGTGATGCACATTGACGCCATTCTCTGTACCTTCGTGATAAAGACACAGTTCGCTTTTGTTTCTAAAGCAGGCCACCAGACAATGATTGGACGCACCACTGCTGTATAGATCCAATGAACGACTTGAGGGCTAAAACCCCATCGTTTTCCAATGGCCATTTAACAGGAATATAAAGCAATCTTTGCTTTTCTCACCCGTTCCTCAATATTAGCCTGAAATTCAACTTTTATTTCGAAAAATCTGCTGATTTCCATAGCAAAAATGATTCGAAAGCCTTAATTTTGCTTTTTGCTTGACGATATTTAATAATTAATTCTGAAATTAAAAAAGACACACCCTGCGAGAAATTAATTGGTTCTACAGAACCGATTGATCTCAAAAATCTATCCATAGAATACTAGTTCTTTGATTTGAAAAATGGTCAATTGATCTAAAAAACCAGTTCGCGGCTAGTTCTGTGACATGTTACAAGGTGTTAATAAACTCTGTCCTAGGATATCTTCATGTAAAAGCCACGGGTTTCTTTTATACAAAATTAAAAATCTAGGACATGTTCTGGACTGGTCTTCTTACTTGCAGGGTAGCAGTAAATTATAATTTGTACGTGCATAGTTTGGACTACCAAGTTTCAAACAATACGCAACGGAAATTTGAAGGAGTTTTTTGGGATTTTCTTATAAAAAATAAATGATTTGTGTTTTAAAAGACTTTTATCATGAATAAACTATATTTTTAGTACCGTCGGGCTCAAAAAAGTACTTTTTAGGTTGAGTTCCAGTACCATTTGGAAATTCTGATTTTCCATCCTTGATACCTTTAGAACCCTTTTTCTCTTTCCTCTAAATGGAGCTTTGGAAAGATATATTTTATTTTTTATAAAAATTAAAATTTTTATGTATTTTCTTATAAAATTAACTTAAATATATTTTATTTTATTTTCTTATCTCTTTCATAAACTAACATCTTAATTTAGGTGGTATTTTTTTCATTTGATAATTTTCTCCAACTTTAAAAACGGCTGCCATCCCCAACAAAGCATGTTGTTCAATATGACAATGATACATCCAAAATCCTGGATTGTCACTTATGAAACGTACAATGATATAACCGAAACCGGGTATTTGTATTGTATCCTTTTCGACGGCTGGAAAATCATCGGGAGTACGTGTTAATTGACCACGTCGATCAAGTTCTTGGATCTGTGAAAATAAAGAAATAGTAAATGTTATAATATAAAATTTGGAAAGTATTTTTTTTAGAGATTAATTTTAAACTTTTATAAAGGAGAAACCAATTTTTTAAACATTTATTGTAGAACGTTAAGGTGTTATTAAAAGCTTTTACAAATTTAAATAACTTTTAAAGGACTTTTAATTTAAAGAAATCGAGATTTACAAAAGACATTATTTACAAAAACTATTTTGAATTACTTCTATAGAAAGCTTTAAAACTCAAATATTTTGATATCATTAAGGACTAAAGCTTTTGCAAAGAACATGAAAGCTTCGCGTATAAACTTTTTTAAAAGCATTCAAAAATACGACTAAAACTTTCACAAAGAACATTAAAGCATTGCCTACACCCAGCAATTTTGGAACATGATTAATTATATTTTAAAAATTGCTTTATTAATTCTAAATAGTTCCTAAAAGCTTAAAGAACGGACCACTTTAAAGTTGGCGAATAAATAACTTACAGTGGTAATATCGACACAACACTGACGCACAACCCACATACCGACGATGTTCCAATGAGTCAATAGAGCTAATTACCCTACTGTCATTGATAAGCTGGCTTTGATAAGCTGGCTTTGATGTTTGGCTAGGTAATGCTCGTGGTAATCGTTATTCCCGTAATCATATCTCGAGATTCTTAAATCATCCCTACTTTTGGCGTTTTGATTGGCATGAAATTGGTTTCTATGATATACCGGCCATGATAGATTATGCTCTAGCCACCAATGGTCAAGGTCAAACAGCCATACATTATGTGGGTCATTCTCAAGGTACCACAGTATCATTTGTTTTACTGTCGGAGAGACCGGAATATAATGCTAAAATAAAAACGGCTCATATGTTGGCTCCCATAGCGATAATGAAAAATATGTCTGATCAATTGGTACGAACATTGGCCAAAGTTTTGGGTCATCATAATATGTATTCAAAAATTTTTAATGATCAAGAATTTGTGCCACACAATTCACTATTCACTTTATTGGGCTATAATGCTTGCACTAAGGGATCACCATTTTCCGGATTTTGCTCGTCTATAGCTTCATATGTACAAACTGCTGAAACTGGTTCGGCTAATATGGTAAGACTTAAACTAATATTTAGATTTTTATTTCGACCTTTTGTTAAATATATTTTGTAAATAAATAGTCGAGCTCGAGGTCTTGGTTTTTATTTAAATATTTAATATTTATTTCCAATATTTCGGTTTTCTTTGAAAACCATCATCATAAGGTTTTTTGTGATAAAAATTAAATACTCCCCCTGATGATGGTTTTTTAAAGAAAACTGAAATATTGGAAATAAATATTGAATTTTTAAATAAAAACCAAGACCTCGAGCTCGAATATTTATTTACAAAATGTTAGACTTAAACAAAAATTTCAAGACCTTATCTTTAAAACTTAATTTCATTTCTTTTAGACCGCCCTAACTGCCATGTTGGAAACACATCCGGCCGGTTCTTCCACAAATCAAATTTGCCATTATCTACAAGAACAACAATCTGGTTGTTTTTGTAAATACGATTGGGGTTCAGAGAAAAATCTTAAGATGTATGGCCAATTGACACCTCCTGACTATCCGGTTTCCCGCATTACCGCCGAATTACATTTATGGTATAGTGATAATGATACTATGGCCGCTGTGGAGGATGTTGAAAAGTTAGCCGAATTATTGCCTAATAAAGTAATGCATCATATGGAAGATCCTAAATGGGGTCATGGTGATTTTACATTTTCATTGGTTGTTAAGGAATTTATAAATGATCCTGTTATTGATATTATGCAAAAATATGATGCAAATATGATGAAATAAAAAATGTTGTTGAAAAAATTTTAACTTACTCAGGGGATGCGCCCTATAAACAGGTTAGGTTAGGTTGTAAGTGGCTGCTGACGTTTTACGTCAACACACGTAGACTCTGAAGTCCATTGTGGTACCACGGGACTGTAATAGGTTTCCCTACTAGTCCCTGTCGTTAAACCAATTTGAGCTTCTTATGAAACTCCTTGGATATTGAATTTTGACATCCGACAAATCAGAGAGATCGTGCAGCTCCCTAGATCCCAGTGAATCAGGCAATGGCAGATAAAGTGTTCGATAGTTTTCAACTCCTCTTCTCTTCATCCATGCAACTCCGGCAAAAGTCGTCTGACGGTACATTTAACCGCTTTGCGTGCTTCTCTTTAACACAGTGTCTAGTAATTATAGCAACCACCGTCGAAATCTCTCCTGTTGGAAGCGATATCAGCTCACTTGTGCGCCCCTGATTAGGAGAAGGCCAAATCAGTCGTGTTGTCTCACACGTCCATTTATTTGCCCATCTTTGATTAGTCTCCGTCGCGGAACAAAGCCGTAGGTTTTGCTTGCAAGTTTCTAGAGGCATACCAACACATTCCAATTCTATTGGAACCTGTAAGGTAGTTCCTAGTCTTGCAAGCTCATCGGCTTTGCAATTCCCTGGAATGTCTCTGTGCCCTGGGACCCATATGAGTCGTATTGTAAACTGCTTGGCTATCTCATTTAAAGACGTGCGGCAATTAAGGGCAGATCTTGTTTTCAGAAACATTGAATCCAGGGACTTGACCGCGGCTTGACTGTCAGTATAGATGTTGACTGCGGTTCTACATCCGCAGTCAACATCTATACTGACAGACATTGCAGATCAACCAGTCAAGACATTGCAACTCAACCAGTCAGCAACTTCCTTTATTGCCAGCATCTCTGCCTGGTAAACACAGCAATTATCTGGCAATCTTCGAACCAGGCTCAATCCAAGCTCTTCCGAATAGACTCCAAAGCCCACTTGCTCGTGCAGCCTCGATCCATCTGTGTAAAAATTTATGGTGGCTCCACTTCCTGAAATGTTCCCCATCCAAGACTCCCTGGAAGTGTATCATAGTGGTAAAGTGGCGCTCAAAAAGGCTCATAGAGGGAGCACAGTCCACATTTTGTGGTATTGTTATCTTCTTCAAGATCGCGCTATGGCCACAATCGCTGCTCTTCCATTGCAGCGTGCTATTAAGTCGAATTTCCGACGTAGCCGCGTACTTCCTACCTCATATGTCCAATGGTATCAGGTGAAGGAGGATTTCTAATGCAGCCGTAGGTGTAGTACGAAGAGCACCAGTGATGCACATTGACGCCATTCTCTGTACCTTCGTGATAAAGACACAGTTCGCTTTTGTTTCTAAAGCAGGCCACCAGACAATGATTGGACGCACCACTGCTGTATAGATCCAATGAACGACTTGAGGGCTAAAACCCCATCGTTTTCCAATGGCCATTTAACAGGAATATAAAGCAATCTTTGCTTTTCTCACCCGTTCCTCAATATTAGCCTGAAATTCAACTTTTATTTCGAAAAATCTGCTGATTTCCATAGCAAAAATGATTCGAAAGCCTTAATTTTGCTTTTTGCTTGACGATATTTAATAATTAATTCTGAAATTAAAAAAGACACACCCTGCGAGAAATTAATTGGTTCTACAGAACCGATTGATCTCAAAAATCTATCCATAGAATACTAGTTCTTTGATTTGAAAAATGGTCAATTGATCTAAAAAACCAGTTCGCGGCTAGTTCTGTGACATGTTACAAGGTGTTAATAAACTCTGTCCTAGGATATCTTCATGTAAAAGCCACGGGTTTCTTTTATACAAAATTAAAAATCTAGGACATGTTCTGGACTGGTCTTCTTACTTGCAGGGTAGCAGTAAATTATAATTTGTACGTGCATAGTTTGGACTACCAAGTTTCAAACAATACGCAACGGAAATTTGAAGGAGTTTTTTGGGATTTTCTTATAAAAAATAAATGATTTGTGTTTTAAAAGACTTTTATCATGAATAAACTATATTTTTAGTACCGTCGGGCTCAAAAAAGTACTTTTTAGGTTGAGTTCCAGTACCATTTGGAAATTCTGATTTTCCATCCTTGATACCTTTAGAACCCTTTTTCTCTTTCCTCTAAATGGAGCTTTGGAAAGATATATTTTATTTTTTATAAAAATTAAAATTTTTATGTATTTTCTTATAAAATTAACTTAAATATATTTTATTTTATTTTCTTATCTCTTTCATAAACTAACATCTTAATTTAGGTGGTATTTTTTTCATTTGATAATTTTCTCCAACTTTAAAAACGGCTGCCATCCCCAACAAAGCATGTTGTTCAATATGACAATGATACATCCAAAATCCTGGATTGTCACTTATGAAACGTACAATGATATAACCGAAACCGGGTATTTGTATTGTATCCTTTTCGACGGCTGGAAAATCATCGGGAGTACGTGTTAATTGACCACGTCGATCAAGTTCTTGGATCTGTGAAAATAAAGAAATAGTAAATGTTATAATATAAAATTTGGAAAGTATTTTTTTTAGAGATTAATTTTAAACTTTTATAAAGGAGAAACCAATTTTTTAAACATTTATTGTAGAACGTTAAGGTGTTATTAAAAGCTTTTACAAATTTAAATAACTTTTAAAGGACTTTTAATTTAAAGAAATCGAGATTTACAAAAGACATTATTTACAAAAACTATTTTGAATTACTTCTATAGAAAGCTTTAAAACTCAAATATTTTGATATCATTAAGGACTAAAGCTTTTGCAAAGAACATGAAAGCTTCGCGTATAAACTTTTTTAAAAGCATTCAAAAATACGACTAAAACTTTCACAAAGAACATTAAAGCATTGCCTACACCCAGCAATTTTGGAACATGATTAATTATATTTTAAAAATTGCTTTATTAATTCTAAATAGTTCCTAAAAGCTTAAAGAACGGACCACTTTAAAGTTGGCGAATAAATAACTTACAGTGGTAATATCGACACAACACTGACGCACAACCCACATACCGACGATGTTCCAATGAGTCAATAGAGCTAATTACCCTACTGTCATTGATAAGCTTCAACGCACTCCTTTCTACCCGATCCAGAAGCTTCAAGCAAGACTTTGAAGCACCTGCTCAGATATAGGAGTTGTATTTCATTTTCGGTCGGATATAGGCGGTATATATAGTGGGATATCAGACGGAGTTAAGTAATTCTTGCACCTTTTTTAAAAATTCAAGACACTAGAATGCTTCTTTCGACACTTGAAAAACATGTTGGTTCCAACAAACATCACATTGTATTGTCATGCCTAGAGCATCAAGAGTGTCTGATTCTTTAATAGCTATACCACCCATGGATACAAATGACGCCGATTCCACAAGCCGTCTGTGGATCAACATATACTGATTCCGTAAGCCGTTTGTGGATCAACATACAACGTTGTATCTTATAAGCATTAAAATCGACCCGATTCGCAAGACTCCACTCGCAACCTTAGTAAGGCTTGGACTTGGCAGAGGGGGCATTTAATAATGTTATTCCAGACTCGATAATTGTGGCATTGTCTGGTCTGGGAGTGAAGCGTGGGATCGTTTTAATGGTGAAAAATCTACTTGCCAATAGACGTATAACATCTGAATTGGGAGCGTCTGTCATATCTAGATTTGTCAATAGGGGCACACCACAAGAAGGTGTTCTTTCACCGCTTCTTTGGAACCTGGCACTGAATTCAGAGCTGCTAAATCCAGAAGCACATGGTTGTCATGTTGTCGCATATGCTGACGATATCGCGACAGAGGTAAAGGGAAAGCATCTGCCAACATTGAGGGACATTCTTCAGGGCTCTCTGTCTCAATGGGCATGAGGCTGTGGTCTAGGAGGTAATCCAAGTAAAATAGAGCTTGGTTTGTTTAGAAGAAAAAAGAAGATTCCTGCTTTTGACCCTATTTCTCTGAACGGAACTGAAATCACCTCAGATGGAGCCAAGTATCTTGGAGTATTTCTAGATAGGAAGTTGAATTTCAGGCGAAATATTGAGGAACAGGTGAGAAAAACAACGATTGCTTTATATTCCTGTAAAAGGGCCATTGGAAAACGATGGGGTTTCAGCCCTAAAGTCGTTCATTGGATCTATAAAGCAGTGATGCGTCCAATTCTGCTGTATGGAATCATTGTCTGGTGGCCTGCTTTAGAAACAAAAGCGAACTGTGTCTTTATCACGAAGGGACAGAGAATAAAGTCGATGTGCATCACTGGTGCTCTTCGTACTACACCTACGGCTGTATTAGAAACCCTCCTTCACCTGGCACAATTGGACATATTGGGTAGACAGTATGCGGATACGTCGAATTCGAGTTAATAGCACTCCGCAATGGAGGAGCAGCGATTGTAGCCATAGCGCGATCTTGAAGAAGATAACAATACCAGAAAATATGAACTGTGCTCCCTCTATAAGCCTTTTTGAGCGCCACTTTACCACTATGACACCATCCAGGAGTCTTGGATGGTGGGCATTCCGGAAATTAGAGCCACCATAACTTTTTACACAGATGGATCGAGGCTTCATGAGCAAGTGGACTTTAGAGTCTATTCGGAAGAGCTTGTATAGAGCCTGGATCGAAGATTGCGAGTTCATTGCAGTGTTTACCAGGCAGAGATGCTGGCAATAAAGGAAGTGGCTGACTGGTTGAGTTGCAATGTCTTGTCTACAACCGCAGTCAATATCCATTCTTACAGTCAAGACGAGGTCAAGTCTGTCCATGGAGTCTGAAAACAAAATCTGCCCTAAACTGCCGCACGTCTTTAAATAAGATGACATCCATCCTGACAGTCAAGACGCGGTCAAGTCTGTCCATGGAGTCTGAAAACAAAATCTGCCCTAAACTGCCGCACGTCTTTAAATAAGATGGCCAAGCTGGGAGACATTCCAGGGAATTGCAAAGCCGATGAGCTTGCAAAACTGGGAACTACCTTACAGGTTCCAATAGAATTGGAATGTGTTGGTATGTCTCTAGAAACTTGCAAGCAAAATCTACGGCTTTGTTCCGCGATGGAGACTTATCAGAGATGCACAAATGGATGGACGTGTGAGACAACACGAAAGATTTGGCTTTCTATTAATCAGAGGCACACTAGTGAGCTGATACCGATTCCAAAAGGATAGATTTCGACAGTGGTTGCTGTAATTACCGGACACTGTATTATAGGGAAGAACGCAGAGCTGTTAAATGTGCCGTCAAATGACTTTGCCGGAGTTGTATGGATGAAGAGGAGTTGGAAACCATCGAACACTTTATCTGCCATTGCACGGCACTTTCTGATCAAAGACTTGCTTCACTGGGATCTAGGAAGCTGCAAGATCTTTCTGATTTGTCAGATGTCAAAATTCAATATCTTAGGAGTTTCATAAGAAGCTCAAATCGGTTTACCGTCAGGGACCAGTAGGGAAACCTATTGCAGTCGCGTGGTATCACAATGGACCTCAGAGTCGACGTGTGCTGACGTAAAACGCCACTTACAACCGAAGGCTTGGTCTCTGATTAAGGAAAAATAAATGAAGAAACATATTAAAAAGTGTAGGAGAAAGAACCGAATCTTGCGGAACCCCAAATTCAACTGTAACTCATCCGATAAGAACCCATCTATAACAATATGTATATAACGGTCTCTGAGAAAGCTCCCCAGGCTGAAACTGCCAACCGTTCCAAAGAAAAAGTCTCGGCAAAGCACTTTATTTTTTGGGTAGAAGGTAGTATGAATTCTAAAAAGTGCTTTGCAAGCGCTTTGCCAATGTTTTTCTATTAAAATCCGTTCAAAGTATAAATTTTTTATTAAAATTTATTAATTTTCGTAACAATTGGAATATTTTTTATTTCCCTGCAGGATAAGTGGCCGGTTCTTGATAGTTCTTGTGATATGTCACTTAGACACAATGACCTACATATTACAAACTTGACACCTTTTATATAAAAACGCCTGTTTCTTTCGTGAGGAAGTGTCTTAAACTTCGGATACATCACCCTTAAACTCCGGATACATCACCCTTAAACTCCGGATACATACCCGTTTCGATTCAATACACCACTTTTTTTCGGGAATTTTCCAAATTTTTTCCAAAAGCATTTTAATAATTTTTTTATTCCAAAACGCAAAGAAAACTGCAAACAATTTTTTTCCGGGACTTGGAAAATTGTTCAAAGTTTGTTTAAAATTTTTTTATCCTAATAAATGAGTCAATAATTTTTTTATCCTAATTTAATAAATTTGTTTATTCAAATAAAAACCAAAAAAGTTATGTCTTATGGACTTATGTATACAATTTAGATACGTCCCTTTTTTTTGTTCTAAAAGTGCTATAATAGCACCATAGTTTTTGTTTTTAAAGCGCTTTCAAAGCACTTTAAAATAGCAACGGCATACCGTTTACCGTGGTTATCATTTTGGACGCTGGGAGAGTACTAAACTGTGGTGCTTTCCCAGCACACAAGCGACCATAAAAGGTACTTTGCCAGCGCTTTCCCGTTTGTATTTTTCTGCCTGGGTCGATATAAATCTAGATAAATCACTACCGACACCAAACGCAATAAGCTTCGAAACGAGTGCACCGTGCCACACACGATCAAACGCCTTGAAAATATGTAGAGCAACCACTTTGCTTTCACCAAATCGGTGAATAGAAAGAAAAAATGTTTTCGAAACTTTAAAGCTTTCAGACAGTTAATTTTCCAAGTTGGAAAAATTTTCCATTTAACAGTTGCATAAAATTGATCAAACCAAATTATATAAACTTATTAAAGCTTTAAATAAAAAGCTCTTTCTAGATCAAAATAACTTTTCAAATTCTTTAAATAAATTTTAACTTTTTTTACTTACCCTTCTTAAATCGTTAACATTTCCCACCACAGCTTGGCCCACCAAACGATAGGTAAAACCGTGAGTATGAAACGGATGTGTAGAATCCATATAATTAACCACAACCAATTCTATGGGCTTAAAAGCTGGAATCCTTATAACATTTGTGCACTCACAATTTGTATTCTGACAATTACGACCAGCCTGTTGGAAAGCCGTACGATTACAATAGAAATTATCTTCATAATATAAATTACGAGCCTGCAGCAGAGAAACCGTAGGCAAGGCAAAAGTTATATCATCGATTTGGAATAAAACATCACCATTTGGTTCTGTGCGAATACCAAAACTAGAGTAATAAGTTAAAAATTTCGTATATCTAGGCCAGGGAAGAGGAGACAAGGATTTTAAGCCAGCAGTAGGAATCTCATTAGCTTTTATAAAAGTAGAATCCTTGGTAGGTACTCCATAAAATTCCGGTAAGGTATTAACATGGACATGATCGTCTGAATCCTGACGACCATAGGAAACTTCAGAAATCTCCTGTGATGGTAGTTGATGTCTAGAAGTGCCACGATAATTTAAAATAGCTCCTTGATAAAGATTATTATCAGCACAATCATTATAACCTTTAACACGAATCCAATAACTGCCAGGATATTGATTGGCTTCCAAGACAAAATCAAAACGTTCGGCAGAAGACATGAAAAACTTATCAGCATATATAGGCTCAATATCATTACCATCTGTGGCTATCATTAACATTTTATGATTTTCTATGGAAAATTCTATGGGACAATTGAAAACTCCATTACTAATGACTCTAAAACGATAACGCATATTTGGTGTAACTCGAAGACGTTCATAACGATACCGAGAATCATTATCAGGCCAAGTATTCAAATGATTACGTCCCTTACCGTTGATGAGAATATTACGTGGCCTTACGTAATCATAATTATAAATTATATCCTGTATTAGTAAAGTATGTTCTATAAGATCATAATCATATAAATGAGCATGACGATTATATTGTTTCGACTGGCGTATCACAAAACTACCCGCCACACCGAGAGCTCTTTGCCAACCCATATGACTGTGATACCAGACGGTACCACTACGATCTATGGGAAATGAATAACGAAAGACTTCAGACGGTTGTACAGGATATTGTGTTATAAATGGTGCTCCATCCATTTCTGGAGTCTGAGACATATGTAAACCATGCCAATGTATGGTTAAAGATTCTGTAAGATAATTTAAGACATCTACTATGATGGTATCATTTTCACATACTTCTATCGGTGGGGCTGGAACTTGTCTATTTACCGCCATTACCCCCGTGGGAACACCATCTCCAAATATACATTGTTCTTGTTCACAAGCCTTAGGATCATACATACATCTTTGACATTCTGGTCCCAGACGTTGATAATTATGAACTACCAAACGATAATAACAGGATAAAGATTGTCCTTGTTGACATACCCGTCGACAAGGATGACGATCAAAATTACCGTAGGTAATATCATCGGCATTGAAATCATCATTATATATAGGCTTTTGTTGAAATTTATTTTTATTATTCTTCTTTTTGTTAAACGGGTTAGAAAAACCCCAATATACTTTGGAAATGTTGAAATTTTCAAAACCTATGGGCACCTCATCGGCCATATTATCTGTGTTTTCTTGATTTTTCATAATTTCTAAATTTTTTAAATTCTTTAAAAAATCACCATCCTCGGTTTTAAAATCGTCGTTAGTATTTAATAGTTCTGGATATGTTTCAGTAGAATTTTCGTTATTATTTTCTGTAACATTTTCACTAATATTTTCATTTTTATGTTCTACAAACATAATATCGGCTTTAATCATTATCTTGATCATAAATATTAATAATAAAAATAAAAACCACTTCATTTTGACCTCTGATTTTCCTTCAAAAATTTTAATTTTCAATTTTCAAGTTTTTGTTATTCATTCCTTTTTAAATTTAAGTTAAAACTTTCAATTCCTTGTCAAATTTTTCAAATGTGTTATCACTTTTACTTTTTTTTGAAAAATTTTATAAATTTTTATTGTTAACTTTATTATCCAACCTTTAGCTTTAACTTTCCGTTATAAACTGTTTAATTTTTGCGTCGTTTAGCCACCAAAGAAAGTTACTTAAAAAAATTCCCTTATAGTTTTAATTGTCTGATTGTCTTATATGCAGCCCTCATTAGTATGCCGGTAGTATTAACGTTCCAGTATTTGTGTTCTGCATATTAATTAATAATCAAATATAGTGGTAGGGAAGTGTTTTTCAACATTTGTTTTGGTTTTTTTTTAGTGCTTTATGATTTTTTTAATATAAATAGTATTTGTTTAATCAAGTTGAATTAAAACTAAAATTATGCAATAGATTTTGCACACATGGTCACCCCAATTGTTAAACAAATTTATTGTAGCATATTTTTAGGCAGTATCATTAATATTAATCAACACATACAGTGAAGGCAAATTATGATGCACATAACATCATGATCAGTGTTGCAGGAAAAATATTTAGCTTTTTTTGGTGGGGGAGAGGGCGGTGTGGTTTTTGGGGGAAACCTCTCTTCGCAATAAATATTTTAAAATTCATTAGTGATGCTTTTTGCTCTAAAGATATACAGTTTTTTTATTATTCCGCCCAACTGCTGATAACACTGTCCGACTAAAATGAAAAAAAGTCGTTGAACACAAACTGGATAATATACGAATGGGGAGGAATTGGAAACTATCAAACACTTTAACTGCCATTTCCCGGTACTTTCTGGTCAGAGACTTGCTTTACTGGGATCTAGGAAGCTGCACGATCTTTCTGATTTGTAGGATGCCTAAATTCAGTATCTTAGGAGTTTCATAGAAGCTTAAATTAGTATAACGGTAGGGACTTGTAGAGGAACCTATTACCGTCCCGTGGTATCACAGCGGACCTCGGAGTCTATGTGTGCTGACTTAAAATGTCAGCAGCCACTTACAACCTAACCTAAGTAGGAGAAGTATCCCGAGGTGTTCTTCACGATTTTTTTGAAACTAAAGTTGTTGAAGAATCACAATTTCAAAAATCAAACAATCGAGGCTTTTTAAAGATTTTATTATTAACCAAAGACTTCAGGTACCAAAATCTCTTCAGATAAAGCTAACATTTTTAGCCCACTTTTCTCTTATTAAAATCAAGAGTATTGAATTTTTGAGCAAGAGCTAATATTTTGCAAAATTAAGAGTTTCTTAACATTAAGATTAGAAAAATAACACAAAAATTTTGAAGAAGATTAATGAATTCAATTAAATGAAATTAAAATATTCTTATCAATTGGTACCCAGCCTCTAACGTGAAGATACACAAATTACGCTTTAACAAAATAAAATAATTTTAGTTAAACATTAAAATGCTTTTAAAAAAGTTGCTAAAATTATTCATAATTCTAATTAATGTCAACAATATCATGGGGGAATATCATAACAGTGGATTAACAACGAATGCAGGTAAATATTTTTCAAAACAAATTAAGTTGAAATTAAATTTCTCTAAACCTTTGATTTCTTTGTAGAATGTTTTACTCCGGACAATATACGCGGTTCATGTGTACCCAGTGCAAAATGTCGTCGTATAGAATGGATGTTAGACAATTGGTCAGCCCCATATCCCGAACATATTGTACAGTATATAAGAAAAAGTCATTGTGGTACCCAAGGAGATATTGTAAGTGTTTTTCAAAAGAAAATTTTCCACAAAATTTTAAACCATCTCTTTATAGCACTACGCTTGCTGTGCTTACTATGACATTAAAGGTCATATACATCATACGACACAAATTGCTTCCACTACCATTACCTCTACCACCACTCCATTTATACATAATCCCCATCATCCGTTCCATGCAGGACAAATACAATTACAGCATAGTTATGCTGAAACACCAAATCCTTTACACTTTCATCGTCCTACCGCTAATTACATACAACAACCTTTGGGAGAACAAATACTACGATCTATGCCCTGTGGTCCTATAAACGGTGATCGTATTTCGAATGGTGAAATTGTAAGATTATCAGAATTTCCTTGGATGGTTTTGTTAGAATCTCAAGGTGTTAAATCAAGACAACGATTCCGTTGTGCGGGTACCTTAATAACAAATCAGTATATATTGACGGCCGGTCATTGTGCTGAATCTAAAAATGAAGTGTAAGTTATTGAAACAATTTTACTCTCCTCTATCTTTTTATTTCTCTCTATGCTGTGTGTTAAACTCTCTCACTTTGCTATTTTCTGTCTCTTCTCTTTTAAGCATTTCCGTACGTTTAGGTGAACATGATCTTAAATCTGAACATGATTGTGAGCATTATAAAAAACCTCATGTTGTTTCGCACTGTGCTCCACCTTATGAAGACATTGCTATTGAGGCCGTTTTTATACATCCTGAATACAAGTCAAATACTTTAAAAAATGATATAGCTTTGATAAGATTGGTGAGACCAGTAGAATTTCAGAGTAAGTTTATAAAAAGAAAATATCAGAGATTTTTTTTCAGATTTATTCTAAGAATTTACAAATTTTCCAGTTGAAATTTAAAAGAGAAAAATCCTGGACTTCAGATATCCTACACTCAAAAAAAAACCCTTGTAAAACGACCAAGTTTTTAAATTTTTATTTTTTTTTGCCTCCTATTTGACAACAATTTTACAAGCTTTTTACTAATAATTTTGTAATTTTACAAGCTTTTTACCAATAAAATTGTAAATTTACAAATTTTTTTTCGCGATAAAACTTACAAGGAGGTTTCATGTTTTTGCTAGATTCTTTGCTACCTCCTATTTCACAAGAATTCCTGGTAAATATTGGGAGCTTTTTCGTAATTTTGCAAGCATTTTACCAATAAAATTGTAAATTTACAACTTTTTTGGCGAAATAAAACTTACAAGGAATTCTCTCGAATTTACTAGATAGTTTTTTTTATAAAAAAAACCTCCTAAAGCTTTTATTAGCTCAGGCTTTTTTAGTTGGAGTTGGGTCATTTTAAGTTTTTGTATACTAAATATGTCCTACTTTAGGTGCCCCTGTTGACCTTATTGGACATGTGGGGTCCAGCGTCCAAATTTAACCTCAAAATTACATAAGCTATAACCGCTATGAATTTCGCTGCAATCGGTTCAGTACCTACCTACTGAATAGACAAATTATTTTAAAATAAACCAGTGAGCACCGTTGCGTATGATCGTTATTTAAAGGCAATTACAAAATTAAGTATACGCCATTTATACAGTTTTCAAGTAATTACACTGTGCTCGAATTTGACACTTTTTTTAACAAGCTTGGCACCCTACAAGTAGAGTACGCTGAATTCAATGGTGCTAGCCGTATTTCGTAGTTAGCGCTCGTATTCGCGTTATTCGCGATTATAGCGACTTATGCGATAATTTTTAAATTTAAAACCTTTCTACTCTGTTAAATTAACACAACAAACCATAAAACTGTGAATTTTTTTCGCGAAAAATACTTTTTGTTCGCAAAAAATCTTGTGTTTTCGTAAAAAAATTTTTAAAATAAAATTATTTTTAGTTTGATTTTAATATACGACACCCATCTGTTAAAGCTAGTTCGAGTACACTAAATCCCATTGTAACATCAGTTTTTTTTTTCAAAGTTAGCGTATGTATTAGCGATATTCGCGATAATTTTTTTTTATTTTTAAGTAAAAAACTATTTTTTTTATATTATTAGACAATTTCTGAATTTCTATCGTCTAAACAAAAAAAAAACAAGTAAGAAAATTATATTCGGTCAATACCGACCATATAATACCCTACACCAGTGTTTCCCGGAAAATGGGTACCAAGTCCAAACATGGACCAATTGGGTCAATCATTTGTCAAACCTTTAATAAGTGTAGAAAACACTCACATACCAAATTTGAGTGAAATTGGCTTATATTTGTTGCAAATAAATCGCTTTTAGTAAGTCCAAAAATGGTCCGATTATAATCAGATTTTTGGGTTATTAAAGTATGCTTTAAACACACACAAACAACATTTTTATCAAATGTTTTCTATTTTCATAAAAATTTATAGATTTATGTGAATATCGGGAGGGTGGTTTGTATGGGGGCTACAAGAAGAACTGGTTCGATTCCTTTGAAATTCGGAACGGTGATTTGTGAATACAAAAAACGTTTACCTGCTAAATTTTGAAAGTATACGGTTGTTAGGGGCATTTGATCCAAATTTAAAGGGGACGTTTGTATGGGGGCTAGGTCAACACATAAACTGGTTTTTTCCACTTTCAATAGCGTCCGTCCTTGGGTCAAAAATAGCTTAAGTTTAAAATTTCAGACAAATCGGTTAAAAATTGCGACCTGTATCGTGCGCACAACGTTTACATGGACGGACGGACATCGCTAAATCGACTCAAAAAGTGATTCTGAGTCGATCGGTATACTTGAAAGTGGGTCTAGGACCAATATTTCGGGTAGTTACAAACATCAGCACAAACTCCTTATACCCTGTACCAAAGAGTGGTGTAGGGTATAATTAAATTTTATTCGCGAAATTTTTTTTTTCCCAAATCTTTTTTCATTTTTTTATTTTTATTTTAATATTACTTTTTAAAAAGGTTTAGCATACGATACATTACAGCAATTATTGGCAACTATAGCACTCAGAACACGAACACAATCGGCAATATTCACGTACACTCAAAAAAAAAGAAGAAACTTAAACTTTGGAAAATTGTTCTTCAAAATAGTTTATTAATTTTCCCACAATTAAGTTAAAATTAACTAAAAGTTGGGAAATTTTCGTAACTATTAGGAAAATATTTTAGTTCATGTACTGTTAAATAGGGCATAATTTTCGTTAAATGGAATTCCCTAATACATGGAAGAAATTCTTACCGCCAAAGAAATTTTCCCTAAATAATTGAAAAAAAATCTTTATTTTTAAGACATATTTCTAAAAACAAAATTTAGTTCAAAAAATTCAGTCTTAGGACGTAATTTCCCACCAATTAGTTCATCATATTCATCTTCTTTAATTTGAGGAAGTTTTTTCCACAAGTTTAGTAAATTTTTCATAACTTGAAATTGTTTTGTTGATTAATTTTTTTTTTGTGTGCTTGCTTGTAGTTCACATTTTTTTTATTATTTGTAGTACATGAATACAAAAAGTTTGATCTTGTATAACAAGTAATAAATTTAATATTAACATTTTTTTCTACACATGTATGTGTTAGAAAAAAAATAATATTTTAATCACAACAAAGACCTTGGCTTTGGCGTGTTTTCCCATAGTCTGGGAACAAACGTCAAATACAAAGTTTTTGTTGTAATTTAACAAAAAAAAAACTAATGAAATTTATTACTTGACTATAAGAAACAAACGTTTCTTTATATTTAAAATATGTACCCAATGAGAATTATGTGTGTATTCACATGCTATTCTATTAATAAACCATTAAAAAATATAAAATTAAATAATTTTTAGGAAAAATTTCCTTATCAGAAATGTTCTTTTAACTAAAAATTGGTCCTTCTTTTAAAGAAAAATATTGTCTAAAAAGTAGGAGTACATGGCAATGGAGCTAAATCACTATCAATTTTCCTTGGATTTAGTTAATTTTCCCATTTTTAAGTTAGTTATTTTTCTGAGTGTATATTCACATAAATCTCTCAGATTTTTTGAAAATAGAAAATATTTTATTCAAATTTTGTATGTGTTAAACTAGTACATTTGTTCCCTTATTACATCCAACTATAATTAGACCATTTTTGGACTTAGTCCCCATATACAAATTTCACCCGAAATTTAGTTAAATCGGTCTATTGGCAACAAAAATAAACCTTATTTATTCAAATTTGGTTTAAGTGTGTGTGTTCTACATAAATAAAGATCTAACAAAAGATATATTCAGTCGGTCCATGCTTGGACTTATGACCTATTTTCCAGCAACCACTACACCATTTCCAATTGTATTTTAAAAATTTTCAAATTTATTTTAAAATTGTCCAAATGTATTTTAAAATTGTCCAAATATATTTTAAAATTGTCCAAATAAATTTTAAAATTATCCAAAAGTATTTTAAAATTGTCCAAATGTATTTTAAAGCTGTCCAAATATATTTTAAAATTGTCCAAATGTATTTTAAAATTGTCCAAATGTATTTTTAAATTGTCCAAAAGTATTTTAAAATTGTCCAAATGTAGTTTAAAAATTTCCAAATGTATTTTAAAAATTTCCAAATGTATTTTAAAATTGTCCAATTGTATTTAAAAATTTCCAAATGTATTTTCAAAATTGTCCAAATGTATTTTAAAATTGTCCAAATGCATTTTAAAATTGTACAAATGTATTTTAAAATTATCTAATTGTATTTTAAAATGTATTTTAAAATATTCTACATATAATTCTATGTATTTGGACAGTTTTAAAATAAATTTGAACAATTTTAAAATACATTTGGAGAATTTTTAATACATTTGGACAATTTTAAAATACATTTAGACCATTTTAAAATTCATTTGGACAATTTTCAAATACATTTGGACAATTTTAAAATACATTTGGACAATTTTAAAATACATTTGGAAATTTTTAAAATACAATTGGAAATGGTGTAGTGTAGGATATTATATGGTCGGTTTTGACAAATTTCTTTTTTTACTGAAATTTTTTCACTCAACATATTTTCCAAAGCTGGTAATAATCCTGGTTCTTGTATTATCCGATATTTAATATTAACGGTAGAGTTTTTTACGGGAATTCCTGGGACGGGAATTCCCGTAATTTTTCAATGTTTTGATTATTTTGTACGTGATTTTTTAGAGATTTTAATAAAATACTTAAGCGTCCAACCTGAATTTGCGTCGCGTAAGGCGTAACGCCCAATAATTTTTCGTTTCTAATATTTAAATGTGACGTACCTAAATCAAACGGACGTAAAAATTTAAAATTTGATGTGTTTGTTTTTGTTTTTTTTACGTCTTGCGCGACGCAATTTGATTCAGGTTCGACCCTAATACCTGACGTCAAGGACGTACGCAGGGGGCAGGAAAACCTAAAAAGTAACTCGAAGCAGACTTACAAATTATGTATCTCAAATCTGAAACTTTTACGAAATATTAATCAGAACCTGATACTTTTTTTCGGAAGCTAAGAAATTTGCTTTCTGAGATCTGTATTAGAAAAATTTGCAGTACAAATTTTTTTTCTATAGAAAATATTAGAGATGGGCGCGTGAGTGATTTTGGACTCACACTCACTCACGCTCACGACAGGAATTTTTGAATCACGCACACTCACTCATGAGAGTATTCTTTCTACTCACACCATAGCGGTGAAACGAATAAGTTTCGCACATGTGACGGCACGCGCGTGTAACTTTTGACGTTTTATACAAAACGTAAACAAACAACGAAAATACAGATGTAAAAGCTCACACGTACAGGTACACGTATTCTAGGCAGAGAAGTAAATTTAGTAGTATTTTGTATGCGTCCATATTGAAAGTACCAAAATAAGCACTCGTGTTGCATGTCTATATGGTCTGTGACTCACACTCACTCACAATCACGTGAGTAAATTTAATACAACTCACGTGCACTCACACAAGCTTCAATCATACTCACGTTGACTCACACTCACGAAACACTTATTTATACCAAAAAAAATTCAAAAATCTTTCAAAATTTTCAGAAAAATTTAAAGTTCAGTGAAAATTTATATTTTTTAAATTAAAGTTGTTTTTTATTCGACCTTTCAGATTTAATATGTTAAAAAATAAAGTTGTTCAAGCTCGAGGTCAAGTGACCTCGAGCTTAAACAACTTTATTTTTTAACATATTTATATTTTTTTTTTTTTGCTTTTTTCGGGACGAAATATTAAATTAAGCCATGTTTTACAATTTTTTCTGCTTTTTTGCCCACACTCACTAACGCAAAAATCTTACTCACGCACACTCACTCACGCAATTTTTTTCTCCACTCACATTCACTCACAATCACGTGAGTAAAATTGAAATTGATCACGCGTGAATCACGTGAATCACGCTCTAATCTGCTCATGTGCCCATCTCTAGAAAATATGTCTCTGGACATGATTCTTTTTAAATCAATATATCGTCTTAAAATCTCTGTTAGGAATGACTCTGAAATATGCGAGTTTTTCTTTTAGAAACCCGAATTTTTAAACTTTTCTTTAATTTTTTAAGTTTTAACGATTTTTTGGGGTATGTTTTAGAATTTGGTTTTCTGAGTCTGAGTTTCTGAAAGAGAAAACCAAAAATGTAAAAAATAGCAAAAAAAAATATTTTTGTTCTGAATTTTACACCATAGTCATTTTCATGAAAATGGAAGATAGAGGGTTTTCAATATAGGCACTCGATATTTCCAATCGGTGCATGTTTGGAGTTGGGACCAATTTCCTGTTTTTTTCTGAAATTTTATTGGGTTTTTTAAATTATTACACAGGTTGACAAAATTTGAACTTTTTCAATTTGCCTGACCTTGACAACTGATTTATATGGATTTTAGTTTGCTGATTCCGAATCTGTTATCCAATTGTTTCCATCAGCTCGCGTTCGCGAGCAAATCGCTGTTAAAGAGTCGAAAAAGTGCGTTTTTTACCAATTTTGCTTGGCTATAATTTCCAAAAAAAAATTTAGTGCCTCAGTTTTAAACACGAACTTAACTATATTGGATGCCACGATTCCAAAACTGGTATTAGCTTTTTTCTGACAGCTTTAGTTTTCGAGTTATTCAAAACGGCATAAATATTCAGACAAAATTAAAGAGGTCATAAATTCAAAAATTTTATTTTAGCGATATCTCAAAAACTAAAGATGACTCAACAAAAGTAAGAGCATTTTTGGAATCAGCATATCAAACATACCTAAAATCGTCATTCACTTTTTGGATGTAAGACTAGTGTTGGTAAATATAGACTCACAAATATGCCAAAAACAGCATATTTTCAAAGTTTCTTTAGGCTATAACTCGATAATGAGAGCTGACCCAAAAAAACGGTAACCAGATTTGAAATCAGCGTACCCCTTATACCCAAAATTTGCTATCAGAACCCGGGCAAAAAAAAGTGTTGCCATGTGTTATTATTTTTTCTGAATTTGAATGGATTTCAGAATTTTAAGCCAATTATCTAATTATTCTAGTTTTTAACTTATCTCTTTAGCCCACATCAAACCGGTATGTTTACCATTGGATGCTCAAACTAATGCTTCTGCGCCTACGGACCAAATAGTAGCTGGTTGGGGAGTTACAGAAAAAGGTACATAAAATTTACAAGAAGGTATCTTATGTGATAATCTCCAAATTTTCGATTCGACCTAAAAAATTTACTTCGGTCAGACACTACTTTCCAATGATGCCATAAAGTATTGAAATTTTTAGATTTAAACACAGATACATTTTTTGTGCTTTTTAAAAAGTACCACCAGTGATGGGCCCAAAAATTACACTACTGAACATTTTGAAAAAAAAAAAATTTATGCGACTGGGACGCTACCTTACACAGTTAATTGTAATTGTTCTTGTGATCACAAATCTAATCTCTAAAATTTGCCATCATATCAAGTTTTTGAGAAAATTGAGGTCAAAGTTCATAAAAATCGCCGTTTTGGCCATTTTTGGCACTTCATAGCGGATGAACCCGATGTGATAGCGACTTAAAAATAAGTCGAGGGTTAAGCTTAAACATTGCTCTAAAGGATGCTGAACTTATTTGGCAAGTCGCCTTAACCCTTAGGGCACCAATTGTCTTTCAATGATGTCTTTTTCTCCAAAAACGATTTTTCCGCTACTAATTAATGAATAAAAACTTGATGGGAATAGAATGCCAACTTATACGCATCAGGTTCTTGAGAAATTTGAAATACAAACATAATCGCGTTTTTGGATATATTTGACAACTCATAGCGCCAAATGTGGATTATTAAATTTTGCAGCACTCGTCGGTACTTTTTGCTGGTACTTTTAAGGAAGCACTAAAAAAGGTACCAGTAATTAAATTTTTTTTGAAAATCGGAAAGTATCACATGAGATATCTACCTTGTCAAATAAAATGGTAGAAATATTCCATCTGATTTATCTTTAATCAAATTTATTTACCTTGTTTTAGGTTATGCCTCAGAAATCTTACTAAAGGCCTCCATACCCCTACAACCTTTGGCAGTTTGTCAAAATATATATCAACAAAATACTTTCTCAGCGGAAACATTATGTGCTGGCGGTATAGAACAACGCAGTACATGTCGTGCCGATTCTGGAGGACCCCTATTCGCTGCCGTACCCTATGAACATCATCAACGACGTTATGTACAATTTGGCATTACCTCGGCGGGAAGTTATGGTTGTGGTAGTAAACATAATTTACCCGGTATCTATACAAGTGTTAGATCATTTATGCCTTGGATTATAAGTACAATTTATTGAAATTTTTGCTAACAATTAAAAAGGAAATGAGGAACATTTTATAATGTTATAAGTTAAACAATTATTATAAATTAAGCGGGAATTCATTACCTAATTAAGTTATAATTTATTTAAATTAACATTTTTTTTATTGTGCCAATATTGAAGTCAGATTTTTCACACATGATAGTTCTTTTGGCTTAAAGCGGGTCATATTTTAGAGTTGGCGTGTTAGTTTTTAATAAAACATAAACTCAATAAAGGTTGAATTGAAAAATAAATGAATATTAAAATGTGACACAGTGGTTTTTGAAATAAAAAAAAAAATAAGTTAATCAAGAGCAAATCATCGAACATTTTAATCACCAACAAGTGTTAAATTCGCGGTGCAGAATCTTTTATATCCTTCAAAATGTAAAAAGATAAAAAAAAATGTCGGGGGCGTTTTGTTGACACAAAAATGGTTCAATTGTTTAACTGCCTCTAAAAAACAATCAATCAACAAAAACGCGGATTCAATAAATTTTTTTTGATTGAAATTCATCCAATCAAGAAAATTGTAATACCAATCATCAACTTGTAGGTGATTGATTGAAAATTTTTTTAATCAAACATTTTTTCGATTTTGATCAAAAATTTTATCAATTTTTCATATATAGTCAATCAAAATAATGATTGATTTAACGAATGAATTGTAAGCTTATGACAAAATAATCATAAAAATTCATCTTTTTACGCAAAATTTCCGAATTTTTGAGCCGGATTTTGTCAAAAAATTCTGAATTCTCTCCCCATTTTTGGGCTCATATTTTTTTTTCTTGTGCACTATCCCACCCTAAAAGTGTATATGCTAAAAATTGAAAAACCGTTTTTTTGGGTTTCAAAATTACAAAACATTTAATTTAATAGATATCCCACTCGGATCCTACTAAGCGACCATAGAGCTCTTAAAGGAAAATAAATAATCTTTCTTTTGAGCACAAATTTTGAAAAAAAGTCAAAATTTTGAAAAAAAAGTCAAAAATGTTTTTGATTTAAAAAAAAAAAATTAAAAAAAAAAAATTTCGAAAGATTGAAAAAATAGCCATCTTAAACACTCGGGACACATTTTTCTAAGAACAATGGGTAATAAGTAGGCCAACCAAAAAAAAGCAAATGCTTCTTTTTTATTCCAAAAGATAAATCAATTTAGATTAAACACAAATTCTGATCATGAAAAACCAGTGTTGGCTACCGTTACCCTTTCAATACCGTTACCGATGAAAAACCCTTTAATATTGACTACCGTTACCGTTACCAATACCGAAATAAAAAGTTTTCAATACCGTTACCGATAAAATACCATTACCTTTATTCGGTATTATATCGGTTTTGTTTCGGTTGTCTTAATATTACTTATTTTAAATTTTTTTTGCAGATTAAAAACAAAGTAAAATATTTTTAATTACGTAAAATAAAAAAATATTGTTATTTGGACAAAAACAATGAGGAAATCGGTCCAACTAATGATCACATTCGCAGTTTACCTAAAAAGTTCCGAAGAGAAAAGTGAGTGCCACGTTATGTAAGCATTCTTTAGTGGGAAGATAAAAGAAGAGACAAACCTGGATTGTGCCAAATCGCAAAACTAGCGATGGCGGTGTTATCTACGCAGATCAGCGTGAAGAGGTGGTTCTCAGGAGTTAAATACCTAATTACTGTGTTTTTCAATAGGTGAATTTATTTTCTGACTAATCCTTTTTTGTTTAAAAAAGTTATTTAAACATACCAACACAAATTTGAAATATTTTTTTCATAATATAAGCTAAATTACCAATTATAATCCGAAAAGATAATAAAAGTTTTTGGAAAGTGAAAAAAATATTAATAAATCAAAATTAATCCAAAATGGTCTTATTCAATCCTAAAATTTAGTAGAAATAATTTTGATTTATTTACATCTTTTTTAATTTTACAAAAATTTTTATTATTTTTTTAGATTATAATTGCTAATCTATCGTTGATTATGGAAAAAATATTCCAACTTTTTTTTTGGCATTTTAAAGTATTTTTTTTTTTTAACTAAATAAGATTAATCCGAAAATAAATCCACTTATTGAAAAACACAGCAAATGTGCCAAAGTCATACACTCAGAAGAAAAACTCTGTCGATGATGATGATGACTACACTGAAAATAATAGCTTCGTGAAATTAATGAAAATTGACTTAACCTTAATGAAAAATGACTCACGTTTTCAACCGAAGACAGGTTTCATTTGATTGATGAAACTGCACTCAGAAAATTATGTAAGTTACTACATGTTAGTTGTTTGTATATTTTACAGTAGTTAGTTGTTTTCAACTACAAAGTCAGTTGTTCTTGTATGAAAAATATCAAACAACTATTTCTGTTAGTTATTTTAAGTCGTTTTTTTGAACAACTAACAAAAAAGTACTGTGATGTAGTAACAGTTATTTAAATTAGTTAATTTTATTATACCCTACACCACACTGTGGTACAGGGTATAATGAGTTTGTGCTGATGTTTGTAACTACCCGAAATATTGGTCCTAGACCCACTTTTAAGTATACCGATCGACTTAGAATCACTTTTTGAGTCGATTTAGCGATGTCCGTCCGTCCGTCCGTCCGTCTGTCTGTCCATGTAAACGGTGTAAACACGATACAGGTCGCAATTCTCGATCAATTGACTTGAAATTTAAAACTTAAGCCTCTTTTGGCCCAAGGACGAAGCCTATTGAAATTGGAAAAAATCGGTCCATATTCAGACCTAGCCCCCATACAAAGGTCCTCTTTAGTTTTGGCTCAAATGACTCTAGTAGTCGCATTTTAATAGGCATCTTTTCAAAAATTGGCTGGAATTAATGTTTTATACACACAAATCACCATTCCGAATTTTAAAGAAATCGAACCAGTTCTTCTAGTAGCCCCCATACAAACCACCTTCCCGATTTTCACATAAATCTCTCAATATTCATGAAAATAGAAAATATTTAATTAAAATTCTGTTTGTGTATGTTAAACGCGTACTTTAATAACCTTATCAAATCTAATTATCATCGGACCATTTTGGACTTAGGTCCCATGTGGAAATTTCGCCCGATATTCAGTTGAAGCGATTTATTGTCAACAAAAAGAAGCCTATTCCACTCAAATTTGATTAGTGATTGCTTTTTACACTTATTAAAGATTTGACAAAATATAGATCTAATCAGTCCATGTTTGAACTTGGGACCCATGGTCCGGGAAACTCTGGTGTAGGGTATTATATGGTCGGTCTTGACCGACTATAATTTTCTTACTTGTTTTTTTTTTATCTCTGAAAAATTTTCAATTTTTTTTTCCATAAAAATAAATTTTCGTTTTTTTAATTTTTCACAACTTTTTTTTTTTTTTAAATTTGGTCTTCATTTTTTTTTTTGAAAAATATTTTGAAAAAAATATATATTGATTGTTTTATTTTTACTACATTTTAGTTGTTTTGACTACAAATGTAAGTAGTTTTTACTACATAAGTCAGTTGTTTTTTGTCTGTTAAAATAACTAACATTGTTAGTTGATTTAACTGAAAAAGTAGTTGACCCCAAAACAACTTACAAAGTAGTTATTTTAACTGACTTTTTCAGTTGATTTTACTAACATAATTTTTTGAGTGTGGTGTCATTAAAGTTCCTTTCAATGAAAACTTGCATATAAATAATGAAAATATTCGTAGAACTTGTTTGAAACGTTTTATGAAGTTTTTCATAAAATGTATGAAAATATCCATTGATTAAATGTGGAATAGTAGTTGGTCATGAGCGTATGATAATTGCTTTTTACAAGTAACTAGTTGCTTACTTTATTAAGGTTTTGATATGGGAATTACGATAAATTCATGTTGGTTAAAGTTATCAAAATTTCCATAGAAAGCCCCTAATCAAGTTAGGAACAAGTTACCTAAAAACAGCACGTATCATACACCCATAAGTGAAAATTTGCATTAATAACAATTTTGGTAAGTCACATGTAACCATCACTGTAACCGTCACTGAAATTTTATTTAGGGGCATGTCACTGACTCAATTCCGATCGGATTTGAAAAAAAGTTGTTACTAGTAAAACGCAAAACAATTTTTTTTTTCGGAATGAAATCACTTTCAAAAATCAAAGTGGAATTGAATTGCTAAAAGTGGTTTCATTCCGAAAAAAAGTATTTGCTTTGCGTTTTACGAGTGAACCACTTATTCCACTTCCGAACGGAATTGAGTCTGTGACATGACCCTTAATTGCACACTTTTTATGGTTTTCACCTAGTTTTTACACACAACAAAATTTTACTCCAAACTTAAATTGGTCTAAATTGCCATATAAGATAAACTATAAAAGACAAAAACGCGATGACTTTAAAAACACGTGCTGCCAAAACGTAGCAACAGCGTAGCAATGGAACAACACAAATTACCCTACATTTCATCACAAAATTTTAATGACTTAAAAAACTATTTTTCTGTTGCAAATTATATTATATTTTATAAGAAACAGTCAAAAGAAACACTTATACGGAACTTTTCACTTGTAATTTCAATTAGATATAACCAGCATAACACACACACACAGGTTTCAATAACAAAGCAAAAAAATATAAAATTATTTTATTTTATTAGAAAGAAGTTAACACACATGTAAAAACAAGTAAGAAAATTATAGTCGGTCAAGACCGACCATATAATACCCTACACCAGAGTTTCCCGGACCATGGGTCCCAAGTTCAAACATGGACTGATTAGATCTATATTTTGTCAAATCTTTAATAAGTGTAAAAAGCAATCACTAATCAAATTTGAGTGGAATAGGCTTCTTTTTGTTGACAATAAATCGCTTCAACTGAATATCGGGCGAAATTTCCACATGGGACCTAAGTCCAAAATGGTCCGATGATAATTAGATTTGATAAGGTTATTAAAGTACGCGTTTAACATACACAAACAGAATTTTAATTAAATATTTTCTATTTTCATGAATATTGAGAGATTTATGTGAAAATCGGGAAGGTGGTTTGTATGGGGGCTACTAGAAGAACTGGTTCGATTTCTTTAAAATTCGGAATGGTGATTTGTGTGTATAAAACATTAATTCCAGCCAATTTTTGAAAAGATGCCTATTAAAATGCGACTACTAGAGTCATTTGAGCCAAAACTAAAGAGGACCTTTGTATGGGGGCTAGGTCTGAATATGGACCGATTTTTTCCAATTTCAATAGGCTTCGTCCTTGGGCCAAAAGAGGCTTAAGTTTTAAATTTCAAGTCAATTGATCGAGAATTGCGACCTGTATCGTGTTTACACCGTTTACATGGACAGACAGACGGACGGACGGACGGACGGACATCGCTAAATCGACTCAAAAAGTGATTCTAAGTCGATCGGTATACTTACACACAGAAAACAAATTTGCTAATTTCCAACTGAAATTCAGTTGTTGCAACAAAAATTCGGTTGATGCATTTGTATTAAGGTTAAAACAACTAAATATCGGTAGTTACAACTAAATTTTTGTTAATACAACAGTCTCTTAATTGAAACAACTAAAAAATTCGTCTGCCACAGTAAAATTTAGTAGCCGCAACCGAATTTTGAGTTGCTACAACTGAAGAATTCAGTTGGAAATTTATTTTTCTCTGTGTAAAAGTGGGTCTAGGACCAATATTTCGGGTAGTTACAAACATCAGCACAAACTCATTATACCCTGTACCACAGTGTGGTGTAGGGTATAATTACAATTAGACTAAACACGCGTGGCGTAATAAAACGTCGTATGTTTTTGTTTTGTTTTCTTTCTCTTATTCGCAACGCAGAGTTGCGTTTAGTTCTAAAAATCTTATGATATTTATACCCTACACCACACTGTGGTACAGGGTATAATGAGTTTGTGCTGATGTTTGTAACTACCCGAAATATTGGTCCTAGACCCACTTTTAAGTATACCGATCGACTTAGAATCACTTTTTGAGTCGATTTAGCGATGTCCGTCCGTCCGTCCGTCCGTCCGTCTGTCTGTCCATGTAAACGGTGTAAACACGATACAGGTCGCAATTCTCGATCAATTGACTTGAAATTTGAAACTTAAGCCTCTTTTGGCCCAAGGACGAAGCCTATTGAAATTGGAAAAAATCGGTCCATATTTAGACCTAGCCCCCATACAAAGATCCTCTTTAGTTTTGGCTCAAATGACTCTAATAGTCGCATTTTAATAGGTATCTTTTCAAAATTTGGCAGGAATTAATGTTTTATACACACAAATCACCATTCCGAATTTTAAAGAAATCGAACCAGTTCTTCTAGTAGCCCCCATACAAACCACCTTCCCGATTTTCACATAAATCTCTCAATTTTCATGAAAATAGAAAATATTTAATTAAAATTCTGTATGTGTATGTTAAACGCGTACTTTAATAACCTTATCAAATCTAATTATCATCGGACCATTTTGGACTTAGGTCCCATGTGGAAATTTCGCCCGATATTCAGTTGAAGCGATTTATTGTCAACAAAAAGAAGCCTATTCCACTCAAATTTGATTAGTGATTGCTTTTTACACTTATTAAAGATTTGACAAAATATAGATCTAATCAGTCCATGTTTGAACTTGGGACCCATGGTCCGGGAAACTCTGGTGTAGGGTATTATATGGTCGGTCTTGACCGACTATAATTTTCTTACTTGTTTTTAATGAAATTATGAAATCTAATGAAACAAGTTTCATAAAATTTGTTCATAACATGCATGAAATTTCAATCAGCTTATGAATTCCTTCATTTAAGTAATGAAAACAAAATAATGAATCCGTTTCATTAATATCAGGAAGGTTATTTTTTTCAGTGTAACTCTGTTTGTTGATTTTAAAATTTGTTTTTGTAAAAATTTTAGCAAATTAATTTGTGATTTAACAAACATTTTATTTAATGTTTTGAACGATTAAAACTAAAAATTGTTCAGATGTAAAAAAAATCAGATGATTATTTTGATAATTTTACAGAAGTATTTAGTTGTCCTGTTTTTAAGAAAATGTTTTTTAAAAAAATAAAAATTTTATTTACAAAATAATTTAAAAAATTTTATTGAAAAACAGGATAAAGGAGTCGGCTTCTTTTATAACAGTTAAAAAAATAAATATTTTTTAATTAAAAAAATACAATTTCGATGTTCAGGCTGTTTATCTTAAATCAGCAGATTTTTCCTTTAAATTCAGCAGATTTGTCTGCTATCTTGACAGATTTTTCTGCAGACTCTACCTGGTTTATCCAGACAGAAATTTAGCAAACCGCGCTAGCTAAAATCAACAGATTTCTCAAATGGCTCAAAACGAAGATTTTTCGCATGGCTCAAAATGGAGTTTTTTCTGCTATTAAGACAGAGACATCTTATTAACACGTAAAAAATCAATAATTTATTTGTTGAATTACAATATTGCGTGAATATTTTAATTAAATTCTGAGTTAATTAATAGTATTAAATACTTCTGTATAATTAAATGTTAAAAATGCACTAAATTTATCAGTTTTTTTTTAATTTTATTAAATAAATTTTTGATTTTTTACGCGTTTTTAACAAATTTATGACTTTTTAACATTTTGGGTAAATTTTTTATCATAATACCGGTACGTACCGGTATCGTTGCTTCGGTAACGGTTAACCGTTACCTAAATAGTTGAAAATATCGTTACCTTTACCGTTACCGATATAAAAAATATGTAATACCGATACCGTTACCAATACCGTTATTCGTTTCGATTGCCGACACTGTGAAAAACTAAAGAAAATAAACTGACCTTTTTTTTTTGTTTATTTTGGCAACAACTCCTTATTTTTGCGTATTTTTCGGCTTATTTTTGCTTTTTTACCTCTTTTTTAAAGCTTTTTTCTGCTTATTTTTGAATTATTAACTTATTTTAGCTTTATTTCAAAAAAAATATTAGAGGTCAACAAAAAATATTATTAAAATTTTTATTTTTTCAAAAAAAAATAAATTAAAATTTTTATTTCTCCAAAAAAAAAAATCCAAAAAATTCGAGGATTTAAAATAAAAGCATTGAAAGCCAATTTAATTTAAACGACTTTTTTCTTATAAAAAAATATGATGATTTTAATTTTTTTAATAAAACACCTACAATTTTAAAGACAATCCTATAATATCGGACGTTTTTGATAAAAATCCACTAAAGGAAAGAGCTTTTTTTTTTAATTTTTACTGCTTATTTTGATGTTTTTAACAGCTTTTTTTAGGAGCTTAAAACATTGTTTTAAGTGCTTATTTTTGGTTGCCCTAGTAATAAGTTACATGGATGAAAAGAAACACCCGTTTGCCCAAAATGACAAATTTCAAACCCCTCTAACTCAGAGAGCAATTGACCGATCTCGTTGAAAAATTGTGTCTAAACTAAAGATGAGCGCGTGACACGAATTCTTCGTGATTCACGCGTGAATCACGCGTGATCGTGAGTGAAATTTATTTTTTACTCACGTGATCGTGAGTGCGCGTGATTAAAAATAATAGTTTTGTGCGGGAATTCTCGGGAATTTGTGTGATTGTTTTGTGCTGCCTGAAACAGAAAACAAGTAAGAAAATCGTCATCATATTGAATTTAGAGGGTAATTAATACCAAATTGTGATTCAAATAAATATTTGTGATTGTTTTTAGGAATATAAATTCTTTTTGTGCAAGAAATCGAAAAAAGTAAAATATTTTTTTTTATTTTAATTTCGTGAGTCTTCTTGAGCGTGATTATTTCGTGAGCGTGAGAAAAGTTTTAGTTACTCACGTAAGCGTGCGTGAACGTGAGCAGACAAAATACATTTCGTGCGTAGTAATATTTTTATTTCGTGATCGTGAGCGTGCGTGAGTCAAAATTCACTCACGCGCCCATCTCTAGTCTAAACTACTATCCAATAGGACTGCACTCAAAAAAATTTATAACTTTTTTTTGCTACCTCCTATTTGACAAGAATTCCTTGTAATTTTACAAGATTTTTACCAATAATTTTACAATCTTTTTACCAATAAAATTGTAAATTTACAATGTTTTTAACGCGATAAAACTTACAAGTAGGTTTCGTAACTTTACTAGATTTTTTGCTACCTCCTATTTTACGAGAATTTCTTGTAAAAATTATGAGCTTTTTTGTAATTTAACAATCTTTTTACCAATAAAATTGTAAATTTTGATCGAAATTTTTTGTTAAAAAACAAGGAAAACTGTCAAATATTGGTAAAATGGGATTATGAGACTTTTTCTAGTAATTTGACCAGGTTTTTTTTTGTGTAACCTGATGCATCCCAATCGGAAGATATCGATTCCAAAAGTTGTGTCACTTGAGATGAAAAGCCCCAATTTAAGGTTGCAATTTTCCTTCAATTACCTACACTCAAAAAAAAACTAGTAAAACGCCTGGTAAAATGCCTTGTAATCCTATTTTACCAATATTTAACAATTTTCCTTGTTTTTTAACAAAAAATCTTGTACTTTGCTCAAACGAGAACTACAGTTTTATTGGTAATTTTAAAAATTTATTTTCGTAATTGTATTCTACCATTTTGAAAGGTTATTTTACAAAAAAAAAAACTGTAATTTTACAACAAAGTTTTTATTACGAGGATTCTAGTTGATTTACAAAAAAAAAAAAAACTGTTATCTTACAAAAATTATGTTATACGAGTATATATGTTGTTAAACAAAAAAAAAAATTTTTTTGTAAATTTTCTATTTTTTAAAAAAAAAAAAAAATTTTATTAAAAAATATTTGAAAAAACATTGACAACATTTTGAAAAATTTATTACAAGGATCATGTTATACGAGGATTTATGTTGTTTAACAAAAAAAAAATTTTTTTTTTGTAAATTTTCTATTTTTTTAAAAACAAAAAAAAAAAATTATTGAAAAATATATGAAAAAAAGTTGACAACATTTTGAAAAATTTATTAAATTTACCATTTTTTTAAACATATTACCATTTTTTCTTGTAAGTTTACCATTTTTTTTTTTTTATTTTTTCGGTTTTAAAACAATATTTTTACCAATAAAATTGGTTATTTTACCAATTTTTGGCGCATTCAAAATTATGAGGAAATCCTCGTAAGTTTACGAGAATTTTACCTACCTCCTATTTTACAAGAATAGCCTCGTGAAATCACGAGATTTTTTGGTTACTTTACAAGGTTTTTTTTGAGTGTACTGCTATTCCAAATTTAATCAATGAACACTTTCATTCATTTCATGAAAAACTTCATAAAAAAAATTCGAACAAGTTCTACGAATATTTTCATTATTTTTATGTAAGTTTTCATTCACAGAAACTTCAATGACACCAGTTTTATCAAATCAATTGAAACATGTCTTTTGTTGAAAACGTGAGTCATTTTTTAATAAGCTTATGTAAATTTTAATTACTTTCACGAAGCTTTTTTTAATTTATTTAGTTTGTGTCAAAATCTGAATTTTTTTTTGTTCTATTCAAATCACTGTAAAAGTTTAGAATTAAAAAAAGACCTCTGATGTAATTATGAATTAAACTCAAATCCAATGAAAGAATTGCATGCAATTTTTATTGTATTCAAACAATATTGACAATATCAATTTGTGTGATCACATTATTACGAACTATAGAATAAATTGTTATAAACCCTACTCAACACCTGGGGCCAAAAACCTACTAAACACCCACTCACAAACAAACAATTAATGCAACAAAAAGGTAGAATTGGCCTAAAAAGAGAGAGACCCGACAAATGTATAGAAAGAGATAATGAGTTTGAAAAAAGGTAAGTACATCTCCACCTCCAATTAAATCAATCAAATAAGCATGAAAACCAAATGCTTTGGAATACAAAAAATAATTTAAACATGATTACAATTTGAAGTTAACTGTCAATATATTTTGATTGCAACTAAATATTTAGTTAATATTTAACTTTTAAACTAAACGGTCAAAAAAATTAAGTTCTAAAAATTAAAATGTTAAAAAATTTTTAAAAAATAAATTTAAAAAATAAATTCAAAAAAAAATTCAACTAAATCTAAAATAATTTATAGTTCAAACAAAACTCACTTTCAAATCGTTTGATCCAATTAAATTGTAATAATGTCAATTCTAACGGTTCATTCACTATCTTCAACAAAAATTTTCATAATTATAGTAATTTTGTATAATTTAAACGTTCATCAGCATTATACATTGGCTCAAAGTATTTTAGATCGTTTTCGTCCAAATTCAAATATTTCAACTGTTGGCGTCGATGATCCAGTAAAAATTGTTTCGGGTACGAAAGTTAAACGTTTCGAACGTTTAACTGTACCACTGGGTGGAACGGTAAACCTATTGCAACAACAACCATCGTATTACGGTTATACATTTGTACGTCCACATTTGGATTTAATACCTAATTTTAGGAATTTATATATAACAGGTTGGCCATATTATCCAGTCAGGGTAAGATTGTTGGGGAAAAACAAAAGGAATATCATTATCATCATTGTTAACAAAATTGAATTGAAAGTTTGAGGTAACAGTGTTTTCCCCGTATCTTAAAAACTAAGCAAGGTAGAGCGAAACGAGCAAAAATTTTGTGGATCAAAATCTATAACGATCCTTAAGGGACTCAGGTGGATCTGAGCCTAATGGGTTTCTGGACACATTGGATCCGTTCCCAATGAGGTCTGCACCTAATTGGGTATTCAAATGTGTATTAACTACATTGAAATTAAATTTTAAAAGAAGGAAAACATGGCAATGGAACTAAATCATTATAAATTTTCGTTAAAATTATTTAATTTTTTTTTAGTTAATTTTTTTTTAGTAAAACAACCACTTACAAAATTATTCCAGTTTCTACATGACGGTGGTTTGTGTAGTAAGTAGTAGTTGTTGTTTTCAACTACAATTTCAGTTGTTTTTATATGAAAATTCTCAAAATACTATTTTTTGTAGTCGTTTTGAAAAACAAATACAAAAAATTACTACATTGTAGTAACAGTTGTTTTATGTAGTTGTTTTTTGTCCATAAAAAACTAGAAAAACGGATGTGTTGAACGAGTTGGAAATGTCATATGCAGCCGGAATTATTATTACCAAACAAATTTAACCATTTTTACGTCTAGAAGTTTTTTTTTTTTTTGTTAATAAAAAATACCGACAATTTGAGTTACATTAAGAACAACTGCAATTTCAAGTGGTTTTTATTGTATTTTGTAGTTGTTAATCAATAGTTAAAAACAACAACAATTTTTGTTTGGTTTTACCATAAAATGTAGTGGACGCCTGAACAATAACAAATGTAGTAGTTTTAACTGTCTTTTGTAGTGGTATCTACCGTCATAATTTTTTGAGTGCAAACACTTAATGACATCATTTTTTGAGTGTATGGAAAAATTCTTAGATTTTTTCTGTAGAAAAATTTTCAGATTTTTTTCATCAAAAAATTTTAAGATTTTTTTCATTAAAAAATTTTAAGATTTTTTTCATAAAAAAATTTTAAGATTTTTTCATAAAAAAATTTTACGATTTTTTTCATTAAAAAAATTTTAAGATTCCAAAATTTTTTCCTTTAGAAAAAATTTAAGATTCCGATCTGGGATTCTTAGTCTCAGATTCTGAGACATTTTTCCTACAGAAAAAAACTAAGACTCTGATACAACTGTAATTTTAAGTAGTTTTTATAGTTTTTTGTAGTTGTTAATCAATAGTTAAAAACAACAACAATTTTTGGTTGATTTTACCGTAAAATATAGTGGACGCTTAAACAATAACAAATGTAGTAGTTTTAACTGTCTTTTGTAGTGGAATCTACCGTCATAATTTTTCGAGTGCAAACACTTAATGACATAATTTTTTGAGTGTATGGAAAAATTCTTAGATTTTTTCTATAGAAAAATTTTCAGAATTTTTTCATCAAAAAATTTTAAGATTTTTTTCATTTAAAAATTTTAAGACTTTTTTTCATAAAAAAATTTTAAGATTTTTTCATAAAAAAATTTTACGATTTTTTTCATTAAAAAAAATTTTAAGATTCCGATCTGGGATTCTTAGTCTCAGACTCTGAGACATTTTTCCTACAGAAAAAAACTTAGACTCTGAAACATTTTCTGAGACATTTGTCCTTATAGAAATAAACTCAGCTACTCAGACATTTTGCTATAGAAAATACCCAGTGAAGTTTATTCCTACAGAAAAGGTCTCAGCTTCTGATTTCATTTTTTCTATGGAAAAGGTCTCAGATCCTGAGATATTTTTCCTATAGTATAATTCCATGATCCTTTAACATTTTTCTTTTATAACAAGTAAGAAAATTACAGTCGGTCAAGACCGACCATATAATACCCTACACCAGAGTTTCCCGGAAAATGGGTCCCAAGTTCAAAGATGGACTGATTAGATGTATATTTTGTCAAATCTTTAATAAGTGTAAAAAGCACTCACAAATCAAATTTGAGTGGAATATGCTTCTTTTTGTTGACAATAAACCGCTTCAATTGAATATCGGGCGAAATTTTCACATGGGACCTAAGTCCAAAAATGGTCCGATGATAATCAGATTTGATACGGTTATTAAAGTACGCGTTTAACATACACAAAGAGAATTTAAATTAATATTTTCTATTTTCATGAAATTTTAGAGATTTATTTGAAAATCGGGAAGGTGGTTTGTATGGGGGCTACAAGAAGAACTGGTCCGATTTCTTTAAAATTCGGAATGGTAATTTGTGTGGATGAAACATGATTACCTGCCAAATTTCGAAAAGATAGCGAAAGAAAAGATAATGCGGCTATTAGATTCATTTGAGCCAAAACTAAAGAGGACCTTTGTACGGGGGCTAGGTCTAAATACGGACCGATTTTTTCCAATTTCTATAGACTTCGTCCTTGGACCAAAGGAGGCTTAAGTTTCAAATTTCAAGTCAATTTATTAAAAATTGCGACCTGTATCGTGTATAGGTATAGGACCAATATTTCGGGTAGTTACAAACATCAGCACAAACTCATTATACCCTGTACCACAGTGTGGTGTAGGGTATAAAAACTGTCAGGTTTTGAGACAATTTCCTAAAAAATGGCTCAGGTTCTGAGATATCTTTGCAATGGAAAAATTCCCTAGGAGAAATTATCTAATTCTTATAATTTTTTGTATAGAAAAATCCTAAAATTCCGAGACATTTTTATATAAAAAAATCTAGATTTATCCCTAGAACAATTTTCTCATATTATTTCCTTTCCTCTTCCCTTTTACCCCCTCCTTCTTAGATTTCTTAGATAGAAAAGCTCCACAATCAGATTTTTCTTATAGAAAAACTTTAAGGTTTTTTATATAGAAAACTTCTCAGATTTTTCAGATTGATTAATTCTCAGGTTTTATTTAAGACAAATTTCAAGACTCCCATTTTCCTCTTGAAAAATTCTAAGACTCTCACATGGAAAAATTTTAAAATTCTTAGACATTTTCCCATTTTCCGGGAAACTCTAGTGTAGGGTATTATAGGGCAGGTCTTGACCGACTATAATTTTCTTACTTGTTTATCTTGTCTTTTTTCTCTCTCTTTTGCTTTCATTCCTTTTTTTCCTCTCCTGTGGGGGGAGGGGGGAAAGTGAAAGAGGGTATGTCGTTTCACCTGTAACACCTCTAAATATAGGACCCCATAAAGTGTATGTATTCATGATCCTTTCATATTTCGCGAACTCAAGTGTTGAAAAAATCCATAATTTGCCACAAAAATATTTAATAAAGTGTTTTTTTCACAAAAATAAAAATTGTACACTCAAAAAAATGTTACACTCATACAAAAATGTTGCATTTTTTTACACCAAAGAAAAAAAAAATACAAAAATTACTGAAAAAAAAATTTACACTAAAAAAAATTTTAAAATTGTTTTGGGCATTGTGGAGGGTATTTGTGGATTCGGCCAAGACGAATTTAACTTTTTTACTTGTTACTTTTTAAACGCAAACTTCTCAAAAACTGTGCACGCTAAAAAAAAATTATATTGCAGTTTTGGAACCTGGAGACAAAAGCTATAAAGACCTATTAAACAGTTAAACAGTATTATTACGTGAAGGGTTAAAAAAATGAATTTGCCAGCCAAGTTTCAGGCTTCTTGATATTTTTCTAAGTAATTTATATATAATTGGCTCTTTACATCATAATCATTGTGTAAAAATCTGATTTTCAGCATAACTTCTTAAAATTTATCCAATTTTTTACCAATAGGTAGCACCACATTGGCAAGCGGGAGCCAAACTTACCGGTGAAGGTATTGAAGGCATGATAACTTTCCAACAATTACCCTACAACAATGACATTAAGGTAACGTTAAATGCCACAGGAGTACCAGCAGGAAAACATGCTCTTCATATACACACATATGGAGATCTAACAGAGGGATGTAAATCAACTGGTGGTCAATTTCCTAATAATTTTGTAAGTAGAAGCAAGGAACCTACGTCGTCCCCAAAATATTTTTTGAATTTTTTTCCCCCATTTTAAATAACTTTTTTTTTAATTTTTACTCTCCAGCTGGGTAATATCGATGTTAAAGAAGATGGTCAAGTCGGTGTAGCTTTTATTAGTATTTATTTGACCCTATTCGGTTATAATGGCATAATTGGACGTTCCATTGTTATGCATGAAAAACCTATCGATTTGAATACAGCTTTAAATGCAGATATTTTTTCTTCCTCTCTTCATGCTGTACCCGATGCTCAAGCGTATCAAAATGAAGAGAATTCAGTGGGAGAACCAATTGCCTGTGGCATTATCAGTATTATGGGAGTACCAGCAGTTACGCAAAAATGAAAATTATATTTTTTAAAACTTTTTTAACATTAAATAATACACATTTGATCATTTAGTTTTTAGAGTTTTTTAAAAAATAAATAAATTTTTTTTTAAAAATATCGCCTTTGATTTCAAATCATTTAGTTCATTTTGTTCATTTTTGATACCTGTCATTAGTGTCGCGTCTGTTTAGTTTGTGGTGTTATGTGGCAAAATTACACTGCGCAACACGATTTTGTGTCTTAAATGGAACCAAAAGATAATGAAAGAAATTTGATCAAAAAGAACTTGAGCTAAGTTTTCAAAATCTTTTGGGGGTTTTTGTCTACTAATGGCATATTTTAATTTTTTTTGGTACCATTCAACATACACTCGGTAACAGTGAAGCAAGCCGGTCGGCGCGGCTGACGGCTGAGTCGCTAAGCCGATATTTTTCCAAGAGCCGCGCCGCCGCCGATATCATCGGCTGATCGGCGGCTCAAACTCCAGCCGATTTTGGCGGTTTTGAAATTAAAAAGAGCATATTCCTCAATTTTGTTCCATTTGGATATTCAAATTTCTATTGGAATTCAAAAAAGTCCAATTAAAATAAAGAAATCACAACTAAAATTAAAAAGTTCGCATTCTCAGAAAAACTAATAGAGAATTACATTTTCTGAATGACTATTGGCCTTTTCCAAATTTCAAATGAAATTTCTAGGTTTCAATACTTTTTTCTAGATGTCATTTGAATTTCAACTAAACTTTTCTCAAATTTAATTGCGATTGCTGAATTTTAATTGTCTGTTTTATTTGTGTTTTATATTGTTGGGCTTTATATTTTATAATTTAATAGGTATATTAGTTCGGTTTGAGTCCTTATTATTTCTGAGAAATAATAACTCTTGTTTACAAATTAAAAAAAAATTTGCGATCCACGGCACTTTGCATTTATTTTCAATGTAAAATCTTACGCAAAATCCGAAAATGTTTTATCATTTGAAAAGTTTATGTAAAAGTTATTCATATCTTTTTTATTCAAATTCCCAATAAAATTACCTAACTTTTGCAAGAAATCCGGAATCGGTACGATCAAGGAAACCATCAGGATATTATAAGGAAGTTCAAAATATCCTTTTTATGGATATATCCTTATAAGTATCCGAAGTTTGCAAGAAATTTCCTGTTCAAAACAGATGTGTTAAGTACACTCAAAAAAAATTGTAAAGTTAGCAAAAAATTTAGTTAAATTTAACTAAAAAAGCACCTGATTTTGGGCCTACTAATTTTCTAGTTAATTTAACTAAAAAAATTTAGCTAACTTTTCGTAGAATGAATGTAGCAAAAAAAACCGTAACTTTAACTAAAAATTTAGCTGAAAATTTCGTAACATTTTTAATGTACATATTTACAAAAAAATTAGTTGAATTCAGCTAAACTTTTTGTTACTTTTCGTAAACTAAAATTAACAAAATATTTTGTAAGTTTTTTTTTCTATTTTTTCACATCATTAAGTTCAGCTTAAGTAGAACTTATGAGATTTGCATAGGAGGCTACACAAAAAATTTCTTAAATAGTAATCACTCTTTTCACTTAACAAATATGTTACACTCAAAAAAATAAAACTGTAAAGTTAACAAATTTTTTTTTGTTAACTTGAGTTTACTGGCTTTTTAGCAAATTTTTAGTTAAAATCAGCGTTTTAACTACTTTTTTTAGTTAAGTTCAATTTACGAAAATACTAGTTTTGAACAAATTTTGAATTAATTTTTTTTGTTGACTTCAAAACTGAGTTTACGAATTTTTACTAATTAATTTGCTGATTTTTCGTAACAAATTTGTTAAGTGAAATTTCTTGTGTAGCCTCCTATGCGAATCTCATAAGTTCTACTTAAGCTAATGAAAAAAACAGAAAAAATAAACTTAAAATTTTTTACTAAATATTTTGTAAATTTTAGTTTACGAAAAGTAACAAAAAGTTTAGCTGAATTCAACTAATTTTTTTGTTAAAATATGTACATAAAAAAGTTACGAAATTTCAGCTAAATTTTTAGTTAAAGTTACGGTTTTTTTTCATTCATTCTACGAAAAGTTAACTAAATATTTTTAGTTAAATTAACTTAAAATTTAGTAGGCCCAAAATCAGGTGCATTTTTAGTTAAATTTAACTATATTTTTTGTTAACTTTACAGTTTTTTTTTTTGAGTGTACGAAAAATCAGCAAATTAATTAGTTAAAATTCGTTAACTCAGTTTTAAAGTCAACAAAAAAAATTAATTCAAAATTTGTTCAAAACTATTATTTTCGTAAATTGAACTTAACTAAAAAAAGTAGTTAAAACGCTGATTTTAACTAAAAATTTGCTGAAAAGCCAGTTAACCCGACTTAACTAAAAAAAAAATGTTAACTTTACAGTTTTATTTTTTTGAGTGTAGACACTCCAATAAAAAGAAAATCTAAAATCCATTAAGGATATCCTGAAATATTTGCAAAAGAAGTCAAAATATTGAACCAAATTTGAATATTTTTTTCATACACTCATAGAAATATCTTAGTAGAAAAATTAGTAAACCCATTGTAGATCAAGTTTTACAGAATAATGCCGTATTCAACAAAAAATAATGTTGATATCGTTGAATAATCAGTATAGCTGATTCAATTGTTACAATGGCGTCTACAGAATTCAATAGATAAAACAAAAAAGAAAAAACAACCCTGTTCGTTAGTTTTTTTTTTATAACAACGAGTGAACGAGTGAGTTGGTAGCAATGTGTTTGTCTCTTATAAAATTATTTAATGTGTTTGTTTCTTATAAAATTATTTAATATTAGAAATATAAATAAAAATAGGATTTGATCTGTAAATATTTGGTAAGTAATAAAATACATTGATTACTTTATGTATTCATACTACACTCATAGAAATATCTTAGTAGAAAAATTAGTAAACCCATTGTAGATCAAGTTTTACAGAATATTGCCGTATTCAACAAAAATTAATGTTGATATCGTTGAATAATCAGTAAATTTGAATCAACTATTTACAACGCTTATACAGAATTCAATAGATAAAACCAAAAAAGAAAAATCAACCCTGTTCGTTCAATTTTGTATTATTAAGTTGGTAGCAATGCACTGCAATGTGAAATTTGTTTGTCTCTTATAAAATTATTTTATGTGTTTGTTTCTTATAAAAATATTTAATATTATAAAAATAAATAAAAATAGGATCTGATGATCAGATTCTGATCTGTAAATATTTGGTAAGTAATAAAATACATTGGTTACTTTATGTATTCATACTATATTATAATTTTTTTTGTTTTTTTTTTTTTAAGGTTTATGATTTGGTGTCATTAGAAAACTGGAGAATGGCTTACGAGTGCATAACATAAATAAACGAAGTGTGTGTGAAAATCTTGTTTAAATATTGCAGCTTAAAATGCCGGTGATAATTCTAAAAAATATTGTGATTTATACTTAATAAAAGAATATTTACAAATTACAAAAAGCTTTTTTTTATGAATAAAATTTCTTATATCAACAAAAATATGAGTTGAGTTTACAAAAAATACGAGTTGATTTACAAAAAAACGAGTTGATCAACTTTTACAAAAACTGACAACATTTTTTATTGAAATCAACATAAATATTTGTAGGGTCAAAATCAACAATGATTTCTGTTGAATTTACGACGATTTTCTTTGGGAATACAATGATTTTTGGTTGAGTGTATATTAAAACGTTTTTTTGTTTTTTTTAGGATTTTGTTTTGGTATCATCAGATAACTAGAGAATGGCTAATGGGTGCATAACATAAATAAACGAAGTGTGTGTGAAAATCTTTGTGAAAATCTTCAAATATTGCAGCTTAAAAAGCCGGAAATGAAAAAATATTGTGATTTATACTTATAAAAGAATATTTACAAATAACAACAAGCTTTTTTTTAATAATAAAATTTCTTATATTAACAAAAATATGAGTTGAACTTACATAAAATACGAGTTGATTAACAAAAAAACGAGTTGATCAACTTTTACAAAAACTGACAACAATTTTTATTGAAATCAACATAAATATTTGTAGGGTCAAAATCAACAATGATTTCTGTTGAATTTACAACGATTTTCTTTGGGAATACAATGATTTTTGGTTGAGTGTACATTTGTTCGTACCAATTTTTATGATTTTTTTGGTAATAGTACGTTCAGATTGGCCTCGAAACCCCGTTAAACGAGGTTTCGTGCCAAACCTCACTTGAAAATACGTATTTTCCCTCACAAATTTAAACCTTTTTGTATTGAGGTTTCAACGAAAGTACGATCGAAACCTTATAAAATTCATATTTTTACCACTGTGCGACAATGAGAAAAAGAGAAAATGGGAAAATGCCAAAAATAAAAAAATAAATAAATCAATTTATTTACAAAATTTATTCAAAATATTTGTTTATTTTAAATAAAAATAAAATTAAAACATGTAAAATAATATTTTCCACATAATAAATTAGTTTTAAAACAATATATTTTTTGTGATAGTTTCCAAAACCTCCGTAAGTGTCAAAATAGTTGTGTATGAACAGGTGAGTTTTTAAATTGAAAATACGAGGTTTCGACGGGGTTTCGAGGCCAATCTGAACATAGTATAAAATTAAAAAAAGAAGATTAAATCACATTTCCTAAAAATGTTTGCCTCCTAAAAACGAATCTGACCCCAAAAAATTGTATCAAATCGCCTTCTCGAGATATAGCCATTTTTAATTTTTGTGGACCAAGTTCAAATAAATAAAAATATGAATAACTTTAAAATACACTTTTTCAATATTAAAAAAATTTTCGTTTTGAGCGCTTAGTCCACAAAAAATGAAAATGCCTATATCTCGAGAAGGCGATTCGATACAACTTTTCTGATGACAGATTCATGTTTAGGAGGCCGAAATACTTTAGAAAATGTATCCAACATGTCTGTGCAAAAACCGTGTAGAGCAGTGCTAATGTTTATATATTTTTAACGAAAATAGTAGTTAACTTTAATTTTTTTAAATACTTTTTTTGTGATTTCGTGTTATATGTATGTTTTTTAGTTTTGTTTTAATTTTTTTTGTTCGGAAGGGGGGGGCTTTTGCCCACCTTAGAATAATGGCCTAGATACGCTTATGCCTACACCACTCTATGGTACAGGGTACAGATGGTCGCGTGAGTGACTTTTGACTCACACTCACACTCACACAAACTTCACTCACACTCACGAAACTTTTTTTTATAAAAAAAAATTTGCTTTTTTTTGAATTGAAAAAAAATATAAAGGGAAAATAAAGCACGCAAAAAAACGAATCACGCACACTCACTCACGCAATTTTTTTTCCACTCACTCACAACCACTTGAGTAAAATTGAGTTTCAGTCACACTCAAGCGTGAATCACGCACAAATCTGCTCATGTGCCCATCTCAAGTACAGGGTATTTATTATGAGTTTGTTTTAATGTTTGTAACTATCCGAAATATTGGTCCTAAACCAAACTTCAAGTATAGCGATCGATTTAGAATCACTTTCTGGGTCGATTTAGCGATGTCCGTCCATGTAAACATAGTGAGCACGATACAGGTCGCAACAATCAATTGATTTGACTGAAATTAAATTTATGCTTCCTTTTTCCCAAGGAAGAAGCCTCTTGAAATTAAAAAAAATAATCGGTCCATGTTTTGACCTAGCCCCCATGCAAACGCCCCCCAAATTTGGCTAACATTACTTTTATACCCGTAATTTAACAGGTATCCTTTCGAAATTTTGCATGTGAATAAATAAATACCCCAAAAATAACACATTTTGTAATCATATATTTGGAATGTTTCCAAACTATAAAAAAATCTGACCATTTCTACTTGTTGTCCCCACACTAACAAAAGAGCTAACTTAATTTTCGGATACTATTTTCTTCAAAATAGTTCATAAATTTTACCACAATTTAGTAAAATTTAACTAAAAGTTTAGAAATTTAGAAAAGTTTGGAAACTTTCTACCCATAAGTTTATCATTTAGATTTAAGAAAGTTTAATCTTCTTAGATTTAAGAAAGTTTTTTTTTTCACTACTTTAGTAAATTTTTTAAAAGTTGAGAATTTTTTTTTTTAAATCATAAAATGGCGATACCTAAACTTAAAACTAAGATTTCAAACCGAAAAAAGCTTGTTGAGCGGTGTAATTAGACCATTCTTGGACTCAAATTAAGTTTGTGCACTAATTAAAGATGTCACAAAATATAGATCCAATCGGTTCATGTTTGGACTTCGGACTTATTTTCCGGAAAACACTGGTGTAGGGTATAAGGTCGGTCTTGACCCACTATAATTTTCTTACTTCTTACCATAACTCCAATAAAATGGTAATTAAACCATTAATTGATCGACCACTTGTTCGGTAGGGTATCGTGATTAATATGCCTAGATTTAAACCGTTTTTTACTATACAATAGCGGCGCAGCCGAATTTTTTTTTCAGCCGCGCTGTTCTAAAAAAAAGCGGCGCGCAGCCGAAACGCCGCCGCCGCCGAAAATTTTTGCTCTTCAGCCGCCGCCGAAAATTTTGCATCGGCTTGCTTCACTGCTCGGTAACCTTAAATTTGTTGCACAGTGTTATTAATTTTTGACATCTGTCAACTCTATTGACACATTAAGCCGCCGTCATAAAAAAATTCTCGTCGGCTTGGTTGCCTGAACTCCATTTATGTTTTTTGTATGTTCGAAAAAAAATCATATGTTTTATTACCGTTATATTTCGAACAATTAAAATAATTTTCTACGCTCGTTTAAAAGTTTTACACATGTTTTGTTAAAAAATTTTATTAATTAAATTAAAATTTCTTTTAAAATGCAAGTTCTAAAGAAATCATTAAAGTCTTGCGGCTACAAAGGTCCCTGCGAGAATGAACATTTTCTATTGTGGGCTGTACGTACTGGAGCCTGTTCACAATTTTATCTCGATTTAGTATCGTGGTTGGAAAAACAATTGCACACGGTATGTTCAACAATTCAAGTACGTGATAATATTAAACGTTTATTTATCATGCTTCGCCAATCCATATTGATGATACCAAGTTATGGTTCTGAGGCAGCTATAAATCCTAAGGAATTTCGTTTACAAACTTTAAAGGTTTTACTTAGGCAACTGGAATTGCGCAAGAAACCGGAAAGTTCGTCATTTAATATTCAAGAAAGTCCTCAGAGGGGCAACGGTAATATGAAAGTTTTTGATACGCTTAAGGTTACGCTAAACATGGAGAGGAGATCGTCTTCGGGAGATTGGAATCAACGACTGGTGCGTTATAATAATTCAAAATGTCTAGAAGTGTATGAATGAATTGACAAAATTAAGATGAATACATAACTATTAGATAAGCATTTGATTATTTTGAATTAATTTTAGAATTTTCAAATAAATTTATAATATTAAGATAAATAAAAATTATTATTTCAAAAGCATTTGTGTAATTCTACCTGTATCTCCTTTTCAGTTATCCCTGCAGGAAAAGTAAACGGTCCTTAAAAGGGCACGTGACATGTCACGCGGAATCAAATTACCTATCTCGACCTTAACGACTTTTCTATAAATACACCTGTCACTTTTGTGAGGAAATGCGTTAACCCCAGATACATCACTTGTGGAATGTTACTGAACCTGTCTCTTAGGAACACAAACCGTGCCGGTTCAACAGTGATATGTCACAGAGCACATCAGAGGTGTACCAAAACAGCCAAATTTGGCTGTGCCGAATCTTTTATACATACATGGGAATTTTTAATTGGCATTGAATTTTCATTGGCATTAGTTGGAACTAATGCCAATGCCAAAAAAAAGCATTAGCATTTATTGCCAATGAAATTTTTTGGCATTGGCATTATTTGTACTAATGCCAATGAAACGGCACAAATGCCTAAAAAAACTATTTACAATTGATAAAAAAACATTTTTTTACAATAAATATATATTTTTTTAAACTTAAAATGGCGATATCTCGAAAACTAAGCCAGATAGAGCAAACTGGAGGGCATTTCTGGTTCTTTGAATTTCCATACTTTCGCGGGTCCTCTTCACATATGTGGACCCCAATGGGTCCTAACTTTGAATCCAAAAAATTTGGGATTCCGGAAAATTTCAAAATGCTTATATCTCGGTAAATATTGGTGACACAACAAAAAGTCCAAAACCATTTTTGTAGCTCTTGGTTTCTAGAACTCGTCTGCCAATACTAGAAACCCCTCAGAGCAATAGTTTTTTAGTTATTAAGTTTCTAAAATTCTCAAGACCCTATTGGGCACATAAATTGCAGTACCTGGAAAAATAAGCAAAATAATGTTAAAGGTATGTGAATTTTCGGGAGTGCCAATTTTTTAGATTCAAAATTTGGACCTATTAGGGTCCACACATGTGAAGAGGACCGGCGAAACTGTGGAGATTCTAAGAACCAAAAAGTAGTAGAACCAAAAATGCCGTCCATTTTGCTCTATCTGCCTTTGTTTTCGAGATATAGCCATTTTAAGTTTTAACCAAAAAAAAAAAATTTCACAACTCGCTGACAGAAATACGACTTTTAATATTGCTAATGCTTTGTTTTCATTAAGGCATTTATTAATGCCAATGAAATTTTTCATAACTGGCATTACTAATGCTACTAATTCCTTAACGGGCATTGGCATTGATTGAAATAGTTTCAATATAATGCCAATGAAATCGTCAATTAGTCCATTTATTTTAATAGTCCCATGTATGCTTTTATACCATCCAACATATAAAAACAAAAACAAGAAAAAGTTTCAGGGGGTTTGTCTTTGGGGGAAGAATGGAAGGGCTCGGTGGCGTTTGTTAAAAATATTTTCAAATTCATTTAGTATGCTTTTTGCACTGAAGTTATACAAATTTTCCATTACATATTTAAATTTGTTCTTATTTCCACGCCCATAAAAGGGGGCGGACCGAAAAAGCTGCATTTTCCAACACCTTTAATAAAAAACCCTGTAACAGTTGCCTTTTTCAGAGGATAATTTAGTTCTTCAAGGGGAAATTTTTCATCCATGATTGTTCATTTACTCAAACTTTTACTTATAACTTCTTCAAAAATTATCCAAATTCCAATTTAAAAAAAAAATCCTAAAAATCCTTAAAAGTGTTCTAGTATCCGTTTTTAAGTTTAACCCCCAGTTTCTGTATGACAAGCAAACGACGAACGCCAAAAATTTGTGCATAAAATGTCCCTTGTAATTTAAATTTGTAATTTTTGTAATTTTTTTTTGTATTTTAAATACAGAAAAAAAACTTTGTTAAATACCTTAGCGTTTTTTGTGTGTTTTTACATATAATTAGCCATAATTTTGATAGTAACCCATAGATTTCATCAAACTGACTTTGTTACCTTTGTTAAGGTCCAGGCTTATAAGAGAAACTATAAAAAAATTGTTACGCATTCTATTTTTGTCAATCATCCAAATTTTGATTTCTTGATAGTCAAAAAAACCTCCCAAAAATGAAAAAGAAAAAAATTTTAAAATTACTGAACCGTGAAAAAATATTTTAATAATTTTTCGGAGTTTTGTGGTCTATAATATATAAAAATATAGTCACGTTTCGTGCGCAGATTTTTTTTTTTTTTTGTAAACTACTGTTATCAGTAAACTTTTTTCTTTTTATTTCCATTTACCGCAAACAAAAAAAATCCATATTAATTCATTTCAATTAAATGCATTGAGTGTATTAGCATATATTTATCATTTTTAATCAACATAAACATTACAATTGTTTATTTCTATTTCAGTTTATTTTTAATTCGTTATATAGCATGTATTCAAATTAACGTCTTTGGCCACCACCCCGATTATAATTTGAACGTCCTCTATAATTGCCACCGCTTTCACTACCACCACCTCGATTATCACCTTGTTTGTATTGGTTGCCACCGCCTCCTCCACCTGCTTGATAGTTACCGCCTCCTCCGCTACCACCTTGATAACTACCGCCTCCTCCGCCACCTTGATAATTACCGCCTCCAACACCACCACCTTGATAATTACCGCCTCCTCCTCTACCACCTTGAGTCCAACCGGAACCCTGAACACGTCCACTACCCTGTACCCAATTTTGATTTTATTGTTGACCAAAACTTTGTTGGTTGGATTGATATTGATTTTGCTGAGGTTGCCTTTGAGGCTGGGACTGTTGTTGCCAATTACCACCACCTCCTCCGCCGCCACGACCACCACGGAAATTTCCACCACCACCTCGTCCTGGACCAGAAGCTCTTTGCTGTTGCCAGGAAGGCATTTCTGGTGGTGGTGGAGCGTGTTCATTAGCTCTTCCACCTCGATCGGGTACACTACCAATAACATGTTTTTGTATTTTACAACCAGTATTCTTGCGTACATTGGCTGAACTAGTCTTCTCTATAATGGCTAAATCAGAACGTGCCGACAAAAAGGCTATTAAATCGGTATCCTCACCACCATATCTAAATGGTTCAATATCCTTCAATTTAAGTTGGTATATATCAATAATTTCATTTTCACGAGATCTCATTTTATCGGACCATTGAAAACTTTGTATGGTAACCTCAAGACGCGTGAGCAGCACCTGTCTTCTTAAATTATACTCTTTATCAAGGTCTTCATGTAGTGCTTCGAGTTTTTTCCATTGAGCATCCGTTAAAGGTTTATTGGATTTCATAAGGGATTCAGATATTACACCCGGCTTAACAGATCTTAAATTTTCCTCTACTTTAAAGTTTAATTTATCAAACAAAGCTTTAGAAGAAATATTATCTGGTGGTTTACCCAAGCATAAATCTTTTGTAAGTTGCTCCATAGCTCGAGCAGTGTTAGTTTCACTTTTAGGTATAACATAAGCCTGCTCAGCAGGTTTCAAACGTAATGTCATCTTAGTGGCCATTAGTTCAGTGGTTAAATAATCCAATAACTGTAGTCTATCCTCTTTAGTCTCAAATCTCTCCGATAAGGGTCCCGTTACAAAACGACTATAAGGACAACTCAACTCCTTTAACATGGCCGACAATTCCATAGCAAATTCACTTGGATCTACACAATCTTTACTCACTGATTCATCGGTTTTTCGTAAAACGTGTAGTTCTTGAGTCAACCATCCTACAACTTCACGAAATTCTTCACTGCGTGTACCACCCTCGAGAGCTCTTGTGAGTTCATCATTTTTCAAACATTTGCCTTGGTATGCCAAAGCATTTAAGCAATCAATAACTTCCAATTCAGATTCCATGAAATTGGATTTTAATATTATGTTATTTTTTAAGAAATTTATTAATTTGTGCTAAAAAAATGCCGGCTACAAAATTGAAAAAAAAATATGTATACAAATTTCACAACAGCTGTGAATTTTGCACAAGGCTTTTTTTAGAGATGGTAAAAAAAAATTCGTTACTTTTTTAGCGAGTTTTTGAAAATAAATAGAGATGCAGGGCTGCCAGACTTGGGGATTTATCCCCAAAGTTGGGGATTTCATGCGAGCAAAAAGGATAAGAAATCTGGGGATTGTGGACTTTTGTGGGGATATCAAAAATTATTTGGGGGATTTTTTGGGGATATTCAAAGTTTTATCCAAAGATATAAAGTAATCCATCGGCCTAGTGTTTCATTACAATGCAGCAGCAAGCAGGAAACATAAAAACTAATAAAGCCTATTAAAGTGCGTATGATGCTTGCTTTTTTCAAGTTATCTGTTGCCAGAGCTTCGAACGAATTAATTCTATTGAGAATTAATTAACAAAAAGTTTAATTTTGTTTAAAAAAGTTTAAAGCTCGTTTTTTTGAAACCGTGAATTTAGGAAACCAATCAAAAATTCACGGTTTTACTAATAAATTTTGAACCATTGGAGCGATTTTGCTAAGCTTCAGCACCCTAAGAATCGTCTTCCGAAAGTAAGCGTGTTTTTTATCTCGGAAATTCGCAAACTTTTGAACTACTGGACCAGTTTCGCTGATTTGCAATACCAAACTGACCAGGTAAATGACTAACATATAAACCAAACTTCAGGAACCTCCGTGAAGTGTTTCAAAAGTTAGGGTGTTTTCAACTATGGGGTCCTAGACCAATATTTCGAGGTATTACCAGAGCTTCGAAGAATAAAATCCTTTTCGAATGAATTCTCAAAAAAATCCATTCAATTTTTATAGTCAGTGAATGCATTCGACTTCATAGATCAACATTGAATGCAGTCCTTGGAATTCATTCGATTAAATGGGAAAAAATGAATGCATTCAATTTCTTGTTCATTCGATTTAGAAAAATCAAATGCATTCGATTTTTTATCATTCCACTGCGAATGCAATTGATTTTTCAAATAAATAGACCAAAACGGAGACAATTTCGGTATGTTGTATCGCCGACTCTCTTTACATACGATGACCCTAATGGACTCTGATTTTGAATCCAAAAATATTGGTGTTCCCGAAAATTTAAAAAATGCATATTTTAACTGCCTACACGACGAAAAGTGTGAAGAGTGTTGGCATATGGACAAAAAATTGGCTCCAAATGAGTCTAAAGTAAATTCATTCAAGTCTCCAAAATGTGATTGGGGAATGCAATCACTAAATTTTCATTCAGAACGCCAAATCGAATTAAGGAATGAAATCATTGGAAGCTCTGACCAGAGTCATAGAGTAGTCCAACAAATGGCGTTTGAAAAAGTAGTAAACAAAAACCATATGGTATTGTTTACGAAATTTTATCACAAATCGAAATGTGAGTGAGATGGAAGATACCAGTTATACAGTGAGAATGCAGATTGTTTTTTGTCTCTCTTTGCTTTGCGTTTGAACTTTAGTTTGGCATTGCCAGGATTTTCCAATTATCTTTGGTGATGCCAGATCTACAAAACGGTCGATGGATTACTATGTCATTATGGCTCTGCCCATTAGTTTGGCTCATGCCAAACTAAAGTTCAAACGCAAAGCAAAGAGAGACAAAAAAACAATCTGCATTCTCACTGTAAAACTGGTATCTTCCATCTCGCTCACATTTCGATTTGTGATAAAATTTCGAAAACAATACCATATGGTTTTTGTTTACTACTTTTTCAAACGCCATTTGTTGGACTACTCTATGACTCTGGATCTGCCCACCTTAATGATAGAGCAGGTTGCCGACAAAAAAAGTCCTTATTTTGCTGCTTGCTGTTGTAGTGTGCAATTACAATTCTGGCGTTGACTTTGAATTTTGTGTAAAGAGAGGGCGTTTGATTTAAACAAAGGCTTTGGCTTTGAATTTTGTTCTGGCGTTTGTTTGTATACACACACACAAAGAAGAACAGAAATATAATTATTTGGTGGAAGAAAAATAAATTTTTCCTGAAAATTATTTTTTTTCGGTGAAACATAAAACTCCTTTGGTTTTGTTATTGATATTTTTTTGATACTTGTTTTTTTTTTATAATAATTGGCGGTAAATTATATTTTCACTTTCTTTTATATGTACTTTTCTTCTAATTTTCCAATACACAGATGTGTTTCATAAACAAGATATGAAACACATCACAAAATCAACCCTTTTTTTGTAAAAGACTGGCAACGCCAAAGCAAGAAAAAAATACTCACGAGAGAGCAAAGCCAAGAAAATAGAATTGATTCTATTCTGGCTTTGAAACGCTAGCGTTGGCTTTGAATTTTGTTCTACATACAAAATCACTGTTGCCAAGTTGGAGGTTTTCCCGCTAAATCTAGCGCTTTTTGTTTGGATTTAGCGGGGGAAAATTGGTTTTAGCGGGAACGGTGCTTTAGCGGGAAAATCTAGCGTTTTTTGTTTGGATTTAGTTGGAAAAATTTGGAGGTTTTTTTCCAATTTTTCTTTTTTTTTTCAATCGAAAACGCCAAGTTTGTCGAATTTTAGCGCTTTTTTTTTGTAACTTAGCGGGAGAATTTTATATTTTCCCGCTAAATTTTTTTTTTCGGTTTCTTGCGCGTTTTTAGTGAGAAGTAAATTTTCGTAGAAAAAAACTATTTGGAGGTTTTTTTTAAATTTTTTCTTTTTTGTCAATCAAAAATGCCAAAATTTTCGGTTTTTAGCGCTTTTTTTCGTAATTTAGCAGGAGAATTTTAAATTTTCCCCGCTAAATTTATTTTTGGCGGTTTCTAGCGCTTTTTTAGTTAAGTTTAGAGGTTTTTGGTTAAAAATAGTTGGCAACAGTGTACAAAATGTATGGGAACGAGCAAAATTCAAGGCCAACGCCAGAATTGTAATTGCACACGTATTGTGAAGAAACACTCATTTCAGCGAGTGGAAATGCCAGATTATATGGTAATGCCAGATTGTTGTATAAAAGTAACGAGCAAATGTTTAAACATTAGCGGAAATCACTCTTGTGGGTTATTTCGGTAAACTTAATTTTTTCCATAAAAACAAATTTCACAAAACATGAGAATTTTTCTCTAGGAAAAATGTCTCAGAATAAAAGAATTTTTTTTCAGGAAAAATTTATAAAAATCTGAGAATTTTTCTTTAGAGAAAAATTTTTAAGAAGATGAAAACAAATTATAAGAAATTAAACACTTTTTTTTGGAAATGTATTTTTTATTGTTTTATAAATATTTTTTTTAACTAAACATTTGTTTTTTATTATTTTAGCAAGCATTTTCAGTAATATTTTTTTTAACAAACAAAAAAAATTATATTTTTTTTTTTATAATTTTGCTTAAATAATTTTTTACACAAAAATGTAGTGTAGTGTTTTTAGGAGTAAGATGTAGTTTATAGTAGTTAATAGATCTTATTTAATGATTTAAATTTATTTTCATTGTAAAATTTCCGTTTTGTTTAATTGTGTATTTTTTTTTTTTTTTTCAATTAATGTTTTATACAAAGATGATAATGTTATTTTTAGTGTAAAATACAACAAAGTATTTTTTTAAATAGGTTTATATTATGCAGTTTATTTTTTTTACTTTAATTATTATATTATAAATACATTTAAACATATAAATATATTTTTGAAATATTTTTTTTTTTAATTTTTTAATTTATCCAATTGTTTTACAATAGTATACATGATGAAATATTTTTTTAGCATTTCTTTATTTTTATATATTTTTTATTTTTATTATTAGGTTTTTGGTTTATAATAATTTATTTTAGTTTATCATAATTTATTTTAGTTTTTTATAATTAATTTTATTATAAATAGTTTATTTATATGTAATTTTGAAAGCTTATTAAGCTTATATATTTACTAAAAATTTCAATTTTTAATTCTTCAACTAAGAAAAGCGTTTTTTTTTTTTGTAAAATTCAAAGCTAAACTAAACATAATGCATTTTATATAAATTAATTTGAAACAAATTAAATACAATGAGTATATTTTTATATGACAAAAAAAATAATTGAAAGACTTTTAAAAATTAAAAATTTTTATAGTATTTTTCAAAAAATATAAAGAAAAACTATTTCAAGATTTTAAAAAATTATTAATTTAAAAAAAAACAGATTTAGATTCTCTGACTTTTTTAGAACAAAAAACTTTCCTGCAGGAAAAGTGACTGATCTTTAATATGAAAATTCCTGATACTTTTGTGAGGAAATGTCTCAAACCCGGTTACATCATTTTGGACACATCATTTTGTCACTAGACCAGTCCCTTAGGAACACAACCCGTGTCGGCTCAATAGTTTTATGTCACAAAAAATCTCACACATTTTTTCTTAAAAGCATTTTATTCAATTTGTTTACTCCACAACGCAAAAAAAAATTAGTCTCCAAAACTTTTACAAAAGTTAATTTGGAAAATTTTCGCGAATTGAAAAAAAGTCGAAAGCATTTTATGATTTTTACTCGAAAATCCAAAAAAATGTATCAGGGACTTATATGGAAACATATTTCTTTTACTTTTTTTCTTAAAATCATTTTAAATTAAATTTTTTACTATAAAACTTTTTAAAATTTTTAAAATTTTTTTCGGGATTTAGATTTTTTTAATAAAATTCTTTACTAAAAAATGCAAAAAAAAAATTGGAACTAGAAATTCTTTGAACAATTTTTTTTTTAAACCATTTTTGTGATTTTTTCACTCCAAAACCACCACAAAAATTATATCCGGCATTTTTTTCTCCAAAAAAACTTGCAAACTAATTTTGTTAAAATTTTTCGGGACTTCTTTGCCTAGCCATTTTCAATTTTCAATTTTTCAATTTTCCTATTGTCTCCGGCCACGGGATAAATATTTTTGAGACAGTTTATATTCTTTTTAATTAATTTTTTAAATCTAAAATGCAAAAAGTTTCAGACTTAGAAATTTTTTTCTGGACTTAGAAAATTTTCAAAAACTTTTTCGAGACTTAGAAAATTTTGTTTTTTTTCAAAAATGTTTGTGTGTTTGGGACTTAGGAATTTTTTTCGAGACTATGAAAAATTTTCAAAATTTGTGCAACATTTTTTTTTAAAAATCATTTTTAATGAAATTTTTTAATCAAAAACACAACAAAAAAATGTAACTGTGACTTAAAAATTTTGAAAATAAATTTCGGGACTTAGAACATTTTTAAATGCACTATTTTTGATATGTCCTATTGTTTTCGGTCACAGTATTTTTGAAAATTAAATTTGTTATTTTAAAACGCAACAAAAGTTTGAAAAAAAATTGTGTTTTCGGGAATTTTTTAAATTTTTTTCGGAAAAATTTTTTCAAGACTTAAAAATAGTTTTAAAAATTTTGTTTTTCGAAAATTATTGCGTGTTCAGGATTTAAATTTTTTTTCAAAATATTTGCGGGAAAATTTTCAAAATCTTTTTCAATACTAAAATTTTTTTTCAAAATTTGTGAAAAAAAATTTTGTCCAACAATTATTTTTAATTAAATTTTTTTTTACTCCAAAAACTCTTGATGAAAGAAAATAAAAGGCTACTTAGAAATTTTGAAGAAAAAACATTTCGGCGCTTAGAAAATATTTTTATGCCCAATTGTCTCTTAAAATTTTTTGTTTAATGAAATTCTTTACTACAAAATGCAGGAAAAATTCTAAGTCTGGGACTTAACATTTTTGCAGAATTTAGAAATTTTTGATATGACGTATTGTCTACGGTCACGGGATAAGTATTTTTGAGATAGTTTAATTTCATACTTTTTTTTAAATTAAATTTATTAATCTAAAAAAAAGTTTGCTAAAAAATTTTTGTGTTTTCGAGACTTAAAATTTTTTTTTTTCGGGACTTAAAAGATTTTTAAAAACTTCTTTAACAATTTTCAAAATTTGTAAAAAAAAATTTTGTCCAACTATCATTTTTAATGAAATTTTTTACTTCAAAACTCAACAAAAACATGTAACTGGGACTTAAAAATTTTAAAAAAAATTTTCGGGGCTTAGAAAATATTTTTATGCCCAATTGTCTCTAAAAATTTTTTGTTTAATGAAATTCTTTACTACAAAATGTTGCTAAAACAAATTTTCTATAGAAAATGTTGCTAAAACAAATTTTCTATAGAAAATGTTGCTAAAACAAATTTTCTATAGAAAATGTTGCTAAAACAAATTTTCTATAGAAAATGTTGCTAAAACAAATTTTCTATAGAAAATGTTGCTAAAACAAATTTTCTATAGAAAATGTTGCTAAAACAAATTTTCTACAGAAAATGTTGCTAAAACAAATTTTCTATAGAAAATGTTGCTAAAACAAATTTTCTATAGAAAATGTTGCTAAAACAAATTTTCTATAGAAAATGTTGCTAAAACAAATTTTCTATAGAAAATGTTGCTAAAACAAATTTTCTATAGAAAATGTTGCTAAAACAAATTTTCTATAGAAAATGTTGCTAAAACAAATTTTCTATAGAAAATGTTGCTAAAACAAATTTTCTATAGAAAATGTTGCTAAAACAAATTTTCTATAGAAAATGTTGCTAAAACAAATTTTCTATAGAAAATGTTGCTAAAATCAAATTTTCTATAGAAAATGTTGCTAAAACAAATTTTCTATAGAAAATATTGCTAAAACAAATTTTCTATAGAAAATGTTGCTAAAACAAATTTTCTATAGAAAATGTTGCTAAAACAAATTTTCTATAGAAAATGTTGCTAAAACAAATTTTCTATAGAAAATGTTGCTAAAACAAATTTTCTATAGAAAATGTTGCTAAAACAAATCATCTATAGAAAATGTCGCTAAAACAAATTTTCTATAGAAACTGTTGCTAAAAAAAATTTCTATAGAAAATGTTGCTAAACACATTTTTTATAGAAAATGTTGCTAAAACAAATTTTCTGTAGAAAATGTTGCTAAATATTTTTATGCCCAATTGTCTCTAAAAATTTTTTGTTTAATGAAATTATTTACTACAAAATGCAGAAAAAATACTGTGTCTGGGACTTAAGATTTTTTTTCTGAACCTAGAAAATTTTGATATGACCCATTGGCTCCGGTCATGGGATAAGTATTTTTAAGATAGTTTAATTTAATATTTTTTTAATTATATTTATTAATCTAAAAAGCAAAAAAAGTTTGGCAAAAAATTTTTGTGTTTTCGAGATTTAGAAATTTTTTTTGGGACTTAAAAGATTTTCAAAAACTTCTTCAAGACTTAGAAAATTTTTCAAATTTTGTGATTTTTTTTTATCAAATCATTTGTAATAAAATTATTTAGCCCAAAATGCAAAACAAATGTCTGGCACATTTTTTGAACATTTTTTTGGGGACTTAGAAATTTTTGTTGTGTCCTAAAATAAGTATTTTTGAGACAGCTTTACTTAATTTAAATTTTTTACTCTAAAACGCAACAAAAGTTTTGAAAAAAATGTTTGTGTGTTGGGGACTAAGATTTTTTATCAAAATTTTTTCGGGATAATTTTTAAAAACTTTTTCAATACTATGGAAAATTTTTCCAAAATCATTTTTAATGAAATTCTTTACTCAAAAACTCAAAAAGAATTGGGACTTTTGATTTTGAAAAAAAAAAATTGGAACTTAGAAAATTTTTATTTGTCCTATCCTATGTCTTCGGTCACGGGATAAGTATTTTTGAGACAGTTTAACAAATTCCTTTCAACTAAAGTTTTTACTACAAAAAAGGTTTCCAAAAAAAAAATTTGTTCGGGACTTTTAAAATTTAAAAAAAAAAATTCGGAACATAAAAAGTTTTTAAGAATTTTTTTTTTTAAATCATTTTTAGTAAAAATCTTATCCAAACGCGAAAACAATGTGTTTGGAACTAAGAAAATTTTGTAATTTTTTCGGGTTTGGCAACAATTTTTTAGAATTGGACAATTTTTTTGACGAAACTTTTTTTTCTAAAAACGTTATTTATGAAATTCTTTACTTCAAAAAGCAAAAAAAAGTTTCATTCGGGACTTAGACAATTTCAAAGTTTATAATTTTTTAAAATCATTTTTATCAACTCTTGACTCCAAAATGCAAGAAAAAAATTTAAAAACATTTTGGGAATGTGTCTGGGACTTAGAAAATTTTTTTTTTTTTGGTTTGGTAACAAATTTTTGTGTGCAAGACTTAGAAAATTCTTCTGGACTTAGAAAATTTTTCTGGAATTAGAAAATTTTTCTGGACTTCGAAAACTTTTCGATACTTAGAAAATTTTGTGACAAAACTTTTTTTCTAAAATGGTTTTTACTAAAATTCTTTACTTTAAAACGCAAGAAATTTTTTTTTCGTGACTTAGAAATTTTCGATATGGGAATGTGTCTGGGACTTAGAAAAATTTATTTTTTTTTGGTTTGGTAACAAATTTTTGTGTGCATGACTTAGAAAATTCTTCTGGACTTAGAAAATTTTTCTGGACTTCGAAAATTTTCTATACTTAGAAAATTTTGTGACAAAACTTTTTTTCTAAAATGGTTTTTAATGAAATTTTTTACTCTGAAACGCAAGAATTTTTTTTTCCTGACTTCCAAATTTTTGATATGTCACGGGACAAGTATTTTTCAAACAGTTTAGTGATATGTCCAATTTTCACCTGTTAAGTGATATCTCCCGTTTTCACTAGTCATGGGATAGGTGATTTCGGATCGACTGACACTCTTTTCCCTGCACTCTTTTTCCTGCAGATTATGAGACATTTCTCTAGATTTTAGATTCTGGGACATTTTTTCTATTGAAAAATTTTTAGATTCTGAGCCAATGCTCCTGTAGAAAAATTTCAATATTCTCTGTCATTGCTCCTATAGAAAAGTTTTTAGATTCCTTTAGAAAAATGCTTAGATTCTAAGACATTTTTTATTGAGAACATTTTATTGAAAATTTCTTTAACTCTGAGACATTTTTTTCTAAAGTTTTTTTTTTCAATATTATAATTTTTTATACATTTATATAATTTAAGCTTTTTTTTTTGTTATTTTCAATTAATTTTTATATATTTTTATGTACTTTATATACATATATATTTATTATATTTTAGGATATTTTTTTATATATTATTTTGTTTTAATTTTTAATATAAATAATTTCTTTTTAAAGCCTTAAGGTTTTAAGAACAAGTTATACTTTCTTAAGATTTTTTTATATATATTTTTTTTATATTTTTTTGCAAAAAATAATAATTTTTTATACAAACTTTTTATTTTATGTAAAACAATTTGAACACACATTATTGAAGAACATAGGTTTATTTGTTTATTTTTTGCATTTTAAAATTAAATTTGTTTAAGAAAAAAAAAAAAAACACCACCCTAAATTATTTTTAATAAAATGGGACGGAAAAAAGGATAGTAATGAGAAGGGAGTAAGAAAATTAAAAGAATTTGTAAATTTAAAACAAAAAATAACTAGCATAGGGAGGAGGCTTTAATGTTTTACTAGATAAGAGTTATTTTAAAAATTAAAGAGCAGGAGAAAGTTTAGTTTTATACGATGATTCATTTCGAGGACTGCCAATTGTTTCCTTTAAAACACCGTTATTCTTTTAATAACACATACTGGATTAATTAAATATCGTAAAAGAAATAAAAAATCAAACAAAAAAAAAATAATTAAAAATTTTCACACACATAAAAAATTAAGAAAATATTTTTTTTATTTTTTTAAAAATTATTTTTTCCAATTTTTTTTTCAATTCAATTTGTTTTCACATAAAAACCCTGTCACTTTTACGCGGAAATGGGTCAACCTCGAATACATGACATGACACTGGACATGTCCCGTGCCGGTTCAATAGCGGCATATCATACAACACATCACAGGTTTTTTCGGGACCAAAAAAAATGTCTGCTCAATTTCACCATTTCGCCTATTTTCCAAAAAACAAAAACATTTGTTAGTTCCATATACGGCTCCGTTAGTTTGGGTTTGATTTAAAATTTTTTTTGTGATCCTCGATCGATTTTAACTCGATCTAGCGATATCCGTCTGTCGATTTAAATGTCATTTACGGCCAAAATATAAAACAGAGAAGACTGTATATCAGTCATGTGCATTTTTGCAATTCCTATTCCCGCGGGAACAGGCTAAAAAATGCTGCTTGTGCGCTGTCGACACACGTACACTATAAAATTCTGTTGCTTGAGCAAATTTGTTAACTTTTCGCTTGCTACTACCCACACAAGCATAAATGTTATGTATGTGTGTGCGCATCGCTGCTGTATATATAACACAGATCCTTGTCAATTGCATTTATTGGTTCAGGGGTCAAAAGTTGTGAGGATACCTCAAAAACTTTAGTACATTCAACATAACCTAAAAATAGCACATGTTTAATCAGTTATAGATTTATTTTTCAATGTTGCTTCCTTTTTCAGTAATTTGGCTAAAAAAAATATTTAAATATTGTTACTGCTTATAAATTTAGGGTTTCGGGCTGTTTTTAAAATGGATTTTGTTTGACACAAATTCTTCGGTATGATTTTTGTTATTATTTTTTATAATAGATCGATAAACTTCTGTGTATTTTCGGATACCAGTGTAGCTACTTTATGTTTAATTTCACATGTAATTGTAGTACTATTTTATCAACAAGTACTTTCTAGTACTTTTTTTTAAAAAATTCTATCGTTACATACTTTTTTTAAAAAGTATTATTTTGGCACTTTTTGTAAAAAGTACTTTTTCATATTTTTAGGAAAAAAATAGTACTTTGCTATAAAAAGTACATAAACAATATTCTTTATAAAAAAAATAGTACTTTTTATAAAAAGTACCAAGAACATTTTTAAATAAAACAAGTGAGAGTGTTACATTCGGCTGTGCCGAATCTTTTATACCCTCCAAAATGTAAAAAAAAAAATCCAAGGGCGTCTTTTTTTTTTTGGGGGGGGGGGTTGGTGGGAGACGTTAGGGGGCACCTGCCTCTTGCGATTTTGAACTTCTTCTGAGATAAGAATGTTGCATTTGCTTACAAAAAACTATGCAAAAAATGCGGTTTTTCTTGGGTTGGTTTAGTTCTCCAAGGGAACTTTTTTCCCCTTGGTCCGATTTTGCCCATTTCCGAACTTAACCTGCCTAGGAATATAAGACATATTCGTGCCAACTTTGGAAGTCTATCTCTTTTATTTTGGACTGTATCGTGTCCTCTACCGACGGACGGACGGACATCGCTAGAATGTCTTTCAAGGGAAGTATCAACCCTTATGAACCGATTTGCTTGAAACGTAAAATATATATAAAAGAGAAAATTCTAAGGTTGGGGTGTCTCGGCTTATCGGCCATATCGGGGATTTAGGGGTTCAAAACATGGGTCAAAAAATGTCGAAAAAATCGTTTTTTGGATTTTACAGCCATTTCTTTTTAATGAATTATATGAAGTTTTCATATGAGAAGAAAGGTTTTTTTAATGGCTATCCAATGGTGACATAAACTTGTAAAAATACGGCTTACTTAAATATTTTTTTCAGGAAAATGTGTAAATTTTGGGTGGTATTTATGTGAAGACATAGACCTACGATATCCATATGAATACGAAATAATCTTTATTAAATTTAAGTCGACACGTATTTTTGCTCTAGACGATATTCCTATTAGTTCGAAAGTTATCGAAATTTTCCCGAAGGTCCACATGGTTTCATAAGGGGACAACGAAATTTTTAAACACCGATATGGCCGATAAGCCGAGACACCCCAACCTTAAAATCGTCTCTTTAATATATATTTTAAGTTTCAGGCAAATCGGTTCATAAGGGTTGAGATACTTCCCTTGTTAGAATCGATCACTGATCAATAAAATATATACTTTATGGGGTCCTATTTGGACCGATATTTCGATGCGTTACACACGGAATGACAAAGTGAGTACACCCCCATACTGTGGTTGGAGGGTATAAAAATTACAAAAGTAGCACTTTTTAGTAAAAAAAGTACCAAGCCAGAACATTTTTAAATAAGGTACCAAAAAAAAAATGTTTCTTTATAAAAAAAAAAATACCAAAATAATTTTTATAGCCTGTATTACATTTCTGATTCCACTTCCCATTACATTTATACGGGATAGTGCAAAAAGTAATCACTTTTGACTAAAAATACTTTCATTTGGCACTTTCCCCAATAAATGTAATGGGAAAGTAATCTAAAAGGTTATACAGTTTTTGCTGGGGTTTCATGAAAACAAGAACGCTTACTTTGGTAACCTAATCAAATCTGATTTTAATTGGTCATAGACTCCATTTTGTTTTTAATTTTTTGGGAATGGCCTCATATAAAAATTTTGTCCGATATTCAGTTAAGCAAATAGAAGCCTATTTCGCTCAAATTTGGTTTGTGTGTGTTTTCTACACTTATTAAAGATCTAACTTAAGTAAGGTCCAATCGGTTCATGTTTGGACTTGGGACAAATTTTCCGTGAAACACTGGTGTAGAGTATTACATGGTCGGTTTTGACCGACAATAATTTTCATACCTCTTTATTTTTTTATAAATAACCAAAATAATTTTTTTTAAAAAAAGTATCAAAAAAGGACTTTTTAAAAATAGTACCAAAAATTGTACAAAAAGTACTTTTTCATAAAAAGTACCAAAATATTACTTTTTAAAAATATAGTACATTTTTTATAAAAAGTACCAAATAGTACTTTTTTTATAAAAAGTACCAAATAGTACTTTTTTATAAAAAGTACCAAATAGTACTTTTTTCTAAAAAGTACCAAATAGTACTTTTTTATAAAAAGTACCAAATAGTACTTTTTTATAAAAAGTACCAAATAGTACTTTTTTTATAAAAAGTACCAAATAGTACTTTTTTATAAAAAGTACCAAATAGTACTTTTTTATAAAAAGTACCAAATAGTACTTTTTTATAAAAAGTACCAAGTAGTACTTTTTTATGAAAAAAATAATATTTTGGTACTTTTTATAAAAATGTACTATTTTTGTACTTTTTAATTTTAAAAAAAATATATTATTTTGGTATTTTTTATTAAACAATCCTGGTGCATAATTTAAAAAAAAGTATTATTTTGGTACTTTTAATAGGAAGTACTGTTTTGATATTTTTTTAACAGTAATATTTTATGACATGGTTCTGTTTATTGAAAAATATTTTGGTACTTTTTTATAAAAAGTACCAAGTACTATTTTTTTTATTAAAATAGTACTATATTGGTACTGTTTATAAAAAAATAGTAGTACTTTTTTTGTACTTTTAATTTAAACAATCCTGGTGTATTATTCATAAAATAAAGTATTATTTTGGTACTTTTAATGGGAAGTACTTTTTTGGTATTTTTTACAGAACAGTTATCTTTTATGACATGGTTCTGTTTATTAAAAAATATTTTGGTACTTTTTTTTATAAAAATGGTTGATGTTGTATCCTTTTATTAAAAATGATGTTACCTTTTGTCAAAAAGTACTATTTACAAAATTGTTGCAAAAATATTATAATTTTTATGAAAAATATCAAAATAGTACTTTTTTAAAATAGTTAATTTTTATAAAAAAAGTACCAATATAATACTTTTAATAAATATTTTTTTAGATATATAGTACTTTTTTATAAAAAGTACCAAAATAGTAATTTTTTATAAAAAGTACCAAAATAGTACTTTTTTATAAAAAGGACAAAAATAGTACTTTTTTATTAAACTACCAATATAGTACTTTTTTAATCAAAGTACTTTGTTATATAAAGTATCAAACAATTTTACTTTTTTACAAAAAGTACTGTTTCATAAAAAGTTCTTTTTCAACCAAAATAGTAGTAGTATTATTTTTATAAGAAAAAATATTCCCATATGCAACACATTTAGTTAAAATTTTTAGTATGACAATTACTCAAAATAACTGAAATTTATTTAAATGAACTATTACTATTTTGGTAAAATATACTTTTTCAAAAATAGTTCATTTTCATAAAAAGTACCAATATAGTACTTTTTAAAAATATTTTTTTTTTTTAAATTGCCCATATGGTTATTTTATAAAATGTACCCATATAGTACTTTTTATAAAAAGTACCCATATAGTACTTTTTTATAAAAAGTACCAATATAGTACTTTTTTTATAAAAAGTACCCATATAGTACTTTTTTATAAGTATCAAAATGGTACTTTAATAAAAAGTACTTTTTTACCCAAATAGTACTATTTTTGTCCTTCTTGCAAGAATGTTCTATTTTGGTACTTTTTACACGAATGTACTATTTTGGTACTTTTTAAACGAAAATATATTATTTTTTTTATTAGACAAATCGTACTTATAATTAAAATTTAAATTTGGTACTTTTAATAGGAAGTACTTCTTTTGTTCTTTTTTTTGTTTTTTAAAAAAAAATTTTAAATTTTTATTAAAAGCACCAGGATTAGTTTAATAAAAAAAATAATATATATAAAAAGTACCAAAATATGACATAGTTCTGTTTATTAAAAAAATATTTTGATACTTTTTATAAAAAAATTTTCATTTTGGCTCTTTTTATTAAAAATTTTGTTACCTTAAATCAAAAAGTACTATTTTGGTACTTTTTCCGCATTAGTGTTGGATAAAGCGTAATTTCACATTACTTTAGTGACAACACTGCGTACAACGTGCTTGCTCTGTTCACAGATGAAAAATCAAAATTTTGAAATAGTACTGGAGCTTAACCAAAAAAGTACTTTTTCGCACTCGTCGGTACTAAAAATAATTAATTCAATATAAAAGTTTCTTAAATTGATGACATCCTTATCGTTTTTTTTTTAAGCCCATTTAAGATTGACAAAAATCAAAATCTCTTTAAAAAAGCTTTTAAAGTTCTTTTCCAATGAAAATTGGTAGATTTTCGGATTTTTTTTTTAAATTAGGTTGAACAAATTTATGAAAACGTTTGGTTTAGTAAAGGTACTAAATCATTCGCGGGGGTACTATTGTATCTTAGAGAGTGAAAAAGTACTGACTATGAATCAAAATTTCTTTTATTTAAAGCTTTTAGAGCATTTTGAAAAAGTACTAAAGTAATAACTTTTTCATGCCTGGTTCAGACTCTTTTAGTAAGTTTCTGAAATTTTTTTACTTCACAAACATTTTTAGTACAATTTTATCGTAAATGACTCTTTTTTGCACTTTTTTATTTTTAGTACACTTATTAGTACAATTTAAAAGAAGAAATGTTTCTAATTCTTTGTAATGCATTTTCCAATGTTTTACATTCTTTTGAGATAAACTTTAGTATATTTTCATTCTGAATTTAATTATTTTTTTTTATTTTTTTCATATTTTTTATTGATTTCTTAATTTGAATTTCATTTACTAAATTCTTAATAACAATTGGAAAATTTTATATTCCAAAAAAAAAAAAAATAGAATTTCATTTTCTTATAAAATAAACAGTCTCAAATACTGAAAATATTGAAAAATTATATCAACATGATCATATTTAAAAAATTTCAAATCAAATTTTGCAAAAATGTTGAAAATTTTCAATTTAAATAAAAAGCTAAAGTTACAAAAAAAAAAAATTAAATACAATTATAAAACAATTTCATTTTTTTTCTTCCATTTTAGGAGAAACCTGTGGAATTAGAAACACATTTAGTATACAGTATATCAAATCTTATATATCTTACACATTCGGTTTTTTTTTTTTGAAGATTTTTAAAATCTTTGTTTTTTAAATTATTGAATATAAATTAAACAAAACTATATTGATTATCAACAGCTCTGGGTGTAGTATTTTGTGTTGGATTTGATGAATCCGTAAATTGTATATGCTGCTGTTGATGTCGACTAGTAGAACCACCACCGCCGCCGCCACCACCATTTCCACCTCCGGCCGCTTGGGATTGTAATGAAACACTTGATGAGCGTAAATATTGTGTTGAATCATTGACTGATGTTATGGGTGATGTGGCCCTAATCATTTCCAAAGCATTTGCTGGTATGGGTGTAGTACGTTGTTCAAACATTGTTGTAGAATTATGATCAAATTGATTTAAATTATGATTTTGTTGCTGTAAGTTATTGTTGGTTGTTGAGGATAATGGTGTTGCAGATCCTATTGTCGTTGTATTTATTATTGACTGTTGCTGCTGTTGCGGATGTTGTTGTGTATGTTGCTGGTGAAGATGATTATTATTGTTATGACGTGTGGCTACACCTGCTGCCAATAATAATGCTAAATCCATTTCAATTGTTTTTAAACGTACACTACAATTCATCGATATCACATCCTGTGACTATAAAAATAAATTAAAATATAATAATGTTAAGATTTAATTTCTTTGATAGAATTTAGTTTTAGGAAAATTTCAAAAATAAATAAACACTACAACATGCCTTAGAAGAAGAATTTTACAAGTTAAAAGAATTTATGGTAAACATTTTAAATTTTAAAATATTTCCATAAATTCTAAAACTTTTCAAATTTAATTTTGAATAGAAGAGGTAGATAGGTGGCCCATTAAGAACTGAAATAATCAGGGTATTCACTTCAGAAATTTTTGACCCTTGCAACAGTGCAATATTGCAACTTTTTTTTTTTTTAATTTTATAAAATTTTATTTATTCTATTGCAAGAAAAGAATTGCAATTTACTTTTTAATTTTTTGCTTTTTTTCACAAAGAAACAAGCAAATAAAGTTGCAATTTTGACCTTGCGCAATTTTGCAAGACTAAAATTTCTGACGTGAGTTCCATTAATAAAACTACTACTTAATTAAATACGCATTTAGCAGATGCAGAGAGAAGACTACAAAGAAAATTGGCATACAAATTAACTTAAAATGTAAAATACTTAAATTAAAAAATATAAAGCGTTTAGCTTAATGTAAAAACGCGCTAAGTCCATATTTTAAAAACGTAGTTTATTAAGCGGATAGAAAGAAAATCATTTATAGAAACAACTTTTGCAGGTATTTCGTCCACATTCATGTTGTTTAGCTGTGATAATCACTAAAATTCCTATCACGTGACAGAGAAAAATTGGACTTATCACGAAACTGTCGTAAAAACTACTTATAGCGTGACCGGTGACAATAGAACAAAACAAAATTTTACCAAGTCCGCGCTGAAAACGTACCGTTTTTGAGATATTCGCTGTTAAAAAAATCAAAAATTCTAGATTATTGCGTGGAAAAATTTTCAAACGCGAATATTTCGAAAATGCTAGAAAAATTTGGATTGCAGTTTTGGAATCAGGAGGTCCATTTTATATGAAATTTAGTTTAAAAATACGTAAATATTGGTTTTTTGAATTTTTGACAACGAAAATCTCAAAAACGGTTGTGCTAGAAAAAATTGGATGGCAGATTTGTATTCAGGAGAGAAAAATCTTTAAGATTCTGTTGAATATTTCACTGGGAGTTTTTTTTTGTCGAACAGTGTACATTTTTGGCAACAACTCAAAAACAGGATCACCTAGGATCTTCGTGTTAACGATTTTTTAAGTTTAAAATAAAGAGGAGTGAAATTTCGATTTTGTCGAAACCCATTTTCATGCAGGAAATATATTGTAAACATTTTGTGAATTTTAACTGGACTTAACAACCCGTGCCAGTTTTTGTCACTATTTTAAAACAACCTAAACTTGCTTGTGGACGATTGAAAAACACCTACCTCGTGACTGGTGAAAACGGGTCATATCATTAAAATGTCTAAAAATTCTTATAATGCGACAGCTAAAAACTCGACCTATCACTAAACTGTTTCGAAACTACTTATCCCTAGACCGGAGACAGTAAATTTTCCAAGCAAAGAATTGGTTTAAAAAATCAATTTTTTGACAAATTTTGAAAAAAAAAAGTTGAAAAAATTTTTAAAAATTTTGGAAGCTCCATTTTTTTAATTTTCTAATTAACGTACACAAAATCTTTATGCAGTTTTGATGAAACAAATCATTAAAAAGCGTTAAAAATAAAAAAAAATAAAAATTTTCTAATATCGGAAGTTTTTTTTTAAAATCCGGTCACTTTTTGCTTCAAAGAGCAGTTTTGAAATAAAAAAAAATATCCGAAATTTTTTTGAAAATCCGGTCAATTTTTGCTTAGAATATATATTTTTTTCTAAAGAAAAAACACCTCATAATCTGTTACTTTCTCTGAAGAAAAAGGTTCTCATCATTATTATTTGGCATATTCGTATTTAAAAAATCTGGCAACACTGGCGACTTCGACACCATTTATAGATGTTATTTGAAAAAGACTAATTGTAATTCGAAGATTCTATGTGTAATTTAAAGATTTCATTTGTTATTCGAAAATTCCGTCTTTAATTGAAATATTATACTTGTAATTCGAAATAGGGTTCTATAGTCGAAAAGTCGATTAATCGACTTTTTGGTTGAAAAAGTCGAAAAGTCGAAGTCGACTTTTGCTTTCGACTTTTTCGACTTCTTTCGACTTTTTTTCGACTTTTTTTAGATTTTTTTTTTACTTTTGCTAAAAGAAAATAATTTCTTTCTTCTGAAAAAAATTTAAAATGAGAGCCGAGTTTAATAACAACTGAAGCTATTGGTGTTTCCATGTATTTTGTATGTGAAGCAAAAATGTCAATGCCAAATTCATGAGTTAGAAAGTGTTAACTGCAATATTTACCAATATTTTTGATTATTGTAAACACCTCAGTGATAGTGTTCTATAAATCGAAAGTCGCCTCTTTTGCTTTCGATTTTTTCAACCTTTTCCACATTTTCGATTTCTTTGACTTTTTTTGATAAATAAAATACAACCAAAAAAATATCACCTAAATGCTTACAACAAGTCGAAACTAAACCTCTATTTACAAAAAAATCTACTTTTTAAAGTTGGAAAAGGTCAAAAAAAGTTAAAAAGTCGAAAAGTCGAAAAAAGTCGAAAAAAGTCGAAAAGTCGAAAAAAGTCGAAAAGTCGAAAAAAGTCGAAAAATCGAAAAAAGTCGACTTTTTAAAAAGTCGAAAGGTCGAAAAGTCGACTTTTTAAAATTTGAAAAAAGTCGAAAAGTCGAAAAATCGACTTTTTAGAAATTGAAAAAAGTCGAAAAGTCGACTTTTTGTTGCGACTATATAACCCTAATTCGAAAATTTCATTTGTAATTCGAAGATTCCAATTCTAATTTAAAAAAGAACAAATGTAATTCGTAAGATTAATTGTAATTCATAAAAGATTAATTGTAATTCGACAATGATCAATTGTAATTCAAACAGGTAGAAAAGTTAAATTCGACTTGGCCGAATTTATGAATACCCTCCACAATGCCCTTTTTAAGTGATAGTAAATTTTCTAACGTGAAAAAATAACATTTTTGGTTAGAAATATTTTATTTAGTGTAAAAAAACTTTTTTTAGTAATTTTTGAAAAAAAAAGAATAATTTACTATTTTTTTTTTGGGTGTAAAAATTTTTATGAGTGTATTTTTTTTTTGTTTTAGTGTAAAAAAAATTTTTGAGTGACAAAAATACCTTGTGAAATATTTTTGTGACTTACAAATGTTTTTAAAACATTTTTAACGGGTTTTCAACACGTAAATTTAAGGTGAAACTAATCTGAAATTTACGGTTTTGCTAATAACTTTTGAACCACTGGACCGATTTGGTTGAAATTTAAAACGAACCGGACCAGAGGAACGGCAAATATATGTGCCATACTTCAGCACCCTCAGAAATGCCGTTCGAAAGTTACCGTGTGTTTTATCTCGTAAATTCCAGAAAAACCCTTGCCGAAATTCACTCATTTGCTTATAACTTTTGAACCACTGCACAGAGGGCCAGACAGATCGATTTCCGGCCAAAAGTCCTTATTTGTAAATTCTCAAAAAAATGTTTACCAGTTTGTTGGGCATATATAGAAGCAGGTTTTCTGAACTTATCTTTATGATCCAATTACAACCTTTCCTTTGATAGGTCTTCAAAGTCAAAAAAGTTGGTAAAAATTTTTTAAAAGTTGAGATACTTTTTTAATTTTTTTCCCAAACTTCTATTGCTAATGTTTAACTTTTTGTTTGCGTGGTTCAACCTTATATATAAGCCTTTGTAACGAAAATCACATGGAAAAATATAACTCATTTGCCTGGCAGCAATTCGCGTTTTTTGTGAAAAAAGTTATAATTTTTTAGCTATTTACCTCGCGCCGAAAAAATCCTCAGCGATCCTCAGTTCGATACAATCGGTCTATATTTTTTTTTTTGATATAGAATGGATCCATATCTTTCGAAAAAAGTTGCCCAAACTTGCTCGAAATGATAAATGGCGAAATTACAGCTATATATGCAGTGGTCCGAGATTTGTTTTTAAAAAAATAATTTAACCCAAAATAATGTTTTACGGCTTGATTATTTTTTTATCGTCAGAGAGTGCCATAGAGAAACATAGAGGCGAAGGTGAAAGAAAAAACAATATTGCTATCTTTTTCTAATTTCTCACACGTACGTTGTCGATGTGAATTCACCACACAATACATGTTTACAAGTCGTACTTTGTCAACAAATACATTTAAACAAGTTGTACTTTGACAACTCAATTTTTGACGCCTTCGCCTCTATGTTTCTCTATGGAGAGTGCCTTAAGTGTAAGAAAAAAAAATTATCTACATTTATATTTTTTTTTAGAATTATGGACACCATTTCCAATTAAATTCAAAGATTTTTTATTGAATTTCCAAAATAAAAAACAAACTGTCAATAATTTGTCGTCACCATTTCCAAAAGCTTTTCTGAAACAAAGTAAGTCCTTTACACCATTTCCATATTTATATCAAACCTAAAAAAAATACATACAAAAATTATGTGCGTAGATTTAACTTCAGACACTCTTAATACTCTTAAAACTAATTTTTAGTTAGATCAGACAAAGTTAAAAAATCTAGGCGCCATATTGTTTCCGCCATATTGAATTTTATCAGTTCGAATTTAAGATAACAGACCCGAAATTTACTAGGCCACACATTCAGCTAGCTGCAACAAAGAAAAGGAATATAACTATTTATAAATTACTTGCAAGGAACTTTACTAAGCATATTTAGTCCGCCATTTTGTTTTTCTAAATTCACGCCAGTAATTCTGATTCAGTAACTCCAAGACCCCCTTAAAACAAAATTTGAGTTAAATCGGACAATTATTAAAAAAATTTGGCCGCCATATTGGATGCGCCATTTTGATTTTTTTAGTTTTTAATTAAATTTTGAAATCAGCGACCCCGAAATACTCTAGAAGCACAATATCAACCGGATCCAACAACGATACAGACTTTTGGCCGGCTTTGGATCATTCTTTAAACTTTAAGAAGCATATTTAGTCCGCCATTTTGTTTTTTCAAAATTCGGAGTAACAATTCTTATTCAGTAACTCCAAGACCCGCATAAAACAAAATTTGAGTTCAATCGGACAATTTAAAAAAAAATTGTCCGCCATATTGGATCCGCCATTTTGATTTTTTTGGTTTTTAGCTTAGTTTTGAAATCAGCGACCTCGAATTCCTCTAGAAGCACATTTTCAGACGGATCCAACAACGATAAAGACTTTTGGCTGGAATTGGATAATGCTGGCCCTGTGTGCACTGGACCGATTTCGCTGGATTGCAATACCAACCTGACCAGGTATGCCCAACATATATGCCAAACTTCAGGAGCCTCCATAAAGTCTTTCAAAAGTGTTTTCGACAGACAGACGGACGGACATCGCCATATCGTCTTAAAATCGATCGAGGATCATGAATATATATACTTTATGGGGTCCTAGACCAATATTTCATTACAAACGGAATGACAAACTTATATATACCCTCTATCACTAGAGTGGAGGGTATAAAAAGTTTAATTCTTATTCGGAAAAATCAATTATTATTCGAAAACGATTAATTGTTATTCGAAAAAGATTAATTGCACAGTTATACAAAATCGAACTGTCCTAATCGGAAAGGGATGAAACCAAAAGCAAATGAAAGTTGACATTTTATATAACAAACCCCTCAAGGCGTTTTTTTTTAATCAGCGCTAGATTATTTTTTAAACGCATTTAAAATTGGTGATTTTAAAGCATTTAAAGCTTTTGTGTATTAAACATGTCCTTACGTTAGCTATAACCGGTATGAATTCCCTAAAATCGGTCCCGTACCTACTTAGCCAAATTATTAAAAATAATCCACTGTTCACCGTTGCGTATGATTGTTATTTAAATGCAATTACAAAATTAATCATACGCCTTATACAGTTTTGAAGCAAATATTATTATAATTATAATAAAAGTTCACCAACTTCAAATTCGTGTAAAAAAAATCTAGCGCTGACCTAAAAAAAGCCTCGAGTATTTTGTTATGTAATATGTCAATTTTCATTTGCTTTTGGTTTCATCCCATTCCGATTTTGGTTGTTGCACTGTGTAATTAAAATATTAAAATTCGAAAATGATCGATTGAAATTCATTTTATATTTTTCAAACTACAATTGGTAGTTTTCAATTACAATTGATTTTTTTCTAATAACAATTGTTTTTTTTTTTGTAATTCGAAAATTATCAATTGTAATTCGAAAAAAATTAATTATAATTCGGAGATCAATTGAAATTAAACAAATCAATGCAAATCTTGATTTTTTTTAAATTACAATTGATATTTTCGATTTATAATTGATCTTTTTCAAATTACAATTGTAATTCAAAAGTAATCACTTGTACCTCGAAAATGATCAAGCGTGGTCCGAAACTCGAAATATTTTAATTCGAAAAAAATCAATTATAATTTTTAGTAGATCAATTGTAATTTGATTACAATTAATATTTTTCGAATTTTAATTGATCCTTTTATGAATTACAATTGATCTTTCTTGAATTTCAATTTAATTTTACAAATTATTCGAACTACAATTGATTTTTTTCAAATAACAATTGATATTTTTCGGATTACAATTGATCCGTAACAAATAACAATTGGAATCTTTGAATTAAAATTAATCTTTTTCATATTACAATTGATCATTTACGAATTTACGAATTAAACTTGGAATCTTTGAATTATAATTAATTATTTTTAAATTACAATTGATGTTTTACGAATTACAATTAGTATCTTCGAATTAAAATTGATCTTTTTTGAATTGATTGTTGATTGTTTCGAATTACAAATCGAACTTTGAATTACAAATCTAATCTTCGTGTATTATCCTAAAATATGGTTATACTTAAATTAAAAATCTTAAATCTTTGTCTCTCTGAAGAAACCAAGATATAATAATACTAAACTCAAAATAATAATACAAAATCAAAATAAAAGAAATAAAAATTATCACTGACACTGAATTGACTCCAAAATTTAGGCTATCTCACATGTCTCGGTGATGGATCTTGTTGCTGCTGCTGTTGTTGTTGCTGTGATGTACCATTACCACTAGTTGCGTTCGACTGTTGCGTACCATTGTCAACATTTGTTGAACCATTTGTATCTGGCATTTGATTGTAAGGAACTCCCTGGTTGTGTATATACTCGGATAGGGTAACATCTGATGTACCACCCGATTCTAAGGGTATAGGATTATGACGAAAATGTTCCAACATTTCTTGTATCGAAGGGAACCATAAATGTTGTACACGACACTGACCCTTATCGGAAAGAGTCATACGTAAATGTTTGGCACGTCCATTGAAATTGAAAGTGAGTACAAATTCACCTTTACGTGTTTCACTTTGACGTACTAGGAAGAAACCATGACCTTGTGCCTCATTTTGTAAAACCATACGAGCGGCATCTGATCTCGGTAGCGTACCATGGAACCAAGGATATTGACGCATCTCATTAGTGATATCAACCACATTTAAATCTGGATCAAGATCTAAAGCATCACAAGGTTCCATATTACTAGAGGAGGACAAGCGTTGTTCGCCACGACGTGTTGGTACATCATGTCCTCCTCCTCCTGCAGTACACTGTGCATCACCACCTCCACCAGGGTTACCATCTGATGTACCTGCCTGCAGTGATGAGAGAGCATTTTCAGATAGAGAACTACTGGGTGCTACATTACCATTTGAACCCATAGCATTTTGTTGATGATATTGTGGATTTTGTACTGCATTCAGCATTGTGTTGTTTGTCAGATTTGAGTTCATTATAACCGGGGACGTTTGCATGTTTGCTGCCATAACTTCCGATTCAGTTGTGGGTTGTTGTGTGGGTGGCGTACGCATACAATAACGTATGGTAGCCAACCAGCTGCGCATATCATCGGCATCCTGTGCCTCAATTACATATTCCATATTGTTGTCTGCCTTTAAAACAAATGTATTTTCACGATCTGGCATTTCTAAGGCTGTTGTTTCACGAGCCTCCGAAATTAGGAAACAAAAAACACCACAACGAGGCTAAAAACCGTTTACAAAATATTAAAAATCTTAACTTTTATTACAAAAATCTTCGTATCATACCTTTGCTGCTTTAGGAGGCATATAAAATTCTAACATATAACCTCCGACCGCTTTTACCAGAGCCAATCGACATTTTTCCCATTTTTGTGTACCAGTCGGCTGATCAAGACTTTCCGGTGTCAGATTATTGACTATACCATCTTTACGACATTCTACAACAATTTTTGCAAATTTCTTACTATGTTTACTGGAACCATCATCATCAGAACTTTTGTGAAAAAGTGCCTGCAAAAAGAGAAAATTCTAATGATATTACATTTTTAAATGATTGCTCCAAATTATTGTTTTTTTTTTAAATGCTGAGTATTGATGGAAATTGTTGTACCAACCTTTCCTTTGCGAAGTCCTTTAAATGAAAGTCGTCGAAAGAAGGCTTTATGAAAGATTTTTGGTGATTCCTCACTTTCTTCAATAGCTCCGTTACCGATCTGGAAGTGTATAAAGAAAAACGTATGTTTACTCTATATTTGGAAATTTGTTTTCGACAAAAAAAAAAACAAGTATGAAAGTGTAAAAGAAATATTTTTTACACTTTCGTTCTTTAATTTTCTTGAATTGTTCTCTTTTTCTAGTTTTTCTAGGTTTAGAGAATTTTTCTATACTCTTCTAAATTTTTCTGTTTTTTTTATCTTCCCGACTTTTCCTAGTGTTTTTTTAGAATTTTCCGTTTTTTTTCATACCCTCCACTTACAATGAAGGCATCCCATAGCTTACACTCCGATTCTTCTGCAATTTATTTATGTTAATAAGTACCGAAAACTAAGTTTAACCTAATATTTTTAGGGGATATCTCTGTGGTTTAAAAAAGGGTTGCCACCTTACGAAAAATATGAATAAAAATAAAAGCCGAACTAACATTAATTTGGTCAAAAGAAAAAACATGTGTCGACTTAAACTTAATAGAGATTATTATATACGAATTTGGGGGTCGTACGTATATTGAGTTGAGTTGAGGGTGGGTTGTATACGCCTAAAATAAAGGAAATTCTTTAGGCAAGTCCATGGCGCTCAGACTTAAAATAGTCCATTGTACCGTACCCCGAGAAGAAAAGTTCTGTAAGGGTGAGAAAAGGTTTAGAAGAAAAAAAAAAAGAAAAGAAGCAAAAGAAAAAATGCTTGTTCAGAATTTCTCAGTTGCTTTCACAAACTTAAGAAAATCAGACAAGGGAAGTCCATGGACCGTGTCCATTGACAGAATATCAGAACCCAAAAACCGCAGTCTAGCCCTTGAGAACGCTGGACAACAACAGACGTAATGTTCAGTTGTGTCCTCATCCTCAAGACAAACTGCACATAATGGGTCTAATAAGACACCTAATCTCGTCATATGACGAGCACAGGTATTATGTCCCGTAATTAGGCCAGTAAGTCTGCGACAGTCTATTCTACTGAGACTGAGTAGATATTTAGCCACTTTCTTGTCTGGCCTAGTCACAAAATGTTTGGTATTCTTGCATGCCAACTCATTTGATCATCTTTCCATGAAAATTGTTTTCATATGAGAGTTGATCCAACGCATCAGCCATGTCAAGCTTATACCAATCTGGGGTTCCGGATTGTGAGGAATTGTATCGGAGCCAAGATTTCCCCGTATTCCCCTATGACCCGGAACCCACAGAAGACTGACGCTACCCAGCAAAAACTTGCATTACCAAGTAATGAAATGTGTAATGGGAAATTCAAAAGTTATAACTACTTCTGATTCGAGTGAGTCAGTCAAAAAGTTAAAATCTAGTTCTGAAATTTTTTTATTTAATTTAATATAATGACTTATGTAAGTCATTATTAATAAGTCCTTATTTTACATTTCAAAATAATGATAAAGGTAATTTTCTGTCATTACTGAGTAATTCGAATGGTAATGATGTGTCATTACCAAATTTTTGCTGGGTATTCCCACATGAGACCTCATTGAGTCTGCGTCTACATTCCTGGACAATTTTAGATGAAGTGACTAGAGATTCAAGTGCAATGAGCGCAGCCTGGATGTCGCTGCATATACTGATTCTCCTATCCCTCCATCTGTTCCTAATTATCCAGGTCGGCACGTCCAAAATAGTAAATATCTCAGTCTGAAATACTGTAGCCATTTTCCCCATAGCAATATAGCATTTGGTCATATCGTCCAAATACCAACCAGACCCAGAGCCATTTAAGGTATTGGATACATCCGTGTAGAAAGTATCTGTGTAATTTTCCAATAGGTCTGCTGGGTTGCCCCAGTCTTCCCTAATCGGAAATATTACAGTTAACTTTCTACCATCCTCGATGCAAGAGGTTGTACACAGAGAGAACAGTTTAGTTGTGCCAGCCGAATTTAGAGCCAACTGCATAGTTTAATTACAACAACCGAAATTTTCAGTTGCGATAACCAAAATTAGTTTTGAAAAATTAACTTCTGCTAGTTCAAATTAATTTCAACAATCGCAACCGAAAATTTCGGTTGTTGTAATTAAACCATGCAGTTGGATCTAAATTCGGCTGGCACAATTAAACTGTTTTCTCTGTGTACTGTCCAAAGGCATAGAAAACATCGGACAAAGTTCCGATAGCCTATTGAAGAGACGACCATGTCCCACATTGTACTCCCCATGCCATGTTCCGCTTTTACGGAGCCTGCACAGAGATTTCATGGCTTCTCCTTGAATAGTAGGTCCAAGGGAAGCATATCCAACATAGCGTCCAGAGCTGCGCCTGGTGTGGTTCTAATGGCACCAGTAATTCCCAATGAAGCCGCCCTTTGTAGTCCGTTCAGCTTCGATCGAATAGTGTTTACCATCGTTCTCGGCCACCATACTACCGCCGCATACGTCACAATAGGTCTAATTACAGGTATGTACATCCAATGAACATTAGCAGGTCTTAGACCCCATGTCTTTCCAAAAGCTCGCCGACACTGCCAGAAAATCCGAAATGCCCGCGAAACTTTTTGTTCAACATGTTTTGTCCACATTAGTTTACTATCTAGGATAACCCCTAAATACTTAACTTCTGTGGACAGTTGAAGAGTTATGCCCTTCAACGTAGAAAGCTGAAGACCCTTATGTTTGGTTCTTCGCGTGAACAACACGAGTGTTGTCTTGTTTGGATTGACAGACAATCCATGTCGATTGCACCAGTTGTCCATCAAGTCAATAACGGTCTGCATTTTCTTCCATACCAGGTTAATCGACTTCCCGGATACTAATGCGCACACATCGTCAGCGTATGCCTGTATGTGTACACCTAGAGCTTGAATTTCAACAAAGAGTGAGTTTACCACAAAACACCACAGCAAAGGAGAGAGGACATCCCCTTGGGGGCAGCCCCTGCTGACCTCTACCGTTACTTTTGTGCCCCACTCACCTTCAGCCGTCAACAATCTCCGAGAGAGCATAAAATGAATCCACTTGACTAGAACTGGATCCACGCCATGCAATTCAGCCGAAGTTTTCATAGAATCAAAAGTAGCATTATCAAAAGCGCCCTCAATATCAACAAAAACACCCAGAGTATAGTCTTGTTTGTCAATGCCCTTTTCAATGTTGAACACAAGATCATGAAGTGCCGACTCACAAGATCTACCGCTCTGATACGCGTGTTGCTGACTATTTAGGGGACATTTGATTAATGCTACTGACCTAATGCATTTTTCAACCATTCGTTCAAGACTTTTCAGTAGAAAGAGTGATAAACTGATTGGTCTAAAACTTTTTGCCATGGTGTAGTCCTTCTTTCCAGGTTTGGGAATAAAAACAACCTTGACATCGCACCAAGATGATGGAACATACCCATAAGCCAGCCTGGCTCTAAAGATATTTTTAAGAACCTTCACTAGGGTATCTCCACCACTCTTCAACATCATAGGGTATATACCATCTGGTCCAGGGGATTTATAGTTATCAAAGGTTTCCTCAGAAACTACCCTAGATGCTATGTACCAGTTGCTACAAGTAGTACTACCAAAAGGACTCTCAATAATATCTGTATTTATCGTTGTCACTTTGCATCCTGGGAAGTGAGTAGATAACAGAATATCATTGACCTCCTGTTGGTTGTTTGTGTAGGTACCATCTGGCTTTCTGAGGGAATCAAGATTCGCTGAACTATCTTTTTGAAAGATTTTACAGAGCCTTGCCGTACCATTTACCTCCTCACAAAAAGTCCTATAACACTCAAGTTTGGCTTCCCGCACTTTTTTCTTATATTCCTTTTGCATGAGGTGGTAATTGTTCCAGTCAGCATCCTTTCGAGATTTTAAGGCTCTATTCAGTCTCATAGCAGTCAGTCAAAGTTTTACCCAATTTCTCAGACTCCATTTCAACCGATCCTATACAACTAGGTATGGGGGCCCCGTAGGCTAGTTGGTAGCGTGCCAGCCTTTCAACGTGGGCGTCGTGGGTTCGATTCCCACCAGAAACCTTGTTTTTTTCGTTACAACGAGACGACGGTCATTGTTACCAGTTCTCGATTAGGTTGAATTTATTAAAAATGAGTTGTAAATAAATAGAAAGAATTAATAAAAATAATTGATCATGTGATCAAAACTATTATTATATTATATATTTACAACTAGGTATTGGGATGGGACGTAATCTTTGATGTAGTAGTTCCTCAATTTTTTTCCAATCCGCTTTTCGAGGGTTTCGGCCCTGTGGGATTGTTGGTTTGTCAATCCCAAGCCTAAATTCGATGTAGCGGTGGTCCGACAAGGATACCACACCAAGAACACGCCAATCCCTTATCATTGTACTCGTCTTACTGTTCCAGAACTCTTACACTAGTTTACAGAGATTTAGATCCACGACATTTTACATTAATTTTTCATGTAAAATCTAGCGCTGAGTCCGAAAATGCAGTACAAAGTTTCAAAAGTAGAACAGTTTTCGAGTTATTGCTAACTTTTAAAATTTTCAACTTTTTAAAAAAGTTATTTTACTTAAACAAAAATATCACCAGAACAAATCGGTAGATATATTATTTTTTGATTTTAAATTAAAGGTAAGTAAATGCTTTATCAATTTTATATGCAGTATTTTTCAATCTGATTATTACCTAAGAAGCTATTAGTGGACATATAGATTTTGCTTATTTTTAATTTTTATCACTAAAATGTTTTGAAATGATTATGACGTGAGAGGTGAAAACAGTTCGACCTGTAAATGTAAGTAAGTTTTATGGTCAGTATTTTGTTGTTTCCTTTCCCTGTTCTGCTAACTCGTCCAATAAAAGCTCCAAAAAGCGTTCCATCTCTTTGGGCTAGGTCCATAAAAATGTTGGATTTAGACGAGTCGGTTTTGCCGCGCAGTTGAAAAGGTTGAGGTGTAACATAGATCGCCTCCGTGAACAATACTGTTTGCAGGTGCACCCTGCTTTCCAGTAAATGATCTTTCGCGACCAAAACTGTGAGAAATATATCTGGTCTTCTGGTTAATATAAATGGACAGAGGTTAACAACTTACACCCTATTTTCGATGCTAAAGACGCTGCAACATTTCACTCCGGTCGCTGGGACAGAGGCTATAATCCCGACCTCACCTATGTCAGTCTTAGAGAGGACCACACACCAATCCCAGTCTATCGACAGGTATACTACAAACATTCCCAAACAGCCAACATTGTCCAGTTTTCTAAAAATCGAAATTCAAATACACTTAGTCGAATCATTTCCAAAACTTCTGCTAAGCCTCTTGGAAATCCTTCTTTCGAGATATCCACTCTAGTACAGCGGTTACCAACCTTTTTGGCTCGCGTACCCCTAATTTCAAATTTTGTCAGCCGCGTACCCCTAACGAGTTTTTTGTTTTCGTTAAAAAAACTTCTCATATAAATATTCGTATTTTTTTGGAAAAATTTTCGCTCCTTAGGGTGGCTCAATGCATCTGAAAACGCGGATTTTGAACTGATTTTTCTGCAGAGCAAAAACAGCTGAAAATATTGCAAATCTGATTTCACCAGTCGTTTCTACTTCAAAAATTTAAACAACGGACATGTTTTGAACTCTTAAAAAAAGTTCCAAAAACACATCACAGAGGGCGAAAATATAAGTTTTTTTTTTAAATGTTTTTTTTTAATACAAGGGCAGATCAACAATTCCGTGACTTTTCGAATGAGACACCCTCGTATATACAATAAAAGGAATTTTGAGCTTAACAAAATGCTACCAAAATTTCCACTCTATCTCAAAAATGCTCAAAAACACGTTTTTTGAAAACTTTGACATACATTTTTTCAAAAACCTGACATCATAGAAAAATTTGGGACCATATTCGGAATCAGCATCGAAAACAGGTGGTCAGATCTCAAAATATCGCAAAAAAAAATGCTCTCTAAATTGCACAAAAATACGTTTTTTGTGAACTTTGACCTCAACTTTCTTAAAAACCTAACGTTATAGAAAACTTTGGAAGCCAGATGCGGAACCAGCATTGAAAGGTTAATCTAAAACGAATGTCCAAATTACTAAAATTTTGCGTACCCCCGCGGACAGTTTCGCGTACCCCCTAGTGGTTCGCGTACCATAGGTTGCTAACCGCTGCTCTAGTATAAGGTGGATAAATCCAACCCCAAATAAATATTTAGGGGTGGTAAGAATGGTAATTGCTACTGCAAAGAAACTTATGCCTAGAAGATGCGGGAAACAATATGTTCCTAGCTGATCTGAGAAAACCGAGACTCTACACTCGGAATGCCTAGCTACTCAGGACGGGACAATTACAGACGAACTTCTATAGTATCTTGATAATGCTCGCAGAGAAAAATGGCACTTACTGTTGAAAATGTAAACTTTTACACATTCCAGCCGAAAAACTTGGAGCCCCCTTTGTAAATTGGGTAGATGCTGTTTTGAGGACATCTGGATAAAACCGGTGGTCGGCTCCAGTGCCTAATTTTTTAAAGGTGGTGAATCTCATTGTAATAAAAAACCGTCCCCTGCGCCCTGCTTGTTTTGTTCGTTCATTTAGTTACATATGTTAAAACTCTAACGGTTAACTGTCAAATTGTATGGAAAATGTCGTGCCGTGCTTGTTCTGTTCATACTCTCTTACTGTATTTGTTTCCTCTCTTAATTTTCTCTCTTTATAAAAGTGTTTTAACAATATCTCTCAAAAAACCAAAAAAAAAAAAGTTTTTCATAAAGAAAAACAAAATCCAACACCAAAATAAAATATTTACCTTTAAATTATTACGCCTACGATAGAATTCTTTTTCATAGTGTTCAGCAAATGATTCAAGAAATTTTTGACCAAAATTTCTATGTGTTAAACTACGTGCCTCCTCAGTGGTTAAGCTACCATTTATGTAATTAATACAAGCTTTAGCAAAATCTGCTGCCGCTACACGAGCATGACGTTCCGAAAATTCCTCCCAGCTAGTACCACATGAATATGGTATGCCGGAGGATGAAGATCCTAACATACTGCTTGACGGTATTAAATCAGATGCACCAACGCCGCCTACAGCACCAGCAGAACTGCCACCTAAACTACTGCCAGTGCCACCAATATAGCCGCCAATGCTAAAAGCAGCCGTACTATTGCCACCCATAGTTTTTTGTGTGTGTTGTTTGGATGTATATTTGACACTCCAAAAAGAAAATAAATGAAGGCAAAGTTTAGTAAGAGACTTTTTGTGAAAGTTTTTCCTTTCTCTTTTTAAAAAGAATCTAAGAAAATTCTTATTAAAACGATTTGTTCTCTTTTCTTAAAAATGTGCTCTTAAAATTATAGTTTATTAAGAAGAATCTTCTTCTTTAATATGTACGGTAGTTTGTATGGTTAGTTGTTGATGATACTCCTCCTACACATAAATTCTTTTAGAAGATTGACACAATTCTGTGTTGTTATTTTCTTTCGTGTTCGGTTGTTATTAAAATGTTGTTGCTGTTGTTGTTGTTTGGTTTGTGATCCCCAACAAAAACAAAAAAAGAACAACTGTCTTATTGTTTTTTTTTTTTAGAAAGGAATGATGTTTTTAGTGTGATGTAGAAATTGTCTGAAAAGAAAGAACAATAAATAAGAGAGAGTGAGAAACATTTAAAAATTTGTGTGACACATACAAATGCATACACATGTGTGACATAAATTTCAATTAGTTACGCTAATTTTAATTACAATTTAAAAACAAATAACACGTTCGTACAATTTCATTCATAATTTAATGCACTATTAAGAAAATATTTTTATACTTTGTCGTTTATTTTTCTCTCATTTGTTTTTGAAAACGATTTTGAATGAAATTGGGCTCTTTCATTTCAAAAACGTTGCCATATTGTTGTTGATATTGTGGATGAAGGTAACATAGACAGGCGGATAAGTGAGGAAAATTAGAAGGGAAACTGCTATTCTTATTATATGACATGGTACGAAAAGGGAAAGATCTAGCATCCTACTTTGGCAATATCCAAACAAAAAAAGGACATAAAATACTAAATTAACTTAAACGAACTAGAAACAATCTTACAGGCATAGAGAAACATAGAGGCGAAGGCGTCAAAAATTGAGTTGTAAAATTACAACTTGTATACGTGTGTTTGTTGACAAAGTACGACTTGTAAACATGTATTGTGTGGTGAATTCACATCGACAACGTACGTGTGAGAAATTAGAAAAAGATAGTGATATTATTTTTTCTTTCACCTTCGCCTCTATGTTTCTCTATGCTTACAGGTTAATGGGAGGGTGCAAATTTAAGGTAGTTCAGTGGATGAGAGACCAAATCAGCCTAAAATGCGGATTTTTATAACGGGCTCAGATTTCTGACAATTTCCCATCTTCGGACTAGGAGATTTTGGGAATGGGACAGCCAAGCGAGTCTGGTAAGAGTATTGTTCTTGCACCGAAACGATGCAAAAACTTGTATTGATTTCTGCATTTTACCCTCGACTTATTTTGAAGTCGCATCACATTGGGTTCATCCGCTATGAGCTTCCAAAAATTACCAAAACGGAGATTTTTTTTAACTTTGACTTTAGTTTTCTCAAAAACCTGATGTGATGGAAAAGTTTTGAGGCCGGATTTTTGACCAGCAGAACACTTGTAATCAAGTGTTTGAGGTTGGATCCCAGTCGCATTTTTGATGTTTAGTATTGTAATGGGTCTAGAGGATAAGAATTACAACATATTTTAAATTTAAACAGTTTTTATTTAAGACAATTTTGTAATAGTGATCAAACTGTAATAAAACTAGGTAGGAAACCTTTCGTAGTATCATCTAGGTAGTGGAGCCTTCATACATTTTTAAACAAATAGATTAAAGCTACACCAACAAGTGGGCTTTGGAGTCTATTCAGCTTAGGTAGAGTATGGCTCGAAAATTGCCAGATCATTGCAGTGCTACAAGGTAAAGATGCTGACAATGAAAGAATAGGCTGGCTGGTTAAGTTGCAATGTCTTGTCTTCAACCGCAATTAGCTTCTTTTCTGACAGTCTCTGGAGTCAATGTTTCTACAAGCAAGATATGTCCGTAAACTGCCTCACGTCTTTAAATGAGATGGCCAAGCAGGGCACAGAGACATTTCAGGGAAATGCAAAGCTGATGAGCTTGTAAGACTGGGAACTACCTTACAGGTTCGAACAGAATTGTAATGTGATGGTATGCCTCTAGAAACTTGCAAGCAAAGTCTACGGCTTTGTTCCGCGACAGAAACTAACCAGAAATAGGCACATGGATGGAAGTGTGAGACTACACACTGTCGATATCAGTTTACTTGTGATCAAAAGTACACAAATGAGCTGATGCCGCTTCTAAGAGGAGAGATTTCGACGGTGATTGCTGTAATTACCGGACACTGTCTTATAAGAAAGCACGCAGAGCGGTTGTGCCGTCAAATGACTTTTGCATCGATTAGGAGGAGTTGGAAACTATCGAACACTTTATCTGCCATTGCCCGGCACTTTCTGGTCAGATACTTGCTTCACTGAGCTGCACGATCTTTTTAATTTGTCGGATGTCAAAATTGAATATTTTAGGCTGATTACTCAATGCTTCGATATAAAATAACCAGGGTTGGCAACCGATACCCACCTTGAATAACGGTATTTGGCTACTGTACCGCAACCAATAAAGATATGGACATTTTTAAAAGCGATTATGAAAGCTGATGAAATTTCTAGTATTTTAAATGTGTCACTTCGTGTTTCTACCGGCCAAATTCTACAATAGCCAAATACCGTTATTCTAGGTGGGTATCGGTTGCCAACCCTGAAAATAACTAATCGTTAAATTTAACTTTTACATACAAATTTTTTTACATAAGGCTCCGTTAAATCAACAGTTAGCTGCTAACTGGACATTGAGTAATCCGCCCTTCGACGGTGATTGCTGTAATTACCGGACACTGTCTTATAAGAAAGCACGCAGAGCGGTTGTGCCGTCAAATGACTTTTGCATCGATTAGGAGGAGTTGGAAACTATCGAACACTTTATCTGCCATTGCCCGGCACTTTCTGGTCAGATACTTGCTTCACTGAGCTGCACGATCTTTTTAATTTGTCGGATGTCAAAATTGAATATTTTAGGCTGATTACTCAATGCTTCGATATAAAATAACCAGGGTTGGCAACCGATACCCACCTTGAATAACGGTATTTGGCTACTGTACCGCAACCAATAAAGATATGGACATTTTTAAAAGCGATTATGAAAGCTGATGAAATTTCTAGTATTTTAAATGTGTCACTTCGTGTTTCTACCGGCCAAATTCTACAATAGCCAAATACCGTTATTCTAGGTGGGTATCGGTTGCCAACCCTGAAAATAACTAATCGTTAAATTTAACTTTTACATACAAATTTTGACATAAGGCTCCGTTAAATCAACAGTTAGCTGCTAACTGGACATTGAGTAATCCGCCCTTAGGAGTTTTATTAGGAGATAATTTTGGTTTAACGGCAGAGACTAGTATAGAAACTTATTACAGTCACGTGGTATAACAACGGACCTCAGAATCTATGTGTGCTTGCGTAAAACGTCAGCAGCCACTTATAACCTTTCTGAATCCTCAATATCAATACTACCCATAGAAACAGACGACAATGTTGGTTCCACAACTCGTCTATGGGTCAACATACAACATTGGGTCTTGTTCGCCAGACCCCACTCAGAGATTATTAAAATGTCCTGATGGAGAGTGTCGTTCATATTCATACTCGCTTAACCCCTACAGGGCTTTGCCTATGGTCAAATGAATGACAAATGTTGCTGTCCCTTGCAAAAGAGTAGATATAATTGTGAGTTTGACTAAAAAGGTCTTTAATAAAGATAAGAAAAAGAGTAGCAGAAAGAACAGAACCTTGAGGTATCACTGAGTTGAGTTGAAACCTATCCGATGAGACCCCATCTACAACAACATCTATACTTCGGTCTCAGAAACACTCTATATAAATCGAGAGAAATCATCACCGACACTAAAAGTAAAATAAGTTCAGACACAAGTGCGTAGTGCCACACACGATCGAAATCCTTGGATATATCCAATGCAACCACTTTATTTTCACCAAATTGGGAAATGGAACGACCCCAACGTTTTAAGAAAAGAGTGCCATCAGGTCTCCTGTAGAACGACGTTTACGGAATCATACTGACGATCACTGAAAAGTAAGTTTGACTCCAGATAGCCAAGATGGGAATTTATCATCCATCACCTTCGAGAGCGTAGAACAAATTGATATTGGGCGATAGTTTTCAGGATTAAAGACGAACCCTTTTTAGGGATTGATTGGACGTTGGCCACCTCCCAGCAAGAAGGATAGATAGATACCCTTATGCAACGGAAGGCTGAAAAAGTTTGCCAATGGATGAGCTAACCCTGATGAGCACTGCTTTAGCAACAGTGCTGGTATGCCATCGGGTCCAGGCGATTTATTTACGTTGAGATCCTTAAGTAACCTTCAAAAAAAGATTTTGGGCATAGTACTAGTTACTCTTTCAAGTTCAGGCAGTGGTAAGAACAAATTTTTTGAAAATAATCCAACGAATGTTTTTGTTGTTTTTCGAATGTTTTTCGAATTGATCTTTCTGGAATTATATATTTTTTTTAAGAATAACAATTGATCTTTTTGAAATTACGATTGATCTTTTTCCAATTACAATAGATCAATTTAGAATTACAATTGATCTTTCTCGAATTAAGATGGAATCTCTGAATAACAATTGAATTTTTCAAATTACAAATTGAATTTCGAATTAGAAGTAGAATCTTCGAATTACAAATGGAATCTTTGAATAACAATTGATCCTTTTCGAATTAAATCTGTAAATGGTGTATTATTGACATCCCCCACTAAAATTAAGAATGATAAAATAATGAAATCAAAATTGGGAGGCGAGAGTTTCGAGACTCTTTGTTCTTACTTCAAGTTATCAAAATTAGTATTGAGAATTACTCAAAAAAAAATTATTTAGCAAAACCGATGGGTGAGTTTGTAATATCTAAGCACGACCGAATTCCAGAGTTTTTTTTTATAGTTTCAGTTCCTGACAAAAAACGTGCTTATTTAACAAGCAACACGGAAAAATAAATCAAATTTTTAAAAAAATCTGGCCACTATTTACAAATGATTAATGACTGAAAAACAAACAACAGACGACAAACAAAATACAACATCAAAGTGAGAGTTGCCAAATATGTAGTTCATTAAAATTTCGGCGGAATACACACAAGCACAAACACACACACACGCAATATGAACAATAAATAATTTATGGCCCACATGTGTCAATCGTTTAGCAAAAAACCGGAAATCCGACACCTCCAAAAACAAAAATCTAAAAACTTACATATTGCCAGAAAAACAGCGAAGTAACCACCCAGACAGATACTCAGACATTTAAACAATATATATTCAATTAACAAAAAAAAAACTTGATTCATACAAAGTATCAAAAAAATTGCTACAAATTAATATAAACATTTAAAGCTCAATAAATGGCTAATATGCTATTTACATATAGCCCGAAATCCACATAAATTTGGATTTCAAATCCAATTAAAATCTATACCGTTTACATATGCTTTTTTGACATTTAGCGGGATTTTGTTTGTACTAACTCTGTATTTTCTTTTGATTTGTGTACAGGGTTGTTAGTTGGAAAATTACCCAATTTTATAAATATTTCTAAAAACAATGATTTTTCTTTGCCGGAGCCAATATTTTCAATCCCACTAGTATATGTTGGGACCACAATATCAAAAAATGTGTTTTTATGTAGAGCTGCTTCTTTAAATGCAAGAAAATTAACATTTTTGCCAAGTTTGGGGCCGCAACCATTGAGTGTTTTTCTTTGTTAGGAAGACCAAATTGGTCAACTAAATTGTGCGTTTACCATTTGCAATGGTAAATTTTAAATGAAACATTGTTAAACATTGTTTTTATTAATCTTTTAATAGTTTTAAAAAAAATAAATTTTAATTGTTTTTTTACTTTATAAAAAATAACAACAGCTGATAAAAAATCGTGTTCAGCGTTGTAAAAAAAGCATTAGGGATGATTATTTTGGGAAAACCCATAGTTGTACAATTAAGTAGTAGAAATTTTTTGGATTTTAAATTGCGATTTTACGATTTTCCCAAAATCCAAGTTTTTTTTTTGTATGGGATTTGACATTTGAAATCCAAAAAAGTAATTGGATTTACTTGGATTTTCATTGAAATCCCATTTTTTTTGGATTTCGAGGCATATGTAAATGGCCTATAACACCTGTTTTGTATAAACTTTTATTCTAATTAAGATTATTTAATAAACATATTTGAAATTCCTTATTGTAGATGATTAAATTTGTATTATAAAATAAGTATGAAATTGCAAAAAAAAAAATATAGTATTCAGTTTTAAGTCCTATTTACTCAGCTGTTAATCCCCATGGCCCATTATGTTTCTATTTTATTACTTGTCAGCCCTGGTACTGCAAACCCTTAATAATTGGTTCGTTTCACAACAGAACCGTGAGTGCCTACGGGTACCCAAACCAGCCCGCAAAGCGTTTTCTGCACTTAAGTACTTTTTTCTTTTGATAATATTAGGCTGAATCCGAATCTGTACTCAAATTTTCTCTATCACAACAGGTTTTGAGATATTTTATCTTAAAGTTTTTCGCCATTTTAAAAACGTTGTAACTGCTTGAATTCACCTTAATTTATAAAACCTGATGTGTCGTCTGAAAGTCCTACTAATAACCCTTAAAATCATGTTTCTTTCCTGAAATATTTTATGATGAAGTTTTAAAAATTGGGTTTTCGCTATATTCATGGAATTTTTGCTATGAATGCAAACTCGATAGATTTTTCGCTACATTTCGCCTTTATTTTATGAAAAACTTATAAAAGTCTTAAATTAACAATTTAAGCATAGTACTCATAGTTCGATTACATGGGAAAAAAATTGTCAAAATGCATATAAAAAACAAGTAAAAAAGTTAAATTCGGCCTTGCCGAATGTAGTGATACCCTCCACAATTTCAAAAAGATTATTGCAAAAAACTTTATTTAAAAGGAAATTACTTTTAAAAAAAAAAAATTTTTTGAAAAAAAAAATTCCGCGAAAAAAAAATGTTGGTAAAAAAAATCCGCGATTTTTTCTTTTTTTGTCAAAAAATATGTTCGTACTTGTTTAAATACCATTTGATGTTTAATTATGTTCACATATGTCAACCAGAAGCCGAATTAAAGCATTTTGTATTTTTAGGTTATGTTGAATGTACTGAAATGTTTGAGGTGTGCTTACATTTTCGTTCATAACTTTTGAACCGCTGAACCGATATCGCTCAAATGCAATACCAAACTTCTCGGGAGAATTTCCAATAAATATGTTAAGTTTCAGTCATCTCTGTGCAATATTTTGTCCGCGAGAGCATTTTCCACAGACAGACAGACAGACGGACAGACGGACATCGCTAGAATGTCTTAAAATCGATCGGGCATCATGAATATATATACTTTATGGGGTCCCAGATCGATATTTCGATGAGTTACAAACGGAATGACAAACTTATATATACCCTCTATCACTAAGTGGAGGGTATAATAAAATTTGGCAACGCGAGGAATTATAGGGAAATTGTTAAAAAAAAGTTTTCGAGCATTTTAATTATACAAGATAATTTAAATTGCCGTGAAAAAGTGACATTTCAGTTTTGTTATAATCGTTTTTTTTTTTTTTTCATAAAATTGTCAAAAGTGATTGATTTATACTAGGGTACTAGGTAGAGTCGAACGAATATTCGGTTTCGGTCTTGGTTTCGGCAAAATTTTGGCCGAATATTAGTAGAAACCGAAACTTTTTGGCATTGTAAAAAATATATAAAAAAGTCGCTAAATTTTTTAATTTCGTGTTCCAATTTACTTTAAATTCACAAGGGAAGTCTCCCTAGTGTCACCCGCGAATCTTTATGGAATTGGTTTTATTTTGTAGATCAGAAAAAAATAAAGGGACACGTATTTTTTTTTTCTTTTATCTCCTATATTATGCAAAGAAACCTAGTCATGTTACATACCAAATGAAAGGTCTTTGGAAAACCCATCTAAGTGTGCTAAGAACGTGTCCAAACATGCACAACTTTTTATCATATTGAGTAAAATACCAAAATTTTAGGACATTTTTGTTAATAAGTCGAAAAATATTAGTTTCTTTGGCCCTTTGTTAGCACCACGAGATAGGAATTTTGTTTAAATAGGCGTAAATCGTAAAAAACTGAAAAAGGTCAATTTCCCCCCATACAAATCGACCCCTCTAAAAATGAGTTTGGGCCGCTAAATAAAAATACGTGTCGCATTAATTTTCGTTCTTATCAACATATCCAAATTTCATGAAGATCGGAGGGTGACACCAGGGAGACTTCCCTTGTCAGTTCACTTGAACAAAAAGAAGCAAGGTTGTCCAAAAAATGTAATGTGTAATACTGTTACAGTATGAAATTTACAATTTTTTTTGTAAGTTTTTTAAAAAATATTTTTTTTTTTTATAAATAAAACAATTCCTACGGTTATTAATGCCAGGAGGATTTTTTTTTCGTTTCAGTTCGGTTTCAGCGGAATATTTCTTTTTGTCCGAATATTCGGTTCGGTTTCGGTTCGGCCTCGAAAAACTGGTTTCGGTCGGACTCTAGTACTAGGCCTAATGAATTATTTTTCATAAGTGTTTTTATACCCTACACCACTCTGTGGTACAGGGTATAATGAGTTTGTGCTGATGTTTGTAACTACCAGAAATATTGGTCCTACCCTACCTTCAAGTATACCGATCGACTCAGAATTACTTTTTGAGTCGATTTAGCGATGTCCGTCCGTCCGTCTGTCCATCTATCGGTTTAAGCACGATACAGGTCGCAATTTTTCATCAATTGAAATTTGAAACTTAAGCATCTTTTGGTCCAAGGACGAAGCCTATTGAATTTGGAGAAAATCGGTCCATGTTAAGAACTAGCCCCCATACAAACGCCCCCTTTGGATTCGGCTTAAATGACTCTTATAACCGTTCAGCAGGTACTCAAATTTTTTATGCACAAATCACCATTCCAAATTTCAAAGGAATCGGGTCAGTCCTTCTGTTAGTCCCCATACAAACCACCTTCCCCATATTCACATAATTCCCTCAAAATTCATAAAAATGGAAATATGTACATTAGGGCTATACGTTTTTTACATTTTTTGAAAATATCAAAATTGGCATAGCACAGTCATATAGACCGTGAAAAACTATAAAGAAAAATGTTTTCACTTTTTCGCGGATGTTAAAAAAGTACACGCACCAAACGCGATGAAGTTTTAAATTACTATTTTTGTATTTTTTTTTAATAGCATAATGCAGCTATTTTAACTATGATTCCGCTTTAATCAAGTCCGAAACTAAAACTAAGGTAGGCGGGGAAGGTACCCATGGGGTACTACCCACCTTCCCAACAACATTTCAACGTTCATTTTAATACCAAGTTACCAAACTAAGCTTTACCCAATATGTGCCTTTATTTGAGGAAAATAGTTTGACAGATCACTGATTTTTGGAAGATGACTTTAAATCTCTGGAGGAGTCGCTAGGTAGATTTAAAAACGCTCAGATGCTTCTTAAGATATTGGAAAAAAAGAAGAATCAAAAATTTCAAACCAGCAAAGAAGTAATATTTGCGCGAAATGTGGCACTATGGTGGTCCAGGATATTTATCCTGTATGTAAATCAGCACGAACTTTAAATCTAAAGTTTATTTCCTTTAATAAATAGACATTACAATTTTTTTAACATTTTTGCTTGTTGTTAAATAAAAAATACATAAATTTTGTGTTGATAAAAAAAATCTTGAGGACTTTTAGAAAATGCATTTGGTGCGTGTGTTTTTTTTTGCAAAATGATCGGAGAAAGCGATTTTGTTTAATAAAACAACATTGTCCATCACGTGGTGCTATGCCAAAAATTTGGTTATAGCCCTAATGTACATATTTGATAACAATTTTATTTTTAGGTGTTAAACGTGTACTTCAGTAACCAAATCAAATCGGAATATAATTGGACCATTTTTGGGCTTAGTCCCCCATATAAAAATTTCGACCGATATTCAGTTAAATTGGTTTATTGACAAAAAATAAACCAATACCACTAAAATTTGATCTGTGTGTGTTTTCTGCACTAAATAAAGATCTAACAAAAGACAGATACAATCGGTCCATGTTTGGACTTGGGACCCATTTTCCGGAAAACACTGGTGTAGGGTATCATATGGTCGGTCTTGACCGACTATAACTTTCTTACTTGTTTTTTATACCCTACACCACTCTGTGGTACAGGGTATAATGAGTTTGTGCTGATGTTTGTAACTACCCGAAATATTGGTCCTAGACCTACCTTCAAGTATGCCGATCGACTCAGAATTACTTTTTGAGTCGATTTAGCGATGTCCGTCCATCTCGGTTTAAGCACGATACAGGTCGCAATTTTTCATCAATTGACTTCAAATTTGAAACTTAGGCATCTTTTTGCCCAAGGACGAAGCCTATTGAAATTGGAGAAAATCGGTCCATGTTAAGACCTAGCCCCCATACAAACGCCCCCTTTGGATTCAGCTTAAGTGACCCTAATAACCGTATTATAACAGATATCGCTTTGAAATTTAGCAGGTAATCAAATTTTGTATGTACGAATTATCATTCCAAATTTCAAAGGATTCGGGTCAGTCCTTCTGGTAGTCCCCATACAAACCGCCCTCCCGATATTCACATAATTCCCTCAAAATTCTTAAAAATTGAAATATTTGATCAAAATTTTATTTTTAGGTGTTAAACGTGCACTTTAGTAACCTAATCAAATCGGAATATATTTGGACCATTTTAGGACTTAGACCCCATATAAAAATTTCGACCGATATTCAGTTAAATCGGTCTATTGACAAAAAAATACACCAATTGCTCTTAAATTTGATCTGTGTGTGTTTTCTACACCAAATAAATATCTAACAAAAGACAGATACAGTCGGTCCATATTTGGACTTGGGACCCATTTTCCGGAAAACACTGGTGTAGGGTATCATATGGTCGGTCTTGACCGACTATAACTTTCTTGTTTTTTAATATGTAGGGTATCAAATATATTCGACAAGTTCGATTTTAAATTTGTTTACTTATTATAGTTCATTCATATAATAAAATTCTATTTTATGGGATTTTGTCATGCAAACATGACATGACATCCATAAAAAAACTGCCACAAAAAATTAGAAAAGACATTAAAATAAATAAAATAGCAGTGGTAAAAAAAAAAATGTTTAATAAAAGATTAAAAAAATATATTTGTTGGTAAGAACAATTCTTTTGATCTTAAAATATGTCACAAGCTTTAATATATATGTCACAACCCGGCAAAACCTTAGTAATGGATAGTGATTCAATAACGCATTACCAGGTAATGTATATTCATTATAGAGATGGGCGCTGGTCACGTGATTCACGTGAATCACGCGTGAGTGATTTTCATTTCATTCATTTAAGTGAGCGTGAGTTGAAAAAAAATCTGAGTGAGTCATTTATTTTTTGCGTGTGTTTGCGTGATTTAAGTTTTTGATTTGCGCAATTTTTTTTTCATTTGTTGTAAAAAAATATTTTTTTCGAGTTTTTTTTTTGGTAAGAAAATTTTATTACGTGGGTAGATTTTGCGTGCCTCACGCGTAAGCGTGATTGAATCTGGCGTAAGTCACGCGTGAGTGTGAGTAATTTTTTTATTACTCACGTGAGTAGGTAGTGAGCGTAAGTAAAAAAAATGCGTGAGTAATTCGGCTATTGTTTGCGTGAGCGTTGGGGAGTGTGAGCCAAAATCCACTCACGCTTATATCTCTAATTCATTATAATAGCTTTATTTTGGAATGTCTTACACATCGGTTAATTAATATATTATTTTGAAATACGTAATAATAAAAAAAAAATCCGTTTTTGGTGCTCGTATTCGGACCACATCCTCACAACTGTAATATTTATTTCGCCATGGGATACCTTCCTTGTAAGTGTAGGGTATAACAAATGTAAGTTAGTTAAAAACCATTCATGCAGTTATTTCGAATTAATAATGGGTGAAGTTCTAACTTAATTTTTTTACGAAATTTTAAAATTTCAAAAGCTTAAAACTTGCAGCTTTCAAAAGGAACATAAATTTCGATGTTTTAAACATATTAAATATTAAGGAAAAAAGATATTAAATTTATTTATATTATTTTGCAATATAATTTTAATCTTAAAAGTAACCTACGCGGATAAATAATAAATATCTTAACAAATGTAAGTGAGTTCAAAACCATTCATGCAATTGTTTCGAATTGATAATGGGTGAAGTTCTAACTTGATTTTTTTACGAAATTTTAAAATTTCAAAAGCTTAAAATTTGCAGCTTTCAAAAGGAACATAAATTTCGATGTTAATTACCTACAGCAACACGCAAAATAATCCTAACTAAGAACTTGGTAAATCTTATTTTGCGTAAACTTGTAACATTTTAACAAAGTTTAGATTTTGTAAAAATTACTTCAAGAACATGAGAGAAAACCCAATTGGAGAACTCCCTTGTCAGTATTTCCACAAAAAAAGACAAACAAAATAATATATTTAGTCACATTTAGGATATTTATTTTAAGCTAATAAACAATCTGGGTATAATTATCATAAAATGATTGTGTGTTTTTTTTTTTGTTCTAACAAACAAATAGTCATTTTAATATTTAATAAAAAAAAGCGTTTATCTCATTTTATCTCATAAACAAAAACCGTAATATTTTATCCGCATCAATTAAAAAAAATCATGGATTTTTAAAAACAAATAAATTAATTCTATTCTTGCCACACAAGTTTGCCTGATAATCACAATAGGCACGTGTGCAATTAAGTTAATAAATTTATTAACAAATTTAAAAATATAATTAATTACAAATCAAATTAGTATGATGGTGAATAGCGATCACGGACAAAATCTGGCACACAGATGATTATATCTATAACGTTGATACTTGTCGATTTTTAGAGAAGTTTGGTATTGCATTTTATCAATATCGCTTTAGCGATTGAAAAGTGGAAAAAAGTCTTGTAAAAAAAATTGGTGAAAAAAAAAATAATTTAAAACGTCTAAACCGATTTTTATGAAATTTTCACCACAGAATGTACTAACCGGGGCTGGAACTATAGGCTATCAAAAAGAGCGATCGGACAAAGGGGCGTAAAATGCCACGACCATTTTTATTTTATGGAACGTTATTCTGCCTTTTCGGTAATAACGCATAAACGGCTGAACCGATTTTAATGAAATTTTTACCACAAATAGTACTATCCAAGGCGGCAACTACGAGCTTCAATAAAGGGCGATCGAAAAAAAGGGGCGTAAAATGCCACGCCTCTTTGTATTACATTGAAAGTTATTTCTGCCTTTTGAACCGAATTTCATGAAATTTTCACCTCGGATAGTATTTATCGAGGCAAAAACTATGCGCCAAAATAAAGGGCGATTGAAAAAATTGGTGTGAAATGCCACGCCCCTTTGTGATACATTGACAGTAATTTCTGCTTGTTCCGTAATCACGCATAAACGGCCGAACCGATTTTAATAAAATTTTTACTACAGATAATGCTAAACAATGCGGTAACTATAGATTTGGGCGCGTTTGGGCAAAGCGGGGGGGGAGGGGGGGGGGGGGGGGAAATTCAACTTCGCCAAAAGGGCGTAAAATGGCACGACCCTTTTTTTATTGAACGCTATTTCTGCCTGTTTTGCAATCTATCATGGCAGAACCGATTTAAATGAAACCACAAATAGTACTAACCAAGACGGGAACTATAGATTAAAATAGAGTTCGTTTGGAGAAAGTGACATAAATTGATTCGCGCCTTTTTACTATACTGAAAGTTTTTTCTGCCTGTTCCTTAATTACAGGTAAACGGTTAACCCGATTTGAACAAAATGTTCCATAATCAAACTGAAACGCGAACCCGATGTTGTTAAAATTTTCACCAGTACAAAATTTTATTCGAAACAGAATTTCTCCACGTTTTAACGTGAAAAAATACATGCGTTAGAAAAAAAAAACATAAATAAAAAGGTCATCGGCTTAATGTCCTAATTTTTTAATTTATTTTCATTGGCCAAACATGTATTTTAAAAAAACACTGTGAAAAAAAATTAGAAAAAGCACCATTTTTAAAAGGCTCTAAAACAAAAACCAGATGATCAATCTTTACCAGATGATCAATCTTTACTGTGATGAGCTCTTGATGTTCTGGGCATGCGAATACAGTGCGATGTCCGTTGGAATAAGCACGTTTTTCAAGTGTCGAAAGAAGCGTTCAAGTGTCTCGGTTTTTTGAAATGCTGTAAAAACTATTTTACTCCGTCCGATCTCCTCACTATTTACACCAGCTATATCCGAGCGAAAATGGAATACAACTCCCACATATGGGCAGGAGCTTCAGAGTCTATTCTGAGGCTTCTGGACCGTGTACAAAGGAGTGCGGTGAAGCTTATTAATGACAGTAGGGTATCCAACTCTTTAGAGCATCGTCGGAATGTGGGTTGTGTAACACTGTTCTATCGATATTACCATGGGAGGTGTTCATCTTAGGGTTATATAGTCGCAACAAAAAGTCGACTTTTCGACTTTTTTCAATTTCTAAAAAGTCGATTTTTCGACTTTTCGACTTTTTTCAAATTTTAAAAAGTCGACTTTTCGACCTTTCGACTTTTTAAAAAGTCGACTTTTTTCGACTTTTCTCGACTTTTCGACTTTTTTCAACTTTTCGACTTTTTTCGACTTTTCGACTTTTTTCGACCTTTTCAAACTTTTAAAAAGTCGACTTTTTTGTAAATAAAAGTTTAGTTTTGACTTGTTGTAAGCATTTAGGTGCTATTTTTTTATTGTATTTTATTTATCAATGTTGGGTACCAATAAAGGTTAAAAAAAGTCGAAGAAATCGAAAATGTGGAAAAGGTTGAAGAATTCGAAAGCAAACGAGACTTTCGATTTACAGAACCCTATCACTGAGGTGTTTACAATAATCAAAAATATTGGTAAATATTGCACTTAACACTTTCTAACTCATGAATTTGGCATTGACATTTTTGCTTCACATACAAAATACATGGAAATACCAATAGCTTCAGTTGTTATTAAACTCGGCTCTCATTTGATTTTTTTTTTTCAGAAGAAAGAAATTATTTTCATCTGGTAAAAGTAAAAAAAAAATCGAAAAAAGCCGAAAAAAAGTCGAAAAAAGTCGAAAGAAAAAGTCGACTTTTCGACTTTTTTAGAACAAAAAAGTCGATTTCGACTTTTCGACTTTTTCATACAAAAAGTCGATTAATCGACTTTTCGACTTTTCGACTATAGAACCCTAGTTCATCTGAGATAAGTGAAGTTATTCCCGAAGCTCGGGTATTTGTTCGGAGTACTCGCTTGTCCAGTAGATCGCATCCATTTGTAATCGACTGTCCTTTGTTTCGCACAACGCATTATAGAGAAAATTCGTTTTTCGGTCGTACAACCCGTATGTGGAATAAACTTCCCGCGGAGGTCTTCCCAGCCACTTTCAATATACAGAAGTTCAAATCAAATGTCCACAAACACTACTCCCTCTTTCCTCTTTCCCACACCTTAATTTCCTGAGCAACACAATGCACTGCATTAGTAGGGGGCATCCCCTGAATGTTGGTTTAAATAAAAAAAAAAAAAAAGTTATTTTTGTGGTATGTCCCGTTTTCACCAGTCACGGGATAAGTAATTTTGAATCGACCGACAAAATTTTTCCTGCAGGGTAATAATACAAATTTAGATCCTAATTTGTTGAGGTACAATAGTCAAACACCGTTATTTAAGGGCGAATCCCAATCTTAGTTATAATAAGTAGCACAAAAAATCTTCTACATATTTAAATAAATATCTAAAATTCCTGCCAACAAAAAATGAACAGCCGCCATAAATTCCGACATGACGAAATGTGAGTCACACTAAAACAAATTGTAAGCAGCAGCAGCAGTAAACGACTAAATACCAAAAATAAAATCACACTTTTTAAAAATAATACCACATATTCATCAAAATTCTAAACATAGGACTCACTACCGCCTCTACTTTTTTAGATAGACATTCGAGCAACAACAAAAAAATAAAATAATAAATTACAATAAACAATAAAAATTCATCACATTTGCACCATAAATATTCGTACACATTTGAATACCATATTCTATTTTTGATTGGGTATTATTTTAACTTTACAAACGATCAAATAAAAAAAAAAAAAACGAACGTTTACGAATGTTTGTCCCAAAACCGTAAGGGCTAAACAATTTGTATAACCTACACCACTTTGTAGTGCAGATGTTTGTAACAATCCGAAATATTAGTCAAATATATCGATCAACTCGATCTATGTTTAGATCTAGCCGCCATATAAACGTCTTTGATAAAACTTGGCTAAAAATTCTCCAATATTATAATAGATATTCTTTCAAAATTTCAAAATTTTAAAGAAATCGGACCAGTTTTACTTGTAGTTCTTATACAAACAGCCCTCCCGATATTCACATAAATCTCTCAAAAATCTTGAAAAAGGAAATATTTAATTAAAATTTTGTTTGCTGGTTAAAGATGTACTTTGTTAACCTGATGGCAATCTGATTATAATTGGATCATTTTTCGACGATATTATATGGTCGATCTTGACAACTACTGGAAACGGTGTACAACCATGTAGCGTTGTTTTCTCGGATTTGGTACAGATTTTATGAAATCATACATACATTCATGATTACATTTGGAGGTACAATAAATGAAAATAAATAAATTAAAAAAAAAAATCGTTGTCGACGTCGTTGTCTGAAAATTTGTGATTCAAGTCACAAGGGAAGACGACACTTGTTTATTTGTTTTTCATTATTTATGCTTTAATTTGTTTGTTTATTAGCTGCTGCTTGCTGCTGCTATTGTTGTTGAGTTTAGAACAACTATTTTGCTAATAAATAGTGTTGCCAGATAAGGTTAGATTGGCAAAAATGACTTTTAAAAAAGTTAAATTCAGCGTTGCCGAATGTATTAATACCCTCCACAATATCGAAAAAAAATTAGAAAAAACAATTTTTTTGCGGAAAAAATTAAGCGAATATTTTTTCTAAAAAAAAGATTTCCACTTGTTTTAATACCATTCGGTATTAAATTCTGTTCACATACAGTGGGCGACAATACATTGGAAACTTTTTTATAGTAGATGAAATTTGTTAAAGACAAAGTTAACAATCCTAAACGTTATAATTATAAAACAAGTATTATAAAAAAATGATATGTAGGTAATTTATCAAGCTTTAATTTAAGCTTAATAGCGTCCAGATTGGGAAAATAATGAATGTGTTACGAGGGTCGATGTGGAAAATGAAAAAAATTATAGACATTTTTCAGAACATTTTTAAAAAATATTTGCAAGTCGATTTTTTCCAAGTTAAAACATTAGAAATTTAAAAAAAAGTCCAATAGTTTTTATTCAGTGATCAAATAATTTTTCTAACAACCCAAACAAACAGTGGAATTTTTTAAGTACAGTAGCAAAAATCCACATTTTTTGACCTCCAATTCTTTTGACCACCAATTTTTTATAAACAAAGAAAAGATGTTATTGTTTATTAATTTTAGTACACTTAAGTATATGCTAAGGATATATTAAGATAATTTTAATTTCTCTTTGTTAACAAAAAATTGGTGGTCAAAAGAATTGGAGGGCAAAAAATGTGGATTTTTGCTACTGTACTTAAAAAATTCCACTGTTTGTTTGGGTTGTTGGAAAAATTAGTTGATCACTGAGTAAAAACTATTAGACCTTTTTTTAAATTTCTAATGTTTTAACTTGGAAAAAATCGACTCGGAAATATTTTTTAAAAATGTTCTGAAAAATGTATATAAATTTTTTCATTTTCCACATCGACCCTCGTAACACATTCATTATTTTCCCAATCTGGACGCTATTAAGCTTTAATTAAAGCTTGATAAATTACCTACATAACATTTTTTTATAATACTTGTTTGATAATTGTAACGTTTAGTTTTGCTAACTTTGTCTTTAACAAATTTCATCTACTATAAAAAAGTTTCCAATGTATTGTCGCCCACTGTATGTCAACCAGAAGACGAATTTTATGTTTTTACCCTACACCACTCTGTTGTACAGGTTATAATGAGTTTGTGCTGATATTTGAACTACCCGAAATATTGGTCCTAGACCTACCTTCAAGCATACCGATCGACTCGGAATTACTTTTTGAGTCGATTTAGCAATGTCCGTCCGTCTGTCCATCTGTCCGTCCGTCTGTCCATCTATCGGTTTAAGCACGATACAGGTCGCAATTTTCAATCAATTGACTTGAAATTTGAACCTTAAACATCTTTTGGCCCAAGGACGAAGCCTATTGAAATTGGAGAAAATCGGTCCATGTTAAGACCTAGCCCCCATACAAACGCCTCCTTTGGATTCGGTTTAAATGACTCTAATAACCGTATTATAATAGTTATCGCTTTGAAATTCAGCAGGTAATCAAATTTTGTATGCACAAATCACCATTCCAAATTTCAAAGGAATCGGTTCAGTCCTTCTGGTAGTCCCCATACAAACCACCTTCCCGATATTCACATAATTCCCTCAAAATTCATAAATATGGAAATATTTGATACAAATTTTATTTTTAGGTGTTAAACGTGTACTTTAGTAACCTAATCAAATCGGAATAAAATTGGACCATTTTTTGACTTAGTCCCCCATATAAAAATTTCGACCGATATTCAGATAAATTGGTCTATTGACAAAAAAATAAACCAATTCCACTAAAATTTGGTCTGTGTGTGTTTTCTACACTAAATAAAGATCTAACAAAAGACAGATACAATCGGTCCATGTTTGGACTTGGGGCTTATTTTCCGGAAAACACTGGTGTAGGGTATCATATGGTCGGTCTTGACCGACTATAACTTTCTTACTTGTTTATTTTTAGGTTATGTTAAATGTACCAAAATTCTTGACGTTTTTACAGCTTCGTTCATAACTTTTGAACCGCTGAACCGATATTGCTCAAATGCAATACTTAATTTCTCAGGACAACAACAAGTAAAAATGCTAAGTCTCAGTCAAATATATATAATACTTTTGCCGTGATAGCTATTTCAACAGACGGACAAACATGCAACGCTAGAATGTCTTAGAACCCATCACTGATCAATAATATACTTAATGTGGTCCTAGACCGCTATTCCGAGAAGTTATAAACGAAAAGACAAAGTTATTTACCCTCTACAACTAACAATAAGTGTTAAATTCGGCTGTGCCGAATCTTTTATACCCTCCAAATTGTAAAAACCAAATTGTCAGAGGCGTTTTGGGGGGTGATGGGGGTCAGTGGGGGACTTTGAGAGCACCATCCCATCGCGATAAATATACCAAATGTTTCATTTATTTAACAAAAATACAAAAAACATGTAAAAAAGTGAATTTTTTTAGATGTTGGTTCAGTTCTTCAAGGGGGAACTTTTTCCCCTGGCCCTATTTTGCCCATTCACGAACTTAACCTGCCTATGAACATGAGACATATTTGTACCAAACTTCAGGAGTCTAGCTGTTTTACTTTGGACTGCATTGTGTTATCTACAGACAGACGGACGGAAAGACGGACATTCACAGAATGTCTTAGAATCGATCATAGATCAATAATATATATACTTTATGGGGTCCCCGACCGATATTTCGATGCGTTACAAACGGAATGAAAAAGTGAGTGTTGTTGGAGGGTATAAAAAACATGTCCAAGCAATATCAATTAAGTCATAGGTGTTATAGCTTATGTTTAAACTGTTAGATAGCACAGTGGTACAAAATCTAACTTTCCGAATCGGAATGGGTCTTAAGGCTTTTTTTAGTTGGGTGCTAGATTTTTGTTTACACGCATTTGAAGTTGGTGATTTCAAAGCATTTAAAGTTTTTGTATACTATTTTTGTATATGTCCTACTTTTAGGGCCCCTGGTGGTGCCCTAATTGGACATGTGGGGTATAGCTTCCAAACTTAAGCTCAAAATTAAGCTGTAACCTTTATGTACTTCGCTGCAATCGGTCCAATAAAATAGCCAAATTATTAAAAATAACCCACGGTGCACCGTTGCGTATGATTGTTATTTAAAGGGAATTACGATACATATTAAGTATACGCCACGTATACTATAATTATATAATTACATATAATAAAAGTTCACCAACTTCAAATGCGTGTAAAAAAATTAAACACTGAACTAAAAAATGCCTTAAGAGCTTTTGTTATGGAAAACGTCAACTTTTCCGAATTGTAGTTGACATAATCCCTGTAATGGGTATTATGGCTATTTGTTACGCGGTCGTTATCCCCTTACTTTGTGGGACTACTTGTAAGTCCGAATTTTTTTCGGTCATAGTCCCCACCACCTTTATGGGGACTATGACTGAATTCATTTCGGACTTGATCCCCAAACCGGAAATGGGGCTAATGTCCATGGGGGTTTTGGCACGGCACCATACAGGAACATAATTCCCATGGGTATTGCCACCTTTTTAAAAGAGGTCATATCCCCATAACAAATATTTCACCGCGATATTTCCGTTATGGAGGTAATGTCAGTAGGGGCTATGTCCGCGCACCTTGTTTGGAATAGATTTTTTTATTTGTTAGACGTATTGTAACTTATGTAAAATGCAAAGAATCATTTCTAATGTTGTACAAAAATTAGCAACACTTTTTAAAAACTAATAATTTGACCGTATTTACATTAGGCAATTTTAATTGCGGCAATTCTGATTTTATCGTGTATCAGAGAGAGATCTAAGATTCTTCCCTCTCTCTCTGATACACTAGAAAATCAGAATTGCCGCAATTAAAATTGCCTTATGTAAATTCGGTCTTTCAAAATTTTATCGAAGTCATAACAATCTCGATGATCTTTGCCTGTTTGACGTCCCGAGTAAAAATAAACATATATTACAATATATAACTTGATACAAACATAATAAATTATATATGATTATACATCCCTGAGATATTTTCTAAATTTTTTTAATGCAGTCATATGTAGTAATATATAATTTAATCATGATTCGGATTAAAAGGTGTACGGTTGATATAATTATATAAAATTATATGAGGGTCAATACAAAATTTCTTTTTCTGTATAATTTAACTTAAAATTATATATAGCTTATGCTGTTCCATATAAACCTACAGCTGCGGTCAAAAAAATAGCACCAGGATAAAACAGAATTTTCTTCGTTGGTTTCTTTTTAACAATTTCAACTTATGTCACTGATAACGTGTCATAAGATACTTACAAGAGTGTGAAACAATATTACATAAGAAAAGGCTAATTTAGTTTTTTATTTTATTAAAAATTTTCAGAGTTTTTAAAAAAACTTAAAAAAGACTCAGTCAAAAAAATAGCACCACAGTACTTTTTGTATTAAAATTAAATTCTTAAATTTAAAAAACGAATGGATTATGAATTCAGCATTGTTGTAATATCTTTAAATATTAAAAAAAAAATTGTCGAGTACTCATTGTTGACAATTACTTCTGTACAACGTTTTTGTACCGAATTCGCGATATTTTTGGATCTTTAGTTCGAAATTCAGTTCCAGAGTTGCTGAACAGCCACCCAAAGAGCTTCATTACAAGTTGGTTGTATTCGAGACACTCGCTTCTCTATAACTGTCCATCAACTATCGATTTGGTCTAGATCTGGGGACTGACCAGGCCATTCCATCACGTTTGCTTTATTGTCCAGACCCAATTTTTTGCCAATTTCCCGTCATGCTTTGGGTAATTGACGTGCTAAAAGACTTAAATTAGTAACATTTGCTTAGAAACTTATTGCAACATTACTTTCTGGAGGATATAAACGTTAAGTGTGTATCCACGGTTGTCCTAGTCCAATATGTGAGCCATGGTCCAATATATGAACACCACTCCACAGTAAGAAAATATCCCCCACACCATAAGCACCATTTAAAGTTATTTTTATTTTGAATTTTGGATTGAAATCCGCGTTTTATGGTCTTCTGACATAGGTATGTGATCCCATGTCTCAAAATAAAACAACATTGGATTCATTTGCTCATAGATCATTGATCCACTTTTAAGCTGGTCATTCTGAGTTACTGGTAGCAAACTTCAAAGGACTTGCAGCATGCTTAAGTGAGAGTAGGCGCACTTTTCCGAATCTACAAGCGTTAATGTTGTTGTTTTGTAATCTTTGACGAACATTTTCGCCATTTGCTGTCCTTTTTTAGCTCTGGAGCTGCCGTAAATGGGTCTTTCTTCCATTGTCTTTACAAACACCGTACCACTAATGGTGACAAACGTCGCTTGTGACTAAGTTTTTCAAGCTCTACAGTTAATTTTGTTGAATTTCCAATCATTTTATAAGCGCATCCTACCAATTTTCCTTTTTCAGAATATGGTTCATGTTCAGAAATCATATTTTTTACAAAAGAACGTTTTTGAGGAGTGTAATTCTTTCCACGTCATATTTTTATGAAAATAAATATGAAATTTTGTAATGAATTAAATTTTTTTATAAATAAAAACTATCTTCCTTTAGTATTTAACACATTTATTTTAATAATTAAAATATTATTAATTTTTTTAAAGAAATTTTGTAAATTGGTGCTATTTTATTGACTGCACTGATTCGGACTTTTTTTAAAATATCGATCATTAAAAAAGAACCGTCCACAATTTTTGGAAAAAGTAAAAACATTTAAGGGGTTTAGACTTAGTATAAGAGTATTGCATATTTACTTTAAACGAATACGCACATAATATTTTGTTTTAATTGAATGAATAGAGATTTTGTCATTGGTGCTATTTTTTTGACCGGCACTGTATATATGTTTACAATTAACCAAAAATTTTCTAAGTTTTTTAGGCAAAGTATAAGAAACTTTTTAAAATGTTCCTAAACATTTTTTGTTAGGGTTATGTATATTACCTATCTGGTTCGAAGCGTACCCAAACATTTTTTTGTTTTTGAAAATTATATGTTTGGTGAATGTATCGTTGACCTGTGGTGCATCTCAATTCAAACCAAAAAACACCAGGATTTTATGTGTTTTTGTGCAATTAGATCTAATTAGATCCACCAATATAAGGCAATGTCTGGTCAAAACTCGGATGAAATCAAATCATATTTTATACAAGTAGATCTTTTTTAATGCAAAAACATCCACCATTATTCGGATCAAATTGCGTATTAATATATATTGTGTCATATATCATTATATATTGCATCATATAAAAATTTTTACTCGGGGTAAGATGATAACAGAGGCAGAATAACTGAGTTGTTGCTTCCAGCTATTTTTATTGAAAGTTGTTAATTTTTTTATTTTCAAAAACAAAAAACTGTCATGATTTATTCAAATTGAATATTCAAGTATTATATTTTTATTTATAGACCAATGCAACTAATTTTAATTCTTAAAATAATGATTGACATGAAGTGTAGAGCCTAAAGTATTAAACTTGTTGTTATTGTTGTCCGTTATTTGTTTTGTCATTGTTTTAATTTTTGCACTCACACTCAATATAAATTTTTTAAATCTACAATTACTTGCTACTTTTGCAAGTACAATACTACAATGACAACTTACTACTAACTAGGGCTGTCAATCCCGAAATCCCGAATCCCGAAATCCCGGGATTTTTGTCTTAAAATGAATCCCGAATCCCGGGATTTTTAAGCTCAAATCCCGGGATTTTTGAAATATTAAAAATGTTTGAAGATTTATTTTTAAAAATACAACTTTGTTCAATTATTGTTACATTTACATAAACAAATTAAAACTAAAACTTTTTTTAATTTTCAACGTAGCTGGCCACGAATTTGGCTGAGCTGAGAATTCTAACCAGGTTTGCTGATGGCACTAACCATTAAGCCACAGTCACGGAGCCCTTTGACCAAAGTTTGCCGGTTTTGGCGAAAATTTTCTAAAAAACCGAAACTTTGATCGAAGGGTGCCACGGGTAAATTTAATCCGATTGGCTTCAAACTTGTACCACATAAGTTTTAGGCGTAGGAAACTAAAATTTTTTCCGGACGTTCAAAATTGCAAGAAAAACTTTTTTATGCAAAAAAATGCAAGTCTAAAGTATTATATTATTACTTTTCTCCTTTAAATGTTTTCATTATTTTAAATGTTCTTTACATTTGTTAATTATACAGTGCAACAACCAAAATCGGAATGGGATGAAACCAAAAGCAAATAAAAGTTGTAATTTTCCATATCAAACCCCTGAAGGCTTTTTTAGTTCATTGCTAAATATTTAATAATATTAATTACTTGAAAACCGCATAAGTGGCGTATACTTAATTTTTTAATTGCCTTTAAATAACAATCAGAATAATTAGAAGTAATTTTTTTTAATAATTTCGTTGTAGCGAAATCGACCAAGGGTTTTCGTAGGAATCAAACCCACGACTCCCTACTTAATAGGCTACCACGCTACCAACTAACAGTAGCCACCTTATAATTAAAACATAAAGAGTCTACTATTTTTTTACTTTTATAATCAAAGAAATTTAGTCCCGGAATCCCGAAAAATCCCGGGATCCCGAAAAATCCCGTAATCCCGAAAAATCCCGGGATCCCGGGATTTCGATTTTCAAATCCCGAATCCCGGGATTTTAAAAAACCGATCCCGTTTGACAGCCCTACTACTAACAACAACAAAAACAACAACAACTACTAAACACTATAGAATTTAAAATAAAGAAAAAAATATAAACTAAATCAACAACGTCTTCTCAACATTGTAGCACAAAATAATGTTATTATATTAAACAAATACTAAAAAACAAATAAATATTTTTCTGGAAGAGCAAAGGGCTGAAGAAGGAGGTGGAGCCGGAGACGTAACACAATATTGAATAACTGACTGATAGATAATCAAAAGAATGCGCCGTGTGATGGCGCTTAATGCAAAAACACCACACATAAATAAAATGGAATACACAGAGCTTTGCCGCTTTTTTAAAAACAAACTATATTCTAGGGTGATCGAACCGGTTTTTTTAACAGTTTTGAACTGGCATTTCTTGCAAAGTTTTGAAAGAATTATTTCGAAATTGTAATTCCCTAAAATCATAATACTCGAGTATTTTGGTCGAACTGGCGTTGCGTTGCAAATGACGCTCTAAATATCTTCACATACGGCTCCATACAATCGACGGGAGCGGGATATACAAAAATCTTTTAATTTACCTTTGAGCTGTAGCATATTCCCGGCTGAAATTGTTGCTATAAATGAGGCAGCCTTACAGATTCTTGTAGAATCTGACAGAATAATAAACTTTTACGTCGACAGCCAAGCTGTAATAAAAGCTCTAACAAGGAAGGTCTTTCACAGGACACCCACCGATTGTCCTGAAACTTGTTTTTAGGAAAGAGGGGAGCAAAATAAGTGTAACCCGTATTTTTTTTATTTTTGAGGTCATATCGGGCCAATTTTCGGATCAGATCATATATGAACATATATGGAGGCTAGGGCTTCCAATCGGGATTAGTTTTTCTGAATCCCGGAATTCGGGATTGAAGAAAAATTTTCGGGATCCCGATTTCGGGATCCCGGTATTTTCGGGATATTTTGAATCCCGGGATTCACGGGATTTTTTGGAAATTTTCGGGATTTTTCGGGATTTTCAAAAATTTTTAGTATTTTTTGTCACTTTAACAAATTTACGAGTTCGTAAAAATTAGCAAAGTTTTGTTGATGTTGTGAACTTCAAAAAAAGGTCGGGATTCCTCCTGTGTTAGCAAGAGTGCGAGAGTAGAGTTTGCATGACTCACGCGTGAGCGTAAATGATAAGTGAGTGATTCCATTATTGTTTGCGTGAGCGTGACTGAGTGTGAGTCAAAACCCACTTACGCTTTTAAAAAAATGTTTTAGTAAAACATAAAATTAAAAAAATTTACAACCTACACACAAAAAAAATTAAAAAAATTGTGTCAGTTTTTGGTTTAATTACAACCTTTAAAGTGGTTTTGGATAACTTACCAAAGTTTTTGCTCTAAAAAACTTAGGTAAATTATCCAAAACCACTTTATAGGTTGTATTATCCCCAAAACGTATACAATTTTTTTTATATTTTTTTTTTTTTGTGTGTAAGGAGTTAAGATGTGTTAAAAAGCCATTTACGGCAATATTCTTCTTGTAAGAGTAAAAGGAATAAACATAAAAACCCTTATGTCGAACCACCACTAGTTTTTAGAATTTGTTTAAATTTCGCAAACGTTTCACCTTTTTCTATAACAAAAACATGGTACCTTACAGAACTTTTGTCGATTTTTTTTATTTTGTTCAACAAAATTCATATTTTATTCAAATTATTTTAAAAAAAAATCTAAAAATAATAAAAAATATTGGAAAAAATAAAAAAATTGGGATCCCGAAAATCCCGGGATTGAAAATCAGAAATCCCGAGATTCGGGATTTGCCTAATCCCGAAAATCCCGGGATTTCCGGGATCGGGATATCCCGATTGGAAGCCCTTATGGAGGCATATATGATAATATATGGTTATATAAATCCATATATGATCCATATATCTTCATATATGATCATATATATTTCATTTTTACCCGGGTATTTATATACGTACGACCGCCAAAATCACTTATAATAACCTTTATCAAAATTAAGCTGACCCGTATTTTTTCGTTTGACGAAATTCCTGCTAATTCGGCTTTTATACGGATTTTCCCGAAAGCCCTTATTTTTTCATAAGGTGGCAACCCTTTTTTAAATTTGAGATTGGGCAACTAAAAAAAAACAGGTAACTCTTATTTTCCCCCCTCATTCCCATATTCAAGTTTCAGGGCAATCGTTGGGTGCACTGTAAAAGACCTTCCTTGTAAGAAGCTTTTTTATAAAATCAAAAGTCGTCTTTGAGTGCTACGAGAATCTTCAGAAACTATCCTGCAATAACATCGTCTCTCTAATTTGGGTTCCAGGACATAAGGGAGTAGACGGGAACGAGATGATCTTGCAAAATTGGGTGCAGATGTGGTAGGGAACTTTGTTCATACTGAACCCCTGAGGCAGTACTTCAGCTCGAGAAGTGATTGTCAGTGCATTTCCATGGCAAACAGGAAATGGAGAGAGTTAAGTACAAGTAGAATTACCAGAATAATCTGGCCGCGTTACGACCTCAGAACAACTCGCTACCTACTTTCTCTCAACAGAAGAGAATGTCGTGTACACACGGGAGTGGTCACAGGACACTGCCTAATTGCTTTCCACGCAAGAACAATTGGACTCATGTGATGAACCGAATACGGATGAAACAGTTGAACATATCTTGAGCAAATGCCCCGCATTAGCCAGGCATCGCGAGCGAATTTTATTCAAAGCAGAACTCGAACTTCATTATAAATTAAATTATCACTTGCATAATTTAAACCTTTGTACATCGTCTTTGCGTCGACTTTGTCTGGAGAAAATTGAAACAACGCAACACATATTGTGAGAATGCGTGGCAATTTGCAGGATCTGAAGACGGTATTTAGAAAAGGAATTACTTAATTTTGAGTATATAAGGCAAGCTTCTTCATCCACTGTTCTAATGTTAATATGGAACATTGTTTTCAAAATGCAGTATTCGATGTACTCAAAAAACCGAGTTTTGAAAAAAATTTAAATAAGCGATCACCCTACTAGGTTCTTACGTCCGTCTTTTGACGATGTTACGTCCCACACACATTAGCTTATCATTTTGTTTTTTTTTATTATTCGTTGTTTATACATTTGTACGGTGAACACACTAGTCGTCGTTTTACATACGTATTTATATGACGATGATAGCTAAAATAACACCTAAAGAAATAGTGTTACCATATATGTATGTTTTGCGAAAAATACACAAATAGTAAATAAAAACTTGCATATGCCTCTGATTTGATGATCTAAAATATGCTTAAAAATTGACGTTCTGGTAGAGAATGTATATGGGATTACCAGGAAAATTGGGATTTTCATTTTCCGAAATTTTTAAAATTGTACATAAAGAACTAACCATATTATTTAATCAATGTTTGGTAAGACATCCCAAAATATGCTATAAATAGAATACATTACCTGGTAGTGTATTATATAATCACCACCCATCTCCAAGGTATTGCTGGGTTGCAATTATAAAAGTTGACTCGGGGTATTTGTTCGTCATTTCCGTTAAGTGCTTATTTATTTTTTATTCAAGGGGTGATCTAGCCCTAAAGGCCGGCATTGCGACCCTTATGGGTCTTTTATGCCAAGATCTATAAGTTTAATTCAAACTCTAATGTTCCTAATGAACATTATAACAGAGGATGGAGGAGCTAGTTATATATATTCACATAATTAAGCAATTCCCGGTCTAAGAACCGTCTTCTGATCCTACAAATTGCGACGATCTCACACAATATGTGCTGTGTTGTTTTTACTTCCTCCAGACAAAGTCGACACAAAGACGATGGACAAAGGTTTAAATTATTCAAGTGATAATTTACTTTATAATATCCGGTAAGAAAACCTGTTAAGGTACCTACAGACGACGCAATATAATTGAATATTGTACATAATATTGCGTCGTCTGTAAGTACCTTTAGTAACCTGATGTCACTTTTGGTGTGATTAAGATTGGTTTGGATTGTCGTAGACCTCCTGAATTTTCCCACAAGTTTAGGAATTCGGTCCTTTCCTGGACCAATTTACCTCACAATAGGGTTCGAGTCCGGTCATAGCAGTAGCCAAGGCATTTCTAGCAAGCTTATCCGCTATCTCATTACCCTCAAAACCTCTATGACCGAATAGGGTAATTTTGTTTCGCCCGGCCTGATGTTGAAGCGTATCAAAACATTCCAGTGTCAGTTTGGATTTAAACTCCCAAGAAGACAGCGGTTGAAATGCTGCTTGGCTATCAGAGAAGATTGAAATATGAGTACCCTTCATACCCTTTACAATAGTAACTCTAGCGCATATTATAATAGCCTGAATTTCAGACTGAAAAACTGTAGGCCACCTACCTATTGGTTCGAATATCTGCGAGTTTGGATCGTAGACACCAGCTCCAACTCTAGAGGACATTTTTGGACCGTCAGTATACCAGTTTAGGACTCCAGTGTCCACATATGGACCACCTTCATCCCACTCTGGTCTACTCGGTATCACGATCTCAAATTTCCGTCCAAAGCGAAGCACAGTTTTTATCCTATCCGTCGGCATATCCAGGTTTTCCCTAATTCCTATTGAAGAAAATTGGAGTGGCCGCTAAGAAGAGCCTATGTAAGGCATTGCAAAACACTTTTGAAATAGGCTGGGACATTTTTAAGAGAAAGCTTTATTAAAAGCTTTATATATCCTTATCTGAATACTAAGATAGAAGAAAACTACACAGCGCAACAACCAAAAACGGAATGGAATGAAATCAAAAGCAAATGAAAGTTGGCATATACCATAACAAACCCCTTAAGGTTTTTTTAGTTCAGCGCTAGATTTTTTTTACAAGAATTTGAATTTGGTGAACTTTTATTATAATTATAATAATTGATTAAAAACTGTATAGGATGCGTATGCTTAATATTGTAATTGCCTTTAAATAACAATCATACGCAACGGTGAACTGTGGTTTTTAAATAATTTTGGATATTTAGTAAGTAGGTACCAGACCGATTGCAGCGAAATTCATACCAGTTATAGCTAACGTAATTTCGAGATTAAGTTTCGACGCTAGACCCCACATGTACAATAAGGGCACCACCAGGGGCCCCTAAAGCAGGACAAGTTTAGTACACAAAAACTTTAAATGCTTTGAAATCACAAACTTTAAATGCTATTAAAAAAAAAAAAAGTTTATGTTATGTAAAATATCAACTTTCATTGGCTTTTGGTTTCACCCCATTTCGATTCGGAAGGTTCGATTTTGTATTACTGTGTTATCATTGTCAGTTTTACATCTTCTTAATTAGGATTTTGATTGGAAAAAATGACGAAAAAGTATTTAAAGTATTAGGATGAAATTTATGAGGAATTACAGTAGTGCCGATAGGTTCTCTATGTTTTGGCTGATATACATAAGGTCTTTAAATTATATACTGTTCAACTGGTCACCCCAATTAATCCAAAACCATAATGTATATTTTTTTTTTGTTGTTTATTTTAGTTTTGCAACAAATAAAAACTAAATAAACTTAAGTTGGCGCAGTTAAATAAAAACAAATGATCAACGCAAAAACCAACAATAACAACAAAAACGGCATATATGTACCTACATTTAAAGTAAACAAAGGAGGTGGCATAAAAAACATAATGACAATGATATGGAAAGAAAATTAAAGAAACAGCTTAATAAAACGAAAACAATTGAAAGCAAAAGTGAATTAAATAAAATTAATAATAAGACAACGACGAAAAATTTTTACAAAAATTATGATGAAATTAGGAGGCCGACATAACAGATGTACGTGAATGTAAAGGATTTGCACTACATATACACATCGCTCATTTACTACAATAGTGGCATAACTCAAAAAAAACGTGAATTTTCACTTAGACCTCTGTTTTGTCTTTCACAATTTTTCAATTGACATGAAGTTTTCCGAATCACATGAAATCAAGTTTGGTGTTTTGTTGTTCTCGTTTTCATTTGTAGTTTAAATCAAATAGCAAAATTATAACGAATAAAGCGCATTTAATTTACTTTCGCCAAAAATGTTTGTATGTGAAACAAAACGTGCAAACATTTTTGAAAGTAAAATCTAGAACACAAAAAAAAATCGGAAATTTTCATTTTCACATTTTTTATGTGAGTTACTTTTATGGAATAGCAGCCTTAATGATGCAAAATTATTCGTTATATCATGCTTTATATTGTGTAAAAAAAATTGTATTGATAATCTTTTACAATCTAAAACTATTTTCAATTGAGAACTTTAAACATGTTCTGCAAAACCAGTTTTTTGAGTTATGTCATTATTGTAGTAAATGAGCGATATGTATTTGTGCCACTTAACGAATGAGTAACGTTTGCCAACACAACAGCCTTGAAGAAAGGACAAGAAAATAAAAGGATGTACGAGAAAAAATAAAACAAGATTATAACAAAATTCTATGTGCGTTAAGATAAATTTGAATTTTAGCACCCAAGACACAAACCATTTTACATTACAGAGTGTTTAACAGCGTTTTAACAGTGCAATGTTATTTTTTTTAAAAAGGGAGTTTTGAAAGAGTATCGAATAAAGGGGAACGGGGGCGGCCCTATTTATGGCGGGCAGGCCATGAGTCGGTAAGACTGCAATCTTTGATTCTAAAATAGTTGAATATAAAAATTCAATTTTTTAGTACTTTAAATTCGACACTTAACTCTAGTAATTTTTCGTGCAAAAAGTGGACAAATCCAGTGGTCACTACGGGAGCAATGGAACGTGTTCCGACCTGGCACATATATTGATGGTAGTATGGGTCATGTACTTTCTACATCTGGTTATAAAATTTGCCTGGTCAATTTAGAAGTTGGAGTTATACTGACTTTAAAATTCCAAATTCAATGTTAAATTTTTGGATGAATCTGCTGGTCACTATGGACACATGGACTGGAATTCCGAAATGAAAGTCATGTGTTAGATTATGTTATGGACATACTCTCTAGTCATATAGGTATGAGTTTTCTAGTCAGTTTTTAAATTGGAGGTATTTTATCCTAAAAACTGAAAATTTCAGGCCAAATTTTTCCAAAAAACTTGTGGTCACTATGGCAATTTGGACAAATGTTCCCGGATGAAAGTCATGTCATAGATAGTATTAATGATGTTCTTTCTAACCATAGCATCCAAATTTTCCTGATCAATTTAGAAATAAAAAAAAAATTGCTCTGAAGTTTTGAATTTCTATGTTAAGTTTTTGGATGAAACTAATGGTCACTATGGAAATATGGACAGGTGTTCCGGGATGAAAGTGGTACCATAAATAGCCCTAAGTATACTCTTTCCAATGATATCCAAAAAAATTTTGTGATCAATTTAGAAACTTGAGGTATTTTTATAATTCTGCAAATGTTCAGAAAAAAACAAAATTTATGAATAAAAAAAAAATTACCCTAAGTTTTAAAAAACCGATATGTTAAATTTACGAAAAAAAAAAAAAACAACCAACTTTAATAAAGTAAACTAACTGATTTTTTTTATAGAAAATAAAAACAACAAAAGAGGTTGGGGGAGGAGGGGGGGAGGCTGGAGGGAGTATTCTGCAAATGGCGGGCAAAATATAAAGTTAATTTTTTACTTTTTTTTTTATATTTAACTAAAAGGTTGGAGAAACATGGAATTAAAAATTGTCAAATTTATGTTGAATAAAACTGATGGTCACTATTGACCGGATTTCCGAAATGAAAGTTATGTGATAGATTATCCAATGGACATAAACTCTAGTCATAGCGTTGAAAGTTTTGTAATCAAATTTGAAATTGAAGACATTTGCTCCAGAAAACATAAGTTTTAGATAAAATTTTCCGATGTAACTCGTGGTCACTATGGCAATTAGAGCAAATTTTTTTAAACTGGTAGTCACTTTGGCCACAAGGAGTAGAATCCAAAAATGAGAGTCATGTGATGTATTATGCAATTTAAATACTCTCTAGAGTGTTGTCAATTTTGAAATCGGGGGTATTTGATCCCAAAAACAAGAAATTCTTAACCAAATTTTCCGAAGAAACTTGTGGTCACTATGGCAATTGGCGCAACTGTTCCGGTATAAAAGTCATGTTATATATAGTATTAATGATGTTCTTTCCAACCAAAGTTACCAAATTATCCTGATCAATTTAGAAATAAAAAAAATAATTTAAAGTTTTCAATATCTATGTCGAATTTTCGAATGAAACTGGTTACTATGGGAATAAGGACAGGTGTTCCGGGATGAGAGTGGTACTCTTAATAGCCCTTAGTGTGCTCTTCCCAAATATAACCATTAACATTTTTTAATCAATTGAGAAATAAGAGGTATTTAAATAATTTTACAAAAGTAAAAAAAAATTCAAGTCTATGTTAAAAATTTGGATGAACTGGTGGTCACTATGCCCACAAGGAGCAGAATTCCAAAATGACAGTCAGGTGATAGATTAAAAAATGGATATACCCTCTAATCGTTTTTTTGGGAGTTTTGTTGTCAATTTTGAAATTGAAGGTATTTGACCCTAAAATCAGCAAATGTTTAATCAAATTCTCCTATGAAACCTGTGATCACTATGTCAATTGACGTAACTGTTCCGAGATGAACGTCATATTGTAGATAATATTGATGATGTTCTTTCCAACTATATCCATCAAATTGTCCTGATCAATTTAGAAATAAAAAAAATAATTAATCTTGAGTTTTCAATTTATATATTAAATTTTTTAAAGAAACTCGTTACTATGGAAATATCGACAGGTGTTCCGGGACGTGAGTGGTACCATATATAGCCCTTAGTGTGCTCTTTCCAAATATAACCATTAAATTTTTCTGATCAATTTAGAAATTAGAGGTATTTAAAAAAATAAACTTAAGTTTCAACAATTTTATTAAAGAAAAATTAACATTTCAGTTAACAGCACTTAATGCTAAACTGTTAAAAATAAAAATAATGTTAGAAAATTGGCGGGAGTTTTTATTTTTATGTAATGTTATCTTTTTCTGATTTAAGTGCTTGAAATTTGTTGGTTAATTTTCCGATGAAATTTTTGGTCACTTGGTCACTTTTGGGAAAATGTTCCGGATTGAACGTCATGTTATAGATGATGTTCTTTACAATCAAAGAAATTTTCCTGATAAATTTAGAAATAAAAAATGTTCAATGTTAAATTTTCCAATGAAAGTGGTTGCAATGTAAATATGAACAGGTGTTCTGGGATGAGAGTGGTACCATAAATAGCCCCTAGTGTGCTCTTTCCAAATATAACCATGGCATTTTTTTAATCAATTTAGAAATTAGAGGTATTTAAATAATTTTATTATAGTACAAATTTGAAATCTATGTTAAAAATTTGGATGAAACTGGTGGTCACTATGACAATTGGGGCAACTGTTCCGGGATGAATGTCATGTTATAGATAGTATTGATGATGTTCTTTCCAACTATAGTCATCAAACTTTCCTAATCAATTTAGAAATAAAAAAATAATAATCTTAAGTTTTAAATTTCTACGTTAAATTTTTTTAAAGAAACTGGTTACTATGGAAATATGGACAGGTGTTCCGAGATAAGAGTGGTACCATAAACAGCCCTTAGTGTGCTCTTTCCAAATATAACCATTAAATTTTTCTGATCAATTTAGAAATTAGAGGTATTTAAAAAAATAAACTTAAGTTTCAACAATTTTATTAAAGAAAAATTAACATTTCAGTTAACAGCACTTAATGCTAAACTGTTAAAAATAAAAATAATGTTAGAAAATTGGCGGGAGTTTTTTTTATGTAATGTTATCTTTTTCTGTTTTAAATACTTGAAATTTGTTGGTAAATTTTCCGATGAAATTTTTGGTCACTTGGTCACTTTTGGGAAAATGTTCCGGAATGAAAGTCGTGTTATAGATAGTATTGATGATGTTCTTTCCAATCTAAGATACGAAATTTTCCTGATCAATTTAGAAATAAAAAATGTTCAATGTTAAATTTTCCAATGAAACTGGTTGCAATGGAAATATGAACAGGTGTTCTGGGATGAGAGTGGTACCATAAATAGCCCCTAGTGTGCTCTTTCCAAATATAACCATGGTATTGTTTTAATCAATTTAGAAATGAGAGGTATTTAAATAATTTTACTAAAGTAAAAAATTTCAATCTATGTTAAAAATTTGGATGAAACTGGTGGTCACTATGGCAATTGGGGCAACTGTTCCGGGATGAATGTCATGTTATAGATAGTATTGATGATGTTCTTTCCAACTATAGCCATCAAACTTTCCTGATCAATTTAGAAATAAAAAAAATAATAATCTTAAGTTTTCCATTTCTATGTTAAATTTTTTTAAAGAAACTGGTTACTATGGAAATATGGACAGGTGTTCCGAGATGATAGTGGTACCATAAATAGCCCTTAGTGTGCTCTTTCCAAATATAACCACGAAATTCTTCTGGTCAATTTAAAAATTAGAGGTATTTAAAAAAATAAACATAAGTTTCACAAAAAAATTTAACATTCCAGTGTACAGTATGAAATGTTAAGCAAATAAAAATAATGTTATACAATTTGCAGAATTGTTTAAATGTAATGTTTGTTTATTTTTTTGGTTTTAAATACTTTTACGAATCTGGTGGTCACTATAGATATATGGATCGGAATTCCTAAATGAAAGTCACATGATAAAATATGCAATTACCATACTTTCTAGTAGTACCAGTACGAAGTATCTAGTCAATTTTAAAATTGCATTTGTATTTGATCCTAAAAACAGATAATTTAAAACCAAAGTTTCTGATGAAACATGTGGTCACTATGGAAATTTGCTTAAATGTTCCGGGATGAAAGTCATGTTGTAGATAGTATTGGTGATGTTATTTCCAAGCAAATTTACTAAATTATACTGATAAATTTAGAAATAAAAAAATAATAGAAAGTTCTCAATTTCTATGTTACATATTCGAATGAAACTGGTTACTATGGAAATGTGGACAGGTGTTCCGGGGTGAAAGTGGTAACCTTAATAGCCCATAGTGTGCTCTTTCCAAATATGGACAGGAAATTTTGTTGATCAATTTAGAAATAAGAGGTATTTGAATAATTTTACAATTATTCAAATACCAGGAGAAGAATTCCGAAATGAAAGCCATGTGATAGGTTAAACGATGGTCGTTGTGTTGAAAGTTTTGTAGTCAATTTTGAAATTAAAGTAATTTTATCCTAAAATCAGGAAATTTTAAATTAAATTTTCCTATAAAACTTGTGGTCACTACGGCAATTGGCGTAACTGTTCCGGGATGAGCGTCATATTATAGATAGTATTGGTGATGTTCTTTCCAACTATAGCCATCAAATTCTCCTGATCAATTTAGAAGTGAAAAAAAAAATATTAATAAAAAGTTTTTAATTTCTATGCTAAATATTTGAAGGAAACTGGTCACTACGGAAATATGGACAGGTGTTCCGGGACGAGAGTGGTACTATAAATAGCTCTTAGTGTGCTATATCCAAATATAACCATGACAATTTTCTGATCAATTTAGAAATTAGAGGTATTTAAAGAATTAAACATAAGTTTTAACAAAAAGTTTAACATTCTAGTTAACAGAACTTAATGCTGAAATGTTAAATAAGTTAAAATAATAATGTTAGACAATTGGCGGGAGATTACATTTTTTTGGCGGAAAAATAACATTCTGTTAAGAATACATCTTTACACTGAAAAGTATGAAGTTTAGAAATATAAAAAAATTACATTAGGTCGGATCGATTTTAGTTTTTTTTTTTTTAAACGGGAAGATCGCAAATGTTGAGAATGGATGTGAAAATAATTTACAAAAAAAATCGTCTTAGTTGGGTTTAAACTCTAAACTAAACTAAAGGCAGTTAGTGGGTTAAAATGTTTTACAAATATTTTCTGCATCAAATTTTACTAGGGCACGTCTAAGACAGAAAGTTCGTCCAGCATATAGAAAATGCTTAAAAATTTTAAAGTATTCAATTTTTTTTATATTTTTTTTTTTGGGCCGAAATATAAAAAAAATAAGTAAAAAAGTTAAATTCGACTTTGTCGAATGTATTGATACCCTCCACAATGTAAAAAAGTTTATTGCAAAAAAAAAACAAAACAAAAAATCGAGAAAAAAATTTGTTGGTAAAAAAAAAATTCGACGAAAATTTTTTTTTGTAAAAAAATGTGTTTGTACTTGTTTAAATTCCATTCGGTGATCAATTCTATTCACATGTGTCAACCAGCAGCCGAATTAAAGCATTTTGTGTTTTTAGGTTATGTAGAATGTATCACAATTTTCGAGGTCTTCTTACATTTTGTGTTCATAACTTTTGAACCGCTGAACCGATTTCGCTCAAATGCAATACCAAACTCAGTGTTGTCAGGTTTTTAGGGTTTTCCCCCCAAAAAACCCCCTAAATCGACTTTGACTTACCATAACTTTTGAAATAAACTTTGGATAGTTTAGATTAAGGTCAATTTAGCTTCCTTAACATTTTTTTTTTAGATTTATCCATTAAACAAAATAAAACGTATAATAGATTTACTTTATTAAACGTTTAATGTATTGGCATTCGTAAAAAAAAATGCACAAAATTGTCTTCAGACTTTTTATAGATTTTTGGCTACAGAAATATTAATTTGAAAAAATAAAACAATCTGAGGTATTACTCTTATAAAAAAAATGTTGGAGAATCCAAAAATTCTAATTTTGGAAAAATTCGATCATTATGTAAAAAGTTATGATAAGTCAAAGTCGATTTAGGGGTTTTTCTGGGGGGAAACCCCTAAAAACCTGACAACACTGACCAAACTACTTAGGCCAACAACAAGTAAATATCCTAAGTCTTACACAGAGAGAACAGTTTAGTTGTGCCAGCCGAATTTAAAGCCAACTGCATAGTTTAATAACAACAACCTAAATTTTCGATTTCGATAACCAAAATTTGTTTTGAAAATTTAACTTCAGTTGGTTCAAATAAATTTCGGTAAACCATGCAATGCAGTTGGCTTTAAATTCAGCTGGCACAATTAAACTGTTTTCTCTGTGTATATATCTGTTTTATCTGTTTAATACTTTGGCCGTGATCACCATTTCAGATATCTTGGGAAAAAGTCGCGTGATGCCGTTCTAGCGGGAAATTGTTGGTGGAGCAAAAATATATACACTCCGCATCATAACTATAGCCGCATTGCATTTTTCGGTTTATTTAATGTTCAAGAAGTATTTTTATGAAACCTATTATGGTATATTACAGTGTTATAACAGTTCACTTGTTTTTGTAAATTTGAGCCATCAGCTGTTTAAATTGAGAAAACGGCGACCTATAACTGTATTTGTCAGTGTTTCATAACTATAGCCGCATTTCAATAAAATCAGTTGAAATGAGCTCAAGTCAAATTTTCGTGGCCAAATTAATTTTTTTTTTGGTAAAATTCGTTCCTCTATTAATTTTTAAACAAAATGCCACGTGGTAAATTTTTAAATGAAGTCGAACAAGTGAGAGTGTTACATTCGGCTGTGCCGAATCTTTTATACCCTCCGAAATGTAAAAAAAAAAAAATCCAGAGGCGTTTTTTGGGGGGGGGGGGGTTCGTGGGAGACATTAGGGGGCACCTTCCCCTTGCGATTTTGAACTTCTTCTGAGATAAGAATGTTGCATTTGCTTACCAAAAGTACAAAAAACTCTGCAAAAAATGCGTTTTTTCTTGGGTTGGTTTAGTTCTCCAAGGGGGAACTTTTTTCCCCTTGGTCCGATTTTGCCCATTTCCGAACTTAACCTGCCTAGGAATATAAGACATATTCGTGCCAAACTTTGGAAGTCTAGCTCTTTTATTTTGGACTGTATCGTGTCCTCTACAGACGGACAGACGGAAAGAAGGACAGACGGACGGACGGACATCGCTAGAATGTCTTAGAATCGATCACTGATCAATAAAATATAAACTTTATGGGGTCCTAGATCGATATTTTGATGCGTTACACACGGAATGACAAAGTGAGTATACCCCCATACTGTGGTTGGAGGGTATAAAAAGTCAAAATTTTAGCCTTTTTAGAATGTGGTTTAATTTATCGCGAAATTGGACGAAAAATTAAGCGATCTGACAAAGTTATCCGAAATTTTGTAAAAAATAAAAGTGGATACGGGATGAACAAAACAGGGGGTCGAAAAAAAAGCTATCTGAGAGAGATCAACGCTGTATTTTTAACGCTGCTAGCAATTCTATGAAAACTCTTTCGCAGATTGGTAATGAATGCGGCTTGAATGTGTCCAATTTTACAAAAAGGAGAGTCTTAAAGGAGTCTGGAACGATAACAAGACTTTTATTTTTTACAAAATTTCGGATAACTTTGTCAGATCGCTTAATTTTTCGCCAAATTTCGCGATAAATTAAAGCACTTTCTAAAAAGGCAAACATTTTGCCTTTTTCGACTTCATTTAAAAATTTACCATGTGGCATTATTTAAAAATTAATAGAGGAACGAATTTTACCAAAAAAAAAAAATAATTTGGCCACGAAACTTTGTCTTGAACTCATTTCAACTGATTTTATTGAAATGCGGCTATAGTTATGAAACACTGAAAAATACAGTTATGGTCGCCGTTTTCTCAATTCAAACAGCTGATGGCTCAAATTTACAAAAACAAGAGAACTGTTATAACACTGTAATATACCATAATAGGTTTCATAAAAATACTTCTTGAACATTAAATAAACCGAAAAATGCAATGCGGCTATAGTTATGATGCGGAGTGTATGAGGACGAAGAAGAATTAGGTGGGAAAAGACCTAAGCTTTCTTTTGAGTCTAAAAAAGGGCCCGACATAACCTAAAAACACAAAATGCTTTAATTCGGTTGCTGGTTGACACATGTGAACAGAATTGATCACCGAATGGTATTGAAAAAAGTACAAACATATTTAAAAAAAATATATATATTTTCGTCAAATTCTTTTTTTATCAAAATTTTTTTTCGCGGATTTTTTTTTTAAAAAACTTTTTTTTTTTTTGCAAATAAACTTTTTTACATTGTGGAGGGTATCAATACATTCGACAAAGTCGAATTTAACTTTTTTACTTATTTTTTTTATATTTCGGCCCAAAAAAAAAAATATAAAAAAAATTGAATACTTTAAAATTTTTAAGCATTTTCTATATGCTGGACGAACTTTCTGTCTTAGACGTGCCCTAGTAAAATTTGATGCAGAAAATATTTGTAAAACATTTTAACCCACTAACTGCCTTTTTTTATAGATTTTTTTGTATTTCTTTTAAAAAAGGACAAAAACGAGCCTTTGAAACGGGAGCTAGAGGGTTAATTTGGTCAAAGAAAAGAATCATCATAAAATTTTATTAAACACATTAGAACATCATTTTTAGCTTAAAGGTATATTTGCACTGTTTTTTGTCAATATTTTTTAACACTGATTTGGTAAAAAAAATAACAAACATTGATTATTTATACTTGACCCTTTTAAAGCATTTTGCGCATATCGCACAAACTTTGAACATTTGACAACCCCTAGTGAAATTTTATGAGGAACATATTTGTAGAACATTTTAACCCTCTAAATGGACGTTTTATAAGACTTCTGTGTTTAGTTTTTGAAAATGGACTAAAATGACCCCTTAAAATGGACGTTAGAGGGTTAAAATGTTCTAAGAAAAGAACCGCCATAAAATTTCACTGCAGACATCAACTCATATTTTGAAGCTCAGATGTGTTCTTATTATAGTATTTTTGACGTTTTCCAAACGCCTTTGATAAAAAAATAAAAACTTCAGTGGGCTATAAAAAAGAAATCCGAACTGACTTTGCAAAACCCTTTGGTGATTTTGTCCACTTGATGGTCTACTTTCATATGGCGTTGAAGGCATTGAGGCTCAATGCAATGACCCAAAATTTGTTGCACAGTGTTATTAATTATTGTATGGCAAACACTGAAATAGTAGTTTTTGTTAAGATAAATTTTGCAAATGGAAACTTTTTTGGACAAATTTTTGGTCAGTTAGCTGTTTAAGGTTCCCACATTATATACTAAAAGATGGAGCCTTAAATCCTCTTGTAAAGTGATGCTGCCATATACAAAAAAAACGGGTTTTCGCCATTTTCATCATGATGGTCCATATAACATAGCTGTTTTTTGTCCACTTTTCGTATTGTTAGGGATGCCTTTTTGATTCACTAAAAGCAAGTTTTATATCAAACACCAATTTGGCTGTTAATTTCGCGAAAACCTTAAAAAATGAAGAAATTCGCGAATTTATGGGCTTAAGATCAAAAGCTTTAAACCAAATTTGCATAAGAAATATTGCTATAAGTCATATCTTTGTTTTCCATGCCATAAAATGTATAAATACTTTACTTTGCAAAATTTTTTTGTTAAAAAACTGGATCGAATTCAGCAAATCTTTAACGACATTTTGCAAGAAATCTGTACCATACATCGAAAAACGGAGTACGCCATTCGAATCAGCATGTCCGAAATATATAGAAATGATGGTCGTCACTCTTGTTTATTGTTTAGTGTTCCGCAGTGTAATTTACGGTTTTTGTAGTTTGTTATTCAAATAATTTTATTTTTACTTCACAAAATAAAAAAATGTAAGCAGTTAAAATAACTGAAATATCATTTGTTTTAATGGAATGTCTGGTCATTTATTAACGTTTAAAAATAAGTGAAAATGTTTGTTGTTTTAAATGAAATATAAGTAGCCAATTTTTTAATAGGAAAAAAAAAACGTTTTTTCAGTTGAATTTACTTACAAAATTGTTAACGTCCGATTTCCATATCAAAAGCGGTTACTGAGTTTAAACCCAACTAACAAGGGAAGTCTCCCTAGTGTCACCCGCGGATCTTCATGGAATTGGTTTTATTTTGTAGATCAGAAAAAATAAAGGGACACGTATTTTTTTATAGCGGCCAAAATTCATATTTAGGGGGTAAAAAGGAGGGGGGAAGACAAGGCCATTTTTCAGTTTTTTTCGTTTATCTCCTATAATTTGCAAAAAACCTAGTCATGTTACATACCAAATGAAAGGTCTTTAGAAAACCTATCTACGTGTGCTAATAACGTGTCCAAACATGCAAATCTTTTCGTCATATTGAGTAAAATACCAAAATTTTAGGACATTTTTGTTAATAAGTCGAAAAATATTAACTTCTTTGGCCCGATGTTAGCACCACGAGATAGGTATTTTTATTACCTTTAATCTGATACCACATATGCCTATATTAATTTTGTGTACATAGGCGTAAATCGTAAAAAACTGAAAAAGGTCAATTTCCCCCCATACAAATCGACCCCCCCTAAAAATGAGTTTGGGCCGCTAAAAAAAAAATATGTGTCGAATTAATTTTCGTTCTTAACAACATATCCAAATTTCGTGAAGATCGGAGGATGACACTAGGGAGACTTTCCTTGTAAGACGATTTTTTTTGTAAATTATTTTCGCATCCATTCTCAACATTTGCGATCTTCCCGTTTAAAAAAAAAAAAAACTAAAATCGATCCGACCTAATGTAATTTTTTTATATTTCTAAACTTCATACTTTTCAGTGTAAAGATGTATTCTTAACAGAATGTTATTTTTCCGCCAAAAAAATGTAATCTCCCGCCAATTGTCTAACATTATTATTTTAACTTATTTACCATTTCAGCATTAAGTTCTGTTAACTAGAATGTTAAACTTTTTGTTAAAACTTATGTTTAATTCTTTAAATACCTCTAATTTCTAAATTGATCAGAAAATTGTCATGGTTATATTTGGATATAGCACACTAAGAGCTATTTATAGTACCACTCTCGTCCCGGAACACCTGTCCATATTTCCGTAGTGACCAGTTTCCTTCAAATATTTAGCATAGAAATTAAAAACTTTTTATTAATATTTTTTTTTTCACTTCTAAATTGATCAGGAGAATTTGATGGCTATAGTTGGAAAGAACATCACCAATACTATCTATAATATGACGCTCATCCCGGAACAGTTACGCCAATTGCCGTAGTGACCACAAGTTTTATAGGAAAATTTAATTTAAAATTTCCTGATTTTAGGATAAAATTACTTTAATTTCAAAATTGACTACAAAACTTTCAACACAACGACCATCGTTTAACCTATCACATGGCTTTCATTTCGGAATTCTTCTCCTGGTATTTGAATAATTGTAAAATTATTCAAATACCTCTTATTTCTAAATTGATCAACAAAATTTCCTGTCCATATTTGGAAAGAGCACACTATGGGCTATTAAGGTTACCACTTTCACCCCGGAACACCTGTCCACATTTCCATAGTAACCAGTTTCATTCGAATATGTAACATAGAAATTGAGAACTTTCTATTATTTTTTTATTTCTAAATTTATCAGTATAATTTAGTAAATTTGCTTGGAAATAACATCACCAATACTATCTACAACATGACTTTCATCCCGGAACATTTAAGCAAATTTCCATAGTGACCACATGTTTCATCAGAAACTTTGGTTTTAAATTATCTGTTTTTAGGATCAAATACAAATGCAATTTTAAAATTGACTAGATACTTCGTACTGGTACTACTAGAAAGTATGGTAATTGCATATTTTATCATGTGACTTTCATTTAGGAATTCCGATCCATATATCTATAGTGACCACCAGATTCGTAAAAGTATTTAAAACCAAAAAAATAAACAAACATTACATTTAAACAATTCTGCAAATTGTATAACATTATTTTTATTTGCTTAACATTTCATACTGTACACTGGAATGTTAAATTTTTTTGTGAAACTTATGTTTATTTTTTTAAATACCTCTAATTTTTAAATTGACCAGAAGAATTTCGTGGTTATATTTGGAAAGAGCACACTAAGGGCTATTTATGGTACCACTATCATCTCGGAACACCTGTCCATATTTCCATAGTAACCAGTTTCTTTAAAAAAATTTAACATAGAAATGGAAAACTTAAGATTATTATTTTTTTTATTTCTAAATTGATCAGGAAAGTTTGATGGCTATAGTTGGAAAGAACATCATCAATACTATCTATAACATGACATTCATCCCGGAACAGTTGCCCCAATTGCCATAGTGACCACCAGTTTCATCCAAATTTTTAACATAGATTGAAATTTTTTACTTTAGTAAAATTATTTAAATACCTCTCATTTCTAAATTGATTAAAACAATACCATGGTTATATTTGGAAAGAGCACACTAGGGGCTATTTATGGTACCACTCTCATCCCAGAACACCTGTTCATATTTCCATTGCAACCAGTTTCATTGGAAAATTTAACATTGAACATTTTTTATTTCTAAATTGATCAGGAAAATTTCGTATCTTAGATTGGAAAGAACATCATCAATACTATCTATAACACGACTTTCATTCCGGAACATTTTCCCAAAAGTGACCAAGTGACCAAAAATTTCATCGGAAAATTTACCAACAAATTTCAAGTATTTAAAACAGAAAAAGATAACATTACATAAAAAAAACTCCCGCCAATTTTCTAACATTATTTTTATTTTTAACAGTTTAGCATTAAGTGCTGTTAACTGAAATGTTAATTTTTCTTTAATAAAATTGTTGAAACTTAAGTTTATTTTTTTAAATACCTCTAATTTCTAAATTGATCAGAAAAATTTAATGGTTATATTTGGAAAGAGCACACTAAGGGCTGTTTATGGTACCACTCTTATCTCGGAACACCTGTCCATATTTCCATAGTAACCAGTTTCTTTAAAAAAATTTAACGTAGAAATTTAAAACTTAAGATTATTATTTTTTTATTTCTAAATTGATTAGGAAAGTTTGATGACTATAGTTGGAAAGAACATCATCAATACTATCTATAACATGACATTCATCCCGGAACAGTTGCCCCAATTGTCATAGTGACCACCAGTTTCATCCAAATTTTTAACATAGATTTCAAATTTGTACTATAATAAAATTATTTAAATACCTCTAATTTCTAAATTGATTAAAAAAATGCCATGGTTATATTTGGAAAGAGCACACTAGGGGCTATTTATGGTACCACTCTCATCCCAGAACACCTGTTCATATTTACATTGCAACCACTTTCATTGGAAAATTTAACATTGAACATTTTTTATTTCTAAATTTATCAGGAAAATTTCTTTGATTGGAAAGAACATCATCTATAACATGACGTTCAATCCGGAACATTTTCCCAAAAGTGACCAAGTGACCAAAAATTTCATCGGAAAATTAACCAACAAATTTCAAGCACTTAAATCAGAAAAAGATAACATTACATAAAAATAAAAACTCCCGCCAATTTTCTAACATTATTTTTATTTTTAACAGTTTAGCATTAAGTGCTGTTAACTGAAATGTTAATTTTTCTTTAATAAAATTGTTGAAACTTAAGTTTATTTTTTTAAATACCTCTAATTTCTAAATTGATCAGAAAAATTTAATGGTTATATTTGGAAAGAGCACACTAAGGGCTATATATGGTACCACTCACGTCCCGGAACACCTGTCGATATTTCCATAGTAACGAGTTTCTTTAAAAAATTTAATATATAAATTGAAAACTCAAGATTAATTATTTTTTTTATTTCTAAATTGATCAGGACAATTTGATGGATATAGTTGGAAAGAACATCATCAATATTATCTACAATATGACGTTCATCTCGGAACAGTTACGTCAATTGACATAGTGATCACAGGTTTCATAGGAGAATTTGATTAAACATTTGCTGATTTTAGGGTCAAATACCTTCAATTTCAAAATTGACAACAAAACTCCCAAAAAAACGATTAGAGGGTATATCCATTTTTTAATCTATCACCTGACTGTCATTTTGGAATTCTGCTCCTTGTGGGCATAGTGACCACCAGTTCATCCAAATTTTTAACATAGACTTGAATTTTTTTTTACTTTTGTAAAATTATTTAAATACCTCTTATTTCTCAATTGATTAAAAAATTTTAATGGTTATATTTGGGAAGAGCACACTAAGGGCTATTAAGAGTACCACTCTCATCCCGGAACACCTGTCCTTATTCCCCTAGTAACCAGTTTCATTCGAAAATTCGACATAGATATTGAAAACTTTAAATTATTTTTTTTATTTCTAAATTGATCAGGATAATTTGGTAACTTTGGTTGGAAAGAACATCATTAATACTATATATAACATGACTTTTATACCGGAACAGTTGCGCCAATTGCCATAGTGACCACAAGTTTCTTCGGAAAATTTGGTTAAGAATTTCTTGTTTTTGGGATCAAATACCCCCGATTTCAAAATTGACAACACTCTAGAGAGTATTTAAATTGCATAATACATCACATGACTCTCATTTTTGGATTCTACTCCTTGTGGCCAAAGTGACTACCAGTTTAAAAAAATTTGCTCTAATTGCCATAGTGACCACGAGTTACATCGGAAAATTTTATCTAAAACTTATGTTTTCTGGAGCAAATGTCTTCAATTTCAAATTTGATTACAAAACTTTCAACGCTATGACTAGAGTTTATGTCCATTGGATAATCTATCACATAACTTTCATTTCGGAAATCCGGTCAATAGTGACCATCAGTTTTATTCAACATAAATTTGACAATTTTTAATTCCATGTTTCTCCAACCTTTTAGTTAAATATAAAAAAAAAAGTAAAAAATTAACTTTATATTTTGCCCGCCATTTGCAGAATACTCCCTCCAGCCTCCCCCCCTCCTCCCCCAACCTCTTTTGTTGTTTTTATTTTCTATAAAAAAAATCAGTTAGTTTACTTTATTAAAGTTGGTTGTTTTTTTTTTTTTCGTAAATTTAACATATCGGTTTTTTAAAACTTAGGGTAATTTTTTTTTTATTCATAAATTTTGTTTTTTTCTGAACATTTGCAGAATTATAAAAATACCTCAAGTTTCTAAATTGATCACAAAATTTTTTTGGATATCATTGGAAAGAGTATACTTAGGGCTATTTATGGTACCACTTTCATCCCGGAACACCTGTCCATATTTCCATAGTGACCATTAGTTTCATCCAAAAACTTAACATAGAAATTCAAAACTTCAGAGCAATTTTTTTTTTATTTCTAAATTGATCAGGAAAATTTGGATGCTATGGTTAGAAAGAACATCATTAATACTATCTATGACATGACTTTCATCCGGGAACATTTGTCCAAATTGCCATAGTGACCACAAGTTTTTTGGAAAAATTTGGCCTGAAATTTTCAGTTTTTAGGATAAAATACCTCCAATTTAAAAACTGACTAGAAAACTCATACCTATATGACTAGAGAGTATGTCCATAACATAATCTAACACATGACTTTCATTTCGGAATTCCAGTCCATGTGTCCATAGTGACCAGCAGATTCATCCAAAAATTTAACATAGAATTTGGAATTTTAAAGTCAGTATAACTCCAACTTCTAAACTGACCAGGCAAATTTTATAACCAGATGTAGAAAGTACATGACCCATACTACCATCAATATATGTGCCAGGTCGGAACACGTTCCATTGCTCCCGTAGTGACCACTGGATTTGTCCACTTTTTGCACGAAAAATTACTAGAGTTAAGTGTCGAATTTAAAGTACTAAAAAATTGAATTTTTATATTCAACTATTTTAGAATCAAAGATTGCAGTCTTACCGACTCATGGCCTGCCCGCCATAAATAGGGCCGCCCCCGTTCCCCTTTATTCGATACTCTTTCAAAACTCCCTTTTTAAAAAAAATAACATTGCACTGTTAAAACACTGTTAAACACTCTGTAATGTAAAATGGTTTGTGTCCTTGGTGCTAAAATTCAAATTTATCTTAACGCACATCAAAATTCTACGACGTAATACAAGAGAATTTTAGATGTTTCACTGGCAAAAAACATATTTTGATGGGCACCAAGTGATTGGCATAAAATTTACTAAGGGGGAGGAAAGCCAAAAAGAAAATTAACTGTAATTTATCAGTTTTCCTTTCAGTTTCTAATTTTTCAAAAAAGGTCATTGAGAGAAACAGCGCGTATTATGTGTCAAAACTCGCTAAATTTTTAGCGGTATTCAAAGACACACTTTTTCTATTTTTTTTTTTTTTTTTGATTTTTGTTTTTCTGATTTTTTTCTAAATCTTCCTGGCTTTTTTCTTTGTTTGAATTTTTTGAAGGGTAATGAGTTTTGCTCATTTTTATAACTGCCCGAAATATTGGTCCTAAGTCCATTTGGCGATGTCCGCCTGTCCATGTAAACTGTGCAGGTTGCAACTAGCAAGTATTAATATATTTGGCTGAAATTTGAAACTTGAGCTTCTTTTGGCTTAAGCACAAAGCCTATTAAATTCGAAAAAATTTTTTCGAAAAAAACATTGCTCACATTTTTTGGGAATATGAATGATTTGGGTGGGTTCCGAGTTATGAACTCAGCAATTAAAAATCTATCCACGATATTTTTATCAGAAAAATGTCGGCATTATAGACTTTACAGAAAAATAATGTAAATTAAATCAGAAATAGAATTAATTCTTCGAAGGTCTGGTGGTCTTTGACTTCAGCACGAAGCCTATTGAAATTCGAAAAAATTAGTACGAAAAAGATATTGCTCACATTTTTTGGCAATATGAATGATTTAGGTGGGTTCCGAGTTATGAACTCAGCAATTAAAGTTGTATCCACGATATTTTTATCAGAAAAATGTCGGCATTATAGACTGTACAAAAAAATAATGTAAATTATATCAGAAATAGAATTAATTCTTTGAAGGTCTGGTGGTGATTGTCAATTTAATTGGAAACTGTCCACCGTGCCGTTCTTGTTTTATATCACTCCGGCCAACAGTTTTAGAGTACGAACAGAACTAGATCGCCACGACTTCTTCCGGGTGTTGTTGTAACAGCTCAACCAGTAAATTAAGACGAATCAGTTTTGCTGCACAGTTGAAGAAATGAGCTAGGTAATGTAGATATCCTCCACATGTGGGGCACGTATTAGGTATAGGTTGTTAGTAGGGCTTCCAATGGGGAAGGAAGCCCTTGACTTCTTCCAACGAAGCAGTCAAAACCCTAACTGACGGCCAAACATATAATTTACCACACACCTCTTGATGGTGTTGGGGAGACTTGATTTGGCGATGTCTCCGAAGAGGGTGGCATGACTGACCGTGTCAAAGCTATTGATTCATATTTGATATTTGATTCAGACAATGGCTTGTATGTGTGGTAATAGCTGTTAAAGATGTTGTTGTGCTATGGTGCTTTCTGAATCCGTGCTCATATGTTGCTGCTTGGGGGTGCAATGTAAGGCTGGGAAGAAGTACCTCAAGTGTTTTCGCGACTGGTGACAGCAAGAGATCGGCCTGTACGATTCTCCTTGGTTCGCGATTTTCCTGGGTTTTAAAACCGGCACCACTCTACCTATTTTCCAGACTTTGGGTATGATTAGAGTGGATAACGACAAGTTGAGTGATTTGGTCATGTACTCGACTTCCGTCTAAGTGCTTAAGTATCAGCATCGAAATTCTGTCGAGGTCTAACGCTTTGGATGGTTTCGCGTTATTGATGGCATCTGCAACTTCACTCGACAGAAAAACTGGTGGTCCGTCAATGACTACGAGGTTGTGTACTTTCCTGACAACACTTCGTTTCGCCTTATCTCACTCGGGGGGCTCTATGAATTGGCGGCCGAAACATGCCGCGCACCACTTAGGGTGCAATTACGTGTTGTTGCCGGGGGTTATTGCAACCCTGTCATCTACCTTCGTGGGATGCGAGAGAGCTTTGACTGTCGACCACAGTTTACTAGCTCCGGAGCTGAGGATTCAGTTCTTCAGGTGATAATTTCACTTGTTCCTTTTACATTCGTTGACCAATTTGCTGATCTCCAGATTTAGTTGGCAGAGTCTGGGATCGCTGGGGTTGTTCCTATGAATATCGTCACGCTCATCTGCGAGTCCCGCCGCCTCTGCTGGGAAGTTTGGTCTGACAATACGTAATCGACCAGCAGGGATAAAGCGAGCGGCTGCTGCAGTGACGATTTTTCGGAACACTAAAAACTACCTAGTCTGCCTTTATGATTTACATAGGTTTGGCGTTCAGAGAGCATAAAATCGTTGGGTCGGTCAAGCGTAATTATGGGAAGGTGGTGTGATGCAAGTGATACCACTGCTTGCCATTTTGCAATATTTATCAGACCTGCGCTTGCGATGGTGATGTCTGGCGAGCTAGCGCATGTTTCCACAATCCTCGTTTAAAGTGCAAAACGTCGAATCATCTATTTGTTCCGACAATCGAGTGCCAGAGGTCATGATGGGCATTTAAGTCTCCCATAACCATGCGGTTATCACCCTCAAGCAAACAGCTAATATCAGGGCAATAACCGGCGGAAAACTATTTACTAGCGGGATGTAGACGTTGTATAGTTCGATCTCTGCAGCTCCTGAGCGGACAGCAATACCTTGTTCCGGGTATTGGTCGTTGGTGATTCGGTCAGACGAGATCATTATAAACTCGATGCCCCCTTCACCGCTTATCATGCGGTCCAAGCGCAAATATTGTAACTATTACAATTCTGGAGGCTGGAGTTGTTGTTCAGCTTTGTTTCTTGGACCGCCGCGACCACGATTTTGTGTTGGTGCATAAAGTTAGTAACCTCCATGAAAACCGTTGCAGTTTAGCTGCATTTAAGCAGCAAGAGGCCATATAGTCATAGTATATTGAGGGTGCTGTGGCTTAGTGGTTAGCGCGTTGGACTACTAGCCAGCAAGCCTGGGTTCGATTCCCGGCTCAGGCAGAACAACAATTTTTTCAGATATTTATTAGTTTCTATTTATAACTAATATCTATCGCAGCACCCTCCTTCGTTGATAAATAGCACTAAAACGTCAACGAAGTAAAAAAATAAAATAATGGCTATAAACACAGCTTCAAAAATAATTCGCCAGATCAATAACAGATGGCAATGCAACAACTGTACTCAAAATTATCAACACGCGCAATTACAGTGTTGTCATACTGAAGCCCTTCTATCTTTCAAATCTTTCATCTCTCTTCTATCCCCTTTCCGAAAGAAACATCACGGTTACAGTAGTAATTGATAGGCAGCATTGCCTGAGTGTTGTTTCTTTTTTAAAAAAAAAAAAAAAAAAAAAAAAAAACTCGATCTGGCAAACGTAATAGAACCATGGTCCGGGATTTTTTCGATTCCGGCGCGGACCAGTAAAATACGAAGCAGTTTAAGCCGGGTATACCTGCTCCAGGAGGGAAAAAACAAATTACAAAAAATATATATATAAGCTGAGGTTGCTGGGTTGACAGTCCTTGGTCGGAGATGACTCTCTGAGTTGTTTCGGCTTTTCGAAGATCCGACTGTAGTGGAAACGGCATTGGTCGGTGGCCGGCGCCGCGGTCGAATAAAACTTGTTCTATTTTTTAATGTTGGTGATCGTTTGTTTATTTTATAGATCGTCTCGTGAGTAACTTTTGATTCACGCTCACGACAGATTTTTTTTTGCTTTTTCAGGACAAAATATGAACAGAAAGTAAATCACACAAAAAAATCGACTTACGCTCTCTCACTCAAGAAAAAATCTTACGCACACCCAATCACTTAATTTTTTGTCGACTCACGCTGGTAAAATTGAGTTTTACCCCCAGTTTCTGTAATACGAACACCATTCGTTTGCGACAAATTTGCACTGTTGCCAACTATTTTTAACCAAAAACCTCTAAATTTCACTAAAAAAGCGCTAGAAACCGCCAAAAATAAATTTAGCGGGAAAATTTTAAAATTCTCCCGCTAAATTACGAAAAAAAAGCGCTGAAAACTGAAAAACTTGGCATTTTTGATTGACAAAAAAGAAAAACTTAAAAAAAAACCTCCAAATTATTTTTTTTTTACAAAAATTGACTTTTCACTAAAAACGCGCAAGAAACCGCCGAAAAAAATTTAGCGGGAAAATATAAAATTTTCCCGCTAAGTTACAAAAAAACTCTAAAATTCGACAAACTTAGCGATTTCGATTGAAAAAAAAAGAAAAATTGGAAAAAAACCTCTAAATTTGTCCCACTAAATCCAAACAAAAAGCGCTAGATTTTCCCGCTAAAGCACCGTTCCCGCTAAAACCAATTTTCCCCCGCTAAAACCAAACAAAAAGCGCTAGATTTAGCGGGAAAACCTCCAACTTGGCAACAGTGCGAATTTGCATGTATTTTGTTTTTGTTACAATAACAAAATACACAAAAATTCGTCACGAACGAATGACGTTCGTGTTACAGAAACTGGGGGTTAGTCCCTCTCATGCGTGAATCACTTAAATCACCCATCAATCTCCTCATATGCCCATCTCTATTTCATGTATCTGTCAAATCGTATGGAAATGTCGTGCCGGACTTGTTCTGTTCATATTCCAAAGTGGGTGGCGCATTTTTTTTTTTTTGATAATTTTAATTTTCTATAGCAAAAATATTTCGGAAATCAAAGAATTAGGTAAATTATTTTTTTTTATTATTTGGAAGAGGTATAAAAAAACATAAAGAACAAGTAAATTGCTGATATTTTTGTTGAACTTTTATTTGTTGTATGTATTTGTAGAAAACATAGCGAAAATGAAAAAAATACATACGTAATTCTTTAATAAACGCATATTAATGATTTTGTTGTTTTTTTTTTTCATGTTAGATTTTATACCATTTTTATTGCGCCGTAAAAGAACCTAGACTTAGACCGAATTTACATGGGCAATTTTAATTGCGGCAATTCTGATTTTTTAGTGTATCAGAGAGAGAGATAAGATTCTTCCCTCTCTCTCCGATACACTATAAAATCAGAATTGCGGCAATTAAAATTGCCCTGTCTGAATTTGGACTTAGCTTAAAATATATATTTTATATACATGTATATATACAATGCTTTTGTTGTTATTGTTTGTATTTTCTTATTGGGTAAATTACCTTGCACTTGTTTTCCGTTTTGTTGTTTTTGTTTGTTTTTTTTTTATATTTTTTTAGTGTTGTTCAGTTTGTTTTTGTTGTAGATACTCATCATTTATAGCATATGTACAAGATGATATTGTATGTGTTGTTGTTGTTATTGTTGTTTTGGTACATACACAAACTTCTATCTATGCATTTCTCTTTGTACAATGGATGTTTTGTTTCGTGTGTAGGTACACCTTGTCTTAACCAACCTCAAAAAAAAAAACAGAGAAACACTTACTGTTGATTCTTTTTTATGTTTAAACTTTTCCAAAAAACAATACTTTTCAATAGCACTTTAATAATTTTATGTTTATTTCAACTTTTTTCAAAAAAAAACTTAACAATTTATCAATTTTTTCAAATACAAAATAAACTTTTGTGTCTCGATTTTTTTTTTCACTCCACTTCTTTTTTCCACATTGAAAAATTCTCCTTTTTTATGTTGTTTTTTTTCACTTTACTTTATGTATGTTATGTTGCACCATTCTTTTTCACATCACGTAATCTCTTATTATATTTTGTCAAATTTCATTTATTTTTGCATCAATTTATCAAAAACATGTATATTTTTATGATTTTTTATAAATTTTTAATATTTTTTCGATATTTTATTAAAAAAATCACTTCACATTTTCAGAAAAAAACACAAAAGCGTGAAAAACCAGTGTTGCTTATTCATCGTTTTTTTTTCTTTACCTCCATGGTTGTATAAAAGTTACTAAAAGCGTTCATAATTGTTTTACATTAGTGTTTCTTCACAATACAGCAGCAAGCAGCAGACAGCAAAACTTTTACATGTATTTTGTTCATGCAAAAAAATATTTTGCCAAGCGCTTGGGAGGAATCACGTTAAACAATATTTTTTCGTATATTATGCAAAAACTTTTAACATTTTACCAAGCGTTTGCTTGTTTTATCTTAAAGTTAGTAAAATTATGCAAGTTCATGGGAAATTTCTTGAAACGTTTGCAAAGTTAGGTATAATTATGCAAGCGCTTGGTAAAATATTATTAGTTCTAGCACAATATACGCAAAAATCTTGTTTAATGTGATTCCTCCCAAGCGCTTGGTAAAATATTTTTTTGCGTGTTGTTGCGCCAAAGTTTTTTGCTTATATCTTCGTTATTTATAGTATTTTTTCCTGTTTATCGACAGAATATATTTTGTATATAAAACCGGCGAAACAATTAAAATACTACTTTGATTTTTTATTGAAATGATAATTTTTGAATTGCCGCAATATGTTTTCGGTGATATATCACCTTATTGTCTTGAGACCGAGTAAATAAAATAAACCTATTACATATTTTTGTCTCCGCTAGAGATGTGCGCGTGAGTGAATTTTGACTCATGCACGCTCACGTTCACGAAATAAAAATATAGCTCACGCATGATCCAGCACGATTTTTTTCTGCTCACGTTCACACACGTTCACGGGAGTAAGTGAAATTTTTCTCAGGCTCTCAAAATAATCACGCTCACGAAGACCCACGAAATTTTAAAAACAACTATTTATTTTACTTTTTTCGATTTCTGTCACAAAAAGTACTTAGTTTCCCAAAAAAAAAAACAACCAATCGTAAAAATTCATTTAAATCATAATTTTGTATTAATTTCTCTCTAAATTCATTTTCTTACTTGTTTTCTGTTTCAGATGGCAAAAAAAGTTTCACTCACGAGCACGCGTGATTCAAGCGCGAATCACGAAATATTCGTGTCACGTGCGCGTCTCCGCTGACAATTGCTATTAAAAAAGCAGAAGCTGCTAAAAAACGCCAGAAATTAAAGAGACGATATTTTTATTTTTGAGCTAATATATAATTCAAATACAAAAGCGCTAAATTTGCATTATTATTATCAGAGTTGTAAATGTACTACAAAAACTAACCATGTATGACTTAAAGAGTTACCAGATGGTTGTTTACAAAACTGTTATAATAAGCCCAAATTTGCAGGAACAGAACAAACACGGCACAGGGGACGGTTTCCAGAAAAAAATCCTTTTGATTTAGGGCTGGTAACTTATCAAAAGACAATGAATGATTATTGCTAATCATTGTTTCCAAATGTCAAATTTATATGAAAATAAGCAATGATTAGTGTTAATAGCTTTTGATAAGTTACCAGCCCTTAATATAATTTTAAAAAAATTATTAAAAGTGCAAATAAAGTACAAATTTCATGACTTAAAAAAAAAAGACTTGCTTTAAGAGGAAAAATTAAGAGATAATCCACTTGAAATCTCTGATCTTTATTTCTCTATAATGTGAACGGTATAGATTTTCAAGTAAGGTTTAAGCTAAAATCTACTAGATTTTGCTTATACCCACTTCACACCTGAGGTAAAATCTCGTTCGAACGAGATTTCGATCATACGATAGTGTATAAAATGATACAGTACCATATGATCGAAATCTCATTCAAACGAGATTTCGCCTCAGGTGTGAATAGGCCCTTAACTAGGGTTGCCAGACGGCCTGGAATGGCCTGGATTTTCCAGTTATTAGAGGTCTGGTCCAGTTTCCAGTTAAAACATAATATATCCTGTTGAAAAAGGATTTCTTTTATTTTAACAATTATTTTTTTTTATTAAATATTTTTTATAATTTTTTGGGACAACTTTTTGAATAAAAGAGTAATCATAAATATAACATAAATGCCTCTTTTGTATACCTAAAATTTGCTCTTTTTGCTGCATTTTCACATTTTTTTACATGTTTTTCGAGCATTTCGGCCAGTCTAGCGTTAATTTCGGCACGAATGTTTTCATTGAGCTTGTCCATGATTTAAGGATTCGTGGCGTACATTTTGCTTTTAAAACAACACCACAAAAATATGTCTGGATAGGTCAAATATGCAAATGGTGGTCAATATACTCTAACAATCCTTAGTCCAAAATAAAAATATGTGTCTCACATATGGAAATCAGTTGATTTTTTTCAAATTATTAAAAAAAAATTATGTATGGGTCCAGTTACTTTTTCAAAATCCAGCTGAAAATTTTCCATTATCCAGTTAATTGACTTCTACTATCTGGCAACCCTACCCTTAACATTTCGATGAATAATCTTGTAATTGAAAATAAATGACCGAATATATTAATAAAAGATTGAATTTATTTAAATAAACAAGAAAAAATATTGATCTAAAAATCACAACGGTAGATAAAGGAATGAAAATTTTTTAAAAATATTTTCACAAAATATCAAACTAAAAACAAAAGTTTCTATGATTGAAAACCATATTTCAATAAATATTAAGAGGTTTTAGCAAAATATCGATAAATTTAAAAAATAAAACAGTTTTTTTTTGTCAGTTAATAACCAAGCAATCTGGCATCTACTTATAAAGCTTTTCTCTAAACCACCCTGTGAAGAACAAGACGACTATAGAATTCATTTATTCTTAAGTTTCCAGCGGATTCCGGAAACGGAAGAGATACGGAAGATTGATATCAAAAAATAAACGAATTCATGAAAACACAAAACAGAAAAGAGAGCCATAGTGAAATAACACAGTTATACAAAATCGAACTTTCCGAATCAGAATGGGATAAACCAGGGCATTGCTTCAATGGCAATACCGGAAAAAAAGTTGTCTACTTTTGTCTCAATGGCAGCACCTGCTAGTGAGACTTTAGTAGCACACAAAATTTTAAAAACTTTGTAACTAACTTTTGAGTGTAATATTTTCAAATTTTATTTTATATGTAAGATACTGGATAGTTGTTACGAGTGTGTGGAAAATTACATAGTTTTCTGAGCAGTAATTCCTGAGTTATTTGAGCCTTTACTAAAATTTAGTATTAGCTGAAGAATATTCTTGAGATATTATTAAGACATGCGCCCCCTAGAAGGTAGTAGAAGAAATAAATTTGTCTTATCTCTATATTATAAAGTCTCTGGGATAAACCAAAAGCAAATGAAAGTTGTCAAAACACTTTTTAGTTTAGTGCTAGATTTTTTTTACACACATTTGAAGTTGGATATCAGTTGTAATCGGTCAATCAATGATTAAGGACGTGTAAGCTGCGGCGTTGTAGTTGATTAAAGTTAAAGACAAAACCACAGACTAATACAGACTCGACATAAGTGACAGGTGTCAAAAAAGTAGTTCTGAACCATATGGTTATTATTTTCAAATTATTCTACGAATTAGGTTAGAAAGAGAAAACTGATATAACGCGCCATAAGAAAAATGGATGCCAGATCGGATTTTGTTGTTTCACTCACTCCTAAGTTGTTGGAAAAGAAACTATTTTTTGAGAGTTAATATTTTTTTATAAAAATGGAAATTTATTTATTTATTGAACTTCAAAACAAATAGTTTTCACAATCAGATATTTTTCCAACTGAAGTTTTTAAACAGAATAATTTTTCAAAGTTCAAAAGTTTTGGTTTTTTTTTTATAAATTTAAATTAACAAGTTATGAGCAACAGAGTAAAATTTTGTAAAGTAGTTGTAGCATCAAGTATCTGCAACATTCTCCCCCTCGTTGAACATTGGTTTAATCAAAGTTTAACTAAAGTTGTCTTGAGATGGTTTAACGTCTAGTTTCGCTAATTTGGCTACAGGACGGTTGAGAATACCATTATTTGTAATTACTGATGCACTTCTAACATTGCCATCCTTTGATTTAAATGTTGACTGCACTACTCCTTTGGGCCAGTTATTTCTTGGTAGATTCGAATCAACTACGATGACTATGTCGCCAACCTCTAGTGGGCTAGATTTCTTAAACCATTTTGTTCGCTTTGTAATTGACGGTAGATATTCTTGAATCCACCGTTTCCAGAATATATCAGCAAAGTACTGCACCTTTCTCCAGTTCTTTCTTAACAAACAATCGTCATTTGAAAATTCGCCGAGCGGCTTATTACCATTTGAAGATCCCAATAAAAAATGATTCGGAGTAAGGGCTTCATCAGTTGTTGACTCCAAATCGACATAGGTTAGTGGTCTAGAATTAATAACACGTTCACATTCGAGTAGTCCGTTATAGAGCGTGTCATCTTTAAATACGAAGCTTGGTGTAATTTGACGAAGCACTTTTTTTACGGATTGAATCAAACGCTCCCAACTACCACCCATATGCGGTGCAGCTGGTGGATTAAAGTGCCAAGTAGTAGATGAAGTTGTAAACATGCTAGAAACATTTTGGAAATCCACATCCTTAAGTGATTTTTTCAGCTCGTTTTCTGCTCCTCTAAAATTTGTTCCATTGTCACAATATATTTCAATGGGTGTACCTCGCCTGGCAACAAAGTTTTGGATTGCCATTATACAGCTATCGGTAGTCATATCGCGTGCAACTTCAATGTGTATCGCGCGTATGGTCAAACAAGTAAATAGCACACCCCAACGTTTTTCTTCATGTCTAGCTACTTTTACATACAACGGGCCAAAATAGTCGATACCAACATACGAGAATGGACGCGTGAAGGGTGAAATACGAGCTTTAGGTAGCATTGCCATTTCAGGGACTATTGGTGATGCGTTAAAATTTTTGCAAAACTGACAGTTGTTACGTACCTTTTTTAGTTCAACTCTTAATCTAGGTATATAAAACCATTGGCGTAATTCATTCAGACAAGTATCGTGGTGAACATGATGAAATTTTTCATGAAAATTTTGTATTAAAAGACCTGTGCAATAATGGTTCCTGGGAAGAATTATTGGTTGTTTTGCGTTGTCTGGTATTTCGGAAGCCAATCCAATTCTTCCATTCATGCGAATTACTTGGTTTTCATCCATATATGGGGAACATTTGTACAGCACACTTGATTTTGCAATAGCTTCACTTTTGTTGTTTGTTAGAACTGCGACTTCGTCTTTGAAACATTTGGATTGCATTTGACGATATAAAAAATTTTCTGACATTGCAAGAATATTAGATGCTTCAGGGACTGAATATGACTGCTTTTTCGATAACATGTATTTCATCTTCAACTTATTTATGAATGTGTATAACATAACAACAGTACGAAGAAGTCTTTTCCATGAAGAAAATTTATGAAAGTCAATTAAATTTGTATCTATTACCTCTTTGTGCACCATAATAAGATGAGGTCTTAGCTCTTCGGAAACCTTTGATATTTTTGAAGTCCTTTTTGGCCAATCTGATTCGTCTTGCTTTAGAAAAGTTGGTCCAGTAAACCATCGGCTTTGCATATCGAAATCGAAAATAGTCTTCCACTTTGTAGCGTCATCTGCAACGTTGTCTTTTGTTGGTATATATCTCCATTCTGAAGACTTGCTACTGTCGAGAACTTCTCCAATGCGGAACATGACAAATTGTTTGAAATTTCTAGGATCAGCGTTTAGCCAAGACAGAACTGTATTTGAATCGGACCAAAAGCAGCGTCTTTCAAGATTCAAGCCGCGTATGGCATTTATTGAGTTTGCAAGACGAACACCTAATACAGCTGCCATCAGCTCCATGCGCGGAATTGAAACTGGTTGCTTTGGAGCTACCTTCACTTTAGCGCCTACCAAGGAAATTTTAACTCCATCTGCTGATTGTACTCGAAAATATGCCACAGCTGCGTATGCCATTTCACTAGCGTCGACAAATATATGTAGCTGAATTGAAGAACCTGGCTGGATCGAGTACCACCGCGGAATTTTAACATTTTCAATATTTGGTAACAATTGGACCCAAATAAGCCATTTTTTAAAGATGTCGTCGTTAACCTCATCGGTCCAACCTTCAGTAGTTCTCCAAACTTCCTGCAACAAGATCTTAAGGTAAACTACATACGAAGCCAGGAAGCCAAATGGATCAAATATTGACATAAGAGTTCTCAATACATCAGTTTTTGTAGGTCGCTTTACGCCAGATAGTATATCTTTATTAACACGATTTAATTTAAGGGAAAATGTAAAAACATCATGTTCAGTGGACCACCACATACCTAATACCTTTTCCGTTGTCATCTCAACAACGTTTGATTCGATCGGTACGTTATGTTGTTCTTCTAACTCACCAAGACTTTCCAATATAGCCTTAGAATTTGACTTCCAACCTCGGATATAAAACCCACCATTGCTATGAATAAACGCCACTTGTTTTGCTAATTCAATTGCTTCCCTTTCCGAGTCTGCACAATCTAATAGGTCGTCTACATAATGGTGGTGAATGATGGATTCTACAGCTCTAGGCATTTGATCCTTAAATTGCAAAGCGTTTGTGTTTTTAACATATTGCGCCGAGCTTGGAGAGCACGCAGCACCAAACGTCATTACTTGCATTACATAGATGTCAGGATTTCTACCTATCTCATTATTACGCCAGATGAACCGCTGAGCATCTTGGTCTTCTTTACGAATGCGTACTTGATGGAACATTTCCTTGATGTCTCCAGCGATAGCAAATTTCTTCATACGGAAGCCGTACAGCACGGAAAGGAGTGGTTCCATCAAATCAGGCCCTTTCAATAGCATTGAATTTAAGGAAACTCCACGCACTTTGGCGGCAGCATCCCAAACCAATCTTACTTTGCCTGGCTTGTTCGGATTTATGACCGTAAAAATGGGCAGGTACCATACAATACCATTTGCGTTGTGAACTTCTTCTGCGGATAGCTTCCTTGCATATCCTTTTTCCACCAAAGCCTTAATTTGCTGAGTTACGATTGGAATATGTTCAGTATCTAGCTTTTTCTCGAGGCACTGAAGCCGCTTTAATGCCATGGGGAAGCTGTTTGGGACTTCCGGAATGTCTTGCCTCCATAACAACCCGGTTTCAAATCTGTTGCCAATGCGCTTAGTGGTTGTCTGAAGTAAGAAATTTCCACGTTTGTCCTCAGCTGACATTAGCTCGTGCTTGCGTCCAACGTTTTCCAATGACAGGTAATTTGATATTATTTGCTGTATCTTTTCCATTTCGTAATCACAATTGCAATATTCAATTTTGTGATAACCGAGAGTATTTGTACTAGATTCATTTCCACCACCATGAATAACCCAGCCCAAACGGGTCTTTGATGCACAGGGCTCACTTACAGTACCTTCAATTGTTTTCATAGCATTGAAAACGTACCCGTTATTTAGGCCGATAAGTATTTTTGGTACTGCGCCATTATAAGTGGAAAATGTTATCTTCTTCAAATGCTGATATGAATCCAAATCTTGTTTTGTGACGCTTTGAACAGGTAAAGAAAGATTTTTAACAGTTCGGACATTTAAAAGTTCATACTTAACTGAATTTTTATCACGACCTGACACACAAAGGCTGACTTTCATTGAGTCTTCCTCTGTGCGAGATGTTTCAGACGTCCATTTTAAACACAAGTTATTGATTTCACCTTGTAGGCCGAGCTGATCACATATATCTCTTTCCATTAGTGTAACGTTAGAGCCATCATCTAGAAAAGCGTACGTTTCAACGCTAATCCCCTTGTTATGCAAAGTAACTGGCAAAATCTTGAAGTAGGTATTAACTTGGGATGTTGGACTCGAATGAGCAGTAACGGTGTGATTTGCTTGAAATTTATGCAGTAGCTTATGGTGTCTAGCTTCACAACCTTGTACGGAGCATTTATCCTCAGAACAACGGAAATTGCGATGTTTTTTAAGGCATATGCGACAAAGCTTAAATTGACGCACTGTATCCCAGCGCTCTGACAGTTTCATCTGGGAAAATTTTTCGCATGCATCAAGTTGATGATTTTCATTGCACATAGGACATGTATTTTGAGCTGTTTGAGTAATGTTCATTTCATGTGTATGCAAATTGCCACTAGCTTTATACGAAACGATTGTTGAACTTACTTTAGTTACTGCTTCTGCTATATCAAACAACCATTCGGAAAACAATGATATATCAGCCTCTCTTTTTGCAATGAACATGGCCCAAGTAAGTTTTGTCTGTGCTGGTAATTTGTCTACGAGCTCTTGAAGTAGCAACGGGTTATTTTTGTGTGCCTCTAGTCCGGAAGCTTCTAGGGTGGAACAAAGATTTCGAACAGTTATAGCGTAATTTACAAGACTATCTAGTTTATCTGCCCTTGGCGGTGCTTCAGATCGAATTTTTTCCAAAAGAGTGTTTATAATTATTTCTGGGCGACCAAACATCATCTTAAGAGTACGAATCACTTCTGGCACATTTTTTGGCAGTAAAAGATGACAGCTAACCGCATTGAAAGCCTTACCCTTTAAGCATTTTTGCAATCGCAGAAGATTTTCCGCATCGGAATAGCCACAAAGCTTGGTACTCTCTACAAAAGAACTAAAAAAAAGAGGCCACTCTTGGGGATTTCCGCTAAAAGTTGGCAAATCTTTAGACAGAGCTTTACGTGCCAAAAGTTGACTTTTTGTTAAACCTGGCTCATCTACAGAGCTTAATTCCTTTGGAATTGCTCCTCGAATTATGGCCGAATTTTCACGACGCGTAGGTGAGTTTTGCGGAGTACGTTCACTTCGACATTGCGACTGATTTGGCAAATTCGACACCCATTGTTTTGTACGAGCAAAAGCTTCGCTATAGGTACTTTGAGCATCCTCTTCGGATACGGCTAAGATTTCATATTTTCTTTGGAGGTATCGTGCTTCTAAAGCCTTATCGAAAGATATTTGTTTTGAAGATTGTTGGAAAAGAAACTATTTTTTGAGAGTTAATATTTTTTTATAAAAATGGAAATTTATTTATTTATTGAACTTCAAAACAAATAGTTTTCACAATCAGATATTTTTCCAACTGAAGTTTTTAAACAGAATAATTTTTCAAAGTTCAAAAGTTTTGGTTTTTTTTTTATAAATTTAAATTAACAAGTTATGAGCAACAGAGTAAAATTTTGTAAAGTAGTTGTAGCATCAAGTATCTGCAACATAAGTCGTAGAAAGTGTTGCCATGTTAGCGTAAAACGGACTAAAAACCGCTGTGTTTTATCCTAAAATCGCTTAGTTTTTCCCCATTTTTTCTTATAAAACCCTACTGTCGAGTCTGTATTTAGTCTGTGACAAAACTGTACCGCGTGTTTTTTTTTTGTTGAGCCTGCTGATTCACTCGGCATTGCGTCGGACACTTGTGGCACAGACTAATACAGACTCGACATAAGTGACAGGTGTCAAAAAAGTAGTTCTGAACCATATGGTTAATATTTTCAAATTATTCTACGAATTAGGTTAGAAAGAGAAAACTGATATAACGCGCCATAAGAAAAATTGATGCCAAATCGGTTTTTGTTGTCTCACTCACTCCTAAGTCGTAGAAAGTGTTCCCATGTTAGCGTAAAACGGACTAAAAACCGCTGTGTTTTCTCCTAAAATCGCTTAGTTTTTCCCCATTTTTTCTTGTAAAACTCTACTGTCGAGTCTGTATTTAGCCTGTGCTTGTGGCACAGACTATATACAGACTCGACAGTAGAGTTTTATAAGAAAAAATTGGGGGAAATTAAGCGATTTAGGAGTAAACAGAGCGGTTTTAACATAGTGACATAGTAATCCATCGACCGTTTTGTAGATCTGGCATCACCAAAGATAATTGGAAAATTCTGGCAATGCCAAACTAAAGTTCAAACGCAAAGCAAAGAGAGAAAAAAAAAATCTGCATTCTCACTGTAAAACTGGTATCTTCCATCTCGCTCACATTTCGATTTGTGATAAAATTTCGTAAACAATACCATATGGTTTTTGTTTACTACTTTTTCAAACGCCATTTGTTGGACTACTCTATGACTCTGGGTTTTAAGTCCGTTTTACGCTAACATGGCAACCCTTTCTACGACGTAGGAGTGAGTGAAACAACAAAAACCGATCTGGCATCTATTTTTATTATGGCGCGTTATATCAGTTTTCTCTTTCTAACCTAATTCGTAGAATAATTTGAAAATATTAACCATATGGTCACAGACTAATACAGACTCGACAAATATGACAGGTGTCAAAAAAGTATTTTTTAACCATATGGTTAATGTTTTCAAATTATTCTACGAATTAGGTTAGAAAGAGAAAACTGATATAACGCGCCATAAGAAAAATTGATGCCAGATCGGTTTTTGTTGTTTCACTCACTCCTAAGTCGTAGAAAGTGTTGCCATGTTAGCGTAAAACGAACTAAAAACCGCTGTGTTTTCTCCTAAAATCGCTTAGTTTTTCCCCATTTTTTCTTGTAAAACTCTACTGTCGAGTCTGTATTTAGTCTGTGATATGGTTAAAGAATACTTTTTTGACACCTGTCACTTATGTCGAGTCTGTATTAGTCTGTGCTTGTGGTCTGATTATATGTCTATCGGCCCTTGGGAGCATTGTTTCACTGCCTCCATTGCGAAGGCAATGGTCGTTTTTTGTGTGCAGAGCCAACTTGAGTGTCTAGGCTTTAGCGTGGCGTCATCATAAATAACGGGATATCCCGTAAACATACTCCGAAAAGACAAATCTTACCGAATTTGTCTAAATGGCTATTTAGAAATTTAAAAAAAAAAAATCGACATCTAGTGAACACTGAAAAGAAGAACAAATTTGCTGCATATTCTATAAAAACATTAAAAATGCTATTTGAGAATTAATTAAAAAAGTTTTTTTTTTGTTTTTAAAATTAGTTTTATTTAAAAATTGTTTTAACTGTGCTTACTTGCTAAAATTTCATTTTAGATTTTTTTTTTATTAATTTTGTTTTTTTCAATAGTATATAATAATTGAAATATGTCAATATTTCTAAGATGGTTTTATGTTATTATATTATTGTTAAGCTGTAATTGTTATTTTTTTTTTTATTAAATTAGGAAAATTGTTAAAAAAAAGTAATTGTACATTTAAAAAATATTGTTAACGAACACATTAATTATTTAGACCTATAAGGAAACAGTTTTTTAAAGGTCTTGTGTGCGTAAAAAAAATTAAAAGAATTTGTAAGAGATCGAGAAAATATTTCGAAATTGAAATGAGTTTACAATAATGAACTGGGGTTTTATAAAATGAATAAAATAATTAAAACGTTTTTCACATTCACGTGGCTGAGAAAGTCATGAGAGACACGATTTTTTTTTTTTCAAAAGCAAAAAAATACATTTTAAACCACTTGAAATTGTATTAGAATTCAAGCCCTTATTTCCAGTCCATGCTTGAATTACCCATAAATTCAATAGCACTCTCTAGTAAAACGGAGACTTGAATTCAAACCCTGTTTTTACACTGTAAAACAGTGATAAGGTTGTAAAAATAGGGATTTAATTAAAATAACCATTTTTTGGGAGTATGCTATTGGTTTCAAGAGTAATTCAAGTATAAATTAAGCAGGTACTGGAAAATGGGAATTGATTAACATTTGATTTTTACTTGAATTGCACTTGAATTTTGAAATGGTTTTATCAAAATACTTGTTTAAACAAAAAATTTAAAAATATTTATATGTATAAACTTGGAAATTTTTTGGTTGCAAAAAAAATGTTGTGTGATATTTATTTTTTAAGTATTAATGCAATGATTTTGTTTTAAGAATATATACAAAATATATGTAAAAAGAATTTTGGCGCTTTAAATGTGTTTTTTTTTTTTGTTAAATATAAATTAATTTAAAATTAAAATTTATTTAAATATGTTAGCAATTTTAAAATAAAAAAAAAGTGTTAAACACTTTTTATTTCTTTTTTTTTTTTTTATTAAAAATTAATGTAAAAAATAAGAAAAATTGTTTTAATTTTGTTCTTTTGTTCGATTAAAAAAAATTTTGAAACTTAAAAAAGTCTTTTTAAAGAGTTTTAAAATTATGAAATTAAATAAAAAAATTCTTGGGTAGAAAATTCTTACATAAAATGTTAAAGGAAAGATTGGAGTATATATTTTTAAACATACATTCGAAAAAATTTGTTTATATTTTCATATAATTTTTGTTTTAAAGAAAAACCAACTACATTGAGGCTTTTAACTATACATATTTATATGCATACCATATAAAATTAATTTCATTTACATAGATAATTTTAAGTAATTGTCAGTGTTGCCACTTCATGTGTTAACAAAAAGTACTATTTTTGTACTTTTTATAAAATGTACTGTTATAGATTTGGAAAAAATCGATAAGAAATTTTTTTAGTACTTTTTACGAAAAATTACTATTAAGGTACTTTTTTTTAAAAAAGTAGTATTTAGGTACTTTTTTTTGTTAAGAAGTATTTTTTTGGTACGTTTTTATTAAAAAGTATTACATTAATACATTTATAAAAATGTAATAGTTTGGTACATTTTATAAAATATACTGGTACATTTTATAAAAAAGTACTATTTTAGTATATTTTATAAAAAGTACAAGGTATTATTTTGGTATTTAGTATATATACAAAAATTTACTATTTTTTCTAGATTTTATAAAAAGTACAATTTTGGTACTTTTTAATAAAATGTATTATTTTTGTACTTTATTTTTGAAAAATAACTATTTTGGTACTTATTACAAAAAAACTACTATTTTGGTAATTTCTATAGAAAGGTATTATTTGGTAATTTTTATAAAAAAGTACCACTTTAGTACTATTTATAAAAAAGTACTATTTTGGTACGTACTTTCTAAAAAAGTACAATTTTGAGTACTTTTTATAATAAAACATTTCTATCGCGAAACTTGGAGCAGATGGCATAGGTACCACCATAATGCTTTCACCGCCACTCCAGCATTTCAAACTAAAACGAAATACCCTTACTGTCGCCAAAGCAAATCGAAGATGGAAGGAACTTGGGACAAGTCGTATAAGCAGAATTTTATGGCCACGCTATGATTTAGGAAGAACTAAATTCTTACTTACACTTACGAGAATAGAATGTCGTATGTTGACAGATTTAATAACGGGACACTGTCTTGTCGGAAAACATGCCAAGAACATGAATCTTATACCAGACGTCGAAGAGACCATTGAACACATCCTGTGTCACTGCCCGGCTTTGGCTGAACTCGACTATCAATTATAGGAAGTTCACAGTACGAGACTTTGGAGGAAATTACGAGGATAGACCTGAAGAGCTTGAAACAATTCGCAATGAAGGTCAATGTATTTAGTTTACATCGATAAGCGGAAAAAGTTTTGTGGTATCGCTATGGACCAATTGGTTTATGCGGAGTGCCCATCTGGCACCGCCACCCTAACCCAACCTAACCTAGTACCTTTTCATAAAAAATATTATTTTAATACTTTTTAAAAAAGTACTATTTTAGTACCTTTTGTAAAAAGTCTTATTTAAGTACTTTTTTGGTTAGTAATTTTTATAAAAAGTACCTTTATAGTACTTTTTATAAAAAGTACTAATTTAGTATATAGATTTTATAAAAATTACATTCATTTTACAAAGTACTAATTTGAGTACTTTTTACTTAACAGTAATATTTTAGTACTTTTAGTATTTTTATAAAAAAAGTATTATTTTAGTACTTTTTTGGCACATTTTATAAAAAGCATTTTTAGAACATTTATTAAAAAAGTAATTTTTAGTACTTTTTTTGGTAAATTTTTTTAAAAAATCACTATTTGAGTACTTTTTTGCTTATTTAAAAAAAGTACTATTTTAGTTCTTTTATAAAAAGTACTAGTACAGTATATTTTCTTATTAAAAAGTATTATACTTTAGTACCTTTTATAAAAAAAGTACGGTAAAGGTACTTTTTATAAAAAAGTACTATTTTGGTACTTATTATAAAAACTTACTTTTTTGTATATTTAAAAAAAAAATACTATTTCGGAACTTTTTTTTATAAAAAAACGTACTATTTTAGTACTTTATTATTAAAAAGAACTATTTTAGTACTAATAAGAAAAAGGGACTACTTTTTTACATATTATACAAAAGTAGTCTCTTGGTAGTCTCTTTAAAAAAAAATACTATTTTAGAAATTTTTATAAAAAAGTATTTTTTTTTGGTAATTTTTATGAAAAAAATTACCAATTTTGTACTATTTATAAAAATTGTTTTGTTAAAAAAAGTACTCTTTTGTGTGCTTTTTATAAAACAGTACTATTTTAGTACTTTTTGTAAAAAATATTATTTAAGTACCGTTTTAAAAAAAACACGATTTTAATACCTTTTGTAAAAAGTCCTATTTTAGTATATTTTACAAAAAGTGCTAGTTAGTACTTTATGGTACATTTTATAAAAAGTATTTTTTGGTACATTATGTAAAGAAGTGCTATTTTAGTACTTTTATTAAAAAATTACTATTTTAGCACCTTTTATAAAAAGTACTAAAATAGTACTTGTAGTCAAAAGTATTTTTTTTGTACATTTTAAAAACGAGTACTTTGTTTGGTACATATTTTTAAAAATTGTGATGATTGTACTTTTTTTGGTACAATACAAAAAAAAAAATAATATTTTGAAAGTTTTTATAGAAAAAAACGCTAGTACTTTTTTTTGTACATTTTATAAAAAGTACTTTTTGAAATTTTTTTTTAAAAATCTATTGAAGTATTTTTTTTTGTACTTTTTTGAAATAAAAGTAATATGTATTTTGATATTTTTCGTAAAAAAGAACAAGTTTAGTATAAAAAAAAAAAACTTTTTTAATACATTTTGTAAAAAAGTACTATTTTAGTACTTTTTAAATACATTTTATAAAAAAGTACTTTATTAGTACATTAAAAAATCACTGATTAATACATTTTTATCGTTAAAGAAATTTTGTTAATAATCTCTTTTCTGACTATTTGTATAGGTTTTATAAAAAAGTACTATTAAGACACTTTTTTATAAAATATATACTATTTTAGTACTTTTATTAATATAAGAAGTGTTAAATGTACAATTCATAACAAATATTGTACTTTAATTTTAAATACTTTGCTTTATAAAAACTTAGAAACCTTTTTATAAACTGTTTTGACAAAATGAAAAATATTGAAAATATTTTTCATTACCGTTTGTGATTTCGAATTTAATAAAACCAATTTTACTTTTATAATACCACTGCGTGTATTTATTTAATCAGCCTTCTAACAGGTTATGGGCCTTCGTTTACGTGGTTTATATAGTGGTTATTAATTCGTGGTTTTTAAAATTGTAAATTTTTTGTTCGGGCGTTAAAAATGAGTGGTACAAATGTGCAATTTCCCAAGCTTTCAAACTCCAATTATCATATTTGGAAATTCAATATGGAACTTTTATTGTTGGAAAGAGAACTTTGGGATGTCATCAGTGCGGATGCACCAAATGCTCCAGATGATAAGTGGACGGTTCGTGATGGTAAGGCAAGAGCTACAATTGGTTTAGCTGTAGAAGAGTCTCAAAAAGTACACATCAAGCAATTGAAAACTGCAAAAGATTATTGGAATGCCTTGAAGAAACATCATGAAAAATCAAATCTTACAAATAAAGTAAGTCTTCTTCGTCAACTTTCTACAAAGCGGATGGAAGAGCACATCACTGAATTTTTGAATATAGTTGACCGTTTAAATGATTTGGGTGAGCAAATTGAAGATCATAAAGCAGTTGCTTTTTTGCTTGGAAGCCTACCAGAGGATTATAACTCGTTGGTAACATCTTTGGAAATGCGTCCTGAAGAAGATCTTACAATGGATCTAATAAAGGAGAAGCTGCTTCAAGAATTCAAACGTAAATCTGGTGGTGAGCAAGAAGCTGATATGGCGTTTAAGATTCAAAAGAAGAAATTTATTCCCAAATGTTATTCGTGCGGTAAGCCGGGTCATGTCAAGAAAAATTGTCCTAACAAGAAAAACAAAAACAATCGTGCAAACATTGTGAAAAATGATGTAAGTCCAAATGTGTGTTTTGGTGTCACAAAAATAAGATCGAATAAAGAATGGTTTATCGATTCGGCTGCAACGTGCCATATGTGTTGCGAAGAAAATTTTTTCACGAAATTGGACAAACAACAAAATGATGTAATTTATTTAGCTGATGGTACAGAATTGAAATCTAGTGGAACTGGTGAGTGTAAATTTGTATGCCAAAATAAGGAAATCCGTGTTCGTGATGTGTTATATGTTCCCGAATTAGATGGAAGCCTGTTGTCTGTCAGAAAATTGACAAGTGAAGGACTCCAGGTATTGTTTGATTCAAATTCTTGTAAAATTTCTCTGAAAGGTCAAGTTCATGCAACAGCATCTTTGAAGAATAATTTATATGTACTAAATCAAAGTTTCAAAGCAAATAAAATATCTGAAGGTAAATCTGAATGTGTGCATGTGTGGCATCGTCGCTTGGGACATAGATATATTCAAGATATAACGTCAAGTGTCAATAAAGGTTTGATTTCTGGTGTAAACATTAAGAAATGTGGCTGTTCATTTAAATGTGAAGTCTGTTTAAAATCTAAGCTGACAAGAAAACCGTTTCCAAAAATTTCGGAGTCAAGATCAGATGCAATTTTAGAATTGGTACATGCTGACTTGTGTGGTCCGATGCAAAATACAACTCCTAATGGTAATCGTTATTTTTTAACAATAATTGACGACTATAGTCGATATTGCAACGTTTATTTTATTAAATCAAAAGACATGGCTTTTGATAAAATAAAAGAATTTATTGAGTTAACTGAAAATCAATTTGGTAAGCGATTGAAAAGTATAAGAACTGATCGTGGTGGAGAATTTTGTAACAAGAAGATGGATAACTACTTAAAGTCAAAAGGTATAGTACATCAACTTACTGCTCCGTATACTCCAGAACAGAATGGGGTGGCAGAAAGAAAAAATCGAAGCTTGATGGAGATGGCCAGGTGCATGTTAACTGATGCTGGAATTGATATAAAATTCTGGGCTGAAGCTGTAAATAATGCAAATTATCTACAAAATCGTTTAATATCATCTGCTACAAACGTTACTCCATATGAGTTATGGTTAAATAAAGCTCCAAAGTTAAATCATGTTCGTGTTTTTGGATCAATTGCATATGCACACATCAATAAGCAAAAGCGAAGAAAGTTGGATGATGTCGCGGTAAAATGCAATTTGGTTGGTTATTGCGAAGAGTCAAAAGCGTTTCGGTTACTTAATGTGAAGACAAATGCTATTATTATCAGTAGAGATGTTGAATTTGTGGAACGAAATACTTGTAATGATGAGTTAATGGTGAATGGTAATGAAGATTCAAATGATAACATGGTAAATGTTCAATTGCGAAATTCAAGTTCTGGTGAGTCAATGCCTCAAAATTCAGATGAAGAATTGTCAATTTTAGAAAATTCTAATTCTGAAATTGAAGTACAAACTACAGAAGAAGAACAATTTTATGGATTTGAATCGGCTGAAGATCTAGCAACATCATCATTATATAATGAAGAATCGTCGTTTGAAAATGAACTGCTGTCTGAAGAAGAAGAAAATCAACAAAATACTACAACGGATCAACCTGTGCAAAGAGTTTCATCAAGAGCTAATAAAGGTGTACCCCCTAAAAGGTATGGTTATAAAGTTACTTTTCAAGATGATCCTGTTTCATTTAAAGAAGCAATGTCAAGGCCGGACTCCAATGAATGGTCAAAAGCTATGAATGATGAAATACAATCAATGCATGATAATCAAACATGGGATCTTGTGAAAATGCCTAAAGGTCGCAAGTTGGTTGGTTCTAAGTGGGTCTACAAAATCAAGAAAACAGTTGATGGTAATCGTAGGTATAAAGCAAGACTGGTAGCAAAGGGGTTTTCTCAGAAATATGGTGAAGACTATGATCAAGTTTTTGCGCCGGTGGTTAAGCAGACAACTTTAAGAACGTTATTGGCAATTGCAAGTTTCAAGAACATGAAGGTACAACATATTGATGTTAAAACTGCGTTTCTTAATGGTGAGTTAGATACTGAAATTTATATTAAACAACCTGAAGGTTTTATAGAACCTGGTCAGGAAAATCTAGTATGCAAATTAAAACGTAGTATCTATGGGTTAAAACAATCGGCTCGATGTTGGAATCTGCGAATAAATGAAGTTTTAATTAATTCTGGATTCAGAAGGGGAAAAGCCGAACCGTGTCTTTATATTAAAGGGCAAGATGATGAAATGGTTTATGTATTAATTTACGTAGACGATATAATTATAGCAAGTAAACATGATGCTGTAATAAAAGACGTTACTAAAACGCTTAAAGCGAATTTTGAAATATCGGAATTAGGTGATTTAAAATTATACTTGGGAATTGAAATAAGTCGTGATTTAGATGGAATATTTTACATATCGCAAAAAGATTATATTGATAAAATTTTAAATGAATTTAGTCTTACTGATGCTAAATCTTCTTCTATTCCTATGGATCCTGGTTATCTTAAAGAATGTTCCGATATAAATGTATTTGATAATAACAACTTGTACAGAAAAGCTATTGGTTCGTTATTGTACTTAGCAAATAATACACGTCCTGATATATCCGTAGCTGTATCTATTTTATCCCGAAAAGTAAGCAATCCAAATCAAACGGATTGGACTGAAGTAAAAAGAATTCTTAAATATCTTAGTGGAAGCAAGAATTTTAAATTATGTGTTGGTTCAAAGTCAAATTTAGAACTTAAGGGATACGCTGATGCTGACTGGGCCGGAGATGCTAATGGTCGTAAGTCTACAAGTGGTTTTGTGTTTAAACTTGGTGATGCTACTATTAGCTATGCAAGCCGAAAGCAAACAAATGTTACGTTGTCATCCACTGAAGCGGAATTAGTCGCGTTAGCAGAAGCTTCTCAAGAAATGCTATGGCTTTTACAACTTATGAATGAATTCAATATAGAAATTAAAAATCCTATAATTTTTGAGGACAATCAAAGCTGTCTCAAGATCATTCAAGAAGAAAAAATTAATCCAAGAAGCAAACATATTGATGTAAAATACTTTTTCGTTCGTGATTTATTACAATCAAAACGTATTGGCTTCGAATATTGTCCAACCGAAAATATGTTAGCTGATCTGTTTACTAAACCTTTGCAGAAAAATAAAATTTGTAAATTTAGGGATTTAGTTGGATTATGTAATTAAATTTTGTTTAATATTTATGTTTATATAATTAATATGTTTTTATAAAATTTAGTGCAATCTTTGTTAAATTGAGAAGGGGTGTTAAATGTACAATTCATAACAAATATTGTACTTTAATTTTAAATACTTTGCTTTATAAAAACTTAGAAACCTTTTTATAAACTGTTTTGACAAAATGAAAAATATTGAAAATATTTTTCATTACCGTTTGTGATTTCGAATTTAATAAAACCAATTTTTCTTTTATAATACCACTGCGTGTATTTATTTAATCAGCCTTCTAACAAGAAGCTATTTTAGTACTTTTGTAAAAAAGTCTATTTTTGGAATGTTTTCAAAAAAGTACATTATTTTTACAAAGTATTATTTTGTTACTAATTCCCGACCTCAAAACAACAAGGTGCAAAGGTTGCGAATTATAAAAACTATTTTTGTACATGTTATAAAAAAGGACTATTTTGGTACTTTTTATTAAAAAGTTCGATTTAAGTATTTTATTATTAAAAAGTACCACTTTGGTACTTATTATAAAATGTACTATTTTTGTAAATTTTATAAAAAAGTAGTATTTTGGAGCTTCTTTTAAAAAAGTCCTATTTTGGTACTTTTTATAAAAAAATGGGATAAATTAAAAAAGTACTTCTTTTTTTGGTACATATTTTAAAAAAGTACGATGATAGTACTTTTTGTTAAATTTTAAAGAAAGAACTATATAGGTACTTTTTATAAAAAAAACACTATGTAGTACTTATTTTGTACATTTTATAATAAGTACTTTTTTAAACATTTTTTAGAAAAATCTATTTAAGTATTTTTTTTTTTGTTACATTTTATAAAAAGTACTATGTATTTTGATATTTGTTTATAGAAAAGTACTATATAAATATCTTTTATAACAAAGTACTATTTTAATAGCTTTAATATAACTGAACTATTCTAGTACCTTTTATAAAAAGTAATACTTTAGTACTTTTATGATACATTTTATATAAAAAGTACTTTATTAGTACATTTATTAAAATCATAGTCCTTTTTTGTTACACTTTATAAAAAAAACGCTAGTACCATTTTTGCATATTTTATAAAAAGTACTTTTTATTTTTTTTAAATCTATTTAAGTATTTTTTTTTGGTACATTTTATAAATAGGTCTATGTTCGTTAATACTTCTTTAAAAAAAAATACTATATTAGTACCTTTTATAAAAAGTACTATTTTAGTAGCTTTTATAAAAATAACTATTTTAGTACCTTTTATAAAAAAGTACTATATTAGACATTAAATAAAAGCACTAATTTATAAAAAAGTACTATTTTAGTTTTTAATCGTTTAACAAATTTCGTTTTAAATCTCTTTTCTGACTATGTATAAGTGTAGGTTGGTAGTTTGAGTAAGTGTTGGATAAATGAAATTACATGTGTAATTTAAGGTTTCATATGTAATTTTCACTACATTCCTGTGTAATTTTAAATTTTCTTAGTGGCAACACTGGTATTTGTTCTTTATTTTTGTTAAATTCAAATTATTTATTATTCGAATGAGTTTTATTTATTTTTTTTGTTTTAATTTAATACTATTTCATTTACTTTATAATAATAATTGCTAAATTGTTATCTCCTTTTTTATTCATTTACTTGTCTAATAATATGTAAAGATTAATGTGACAGAATTCATGTTTTTTTTTGTTTTCTTATTTATTTTGTTCATAAAAAATATGTTTCAGTAAAAGAAACCCAAAGCCTTTTTTCTTCTTTTGTAAAAAAAAATTTTGTAAAATGAGGGAAAATTTTAAAAATTTAACTTTTTTTTTTAAATTATTGCTAAAAATAAAAAATAATAATAACTTAACTAACTTATAAGAGAAAAATATTATAGAAAAATTTGTAAAAAATACTACTAAAAACGAAACTTATATTTTACATTAAGAGATAATAGTAAAGATAAAAAATATTTGGAGAAAACACTCAGACTTCCAGTTGTTTTGAAGGTTGATGGGTAATGAATGGTTCACTCCACATGCGACGTAAGTCACCCTGTAAAAGAAATGGTATTTTTTATGACTTGGACGTCTACTGGTATACTTTAATTTTTTTTGTCCCATTCAAGATACACTTGGTGACCCAAAATTTGTTGCACAGTGTTTCAGGGAAAAGTTTATGTAGAAATTTCATAGATTTTTTATACCCTCCAACTACAGTTTGGGGGTATACTCACTTTGTAATTTATTTATTTTATTTTATTTATTTGCAATACAATAACGCATCGAAATATCGGTCGGGGACCCCATAAATTATTGATCAGTGATCGATTCTAAGACATTCTAGCGATGTCTGTCCGTCTGTCTGTCCGTCCGTCTGTAGTCAACACGATGCAGTCCAAAATAAAAGAGCTAGACCCCCTTAGTTTGGCACAAATATGTGTTATGTTTCTAGGCAGTTTAAGTTCGGAAATTGGCCAAATCGGACCAGGAGGAAAAAAGTTCCCCCTTAAAGAACTAAACCAACCTCTAAAAAATACACTTTTTTACATGTTTTTTTTTGCATTTTTTGTTAAATAAATGAAACATTTGGTATATTTATCGCGATGGGAAGGTGATCTCAACGTCCCCCACTAACCCTATCAAACCCCCCCCCCCCCCAACCAACCAAAAAAAAAAACGCCCCTGACAAATTTATTTTTACATTTTGGAGGGTACAAAAGATTCGGCACAGCCGAATTTAACACTCTCACTTGTTTTTAATATTTTTATACCCTCCACTTATTGTTAGTGATAGAGGGTATATAAGTTTGTCATTCCGTTTCATCGAAATATCGGTCTGAGACCCTATAAAGTATATATGAGGCATTCCATGTCAAATCGGACACTTTGAAATTTTTTTTTTTTGATTTTCCCAATTTGTTTACAGTTTTTAGTACCCTTCGAAAACTCCTTCGTGGTAAATTTTCAGATTTTTTTGATGAGCCGTTCAAAAGATATCGAATTTTTAAAAATTGGTAGTTTGTTCCTTTACTCAAACTTCTTTTACTCATAACTTCTTCAATAATGGTCCAAATTTTAATTTTTTTTTTTCAAAATTTTTGTTTTTTTACGTACTTTTAAAAAAAAAAATCCCAAAAAATTCTTAAAAGCGCTCTAGTATGCGATTTTTAAGTTTTCAAATTTAAATCTCATTTTTGAAAATGTTTGTACTCTTCGATTTTTTTTGAAATTTTTTTGTGTAAAACTTCTATCGATTCTACAAATTTTTTGCCCAGGAAGATCGTGGGATAACGAAAATTACTATTTTTTTAATTTTTTGAAAAAATTTTATTGTAGGGCCATTCCAGAAAATTTAGCTCAAATTTTAGTCATTTTTGGAAATGGTGTCTCAGATAAATTTGAGCCTTGACACATAGATTGCCCTCATAAATATGATATATGTACCATATATCGTTTTTTTACATTTGGTGTATTTAACGAATTATGGCGGGTCAAAGATTGACTTTTTAAGCAAAAGTAAGAAAAATACATCACGTTTAAAGAGCTGTAACTTCTTAACCAATGACCCGATTTTCACAAATTTAGGCTCATGTGAAAGCTGGAGTTCTTCTTTTTACTTTGTATTTTTAAAATAACGCAGTTTTTTTTACAGAAATGATGCAAAAATGCAAAAACATTTTTTCTTTTCGAATATTTAAAAAAACACATCTTCGATTTTTTTTAAAAAACTTCCCGTCCCGGCTAAAAATAAATGTGTATGTTCATATATGCTTATATAAAGATCTTTATATGATCATATATGACTTATATGGAAACATATATGATATCATATATGCAAGAAACGATCCCATATATGTGGTCGTGTTTAAAATATGTGCCATATATGATATCATATATGGAACCATATATGCTATCATAAAATGTTAAATTTGAACCAGAATTACAAAATAAAAGTTTTTTAGGTTAAAATTATATTATTACTTTACCAACGATTGACATACCTTAATATATATCAATAATTTTACAAATATTGCAAAATATTCTGCATAAAAAAATTTTAGAAAAGGTAAGTTTTCATTAATATGTATTTAGAATTTTAAAATCATATGTATTAATTTTTTCCAGTTCATCTACTACACTATAAATTATTTTGAAGTCCCTTACTGTCGCAATAGAAAATTGGAAATGGAAAGAAGGTATAAGAAGTTTGGAGGCCGAGTTACTAGTTGAAGAAAATTTAACCATGCGGAGCTACGTTAAGCTCGCTCAACTTGGAGGGGAGCGCATATACACCACCCTAACGCTATCACTATGGTTCCAACACTACAAACTAGTTTGAAAACGCTTACTTTCGCCATAGCAAATCGAAATGAAAAGAAGGTTTGATCAGTTTTAATGTTGAGTAACGATTTGGGAAGGACAACGTTTTTACTTGCAATTACAAGAAATCTGTTAATAAGCGAAATCGACAACCTGGCACATTGTCGCCATGATGTAAATTTACATGAAAAAAATGTTGGAAAAGGTAAGCTTTCATTAATATGTATTTGAATTTTAAAATCATGTTTTAATTTTTTCCAGTTCATCGTCATAACAAGTTTAAGCGTGGACATTTTATTCCAAAACAAGATCATATTCAAAAAAAATGAGTAAATGTAAATACGTCGCAAATACAATATTATTTAGTAATTTGATGTTGAAGAAAATTAAACTACGCAGCTTCGTTAATCTCGTGCAACTTGGTGGAGAGGTCATATGCACCACCATAATGTTGTCACTACGATTGCAATACTGCAAACTATTTTAAAAACCATTAATGTCGCCATAGCAAATTGGAAATGGAAAGATCGTATAAGCAGTTTTAAGGCCGAGTTAAGTTAAGCTCACTCAACTTGGAGAAGAGGACATATGCACCACCAGAAATGTTATCAATACGATTCCAACACTATAAATTATTTTGAAATCCCATACTGTCGCAATAGCAAATTGGAAATGGAAAGAACGTATAAGTTTGGAGGCCGAGTTACTATTTAAATAAAATTCAACCATGAGGAGCTACGTTAAGCTCGCTCAAGATGGAGGAGAGGGCATATGCACCACCATAACGTTATCACTACGGTTCCAACACTACAAAATATTTTAAAATCGCTTACTGTCGCCATAGAAAATTGAAATGAAAAAAACCCCAGCAAAAAAAGTGCGTAGTACTTCTATTTGGAGTGCTTTAAAACTACAACAAATGTAATGAAATACAACAAAAATAACAAAAAACACAAGAAAAAAACACACAAACAGTTTTTTCTACTCCATAAAAAGTTGTTATTCAGCACTTAACTCATTACCTTCCGCGACACTCCCATACAAAAGTAAGTAGATATTCAGTAGATAAGAAGTACTCCGAGCTTTCAAACAACTTCCAACTACTTCCACGGAGTAGTTCTTATCTACTGAATATCTACTTACATTTGTATGGAGGTGTCGCGATAGGTAATGAGTTAAGTGCTGAATATCTATGTATTCTGGACTAAAAAAAACTGTTTGTGTGTTTTTGTCTTGTGTTTTTTGTTATTTTTGTTGTATTTCATTACATTTGTTTTAGTTTTAAAGCACTCCACTGAGAAGTGGTAATGACTTTTTTTGCAGGGACGTATCATCAGTTTTAAGGTTGAGTAACGATTTCGAAAAGACAACGTTTTTACTTACAATCACACGAAAGCTGTCAATTAGCGAAAGTGAGAACCTGGCACATTGTCGCCATGATGTAAGTAAAAATAGTTTCTTATCCCTATCCTTCAAACATCGTTACACACATAACCCAAAAAGATAAAATACGTACTACTAATATATTGCTTTTAATCGAAGTCTTAAGTAATTATGTAACTACAAAAAATTTTGAGTAAAAAACATGCATTTAGTAGTAGCAAGTTCTTTTTTTCTGGAATAAAAAAAGGAATATGGAGTAATTTTAATATTTTATCAGATGGAGTTCTGAAAGACAATATACCTTTCCGTAAAAAGCATTCATTGTCTTAAGCAACCCATGGTCCTTACAAAATACACTCCATTAACATGTATGTATGTGTCTAGCAGTATCAAGCCAATCTTTAAAGGATATTCGTGTTATCATTAGCCCATTAGCACCAAATGCTGTTGGTGGTAATAATTCAATACAATAAAAATTCTAGAAATATCTTGTATGCATACTAATATTATTTTCTATCAATTTTTTTAGATTTTGACTTTTTTAACAAAAACGCTAAGTCCGAAGATAATCGAAATTAACACTAAAACAAGAAAACACAAAGGAAATCATCGTTCCTGTAACAAGCCCTTTGTTCGCATCTTTCGTAATTGATATCAATTGAAAAACTTGATATATTAGATCTTTTATGTTCAATTTATTTTTTTGAATATCAAAATGTATTCTCGTATCTATAAGTTTAATTATATATTTTTATATGGTCACCAAAAATGCAAACGATAGTAACTAAAAAATCAAAATCATCAAACTAAAGGTGTTCATTCAAATATATCAAAAACACCAGTAATGAATAAAACAATATTTTTTATTTTTAATTATACTTGCGTACATCGTTTGCAATTCTGGTGAATATATATATAATAACCTATTACATATAGTTTAAGATGAAAAAATAAATAAAAAATATAAAAAATAATTTAAAACAAATTAAAAACATCATATATTATTCAATATATGATTCAATATATGATCCAATATATGATTCAATATATGATCTAATATATGATCACATATATTGCATCATATATGATCGTGTCTTATATAAGCGCCAATTTTGGAATATGTTCATATATGAGACCATATTTGATACTATATATGATACTGTATATGGTCTCATATATGATATCATATATGATGATATACAACATTTTTAGCCGGGGTGTAAAAATTATTAGATATAATAAGATCTAATTATATCTTGTTTGATGTGATGCCATATCAAATTATATATAACGAGATATATTATATCTGATACTATATATAACGATATCTCGTAACATATGTGGTCATATCTTCTATAATATCTGGCATCTATATTAAGATAGTTTCAGATCTGGTGTTATATCTGGGAGTATTTAAATGAAAAACAAAAACCATGAGTTCAACTTTTTTAAGTTATAATGAAAGCCCCTAAAGTTTTAATTTATATTGATTTTTGCAATTATCGAAATATTTCGATATATTATTTTTTGTGTCGCTTTATTGTCTTTGTTATTTCCCATTTCAAAAAAAAAAAAATCATTTCAAAACAAAACAACAAAATTTTGAATTTTCTTTCAAAATAAACTAATTAATGTTTTTTTTTTTTTAAATTTATTTTGTCGACTATTTTTTGGTAAGCCCAATAAATTATTAATTAATTCATTTTGTGGCTGTAGTTGCATTTTGACCAAATTCTGTAAGATGGTCTAAGGTTTAAGGAGCCGAAATTTACATTTTTATAAAATTTGCTCCAACTGTTATTTTTATGGGAGCCTACTTAGGGAGTGGAGATAGGGCGTAGTTATGTTTTAAAAAAATGTTGTAGGGTAAAAATAAATGGGAGTTGGTCTCACTAATGACCCCTCTCGGACGCACCATTGGACCGGTAGAAGCTGATTAAATAAAACAAATTTACAAAAAATAAAAAAAAAATTGTATGGGGACCGCTTTAACAATTAGAGATAGAGGGTAGGTGTGTTCAGAGAAAATGTTTGGACTAAAAAAATATTGTGGGTCGGTCATACATTTTGTTGCTCTAAGGGCACTATTAGGGCAGTTAGAGCGGTTGGAGAAAATTTTAAAAAATGTCGTTTTGTGTGGGAGCCCCCTTAGAAATTGGAGATAGGGTATTAGTATGGTCCAAAGAAATGTTAAGACGTAAAAATTAATGGGGGTCGGTCTCATAAATGACCCCTCTATGACGCACCATTGGAGCAGTAGAAATGATTTTACGAGTGGAAAATTACAATAAAATTTTTTCAAAATAGTAATTTTCGTTATCCCACGATCTTCCTGGGCAAAAAATTTGTAGAATCGATAGAAGTTTTACACATAAAAATTTCAAAAAAATCGAAGAGTACAAACATTTTCAAAAATGAGATTTAAAATTTAAAACTTAAAAATCGCATACTAGAGCGCTTTTAAGAATTTTTTGGGATTTTTTTTTTAAAGTACGTAAAAAAACAAAAATTTTGAAAAAAAAAAATTAATTTGGACCATTATTGAAGAAGTTATGAGTAAAAGAAGTTTGAGTAAAGGAACAAACTACCAATTTTTAAAAATTCGATATCTTTTGAACGGGTCATCAAAAAAATCTGAAAATTTACCACGAAGGAGTTTTCGAAGGGTACAAAAAACTGTAAACAAATTAAGAAAATCTAAAAAAAATTTTTTTTTCAAAGTGTCCGATTTGGCATGGAATGCCCCATATATTATTGAGCAGTGATCGATTCTAAGACATTCCAGCGATGTCCGTCTGTTTGTTCATCTGTGGAAATGGTGATCACGGCCAAAGTACTAAATATATATGACTGAGACTACTTTACTTGCTGTTGTCGTAAGTTGTTTGGTATTGCATTTGAGCGAAATCGGTTCAGCGGTTCAGAAGTTATGAACGAAAATGTAAGAACACCTCGAAAATTTTAGTACATTCTACATAACCTAAAAACACAAAATGCTTTAAATTGGCAGCTGGTTGGCATATGTGAACAGAATTGAGCACAGAGTGGTATTTTTACAAGTACAAACCTATTTTTTACAAAAAAAAAAAAATGCGCGAAATTTTTTTTCACCAAAAAATTTTTTCCGCGATTTTTTTTTTGCAAAAAATCTTTTTTTAGATTGTGGAGGGTATCTATACATTCGAAAAGCCGAATTTAACTTTTTACTTGTTAAGGTTATATTAGGTGTGTTCCAGAACTTTCCGGGTAAAGTTCGGTAAAATGAGAGAAAATAAAAAAACCTCTCACGATACCACAAAAATGCACAAAAGTACGGGAACGCAAAAAACCACATTTCAAGCCCAAATGGTAGATTAGTTGTGTCAGACACTTCATATCAACTTTTAGAAAAACAAAAGAATTTTCTTTTCTTTTTTTAAGTACAAATTTTTGTAAGTAGAAATTAGTAACCGATTATGGCCAATAGGCTAGGTTATAGAAAATGAAATAAATAAATACTAAATACTAAAAACTTACCTTTAGATAAGCCATTGTCAACAAAGGCAATAATGTGAATGGTACCAAATATAATAAAGCTGGCTGAGCAGCTTTAAATACTTCCGAACTTACAGTAGCCGTAAGTAAACCAAGAAAATAACTAAAAAAAAAACCAAAAGAACAATTTAAAAGTTTTCTTATGCCACATGGGAGTATCATTAATTAGCTCCATCATACTTACCCCAATAAGGAACAATGAAAATATGTCAACCTTGAGCCGACACCTTTTGGCGGTGGTAATGTTGGATCATTTGTTATACCTTGTGATTTTTTATAGGCATCATAACGTAATACAAAACATAACAATAATCCCGGCATTACGATATCACCCAAACCAAGCATTGAAAAATGTCCGGTATTATGTATACTTGGAAAAACCAGTTTTCCAGGTAAATTTAATTTCGGTGGTTCTCTAAAACTACCACCCAAATTTAGTTTACGAGCTACAATACCAACAGGATTATCTGCCGGTCGTGTTGCTACCTTAACCATAACATTTGTGCTAAATATATAGGAGGAGAAGAAGACCCAAAAGACATCATAGATGAGGAGGCCGGTTAAAAGTAGTGTAGAGACTTTAAGACTTGGCAAGCGCACAAAGGCTATAAATGCAACACATAGACCCATACCCATGGCTGAAAGAAAATTGAAAAATTAAAGAAAAAAATATTTAAAAGAAATCTGATTAATGTGAATTATTAAATTTATAAAAACAACTTGGAACCGATTCTTTAAATTTTGTTAAAGTTAAATTGATGATATTGCAAATAATTATTCTGTTAAAATTGGGAACAATTTTTAAGAATCAATAATCCACTGAAATTCAGAAGAGTCTAAAGAAATGAGAAAAGTTTCATATACATTTATAGCAAACAAATCAGGAAAGTTTCTAAAACATGTTTGCTTAAACTGATAATATATATGTTCCCGAAGCTCCTATAAGGAGCATAGGGACCCCAGGGGGATGGACTGTGACAAGTAAAGGTAGAAAGTTCTTGATTGCCACTCACTTGGGAGTGGCCAAGGATGATTCCTTTGCTACACAGTCAAAGCAGCTCACTACCTCCGGTCTACACCAGGTATTCCCCAGGCAATGGCTTTGGAACACCCCTTCAAAGGCTAGCAAGAGTGAGATGGCGACTAAGTAACCTGAATGGTCGAAAGACGTCTCAGGTCAGTAGGAAGAATTTCTGAAACTTAGTTTCTGTAAAGTATCCTGATGGCTCGTAAAGGGCGTCTCAGGAAGTAGAAGAAACGCGGATAATCTCTGATCTTTGAAAAACTTTACAAATTGCCTGCCTGGAGGTTGCTGGCAGCCCCAGCACCAGGATAGGACGCGGAAGCCTAATAAGCTACCACATCTTAAATAACACTTATTAATGAAACCTCAACTATATTAACCTGATAATACACACAAACATTTTTTTCCATGAACGATTTTCATAGTATTTATGAACAAATTCATACAATTTATTAACTTTTTCATAATATTTTTAAACTTTTTCATAGTATTTATGAATAAATCATAATATGTGAAATTTAAGAATTTTTAAAATTTTTCATAAATACTATGAAAAAGTTTATAAATATTATGAAAAAGTTAATAAATTGTATGAATTTGTTCATAAATACTATGAAAATCGTTCATGCAAAAAAAAAAATTTTGTGTGTAGTTTTTGCTTATTACCAGTGATTTCTAAAAGTTGGGAATAGTTTTTGGTATAAATTATTATATTAGGGGAATTTATAGAATTTTATGAAATTTGAATGTAAATTCATTCCTATAATAATTTGGAAACTGAAAAAAGCAACTGAAATCAACATATTCTAAAAACTGTTTTAATTTTTGTAATAATAATTTGATGAAAAAAAAATGTTAGAGCAAAAATGTTGGAGGAAAGAAATTGATAAAAGAAAATAATTTTGACAAAAAAAATATTTTTTTTTTACATTTTGGAGGATATAGAAGATTCGGCAACAGATAGTATTGCAATGAAATATTCTATTGAAATTGGGAACAGTTTTTAAGGACCAATAATCCACAGAAATTTAGAAAAGTCTTAAGAAATAAGAAAGTTTTTGGTATACATTTTAACAAATATATGAGCAATTGTCATTAACTTTTAATATTTAAGAAAAAAAAAATTGCGATTTTTTTTTTCGTGGCACATTGATAAGACTTTGTAGGTAAATAACATTATAAATAAGTAATTCAAATCCGTCCGCGTGCATTAATTTGAGCGATCGCACCCACAACTATGGCGGTTTAAAGTTAAAATTTTTAAAAAAATTGTCAAAATTACATTTTTTATCCGAAGTTAACCAAACGTACCATTTTGTATTATGCTTACCCAGAGCTAAAATACATATTCAAACATACATAAAATCTTTGCTAAATATCGAGATATTTGCATTTAACCAATTTTTTTTCAGCACATTTTCCAATATTTTGGAAATAAAAATGTTTCAAGCGGTTTTATTTTTTTTAGAAAAATATTACCAAATGCATTAACAAAATCTCAACAAATTCTTAGTTAACACCATTATTCCATCTCTAATAGGTAAGAAACAGCAGTGGTTTAAAGGGAACATTTTTGAAAAAAAAATTTAATAATTTTGAATTTATTTTTTTTTTTTTAATATTAAATGTCTGATTTTACAGTGTTGTCCTTCACTGAATATTGAAACTAGGGATGTGCGATTAATCGATTAATTAATCACTTCGATTAATCGAAATCCTGATTAATCAATTAATCGAATAATCATACTTTCTGATTAATCAGAACTATGATTAATCAACTAATTTGAATTTTGATTAATCGAAAACGAATAATTTTATTCATTTTTTAAAAAATGTTGGCAAAACAAAATCAAAGACAAACAAAAAAAAAATATTTAAAAATTAAAACAAAATTTATAAATTAATAAACAAATCGAAATTGTATATGCCAAAATCCAACAATATATTCAACCAAATTTTCCAAAATTTATGACGAAAGTTCATACTTATACCTATCATGAAAGACTGGAGATTCTATGAATAATATGCCTCTAACCATGCTCAAATCTAGAAATGAATACACATATCGTCGGTGTGCCAACCAGAACCGCTTTGTGTATATCAACATTTTTTGAAGAGACATGAATAACAGCTACATATATTTGGTACTTTTGCGCTATTTTTTATAATTCAAATTTATGGAAATAGAAAATGTGCAATATTTTTTAAAGGTCAAAATGAAGCTGATTTGTAAGCCTCTTCAAAACATTTTGAAAAAAACATAGCGGTTCTGGTTGGCGCACCGACGATATGTACTTATGTATGTAAGACGCCCAATAACACCCATCCATGTTCCATCCCTCTAGAAATGCTTCTCTCTGCCAGCACTTCGACTCCAATTGGTTGTATTGTATTACATGAGTTGGAGATCATTAACAATACAACAAAATTAATTTTCTACACGGGCTCAATAAAAATGGTCCTCTGTGTCAGCACTTCAACGCCAATTGGCGTTGAATTTTGCATGACCCGGAGATCATTTTTTTTTTTAATTTAAAATGATTGGGAGGCACATCCATATTTTTAGATTGTTATTTTGTAATGTAGACGGTGATAATATCCGCATTGTGTGCTGAAAAGAACGCCTAAAAGTCTATTCGACTAAAATTTAATAAATTTTCTGAAAAATTTTCAATAGTCATAGAATTTGAAATATAAAAACAAAACAAAACAAAATATTCAATTATTCAAATTTTGAATATTCAACTTCCTGATTAATCAATTAATCATGAATTTTGATTAATCAAAATTTAAATTATTTGATTAATCATAGTTCTGATTAATCAGAAAGTATGATTAATCGATTAATTGATTAATCAGGATTTCGATTAATCGAATTGATTAATTAATCGATTAATCGCACATCCCTAATTGAAACTATTCAAAGTATGATTAATAATGCTAATATTAAGGTTATTACGAAATATTTTAACGTTATTACTAATTTTATCAAGGTTATAAAAAATTTTAGCAATTTTTCGCGATTTTCGCGACTGCAAAAATCAATGGACTAATTTTGAAATATTATTTGAATAAGACATGTCAAAATCTATCAAAATACATTTCTTTTCTACTTTATTTAAGTAATGTAAGATTTTATATAACCATTAAATTTAAAAGTATCAAAAATTTAAAACCACCGAAAAACCGCTTAAACGTTAATTTTTTTCGGGTGCGAATTGATTGAAGATAGAGAATTAAAAAGACTACCAAACGCGCCTTTCACCGACCAATTTCTATAAGCGGCCTGGATGTGCCTTACAAAAAAGTGAAAACTGAAAAACACCGCGGAATTCGCCAATATTAACTTTTGATCAATGTTGCTTTCCATGATTTATTATATTTGCACATACCATTGTTTCTACACGTTCAACTGTCAGCCATGCACATTTGGCTGTCAAATAATGCAAAACTAAAATATCGAAATTTTGCAAAAAATTTAAAAAGTTCATAAAATGTTTGCAATTGAATATTTTTTGGGTGCGTTTGTAAATCAAGTGGGAAATGGTAAATTATAAAGTTCACAAAGCATTCGGAACCATTCGGAATAAAACTGGGAGTGTGCCTCGGAAAAAACAGACTTTTTAAAAAATTCACGTTTTTTCTTCCTATCTTTGGAGAGCTGCAGCTTCGTAGCCATTGCGAGCACATCACTCGAATCAGTCTCAGATTGTGCATATTTACAAGGACTTTTACCATGTGTATTTGAATTTTAAAATTACAGTTTGCACCAAAAGCTACAATCAAAAAACCTCGAAAAATTGAAAATTGAAAAAAATTGGTATTAAATATTTAGGTCCATGTAACTTTTTTCTTATTGATGGCACATCCACTGAACCTACACCAAATAATTGCCCAAGTCTACTGATTAAACGGTATTAAATTTGGAGCAATAGCCTTAACGCACCCAACAATATGGAACTTTGAACGAAAAATTTCATGAGAGTATCAAGCGACTTTTTTACATTTTTCAACTTTGCACGTTCCTTACCATGAGATAATGAGACTATTTGCGCTGTGCCTTTGCAGAATTACTCATTATGGTTCCCTTAACATATCTACATTCACAGGTACCACCTAGTTTACAAATAAAAATGTTATTGCGAAATTAGTAAAATATCACAAGCGTTAAAAGTTAATGACAAAAGTCCATATAATTTATATTTAAATAATTAAGGGCTGGTAACTTATCAAAAGCTAATCATTGATTATTTTTTATAAATTTTACATTTGAAAACATTGATTAGCAATAATCATTGATTATCTTGTGATAAGTTACCAGCACAAATAATGCAGAAATGGTAACAGTTCATATAGTTCGAATAGGTTCTGCGAAAATATCGAATTTGTATTTTAAAAATTTTGGAAGTAAATTGAAAAGGGTTAATTTCCTTAAAATCCTAAAACTAATTTTCTTAAAAAAATGTGATCAGTTTTACTGATTAATCTCATGTGTTCCCGTGAAGTGGGTTTAATCAATTATAAAATTTAGGAAGCTTAAAAAGCTCGTAAAAATCTCATTAACTTTTTTGAAAGTTCAAGTTATTGTTAATTTAGCCTAAAGAATAGTTTTCAGATTTTGAGACATTTTTCCTATAGAAAATTTCTCAAGTTTTGAGACATTTGTCTTATATTGATTTTTTTTTTAAACTTGAATCAGTTTCCAATAAAAAAATAAAAATTTTGAAAAGGTTTTAGTCCATTTGTCTTAAAATGTTTATATAACAACTTACCATCCATTAAAAGCCAATGACCGGTTAGCACCCATACACAGACAATTGACACAGACAGGGTAAAACTGAATAGTTCAGCGGCAGTAAAACGACCACATATACCAAACGATATACGATTACCATCAGTGCAGGGACGTATGATATACTGGCACATTGGCAAGAGTAAAAAAGCCAAAGCAACAGTGGCAATAACTGAAAAAAGAGAAAAAAAAAAATAATAAAATAAATCCCAAAGTTAATACACTGTGCAACAAATTTGAATTAGAGCTAACGGTCAGTAGCGTAGCACCGGTAATCCCAGTTCTCGGTATTCCCGGGAAATGGTACCGGTTTCCCGGTTCTTGAATAATTCCCTGTTCTGACGGTATTCCCGAGACTACCGGTATGTACGTTACCTAAAATTTTGTACAATTACATTTTTTTCTTCATTTGTACAAAAAGAAAATACAAAATATTTCAAAAACACCATTTCTATTTTTTTATGAATTTAAGAACAAAATAATATGATTTTTAAACAAGTAGAAAAGTTAAATTCCACTTGGCCGAATCTATGAATACCCTCCACAATGCCCTTTTTAAGTGATAGTAAATTTTTTAACGTGAAAAAATAACATTTTTGGTTAGAAATATTTTATTTAGTGTAAAAAAACTTTTTTTAGTAATTTTTGAAAAAAAAAAAAAAATAATTTACTATTTTTTTTTTAGTGTAAACTTTTTTTTTTTTGAGTGTATTTTTTTTGTTTTAGTGTAAAAATATTTTTAAGTGACAATTTTCTTGAAAATTATGCTATGAGAATATCATGGTTTTAATTAGTAAAGAAAATAATGACCTCAAGCCAGAATAAACATCCTTAAAATATTTTTAAAAAATTTTAAAAACACAACCAAATATTTCTGAAACACTAATCGGTTCTGCGGTTCTAAAGTTATGAAAGAAAATATAAGGATACCTTGAAAATGTTGGTACATTCAACATAGCCTAAAAAAAAATCACCGATTTTTTTTTTACAAAAATATTTTTTTTTTTGGAACATTTTTTTTTTTTTTTGTTTTTTTGCAAATAACGTTTACCATTACTAGACTAAAACGCCCGAAGAGGATAAATTTCTAGTCAATTGATTAAAAATTGCGACCTGTATCGTGTTTACACCATTTACATGGATCGACTCAAAAAGTGATTCTAATTCGATCGGTTTGCTTAAAGAAAAAGTTTTCAAAACCCTGCGGGGGTTTTGCCGTACTAATGGTATACTTTTATTAATTTTTGGTACCATTCAAAATACAAAACCATGTTGCACAGTGATATTTGTTCTAAAAAAATTTAAATCAATTAAATATTTCATTAACTTACTTGCGGTACAAACAGCAAATAACAATTGCATTGAATCGAAAAAGAAAAACATTATCAACAATGATATCGAAGCTCCCAAAGGTAAACACAAAGCATGCATAGTATCCAAAGTAGCAAATTTATCTGGAAAAAGAGAAGAAGCTTTTTTTTTTACATATTTTCCATACAATGGCTATGGAAATGAATTCGATTATGATTACTAACACATACTTGTATCCTGTTGTACAGGTTCGCCGGTTAATAAATTTGTCATCGATTCATTGCGCTTCTTTTGTTCACGCTCTCGGGCCTCCTGTTCAATATTTAAACTACGAAAGCTGCCATAGACAATCAATAGCATTGATATTAGACATGTTGAGACTCTGGATGAATCCATAATGCTAGTGGCTTGAAAAGTATTTGTCGATGTGGCACTACTACTGTCAATAAGTAAACCAGCGGCGGCTGCGGCTCCTGCTCCACCATTTAATGAACCGTGCGACATTGCTTAGTGCAGCCTTTAAAAAAGGCAGCACCTTTTTTATTTGGTCTCAACTAGTTTTAATTTATTTGCCACACGTTGTTTACGACGTTTAAGGTAAATTTAAAAAAAAAAAAATCTCTTTTAATTTCCGGTTCCGTTTTTGGGTATTAAAATGTTTATGATGTCGACGACGATGACAATGATGATGATGAAAAATGATGTTTTACTTTTAACTCCTTAAGGTCTACTGACATTCGATGTAGTTTTTGTTTTGTATTGATGATGACGATGATGACATGGAGCGCTAGAAAGGTGTGTGTACTAGTTTAGTGTTTATCCACTTTTGTAGTTGTATAGTTTTAAATGTTGCACAGCTTTATCTCTATTATAAATAAACACACCATGTGCACTCACTCTATGAGGTGTTGGTTTTGTTGTTTGATATCATATCAGGACATCAACAACATTTAGCTGCATCAAACATTGACATTGTTTTTATTTATTTTATTGCGTACTGAAAATATATTGTGTAAAAGATAAAATTTTAAACATTTTATGTATAAAGTTATTGAAAGAAAATATCGTAACATAATAAATTGGTTAAACAACAGCAAATGTGATAAGAATGCAAGCACGTTTATCACTGATAGATTAGTAGAGTAAATATTGAATTAAAAGAAATAACAAAAAACAAATGCAATAGAAGCAGGTTTTTATACCCTACACTTACAATTAGTGATAGGGGGTACATAAAAGTTTGTCATTCCGTTTGTAACTCATCGAAATATCGGTCTAGGACCCCATAATGTACATATATTATTGATCACTGATCTATTTTTAGACATTCTAGCGATGTCCGTCTGTCTGCCCGTCTGTGGAAATGGTGATCACGGCCAAAGTATTAAACCGATATGACTAAGACTTAGCATATTTACTTGTTGTTGCCCTAAGTAGTTTAGTATTGCATTTGAGCGAAATCGGTTCAGCGGTTCAAAAGTTATGAAAGAAAATGTAAGGACACCTCGAAAATGTTGGTACATTCAACATAACCTAAAAATACAAAATGCTTTAATTCGGCTGCTGGTGTCAGTGAACAGATTTAATCACCAAATGGTACTTAAACAAGTAAAAACATATTTTTTTACAAAAACAAAATTTTAGCCAAATTTTTTTTTTTACGAAAATTTTTTTTTTCAAATTTTTTTTTGTTTTTTTTTTTTTTGCAAATAATTGTTTTTACGTTGTGGAGGGTATCAATACATTCGGAAAGGTCGAATGTTTTTTTTTAATTCACCACACCATAACCCAGTTGGAAAATGTGTCTATGTGTTAATTAACACTTTGATTCCCTTAAGAAATGTGGTTTAGATAAGTCACAGAAAATCGTTTATAACCAAAAATATTTAGAAGAAATGTTGTGGTGTACAAATTAATGGTGGTCGGTTTTACAATGGTGGACGCCGCGGAATCGCTCCTTGAGGAGTGCAATGTAAGACCGACCCGTATTAATTTTTTACACTACAACAACTCTTTATCTCTTTAAATGGACTTCCATACAAAATGACATTTTTATAAAATTTGCTCCCACCCCTAGAGAAGTCAAATGTATGACCGACCCCCAATATTTGTTCAACCCTAACGTTTGTTTAAAAAATATCTCCGTCTATCTTTAACCCTTAAGGCGACCCCATATATTTATTTTAATTTTTAATAAACTTGTTTTATTGAATCATCTCCTGTCGTTTCAATGGTGGCTTCTAGAAAGATAAAATGTGAGACCGACCCCATTAACTTTTCCCTCCAAACATTTTTTTCGATCATATCTACCCCCTTTTTCCACTACCTAAGTGAGCTCCCATACAAAAATGTCATTTCTCAAAAATTTGTTCCCACCGCTCTAACTGTGCCTGGGTTGCGCCTAGACGAGTAAAACGTATGACCGACCTCCAATATTTTTTCAATACCAGCATTTTCTCAAAACATACCAACCCACAATATTCAACCCTTAAGGTGGTCCCCATACATTTTTTTTTATAGGACATCAGCTCCTACCGCTCACATAGTTCCCCCTAGAGGGGTAAAATGCTTGACCGACCTCCATTACTTTTTCACCCCACAACATTACAAAGTTAAATTTTGTTCTAAATATTGGGCGAAATTTTAACATATAGTCGCTGCGCCTAAAAATGGAGCCATGTGTTTTTCAAATTTTTTCGAAGAGGCCCAAGAAACAGCATTATTCGGCCGTTTTTACAAGTGAACTTTATATCAACATAAAATTTTTAATATTGGTTTAATATTAACCAAATTTGGCTGTTTCTAAGGCCTCTTCAAAAAATTTTAAAAACACATGACTCCATTTTTAGGCGCAGCGACGATATATTTTTAACCATTCAAGATTTAACTCTCTTATGTCAATTACCACAATTAAGGGATGTAAACAACCTTCATACTAGGGTGGCTTGGATATTTCATTGGTTATGGTTTTAAAAAATCATTAAACTATCAAGTTAACTAAAAACTCAGGTTTGAAAAAAATCAGACGTTATGCGACTACGAAAAACTGGACCAGGATCGGGGAAAAATAGAAGTTTGCCTCATTCAAATGGCTATAAATCAGAAAGTAAAATACTTTTTTTTAGGCATTTACTACCGCTTCATATAAAATCCAAATTTCATAAAAATCTGATAATAACCAACAAAGTTGCAAGCATTTGAAGTTTTTCTATGCTAAAGGTGTCCGAATTTAGGTGCCCTTGTTGGTGCCCCTATTGGACATGTTGGGTTTACCGTCTAAACTAGTGCCTACAGTCAGTACCGTAGAATACCGGTATTCCCGGTTTTCGGTATTCCCGGGAAATGGTACCGGTTTCCCGGTTCTTGAATTATTCCCGGGAATACCGGTATTCTTTTTTATTATAAAAGAAATAGTTTGTTCCAATTTTGACTAAAAAATATAATTTTTTTTAATTAAACATTGTGAGATAATTTCATACAAAAATATGATAGTATCGAGAAGCTAAAAACACACAGAAAAAACAAAAATTATAAAAGGAAATAGAACAATTAAAAATTTAAAAATTAAATTCAACTTAGGCTGGATTACTCAATGCTCCGTTATAAAATAACTCTCCGTTAAATTTAACTTTTTCATACAAATTTTGACATAAGGCTCCGTTAAATCGGCAGTTAGCATCTAACTTTTCATTGAGTAATCCGCCCTTAACCGAATTTATGACTACCCTCTACAGTGCCCAAAGTATTTTGAACGCAAATGAATTTGAGTGCAAAAATACGTTTTGAGTGTTTTAAATTTTTTAAACGTAAAAAAAATTGTAATTTAAATTTGTTGTAAAAAAAATATTGTAAAAAAAAATTTTAAGTGTATTTTTTTTTTGAGTGTTAAATTTTTTGAGTGTAGAAATTTAGTAATTTTTTGTAAAAAAATTTTTTGAGTGTAAAAATTTTTTTGAGTGTAAACATTTTTTGGAGTGTAAAATTAGTTTGAGTGTTAAATTTTTTGAGTGCAATTTTTTTTTTTGACCGACAAAAACAGACAGACTGATGGACATAGCTAGATCGACTTAAAATCTATCGAGGATTATGAATATATACAACAATATTTCGAGGTGTTACAAACGAAATGACAAAGTTATCTATACCCTCTTTCATTAAGTGGAGGGGAAGAAACTCTCCAAAAAGAAGGATACCCACATAAAAAAACAAGTAAGAAAATTATAGTCGGTCAAGACTATAATATATACTATACATATTGAATTGGTAACTGATCTGTCTTCGAATTCTTTTATTCTTTGTCTTTCAAGGTTCGTCGGCAGGAGAGGCCTTCCAGAACGGATTTACTGCGACAACGCAACCAACTTCGTCGGCGCCAATCGCGAGCTGCTAGAGGTCCAAGAGGCAATGATCAGCCATGCCAACGAGGTGGTGTCGTACGCTGCCAGCAAGGGGGTCAGCTTCACGTTCATTCCGCCTCGAGCTCCACACTTCGGAGGACTGTGGGAAGCGGCAGTCAAGTCTGCCAAAGGGTTGCTAATCCGAACCGTAGGCAAGGTGTTGCTAAAATGTGTTTAAAAACACCGGTGTTTCCGGAAAATGGGTCCCAAGGGCAAGCATGGACCGATGGGATCTATCTTTTGTTAAATCATTAATAAGTGTAAAAAACACTTACAAACCAAGTTTCAATCAATAAGGCTTCTATTGGTTGCAAATAAACCGCTTTAACTGAATATCGGACGAAATTTTTATATGGGTCTGGGTCCAAAAATGGTCCGATAATAATCAGATTTGATAAGATTATTAAAGTACGAGTTTAATACATACAAACAAAATTTTAATAAAATATTTTAGATTTTCATGAAGTTTGAGAGATTTTTGTGAATATCGGGAAGGTGGTTTGTATGGGGGCTACAAGAAGAACTGGTCCGATTGCTTTTAAATTCGGAATGGTGATTTGTGAATACCAAACACGATTACCTGCCGAATTTCGAAAGGATAGCTTTTATTAAACCGTTGTTAGAGTCATTTGAGGAAAATTAAAATGGGACGTTTGTATGGGGGCTAGGTTAAAACATGGACCGATATTTTCCAAATTCAATAGGCTTCGTCCTTGGGCCTAAAGAAGCTGAAGTTTCAAATTTCAGCCAAATCGGTTGATAATTGCGACTTGTATCGTGTTTACACCGTTACATGGACAGACGGGCAGACAGACAGACGGACACACAGACGGACATTGCTAAATCGACTCAAAAAGTGATTCTGAGTCGATCAGATTTGGGTAGTTACAAACATCAGCACAAACTCATTATACCCTGTACCTAGGGTTGCCAAATACTAGAAGTCAAATAACTGGACAATGGAAAATTTTCAGCTGGATTTTTAAAAAGTAACTGGAACCATACATATTTTTTTTTTTCAATAATTTAAAAAAAAAAAAAAATCAACCGATTTTCATATGTGAGATACATATTCTTATTTTGGACTAAATGGCCGTCTCTATTTACCACAGCAAAATGTGCCTCTTTTATAGGGTTGCCATCCGTCCTCTTTTCCCCGGACACCGTCCTCTTTTTTAGGGCGTCCGGGGCAGTCCTACTTCTTTTTTGGAAAGTGTCCGGGGTTGTCCTACTTTTTGCACTTTTCCCCAAAACTTTTTTTTATTACTTCTAGACTTAAATATTACTGGCATCGCTGTATTTTTTCCAAACTTTCAAATTATTGGCATCACTTCTTATATGCTGTTGTGTGTCTGAAAGTTTGCTCTCCGAAAAAAAGATTTGTATTTCAAAAATGTCCATTTGCATTTCAAAATTTTCTAAATGATTTTAAGAAAACTGTTTTTCAATTTCAAAATTTCCAAATTCAATTCGTATTTTATTTCCAATTGTATTTCAAAAGTTTCTATTTGTATTTTAAAGTTTTCTAAATGCTTTTTAGAATATTCCATTTCAGGAATTTCCGATTCCATTTCAGAAATTTCCAATTGTATATCAAAAATTTCCTTTTATACTTAAAAATTTTCTAAATGCTTTTCAGAAAATTCCAATTATATTTCAAAAATGTCCATTTGTATTTTAAAGTTTTTCAAATTCGTTTCAGAATATTTTGATATACAAATTGAATATGCAAAATTTCCTTTTAGGGTCGAACCAGAATCAAATTGCATCGCGCAAGACGTAAAAAAAAACAAACACATGAAATTTTATATTTTTACGTCCGTTTGATTTAGGTACCTCACATTTAAATATTAAAAACAAAAAATAATTGGGCGTTACGCCTTACGCGACGTAATTTGATTCAGGTTGGACGCTTATACTTCAAAATTTCTAAATGCTTTTCAGAAACTTCCAATTATATTTGTGTTTAAACGTTTGTCAAATTCGTTTCAGAAAACTTTCATATACAAATTGAATTTTTGGAAAACCCGTTGGAAAATTTTAAAATACAAATAGAAAGTTTTGAAAAACAAGTGGAAATTTCTCTCGAATTTTTGGAAATACAAACGAAGTTTTCGTAAAATCATTTAGAAAATTTTGAAATACAAATGGAAATTTTTGAAATATAATTTTTTTTCGGAGGGAAAAATTTTAAGACACACAACAGCTGATAATGATTTGAATACACATGAAAATTTCAGAAATATATATTTTTTTTTTTTTTAAATACAAAAGTAATTTTCTTAAAATTCTTTAGAAAATTTTGAAATGAAAATAGAAATTTTTTAAATAAAATGTAATTTTCTGAAAATTTGATCTGCATATTGTATAAAAAATGTCCTCTTTTTTGGGACAAATGTCCTCCTTTTTTGAGGTTGACGTCCTCTTTTTCTCAAAATGGAAATGGCAACCCTACTCTTTTAAGCATTTCTATTACTTTTTCGAGCATTTCGAAATGCTGATGTTTAGCTCGTCATTGGACTGAGGATAGAGTATATTTTTCTTTTTAAATAACTCCACAAAAATAAGTTCAAAGTGGTCAAATCTGGAAACCAAGAAGGACGGTTAAAATTTCCCGGACGTGCGAAGTTAAAAACGGCGACAACAATTTACTATCATTTGCAGATTTGACCCATCCAGACATATTTTTGGGGGGTTATTTTAAAAGCAAAAATGTACGCCAAGAATCCTTAAATCATCGACGAGCGAAATCAACTCTAGACTGGCCGAGATTCTCGAAAAAGTTGTAAAAAATTGGCGAAAATGCAGCAAGAAGATCACATTATCCGTATCCAAAAGAGGCATTTGTTATATTTATGATTCATTTTTTATTAAAAGAATAGTCCCAAAAAATTGTAAAAAATATTTAATAAAAAAAAATAATTGTTAAAATTGTGAAAATCCTTTTTCAACTGGAAAAATTATGTTTTAACTGGAAACTGGACCAGACCTCAAATAACTGGAAAATCCAGGCCATTCCAGGCCGTCTGGCAACCCTACCTGTACCACAGAGTGGTGTAGGGTATAATAAAGAAACACAACGAAAGCCACAAAAACTGGTTTCATTTTAGTTATTTTTAAACGGATTTATTTTTAAAAACAGCAGTAAATGGTGTAAATACACACATGTTGTAGATACATAAAAAATATATGGTTCAATTATTAAAATACAACATTTTCGCACATAGTCAAGGGAACTAACAAGTGAACAAGTTTTGGGGGTCGTAGCATGTAGACAAAAAGACAAAAAATATTTAAAAGTTTGTTAGATGTGAATTTAGCTTGCAAAGTTGTAATTTTATTTCAAAATCTTGTTTTTAGGCAAAGAAAAAAATCAGTTAGAACATGGAATTTATAAAACAATAGAAGAGGTTGGAGTTAAGATCCTAAGAACTGAGAAGCAAAATAATAGAGATGGGCGAGTGAGTATTTGTTGACACACGCAAGAAAATTGGAATCAGTGGATTCGGAAGAAGCGGTTGGAAAAGGTGTTAAGAAAAAAGCGGCTGAAAAAAGTGGCTAAGAAAAAGCGGCTGGAAAAATTAGATTGAAAGAACGGTTAGAAAAAGGCGACCAGAAAGTGTCTTTAGAAGTGGGTCAACGGTATTGTTTTTTTGTCGGTATTGGTATTTCACAAATAGAGATATTGGTTTTTAATCGTTATCAGTTATCAATTTGAATTGGTATTGAAAAGATATTGGTATTCAACATTGCATATTAAATTTGAGGATCATAGTATGATTGCTACAATCATATATAAGATAAAATTATCAATCATAGTTTAGGTAATGTTGGATGGTAGTCCGCTATTTGCCGAATTCACTCAGATGCGATAAGACCCATTGTGATTCCCTTAAAAATCTTTCCCAACTCCCCCTGCTAAGATGATCTTCTTCTTAACACATCCACATTTCGTAAGATACTCTGCTAAAGAAGTCAATGTGACATTATTTAGGCAGTCCAGCACTGAGCCAATTTTGTAAGTAAATATAAATAACAATGTTAGTTATTTTTTGGGGTCAACAACACTTTCAGTAAAATCAAGTAGTCCCAGAACCAACCAGAAGTAAAGACATTCTGCCCTCTTAGGATTGGCAGTGGCCACAGGTTTTGCGATATCCTACACGTGGTCAGTGAAATTTGCCTGTCCTTCACCATATTCCCTAATATGGAGAAATAGAATAGAAAATAGAAACTGAGATGTCAGTTTCCACCGACTCAGAGCCCCTCCTTATTCGCTTCCAGAGACCCCACTATATCTAGGGACTCGGATAAGCTTGACTGTGTGCTGTCAAAAGGGACTGTATACAGTTCCTAATGATTCTTGATTTCACAGTAACAAAATTTCCGCCCAGCCTTCCGTAGTTAGTACTTGGACTTTAAAGGTTCTGTCAGAGTTCGTCGGCAGTCAGATATAGTCGGTTTTCTGTTCCAGTTCCGTACCGCCCACCGTACGCAACATGCTCGAGTGTCCCTAAGAGCGTTGGGATTTTGCTGCTGTGCTCTTGATCCATCCACGGGCTAAATGTTGAGTATAACATTCGACAGCCCTGGGTGCCGATCTAATAGCACCAGTAATACCCTTGCATAGATATAATTTGTTATCAACAGCTATCCACCACACGTCAAACTAGGTCAGCATTATCTAATTATCGCTCCATACATCAAGCGGATGATATACGGTGTTAGACCCACCTTCTTCAGAAAGTCCTCCTACAGGTGTAAAAAGCACATTACTTTTTCAAGAAAGCTTTGAGTCCAAGTGGATGATATACGGTGTTAGCTTTACCTTCTTCCGAAAGTCCCCCTGCAGTTGTAAAAAACACATAACGACTTTTTCAAGAATGCTTTGAGTCCAAGATAGTCCTTAGATAGTTTCAGGTTGGTACCATCTAATTTAGGAAGATCAAACCTATCTATCTTAGTAATTTAAAAAAAAACAAGGAGTTCGGTTTTAGCGGGTCCGTTCTCTTTTTCCCACGTTGCGAGTATCCTTACTGCTGTTTCCATAAGCTCGCTAATCGTTGGAAAAACTTTCTTTTAACTAGGACGGTATTTACACACTGCGTTTTTTCTTGCACGCATTTTTTATCTGAGTTTTTTTTTTGATGGCAATCGGGGTGAGAAGCATAGAAAAAGGAAAACAGAATTCGTGATTTTTTATTACCCCGTTTTCTTTTCATCCCCGTTTGCCTACAAAAAAAAGTTGCAAGACTTAATTGCAAGCAAAAAAAGGCTGTGTATAAATACCGTCTAGGATCACAACGTCGTAAGCGCAGGCAACTACCTGAATATCCATTTCGTTGAGTGACTCGAGGATTTTGTTTATTACAAGATTCCACAGAAGGAGAAATATTACTCCCCCTTGTGGCGTACACCTTATAACGACATTCCTCGCTTTACCATTACATATCTTCGAGTTAATTACCCTGCTTTTGAACATGTTGCCCGTACATAAAGTAATCTGTGAGTCTGTGTCTATTTTGACATTGTTGAACGAATCTTCCACGTTCAAGAATGATGCTAAAACACATTTCGTTTTGTAAAGAGTATCCTTAATTAACCTGATAACATCACTTAAAGCCGTCTCCATAGACCTTTAAGATAGTCGTGTTGGGCCTTGCTGAAGTTGTCTGATGTAAGGATACTTCTCACGTACGCATCTACCAGTCTTTCCAGTGTTTTCAATAAAAATAATAACAGACCGAGAAAAAGTCTGTAGTCCTTTGCGGTATTGTGGTTTATCGTAAAGATACGACATTGCCACGGCATGGTTATCCCCAGGGACTCTTTCCCGAGCCAGGAATATCCTATTAGGCCGTGACGACTTTTTTACTTTAACCCAACACTTAGGGAATGCCTTCTACTAATGCAATGCATTGTGTTGGTATTAGGAAAATAGCTTATGAGAAGGAGGAAAGATGGAGTAGTGTTTGTGGACATTTAATTAAAATTTTTCCAAATTATAGCTGACTGGGAAGTCCTCTGCCGGGAGTTTATTTTACATAGCTCGGCCGAGACTCGAATTTTCTCTGCAATACGTTGTGCAATACATTGGGCAGTCGACAATGAACGAATGTGATCCCCTGAAAAGATGAGGTAGTACTACGGGCATGCACCCGCGTCTCAGGGATGAGTTCGCCCATTTCAGCTGAACACTTACCGTGTTAATATCGATAGAACAATGACGCACCACCCACATTCCGACGATACTTTAATAAGTCAATAGGAAACCCTACTGTCACTGATGAGCTTTAACGCACTCTTTTGCAACCGATCCAGAAGCTTCAAGATAGACCTTGAAACAACTGCCCAGATATGGCAGTTGTACGCCGATGACATATGTCTAATGGCCCATCGCTTTCAGGATATTGAAGCAAAACTTAGGTGTCTCTCCGAAAATGCTAAAAAAGTTGGATTGAGAATCAACATTAGGAAGACTAAGCTTATGCGAATAGGAACAGATGTAACAACTCCATTGGTGGTAAACGATATTACTATTGAAGACGTAGATTCTTTTTGTTATCTTGGTAGTAAGATAACCAAAGATGGAGGGTCTCAAGCCGATATTGCTGATCGTATCAATAAAGCACGCAGCTCTTTTTATCACTTTACAAAATTTGGCGTAGAAACAATATCTCGCGAAAAACTAAACTATGCATTTTCAACTGCAGTATTAAGTCTGTGTTATGGCTGTTCTTCCTGAAGCTTAACAAAAGAATCCATTCGTAAAATCCAAACATTTATAAATAAATGCTTAAGGCAAATTCTTCACATCTTTTGGCCTAATTGGATTTCAAATAAAGTGCTGCTGCAGAGCGAACTCTAAGCCGGTAGAAATCGAAATTCGCAAACGCAAATGAACGTGGGTAGGTCATATATTGCGAAGACCACAATCAGAAATAGCAAGAATAGCCTAAGATTTGAACCCACAAGGACAGCGCAGACCTGGTAGACCCCGAAACACCTGGGTGAAATGTGAACTTGCTCGAGTTTCATGGAATCAAGCTAAAGCGATTGCCAGAGATAGTCAAAGATGGATAGAATTTGTTGACGCCCTATGTTCACTTTGAACTTTTATTTAAGTATTAATTAAAAATCGATTATTATTATTTCAATTAATATTTAAATAAATAAAGGACATATATATATATGATATCAGTCGGAGTGAAGTAATTCTTACACCCAAAAAAACGTGGGTATTAAATACTAAAAATTTGACTTAATTTTAGTCCAAAAGGGCCTAGTGCAGGAATTGGTAACCAATACTAAAATTTTTTACTAATATTATTCAAAACCAGTAAAAATTACTAATTTTAGTGCTTTGAAGATACTAAAATTAGTAACGAATTAGTAGATTTTGGTACAAAACCATTTACTAAACTTTTTACTGTAGAATTATTTTGAGTGTACACCGTTTTAGAAACCAAGACACTTGAATGCTTCTTTCGACACTTAAAAAACATGCTGGTTCCAACGAACATCACACTTAATTTTCATGCCTTAAACATCAAGACTGTCTGATTCCTCAATAGCTATACCACACATGGATACTGACGACGCTGATTAAAAAAGACGTCTGTGGGTCAACATACAACATTGGATCTTACGAACATTCAAATCGACCCTATTCGCAAGACTCCACTCGGAGATTGTTGTTAGGTCATGATTGAGTGTGTCATTCATGATCTGCCTCATAGCTTCAACCTCATTAAGGCTTCGTCGTCTGCGAAAGAATAGATAGGATTGGAAGTTACATTCGGAAAAATAAGAAAACATGTAGGGGAAAGAACGGAGCCATGCGGTACTCCTGAATTCATATGAAACCCCATTATAACAACAAGTAAAGGGCGGCATCTGAGAAAGCTCGATATAAATAGATAGAAATCACTACCGACACCAAACGCAATAAGCTTCGAAACGAGCGCACCGTGCCACACTCGATCAAACGTCCTGGATATATCTAGAGCAACCACTTTGCTTTCACCAAATTGGTAAATATAACGACTCCAATGTTCCAAAAGAAACGAAACGCTAACAGCTCTCCCGAAGAACGACTTCTACGAAAGCCATAATGTCGATTGCACAAAAGTGAATTAGATAACACAGCTCAACAAGAAAATGCGTACTGGGTTCTGGTTAGTGATTTGGATAGTGTCTGTTGCGCTGATTCCAAATCCGGAGCCCAAATTTGTCTATCACGTCAGGATTTTGTGTAATTCGCGGTTAAAGTGCGAAAAGGGCATTTTTTACCCTTTTTAAAAGCTTATAAAATAAGATCCTGACATGCAAATGACTTGGTATCAAGCTCATTCGAAAGCCTGCAATTTTCTCTTAAAGATAAGATAAAATGTTCTAAAAATTTAATTTTCTAAAATGGTAAAAAAATCATTAGTGTCCGACCGAACGTTCGGGTTCGGTTACGGAGCTCGGTAAAAAGTTGGGTTCGGCCACTGTTCGGTGCTCGGCCAAATTTTGGCCGAACTTTACCGAACACCGAACTTTTGTATGTATTGCTTTTTATCGTCTTAAAACTAAGCCAACAGTGCAACTACTTTACACCTCGAATCGGACTATTGTTAAAAAGAAATATATTTTTTTTTTTTCCAAAAAATCAACTTGGGCCATATTTTTTCACTTTCTTTAAGTATACAAAAGTACAAAATATTTATTTTTTTACTTTAAATTAAAACTAAGAAAAAAAACACCTTTTAAGTTGTTTTTTCATAATTATTCGCAAAAAATTTTTTTTTTTATATAAAAAAAAAATCGGTTACGGGTTCGGGTTCGGCCGAACTTTGCAAAATTGACCGAAGTTCGGGTTCGGGTACGGGTTCGGTCTGAAAAAGTGCGTTCGGTCGGACACTAAAAATCATTAGCAAAAAACCTTCCATTTTTTCAATATTTAGTTTATTTACAGAGTGTTTTTCAACAAATTTCCATACACATTCATACGTAAATTTTAGATTTAAAGCACTTGTGGCTAATGATTTTTTTACCATTTTAAAAAATTAAATTCCAAGAAGATTTCATCTTCTCTGAAAGAGAAAATTACACACTTTCGAATGAGCTTGATACCAAGTCATTTGCATGTCAGCTTTTTTTGGTTTCATCCAAAACGCAGCGACAAACCTCAGATTTGTAGAGCGGTGTAATTTACCAGGTGGTGATTCATCCTGAATTCCGTGATTTTCGAGAGAGTAGAGCAAATTGCTATTGGGCGGTAGTTTTCAGGGTTTGTAGCCTCACCCTTTTTTGGGATTGGCTGGACGTTGGCCTCCTTCCAGCAGGAGGAAATACTTGTTTATCTTAAGATCCCTAAGGACCATTTTAACTGCACGCGCTCGAAAAATTATCTTAAGACATAGTAACGGATACCCTTTCGAGTTCGGTCGGTGGCTGATTGCTTTCCGACAAGTATGCATTATTTGCAAAAATGTCATCAAAAAGGTTGGCTTTATCTACCGGGTCTGTGAATATTTGGCCATTTTTTATAAAGGGTTAGAATGGATGAACTACACCATTTACAGATGTAATTCGAAAAAGATCAATTGTAATTTGAAGATTCTATTTGTAATTCGAAGATTCCATTTGTAATTCGAAGATTCCATTTGTAATTCGAAGATTCCATTTGTAATTCGAATACTCCAATTGTAATTCGAAGATTCCATTTGTAATTCGAAGATTCCAATTGTAATTCGAAAAAGATCAATTGTAATTCGAAAAAGATCAATTGTAATTCGAAAAAGATCAATTGTAATTCGAAAAAGATCAATTGTAATTCGTAAAAGATCAATTGTAATTCGTAAAAGATCAATTGTAATTCGAAGATTCCAATTGTAATTCGAAAAATATCAACTGTATTTCCATTGATATTTTTCGAATTACAATTGGAATCTTCGTATTACAATTGATCTTTTACGAATTACAATTGATCTTTTTCGAATTACAATTGATCTTTTTTGAATTACAATTGATCTTTTTCGAATTACAATTGATCTTTTTCGAATTACAATTGATCTTTTTCGAATTACAATTGGAATCTTCGAATTACAAATGGAATCTTCGAATTACAATTGGAGTATTCGAATTACAAATGGAATCTTCGAATTACAAATGGAATCTTCGAATTACAAATGGAATCTTCGAATTACAAATAGAATCTTCGAATTACAATTGATCTTTTTCGAATTACATCTGTAAATGGTGTAGTATTATTCTTTAACCCTTTTAACAAATGACCAAAAGGTCTAGTATGGTTACCACAATCATATTTCTTCTCTGCCTATATACATTTTTTAAGGGCTTTTATTTGTTGTTTGTTTTTCATATAATGAACTAAATATATGGTATAATTCTATAGTTGAATAACACATTTAAATGAAGCTCTAGTTTCAGATGGTTGTTTTTTAGAGTAATTTCTATGACATGGCGTTGGTTATAACATTGTGTAGTATTGTTAACATTATAACATAGAAATGTCAACAGTTTGATAGCGTAGCATATGTTGCATGTACTTTGGAATACATACTACACGATAGTATGGATTGGTTGGCACAATTGCGGAGGAGGATGATGAGTGCGGAAAAGAGCGGAGGGGCATATGTCTTAACAAATATTTAAAAGGGGGAAAGCAGTGTCTTTTTTTCTGTTTTGTTTGTAGTTTTGTTTGTCTTTAATATACTCTTAAGAAATGGAAGTAGGTTTAAAGGTAGTGTATGTGAATAAAAGTTGTGAACAACATAAGTTATTTCTTTAGGTATTGTATTCAAAATCAACTAAGAAAACGAAGAAAAAAACCTTAGGAAACACACATAAAGTTACAATACACAAATACCTTCTAAATATGTCTCTTAATTGGTTTTGTACAACAATTGTTTAATTGTAAACACACCACAACTGTCGTGCTAGTGAATAATGTTGGCTAAATTTTAACAATAAATGGAAGATAAAAAAAACAAGTAAAAGTGTTAAATTTGGATTTGTCAAATTTTTTTATACCCTACACAAAGTAAAAATTTTTGCAACATACTAACTTAGTCTTAGACATACTTGGGACCTGGCATTACTTTTGTATGAAAAACAATGCCAATGCCTGCTATTTCATTGGCATTTTACATGAAAAAAACTAATGCCTCAATGCTTAGGTCCCAAGTATGGTCTTAGAACAGCATAAACCAAATATCATTGCTAATCAAAGAATTTGGTTTAGGTTAGGTTAGGGGTGGCGGAGCTCAAAATTTTTAACTCCTCGCATAGACCGGCTGGTGCATAGCAATACCACATGTTCCTTCAGCGACGAGGATAAAACGCGTTAGTCCATGTTGCAAACAATTTAACGCGCATAAGGTCCATAACTGCGATTTCTTATAGATTCTCGAGTTCTGCTTTGCCTAAAATTTGTTTGCGATGCCTGGCCAATGCGGGGCATTTGCACAGGATATGTTCAACTGTTTCATCCGTATTCGGTTCATCACATCTTCTACAATTGTAATCAGAGATGAGTCCAATTGTTCTTGCGTGGAAAGCAAGTAGGCAGTGTCCCGTGACCACTCCCGTGAGTAAACGACATTCTCTTCTGTTAAGAGAAAGTAGGTAGCGAGTTCTTTTGAGGTCGTAATGCGGCCAGATTATTCTGGTAATTCTGCTTGTACTTAACTCTCGCCATTTCCTGTTCGCCATGGAAATACACTGACTATCACTTCTCGATCTGTAGTGCTGCATTGGGGGATCAATATGAATAAAGTCCCCTACCCCATCTGCACCCAGTTTTGCAAGCTCATCAGCCTTCTCGTTCCCGTCTACTCCCTTATGTCCTGGAACCCATATTATAGAGACGAGTTTATTGCCGGATAGTTTTTGAAGATTCTCGTAGCACTCAAAGGCGACTTTTGATTTAATACAAAAGCCTCTTAGAGCTTTTAGTGCAGCCTGGCTGTCGACGTAAAAGTTTATTATTCTCTCCGATTCTCCAAGAAACTGTAAGGCTGCCTTATTAATAGCAACTATTTCAGCCTGGAATATGCTACAGCTCAAAGGTAGATTAAAAGATTTCTGTATATCACAGACGTCCGTAGTAAATCCCGCTTCCACTCCCGTCGATTGTTTGGAGCCGTCTGTGAAAATATTTAAAGCGTCATTTGGAGCGCAACGCCAGTTCGACCAAAATTCTCGAGTCGGAAATTCAACTTTAAATTTCCGATCGAAAAGTAGTTTGGGCACCCTGTAGTCAGTGACAACGTTATTCAAATTGTCCATGCTACTGTGTCCAAAATTTCGGCGTCTGAGCCAATTTGACTCTTTGAGTCTGAGGCATGCCTTATATGCCTCACCCTTAGCAAAGACGTCAATTGGCAGCAGATGCAATATCGTGTCGATGGATGCATGATGTTGTTCTTGGGCACCAGTGATACTCAGACCCATAAGCCGTTGGGCTTTTTGGAACTTACTACGAGTCACCTCCTAATCTAGCGCTCTGTGCCAGACCATAACTCCGTAAAGTAAGATAGGTCTTACGATGGAAGTATAATATGCATTATTCGCCTTTCTCAATCGTTCATCGGTATTTTGGTTCCATGATAATTTGCTATCCAGAATAATTCCTAAAAATTTCGCATGATTTGAAAGTGGGATTTCAACCCCGTTAACCTTGACTTTTCTAAAATTTTCGATCTTATACTTTCGTGTAAACAATACCATCTCAATTTTCAGCGGATTAACGTTAAGACCATTTTCATTAGCCCAATTCCATAACTGTTTCAGTGATTTATGGAATTTATAGAATTTGGTTTAAAATGGCATCATTTGGTTTAACATGGCATCGTGAGTGCAGTTTTTTCATATTTTTTTGAAAATGCATATTTTTGCATATTTTGTTTTAAAAAAAAAAAAATGGAAAAATTAAGCTAAAACTAAAATTTTATACAAAACATGACTCAAAAATATGCATAAAATTTTAGTTTTAGCTTAATTTTTCCATTTTTTTTTTTTTTCAAAATGTAAAAATGCACAATTTTTATAATTTTGAGTGCATATTTTGTATTTTTTAGTGCATATTTTATGGTTTTTATTGCATATTTTAGGCGCTTAAAGCAATTTTTTTAGTGCATGAAAGTCCTGTCCCTGCTGATTATATTTAATACCGGGTTGAGGAAGGATAAAGATTGGTGTTACTACATATTTCTTAAATTCTTCACTCAAAAAAACTAGAAAAAATTCCGTAATCCCATTTTACAAATATTTGACAGTTTTCCTTGTTTTTTAACAAAAAATTGTTCGATCGAAATTTAAATTTTTCTTTGTAATTTTACAATTTTTTTTCGTAAAAATCAAAATTTCCAAGGTATTTAAAAAAAAAAAATCTACACTCAAAAAAATACGTTAGTAGATTTACTAATTTTTTTTGCTAATGCTAGTTAGCTAACTTTTAGAAAATTTTTAGTTGAGATTAGCATGTTAGCAAAAAATTCATTTAGCACATTAGCAATTTTAAACAAACTTTGAACTAATTTCTTTTGCTAAGATTTGAAATTGAGTTGACAACATTTTGACAAGATTTTTTGCTAATATTAACAAAAATAAATGGTAAATTTTTTTTTTCATTTTCAAAAATCTTAAAATGGCGCTATCTCGGAAACTAAGCCAGATAGAGCAAAATGGAGGCCATTTTTGGTTCTCGTGCTCGCCATAGTATCGCCGGTCCTCTTCACATGTGTGGACCCTAATGGGTCCGAACTTTGGATCCAAAAAGTAAGCATTCCCGAAAATTTTAAAATATTGTCGACACAACAAAAAGTCCAAAAAAAAAAAATTTTGTAGCTCTCAACACGTAGAACAAGACCGCAAAATAATCAAAAGCTCTCCGAGTAATATTTTTGAAGTTATAGAGTTTTGTAATTCTCAAAACCCCGGTGGTCCCCTAAAATCACGTATCTCAAAAACTAAGCAAGGTAGAGCGAAACGGACACAAATTTTGGATCAAAAACTATGACTATTTTTAAGGAACCTAACTAGGTCTAGGCCCATTGGGGTCGGGACCTATCGAGTCCGAACCCAATGGGGTCCTCAAATGTGTCTGAACTAAGTTGAATGAAAAAAAAAATCAGTTAACTAATTTTTGGCAAAACACTTTTTTCCAAAAAAATTGTGGGTTCAAAATCAGCAAATTTTCTTGTAGGTTTACAAGCTTTTTTTGCTAACATTACAGTTTTTTTTTTTGAGTGTAAAAATCTGGACGTGATGGAAAAATTTTAAGAACAGGAGATCAAAGTCTACTAAAATTGGTCACCAGAATTCAAACCGGAAAATGAGTGTTGAGCGGTGTTATCTTTACAATTTATCTTTTCCGAATTACAATTGATCTTTTTCGAATTGCAACTGTTCTTTTTCAAATTACAATTGATTTTTTTTTTCGAATTAAAATTGATCTTTTACGAGTTACAATGAATATTTTACAAACACTTGAAATCTTCGAGTTACAATTAGAATTTTTAAATAACAAGTTGAATTTTCAATTTACAAATGGAATATTCGAATTACAAAAACAATTTTCGAATTACAAATACTATCTGAATAGAGTAAACTTTTTTTGTATTGCAAACTTTTTTTACATTTTTTGCAAAAACGCGAATGTAGAAAAACTTTTCGGTCCGACTTTCAGCCAAAAGAGGAAATTTGTCGGACGGTGGTTTTTATTGCACACATTTTTAATTGAATTTTTTTATTTTTTCAATGTTTTTAAGGAAAAAAAAATATTTTTCTTCGGCTAAACGAGTTTAAACGATCTTAATCTAGACAAAAATGTCTAAATTGACAACACTGTTTGTAGGGAAACACGCTGAGCGTCTAAAAGTACCGACAAATAACAACTGCTGAATGTGAAGGGTATTTAAATATTTTGCACAACCGAACATAAGATTTTTACTGGTTTTTTGAACGAGCAATTTTTCTTTTCTTTTTTAACTTTTAAACTAAAATATTGCTAACATAAAAAAGTTAATGACCACAAAATCATTGTATTTAAGTTTTGATTTCAACTATTTGTTTGCGAGAGACATACAATGAGTTTACCCAATAAACCATTTTCAAAATATTTTTTTTTAAGGCGGTTAATGAATAGACCTTAATTCCATACAAATTTCCCTTCAAATTTAAAGAAATTTGACATCTAGCCTCTCGAGATAAATGTTGAAAAATTAATTTATTATAATTGATACTCATAGGAAATAAAACGACCACAAAAGGAGGAGGACCAAACAAAAATAGAAAAAATGGGGGTTTTAGAGACTTGCTTTAGATTTTTGACTAGTGGTATATTTAACTAAAATATAAATTCATTCATGAAAATATAAATTCATCATGATTTTTTATTGAATGTTTGGGAGTTTCAGTTAACAATTGTTTAGTGTCCCTTTTAAAAAGGGAAAATGTCTAAACTGATATTGCATATCCTAATCTGATCAGTTCTTATCTAACTACATTTAATAGTATCCGATCAGATTTCAATTTCAAAAAAAATTTTCAGAAAATGGAAATAAAATAATGTGCTCTATTCGGGATTACTCTTTTACCATTCACCTACTTTTTAAAAATTTGATATCCTTTCAAATTTTAAGATTTCAAATTTTAACAAGAAAAAATTTTCAAATCTTAAAATTCAGAAGAATATCAAATTTTTAAAAATTTGGTAAATGGTGAAAGAGTACTCTCGAATCGAGCACATTATATCTAATTGGATATGTGCAGATCAGACCTAGGGTTTGCAATGCGGTTTTAATCGTAACCGTAACCGCGGTTAAACGCACTATTTAACCGTAACTGTAACCGCATAAAAAATCATGCGGTTACGGTTAATTAAATTAACATAATATTTAAGAGCAAGAGTTTTTTTTTAGAAAAAAAACAGTGAAAAAAGGAACAAAGAATAATAAAAAATTGTTAAATACAAAAAATGCCTCAGAATATAAAACTTTTTCTATTACAAAAAAATTGTTCTGTAGAATAAATGTCTCAGATTCTGAAACAGTTTCTAAGGCAAATAAGTCTCAGAGTCTAACGGCCGTATTCAAAATGCAATTTTAGACAAGGTTTGTTCACGCTGAACATAGAGTCCGTCACTAAAATGTTTTTAAGGCTTGTTCACTGTTTGTTCAAGAGTCTATTCAAAATGGTTTTTGTAAAGTCTGCATAACAAAAAGTTAACCATAACTGTTTTCATATGTCAACTACGTTTTTGTTTAATATCAACTCTGATGTTAACACTTTTTTCATATGCCAACTCTGTTTTCTTCCAAAATCAACTCTAATTTCATTTTGATTTTGACATTTGTTTCAAAGACTGTTTTGTCAACAACTTCAATTTAAGCGTTATTGCTATAGGTAAACAATAATAATAAATTCAATTAATAAAATGGATAAAAAGATAATAAAATGATCATCAAACTGGGATCAGGATGAAAAAGTAAGTAATGTAAGAATTGAATGCAAATATTTAAAGTTAATCGACTCTATCTTTCAGGATATATTGTCTAACATTGTTTTGGATAACTTGGAAATTGTCGAAAATACCAGAATTGACACCAATTCTATTAAAAAGAAAAGCAGAGTACGTATATGAAGCTCTTTTTGTTTTCATATTCATGAACAAGATTATTTGTATTTTGTTTTATTTTTCTTTGTCATGAAATTGAACACAATGTATTTTGTTCATCTTCATTTCGTTTCAGTTGAGAAAAAAAAACTGTTTATCGTTTCATGAACATGAGATGTGGTTTGCTTTTTTTTCCTTCTTTTTCAGACGGTGAGTTTAAGTTAGAAGAAAAAAACTTCGTTTCTTTTTCGTGAAACGAAGAATTCTTATCGTTTATCATGAAATGAAAAGTTATAAGCAAAATATCGTGATAAATTTATCATGATATGAATGAATGATAAAGAAAGAATGAATGAATTTTATTTATCATTCTTTAGAAATTTATTTAGTTTTTCTTTTACATACACACTACATATCATTTAAAAAATTATTACATTCCAATATGGTATTTAACAGAAAAATACTGAAAAAAAAATTAAAAATAAGGGAAAAAAATTAGAAAAGTATAGGAAAATGAATTAAAAAAATATATGCAAAATTAAAAACAAAAAATTATTAGAAATTTGTAAAAAGCAAACAATTTTAGAATAGCAGTATATTAAAGAAAAAAAATAATTTATTATACATATGTATGTGTGTATGTACATTAGAACGACTCAACGACTCAAAAAAAAAGTTGTTGATGTACCCACCGCAAAATTAACTTTGACATGTTTTATGAAGATTAGAGACTAGAGATTAGACTAGAGCCCAAATATTTTTGGAATCTTCATAAAACATGTCAAAGTTAATTTTGCGGTGGGTACATCAACAACTTTTTTTTGAGTCGTTCTAATGTACATACACACATACATATGTATAATAAATTATTTTTTTTTCTTTAATATACTGCTATTCTAAAATTGTTTGCTTTTTACAAATTTCTAATAATTTTTTGTTTTTAATTTTGCATATACATATTTTTTTAATTCATTTTCCTATACTTTTCTAATTTTTTTCCCTTATTTTTAAATTTTTTTTCAGTATTTTTCTGTTAAATACCATATTGGAATGTAATAATTTTTTTAAATAATATGTAGTGTGTATGTAAAAGAAAAACTAAATAAATTTCAAAAGAATGATAAATAAAATTCATTCATTCTTTCTTTATCATTCATTCATATCATGATAAATTTATCACGATATTTTGCTTATAACTTTTCATTTCATGATAAACGATAATAATTCTTCGTTTCACGAAAAAGAAACGAAGTTTTTTTCTTCTAAGTCCCAATTTAGACAGGGCAATTTTAATTGCCGCAAGTCTGATTTTAAAGTGTATCGGAGAGAGAGGAAAGAATCTTATCTCTCTCTCTGATACACTATAAAATCAGAATTGCCGCAATTAAAATTGCCCAATGTAAATACGCACTAACTTAAACTCACCGTCTGAAAAAGAAGGAAAAAAAAGCAAACCACATCTCATGTTCATGAAACGATAAACAGTTTTTTTTCTCAACTAAAACGAAATGAAGATGAACAAAATACATTGGGTTCAATTTCATGACAAAGAAAAAAAAAAACATCAAACGTTGTTCAATATTCTTTAATGGTGAAAGAAAGAACAAAAATGAACAGATCGTGGTGATAAAATACGTACTCTGAAGAAAAGGCAAGCGTGGAGCAGCATCCTTACATTATTTAGCTCAGCATCAAAAACAGAAAGAAGTCTTGATCAAATTGAAAGTCAGTGGAGAAAAAAAAAATGTGTTGCAAAAACGAAGAATTCCTCATTTTTGAGACAGCAAAAACAGACCGGAGGAGGCCCACGGCCTGAAGCTCTTAATAGCGTGGAAGAGGAATTAGTAACACGTCTACCAAAACAATTTAAACACGATTTTAATATATACGACAGCAACAACATTTGTAATATTTCCAACGAGAAGGAAAACAGCCAACAACAAAAAGAAAAGCCACACAAAATCGAAACTAGTCAACAATCAAATGATAAGCGCGACGAAGATTTATCTTTTTGTTTGGATGAAATATTGTCAAGTGAGGAGGAAGATGAGAAAAAGGCCACATTTGTTGAAAGAAAAAAATCTCCTCTGGCATTAAATATTTAACGCATAATTGTGATTGAAGCATTTTGCCACAACTTCATAACGCCCTTTAGGTTAATTACAACAATGTATTATCTCAGTTGTGTGTCGGCTTTTGTGTTTTTGAGTCAATACAACATTCCGGCAAATGAACGCTATTAGCATATCACACTAGATGTAATCAATTTTTTTCAAGGCGTATCACATCAAAATTTGTTTACTGGGTAAATGTTATCTATGTTTCTTTAGACAAAGGTGCCATACACACAATCTTATTAACAGCAATAATGTTTAGGTTGGTGAATAACCAACAGAAACTACAACACAATACCAACAATAAATAATAATAATAATGAATAAGAAAAACACTTTCTTTTTCAATTGGTTGAAAGATTTTATATCATTGATAATTCCATGTTAATACCACAGTACAGACTAGTATGCAAACACTGGTGCTAATTGCGTACTTTCCAATATGGTGGTATGGTTTTTAGTACAGAATGATCATCGCTGCCTAGTACAGAGTCATAGAGTAGTCCAACAAATGGCGTTTGAAAAAGTAGTAAACAAAAACCATATGGTATTGTTTACGAAATTTTATCACAAACCGAAATTCGAGCGAGATGAAAGATACCAGTTTTACAGTGAGAATGCAGATTTTTTTTGTCTCTCTTTGCTTTGCGTTTGAACTTTAGTTTGGCATTGCCAGAATTTTCCAATTATCTTTGGTGATGCCAGATCTACAAAACGGTCGATGGATTACTATGTCACTATGGCCTAGTATATGTGTGCCTGTACGTGTGAGCTTTTGTGCATGTATTTATGATGTTTGTTTACGTTTTGTATGAAACGTCAAAAGTTACACCGTGTGCTGTCACTAATACTTACACCCATCAGATGCAACTCTGTGATACTACTACTCATGTACTGTGGTTAATACACAACATACAATTCAAACATTTAGTGAATGAAGGTTGGTAAAAAAAAGAGTCTATTTAAAAAGTACTGCAAACAAATTTTAAAAATGCTAAACATGTAGAAGAAATTTTGTCAAATTTTTTTTTGTTGTTGTATGGTAAATTTTTAAAGGTTTTTAAATTTCATAATTGAGTTGCATGCTCAGGAGATTCTCAAGGCTTTTTTTTAGTTCAGCGGTAGATTTTTTTTACAAGTTGGTGATTTTAAACCGTTTTGTGTACTAAACATGTCATACTTTAGGGTCCCTGGTCGTTCCCCTATTGGTCATGTGGAGTGCAGCGTCCAAACTTAAACTCATAATACTTAAATATTAAAGAATCTACATCTGCTTTGGTAGGCCCAATAGAGGCATGCACTTTTTTCCCAGGGGGGTAAATTTGTGTGAAAAATTCCCATTTTTTTTTTTAAAGTTTAAAATAGTGTATCTTTTTAACAAAACAAGATATTTTATTCGTTATGGTTTCAAAATATCACATATTTATCTAGCTAACTCTCAAATAAAATATATTTGTTCGTTTAAATTTTGACACATAACTTCAAACTTTTAAATGAATTTAAAAACATACATATTTATAAAATATGAAAATGCAACTCTCATAAAGAAATAATGTATTATTTGATAAATAAAGAAGGTCTTTATTTTAGGACGAGTTTTTGCAATGTGTACTAATTTAAACTTATTTTAACGTAGTCTGAAAATCTGTATTTAACCAAAGAGTTTATAATAAAGAGATGGCAGCAAAGAGTATATAATAAAGAGATGGCAGTGGAGATTTATTAAAGCGGTATTCGCTCTTGATAGCATTTTTGCAAGGGTGGTATAAATGCTATGATTTTATGCTACAAAGCGTGAGCGTCTTTTTTTCGTTTTTATTGTGAGTTTTCAAACAGCTGTTGTTATTATATTCTGCTGTTGTCAAAATAGCTATTTTCTATCAAAAATCGCTTTTCTAGCGATTTTTTTAGTAGGATTTAGCGACTTTCTGTTGGAAGATTAGTTGGCATCAGTGCTGCGCTCAAGAAGAAGATAAATAATTTAATTTTTTCATTTGTGTTGTTCTAATTTTTGCTTATTTTTTGTTATAATTCGTTCTAAAAATCTATTGTTATTTTTTTTTACACAAAATATGAAAGTTTGTTAATTTTTCTTATTGTTTTCCGGAAAAACTAAAAGATGTTAAGTATTGTAAGCTTGAAAGGTTTGAAAGGCCAGAATATGCTATGGGTTTTTGTCTTGCATATAAATGAAAGTCTTGTATATTTTTATTTCATGTATTTTGTTGTTGTGGTCTTGCATACTCTTGTATTTATACAAGATCTGCAAGCTTTGAAAGGTCTGCAAGGGTAGTTTGCTACCAAGAGCGAATACCGCTTAAATTTTTAGAGAAAACTCAAATCTCAAATCAACATTTTTTGTCCCAAACTGTTCTAAAATGCGACTGTTCTAAAATGATTCTAATTAGATTCTGTCATTGTTCTAATTAAAATATGTGGTAGTATTAGCGAAATTTTCTATACAATTCAAAACGTTGAACCAATTTTTGAGCCCACAAAATATCCAAGTCAACAGTTTTATATTGGCTTAACGGTTTAATTAAATCTTTAACTTTTCTAATGATATCATACTCGAATAAGCAGTTTTTGAGATATTTAAGAAAAAACACTTTTACTTTAAAACCCCGCACCTACCAGACGGGGTACGAGCCCAAGAGTTTGAACCCCACACTCGACATCTAACAGTTTTAAGATTAAGGTCTTATATATATATTTTTTTAATTTAATCAAAGTTTGGTAAACTTTACGTATGCCAAAAAATTAAACGTTACAGAGCAAAACCTATCGGTGGTTTAACTACTATAAATAATTACTTTAAAAAAGTGTTGGTTTGGTTAATACCCTAAAATAACTTTTGCACTGTGTTATATACCGTAAAATTAAGTGCAAGTATAAATCGAAAACTTTAGATATGTTGTGTATCAAAAATAAACTCTAAAACCACAATAAAAATTTATGTATTTGGTCGTTTAAGATTTGACTCATAACTTTAAACTTTTAAATGAATTTTAAAATACATTTAAAAATATGCAAATACAACTTTCAGATAGAAATAATGTATTTTTGGTAAATAAAGGAGGTCTTTATTATAGGACGAATTTTTGCGACTAACAAAAGTTGAAACTTAATTTAACGTAGTCTGAAACACGGATTTAAACGACGAATTGTCAATTTATTTTTTGTTATTTCATTAAAGACCAACATTTACATTAAAATCAAAGATAAATAAAGAGGTTGCAATAGACAGGTTTTTGATTTTTGGTGAAAACTCAATTAAATGCAAAATGTTGGTCCAATTTTTGAGCCCACAAAAAAGCTACATAAGTGAACAATTGAAGGGCTTACTGCAAAAACTTGATAAGCAACATTTTATTTTTTTGTGTTTTTTGCCTTCTACTAATGTTTTATTGACGGATTTTTGGCAGCATTTTTGCTTCAATCCTTTGTACAAATATCTTGAGTATGAAAGTTCTTTAAAAGATCTAATTTCTACATAATTTCAAAAGTTTTAAGGCAAAAGCCACCATGAAATGAAATGTTGCTTATCGAGTTTTTACAATAAGCCCTTCAATTTTATAACTTATAGTCATTGCATACTCTCGTGGCTCATTTTTGGGTTTTTCTCTCTGATTTAATTCTTATACCCGCCAAAAGTTTCGGTCCCCTAAGGGTCTTTCAATTTATCTCGCATTCTTAAATTATAACAAGGGTAACTCACATACAAAATATCACTCCGATCGAAGTTTATCTTCTGTCCCCAATTTGAGCCTTAAAATTGGGATTTTTGCAAAAAAGGATTTTTAAAATTTTAAGTTTAGAGCTTAAATTTTGTGATATAAAAACAAGTATAAAAAGGCTTTTGTGTTTTGTATCCCAAATATAATTTGGTAGTAATATATTAACTTTAAAAAAATCTTTAACCCTTCTTGGTAGGGGGCCAAAAACTATCCATTCAGTAAAAAAATATATATTTTTTTAAGCAAAATTAATTTGTGGCAATCTATTAGATAACATTAAAATATCTTTAACCCATATTGGCCGGAAGTCAAAAATAAAACCCCGGCAAAAAATTTTAGGCATAGTCTTGAATTTTTTGATATCAACAAAAGGTGTTTTTAATGGATTCAGAAAAAAAATTATACATTTAAAATTTTTTTTATAAAATTTTGAAAAAGGTGTTTTTTTTTTGTATTAACCAGAGACCAGTAGCGCTTTAACCCTTAGGGCACACTGGGCACGTGCCCAGGGCCCCGACCTCAGGGGGCCCCCAGAAGAGGAAAGTATAACATATTCGCTTACAAAAAAAAAAATTTTTTTATACAAATTTATGCAATAACACTTACGAGGGAAGTCTTCCTGGTGTCACCCTCCGATCTTCATGAAATTTGGATATGTTGATAAGAACGAAAATTAATTCGACACGTAATTTTTTTTAGCGGCCCAAACCATTTTTAGGTGGAGGTCGATTTGTATGTGGGGAAATTGACCTTTTTCAGTTTTTTACGATTTACGCCTATTTAAACAAAATTAATATAGGCATGTGTGGTATCAGATTAGAGGTATTAAAAATACCTATCTCGTGGTGCTAACAACGGGCCAAAGAAAATGATATTTTTCGACTTATTAACAAAAATGTCCTAAAATTTTGGTATTTTACTCAATATGACGAAAATTTGTGCATATTTGGACACGTTCTTCGCACACGTAGATAGGTTTTTTAAAGACCTTTCATTTGGTACGTAACATAATATAGGAGATAAACGAAAAAAACTGAAAAATGACATTGTCTTCCCCCCTCCTTTTTACCTACTAAATATGAATTTCCCTTTATTTTTTCTGCTCTACAAAATAAAACCAATTCCATAAAGATCCGCGGATGACATTAGGGAGACTTCCCTTGTTAGTCGGTTGAGTTAACAATAGGCTGAGTAAAATTTTTAATTTTATTTTTTTTTTTGTGTAGGTTCCATTTCTTAAAACAGTTAATAACATGAATTGAATTTGTACCAATTAACTATAATAAATATAAATTTAAAAGCTTTTTCTTGTCATTCGATTTTAATTTTTTTTTCCAGTGGGGCCCCCAAATACTTGTGTGCCCAGGGCCCCCGGCATACCTTAACCCGGCCCTGCCAGAGACCAAATATAACAGTTATATGTGTCTTTTTGTTTTAAAAAAATCATGAAACGAATGTTGTCCAAACTTAGTATTTTATATATGAAAAGACTTCTAAAGATGTCCCGTATTAAAATTAGCAATAACATTTATTTTTTTGATTTTTTCAATAACAGTAAAAGATAACAGTTATTAAAAACTTTTTGTTCAAACAATCTAAAATAACTTTTATTTTATATTTATTTGAGTAAATAACTGTTATAACAGTTATTTTTAAAAAAAATCAATCAAAGTTTATATCTTTAAATCAATGATTGAAGTATTAGATATCAATAGGATTATTCTGCATGCGTTTATTGTTGTTTTATTTTAATAACTCGAGTTTTTTAAGGCACAAAGAGTTTTTAAGGAAGGCCATCACACACCTGGAAACGGCAAATTGAAACCGAAATATCCCATTTAAAACTGTGTTGGAATGAAGTCAAACACCATGCATCAGATCGAATTTATTGGAATAACCTTGTGGCGGCCCTATGCTCCTTGCAGGAGTAAAAGAAACAAATATATATAAAGAGTTTTTAATAACAGTTATAAAAAATAAAAGTTTTTTATTTCTGTTATTTTGAACAGATATTTATATAAATCATTTCAAACTGTTATTTTTAATTTTTATTTGAACAAATATTTTTGAACAGTTAAATTTGATTTTTTTCAATAAATCTCATAACTGTTATGGCCTCTGGTATTAACTTTAAACGATCAAATGTTATACAAAAATATTTGTTTATTAATTTTAATAAAAAAACTTTAAGTTAATCACAATTTTGAGGCTTAAAGTGGGGACAGAAGATAAACTCCGATCGGAGTTATATTTGGCGGCGCCATGAAATAGCTCCCAATGAAATAAGTCCCAATGAAATAACTCCCAATGAAATAAATCCCAAATAATATGAATTATCTCCCAAACCAAAAAAAATTATATAAGTCCCAAGAAAAATGAAATAAGTCCCTAACAAAAAATGAAAGAAGTCCCAACGAAATAACTCCCAATAGAAATGAAATAAATCCCAATTTTTTTTCGAATATTAATTTTTTAACTGTTTAAATCCCAAAAACACTTTGATTGTATCTCTTTAAAAAAACAAATCTCTGAAGTGCCTACAATCCCTTCTCCACTTTTTTGGGATGCAGCTTACTGACTCATTGATTAAATTTTTTTTAATGTTTGAATCATATCAGTATAATATTTCATGCAATAGCTAACTTATCGCAGGTCCCTCTGGCGGCTGCGAGAAGAACAGAAAATAAACTCCATAAAAATATGAACTCAAATTAAAAAAATATATAAATCATCTTGGTTAATACCAAATTCGCATACAATTTTTAAAACATGTTTAAGCACTTAAACATGTTTATGTACCTTAATAAGTTTAAATTTAAACATGTTTAAGTGGTTAAACATGTTTAAAAAATGAATGCGGATTTGGTATAAAACAGTTAACAAGCCACGCATAAAACTTGAAAGCAGATTCATGGAAGCCTTTTAGAGCTTCCAGGATTCTGTATAATAAATGTGGTAACAAAACGAATCTCTTGTAAAAATTTTTTCGCCTGTGGCGCTTTCTTTACACCCATACGCATTCAAATCTTTTCAAACATATAATCGTATTCCAACAACATATATTTCAAAAAAAAGAGAAGAGTGAGTGGGTTGTAAAAGACCGAAAGTCCATTTCGCCTACACTTTAAATAATATAATGTGCCCGCCAAACCAACAGGATCCTAAAACTTCTTATTACAGCGGTTGCGGATCTTCAGTTTGTCATACAATACCTCTTAATTTTCATAAATTAAAACCATTGTTAGTCGAAATTTTTCACAGTTACTCGCAACATGCATTACGCCTTAAAGCAAACGAATTACTTTTTTTTGGATTTTGATTGACATTGATGTACTTCTGACTGAATAGTTTTCTGAATTTATTTACAAGATAATTCAAAAAGCATTGAAAAAGAGTTTATTCTATTTCGAGGTCATTTACTTTCCCCGTAATAAATTAACTTTTCCTGAAAATAAGTAAAGAAAATATCTAATTTTTATTTTTAATAAAAATTAAAGAAACTTGAAAATTCAATAAGTTAAATTTTTGTTTTCATAATTTACTCTCAAACTGTTGGGAGTTATTTCATTAAAATAGTTTGGGAGTTATTGCATAATGAAATAACTCCCAAACTTAAAAATGAAATAGAAAAAAAATGAAATAATCCCCGCAGATTTGGGAGTTATTTCATTATGAAATAACTCCTAAATCGTATGGAAATTTTTGGGACTTATTGATTATTTTTCTTGGGACTTATTTCATGGCCCCATATTTTGCATGTGAGTTACCCTTAGGGGACCGACACTTTTGGCGGGTATTATAATTTGATCAGAGAGAAAAGCCCAAAAACGAGCCACCCTATTGCATACCCAGACCTTTGAAGATTAATTTCCCTAATTCAATTTCTTAAATCTGATTTAAAATAATTGAATTAATTCCCTGTTTCTATAAATCGAAAAGAATTAATTTATTATTTAATTCACTTAATTTCATTGCAAAGAATTAATTCTTTGATTTGATTAAATTGAATTAATACATTTTGATTTGAATCAACTGATTCAAATCACTTTGATTTGAATCAACTGATTCAAATCACTTTTGATTTAAATCAACTGATTCAAATCACTTTTCGTTTGAATCAACTTGATTTAAACTTTTTTCACTTAAATCAAACACTAAAAATGCACATTATAAAAATCTTATCATGTCTGATTGCGTTAAAGTCATTGGAATATCGTCAATTTTAAACACACGCCATCAATAAACAACACTCCAAATTGTACAGTTTTATTAAATGTGTACCTTTAGTCTAGAGTTAGGCGCTGGTCACGTGATTTGCTTGATTCACGTGAATCACGCGTGAGTGTTTTTCATTTCAATCACGTGATTGTGAGTGAGCGTGATTTGAAAAAAAAAACTGAGTGAGTGATTAGTGAGTGAGTCATTTATTTTTTGCGTGAGTTTGCGTGATTAGATTTTTTGATTTGCCCAATTTTTTTTAAATTTTCTTGAAAAATTTTTTTTTAAATTTTTTTTTTTTTTTGGTAAGAAAATTTTATTGCGTGAGTGGATTTTGCGTGACTCACGCGTGAGCGTGATTGAATCTGGCGTGAGTCACGCGTGAGTGTGAGTAAGTTTTTTATTACTCACGTGAATAGTGAGTGAGCGTGAGTAAAAAAATATTGCGTGAGTGATTAGTGAGTGATCCGATTATTTTTTGCGTGAGTGAGTGTGAGTAAAAAATGCAGCTTGTGCGCTGCCAATAAAATGTACACTATTAAATTCTGTTGCTTTGACTTTTTGCTTGCTACTACCGCACAAGCATAAATGTTATAGTACACTCATAGAAATATCTTAGTAGAAAAATTAGTAAACCCATTGTAGATCAAGTTTTACAGAATAATGCCGTATTCAACAAATATTAATGTTGATATCGTTGAATAATCAGTATACTTGTTTCAACTATTACAATGGCTTCTACAGAATTCAATAGATAAAACAAAAAAGAAAAAACAACCCTGTTCGTTCGTTTTTTTTTTATTATAACGAGCGAACGAGTGAGTTGGTAGCAATGTGAAATGTCTCTTATAAAATTATTTAATGTGTTTGTTTCTTATAAAATTATTTAATATTAGAAAAATAAATAAAAATAGGATCTGATCTGTAAATATTTGGTAAGTAATAAAATACATTGATTACTTTATGTGTTCATACTATATTAAAACGTTTTTTGTTTTTTTTAGGATTTTACTTTGGTATCATCAGATAATTAGAGAATGGCTAATGGGTGCATAACATGAATAAACGAAGTGTGTGTGAAAATCTTTGTGAAAATCTTCAAATATTGCAGCTTAAAAAGCAGGAAATAAAAAAAATATTGTGATTTATACTTAATAAAAGAATATTTACAAATAACAACAAGCTTTTTTTTTAATAATAAAATTTCTTATATTAACAAAAATATGAGTTGAATTTACATAAAATACGAGTTGATTAACAAAAAAACGAGTTGATCAACTTTTACAAAAACTGACAACAATTTTTATTGAAATCAACATAAATATTTGTAGGGTCAAAATCAACAATGATTTCTGTTGAATTTACAACGATTTTCTTTGGGAATACAATGATTTTTGGTTGAGTGTATGTGTGTGCGTGTGTAAAGTAAATACTTTGATTTAAGAAAAAAATGTTTAAATCAACTGATTCAAAACATTTTTGATTTGAATCAATTGATTTGAATCAAATTGATTTGAATCAATTGATTTGAATCAAATTGATTTGAATCAATTGATTTGAATCAAATTGATTTGAATCAAGTGAATTAATTCTTGTTTGATTTGTATCAAGTGAATCAAATCATTATTTAAACAAGGAATTAAACAAAAAATTAGTTAATTCTTTCAACAAATAGTTGAAATTAATTCTTTTGAATCAAATCATCAAGAATTAATTCCTTGATTTATTAATATGAATTAATCTTTTTGCGAATCAAATCAAAAGTGAATTAATTCTTCAAAGGTCTGTGCATACCCATTGGTGAAAATCAAGCTGTTCTGCCAACATTTTGTTTACTAATTTTGTAATGGCCGCACAAATCAGATTTTACATTAACTAAACCAAGTTTTACTGAGATCCCAAAAACTCAGCCTTAGTCTACATCTTAAGCTTTTGATAGGATAGGTCAAGGGTTAATGAAATGAAGAACCCCTTTAATTAAGACAAAAAAAAAAGACTACCCACACACACTCATACAAACACTTTAAATTTTTCTTAATTCCAACTTGAAAACAATACTACGGCTCACACACCCATATTATGTTCACAACAAAAAAGGATTACAAAATACTCTTATATATTTTTATATATATATATATTTTAAATATAAACAACAACAATATAAATGATATAATTTGTAGCAAATCAAGTTTAATTATTATAACAAAAAAAAAGCTTTTTAATACGAAACAAAACCCATTTTTATTGTTAGTTTGCTCAGGTTGGCTAACGAAGAAAATTAACGTAATCCTACTATGTTTTTTTCTTTCTTTTTAAAATATAAAATACAATTTAATTGATAAAAAAAAAAACATACAAGTTTGTTAAACTCTACTCTATCTATGTTCAAAATTGTTGTCTTGGTCTACACATAACTTTACCCAACATTACCTTTGTTGGTTGGATCCAGTTGGAGCTGAAAAACATATAAATTTCTTAACTTTTGTTTAATTTTACCTTTTTCCATAAGTTTTAGTTGATTTTTGGATGTCTTTTTTAGCCGCTCTATTAGTAAAAAAAAAAAATAAAACACTTTTATACACTTATAAACCAAACCGTACAATAAAATAAACTTTTTTTTTTTAATGTTTAACTTGGTTTAACTATGTGTATGTTGTTATTTCTACACTGTTATAGTTTTTATTTGTATGTTTCTTTTCTTTCACTTCTCTACAGACTTTTATTTCATATTTTTTTTTTGTATTTTGTTAATTTTTTACTTCTATTATCTTTTGCTTTTGTTTTCCTTCTTCTTTTTTTCTTATGAGAAAAATTTTTTTTCAACCATTTTTATTTAATTTTTTTCATGTATTTTATTGAATTTACTTTAAATTTTTTTACTAATTTAGTATAAACTATAGTTGTGCTATAAATAAATCACATTTTTATGTATTATTTTAATAATTTAATAATTTTAATTTAATATTTTCCAAAGGACAATTAACTTTTAACTTTGGATGTTTATTTTGTGGAGTCAGAGAACGAAGCCGATCGGCTAACAGCGACTTAGCCGCCGCCGATGTTTTTTAGGTACTCCAGCCGCCGCCGGTTTGCTTGGCTTATTTCGGCTTAAAAATGTTTACAAAAAAATAGTTTTAGTTAGGCGCCGCCGATCGAGTTTTTGCTTAGCCGCCGCCGCCGACAATTTCATGTCGGCTTCGTTCTCTGTTCTCGACTCTCGACCCCTTTACAACACTGGAAATTTTTGTTAAAATTCATATTTCACTTTACAACACTTAAATGTATTCTTAACCAAAACAATACGCAGGTACCAAGTCTATAAAAATTATTTTTTTGGCCCTGCTTTGGAATAATTTTGAGATTTTTGATGTGATTTCTTTTATTCTGCATCTAAGAAATAATTTTAATTTATTAAAAAATATTTTTATTTTTAAAATATTCTTTAAATTAAGGGACAACAAAATGCACCAAGAATTTGTGTTTGTGTGCAAATCAAAAAAAAAAAGAGAGTCCAAAGAGAGAAAACATACTTTGTTTCATTCGCACAAACTCTGTCATTAAAAGTGTGTGTAAAAAAATAATTTTTGTCTCTTTCCCACAAAGTCTGTCGAAGAGCAAATTTTTTAAATATTTTACTTAACAACACTGGAAAAAGAGAACAAAATTTCATATCAGAGACAGGCAACCAAGCCGACGCGAAATTTTCGGCAGCGGCGGTGCAACATTTGCTTGCCGGCGGCAGCGTTTGTACCTTTCGGTAGGCGGCGGCTCATTTTCCTTTATCATTTTTTCTTTCGTTGTAGAGTTGTATTTTTGCGAGTTTGTGTTTGGTTTTTGTATTTTTTTAAGATATATAAGGTTAAGTAAGATTGGACAACTGGTCGGCCATGTCAATATTTTGACAAGTTTCGGTGTTTTCTTATAATTTTTATTTGGAATTCACACACTTTTAGCAGAAACAATTACTTAATTTTTAAAACTTAATTAGCAAAAATTAATAATTTTAAAACAAAAAGGCAAAAGTGCTCTTTACGGGGCACACATATTTTGGGGGGGGGGGGGAAAAATTGGACCCCCTGTGGAATTAAAAAAGAAAAAAACCGAAATTAAAATTTAAGGGGGCTGTGCCCCGGGGCCCCCCTGGATCCAAAAAACAGACCCTCCCACCTACAGGTTTGTGTGGGTACTTAGTTAAAAGTAATTAAGACAGAATAAAGGTGAGCTAGGTCCCTGGGCCCCTCTAGGTCCAAAAAACCGCCCCGACCAAAAAAAGTTTTTTTTTTTGCTTAAAATTTTGTTTCTGCGTAGACGGCCTTCGGCCGGGCTTAGGGATTACAAACTCCACGCTTTAAACCCACCCTCCGCGCAAAATAAAACTTTTTTGTGTATCAAGATTTTTACGTTTTTAATTACTGAATGGCTTAATTATTGAACTGAAAGTTACTAAAATGGATTTAGGGGTTACAATATTGTTAAAACACATACAAAAAATACATATTTGCAATCGTGAGCAAATTACCTTTCATTTGAGTACCCAAACGTACATACATGTTTGTGGGTGGGGCGGTTTTTTGGCTCCAGGGGGTCCACCGGGGACCCCCTAATTCAAATTTAATTCAAAGAATTAATTCAAGCATGAATTAATTCATTAATTAAAATTTTTGATTTGAGAAATTGAATGGTGAATTAAAATTTCGAAGGTCTGATCATAAGTATTATGAATAATAGCCATAACATTTAACATAAACCTTTCATCGGCTACAACCGGCTAAGAGCCGCCGCCGATAGATTTTATGCTTAGCCGCCGCCGCCGACAATTTCATGTCGGCTTCGTTCTCTGTGTGGAGTACGAAAAAATTCAATGAAATTTTACATATAAATTATGTTATGGCAATGCTGAGAAGAGGCATAAAAGAGAAAAGAAAACAGAGTTGATTTTAAATATGGGAAATGTAACAATCTGAAACGAAACAGAATTGAAATAACGAACCAATTCGAAAATTGAATTTTTCTTAAATTTTTCTGAGAATTTTTCTATAAAAAAAAATGTCTCAGAAACTGAGAATTTTTCTATAGAAAAAATGTTTGTGGAGTATGAAAAAATTCAACGAAATTTTACATAAAAATTTTGTTATGGCAATGCTGAGAAGAGGCATAATAGTACGACACAGAACAAGCACGGCACGGGGGACGGTTTCCAATTAGAATGAGTTTTGCCACCTTTTAGTTCGAACAGAACAACCACGGCACGGGGGACGGTTTCCAATTAGAATGAGTTTTGCCACCTTTAAAAAATAGAACAAGTTTTATTTCACACCGGCGCCAGCCACCGGTTTTATCTGTCAAATCGTATGGAAAAAGTCGTGCCGGGCTTGTCCTGTTTCTACTCTAAAAAATAGAACAAGTTTTATTTTACACCAGCGCCGGCCACCGGTAGTATCTGTCAAATCGTGTGGAAAAAGTCGTGCCGGGCTTGTTTTGTTTCTACTCTAAAAGAGAAAAGACAACACAGTTGATTTTGAAAAGGCGTAAAAGTAACAATCTGAAATGAAATTAAACTGAAACTTTTATAATGAACAAAATTGAATTATGAATTCTCTTGATTTTTTTCAGAGAATTGTTCTATTGAAAAATGTCTCATAATCTGAAAATTTTTCTATAGAAAAAATGTCTCAGAATCTAATAATTTTTCTATAGAAAAAATCTGAGAATTTGTCAATAGAAAAAATGTCTCAGATTCTGAGAATTTGTCAATAGAAAAAATGTCTCAGATTCTGAGAATTTTTCTATAGAAAAAATGTCTCAGATTCTGAGAATTTTTCTATAGAAAAAATGTTTCAGATTCTGAGAATTTTTCTATAGAAAAAATGTCTCAGATTCTGAGAATTTTTCTATAGGAAAAATGTCTCAGATTCTGAGAATTTTTCTATAGAAAAAATGTCTCAGATTCTGAGAATTTTTCTATAGAAAAAATGTTTCAGATTCTGAGAATTTTTCTATAGAAAAAATGTCTCAGATTCTGAGAATTTTTCTATAGGAAAAATGTCTCAGATTCGGAGAATTTTTCTATATAAAAAATGTCTCAGATTCTGAGAATTTTTCTGTAGAAAAAATGTCTCAGATTCTGAGAATTTTTCTATAGAAAAAATGTCTCAGATTCTGAGAATTTTTCTATAGAAAAAATGTCTCAGATTCTGAGAATTTTTCTATAGAAAATATGTCTCACATATTTCTGTAAAAAAAATGTCTCAGAATCTGAGAATTTTTCTTGTCTCAGAATCTAAGAATTTTTCGACAGAAAAAAAGTCTCAGAATCTAAGAATTTTTCTATGTCTCAGATTCTGAAAATTTTTCTATAGAAAAAATGTCTCAGATTCTGAGAATTTTTCTATAGAAAATATGTCTCACATATTTCTGTAAAAAAAATGTCTCAGAATCTGAGAATTTTTCTTGTCTCAGAATCTAAGAATTTTTCGACAGAAAAAAAGTCTCAGAATCTAAGAATTTTTCTATAGAAAAAATGTCTCAGATTCTGAGAATTTTTCTATAGAAAAAATGTCTCAGACTCTGAGAATTTTTCTATAGAAAAAATGTCTCAGATTCTGAGAATTTTTCTATAGAAAAAATGTCTCAGATTCTGAGAATTTTTCTGTAGAAAAAATGTCTCAGATTCTGAGAATTTTTCTATAGAAAAAATGTCTCAGATTCTGAGAATTTTTCTATAGAAAAAATGTCTCAGATTCTGAGAATTTTTCTATAGAAAAAATGTCTCAGATTCTGAGAATTTTTCTATAGAAAAAATGTCTCAGATTCTGAGAATTTTTCTGTAGAAAAAATGTCTCAGATTCTGAGAATTTTTCTATAGAAAAAATGTCTCAGATTCTGAGAATTTTTCTACAGAAAAAATGTCTCAGATTCTGAGAATTTTCTATAGAAAAAATGTCTCAGATTCTGAAAATTTTTCTATAGAAAAAAAATGTCTCGGAATCTGAGAAGTTTCTATAGAAAAAATTTCTCAGAATGTCTATGATAGATCTTATATTTTTTTTATAGAAAAAAGTCTCAGAATCTTAGAATCTGGGAATTTTTCTATAGAAAAAATGTCTCAGAATCGGGAATTTTTCTACAAAATTTTTTTTCAGAATATCAGAATTTTTCTATAAAAAAAAATGTCTCAGAATCTGAGAATTTTCCACAGAAAAAAACGTCTCAGAATCTAAGAATAGAAAAAATTTCTCAGAATCTAAGAATTTTTCTATAGAAAAAATTTATCAGAATCTGAGATTTTTTCTATAGAAAAAATTTATCAGAATCTGAGATTTTTTCTATAGGATAATTCTTAGATTCTGAGATATTTTCTATAGGAAAATTCTCAGATTCTGAATTATTTTTTCTATAGCAATTTACAGTTTTGATAATAACTTTTGAACACCTTGACGTATTGTGCTGAAATTCAATACCAATCAGACCAGGGGAAACATATATGCCACAGAGTATACATTAGAGGTGTCCTTAAAAACGAAAATCACCTTTTTATACCTGGTAGGGTCCTATATTGTTCTTTAGTATCTAAAAATGAGTGAGCCAATATTTGGGGACAATCGGCTAAAAATAACTCGTGCCGAAAATGGATTGAAGTTTTGGGACAATCTTATAAGAACGAAAAACTCGTTTTTTCTAGTTTTTGGAAAAACATTGGTATTTGATATTTTTTGTTAAATTTTTTGTGAAATAATATGAAAATGGTACTAAATTACCTTTTCAAAACGACTAATAAAATTAAAATCGAATGAAAAATAAGCATTTTACGCATACATGCCCCAGACCATTGTATGGTTTTTAAAGCCAGAATTTCAAAATTTTCAAAATTTTTAGGCAAAAAAATAGTAAAAATTTAATTTTACTTTATGATCAAATTGAAAACATGTTTAAGATTAAAAATAGCAGATATGGTAGTCAAGCTTTTTTTTTTATTTGGCGCGGGTAGTGATAACATTTCCGCGGATTCCAAATAAAATGCGTTTTTCTACAATAATTAAGCAAATTTTTGAAAATTTGTGCTCTATTGTGCGGATCGAAGTGTAAAACGTAAATTCTGTAACTTTTGAGAAATCGGATATATGCAGATATTTTGTATTATAGAAATGTATAACGTCTCAAATTTGTCATTTCACCTCGACGAAATGGGGTTAAAGATGCCCGAATTCTCAAAAAATTTACAGAATTTATGTATTTCACTTCGTATAATACAATACAGATAATTGTTTCCCATATTTGCTAAATTATTTTAGAAAAACTCATTTTCTTTGGAATCCGCGGAAATTTTATCACTACCCACGCCAAATGAAAAAAAAGTTAGACTACCATATCTGATAGTTTTTATCTATAACATGTATTTAATATAATTATAAAGTAAAATTTATTTTTTTGCCTAAAAATTTTGAAAATTTTCAAATTTTGGCTTTAAAAACCATACAATGGTCTGGGGCATGTATGCGTAAAATGCTTATTTTTCATCGGATTTGAATTTCTTTAAGCTTTTTGGAAAGGTAATTTATTACCATTTTCATATTACTTAACAAAAAAATTAACAAAAAATAACATATACCAATATTTTTCAAAAAACTAGAAAAAACGTGTTTTTTCATCAGATAAGAGTGTCCCAAAACTTCAATCCATTTTCGGCACGAGTTATTTTTATCCGATTGTCTCCAAATTTTGGCTCACTCATTTTTAGATACAAAACTACAATTTAGGACCCTACCACGTATTAAAAAGTGATTTTGAAAAATTACCTTAGTCGTTAGGACACCTTAAGTATACATAGAGGCGAAGGTGAAAGAAAAAAATAATGTGCTCGATTCTGGAATACGATTTCACCATTCACCTAATTTTTTAAAATTTGATATTCTTTCGAGTTTTAAGATTTTGTTTTTGTAATTATTAAAGATATTAACTAGATCTTTAATTGTTACAAGAAAAAAATTTAAAATCTTAAAATTCGAAAGAATATCAAATTTTTAAAAATTGGGTGAATGGTGAAGTCGTAATCGAGAATCGAGCACAATATCACTATATTTTTCTAATTTCTCACACAAATGTTGTCGATGTGAAATTCACCACACAATCAATACATGTTTACAAGTCGTACTTTGTCAACAAATACATGTATACAAGTTGTACTTTGAAAATTCAATTTTTGACATCTTCGCCTTTATTTATACTCTATGTTATATGCTTCCAGCAACCTCAGAATTGTCTTTCGAAAATCAGAGTGTTTTTATCTCGTTAATTCGCGAAAACCCCTTGCCGAAATTCACTCTTTTGCTTATAACTTTTTAACCACTGGACCGATTTTGCTGATTTGCAATACAAACATGGCCACTTAAGCCACATATATGACCAACATATATGCCAAACTTCAGCAGCCCCAGTAAAGTCTTTCAAAAGTTAGCGTGTTTTCAACAGACAGACATCGCTAGATCGTCTTAAAATAGATCGAGGATCATAAACATGTACTTTAACACCTATTATGATAAATTTAAAATCTATGTGAATATTTTTTTAAACGGAATTTATTTATTTTGTTCGATTTGAGTCCATAAATATTTCTGAGACTACTTTAACTTAAATCTACCAACAAATAAAGCGATATTTAAAATTATAAATGCATTTTTTAACTTAACAACTTTTAAGAGAGAATTACTCAATATCCAGTTAGCTGCCAAACTTAACGGAACCTTATGTCAAAGTTTATATCAAACAGTTACATTTAATGGAAAGTTATTTTATAACGGTACATTGAGTATTTCAGTCTTACATTTAAAATATATTAAAACTTTAAGCTGCATATTCTTTTAGAATGTTACCAGCTATAACTAAACGTTGAATTTCTGAAGTACCTTCATAAATTTCCGTAACACGAGCATCTCTGTAATAACGTTCAGCGGGCATATCACTAACATAACCCATACCGCCTAAAACTTGTATACATTGATGACTGCACCAAGTGGCAGCCTCCGAGGCGAATAATTTTGCCATTGATGCTTCTTTGGTGTAGGGTTTGTCATTATCTTTCATCCAAGCTGCTCTCCAAGTCAATAAACGTGCCGTTTCTACTTTCAAAGCCATGTCGGCTATCTTATTTTGTATAGATTGTAGTTTTGCGATGGGTTTGCCAAAAGCAGTTCTCTTCTGAGCATAGTCTACAGCCAATTCCAATGATGCTTGAGCAATGCCCAAAGATTGACCAGCAATACCAATACGACCGCCATCTAAAGCTTTCATGGCGATTTTAAAACCATATCCAGGTTGACCTAACATATTCTCTTTGGGTATGATACAATCTTCAAAAATTAATTGGCTAGTAGAGGAACCACGCATACCTAATTTATCTTCTTTTTTACCCAAAGATAGCCCCTTGGTATCTTTGGGAACTATAAAGGCAGAAATACCTTTATGTTTTAAAGATTTATCGGTGGTGGCAAATACCACAACAACTTTTGATTCATAACCATTTGTTATCCAGGACTTGGTGCCATTTAATAGATAATGATCACCTTTATCTATAGCCGTAGTTGAAGCAGCACCAGCATCTGAACCATTACCAGGTTCTGATAAAGCAAAACTTGCTACTTTATCGCCGGTGGTGTATGGTGTAATAAACTCTTGTTTTTGTGTATCATTAGCAAAACCCAAAAGTGAGCCTAAATATAAATTGTTGACACCCATAATAACACCCGCAGAAGCGCTACCTCTGGAAACTTCTTCCATTGCTATGGCATAAGCTAAATAATCTAAACCAGTGCCACCTTTTAATTAAATAAAAAATAAATTTAAAACAAAAATATTTAAAAGCGTTAAGTTTTTCATTATTTACCTAGCTCTTCGGGTATAGCTACAGCCATTAAACCCAATTCTCCCATTTTCTTGATTTGTTCTTCAGGATATAACTTTTCACGGTCCCATTTGCCAGCATTTGGTACTAATTCTGCATTTGCAAAATCCCGGCAAGTTTTTTGCAACATTTGATGTGTCTCCGACAAAGCAGACAAGCAAGCAATATTTCGTTGTGACTGTAATTGCATTGGCTTTAGTCTTTGACCTTTAATATGGAAAGAATTATGATTATTATAACATCTTCAAATTCGAAAAAAGCTTTGTGCATCGATTAGGGTACGTTAGTGGGTTGAAAAATTTATAAAATATCCCGATCACATATGTCAAATCAGCAGCCGAATTTGGGTTATGTAGAATGTACCAAAATTTTCGAGGTGTTCTTACATTTTCGTACATACATTTAGAACCGCTGAAACTATATCGCGAAAATGCAATATCAAACTTTCAAAAGAAAAACACGTTTTTATTATTGTAGCGTCTTTAAAGAAATTTTCAATTAAAACGAAATTGGCAACCATCAGGCGGATAAATCCAAAACGTTCTGCCAAGGGACGACTTTGAAGAAATTTTCGATAATGCTGAAAAAATGGCAATCTTCGTTCGGATAAATCCGAATCATTCCGGCACATAGTATGATTACCAACACCTCTCTTGAAGCAAGTTAAGGTTTTGTAAAAATGGTGAAAAAATCGGGCAAGGGCATTTAATTCCTCTTTATTTAGAACTTTAAAAATCGTTAACACGAAAATCCTAGCTGATACTGTTTTCGAGCTATCGCTAAATAATTACATTACTCGACAACAAAAAACTGCCAGCAAATTTACAGCTGATCTTATAGATTTTGATCTCCTGATTCCAAATCTGCCATCCAAATTTTTCTAGCACGTACTGTTTTTTAAAATATTAGCTGTCAAAACGTCAAAAAACAATAATTTAGCTTTTTCGAAAAAATGGACCTCCTGATTTCAAAACTGCAATCCAAATTTTTCTAGCATGATCCGTTTTTACGAAATTCGCGTTCGAGATATTCGTGAACGCGTGAAAAACATTTCAAACGTGAATATTTCGAAAACGGAACATGCTAGAAAAATTTGGATAGCACTTTTGCATTCAGGAGGTCTATTTTATAGGAAATCAATTCCTATATCCCCAAAAGTGCGATTTTTTTTTTACTTTTTAAAAACGAATACACCAATACCCCGGTTTGCGTCGTTTCGAAGTTGCGTCGTTTTCAAATTTCTGTGATTTCGAAGTTGCGTCGTTTTGGTTTCAGTTTGCGTCGCATGGCTTCGAAGTTGCGTCGCCAGTGCTTCGATTTGCATCGTTGATATAAAAATGTGTGTACAAAGCTAAAACAAAAAAAGGGGATTTCCCGTTTATATTTCAGTTTGCGTAGCATGACTTCGAAGTTGCGTCGATTGTGCTTCGATTTGCGTCGTTAATATGAAAATGTTTATACAACTCTTGCTTTTTTACTATGCATTTTTTATTTTTATCTTAATATTTTTATGTTTTTGTTATGTTTTTTTACGTTTTTCTCATGAATTGTTATATTTTTATTTTAATTAAAACTGTTTTCAAAAAAAAAATACAAAAAAATTGCATTTTTTATTGAAAAATCTAATTTTTCTGCTAAAATTATGAATCTCGGAACCAATTAAATGAAAATCAATACAAATGTATGGAAAATCGTGCTTCGGTTTGCGTCGTTTCGGTTTGCGTCGCGTTTCTCCGGTCCCAATTAACGACGCAAACCGGGGTATTGGTGTATTTTAAAAACGGCTAGAAATAAATAAATACTAAGAAATACTAAAAAACGTCTACGTGCTAGAAAAATTTAAATGGCAGACTTGGAATCAGGAGAGCAAAATCTATAAGAGTCCGTTGGATATTTTGCAGCGAAGTTTTTGTTGTCGAACAGTGTTATTATTTAGCAATAACTCGAAAACGGGATCAGCTAAGATTTTTGTGTTAACGATTTTTAAAGTTCTAAATTAAAAAAAAGTTTGAACAATTTTCCAAGTTTTAAAAACAATTTTGAAATTTTTCCAAGTCCCAGACTTGGACGTGATTCACGACCAAAGTATTAAGCAGATATAACTGCGACTTAGCATATTTACGAAATCGGTTCAGCGGTTCAAAAGTACAAAAACATTAAAAATTTTGGTGCATTCCATATAACCTAAATATACAAAATGCATTAATTCGGCTTCTAGTGGACATATGTGAACAGAATTTGATACTAAACGGTATTTAAAAAAGTACAAACATATTTTTTTACACACATTTTTTTCGGGGATTTTTCTTGTTAACCAAAATTTTTATTCTGGCAAAAAAAAATTTTTTAAGTTTTTTGGAAATTTTTTTTTACATTGTGCCGGGTTATAATTAAGCTTTTATGAATAACCACCTAAAAATTTATTTTGAAAATAAGAAAAATTATTTTTTTTTATTTTTTTTCTAGATTGTCTTATACCCTATTCACACGTACAGTTTTAAACCGTTTTTAGCAGCAATATTTTTAGCACTTTCTTTATTCTATTACAGTATATTGACAGAAAATGCTAAAAATAATTGCTAAAACCGGTTTTAAACTGTAAGTGAGAATAGGGTATTAATTTTAAAAAAATCTTGTTTATATAGCATTCACACTTGCGACCTTATACCCTATTCACACTTACAGTTTTAAACCGTTTTTAGCAATTATTTTTAACATTTTCTGTCAATATACTGTAATAGAATAAAGAAAGTGCTAAAAATATTGCTGCTAAAAACGATTTAAAACTGTACGTGTGAATAGGGTATTAAACAAGTTGTTCAACAAAACACCAGTAACAGAATAAAAACGTAATCAATACGGAACAAAGACTTTTTTAAACATCTCACTCTTGAACACTTCAAAACAGCAAGTGTGAACGCCGTATTACACAAAGTTTTAAATGTTAAGCGCCAATCAGACGACAGACAAATCTTACAATTTGTCTAATATGGCATTCACACTAGCGATCTTAAACAAGTTGTTCAACAAAACACCAGTAGCAGAATAAAAACGTAATGGACACAGAACAAAGACTTTTTTAAACATCTCACTCTTGAACACTTCAAAACAGCAAGTGTGAACGCCGTATAACGACCAAATGCAAATGGCCTTAATAATAGTATGTGTGTTCGCAAATATTTTCAGAAAAAAAATCAGCGGTTGAAAGACAAATTGTAAGATTTGTCTGTCGTCTGATGGTCCCTTTACTTTTTAAACCCGGCTTTATTTTTTGCTTTTTAAGAAGTTTTTTGTATGAAAACAAGATTTTTATTGCCCACATTTCATTTTTTAGCGCATATTTCAAGTGCATATTTTCGATTTTTTAGTGCATGAAAATCTTATCCCTAATGATTAATAATTTCGCCGATATCTCGAAAACTATAGTTGGGTCATTAAGTCTGATTCCAATTGTAATATTTGCATTAATCCCAGCCATGTCGCTAAACTAGACTTTAGCCTTTTTTTTTTTTGTATAATCAACAAAAGGTATGGGAAAAGTTCAAATTTATACGTACAAACAACTTTCGTTTAAAAAAGCAGTTATTTATTTTTCATTGGTACGGGCCAACATTTTTATCGAATTCTGTGTGACGATCATAAAATGTAGATAAGGTTGTTGTTTTAACGCACAAAGTTTTATCGAATTTGGTATGGTAATCATAAACTGTAATACCAAAGTCCAACTTGTTTTTAAATTCTATTCGCTCTACGCAAACAAAAATCTTACCTAATTTTGCAGTATTTCGTAAAACTTTATACATTTTCAATAATTATTTTAACAAAATTAAATAAATTTAGAAAAATTAAAAAAAATATATATATTTATTTTGAAATTAAGAACAGCAAAAGTTTAAACAAATATAGAAATTATATAGAGATGAAACTACTGCCAACTGCCACGCTTTGTTTAGAAGTAAATGCTGTTTAGTTTCTTATCTACATCAGGAGTGAGATATTAAAATTTGGTTTTGGTACTAAAAAAACATTTTGGAAAGTACATTTTTGGAGACCCAGAGTTTTAAAAACAACGGTTGGGGACCAATGATATTTTTGGTAATTGAACAAATTTCATTAAAAAACAAATAAAAAGGTTAAATTAGGCCTTGCTTAATGTATTGATACCCCCACAATGTAAAAAAATGCCTGCGAATTTTGCACTCTTGCCCAAAACATTAAATCATGATAATAATGGAATTCACGTCAGAAATTTTAGTCTTGCAAAATTGCGCAATGTCAAAATTGCAACTTTTTTTGCTTGTTTTTATGTGAATAAAAGCAATTGTATTTATATTAAAATAAATTGCAAATCTTTTCTTGCAACTACGAATCATATAAAAGGTAATAGAAAAATAAAAATTTTATTAAAAATTTTTTTAAAAAAAAATGTTGCAATATTGCACTGTTGCAAGGGTCAAAAAATTCTGAAGTGAATACCCTGAATGTTTTGCGGGAGATTTGGGTGTACTTGCCAAAGCAAAGTTTTTTTTAGAAAAAATAATGTTATATTACTTTGCTATTCCATGCAAAATGAATTGAAATATCAGTCGAGGACCCCATTAAAAAACCAAAAAAGCTGTACATTTCGTAAGTGAGTGCAAAAATATGTGCAAAAAAAGTGTTTTTACATTTTGGAGAGTATAAAAGATTCGGCACCAAAGAATATAACACTCTCACTTATTTTATGTACATTTGAGAAACAAATTGAAAATTTTTATCCGAAAAGCTTAGACTTGGAGAAAAAGTTTTTGAAATTTTCACTCCTTGGGGTGGTTCAAAGCATCTGAAAACGCGGATTTCGATCTGCTATTTTTGCAGAGAAAAAACGGCTGAATATATTGCAAATCTGATTTCACCAGTCGATTCTACACCCAAAATTAAAATAATAGCAGTTTTTTGAACTCTTAAAAAAAAGTTCCAATAACCCACAACAGGGGGCGGAAAAATCGATTTTTAAAAAAAAAAATTTAAATTATTTTTTTAATCATTCACGATGAAGAAGCAGTTTTTGCTAAGAAATTTGGTATGAAAAGCACCTTTCTATCACAACCCATTAAAAAGTTATAAGGCTTCAAAGTTTTTTTTCTAATGGCAAAATTATAAAACACTAACCGAAATTTGAAAATTTTTAGGATGGGTCCGCGGTCTGGACACTCGTATTCGATTTTCATCTCAATGCTGATTCCAAATCTGGTTTCCAAACTGTTTCGTAACGTCAGGTTTTTGAGATAATTGAGGTCAAAGTTCACAAAAAACACATTTTTTGTGCATTATTGAGAGCATTTTTTTGTGATGTTTTTGAATGATATATTGGGATCATAAAACTTGTTTTCGATTAACATTTCGATGCTGATTCTGAATCTAGATTTCAAATTTTTCTATCACGTCATGTTTTCGAGAAAATTGAGGCCAAAGTTCTCAAAAAACGTGTTTTTGTCCATTTTTGAGAATTGATAACTTTTTAACGGGTTGTGATAGAACAGAAAATTTAGTACCATTTTGTCATGCTGAAAATGCCCTTTAATTATGCATATTTAAAAAATTAATTTAAAAAGAAAATGGAAAAACCTTATATTTCCGCCCTCTGTGGTGGGTTTTTGGAACTTTTTTTAAGAGTTTGAAAAATGACCATTCTATTACTTTTTGCTGTAGAATCGACTGATGAAATCAGATTTGCGATATATTAAGCCGTTTTAGCTCTGATGAAAAATCAGCTCAAAATTCGCGTTTTCAGATGCGTTGAACCACCCCAAGGAGCGATTTTTTTTCCAAAAAAATACCGCCATTCTTTTTAGTTCCCCTAAATCCTTCAAAAAAATGATGATATCCACAGATCAAATTTTCAAAATTAACTCTAATAATCATATATAATTTGATACAATCTAATATGAGTTAATAGGCTTCCGTATAAATTTATATAAAATTATATTTATCATTTTGATACGGTTGATCCACTTTATATGCCCGGTGAAAAATGTTCATATATGAATCATATGTGGTCCAAATATGGACATGTATGTTCATATATGTAAATATATGTTACACATGCGAAAATTGGCGGCATGTGTACATATATGGCATGGGTTCATATATGTGCATATGTGTTCATATATGTTTCATATATGTCTGTCCACATGCCGCCAATTTTCGTATATGCTCATATATTAAATATATATGTTCATATATGTAATCATATGTGAAATATATATGATTCATATTTGAACATTTTTCACTGGGTGCCCGGTGAAAAATTTTCATATATGCACATACATGTTTCATATGTGATCACATATGAAAAATATGTGATCATACATGCTCCATATGAATACATGTATGAAGCAATATTTCTTGATTTTTTTTCATATATGCTGATGTATGCAAACACATATGCACACATCTGCACATACATATGTCTGGGACTTATAAAATTTTCCAAAAAAATTCCAAAATGATTTGAACTGAAATTTTGAACTGAATTTTTTACTCCAAAACACAAAAAAAATTTCCAAAAAAAACTTTGAAAATTTTCTAAAAAATTTTCAGATATGTACACATTTGCACATATGTGACTTGTACTTCCATGTGTATCCCGATGTTTGAATTTTTCATAGGACTTAGAAAATTTTTTAACATTTTTTTTTTTAAACATTTTTTAATGATTTTTTACTACAACACTTTGTACCTCAAAAATTAAAAAAAAAAAATCGAAAGTCTCGACTTCAATTTATTTTTTCCTAAAAATATTTTTTAATTATTTTTTTTATTACAAACCGAAAAAGAGTTGCCAAAAAAGATTTTGTGTCTGGGAATTTAAAAAAAAAATTGGAACTTTGAAAATTTAAAAAAAAAATCCAAAAGCATTCTAAAATCAAAAAAAAGTTTTTTTTCTGAACTTTAAAAAAAACTTTTAAGATTTTGAAAATTTTTAAAATTTGTGAAACATTGTTTTTCTAAAGTGAAAACTCGTTCGAACAGGATTTCGATCATATTGCTCTGCATCATTTTATACACAACCGCATGATCGAAATCTCGTTAGAGCGAGATTTCAGCTCAGGTGTGGATTCTTTACTCCAAAATGCAAAACGGAATTAAAAAAATATATGTAACATATGTGACCATATATGTCCATATATCTACATATGCCGCCAATTTTCGCATTTGCTTCATATATGTAATACATATGGACGAGCATACATGAATAATATATGAATAACATCTGACATTTTTCACCGGGTGGTTATATATTGCTCCATATATGATTAGATTCGTATTTTGGTTTTGCTCATCAAATTGTATAAAAATAGATATTATAAGATCAACTTGATATAATTAGATTTGACCAAATTCAGGATCAAATTGTATCAATTTTTATATTTTTTGATATAAAGTAATACAATTAGATATTATTTGATACAACCATTTTACGGATCAAATTAGATCTAATAAGTAAAATTAGCATAATATTTTTACTAGCCCGTGTAAAAAAATAATTGGATCAAAACATATCTCTTTTGATAAAAACATATATGGATCATATCTAAATGGATATAATCAGATCTACTCCATATATATTCATATCTGCTTCAGATATGTTTTGATCCGTAAATTCCCGGTGAAAAATGTTCATATATGCACATACATGTTTCATATGTGATCACATACGAAAAATATGTGATCATATATGCTCCATATGAATACATATATGAAGCAATATTTCTTGATTTTTTTTCATATATGCTGATGTATGAAAACACATGTGCACACATCTGCACGTACATATGTCTGGGACTTATAAAATTTAAAAAAAAAAATTTCAAAAGCATTTGAACTGAAATTTTGAAATGAAATTTTTTACTCCAAAACGCATAAAAAAATTTCCAAAAAAAAACTTTGAAAATTTTCAAAAAAAAATTTCAGATATGTACACATTTGCACATATATGACATGTACTTCCATATGTGTCCCGATACAAGATGTTTGAAGTTTTCTCAGGACTTAGAAAATTTTTCAAAATTTATTTTCTAAAAACAGTTTTTAATGACTTTTACTACAAACACTTGGTACTTCGAAAATTAAAAAAAAAAAAACTTGGAAAATTTTTCAAAAATTTTTTTTCTTAAAACATTTTTTAATTATTTTTTTTATTAAAAACCGAAAAAAAGTTGTCAAAAAAATTTTGTGTCTGAGACTTAAAAACCAAAAATTTTGGAACTTTGAAAATTAAAAAAAAAATAAAATAAAAAACATAGAAGTTTTTTTGTGAAATTTAAAAAAGATTTTAAGACTTCAAAAATAGTGTCCCGGTGAAAAATGTTCATATATGCACATACATGTTTCATATGTGATCACTAGAGTGTCCCTTATTTTGGAAATGTTCGAAATGTTGAGACGGTACCCGCTCATTTTTTTCCTTTTGACTTAAAAATAACTCAGGAAAAATTTTACGCCCCTAGGACCACGCCTTCCCTACGCGACGGGGCCTTAAAGAGCGGGGCCTTAAAAATCATTTTTCCATACAAACCAAAAAATTTTTTTTTTGATTTTTAATTTTTTTGTTATTATTTATTATATTACTTGGTTTGCTTATTCACGACAAAAAATTTGATTTTGGTGGGATAAGTCTTTCAGCGCTAAAAAATTTTTAGCAAAAAAAAATTTTGAGCCGCCGGGGTCCTACAGTAAAAAAATTTTAAAAAATATTTTTTTTTAGTTTTGACCAGCAACGGTTTTAGCTGCTATGTTGCTTTAAATGATATATATTCCAAAAAAAAAATTATTCATATCTGTGACATCTTTATCTTTTTCGAAAAAAAAATTTTGAGCCGTAGGGATCCTACGGTAAAAAATTTTTAAAAAATATTTTTTTTTAGTTTTGAAAAGTAACGGTTTTAGTTGTTATGTTGTTTTTAATGATATATATTCCAAAAAAAATATTTTTCATATTTGTGACATCTTTATCGTGTATCGAAATAAATCAACAATGCATTTTTTACCCTTTTTTAGAACACGATAAAGATGTCACAGATACAAAAAATATTTTTTTATGAATATATATCATTTAAAGCAACATAGCAGCTAAACCCGTTGCTGGTCAAAACTAAGAAAAAATATTTTTTAAAAATTTTTTACTGTAGGACCCCGGCGGCTCAAAATTTTTTTTTGCGAAAAATTTTTTAGCGCTGAAAGACTTATCCCACCAATATCAAATTTTTTGTCGTGAATAAGCAAACCAAGTAATATAATAAATAATAACAAAAAAATTAAAAATCAAAAAAAAATTTTTTTGGTTTGTATGGAAAAATGATTTTTAAGGCCCCGCTCTTTAAGGCCCCGTCGCGTAGGGAAGGCGTGGTCCTAGGGGCGTAAAATTTTTCCTGAGTTATTTTTAAGTCAAAAGGAAAAAAATGAGCGGGTACCGTCTCAAGATTTCCAACATTTCCAAAATAAGGGACACTCTAGTGATCACATATGAAAAATATGTGATCGTATATGCTCCATATGAGTACATATATGCAGCAATATTTCTTGATTTTTTTTCATATATGCTGATGTATCAAAACACATATGCACACATCTGCACGTACATATGTCTGGGACTTATAAAATTTTCAAAAAAAAATTTCAAAAGCATTTGAACTGAAATTTTGAAATGAAATTTTTTACTCCAAAACGCATAAAAAAATTTCCAAAAAAAAACTTTGAAAATTTTCAAAAAAAAATTTCAGATATGTACACATTTGCACATATATGACATGTACTTCCATATGTGTCCCGATACAAGATGTTTGAATTTTTCTCAGGACTCAGAAAATTTTTCAAAATTTATTTTCTAAAAACATTTTTTAATGATTTTTTTACTACAAACACTTGGTACTTCGAAAATTAAAAAAAAAAAACTTAGAAAATTTTTCAAAAATTTTTTTTCTTAAAACATTTTTTAATTATTTTTTTTATTAAAAACCGAAAAAAAGTTGCCAAAAAATTTTGTGTCTGGGACTTAAAAACCAAAAATTTTGGAACTTTGAAAATTAAAAAAAAAATAAAAAACATAGAAAAAGTTTTTTTTTCTGAAATTTAAAAAAAATTTTAAGACTTCAAAAATAGTGAAGCATTTTTTTCTAAAACAATTTTAATGAAATTCTTTACACCAAAATGCAAAACGGAATTAAAAAAATATATGTTACATATGTGATCATGTGTGTCCATATATTTACATATGCCGCCAATTTTCGCATTTGCTTCATATATGTAATACATATGGACGAGCATATATGAATAATATATGAATAACATCTGACATTTTTCACCGGGGTAGCATTTTTTTTTCAAAAACAATTTTAATGAAATTCTTTACACTAAAATGCAAAACGGAATTAAAAAAATATATGTTACATATGTGATCATATGTGTCCATATATTTACATATGCCGCCAATTTTCGCATTTGCTTCATATATGTAATACATATGGACGAGCATATATGAATAATATATGAATAACATCTGACATTTTTCACCGGGTTGAGTCTATCTGACAATTTTACATATATGAACATATCTGAAAATGTCTGATCATATATGTCATATATGCCAGATAGACTCAATTTACGGATCAAAACATATCTGATGCAGATATAAGTATATATGAAGTAGATCTGATTATATCCATTTAGATATGATCCATATATGTTTTTATCAAAATAGATATGTTTTGATCCAATTATTTTTTTACACGGGAGGGGATGATTTTTTTTTGATAAAAAAAAAGATGAAAAAATATGATAAAAAAAAATTATGAAAAAAAATTTTGATGAAAAAATAAATTTGATGAAAAAAAAATTAATGAAAAAATTTTCCATTTGGGAAATAAATGGAAAATTTTTATCCGAAAAGCTTAGACTTGGAGAAAAAGTAGTTTTGGTAAAAAAAAAGATTTTTTCAAGAAAAACAAAATTATGTTAAAAAAAATTAATGAACCCAGTGAAAAATGTTCAAATGTGAATCATATATATTTCACATATGATTACATATATGAACATATATATTTAATATATGAGCATATACGAAAATTGGCGGCATGTGGACAGACATATATGAAACATATATGAACACATATGCTCATATATGAACCCATGGCATATATGTACACATGCCGCCAATTTTCGCATGTGTAACATATATTTACATATACGAACATACATGTCCATATTTGGACCACATATGATTCATATATGCACATTTTTCACCGGGAACCCAAAATTTTTGCTGAAAAAAAAATTTGATGAAAAAAGTTTTTGATGAATTTTTTTTGATAAAAAAAAAATAGATAAAAAGTTTGATAAAAAAAAATATTATGAAAAAAAAAATATTGATGAAAAAAAAAATGATGGAAAAAAAAAATTTATGAAAATAAAAAAAAATTGATGAAAAAAAATATTGATGAAAAAAATTAATGAAAAAAAAAAATTGATGAAAAAAAAAATTTTGTTAAAAAAAATGATGAAAAAAAAAAGTTTGATGAAAAAAAATTTTATGAAAAAAAATTAATGAAAAAAAATTTTTTTTGTTGAAAAATAAATTATGTCACTTTTTATTCACCAGCTGGTGAAAAACGGTTTTATTCACCACGAGCTGAATTATTATCCAAGTTACAAACCCAAGTTATTAAAATTTTTGGTTTTAAGAAAATGAAAACAGTAATTCTTGTTTTCTTTTTCATTAATTGTTAGCTTATACAGTCAAACTGAGGTGGCGTCCTGCAACTTTTTTAAAATTAGACACCAGCCTGAAAACATTATCATGTTAAAATGGAATATAATAAATATGCCATAAGAAATTCACCATAAAACTTGTAATAATTATGATTTAACATATTTTAAAAACCTGTTTTTGAAATGTGTAAATAAATATACTACTGTACTTTTTTTGAGCAAAAAGTACCAAAAAAATACTGCAGTATCAACTTTTTCATCTCTGATTTATATTCGACTGGTGCTGCTTAATGCAAAATATATTCATTGTATACTAGTAGGGCGGAGATATTTTCATTTCTTTTTTCGATTTTGCTTAGAGTCGTGGTCGGAATATTTGACTTTTAGGTCAAAATAAGCACCAAAAAAAAAAAATAAGACCTGTGGTATTAAGGTTCCTTTTTTTGACAAGAAAATTGGCATATGACAGGACTACACCATTTTCAACTTTATTTCAGATACACAAATTATATATCAAAAATTTCCAATTATGCATCAAAAATTTCCAAATATATTTCAAAAATTTCCACTTATATTTACAAAATTTCCAATTATATTTCTGAAATTTCCATTTTTTTTATCAGAATTATATTTCAAAACTTACTTTTAAATATCAGAAATTTACATTTCTGTTTTAAAAATTTCTAAATATATGTCCAATTATATACCAGAAACTAGAATTCCAACATTTTCTAAATAATTTTCAGAAAACTCCATTTCAAAATATTGTATTTCAAAATTTTCTACATAGGGAATACATATAAAATTTTGAAATACAATATTTTGAAAAGCATTTAGAAATTTTTGAAATACAAACGGAATTTTCTGAAAAAATGTTAGAAAATTTTGAAATACAAATGGAACATTTTTGAAATATGAATGGAATTTTCTGAAAAGTATTTAGAAAATTTTGATATACAAATCAAAATTTCTAAAACATAATTACAATTGTTTTTAAACATAATTGGAAATTTTTGAAATATAAATGGATATTTCTGAAATATAATTGGAAATTTTAATAAATATAATTGGAAATTTTATAAATATAATTGAAATTTTTTATAATTTGGAAATTCTAAAATACATAATTGAAAATATAAATATAATTGTATTAAATATAATTTGTATTTTCTGGAATAAAATTTAAAATGGTATATAAGTGTTTAAACTAAATAAATTAAAATTCTGAAATTTTCATATAAAACAATCAGCCTTACCACAAGAAAATAAAATAAATGAGCTTTTTATTTTATTTCTATACAAATTTTTTTGTTTTTAAAATCGGCTTTCAAAAAATGTATAGAAAATTTGAAATTTAAAATAAAACTTTTGGTAAAATAGACTTTTTATTTTTCTATGGTACGGGCCAATATGTATTACTTTCGAAATTTTCAAAATTTTTATATAAAACAATCAGCCTTACCATAGAAAAATAAAATAAATTTAAAATGAGCTTTTAATTTTATTTCCATACAAATTGTTTTTGTTTTTAAAATCGACTTTCAAAAAATGTATTGAAAATTCGAAATTTAAAATAAAACTTTTGTTAAAATAGGGTTTTTGTTTTCTTGTGGTACGGGCCAATATGTATTACTTCTAAATAATATTAAGATTTTTTTTTTAATTTATTGAGAACAAAAATAATTGAGATTAAGAAACGTTAATATTACATATTTTAGCAGTAAACAAATTTCCAACCAAAAAAAAATTATCCGAAAAACAATATGTATTTTAAAAATAATAAATACTAAATACTAAATACTAAATTAATTGCTTTAAGTAGTAGCAGTTTGTTTGAAGGTTGTTTTCCGTTTTTCTGGAAAATGCTTTTGGATTAGAGTGTTTTTTCATGAAACCGGAATACAAAGCTTAAATTAAGTTTCAGATGATAATAGCATAACATGATTAAAACACAATACCACCATCACATATTGTAAAAATCGATTAGAAATTTACATTAACTAAGTATAAATACATTTTGTTTAAAGCAAACATATTTTTTAATTTTTTAAAACTTAAATACAAAACTTTATAAATGCACTTTTTAACTTAATATTTGAAAAATTATTATAAATTTATTGAAAACAAAAATATTGCATTACCTTAAGCTCCATATTCTTTGATAATTGTACCAGCTATAACCAAACGTTGAATTTCTGAAGTACCTTCATAAATTTCCGTAATACGAGCATCTCTATAGTAACGTTCGGCTGGCATATCACTAACATAACCCATACCGCCCAAAACTTGTATACATTGATGACTGCAGTAAGTGGCGGCCTCTGAGGCAGCTAATTTAGCCATAGCTGCTTCTTTGGTGTAGGGTTTGTCATTATCTTTTAACCATGCCGCCCTCCAAGTCAATAAACGTGCTGATTCTACTGCTAATGCCATATCGGCTATCTTATTTTGTATGGATTGTAATTTTGATATAGGTTTACCGAAAGCAGTTCTCTTTTGAGCATAGTCTACAGCTAGTTCCAATGAGGCTTGTGCTATGCCTAAGGCTTGACTAGCAATACCAATACGACCGGCATCTAAAGTTTTCATGGCTATTTTAAAACCATATCCAGGCTTTCCTAATATATTCTCTTTAGGTACAATGCAATCTTCAAAAATCAACTGACACGTAGAGGAACCACGAATACCTAATTTGTCTTCTTTTTTACCCAAAGAAAAACCTTTGGTATCTTTAGGTACTATAAATGCAGAAATTCCTTTATGTTTTAAAGATTTATCTGTGGTGGCAAAAACAACAGCAGCTTTAGCTTCATAACCATTTGTTATCCAAGCCTTAGTGCCATTTAATAGATAATGATCGCCTTTATCAACTGCCGTAGTGGAGGCAGCACCAGCATCTGAGCCATTACCAGGTTCCGATAAAGCAAAACATCCCACAATGTCACCGGTGGTGTAGGGAGTTATGTAATTTTGTTTTTGTGCATCATTGCCAAATCCCAAAATTGGACCCAAATATAAGGAATTGTTAACTGACATTATAACACCAGCTGAAGCACAACCTCTAGAAATTTCTTCCATTGCTATGGCATATGCTAAATAATCTAAGCCCGTGCCACCTTATAATTAAATAAAAAAAATATATTAAAAATTATTCAAAAACAATACAAAATAAGTAGAAAAGTTAAATTCGTCTTGGCCGAATACATGAATACCCTCCACAATGCCCCTTTTTAGTTGATAGTAAATTTTCAGCATATGTAAAGATTAGGGCCTTGACTCCTAATTAGATAGAGGGGTCAAAGAGACATCGAGTGGTATAAATTTCTAGGAGCGGTCACGCCCCTTTCAGAGGGGCAAGGCTTCAAAGTTAAAAATTATTTTCTTAATATCTTAAAAACTATTTGTACGATTTGGATGAGATTTGCTGCATTCGAAAGCTTATGAAAGATCTAAGGTGTGATTTGGTTTAATTTAGTTTAATTAAACTGCACGTATATAAGTAAAAATTTGGCCCAAATAGTTTGGTAGTCAAGGTTTCAAGCTTCAATTTGATCCAACAATTGGTGTTGTAGCTCTAAAATTAACCGAGATATTTAGGGTCAAAGTTTAACCTTTTTTTTGCTTTTCAGTTTCTAGTCATTTCGTATATTTTTAACGCATAAAAAATAGTACGCGTCAAGGCTTAGTACTACAAAATCTTTATAGGGCTTAATGCAAGAAATTTGAAATCACATTAGCCCGGCAAACAAAAATGTTCAAACCGTACAAAATTAAACGCCAAACGCCTGATACCCAATTAGCTCTTTAGGGCAGAGAGGGTAGGTTTAATGCATGGATTTAAAAACCCCTAAGCCCGGCCGAAGACCTGCTACACCATTTTCCGAAAAACTTTGGTGAAGGGTAATGTATGGTTGGTCTTGACCAACTATAATTCTTGTTTTTTTTCATGTTGGGGCTCGCGAAAAATTTTTAATATTGAAAAGGGTCGCGTAGCAATAGTCAGTGAGAAGCCCTGCATCATGGGGTCCTATACCAATATTTCGAGGTTTTACAAAGGGAATGACAAACTCATATATACCCTATATCACAAGAGATAGAGGGGTCAAAGAGACATCGAGTGGTGTAAATTTCTAGGAGCGGTCACGCCCCTTTCGGAGGGGCGGGGCTTTAAAGTTAAAAGTTCTTTTGTAAATATCTTAAAAACTATTTGTTCGATTTGGATGAGATTTGTTGCATTCGAAAGCTTATGAAAGGTCTAAGGTGTGATTTGGTTTAATTAACCCTCGAAACTGCACTTATATAAGTAAACATTTGGCCCAAATAGGTTGGTACCCAAGGTCTCAAGCTTCAATTTGATCCAACAATTTTTTTTGCTTTTCAGTTTCTAGTCATTTCGTATATTTTTAGCGCATAAAAAAATAGTACGCGTCAAGGCTTAGTACTACAAAATCTTATTACAAGAAATTTAAAATCCCATTAGCCCGGCAAACAAAAAGGTTCAAAATTAAACGCGCAAAGGCTGATACCCAATTAGCTTTTTAAGGCAAAGAGGGTGGGTTTAATGCATGGATTTAAAAACCCCTGAGCCCGGCCGAAGTCCTGCTACACCATTTTCCGAAAAACTCTGGTGTAGGGTATTGTTTGGTTAGTCTTGACAAACTATTATTTTTTTTCATGTTGGAGCTCGCTAGAAATTTTTAATATTGAAAAGGGGTCGCGTAGCAATAGTCAGTGAGAAGACCAGCATTATGGGGTCCTAGAGCAATATTTCGAGGTTTTACAAACGGAATGACAAACTTATATATACCCTATATCACAAGAGTGGTGGGTAAGAAAAGGAGGAAAACCCAGAAATTATGCCAAAATTCTAAACTTTGATGCAGACCTAGAGGAGCTCCCTATACCGACCGCTAATTAGTTAAAATTTTTTTTCACTTTTTCTGTGCTAGTCGTGCAATTTAGCACTAAAAATTAAATTCTTTAATATTTACCTAACTCTTCTGGTACAGAGACAGCCATTAAACCCAATTCTCCCATTTTCTTGATTTGTTGCTCAGGATACAAGTGTTCACGATCACACTTTCCGGCATTGGGTACCAATTCAGAATTTGCAAAATCCCGGCAAGTTTTTTGCAACATTTGATGTGTTTCCGGCAAGGAAGACAAACAAGCAATATGTCGTTGTGCCTGTTGTTGCATTGACCGGAGTCTTTGACCTTTAATGTTGTTATGTGTTTCATAGTAGAGATAAAATGATACAAAGTCCAATATGTTAAGGGATTATTTTTATAATTTAAATTCATAAAATCTCACCTAGTTTAACAGAATTTCCCAACACCTTATACATTTTAATAATTTTTATTAACTAAATAAACAAAATTTAATAAATATAGGAAAATAAATAAATAAATTAAATAAATAAAGCAAATGAAAAAAGCCGGAATTATCTAAAGCGTTGCCAGATGTAATTTATAACATATGGCAGAATAGAAAACTCGCTGAAAAAACTAACGAGTTTTTCTTCCATCTCTAAACCGTTTTAATTAGAGATGGGCACATGAAAAGATTAGAGCGTGATCATGCGTGAGTTTGACTGAACTCAATTTTACTCACGTGATTGTGAGCGGGGGAAAAAATGCATGAGTGTGCGTAAGTCGATTTTTTTGCGTCAGTTTGCGTGATTTATTCTCTCTTCATATGTCCTTTCGTATTAAAAAAACAACAAAAAAACTTTAAAATTTGGCTAAACTTAAGATTTAAAATTTCGGAGAACTTTAAATTTTGCCTAAAATTTTTTTAGATTTTTAAAATTTTGGGTTTTGATTTTTTTTGTATAAATAAGAGTTTCGTGAGTGTGAGTCAGACCTTTGAAGAATTATTTCACTTTTTGATTTGATTCGCAAAAAGATTAATTCATATTAATAAATCAAGGAATTAATTCTTAATGATTTGATTTAAAAGAATTAATTTCAACTATTTGTTGAAAGAATTAACTAATTTTTTGTTTAATTCCTTGTTTAAATAAAGAATTAATTCACTTGATTCAAATCAAAAAAGAATTAATTCACTTGATTCAAATCAATTGATTCAAATCAATTGATTCAAATCAAAAATGTGTTGAATCAGTTGATTTAAACATTTTTTTCTTAAATCAAAGTATTTACTTTACATACTCACACACATACTATAACATTTATGCTTGTGCGGTAGTAGCAAGCAAAAAGTCAAAGAAACATAATTTTATAGTGTACATTTTATTGGCAGCGCACAAGCAGCATTTTTAAGCCTATGCCCGCATGCATAGGAATCACAAAAATGCAAGACATTGCTTTAATATAACATTTATTAATTTGCACATATATATTAAATGCACGACTTTTCGATGTAATGGAAATGTATGTGTATAATAAAAATGTAAATCATTAATTGTTTTTGTGTTAAATTTAAAGTAATTTTTATGCTGAAGAGACAAATTCGTTATTGACTAAAGTAGAGATAGGCGCGTGAGTGGACTTTGACTCACACTCACTCACTCACGCAAAAAATAATCGGATCACTCACTAATCACTCACGCAATATTTTTTTACTCACGCTCACTCACTATTCAATTGAGTAATAAAAAACTTACTCACACTCACGCGTGACTCACGCCAGATTCAATCACGCTCACGTGTGAGTCACGCAAAATCTACTCAATTTTTACGAAAATTTTAAAAAAAATTAAGAAAATCAAAAAATTTAATCACGCAAACTCACGCAAAAAATAAATGATCCACTCACTTATCACTTACTCATTTTTTTTTTCAAATCACGCTCACTCACAATCACGTGATTGAAATGAAAATCACTCACACTCACGCGTGATTCACGTGAATCACGTGACCAGCGCCCATCTCTAGACTAAAGGTACACATTTAATAATACTGTACAATTTGGAGTGTTGTTTATTGATGGCGTGTGTTTAAAATTGACGATATTCCAATGACTTTAACGCAATCAGACATGATAAGATTTTTATAATGTGCATTTTTAGTGTTTGATTTAAGTGAAAAAAGTTTAAATCAAGTCAGGGTTGGCAACCGATACACACCTAGAATAACGGTATTTGGCTATTGTATCGCAACCAATAAAGATATGGACATTTTCAAAAGCGATTATGAAAGCTGAAAAAATTTCTAGTATTTTAAATGTGTCACTTCGTGTTTCTACCGTTTCGTTTTCGAAATATGGGTCAATACCTTTATAAAACCGTTTGAAACGGTATTATAACGGTATTGGCCTATGTAACTAAAACGAACCGGTTGAAACACGAAGTGACACTTTTAAAATACTAGAAATTTCATCAGCTTTCATAATCTCTTTTGAAAATGTCCATATCTTTATTGGTTGCGGTACAATAGCCAAATACCGTTATTCTAGGTGGGTATCGGTTGCCAACCCTGAATCAAGTTGATTCAAATCAAAAGTGATTTGAATTAGTTGATTTAAATTGATTCAAATCAACTGATTCAAAATCAAATTTGAATCAGTTGATTCAAATCAAAATGTATTAATTCAATTTAATCAAATCAAAGAATTAATTCTTTGCAATGAAATTAAGTGAATTAAAAAATGAATTAATTCTTTTCGATTTATAGAAACAGGTAATTAATTCAATTATTTTATATCAGATTTAAGAAATTGAATTAGGGAATTAAATCTTCAAAGGTCTGGTGTGAGCGAAGCTTGTGTACGTGAGTGTGAGCTGTATTAAATTTAAATTGATTGTGAGTGAGTAGAAAAAAATGCTCGTGAGTAAGTGTTTCTTCACAATACAGCAGCAAGCAGCAGACAGCAAAATTTTTACATGTATTTTGTTGTTGGCGCAACAACAAAATACATGTAAAAATTTTGCTGTCTGCTGCTTGCTGCTGTATTGTGAAAAAAACCTAAGTGTGCGTAATTCAAAAATACGTGTCGTAGGCGTGAGTGAGTGAGAGTAAAAAATCACTCACGCGCCCATCTCCAGTTTAAATTATCTTCCTTCCTGTTAGAGCAGGAACATAGCAAGCAAGGCACGACTAATTCTAATTGGAAACCGTTCCCGTGCCGTGCTTGTTCTGTTCCTGCACTTAGAGTAGAAACAGAACAAGCCCGGCACGACTATTTCCATACGATTTGACAGATAAAACCGGTGGCCGGCGCCGGTGTGAAATAAACCTTGTTCTATTTTTTAAAGGTGGCAAAACTCATTCTAATTGGAAACCGTCCCCCGTGCCGTGCTTGTTCTGATCCTGCACTCAATCGAAAATATGATAGCACTAGTTCTAATAAGACTTTTTTATAAATCTGGCAGCATTGAGCATTGAAGTGTCAAAATTATTTCATTTCGAGAACTACGTCGTTTTTTTTCTTTCGTCGTCTGCTAAAAAAATATTTGCTAAAAAAAATAATTTCCGATTAAAAATTGATTTATAAAATATACACAGATAACTCAAACTTGTGAAAAAATATAAAAAAATCAATAAAATGAAGATATCACGGTAAAAGATCGTTAACGAGAAATAAAACAAACTAAAAAAAATTCCAATTAGAAAGTGTCCAAACCCACAAAATAAAAGAAAAAGGGTGTGAGTGAGAAAGCAATAGTGATTTAATAAGAATAGTGATACAAAAAAAAATACCAAAATAAAAATCCAGTTAATTTTATCATATCTAAAAAAAAAATTGAGGAAACGAAAACACGAAGAATTTTTGTTTTTGCCAAATTATTTTCTTTTCCACCTCTAATGGATGGATATTTTCAAGATTCATTTTTAACGAAGTGTAAAAAAATAAAAAAAATAATTTATTAAGTTTCTAAATATTTTTACACAAAATAGGTAAGAAAAAAATTTAATGATGGGTAGATAATAGATTTATTTTTGTTTTAAATTAATCCGTGTGTGTGGGTTCCACAAAACCTACCAACAATAATACAACAGCAACTACGGCGGCTACTAACAACTACTGTAACTATATCAATAATAAGTTGCTCCCCCACACACAGCAACACCTTTATTTTCCATCTATTTTCCATAAATATAATTTATATGCAATCAATGGCGTAGATAGATAGACACACTTGCAAACTGGTGACACAAAGCAAATGTTCCATTCAAAATTATGTTTTTATTAAATTTTCTCCAACTGTAATTTGTATAAGAGCCCCCTTAGGGAGTGGAGATAGGTCATAGGTATGTTTTAAAAAAATGTTGGAGGGAAAACATAAGTATGGGTCGGTCTCACTAATGACCCCTCTAAGACGCACACAAATTTATAAAAAATAAAAATAATTGTATGGGGACCGCCTTAAAAGTTAAAGATAGGAGCCAGGTGTGTTCAGAGAAAATGTTTGGACTAAAAAAATATTGTGAGTCGGTCATACATTTTACTGCTCTTGGGGGAACTGTTAGGGTAATTAGAGCAGTTGAAGCCAAAAAATGTAATTTTGTATGGGAGCCCCCTTAGAAATTGTTGATAGAGTTTTATTTTGTTCTAATAAAATGTTTGGGCGTAAAAATTAATGGGGGTATGTCTTGCCATATGCCATAGACCCCTCTACGAAGCATTGGAAAAATACAATTAAATTTTTTCAAAAAATTAAAAAAAAAATAGTAATAATCCACACCTCTCTTCAAACAAGTTTAGGTTGTGTTAAAATGGTGACAAAATCGGCTAATGGCATTTCACTTCTCTTTATTTTGAACTTTAAAAATCGTTAGCACGAAATTCCTAGCTGATCCCGTTTTCGAGTTATTGCTAAATAATTACGCTGGTCGACAAAAAAAACTACCAGTGAAATATCCATCTGATTCTTATAGATTTTGTTCTCCTGAATCCAAATCTGCAATCCAATTTTTTTTAACACGTACCGTTTTTGAGATATTCGCTGGTAAAAAGTCAAAAAACCAATAATTTCTGACATTTGGTGGTCCACTGTTACAGATTCTTCCAAAAATAGAACTTGATTTCATATAAAATGGACCTCCTAATTCCAAAACTGCAATCCAAATTTTTCTAGCATGTTCCGTTTTCGATATATTCGCGTTTGAAAATTTTTTCACGCGAAAAACTCGAATGAAAATATCTCGAAAACGGAACGTGCTACTAAAATTTGGATTGCAGTTTTGGAATCAGGAGGTCCAATTTATATGAAATCAAGTCCTATTTGTTGGAAGCAACATAACAGTGGACCTCTTAAATCGCGAAATTATTGGTGTTTTGACTTTTTAACAGCGAATATCTAAAAAACGGTACGTGATAAAAAAAGTTGGATTGCAGATTTGGATTTAGGACAGCAAACTCTTTAAGAATCAGTTGGATATTTCACTGGAAGGTATTTTTTGGCGACAAGTACAATTATTTAGCAATAATTCGAAAACAGGATCAGCTAGGATTTTCGTGTTTACGATTTTTAAAGTTCAAAATAAAGAGAAGTGAAATGGCATCCGATTTTGTCACTATTTTAACACAACTTAAATTTGTTTGAAGAGGGGTGTGAATCGTTTTCCCGCGATCCTACTGGGCAAACAATTTGTAGAATCGATAGAAGTTTTTCACAAAAATAGTAGTTTATAGTAGTTTTCCACAAAAATATTCACAAAAATTTCAAAAAAAAGCAAAGTGTACACATATTTTTAAAAATGAGATTTCATAGAAAGCTTTTGTGAATTTTAAAGGATACATTGGCGTAGATAGCTCTGTCTGGGGGGGCTTAGCCCCCCCCCAGAATAATTTTAGACCCCCAAAATTTTAATCATTCACAATTTTTTTTTTCATAATTTAATGATTTCATTAATTTTTGCAACAATAAATAATAATATGAAATGTGTCTTGAAATAGCTCTAAAAGCAAATTTTTAAAGTGTCCGATTTGGCATGGAATTCCCTATATATTTTGGAAAAGTAATGTATTCTAAGACATTCTAGCGATGTCCGCCAGTAGAGGACACGATACAGTCCAAAATAAAAGAGCTATAAGTTTGGCAAAAATATGTCTTATGGTCATAGGCTGATTAAGTTCGGAGATGAGCAAAACCGGACAAGGGGCAAATACTTTCCTACTTTTGTTACGCAAATAAAACATTTCAATGTTGGAAGAAGTTCTAAGTCCTGCTCTTGGACCCTGGGAATTTTTTTTACCCATGGGGTGCACCCCTTTTTCTGGGCGTGGATATAAAAAAATCTAAATAATGATAAAATTGCATTCCTTGCATAATAAATGAATTTATAAACATAAACAGAGAGGGAGAAAGTGATCCCCAAAGACCTTTGCCGACCTCCCCCCTTTTTTACATGTTGGAGGGTATCAAAGATTTAAAACTCTTAATTGTTTTTTTTTTATTCATTTAACGAAATTAAAGATGGGAAAAAATAATAAACAATCTCATTTTTTTAGGAACGAATAAAATAAATTTATTATAAATTATTTAGCTACGCCTGTATAAATCTACCTTGGCTACGCCAATGTTTCTTCACAAGATATTTGTTGTTATTTTTTTAAGGTTTTACTTTTGTATGTTTCTTTTTACGCTATTATTTAACCTTTTAATTATTTTGATATTGTATTGGTGCAAAAAGATAACAATTATTCATCAATTTCAAAACATTTTTTTTTATTGTTATAAACATGTATCATCATTTCATACTCTCCTTTCTCAATTCATTCAGTTTACGATTTATTTATTTATTAAAATTGTTTGTTTTTATACTAATTTTAGTTTTTGTACACATGTTTTTTTTAATATAATTTATCTGTTATACATATATTTAAAAAACATATTTTTAAAAGATTTATTTAATATAATTCAATCGTGGATTTTTTTTAATATAATTTATCTGTTATACATATATTTAAAAAAAATATATATTTTTAAAAGAATTAATTAATATAATTCAATCGTGGAATTTAAAAAGGGCTTATCTAGCAAATTTTTAAAAATTCGAATTCTTTCTGGTAGTACAGGTATACCTTGATGAATTTTTTTTTAATTTAAGCCTAGTTTTTGTGTAATTACCCAGTCAGAAACTGCCAAATGGTCAATCTTTTAGTACCTATACAGTGTGGGACCTTAAACAATTAACTGACCAAAAATTTATTCAAATAGTTTTCGTTTGCAAATGTTATCTCAACAAAAACTATTATAATTTTTGTAATAACTGTTTTTGTAAGATAACTTTTGCAAATGACTTTTTTGGCCAACTTTTTGGTCAGTTAAGTTTCTCACATTATATACTAAAAGATGGACCCAAAAATTATCTCGTAAAATGTTGCTGCCATATAAAAAAAAACCCGTTTTCAGCGATTTTCAATATGGTGGGCCATATCACATAGATGTTTCTATCAAATTGAGGGGTTAATTTCGCAAAAACATAAAAAAATGGGAGAAATTCGCAAATTTATTCCTACATCCTCTTAATAGAATTTCCAAATACTCTCTGAAAATATAAAAGAAAGGTCGGAATCGAGAGTTGTATTTTCTTTTGTAAACATTAATGGGTTAAAAAAAAACAATCCAGTTAGTAGTATATTTTAAGTTTCACGCAAATCGATTCATAACGGTTGTAGTGCTTCCCTTTTTATAGTGAATATATTTATTAGTTTCATAAAATATATTTGCAATATGAGTACTATTTCAATGATATTAAATAAAAAGTTTATTCACATTTTTTTATTAAAAATTGCATATATAATAATAATATAAATATACACGTATTTCAACCCTTTTATGGATGCGCTTATAATTATTATAATTTTAATTATTTCCCAGGCATAAGTTGCCAATTGTGTTAAATTTATATGGGGGTGTTATGGATGTTTACCAACGCCAAATATGTGTGTTTAAGTAATTTTCACTTGTTTGATAAGTCTATTGATTTTGTTAAATACTATTTTAATAGAGAAAATGTTTTTGAAATTATTTTTTTTGTTTATAAAAAATTAAAAAACTGCGTGCATTTTTTTGTAACTTTAAATTTTTTTAAATATGTACTAATGGAATTCACGTAATAGAAAAGTGTAAAAGTTGATTGAACAGTAAAAAATATAAACTATCTTGCACTCTTGCAAGGGTAAACATTTGTTAAGTGATTACCCCTAATGATTCATTACATGAAAAAGTTATTTAGACAAATGTTATTACAAAAATGTCAGATTTTTTCATAATATTAAATGCTGATTTTTTCATAATATTGATCGTAGTTAATCGTGACTTGTTAAAAACTTGAAAACGACTTTTGCTTTTGACTAGAGTCTACCGATAACCCCGGTATTCCTGGTAATCGGAACTATCGGGAAATGATAACGGTTTCCCGATAGTGCCGGAAACCGGTACTCGAACCGGGAATACAGCGAACCGCGAAATGTGGTGTACTATTGACTTAATAAACTTTTTCGGCCTTATCGACTTTCTCGTTTTTTTTTTCAAATGGGGAAAAATTTCTTTTCTTTAAAAACAAAAATCCGAAAGAATCAAATGACAACGGAGTTGTCATTTCGTTGTCACCATGTATTTTATATGTTAAGCAAATACATAATTTTCAAAGACAGATATCTGAGTCAGAAATGTTTAAGTGCATTTTATAATTACCTTTATCAGTTGTAATCGGTTATATGGCATTCAGACTTGTGGCCTTAACCAAGTTGGTCAACAAAACACCAGTAACAGAATAAAAACGTAATGGACACAGAAAAAAGACTTGTTTAAACATCTCACCCTTGAACACTTCAAAAGTGTGAATGCCACATTAGTCAAACAGCTTTAGCATAGAAGAAAAAAATAAAATTAAAATCGATTTTTAATTTTATTTCCATACAAATTGTTTTTGTTTTTTAAATCGACTTTCAAAAAATGTATGGAAAATTTAAATTTTCCATACATTTAAAATAAAAGTTTTGTTAAAATAGACTTTTACTTTTTCTTTGGTACGGGCCAAAGATTGAGCTTATACATAGCTGAGTTTTCGTTGATTTTAGGCGAAACTGCTGGTACAATTGGATCGTCGCCTGACACTATAGTGTTCTTTTTATACACACAAAAAAAAAATTCCAATGAACGATTTTCATAGGATTTATGAACAAATTCATGCAATTTATTAACTTTTTCATAATATTTATAAAATTTTTCATAATATTTATGAAAAATGTTAAGTAGTTCTTAAATTTCACATGTTATGATTTATTCATAAATACAATGAAAAAGTTTATAAATATTATGAAAAAGTCAATAAATTGTATATGTTCATAAATACTATGAAAGTCGTTCATCCCGAGTAAAAAAGTTCCTATATAGTTGTATATAATTTTATAAACATCATATATGATTAAATAGAATTATATAGAATTAAATGCGAAAATTGAGTCGATAAAACTATATAAAATTTGATCAATGTTTCATATATTTTGATAAATTTTTTATATAATTTTATGCGAAATTTGGACCCCTATTTTTATATAACAACAGCAAATTTATATAATTAGATATAATTATATAAAAAAATATAAAATTGTATAAAACTGTATAAAACTATATAAAGTTACATAAAATTATATATAATTATATATAATTAACACAAAATTTTATGATTTATATAAAACTTGATATAATTTTATGTAACTTTATATAGTTTTATACAGTTTTATACAATTTTATATATTTTTATATAATTATATCTAATTATATAATTTTGCTATTATCATATAAAAATAGGGGTCCAAATTTCGCATAAAATAACATAAAAAATTTATCAAAATATATGAAACATTGATCAAATTTTATATAGTTTTATCGACTCATTTTTCGCATCAAATTCTATATAATTCTATTTAATCATATATGATGTTTATAAAATTATATACAACTATATAGAAACTTTTTTACTCGGGATTGAAAATATTTTTTTTTTTGTGTGTATGTCTTTTATACACTTGGGAATATTTCTTCACTTCCTTCATTGCATTCTTCACTTCCTTCATTTTTTGTCTGCAGAGCTAACTGGAGTGTCTACACCATTTACAAATGTAATTCGAAAAAGATCAATTGTATTTCGAAGATTCTATTTGTAATTCGAAGATTCTATTTGTAATTCGAAGATTCCATTTGTAATTCGAAGATTCTATTTGTAATTCGAAGATTCCATTTGTAATTCGAAGATTCCAATTGTAATTCGAATACTCCAGTTGTAATTCGTAAAAGATCAATTGTAATTCGTAAAAGATCAATTGTAATTCGTAAAAGATCAATTGTAATTCGAAAGAGATCAATTGTAATTCGAAAAAGATCAATTGTAATTCGTAAAAGATCAATTGTAATTCGAAAAAGATCAATTGTAATTCGTAAAAGATCAATTGTAATTCGAAGATTCCATTTGTAATTCGTAAAAGATCAATTGTAATTCGTAAAAGATCAATTGTAATTCGAAAAAGATCAATTGTAATTCGAAAAAGATCAATTGTAATTCGTAAAAGATCAATTGTAATTCGTAAAAGATCAATTGTTATTCGTAAAAGATCAATTGTAATTCGAAAAAGATCAATTGTAATTCGTAAAAGATCAATTGTAATTCGAAAAAGATCAATTGTAATTCGTAAAAGATCAATTGTAATTCGCAAAAGATCAATTGTAATTCGTAAAAGATCAATTGTAATTCGTAAAAAATCAATTGTAATTCGAAGATTCCAATTGTAATTCGAAAAACATCAACTGAATTTACATTGATAATTTACGAATTACAATTGGAATCTTCGAATTACAATTGATCTTTTACGAATTACAATTGATCTTTTACGAATTACAATTGACCTTTTTCGAATTACAATTGATCTTTTACGAATTACAATTGATCTTTTTCGAATTACAATTGATCTTTTACGAATTACAATTGATCTGTTTCGAATTACAATTGATCTTTTACGAATTACAATTGATCTTTTACGAATTACAATTGATCTTTTACGAATTACAATTGATCTTTTTCGAATTACAATTGATCTTTTTCGAATTACAATTGATCTTTTACGAATTACAATTGATCTTTTACGAATTACAAATGGAATCTTCGAATTATAATTGATTTTTTACGAATTACAATTGATCTTTTACGAATTACAATTGATCTTTTTCGAATTACAATTTATCTTTTACGAATTACAATTGATCTTTTTCGAATTACAATTGATCTTTTACGAATCACAATTGATCTTTTACGAATTACAACTGGAGTATTCGAATTACAATTGGAATCTTCGAATTACAAATGGAATCTTCGAATTACAAATAGAATCTTCGAATTACAAATGGAATCTTCGAATTACAAATAGAATCTTCGAATTACAAATAGAATCTTCGAAATACAATTGATCTTTTTCGAATTACATTTGTAAATGGTGTAGACACTCCAGTTAGCTCTGCAGACAAAAAATGAAGGAAGTGAAGAATGCAATGAAGGAAGTGAAGAAATATTCCCAAGTGTATAAAAGACATACACACAAAAAAAAAAATATTTTCAATCCCGAGTAAAAAAGTTCCTATATAGTTGTATATAATTTTATAAACATCATATATGATTAAATAGAATTATATAGAATTTGATGCGAAAAATGAGTCGATAAAACTATATAAAATTTGATCAATGTTTCATATATTTTGATAAATTTTTTATGTTATTTTATGCGAAATTTGGACCCCTATTTTTATATGATAATAGCAAAATTATATAATTAGATATAATTATATAAAAATATATAAAATTGTATAAAACTGTATAAAACTATATAAAGTTACATAAAATTATATCAAGTTTTATATAAATCATAAAATTTTGTGTTAATTATATATAATTATATATAATTTTATGTATCAATTGTAATTCGTAAAAGATCAATTGTAATTCGAAAAAGTTCAATTGTAATTCGTAAAAGATCAATTGTAATTCGTAAAAGATCAATTGTAATTCGAAGATTCCAATTGTAATTCGAAAAACATCAACTGAATTTACATTGATAATTTACGAATTACAATTGGAATCTTCGAATTACAATTGATCTTTTACGAATTACAATTGATCTTTTACGAATTACAATTGACCTTTTTCGAATTACAATTGATCTTTTACGAATTACAATTGATCTTTTTCGAATTACAATTGATCTTTTACGAATTACAATTGATCTGTTTCGAATTACAATTGATCTTTTACGAATTTCAATTGATCTTTTACGAATTACAATTGATCTTTTACGAATTACAATTGGAATCTTCGAATTACAAATGGAATCTTCGAATTACAATTGGAGTATTCGAATTACAAATGGAATCTTCGAATTACAAATGGAATCCTCGAATTACAAATGGAATCTTCAAATAACAAATAGAATCTTCGAATTACAATTGATCTTTTACGAATTACATCTGTAAATGGTGTAGTAGGGCAGATCAAATTTATACATGTAGATAAGATATTTTTATTTCCCTTAGCGGCGGGTTTGGAAGAGTTGCTTTTAAAGGACAATATTAACACAAACAAATATTTTTTTGACTTGAAATCGGAATGTTCCGAACAAAGTGAAAAAATTATTTTTGTTAATTTTTTTTTGCTGAAAATATTCAGGGTATTCACTTCAGAATTTTTTGACCCTTGCAACAGTGCAATTTTGCAACTTTTTTTAAAAAAAAAAATTTTTACAAAATTTTTATTTTTCTATTACCTTTTATACCTAAGACAAATAATTATATGTGCACTGTATTATATTGAGTTATAGGAAAGAAAACAAAATATTTTTTCAAGTTTGGTTAATATTTTGTTATGTTTTTAAGTAAGCTATAAAATCATAAAAACATTCATTTCAAACTTTATTTTTTAGCACAGAAAATAATGCATACAAATATACTTCATAGAAAATAATTATATGTGCAAAAAAGAAAATTCATATATTTTCTGTTTGATTTACAATATAATTAGGCTATTCATAAAAAATTGGTATGCACTTTAATATTTATACTTGTTTTAGTCTACGAGGCATAAAACCAATCAAGTTTTTTAATGTGTCAATGCCATTTTTTCCTCGTTTCGCCAATATCGCAAATTTAAGTCCTTAGCGCATAGTGTACCGCTTTGACTTTGAAACGACCTTGACAGAAAGGGTCCTAAGGAGAAATTTAGTTAGGTTTAGGTCAAGACTAGTGGCTGGCCATTTTAATACTGGTATGCTGGGCGTTTTAAACAAGTTTTTTGTCAAACTAGTGACATGGATTGGGGCGTTGTCTTGGGGAATGTCCAATTATTTCCACACAGTTCGCTAGCAAAGTCTAATAAATGTTCCCGAACAAGTAAAATTATATTTTTGCATTATTTTTAGTATTGACAAATCATATTCGGAACCGTCCTTCTTGTCCAAATGCATCCCAAACCATAACGGATTCGCAACTGTGGTTTTGCTAATAACACGTTTGGCGCGGATGTCTTCAATATCTTCAATATTGGTGTTGACCATCAGTGTCATCCAAACTAAAGTTTTTTTGTCACTAAATTGACGAAAAAAAGTTAAATTAAGACGGCGCTGATGGTCACCACTTCTCTTGTGGAGATTTAAGACATCTCCGCCAAACGTGCTATTTGTGAAACCACACTTCCGAATCCGTCATGGTATGGGATGCATTTGGATCATGAGGAAAGGTTTGAATATGATTTGGTTCCAATAAAAATAATGCAAAAATATATTTGTACTTGTTGGGGACCATTTAATACACTTTGCTACCGAACTGTATGGAGATAATTGGACATTCTCACATGATACCGCACTAATCGATGTCACTCGTTTGACAAAAATCGTGCTAAATGCTCACAACATACCAGTATTAAAATGGCCAGCCGATAGTCCCGACCTACAAACAATTAAATTCCTCCTTAGGACCCTTTCTGCCAAGGTCATTTCAATGTCAAAGCCGTACAAGACCATTAAAGGACTTTAACTTTTAATGCTGATAAAACGGGGGGCAAGGGGTATTGGAACATTAAAAACCTTGGTGGGTTTTATGCCTCCTAGGCTTAAAAAAGTTTAAATATACACGGCGAACACAAATTTTCTCAAAATACTTAAATACATTGCAAATCAAAAAGAATATATACGAATTTTCTTTTATGCACATATAATTATTTTCTATAGAAAATATATGAAGTATTCCCTTTTTCGTTATTTTCAGTTTTAAAAAATAAGGTATAAAATTAAAATGTTTATGATTTTAAAGCTGCCCATTCACTTGCAATATTATTGTTCAACTTTTCAAATTGTACAATAATATCGCTTGTGTGTATGTAATATTTACGTTTGTGCAATATATTGGAGAATATCAAAACACTTTTGATATTTATTGTACAAACAAGAATACTGCAATATATTTTATCAGTGTGTTGTCTATATTGTACAACTTTTATTATGTTATGTTTATGTTTATATCTTGTACAATATATTGGGTTTAAGTATTGAGCAATTTTATTTGCTGTGTAGGGTAAAACGACAATAATATTGTAAAATATTTTTTTTTTAAGTTGAGCAATTTTATTGCAAGTGAATGGGCAGCTTAATGCTAATATATAAACATAATAAAATATTAACCAAACATGAAAAAATAATTTCTTTTCTTTCCTATAACTCAATATAAAAAAATGCACATATAATTATTTGTCTTAGGTATGATGCGTAGTTGCAAGAAAAGATTTGCAATTTATTTTAATATAAACACAATTGCTTTTATTCACAAAGAAACAAGTTAAAAAAGTTGCAATTTTGACATTGCGCAATTTTGCAAGACTACACCATTTACAGATGTAATTCGAAAAAGATCAATTGTAATTCGAAGATTCTATTTGTAATTCGAAGATTCTATTTGTAATTCGAAGATTCCATTTGTAATTCGAAAATTCCATTTGTAATTCGAATACTCCAATTGTAATTCGAAGATTCCAATTGTAATTCGAATACTCCAGTTGTAATTCGTAAAAGATCAATTGTAATTCGTAAAAGATCAATTGTAATTCGTAAAAGATCAATTGTAATTCGAAAAAGATCAATTGTAATTCGAAAAAGATCAATTGTAATTTGAAAAAGATCAATTGTAATTCGTAAAAGATCAATTGTAATTCGTAAAAGATCAATTGTAATTCGTAAAAGATCAATTGTAATTCGAAGATTCCATTTGTAATTCGTAAAAGATCAATTGTAATTCGTAAAAGATCAATTGTAATTCGAAAAAGATCAATTGTAATTCGAAAAAGATCAATTGTAATTCGTAAAAGATCAATTGTAATTCGTAAAAGATCAATTGTAATTCGTAAAAGATCAATTGTAATTCGAAAAAGATCAATTGTAATTCGTAAAAGATCAATTGTAATTCGAAAAAGATCAATTGTAATTCGTAAAAGATCAATTGTAATTCGAAAAAGATCAATTGTAATTCGTAAAAGATCAATTGTAATTCGTAAAAGATCAATTGTAATTCGAAGATTCCAATTGTAATTCGAAAAACATCAACTGAATTTACATTGATAATTTACGAATTACAATTGGAATCTTCGAATTACAATTGATCTTTTACGAATTACAATTGATCTTTTACGAATTACAATTGATCTTTTTTGAATTACAATTGATCTTTTACGAATTACAATTGATCTTTTTCGAATTACAATTGATCTTTTACGAATTACAATTGATCTTTTTCGAATTACAATTGATCTTTTACGAATTACAATTGATCTTTTACGAATTACAATTGATCTTTTACGAATTACAATTGATCTTTTTCGAATTACAATTGATCTTTTTCGAATTACAATTGATCTTTTACGAATTACAATTGATCTTTTACGAATTACAAATGGAATCTTCGAATTACAATTGATCTTTTACGAATTACAATTGATCTTTTACGAATTACAATTGATCTTTTTCGAATTACAATTGATCTTTTACGAATTACAATTGATCTTTTTCGAATTACAATTGATCTTTTACGAATTACAATTGATCTTTTACGAATTTCAATTGATCTTTTACGAATTACAATTGATCTTTTACGAATTACAATTGGAATCTTCGAATTACAAATGGAATCTTCGAATTACAATTGGAGTATTCGAATTACAAATAGAATCTTCGAATTACAAATGGAATCTTCGAATTACAAATGGAATCTTCGAATTACAAATAGAATCTTCGAATTACAATTGATCTTTTTCGAATTACATCTGTAAATGGTGTAAAATTTCTGACGTGAATTCCATTATTATTTAATATTTTATTTTGGAAATTATGAATGAATTTATTAGATACTCTGAACATCATCTTACAAAATTTTATCTAAAAAAAATTAAATTTTCATATTTTGTTCGTGTAATTTGGTAAATGCGCATTTTTTTTTTAATTTAATTTTTAATTAAATGTTTTTTTTTTTTTTGTTTTTATCTCCTTTGCTCTTTTTGTTAATTGATCCGTATGTGGTCATTTAACGTTTGTAAAACGAATTCAAATTAACATACTGAACTTTTTTTAAATACACACTTTAAAAGTTATTTAAATTGCATGATTTTTTTTAATGTTTGTAGTTGTGGGTGTATTTGTATAGTTTATAATCTATTTAAGGTTTTATCTTTTTGCAAACAAAAAAAAAAAAAATGAGAGGAATGAACTATAATTGTTTGTTTTTTATTATTCTACTTTTAGTTTATAATGGCAACTTCTCCACGATCTGTAGATACAATATCACTTTGTTCCACAGTTTCAAGTTGTCCAGATCGTAATGGCTTTTATGGTGGTTTTCAGCGTACAGACAAACCCAAAGAACCCTTATCAAAAGCACAAATTATAGCACGAGAAAAGAAATGGTTATATATGATTGAAAATTGGTCTTTATATATGTCAAAGAATTATAAAAAGGTAAGTTTTGTCAAGGACTAAATATTAAAGTATAACCCTTATAACATTTTTAATTACCAGATTCGAGATCGTTGTCGCAAAGGTATACCCAAATCGATTAGACCCCGTGCTTGGTTCTTTTTATCTGGTGCCTATTTGTTGAAAAAGAAACATCCAAATTTATACAATGAGCTATTGGAAAAACCCGGAAATGCTCATGTTATCGAAGAGATTAAAAAAGATAAACATCGCCAATTTCCATTTCATGAAATGTTTTTAGACGAAGACAAAGTTGGACAAATTGAATTGTTTAATGTTCTAAAAGCCTATTCAATATATAATCCAAAAGTTGGATTTTGCCAGGCCCAAGCACCGATAGCCGCTTTTCTATTAATGCATTTGCCAGCAGAAGATGCATTTTGGGTTTTTGTTAGTGTTTGTGATGTGTAAGTATAATTTTAGGGATTATTTCTGTGGCAAAAACCCATAATAACATACGTCGAGTTATATCCAAAACGTGTTTTTGCATTTTCCGAATCTCCTTATACATTTTCGTATTGTATCAAATTTTTGTGAAAATCGGACTAAAACTTTCTGAGATATTGATTTCAGAACTCCACAACTCATTTTTTCTTAAAGGAAAAATAAAAATCGTAACAGCATATCTGAGTTATGTTTTTATTCCTTATTTTAAAATCAGCAATCGTTGAAGATGCTAAAATGTATTTTACAGGGATACATAACTGCATATCTCGACATATGCTCAGATTAAAATGTAATTTTGAAAAACGCAATAACAACATCAATGGTTTTCACCCGATATCTCCATAGTCTTTCTATATATCAACTTTTAAAGTAGCGAAGATTGTGTCGATAATAATGCTTGAGATATTTACATGCCCAAAATGTCCAAATTTGTAAACCCAGATTTGGTATTTGAAATTAAAACTTAAAAATGCTCTCCTGAAAAGTAGTATAAAACACTTATGCACTTATTCCTTTTTACCACAGATTTGTTTGGCATACGCATCAACGAAACAAATGGCATATAAATGTGCCGCTCATGTGGGCACACTTGGCACATTCTTATGTGCATGGACACATTTTAAATGTGCATTATGGGCACATGTGTAATTTTTTTTAAAAATATGTTTTTTTAAGGTCTCATTCAATACCGTTTATTCATTAGGGCACAGTGGACACGTGCCCAGGGCCCCCAAACGCACGGGGGCCCCAATAATCCAATAAATTCGCTTACTCGATAAATCTATTTTATTTTTAAGGCATTTTATAAAAATATACCAAAATAGAACCTTTTTATAAAAATACAAAATAGTACTTTTTTTAAAAAAAGGACCAATCCTTTTTTTTAACTGACTGGTTCCATTTAAAATAGCATAGGCAATCAGCCGATGTTGGTTCAATTTATCCAAAAATTAACATATCCATTCTTCTGATTTTTATTGAATTTCGGTTTTTGTAATTTAGTCGAAATTGTGAATGGATCGCGCTTTATCGCTGTTCAAAATTGGTATTTTGCCACAATTTTATGAGAAATGCCACAATTTTATGAGAAATACATAATGTTTAAATGATCGTATCTTTGGAACGCATCATCCGATTATCACGAAATAATGCGCAAAATAATGGTTATGTCCTGTACTTAAAACACAATTCTGGAAAAGGATAGGATGATTCGCAAAAAGGATATTAAAATTAAAAAAATGTCCTTAATTTGCAAATATCTCAAAATGCGTATCTTTAATTTTCCTTTATTTTTTTGCACATATAGCCCAAAATGTACTTAACAACATATGCAAATCCCAAATTGGGGTGATAAGCGGTTTAATTGTAAACGCGGTTTCATGAAACGCCTTATTGATTTTTGTTAATAACTCTCGTTTACAAATGAAAAACAATTTGTGCGCACTAACCGCGAATAATTTTTTTATATGTATTTTTGATCGCTAAACTCAAAAATTTCATTAAAACAACATTTCGCGAATACATTTTTGTTAAATGAATTTTTTAGCGTTTTTTGGAGGTATTTTTACTATTTTGCTTATATCTTAAGTTCTGTTTATCGGATCTTCTCACAATAAAAACCAAACTAAAGATAATAGAATTTCCAACAAATCCTACATTCATCATTTTTTCATCAGTTCATAGCTTTACGTGCAAATAAATTTTTTAGCGTTATTTGGAGGTATTTTGACTATTTTTCTTATATCTTGAGTTCCGTTCATCTGATCTTTTTGCAATAAGAACCAAATTAAAGACAATCAAATTTCCAACAAATCCTTCATTCATTATTTTTATATCAGTTCATAACTTTACGCGCAATAGGCAAACAAGGAAAAACTATTTTTTTATTAACAAAGCTCATTTTTTAAAAATTTTAAAAACAGAAATCGTAAAAAATTACCAATTTTTTTTGTATTTTATCATGTATATTCATATAATTTGTGATAACTTCGGAGTAAACCTATAGATTTTCATAAAATCAACTTTATTATATTTCTTAATGTTCAGGCTTTGCAGATAAATAAAAAGACGTAATTAATTGCAAAGATTTCTATGTCTTAAACTTTTTTTTAAATGATTTGTTAATCAAAAAACTTATTTTAGTCATATGTTTGCCTATTGAACGGAAAGCTTTGAACTGATGGAAAAATGATGAATGTAGGATTTGTTGGAAATTTGATTGTCTTTAATTTGGTTCTTATTTCGGAAGGATCAGATAACAAAAATCAATAAGTCGTTTCATGTAACCACGTTTATAAATAAACCGCTTATCACCCCAATTTGGGATTTGCATATGTTGTTAAGTACATTTTGGGCTATATGTGCAAAAAAATATAGGAAAATTAAAGATACGCATTTTGAGATATTTGCAAATTAAGGACATTTTTTAAAATTCAATATCCTTTTTGCAATGCATCCCATCCTTTTTCAAAATTCTGTTTTAAGTACAGGACATAACCATTATTTTGTGCTTTATTTCGTGGCAATCGGATGATGCGTTCCAAAGATATGATCATTTAAACATTGTGTATTTATAATACAAGTGTTGCAAAATACCAACTTTGAACAGCGATAAAACGCGAACCATTCAGAATTTTTACTTAATAACAAAAACCGAAATTCAACAAAAATCAGAAGAACATATATACCAATTTTTAAGACAATTAAAATAGGTAAGGCCGAAAACGTGTTTTTTTGTAGTCAAAAATTTTGGAATTCTTCAACTACGAAAATAGTACTTTTTAAAAAAATAAGTACCAACATAGCATAATGGATTAATAAATTAAAAGTACATTTTTACAAAAAGTATCAAAATATCACTTTTTTTTATAAAAAGTACCAAAATATCACTTTTTTTATAAAAAGTACCAAATTTGTAATTTTTATTTAAAAGGACTTTTTTGTTAATAAGTATTTTTTTATAAGTATAAAAAAAGTATATGAAAAGTATTATCTTGGTACTTTTTTAAAATCCCAGTTGGAAAATGTGTCACTGAGGAAATTTCCACAGTGATTCCTTGAGGAAATGTCTTTAGGTTCTGACAAATCATAGGTAATCCTTGATGACATGTCCTAACATTGTCAGCACTGAATGTTTGCTTTAAGAGTGTTGACAATTCCTCTAAGACGTCTAAAAGGAAATGTCTTTAGAATAGCAGTACATAAAATTAGAATTTTAAATCTGGGCAACTCTTCAATTTCCAACAAAAAGATGGCAATATTATCGATTTATTTAAAATAAAACCAAAATCTAACAAGTAGAATAAAAGTAATAAATAGACAAACAATTTTCAAAATAAAGTTTGGAACAAGTAGTTAGGTGTGGGACTAATAAACTGGAGGTTCCTGGTTCAAATCCAGTTGGGACTAAAAAAGGCGAAAAGATTTTTCTAAATATGAGAAAGATAATTTGTAAAGGAAAATGGATAAAAGTAAAAACTAAAGGAAATACGAAATTTTTTTGTAAATTCGCATGACCTTAATCAGACATTTCCCCAAAGAAGTCTCAGGTGAAATGTCCCCAGAAGGTCAGCCCTGACCTCTGCTGACTTTGAGTGAGGACATTTTGAAAATTTGTATGAAACTGTCCTCAACCCAGTACATAGAGATATCTTGTGGATGTCAGCTGTGACTCTGACATGTCACCGCTCCGTCACTGAGGATGGCTCGAGGACGTTGCCATCTGGGATCTTAAAAAAAAACATTTTTTTTTTGTACTTTAAAAAAAAAAGAAATATATTTTTATTAAAAATATAATATTTTGGTACTTTTTATTAAAAACTCATTTTTGAAAATGTAATTATTTGTACTTTAAAAAAAATATATTTTTTATAAAAATGTATTATTTATTTTGGTACTTTTATACATAGAAAGAATTGCTTTTGGTACTTTTTATAAAAAAAGTTTTGTTTATTCAAAAATATTTTGGTACTTCCCAGTCGGCAAAAAAATCACCCCTGACATACTGCTGACTCTCCCTTTATAAAATTGCTGACATATTCATACAAATTTTTTAAAATGTCATCAATGACATATCAGCAGTTGGTCAGCGGTTGTTAAAACGAATTGTTGGTGGCCACCGATACTGGTGGACACTGCTGACCAACTGCTGACATGTCATTAAGGACATTTTGAAAAATTGTATGAAGATGTCAGCGATTTCATAAAGGGAGAGTCAGGATTATGTCAGGTGTGACTTTATTTTGCCAACTGGGTTATTATTAAAAATGTTGGTTCATTCTATTAAAAAAAAATAAAAGAAAATTACAATTAAAAAAATTTACAATTAAAAAAAATCGTTAAATGCTCATTAAATGCACAAAAATACCTAAAACTAATTTTAAAATAATCTTTTTTTTAAATTACAATAATGAAATTAAAAATTTTCCGTCTATTTTTTCTTTACTCCCTTAATAGTTACTTGGAAGACTACTTTATAAGCGGTCTAGAAGTTTTACAAAACGATGCTGGCATCTTAGAAGGTCTACTCAAAAAGACATGTCCTCCCGTCTATCGACATTTACAAAAACACAAAGTTGAACCATTACTTTATATGACCGATTGGTTTTTATGTGCCATGACACGTACTTTACCCTGGGAAACTCTACTACGTGTTTGGGATTGTTTTCTAGCCGAGGGTATACGTGTTGTTTTTAAAGTAGCTTTAGTGATACTGGGTGCATCACTCAACAGTCACAAGGTACGAAAACAATGTAATGGTCTTTGTGAAACCTTGGAAGTTCTGCGAAATCCGCCAGATAATGTTTTAGATGAAGATTTTATTATAAATCATATGCAACGTTTAAATTTGCGCGTAGAGGATTTTCAAATTGAGCATACACGTCAGAAGGCTAGACGTGCCAAACAGAAGGCATTACAAGAGGCACAAGCTTCACAAAATTCGAACACAAGTACTTTTACACGTAGCCGTAATACTAGTCCTACTAATATGTCCACAACGACTTCGACTACTACAGCACAAACAGCAAGTGGTAAAGTAACCGTAGTTAATATTGGTGGGGATCATTTGTATACATCTTCTAATGGTGCTACTAGTAATGGTGGTGCTGAAGGAGGTGGTGGTGGAATTGGTAGTATTTCAACCAATAATCATAGTTCATAATTTTAGTATGTAATAGTACACAACGCTGAGCGTTTTAAACGTAAATTGTTTTTAAATCTATTTTTTTTTTTATTAAAAAAGAATTTTGTAAAAAAATACACATGAAATACTTCTTACTAATTTAAAAACTAAACTTATTTTCCCAATTTTTCGTTTATAACTTGAAGAATAATGTTTTTTTTTCGTTTAAGAATTTTGTGAAAAGTTGAGCTAATTTGAATTTTAAAAAATAGTAAATTCACCTACAATATAGATAACGGTCATGTTCTAAATTTTGAATTGATTTTAAATCAATTGTGAAAATATTTATACGGAAATTAACAACTTTAGTTACTGAAGAAATTTTTATCCCCAGATAAAATAAATTTACCTTTAGATTTTTTTATGGGTTCGAAACAAACAAACAAACCCACAAGGAAATTTATAATGGCAGCTTTTCTTAATTTCAGATCAGATATTAAAATTTATGCATTAAATTACAACGATTTTATGCATTAAAGTTTTACACGAATGTTTTGAATTCCAATTAAAATATCAATAAAAAGGATAAAGGCCTTTAGAAAATTAACAAAATTTTTTAAGCATACGGTATTGTAGTATAAAGCTAGAAATTTCGTCGAACAAATATTTCATTGATTACACTGTGCTACAAAAAACACAAAATCGAATATACTTTTGAAATAAGGTAGTTAAGGTTGTAGGTCTCGTCGAAAAGATCACAAAAATGCCCATCAAACTTGCCAGACACCCTCAAATTTTAAAGTTATTGTCAAAAAACGTATTTTTTGGAACTTTTCTCACTAAACCACGTGTAGCTTAAAAAGTTTTGCACCGATTTTCAATTTTTTAACTGTTTTGGATAGAAAAAATATAGGGCTTTTTATGTATGTGAATTGGTCTGTACATTTTAGAAAGATATGTATTGATTTTTTCAACAATATCTAATTTTTTTGTTATTTTTTGAAAATTTTTGAGTTTATCGAGTTTTTTCTGCTATAGTTCGTTCAACAATATTTATATTTATAAACGTATTCTTAAAGAAATTTTAATTGTGAATACGATGAGCTTTATGCCGAAAAAATCGAATAACAATTGACAGAGTTGTGATAATTTTTCTAAAAAATAAAATTAAGATTTTGCATGAAATTGCCGTTCGGACAACCCAGGCAAAAAAAAATAACGAACATACTGAGAGGTCGCGTATCATTATTTTAAAGGTTTTTGGCCCCCTGAATTGGAATTTGACCTTGAAATTGCGTTATCTTATTAAGTTTTTGATATATCAATTTATGTTTAATATCTCAAAAACCTGACGCGATAGAGCAATTTAAAGGCCAGATTCGGATTCAGCGCGCCAAAAACCTTTAAAAATATTGTGCATGACCTCTTACGATAAATTTGTTTTTTTTTTTGCCTGGGTTTTCTGAACGGCGATTTCCTGAAAACTCTTAATTTTCTTTTTTAGAAAAATTATCACAACTCTGTCAATTCTTATCTGATTTTTACAGGATAGAGCTCATCGAATTCAGAACTAAATTTTCTTTAAAAATATGTTTATAAAAATAAAGGTTGTTAAACGAACTATAGCAGAAAAAAATCGATAAACTCGAAAAATTTTCAAAAAATTACAAAAAAATAGATATTATAGAAAAAGTCAATAGATATCTTTCTTATATGTGTAGACCAATTCACACACATGGAAAGCCTTATCCTTCTTCTATTAAAAACAGTTAAAAAATTTAAAATCGGTTGAAAATTTTCTGAATTACACGAGGTTTAGTGAGAAAAGTCCCAAAAAAACGTTTTTTGACAATAACTTTAAAATTTGCGGGTGTCTGGCAAGTTAAATGGGCATTTTTGTGATCTACTCGACAAAACCAACAATATATTCCATGTCAGTGTTATTTAATTTTTACATTCAACATAACCTAAAAATACAAAATGCTGTAAATCGCCGGCTGTGTACTCATGCGAACGAAATTAGATGCAGAATAATATTTTAACAAGCATATAATATTTTTTTTTTGCAAATTTTTTTGCCCAAAAATTGTATTTCACAAAAAAAAATCAACAATAAATATTTTTTGTGTAAAAACTGGGTTTCCACCTGCAACATAATAAAAGCATTTTTGAATTTTTAGGTTATGTTGAATGTATTTAAATTTTTGAGATATTTGTTGATAACTTTTGAACCGATTTTGCTCAAATGCAATACAAAACTTCTCGAGACAAAAATAAGTATGTAAATCTGTTTTATATTTAGGGGCATGTCACAGACTCAATTCCGTTCGGATTTGGAAAAAGTGGTTTATTCGTAAAACGCAAAGCAAATATTTTTTTCGGAATGAAACCACTTTTATGCAATTCAATTCCACTTTGATTTTTGAAAGTGATTTCATTCCGACAAAAATAATATTCGTTTATCGTTTAACGAGTAAACCACTTTTTCCGAATCCGAACGGAATAGAGTCTGTGACATGCCCCTTAGTCATTTCCATGTAATATTTTGGCCGTGATCGCCATTTCGCTAGATCGTCTTAAAATTGATCAACGGTCACAAATATATATTGGGCATTTCATATCAAATTGGACACTTTAAATTTTTTATTTTAGATTTTCTTAATTTTTTAACAGTTTTAATTATCTTTTGAAAACTCCTTCCTGGTAAATTGTCATATAATTACATTTTTTAATTGATTTCGCAAATTTCCGTGAATTCACACAAAAAAAAATGAAAATGAGTTTCAATCACTAAAGTGATTATATCAATTACTATTTTAAGTGATTTTGCACCTATGACGAAAGTGATGGTTTAAATTACTAAAATTTGTAAAAGCGTAATATCGCAAAAGTGCATTTGTTCACAATTCACGGAAATTTTCGAAATCAATTAAACACGGTGATGTTTAGGTTCAACTTTAGTGTTGACAAAAAGTGTAAGCGCAGTTCGTTTTCTACTTGATTAAATGTCACAAAACTGTTAATAGCGAAATCGTAGCTGCTCGCATTTGCGAGATATCGCAAAATTAGTGTTTTTGTATTTTCTTAAATTTTGACAATGAAGTTGTTTAAATATCTTCTAAAACTGAGTATGCAGTTTTAATTTTATTTATTTACAGGTCACAAAACAGTTAACATCGAAATCATATCTTCTCAATTTCGCGAGAAATTGCAAAATTAAAAAACAAAATAAAAAATTGAAAATAAATTTATTTTTCGCGTAAATTAGAAGTCAAGATCTTGATTTGAGCAGTTTTACCACCTTTAACCACATAAAATTTAAACTGCATACAATATGTTAGTCGTTTCTTGATTTTTTTCCTTTTTTTTAGACACTTAAGAAATAATAAATTAATTAATATAAAAGCTTGAACAATAATTTTGCAATTTCTCGGGAAATTGATCATCTATAATTTTCTGCTTGCAGTTTTGTCAACTTTAATAACCTCGAATTCAAACTGCATACCACATTTTTGACGTTAATTGAAGGAAATGTTTTTACAGACCAAAAATAACAGAAAGTAATGAATAAATAGTAGTTTAGCAAGTTTTTTAGCGATATCTCGAAGAATTTAGCAGCTAGAATTTAAATGTTAACAGACGTATCACCTTTAATCAATAGCAAATCAAACTGCATTTCGTGTTTTTCAACAATGTTAAAGAAACTTCTTTTATTAATCAAAACAAGGAATACCCTCAAAAAGCTGTTTTTCGCTATTTCTCGCGAAAGTGAGCAGCTATAATTTTTTTGTGGGCAGTTTTAATTTCTTCCAACATGTTTAAATCAAACTGCATTCCACTTTTTTTTATTATTTCTAAAGAACCGGTTTTAAAATATAAAAAAAATATAAAAAAAAAATATATAATTACGCGATATCTCGCGAAATTTAACACCTACAATTTCGATGTCAACAGCTGTGTGACCTTTGATCAAGCATAAGTAAAACTGCATACCATGTTTTTGCGAAATTTTAAAGAAACATATCTAAATATAAAAAACATAAACAGCAAAAAATTAATTTCGCGATTTCTCGCGAACTAAGGAAGATAGGATTTTGATGTTTACCGTTTTGTGACCTTTAAATAAGTACAATTAAAACTGTATACTCAGTTTTTGAAAATATTAAAAAAACTTCAATGTCAAAATTTAAAAAAATACAAAAACACTAATTTCGCGTTATCTCGCGAATGCGAGCAGCTACGATTTCGCTGTTAACAGTTTTGTAACATTTAATCTTGTAGAAATCGAACTGCGCTTACACTTTTCGTCGACACTAAAGTTCAACCTGAACATCGCTGAGGCTCACCGTGTAAAGAATAAAAAAAGGATTAAAAACAAAATTAAACTTTTTAAAATTTTTTATTAAAATTTTTTTCTCTAAAATTTTTTCTGTGTACCATCGAATGCCATTTAAAAAAAAAAAAAAAAACTTTTCACTATATTCTTAAATAAAAATTATAATAATTTTAAAGTCTCTAAATTCCCTATTACTTAAATTAATAACACTAACAATCATGCACTTTATAGTATAGAAATAAACAATTAATTTGTATATAAATCGAATATTTTTTAAAACAAAAAATAAATATATATAAAACAATTTAACAAAAAACCTTGCAAACAAGTGCACAATTTAAATTTCTACATACAATATTAATAAATAAATACTACTAATATTAAATAAGTCAATTATGTTTATTTCTTTTTTTATAAGTATTTATGTATATTTCCTTTTTTTATAAAATTTTTGAAAAAATTGAAATATTTTTTTTTTTTTAATTTTTGTCATTCCATTAAAAACAAAATAAAAACTCAATTGAAAAATATTTTATATTTTCTTGTAAATTATGTTTTCTATTTGCTTTAAAAACACAAACTAAAATGTTATTTAATTGTGCAATTTTCTCTGTTATATTTTTTTTCGAAGAAAAATATAATTTAAAAGAGTTTAAATGAAAGTATTTTATAGTGTATTATAATTTAATTATTTTTATTTAATTTATAAATTGAAAAAAAAAAAACAATTGTTTTTTTTATTAATAAACACAATTTTGTTTAATTTATAAAAGGCACAAATAAAAATATACAAAAAAAATAAAGTATTTAGTTTATACATACATATTTACTACATATCGTATATTTAATCATATTTATATAAATTAACATTTATTTACCGTTATATATTTATTTTTTATTATTATTATTTAATTTTAAATTACATTTAATATTAATTTTTAAATTTGCAATATTTAATCTTACAACCAAGTATATAATAATCATAAGCAGTCACAATTTGATTAACATTATCGTAATTGTATTAAAATTGAGATATTCAATATTTATTTGAAAATTACATTAAAATAACGGTAACGAAAATTTTAATTCAAGTGTGACTGTTTTAATGAAATTAAAAACAGTAACAAATGTACTTGTTTGCTGCAAGTAAATTTATATAAATTAAAATAAAAAATGAATAAAATTTATAAAAAAAAAAATAATAGTTTTCTTTATTAAACTTATGAAGTTTGGAGATGGATAATACAGAAAATATATATATTAGAGTTCGTTTTCAATTTTTTTTTTTTGATTTTGATTTCTGGATATCATCACTTTTTATAAGGTTTTTGTATCAATAAAAATAATGGCGTATTTTTTTTTTTAATTCCAACTCCTTTCCGTGCCTATCGCGGATTTTGGATCCCTTTTCCCATACAACAAAAGCGGCTAAATATGTGTCAAATCTGACTTCAGTATTCGATTCTACGGGAAAACTTAGGCCCATAAGCTTTTTTTTAGTTTTTAGAATGCACCAGAATGCATAGAGTGGTCCAAAATAAATATTTTTTAAAAAAAAATTAAAATATTTTTTTTATAATATACAATGAAAAAATACTTACATCTGGGAAAAATGGTCCAAAAATTTAAATTTTGTAGTTACCCGTTCAAAAGTTATTAAAGTTTAAAAATTAAATTTTTTAGTGAATTTCGATTTTTTTTTTTTAATTTTAAACCCATGTTTAGCTTTATCTGCTGTGGAAAGAAAAAGAATCGATTAGAATTATTGTTGTTAAATAGAAATAACAAAACGAATAAATTATTTTGTATTCACTAAAAAAAAATTTTAAACTTTAATAACGGGTAACAACAAAATTAAAATGTTGGGACCATTTTCTCAAATGTGAGTATTTTTTCATTGCATATCAACAAAAAAAATATTTAAAATTTTTCTTTAAAAAAAATATTTTTTTGAACCACTCTAATTATGCATTCTGGTGCATTCTAAAAACTAAAAAAAAGCTTATGGGCCTAAGTTTTCCCGTAGAATCGAATATTGAAGTCAGATTTGACATATATTTAGCCGTTTTTGTTGTATGGGAAAAGGGACCCAAAATCCGCGATTTTAGTCGCCTATAGGCAGGGGAAGGAGTTGGAATTTAAAAAAAAAAATACGCCATTATTTTTATTGATACAAAAACCTTCTAAAAAGTGATAATATCCAAAAATCTATTTTCAAAATTAACTCTAATATTTATATCATATGGTTAAAAAGTTAAGCCTTAATACGCACAACTTTGTATTGATAAATTCGCCTTCATTTTTTCATTTCACCTCATTTCAAATCATTACCCCTTTCAGACATTTTATCCAATATATTCGACATTTAAAAATTTACTAAATTTTATACACATGTGATTTTAAAGTTCAATTTTTCATTTATTATTGTGATATTAAGTGTTTTTCAAAAATCTTTCACTCAGAAAATTATGTAAGTTACTACATGTAAGTTGTTTGTATATTTTACAGTAGTTAGTTGTTTTCAACTACAAAGTCAGTTGTTTTTGCATGAAAAATATCAAACAACTATTTCTGTTAGTTATTTTAAGTCGTTTTTTTTTTTTGAATAACTAACAAAAAAGTGCTGTAATGTAGTAACAGTTATTTAAAGTAGTAAATTTATTTTTTTTATCTCTCAAAAATTTTCAAAGTTTTTTTTCCACAAAATAAAAATAAATTTTCGTTTTTTTTTTATATTTCACAACTTTTTTTAAAAAAAAAAAAAAAAAAAAAACTTGGAAAAAATTTTGTCCTCAATTTTTTTTTCTGAAAAATTAAAACAAAAAAAAATCCAAAAAATAAATTTTCTTTTTTTTTTTATTTTTCACAACTTTTTCAAAAAAAAAAAAAAAAAACTTGGAAAAAATTTGGTCTTCAATTTTTTTTTTTGAAAATAAAAAAAAAAAATATTAAATTGATTATTTTATTTTTACTACATATTAGTCGTTTTGACTACAAATGTAAGTAGTTTTTACTACATAAGTCAGTTGTTTTTTTGTCAGTTAAAATAACTTACATTGTTAGTTGATTTAACTGAAAAAGTAGTTGACCCCAAAACAATTAACAAAGTAGTTATTTTAACTGACATTTTCAGTTAATTCTACTAACATAATTTTTTGAGTGTTTATAATTTGTAAAAAATATAATGTTTATCTTTCTGTAAAACGCGAAATCGATTGCTTTGTTAACTATCAAGACATTTTTTGTATACTTTAATTACACTTATTTTCTTAAAATTCACTTATAAGAAATATGCCCATCGAAAATTCCAATATCTTGGACAACACCTTGCGGTCAGGTGAGACAAATTGCCTTAATCTGACTTTAGATTCTTAATCAGCACCCTTTAATTAGATTACACTTCAAAGACTCTACTTGTAATTAAAGATTCCATTTATAATTTAAAAATTCCAATTGTAATTCGAAAATTCCAATTGTCATTCGAAAATTCCAATTGTAATTTAAAATAGATCAATTGTAATTTGAAATAAATCAATTGTAATTCAAAATAGATCAATTGTAGTTCGAAAAAGACCAACTGTAATTCGAACAAGTAAAAAAGTTAAATTCGGCCTTGCCGAATGAAGTGATACCCTTCACAATTTCAAAAAGATTATTGCAAAAAAACTTTATTTAAAAGGAAATTACTTTTGAAAACAAAATTTTTTATGAAAAAAAAAATTTCCGCAAAAAAAAATTTTGGTAAAAAAACCCGCGATTTTTTTCTTTTTTTTCAAAAAATATGTTCGTACTTGTTTAAATACCATTTGATGTTCAATTATGTTCACATATGTCAACCAGAAGCCGAATTAAAGCATTTTGTATTTTCAGGTTATGTTAAATGTACTAAAATTTTTGAGGTGTCCTTACATTTTCGTTCATAACTTTTTAACCGTTGAACCGATATCGCTCAAATGCAATACCAAACTTCTCGGGAGAACTTCCAATAAATATGTTAAGTTTCAGTCATCTCCGTGTAATATTTTGGCCGTGACAGCATTTTCCACAGACAGACGGACAGACGGACATCGCTAGAATGTGTTAAAATCGATCGGGCATCATGAATATATATACTTTATGGGGTCCCAGATCGATATTTCGATGAGTTACAAACGGAATGACAAACTTATGTATCCCCTCTATCACTAAGTGGAGGGTATAAAAATACCAATTGTAATTCGAAAAAGATCAATTGAAATTTGAACAAGTAAAAGAGTTAAATTCGGCCTTGCCGAATGCAGTGATACCCTCCACAATTTCTAAAAGATTATTGCAAAAAACTTTATTTAAAAGGAAATTCTTTTTGAAAAAAATTTCCGCGAATAAAAAATTTGGTAAAAAAAAATCCGTGATTTTTTTCTTTTTTTTGTCAAAAAATATGTTCGTACTTGTTTAAATATCATTTAGTGTTCAATTATGTTGACATATGTCAACCAGCAGCCGAATTAAAGCATTTTGTATTTAAAGGTTATGTTGAATGGAAGAGAGTCGGGTCGAACCAGAATCAAATTGCGTCGCGCAAGACGTAAAAAAACAAACATCAAATTTGAAATTTTTACGTCCGTTTGATTTAGGTACCTCACATTTAAATATTAAAAACGAAAAATTATTTGGCGTTACGGCTAACGCGATATAGTTTGATTCAGGTTCGACACTACGGAATGACAAGACCGACCCCATTAAATTTTACGATTTTTTTAGAACAAACTAAGGCTCTTATTCATAATACTTATAACAGACTTATTATAGGTTTATTTGACAATTGTTCCTGCAATATCTGTCAAATAAACCTACTTTAAATATATTTTAGGTTTTATGAATAACCACATAATACTTTATCTCCAATTTCTTTCTAAGGGGGCTCCCATACAAAATGACATTTTTTTAAATATGCTTAAACCAAGGTTGGCAATCGATACACACCCAGAATTACGGTATATTGTACCGCAACCAATAAAGATATGGACATTTTTAAAAGCGATTATGAAAGTAGATGAAATTTCTAGTATTTTTGATATGTTACTTCGTGTTTGTACCGGTTCATTTTCTTTATATAGGCCAATAGTTTTAAAATACCGTTTCATACGGTATTATAAAGGTATTGGCCTATATTTCGAAAATCAACCGGTACAAACACGAAGTAACACATCAAAAATACTAGAAATTTCATCTACTTTCATAATCGCTTTTAAAAATGTCCATATCTTTATTGGTTGCGGTACAATAGCCAAATACCGTTATTTTGGATGGGTATCGATTGCCAACTTTGGCTTAAACAGCTCGAACTGACCCTAGAGCAGTCAAATGTATGTATATATATATTAATTCCTATAGTTCCAGGCTGGAACAAAGGGCCACAACAAAATGTCTCCATTCAGATCTGTCTTGTGCTAGCGTTTTAATTTCGGACCAAGATTTTTCCATCAAGCGAGCTTCGTGTTGCACCGTCCGTCTCCACGTATTAGATGGCCTACCAACTCTTCTATTGCCTTGTGGGTTCCATTCGATTGCCATTCTAGCAATATCTCCATTGGATCTTCTAAGAACATGACCTATCCAGTTCCATTTACGTTTCGCAATTTCTAGCCGAATTGGGGTTTCACCAGTTCTGTGCCAGAGCTCATCATTCGAAATAACATTTGGCCAGAAAATCCGCAATATTTTGCGCAAGGAACGATTAATAAATGTTTGGATGGATCGAAGTTCATGTGCGGAAGTGTTCCAGGATTCGCACCCATATAATAAGATGGATTTAACATTTGTGGAAAAGAGACGTAGCTTTGTATTGATTTGAATTTGTGGAGACCTCCATACTTTTTGTAGTACTCCAAAAGCTTGTTTAGCCTTTTTAATACGATTGAAGACATCTGCGTCTGCACCGCCGGTATTAGTTAGAATACTTCCCAGATAACAGAAAGATTGGACATTTTCAAGTTCAACACCGTCTATTGCAAAATTGTTTCTATTTTCGGTATTAACACGCAGAACTTTGGTTTTGTCAATATTTATGCGAAGGCCAACATTTGAAGCTATTTCTTGTACTCGTTCTAGTTTAGTTTTCATATCTGCAAAACTATGTGACAGGAGGCAGATATCGTCGGCATAGTCCAAATCTTCTAGTCGCCCATGCAAACCCCACGTTATACCTCTTCTTTCATCCGTTGCTACCTGCATTACTATATCTAAAACTATATTGAATAGCAATGGGGACAACACACATCCTTGACGCACACCAGTGTGTACTGATATGGGCGCTCCTAGCGCTTTTCCATGCAGAACTCGACACGTGGAGTTGTCATAAAGAGACTTAATAAGTTCTATTATATCTGCTGGAACACCTTTGCATCTTAGTGCATGCCATATTGCTTGATGATGAAGCGTATCAAAAGCTTTAGCGAAGTCTATGAATACCAGATAAAGTGGCGAGCGCCATTCAATAGATTGTTCCAATATGATTCTAAGGCTATTCACATGATCAGTACAGGAGCGGTTCATTCTAAACCCAGCCTGTTCGCTTCTTATTTCAGCTGAGAGAACGGAGGAAAGTCGAGTATGAATTATTTGTGCAATAACCTTGTACACCATGTTGAGAAGCGTAATGCCTCGCCAGTTCTTACATTCAGTAAGGTCACCCTTCTTTGGGAGTTTGATAATGACACCTTCCTTTATTTTCGATGGAAGATAACGAGACGACCAGAATTCCTCTATTAATGGGCTTATTATTGAAGAGCTGAGGACAGGATCAGCCTTAATTAATTCAGGGTTAATGTTGTCGGCACCAGGTGTCTTACCATTTTTTAGTGATTGAATGGCAGTTGCAATTTCTGTTTGTTCAGGACAGTTTATGTCTATGTCGGTCCTTTGATAATGGGAATTACACGTACAGTGCCAGAGTGTGATGGGTTGTTCTATAGACAGCATTTCGGTGTAATAATCAGTCCAGATAGTTAGTTGTCTATCGACTGTGGTAGCTTTACCTCCCCTAGGGTCCTTTAAGGGGTGAAAAGAAGTAAACGTTTTATTTGTGATCTGTCTTGCAATTCTGTATAGATCCCTGGTTCTGTGCGTGTCAGCAGCTACCTGTGCTTCAGAGGCCATATTTTCGATCCAGGTGCGCTTATCTCGTCTTGCACTACGTTTTACCATACGATCGAGCTGACTATATTGGGAGTTCAGATTGGCTATGGCCATTCTGGTACGCGCAGAGTTAATAGCTCCTTTCATATTTTTTCTTTCTTCTATTAACTGCCAGGTGTTGTCAGAAATCCATACTTTTCTCCTAGCTAGGGGGTATCCTAAATGGTTACGGGCGCATTCAGCAAAAGTGTCATTTATTTTGTTCCAGTTTCTTTTATCTTCATAGGTAAGATTTTCAAAGCCGGTACTAAGTGAGTTTATATATTCCTCTCGAATTGTGTGTTGCTGTAATTTGTTGACATCGTAGCGACGTGACGTATTCTGCCTTTCTGGCGTTCTTATTGCTGCAACTTTTAAACGTATTTCTCCTATTAAGAGGTAATGGTCAGATGCCATATCAGCACCACATTTGTTGCGTACATCAAGCAATGAGCCGCGCCATTTTCTGCTTATGGCTATGTGGTCTATCTGCGTTTTGTACACTCAAAAAAATAAAACTGTAAAGTTAGCAAAAAATTTAGTTAAATTTAACTAAAAAAACACCTGATTTTGAACCTACTAAATTTCTAGTTAATTTAACAAAAAGTATTTAGTTAAATTTTCGTAGAATGAATGTAGCAAAAAAACCGTAATTTTAACTAAAAATTCAGCTAAACTTTTTGTAAAAAATTTTAAGTTTGGTAAATATTGATTTTAAACACTAACACTTCACTTATTTTTTCTTTTTTTTCACAGCTTTAAGTTCAGCTTATGTAGGACTTGTGAGATTTGCATAGGAGGCTACACAAGAAATGTTAAAAATTTTTCACTTGACAAAAATGTTACAAAAAATCAGCAAATTTATTAGTAAAAATTCGTAAACTCAGTTTTAAAGTCAACAAAAAAAATTAATTCAAAATTTGTACAAAACTAGTATTTTCGTAAATTGAACTTAACTAGAAAAAGTAGTTAAAACGCTGATTTTAACTAAAAATTTGCTAAAAAGCCAGTAAACTCGAGTTAACAAAAAAAATTTTGTTAACTTTACAGTTTTATTTTTTTGAGTGTACAGTCCTCCAGGTGAAAGCCAAGTTACTTTATGTATGGACTTGTGAGGGAAAATTGTGCCGCCAATTGTAAGGTTGTTACTAGCGCAAATCCCAGAGAAAAGTTCTCCATTTTCATTCATATTTCCTAGTCCGTGTGCACCCATAACCTCTTCTAGGTTTGTATTGTCTAGTCCAAGCTTCGCGTTAAAGTCACCAGTCAGCAGCAATATGTCACCCATTGGTGTAGACTTGATCGTGCTTTCCAGAAGGCTGTAAAACTCTTCTTTGACATCGTAATCAGCATCCTCGTTTGGGGCGTAACATTGTATGCATGTTAGATTACGTGCTCGTGTACGAAGACGAATAGATATTATTCTATCAGAATGTGGTTGCCAGTTGAGTAACGCTCTTTTTGCCGGCTTTGATAGTAGAAAGCCTACGCCGCTTGATCTTGGCTGTCCGGTTGGTTTGCCTGAATATATAAACGTGAGGCCATCGGAAGTTACACTCAAAAAAATAAAACTGTAAAGTTAACAAAATTTTTTTTGTTAACTCGAGTTTACTGGCTTTTTAGCAAATTTTTAGTTAAAATCAGCGTTTTAACTACTTTTTCTAGTTAAGTTCAATTTACGAAAATACTAGTTTTGTATAAATTTTGAATTAATTTTTTTTGTTGACTTTAAAACTGAGTTTACGAATTTTTACTAATAAATTTGCTGATTTTTTGTAACATTTTTGTCAAGTGAAAAATTTTTAACATTTCTTGTGTAGCCTCCTATGCAAATCTCACAAGTCCTACATAAGCTGAACTTAAAGCTGTGAAAAAAAAGAAAAAATAAGTGAAGTGTTAGTGTTTAAAATCAATATTTACCAAACTTAAAATTTTTTACAAAAAGTTTAGCTGAATTTTTAGTTAAAATTACGGTTTTTTTGTTACATTCATTCTACGAAAATTTAACTAAATACTTTTTGTTAAATTAACTAGAAATTTAGTAGGTTCAAAATCAGGTGTTTTTTTAGTTAAATTTAACTAAATTTTTTGCTAACTTTACAGTTTTATTTTTTTGAGTGTATTATTTCACCACTATCTGGCCATCTAGTTTCGCATAATCCGAGAAAAAGGAGGTTGTATTCACTAAATACCTTACAAAGCTGAGCCAATTTTGAGGGTCCAAGTAGCGTTCTAATATTCCATGTTCCAAATCGTGTCCTTGATTTAAAGCTAAAGGTCGTCATCACGGGGGGATCAGTTAGATTTTCATTATTTGTGGTTTCGGTAATCATTTATGTTTAGGAGTGAATCGGTGATTAGCCGATAGCACCCGATTCTGGTGCTGGGACTGCCAGCTGTAGCCTCCAGACATGCTATTTTCCACAACACATGTTGTGATATTGGTTTTCTTGGTTGGCGCCAATTGCTCGCCACGACGCTACAAGGATTATTGGCAAACTCGGGATTTGCGGAGTCTAGAAAGACCCTCCGAGACTCTCCTCTTGTAGCCGCTGACTGTCCGCGACTGCCATATAGCAGCTACTCCACATATCTGCGGAACGTACCACTATCCGCAACCTGTGACGCGTCCGGTAGCACTCAGCTGTGCGTCCCATAAGCAGTTAATATATCATATACCATCATGAAAATGACAGTATATGGTATATTATCCGCAAGGGCGGATGTCAAATGTATGACTGACCCCATATTTTTTTAATCCAAACACTTTCTCTGAACACACCTACCCTCTATCTTTAACCCTTAAGGCGGTCCCCATACAATTTTTTTTTTATTTTTTTATAAATTTGTTTTAGGGCTCGAATTCAATATAATTTTTTTTTTAAATTTGCTCCAACTGTAATTTATATGGGAGCACACTTAGGAAGTGTAGATAGTATGGGGATCGCCTTAATGGTTAAATATAGGGGGTAGGTGTGTTCTGAGAAAATGTTTGGAATAAAAAAAATATTATGGGTCGGTCATACATCTGACTGGGGTAAGGACACTCTTAGGGCAGTTAGAGCGGTTAGAGTATGTTTTGAAAAATGTCGTTTTGTATGGGAGCCCCTTAGAAATCTCTATTATTACTAGTTTGATCTAAAAAAAATGCTTAAGTTAGTGTTGTTTTTATTCGACCTTTCAGATATAATTTATAAGAAATAAAATTTTTGAGCTCGAGGTCAAGTGTTTGTAAAATTCTTTATTGCTGATATTTCGCTACACTTCGTGTTGCATCATCAGAGCATATTTTCTAAAGGCGTAATTACTTGAGCGAATACGGTTCGGAGACGTGTCAGCTGATACGTTAGCTTGTATTAAAATAAATAGAAATAGGTACTTAAACGAATATGTGACGGTGCTGTAGCGGCCGAACCTAAAAAATTTAGATTTTCCGTACGTTTTACGTGTCAGCTGATTTTATTTTTTATTTTGTGTTGAAATTTTTTTATTTGTGTGGCAGAATTGAAAAATAAATATAAATAAACGAAAAAAAATGTTTTTCTGTAAATATAAATTAAAAAAAAATCACAAATAACCACTTTTTAAAATAAAATTTGTAAATTATTATGACACGTTGAAACGGAATCAGTAATTGCTAAAACGATACAACAGCCCGTCACGCAACAGCACCGCTACCCAGTTGGCAACGTCCTCGATCCATCCTCAGTGACGGAGCGATGAAATGTCAGAGTCACACCTGACATCCACAAGACATCTCTATGTACTGGGTTGAGGACAGTTTCATACAAATTTTCAAAATGTCCTCACTCAAAGTCAGCAGTAGTCAGGGCTGACCTTCTGGGGACATGTCACCTAAGACTTCTTTGGGGAAATGTCTGACATAGGTCATGCGAAAATACAAAAAATTTTCGTATTTCCTTTAGTTTTTACTTTTATCCATTTTCCTTTATAAATTATCTTTCTCATATTTAGAAAAAACTTTTCGCCTTTTTTAGTCCCAACTGGATTTGAACCTGGAACCTCCAGTTTATTAGTCCCACACCTAACCACTTGTTCCAAACTTTATTTTTAAAATTGTTTGTCTATTTATTACTTTTATTCTACTTGTTAGATTTTGATTTTATTTTAATTAAGTCGATAATATTGCCATCTTTTTCTTGGAAATTGAAGAGTTGCCCAGATTTAAAATTCTAATTTAATATACAGCTATTCTGAAGACATTTCCTTTTAGACGTCTTAGAGGAATTGTCCACACTCTTAAAGCAAACATTCAGTGCTGACAATGTTAGGACATGTCATCAAGGACTGCCTATGATTTGTCAGAACCTGAAGACATTTCCTCAAGGAATCACTGTGGAAATTTCCTCAGTGACACATTTTCCAACTGGGTACAGTAGCGCTCAAGTGCCTAGGCCTTAAATAAAATAAAACAAAAACAAAATTTGGTATAAAACATCAATAATAATAATACAAGAAATGACACACAAAGTAAAATGCACAAACATATATGAAAAAGCACAACAAAAGCACAATTGAAAAATATTAAGTGTAAAAAACAACAATAACAATTACCGAAAATGTTTACATTAAAAAACAAAAACAAAAAATATACATTTAATTTTAATTTTAAGCGTTAAAGCAGTGAGTGTCTTCTTCATCGTCTTGTGTTACACTGATCTTAAAACTAATTTTATTATTGCACTATCCTTTGTTTTCCTTTATGAGAATAATCACAATTGTAGCGGGAAGCGGAAAAACGCAAATGTCCTCATAAAAATAGAATCGAATCTAGTTTGGCGGAAAAACGCGGCGGAATTTTGTTGTCATATAAAACGTATGTGAACAGTTGCGGAAAAACGCTTCCCGCCCCAATTGTGATTATTCTCTAAAGTAGATGACGATAACTTTGCGCTACACTTTCAGCACAGACTAATACAGACTCGACATAAGTGACAGGTGTCAAAAAAGTATTCTTTAACCATATGGTTAATATTTTCAAATTATTCTACGAATTAGGTTAGAAAGAGAAAACTGATATAACGCGCCATAAGAAAAATGGATGCCAGATCGGTTTTTGTTGTTTCACTCACTCCTAAGTCGTAGAAAGTGTTGCCATGTTAGCGTAAAACGGACTAAAAACCGCTGTGTTTTCTCCTAAAATCGCTTAGTTTTTCCCCATTTTTTCTTATAAAACTCTACTGTCGAGTCTGTATTTAGTCTGTGCTTTCAGTGTCGGCTTTGAAGTTTATCCTATCGTTTGTCGGTGTATTGATAATGTGAAGCATTTCTAGCATATAGCGGCGTTTGTAATTGTTTTCACTGTCAATAATTTGTACCTTGTCAAAATCGGGGGAATGATTTTTCTTCGCACAATGGGCCGCCAAAGCTGTTTTTTGTGTAACTTCCGAATTATTTCTCATTTTTTGATCGGATTTGTGTCCAGCCAATCTAGTTCTTAATTTATTCTTTGTTGTGCCTACGTATACTTTATTACACTTGTCCACAGGGTTGCCGTTGCAAGGTATTTTATACACCACATTTGATTTGTCCAATTTGTTAATTTTATCTTTGGTTTTGCTAAATAATCTACCCACGGTTTGGTCAGTTTTATGTGCCATTCGGTATTTTTCCTTGTCAAAAAGATTTGAATTCTGCAATCTTTCTGATATTTCAGGGACGTATATAAGGGATTTATATATTTTTTCCTCTGTGCCGTCTACTTGTCTGCTATTTTTGGTTTTTTGATGATCTCTAATCAGTTTTTCTGACAATTTCTGGGGAAAATTGTTGTTGGACAAAATGTTTTTTATTTTCTTTATGTTTTCTTTGTGAAATTCTGTGTCGCTAATCTTCAATACTCTATTTATTAAGTTGTTTGCAGTATTTATTATAATTCTCTTGGGGTGTTTTGAATTGAAGTTAATAATTCTGCCTGATGCAGTTGGTTTTTGGTACCAATCAACTTTAATTTTATCTTCCTCTCTAATCACTATCGTATCCAAATATGGAAGTTTGGAAAGGGAATTAAACTCCAAACTTCCATATTTGGATACGATAGTGATTAGAGAGGAAGATAAAATTAAAGTTGATTGGTACCAAAAACCAACTGCATCAGGCAGAATTATTAACTTCAATTCAAAACACCCCAAGAGAATTATAATAAATACTGCAAACAACTTAATAAATAGAGTATTGAAGATTAGCGACACAGAATTTCACAAAGAAAACATAAAGAAAATAAAAAACATTTTGTCCAACAACAATTTTCCCCAGAAATTGTCAGAAAAACTGATTAGAGATCATCAAAAAACCAAAAATAGCAGACAAGTAGACGGCACAGAGGAAAAAATATATAAATCCCTTATATACGTCCCTGAAATATCAGAAAGATTGCAGAATTCAAATCTTTTTGACAAGGAAAAATACCGAATGGCACATAAAACTGACCAAACCGTGGGTAGATTATTTAGCAAAACCAAAGATAAAATTAACAAATTGGACAAATCAAATGTGGTGTATAAAATACCTTGCAACGGCAACCCTGTGGACAAGTGTAATAAAGTATACGTAGGCACAACAAAGAATAAATTAAGAACTAGATTGGCTGGACACAAATCCGATCAAAAAATGAGAAATAATTCGGAAGTTACACAAAAAACAGCTTTGGCGGCCCATTGTGCGAAGAAAAATCATTCCCCCGATTTTGACAAGGTACAAATTATTGACAGTGAAAACAATTACAAACGCCGCTATATGCTAGAAATGCTTCACATTATCAATACACCGACAAACGATAGGATAAACTTCAAAGCCGACACTGAAAGTGTAGCGCAAAGTTATCGTCATCTACTTTATAAAGGAAAACAAAGGATAGTGCAATAATAAAATTAGTTTTAAGATCAGTGTAACACAAGACGATGAAGAAGACACTCACTGCTTTAACGCTTAAAATTAAAATTAAATGTATATTTTTTGTTTTTGTTTTTTAATGTAAACATTTTCGGTAATTGTTATTGTTGTTTTTTACACTTAATATTTTTCAATTGTGCTTTTGTTGTGCTTTTTCATATATGTTTGTGCATTTTACTTTGTGTGTCATTTCTTGTATTATTATTATTGATGTTTTATACCAAATTTTGTTTTTGTTTTATTTTATTTAGAAAATATGCTCTGATGATGCAACACGAAGTGTAGCGAAATATCAGCAATAAAGAATTTTACAAACACTTGACCTCGAGCTCAAAAATTTTATTTCTTATAAAAAAAAAAAAATGCTTAAGCCTAAAAATTAATGGGAGTCTGTCTTGCTATTGACACCTCTACGACGCACCTTTGGAGCAGTAGAAATGATTTTAGGGCAGTTAGAGGGGTTGGAGCAAATTTAAAAAAAAATCATTTTGTATGGGAGCCCCTTAGAAATTGAATATAGAGTTCTAGTTTGATTTAAAAAAATGTTTAAGCGCAAAAATGAATGGGGGTCGGTCTTGCTATTGACCCCTCTACGACGCACCATTGGATCAGTAGAAATGATTTTAAGATTGGAAAATTGCAATAATTTTTTTATCAAAAAAAAAAAGTAATCGTTATCTTTATCCCACGATCCTACTGGGCATTTTAGAATCGATAGAAGTTTTCCACAAAAAAATCTAAGAAATCAATGAGTATATACATTTTCAAAAATAAGATTTCAATTTTAAAACTTAAAAATCGCATATTAGAACACTTAAGAATTTTTAGGAGTTTTTTTTAAAAAAAGTAGGTAAAAAAAACAAAAATAAAAAAAAAAACGGAATTTGGACCATTTTCGAAGAAGTTTTTAGTAAAAGAAGATTAAGTAAAGAAACAAATTACCAATTTTTGAAAATTCGATATCTTTATACGGGTCATCGAAAAAACCTGAAAACTTACAACGAAGGAGTTTTCGAAGGGAAAAAGGAAAATCTAAAAAAAAAAAAAATTCAAAGTGTCCGATTTGACATGGAATGCCCCATATACATTATTGATCGATTCATAGACATTCTATAGAAGTCCTTCTATCTGTCTGTTAAAATGCCGATTACGGCCAAAATATTAGACAGATATGACTGTTACTTAGGGTTGCCATTTGCATTTTGAGAAAAAGAGGACGTCAACCTCAAAAAACGAGGACATTTGACCCAAAAGAGAGGACAGTTTTTTTTTAATAAATTAATTTGAAAAAAGTCAACAACGCAATACAATATGCAAAAAAAAAAATATTTTTTTTAAAGAAAACTATTTTTTCCACTAAAAAAATATATTTCCAATTATATTTCAATATTTTGGATATATCCATTCAATTATATTTTGGAAATATCTATTTACAATTCAAAAATTTCCAGTTATATTTAAAAAATTTCGAAATATAAGTCAAAAATTTTCAATGTATTTCAGAGTCTTCTATTTGTATTTTAAAATTTTCTAAATGCTTTTCAGAAAATTCCATTTGTTTTTCAAAAATTTCCATTTTCATTTCAAAATTTTCTAAATAATTTTAAGAAAATTATTTTTTAATTTAAATAAGTTCAGATATTTTAATTGTAATTCAAACATTTCCACTTTGATTTAAAAATTATGTAACTGCTTTTCAAAATTTGTTTTTTTGTATATCAAAATTTTTTTTGTGTATCAAAATTTTCTGAAAAATTTTGAAATACAAATTTGACTTATACTTAATCAGAATTTTCTGAAAAGCATTTAGAAAATTTTTAAATGGAAATATTTTGAGTAGAGTTATTCTAGCTCGATTTGTTTTTCAAAAATTTCCATTTTCATTTCAAAATTTTCTAAATAATTTTAAGAAAATTATTTTTTAATTTAAATAAGTTCAGATATTTTAATTGTAATTCAAACATTTCCATTTTGATTTAAAAATTATGTAACTGCTTTTCAAAATTTGTTTTTTTGTATATCAAAATTTTTTTTGTGTATCAAAATTTTCTGAAAAATTTTGAAATACAAATTTGACTTATACTTAATCAGAATTTTCTGAAAAGCATTTAGAAAATTTTTAAATGGAAATATTTTGAGTAGAGTTATTCTAGCTCGAGGTCATTATTTCCTTTACTAATTAAAACTATGATATTCTCATAGAATAATTTTCAAGAAAATTATTTTTCTGTTTTAAATTTATTTATGTTGGTCATTTTTACAAGACTTAATGGACTTAATGGACGTGTCGATAAAGTCTTGCATAAAATAACCGACATAAACAAATTTAAAACAGAAAAATAATTTTCTTGAAAATTATTCTATGAGAATATCATAGTTTTAATTAGTAAAGGAAATAATGACCTCGAGCTAGAATAAACCAACTCAAAATATAATATTTTAAAGGTCGAATAAAACAATTTTTATTTTTTAATAAAAAAAATAATTAGAATTTATAAATGGAAATTTTTAAAATTTATGAAATGGAATTTTTAAAAAGCATTTAGAAAATTTTAAAATACAAATTTGAAATACAATTGGAAATTTGTGAAATACAATTTTTGGAAATTCAAATAGAATTTGCTTAAAATCATTTAGAAAATTTTGAAATGGAAATTTTTGATATTCAAATTTTTTCTTCTTCTTCTTTTCTCGGAAAGCCAACTTTACGACACACCAGCTGATAATAACGTAGTAATTTTCGCTCTACATAAAGTGCTTTTTTACTCGAAACATACGAGTTTTTAAGTGTTTTTTATTTCTGTACTCGTTTTGCTCTCAAAAAGTTGGCATTACTGCTGGTAAGCGAAAATACAGCGATGCCAATAATTCGAACGTTAAATAATACAAAAAAAAAATTATGAGGAAAAAAAGGAGGACAACCCCGGACACTTTCTAAAAAAGAAGTAGGACTGCCCCGGACGCCCTAAAAAAGAGGACGGTGTCCGGGGAAAAGAGGACGGATGGCAACCCTACTGTTACTTAACATATTTTCTTGTTGTTGCTTCGATAAGTTTGGTATTGCATTAAAGCGATATCGGTTCACAAGTTTAAAAGCTGTGAACGAAAATGTAAGGATATTTGAAAAATTTTGGTACATTAAACATAACCTTAAAATACAAAATACTTAAATTCGGCTGCTAGTTGGCATAAGTAAACAGAATTGAATACCGATAGGTATTTAATTAAGAACAAATTTTTTTTAGCTCAATTTTTTTTCTGATAATTTCTCAATATTCATTTCTTTTACCCATTTTTTAACAAAAAAAATTTTCATCAATTTTTTTTTTTAAATAAAGTATTTTTCAATGATCATTTTTACATTGTGGAGAACATCCATACATTCAGCAAGACCAAATTTCACTTTTTTACTTTTTTTTTACCAAATTAAAAATAGATTTTTTTTAATAAAATTCTTTATTTGATTTCTTAAAACTAAACATTTATTTTTAATTTGTATCGAAAAAAATATGTGTGTGGTTCGAAAAAAAATATTTCATTTATTTTTATACATTTTAAAAAATAATTATAAATAACGTTAAAAATGTTGTTAAAATAAACAAAGTTCCAAAGTTCTCTACTCTTCATCACCACTATTCTTTGTTAAATCTGAAAAGAAATCTGTAACATTTGAAACTTTTGACGATGGTAGATTATGGCGTTTCTCTTTATAACTGTTATGTTTTTCATTATATTTAATGTCACCAAATTCTTCAAAGTACTTGACATTCCAAAAACGTACATCATTATTGTGTGAAGAAGAAGCTATCAATTCACCAGAATGATTGATGTCCATAGATTCAATTGGCATGTTGTGTTGGCCAACAACACCCAAATTACGAAAGGGGGCTATGTGAACTGCACGTATAATACCCTCTTCACCGGCAACACAGGCTATACGATCGGTAATGGGTATCATTTCACTCATAGGAGACTTGACACCAGGGAACTTATCACAATGATAACCAAATTGTCCCCAATTGTAAGCGTATAGATTACCCTTTGACGAACCTACAACAAGTTTTGAATCTCCTCGATATATGCCCATACATGTTAACTCTTCTTCATAAGGTTCTGATTGTACATATAGCTTCCTAGCTCCTATATTAAGAGTAGTTAAATAACCATCACCACTAGTGACTAGCAGAAGTTTACCCGCATCATTTGACAAAATTTGGGTGATGTAGTCTTCGACTTCTTTTAAAGCAAAAATTTCATTTTTTGTCCTTAAATCCCAGAGTTTAACGGTGCCACTATCATCACCGGTGGCAAAAATATTTTCATCTAAAACATGTAGTTTATTAATGGCCTCCTCATGGGCACTTTCATAGAATTTTTTCAATTTTTCTGTTTCCATATCTGTGACCATTATCGATTTGTCTTTGGAACACGTTAAGATGTTACGACCATCTTCGGTAAATTCAACATCTCGACAGGCTTTGGCGTGAACCTCAATGGTACGCAATAGCTTATTGCCTTCATTGGAGTATTCATATAGGGCTACATCACCAGTTATTGTAGCCAGAGCAATAATATCACGTTCGGGATGGAAACAAATATCGGTAACAAAATCCTCTAGCGTTATTTCTGGAGGTGAAGATCTGGGTTTTTTAATGGCTGCAATAATAGCTTTAACTGTATCATCATCTTCATCATTTTCATCTAGTTCCAATACAGATCTAGCACCGTCATCATTATCGCCGCCACCACCACCGCCTCCTTCATCGTTTTTATTTGTTGCTGTTGAGCTAGAAGAAGCTTGGCCATTATTAGTTCCTGATTTCGCTTTAGCTTGAACTGCTTTCGCTTCATCCTTCATGGAATCATCCGAATCAGTAGCCATTTCATCAAACTCTGAACTATCGTCGTCTTCGGTATCTTCACTACCTATGTCATATTCTTGATCTGCTGCTTCCGGTTCATCTTCTTCGATATCCTCATCACTCCAAGGTTCTACTAGGCGCACATTGCCTATAATAAGTTCTTCATCTTCTTCCAATTCTGCATCTCCTAGTTCATCAATATTATCAGAATCGGAAGGTTCATCTGGGTTTTTAAATTGTTGACGCCTATTGTAAATATTTTGTACAATTTTTAAAGTTTAAATATTTTTACGTATTATTGAGAATTTCATAACTTACATATGCATATTTTGTTGTTTATTTATAAATTTAATAATAAATTAAAATTGAAACACGCTAATTATAATCAAAACCAATCAAAACAGAAAATGTGACATGAAAAAGAAATGTAAAAATATTTTCTTATTATCTAAACTGTTATACCGTCATTCAATTTGAATTGATAGCTTAATTGGCATACGCAACAAACTACACAGACGCGAAACATTTGAGTCATAAAAATTAAAAATTTCATTGAATCTTTTGCAATCGGAACTCATTAATATGACCGAAATTACTAAAAATTAAAAAAAAATATGGGAACAAGTTGAGTTTACTGGCATTGGTCCAAAATAAAAAAATTGAAAATAGCCCTGTTATCGGTGATTTCGAAAAAAAATAAAAAAAATTGTCGGCGACACGTATTTAGCGAGTTATCTCGACTTGAAGTTTTTTGCTTATATCTTCGTTATGTATTGTTCGATTTCAAAAATATTGTTGTCATTCGAAATTTGGTAAAAAAAATATTAACCCATAAAAGGCAAAAAAAAAATTTTTTTTTTTGAGAAAAAAATTTTTTTTTGAGAAAAAAATTTTTTTTTTTCGTTTTTGAGAATTTTCGTAAAAAAAGCTATTCTGCATAGCGGCCTTCGGGCGGGCTTAGGGATTATAAACTCCATAAATTAGTTTAGCCGCTTCGCTAAATAAAGTTTTTTTGTGCACGCAAAAAAATATTTTGCCAAGCGCTTGGGAGGAATCACGTTAAACAATATTTTTTCGTATATTATGCAAAAACTTGTAATATTTTACCAAGCGTTTGCTTGTTTTATCTTAAAGTTAGTAAAATTATGCAAGCTCATGGGAAATTTCTTGAAACGTTTGCAAAGTTAGGTATAATTATGCAAGCGCTTGGTAAAATAATATTAGTTCTCGCATAATATACGCAAAAATCTTGTTTAATGTGATTCCTCCCAAGCGCTTGGTAAAATATTTTTTGCGTGTGTATTAAGCCTTTTTCCAGTTATAATATTCGAATTTCAAGTCGACATAACTCGCGAACCAGATCTCGCCAACAAAAAATCACCCTAATATTTTCGTTTTGTAATCAAAAGATCTATCTCTGGTATTATATTTGGGATCAATCCGACCAATGCCAGTAAACTCAACTTAAGCCAAAATATGTGACCTTGACCTGTAAATCGAATGACTTTTTTACAAAATGGTTAATATCCCAAAATCGCAAGTATATAAACATCATCACATCTTTTTCGAAAAGTATTTAATTAAGCTTTCCAATGATATACTCCGATTGATCAGAGGGCCAATTCTGGTTCTGTGATAAATTTATCACTGAAAAAATAATGTCACTTTGCCTATTAGTTTTAAATGAAGTTCACTGACATATTTTTACATTCACATATTTTTCAAAGAACCAGAATCGACCCTCAGATAAGTAGTTTTTGAGATATTTAACTTTAAAGCCCCGCCCCATCTAAAGCAGGCGTGTCCCCATAGGTTTGAACCCCATATTCGACATCTAACGTCATAAAAATCTGTGGTACAGGGTTTAGTGAGTATGTGCTGATGTTTGTAACTACTCGAAATACTACACCATTTCCAATTGTATTTTAAAATTTTCCAAATGTATTTTAAAACTGTCCAAATATATTTTAAAATTGTGCAAATGAATTCTAAAATTGTCCTAATATATTTTAAAAATTTCCAAATGTGTTTTAAAATTGTCCAAATGTAGTTTAAAATTTTCCAAATGTAGTTTAAAATTTTCCAAATTTATTTTTAAATTGTCCAAATGTATTTAAACTTGTCCAAATGTATTTTAAAATTGTCCAAATGTAGTTTAAAATTTTCAAAATGTGTAAATTAACTTTAAAATTGTCCAAATTAATTTTAAAATTGTCCAAATGTATTTTAAAATTGTACAAATATATTTTGAAATTATCCGAATGTATTTTAAAATTGTTTAAATGTATTTTAAAAATTTCCTAATGTATTTAAAAATTATCCAAATGTAGTTTAAAATTTTCCAAATGTAGTTTAAAATTTTTCAAATTTATTTTAAAATTGTCCAAATGTATTTAAATTTGTCCAAATGTATTTTAAAATTGTCCAAATGTAGTTTAAAATTTTCCAAATGTATTTTAAAATTTTCCAAATCTATTTTAAAATTGTCCAATTGTATTTTAAAAATTTCCAATTGTATTTTCAAAATTTTCCAAATGTATTTAAAAATTTTCCAAATGTATTTTAAAAATTTCCAAATGTATTTTAAAATTGTCCAAATGTATTTTAAAATTATCCAAATGTATTTTAAAATTGTCCAATTGTATTTTAAAATTTTCCAAATGTATTTTAAAAAATATTTTGGACAATTTTTAAATACATTTGGACAATTTATATTTTAAAATTGTCCATATGTATTGTAAAATTGTCCAAATGTATTTTAAAATTGTCCAATTGTATTTTAAAATTTTCCAAATGCATTTTAAAAAATATTTTGGACAAATTTTTAATACATTTGGCCAACTTAAAAATACATTTGTAAAATTTTAAACTTTGGACAATTTTAAAATCCATTTGGACAATTTTAAAATACATTTGGAAATTTTTAAAATACATTTGGAAAATTTTAAACTACATTTGGACAATTTTAAAATACATTTGGAAAATTTTAAAATACATTCGGACAATTTTAAAATACATTTGGACAATTTTAAAATATATTTGGACAATTTTAAAATACATTTGGAAATTTTTAAAATACAATTGGAAATGGTGTAGTCCAAGCACAACTTTTTATAATACTGATCGACTCAGAAACACTTTTTGATTCAATTTAACGATGTCCGTCAGTCTGTCCATAAAAACGGTGTTAACAGGATAATTTTTAATCAAGTGACAAGTGACATAAAATTTTAAACTTAAGCCTCTCTTGAACAAATTGGAAAACATTATTGAAATTGGAAAACATCAGCGCATCTTTAGTTCTAGCCCCCACACAAACTTCCCTTTAAATTTGGTTTAAATGAATGACTCTTATAATTGAAATTCGAAATTTGCTAGGCAAACGTGTTCACAAATCACCATTCCAAATGTTAAAGGAATCAAACCAGTTCTAGTCCCCATACAAACCACAATCCCGTTATTTACCTAACGTTGAAATAATTTAAAAAATTTCCAGTGATAAAAAAATAATTACCTTAAAGTAGGACTATTTTTAATTTGGTTTTTTATTAAAATAGTTTACAGTTCCACATCTGCCATTGGTGTTATAAAAAATATTGTGTAAACTTCAGCTTGTGTAGGATCCTGCATCATAAAATGCATTTCTAATAGACCACTTAAGTCCGTCTTCATTGCCACCTTAGTAGAGACGCTTAAAGCTTTTTGAGTCATACGTATCAGAGAGGTTTTATAGCGAGCTTTGGTTGTTTCACGACAATTAAACAGCAACATCATATCACTGGTTTTGGCCACTTCTATACTGGACTCTGATTGCATAACACCTAATGTATCAATTTTGAAATGAGGTTTACGCGGTGATATTGTTATTTCCAACTCATCGGCCGATTTATCAAATTCTTGAAATATACTAGCCAGATCAGGACCTCTTATGAAAATTCGATTTAAACTTGAACTCTCATCATCCAATTGAAAGTCCATAGGCTCCTCATAATGCGTAGTTTTAATTGAACATTCTGTACTTAGATTCTCCTCTTCGCTTGGTTCCAAAACTATTATTAGCGGAGCTTCCGGTCCTTTATAGAACATTTTCATACTGCAATCAATACCCGCAAATATGCCCAAACATTCGGCTAAAATATTCATGTTAATGCTAAATTTTATAATGCCATCAACATGAAATTCTGAAAAACAGCGAGGCATTAGAAATAGAGCACCTTGTATACATTTGCCCTGTTCCACAACACATCGAAAGCCATCTTCCGTTATCATAAAGGAACCATTTTCACCAAAGCTTAGAGCTTTTATTCCAGCCGAAAAGGTTTTAATTTGATCCAAACGACCGACAAATTTAAAATTTGAATATTGAGACTGAGTCAACATTTTCAAATTTCGCAAAATTCCTTTTTCGTATAATTGTTTGGAGTGTTGCATGAGACCGGCAAATAATGTCGGTTAGTGGGTTTGTAATCTTGGTCTAGCCCCCGATATCTTCTGGTAAAAAATAAGACAATAATAAATCTAACCTATGTGCGGGCACTTCCTCGTATTTTAAACATTTATGTTGTAGGATTAAAGCTAAACGAACAGCTAATGCGTGTTTACAAGTATAGGATACTAGAGTGGCATTCTGGTTGCTGCTCCCCAACACTTGCTGTTGAAAATATTTACAAGTACAAAAATTAAGTTGTGGAAATAGACGAACCAATTGTAAAGAACGACCAATTTCAGTTATTTCCGCTATTTCTATGGTTTTGGGTGTTTTGCTATATATGACTATGGTTTGATGTTCCAGAAGGTGTAGAGAAGCTCGTACTAAACGACGACCCAGTAAATGATGTAGATCCAAGAATAACTTTTCTATTTTGTTACATTCATATTAATTTTACAGTAAGGATTGGATTTAATTTCATAAATACCTATGTCCGGATCAGTGCAGGTAGAAAATCGCTGGAAAATTTGTTCCAAAAGTAATGGAAATGAAAATGATAAAGTTGCCGCTTTTTGCATTTGTAAACAATACTAGGGCTGCCGGGTTGCGGTTATTTAGTTATGCCCATTTAGAAAGGAATAATACCCAAAATGATTCTATTGTTCCGTACACTCAAAAACACTTAAAGCTGCCCATTCACTTGCAATATTATTGTTCAACTTTTCAAATTGTACAATAATATCGCTTGTGTGTATGTAATATTTACGGTTGTGCAATATATTGGAGAATATCAAAACACTTTTGATATTTATTGTACAAACAAGAATACTGCAATATATTTTATCAGTGTGTTGTCTATATTGTACAACTTTTATTATGTTATGTTTATGTTTATATCTTGTACAATATATTGGGTTTAAGTATTGAGCAATTTTATTTGCTGTGTAGGGTAAAACGACAATAATATTGTAAAATATTTTTTTTTTTTTAAGTTGAGCAATTTTATTGCAAGTGAATGGGCAGCTTAAGGGCGTGTTACTCAACTGGAAAAGTAGACAAGTAACAAGTAAGGCCTCACGTTAGTTGTTACCTTGTTCAGTAATCCTTTACATGTATTGCCATATTAAAAAAAGAAACAGCTTATTCGTTATTGCTACTTTTGTTGCGTTACCAATTGAGTAACGAGCCCTTTACACTTATTATCCAAATCTTTGTTAAAAAAAATACAACTCATTAAATTCCAATTTTTTTTTTTATTGAAAACTTGGTTAAATTAATTTATTATATTTTTTCGGCGTAAGCCAAGTGTATTTAATTTGTTGTTTGTGTTTTTCTGATTGAAGAAGAAAATTGTGTCTTCTAAAGATTAAATTAAATGTGGATTTACCCTAGACCATGGTTTCTGTAGCCACTTCTACGTCATCAGTAGGCAATTACATTAAATTGATTATTTGATATTTGCTAGAAAAATTCTTTATATGTTTTTTTTATCAACAGACTAGCCTGACATGAGCTTCGAACCTGTGTCGTTAAATCACTCATGTTTTGTAAGCCGAAGCCATAACCACTAGGCTATACTCGGTGTATAAACATCAGTGACTAAACGTCGTTTGTTTTTAACTCACAGTAGGTTTCGTGTGTGACGTATGCAGAAAAGCTTTTTCTCTAACTCAAGCAATGCATTTAATCTAGAGACCAACAACAAATTAAATTAAATTACGTCACAAATATTGCCATTACAAATATCTCACAAAGTAACGGTATACATGGTATCCCTGTTAATCTATTTGTTTATGTACTTCTTCTTAATTGAAATCTACATTCACTGTGAACAAGTAACCATTAAATTAACGCCGTTATTTCTGCACGGGTCCAACTCTGAAGTCGTGTAAAAAACAAAACAAAAAAATTAGTCAATATATATATTTTTTTCTTTGGATGTGATTATTCTAAAATTTGCGTGAAAAAATTGAATTTTCTTGCAAAAATTAATAATTAAGTGTTACTTCCATTGCCTGGTAATCATGGATTTGGGAGATAATATTGAAGATGATCAAAAATTTGTTATTTATAAACATGAAGATTTGTTTAGTGAAAGTTTTCCACTAATGAAGGAAATACGAAGGATGGGCAAGTTATGTGATGTTACCTTAAAGGTGAGAGAAGATTTTTTTTTGCAAAGTTTCTTATTTTATAAATTGTAACTGCCTTTTTTTATTTCTTCTCATAGGTAGAGGATCAAACATTTTCAGCCCATCGTATTGTATTGGCTGCCACCATACCCTACTTCTATGCAATGTTTACCAATAATATGGCTGAAAGTCGTATTAAAGAAATTACCATGAAAGAAATCGAACCCACAGCTTTGGAAAGTTTGATCAACTTTGCATACAGTGGTCAAGTACGCATAGATAATCAAAATGTCCAAAGCCTTATGATGGGTGCTTCATTCCTTCAGCTGCTCAAGGTACGCAATGCTTGTGCTGACTTCTTAATTTCTCGTTTTCATCCGCATAATGTTTTGGGTATACGTCATTTTGCTGATTCCATGAGTTGCACGCATTTAATAAGGGCTGCAGATAAATATATTGATGCCAATTTTACTAAAGTCTCTCAATCTGAAGAATTTTTAAGTTTAGACTTTGAAGAATTGGTTGAGTTGATAAAGAGTGATTTTCTTAATGTTAAATCAGAAGAGGTGGTATTTGAAGCCTGTATGAAATGGGTGAAATATACAGAGGATAAACGTTCTACAATGTTTCCACAAGTCTTGGCACAAGTTCGCTTACCTTTGCTATCACCACAATTTTTGGCCGATCGTGTAGCTCGCGAAGAAATGATACGTTCATCACACCAGTGTAGAGATTTATTGGATGAAGCCAAAGATTTTCATTTAATGCCTGAGAGAAGAGGTCTATTGCAAAGTTTTAGGTAAGATATTAATATAAGGCATAAAGATTGATTACCGAAATGGCTCCAAACATAATAAAAAATCTTATAGACTATGTGCGGTTAACTCAATATCCAGTTAAATCAAAGTTAACGTAAGTCCCATAGTCCCATTCAAATTTGACATCTATAACCTCCGGTTAGCACTAAACCCAATTTATCATCCGGTTAGTTCATTTGTGTTATCGGCCCTAGGGGTATTTTCTTAGACGAATCAACTTCTTATTTTAAAGGGGCCACGCCCTCTTTCGAATTCCATGCCCACATGAAATCACCTATGACATGCCACTGGATCTGTCCATTGAGACGTTCCGGTTCAATAGCGACATGTTGTGGAACAAATCACAGGTGTACCCACCTTTTGACGAATCGAAAAACTATCCCCTGTTAGCTAACACAGACCTCACACATTTTTAAAAACATCTGTCACCTTTGTGAAGAAACTTCATTTTATCATGTCAAATACAGACATTTGGAAAATTTTAAACTACATTTGGACAATTTTAAAATACATTTGGACAATTTTAAAATAAATTTGGAGAATTTTAAAATACATTTGGAAAGTTTTAAAATAAATTTGGACAATTTAAAATACATTTGGACAATTTTAAAATATATTTGGACAATTTTTAAATAATTTGGACAATTTTAAAATTAATTTGGACAATTGTAAAATATATTTGGAAAATTTAAAAATACAATTGGACAATTTGAATATACATTTGGAAAATTTTAAAATACATTTGATAAATGTTAAAATACAATTGGACAATTTAAAATACATTTGGAAAATTTTAAAATACAATTGGAAATGGTGTAGTTTTAATGAAATTTACTCAAAAACGCTAAAGTGTCAAGGACCTGTCGCGTGATTAGCATTTTGAGACACTTAAGTGATACGTCCCGTTTTTATCAGTCACCGGATAGGTGATTTCGGATCGGCCGATAGATACCATTTTTCCTGCAGGGAATTTACAAATTTAATTTAAATTATTATCTTATATTACCTAAAAGGACACGTCAACGTGGTGAATTTATATCGGGACAAATTTATGCAGTAGGTGGTTTAGCTAGTAATGGTGAATCCGTTAGTACTGTTGAAATCTATGATCCTCTTACACAAAAATGGCGTATGGGTGAACAAATGTCTATGATGAGGTAAGTAAAATTTAATGTTCAAATCAAAAATATGGGCTAAATACGGTTTTATAAGATCTCGTGTGGGTGTTGCTGTTATGGATGGAAAATTATATGCATTTGGTGGTTTTAATGGCTCCGAACGTTTATCGACTGTGGAAGTATATGATCCAAAAAAGAATTTATGGTCTCAGGGTAGTGCCATGAATTGTAAAAGAAGGTAGTTATACATTTGTTTCCTTTTAGTGTAAGAGTTCGTTAAAGATTTAAAATTTTCAAGTGCTGTGGGTGTGGCTGCTTTAAATGATTGCATTTACGTTTGTGGAGGTTATGATGGTGTTACTTCTCTAAATACTGTTGAATGTTATTGTCCTAATACCGATATCTGGAAAACGGTATGAACGATTTTGTTTTGTTAAGGAACATTTTTTTTTTTAATTTTTTTCTCTAGGTGGCTCCAATGATGAAATATCGTTCTGCTGGCGGTGTTGCTGCATTAGATAGTTTTGTTTATGCCTTGGGCGGTCATGATGGTCTTTCTATTTTTGATTCTGTGGAACGTTATGATCCTATTAATGATGTTTGGCATAAAATGAAACCCATGTTAAATCGTCGTTGTCGTCTTGGTGTAGCTGCCTTAAATGGTAAACTTTATGCTTGTGGCGGTTATGATGGCAATTCTTTTTTACGTTCTGTAGAAGTCTATGACCCCATCAAAGATTCTTGGACTTTGGTAACCCCAATGAATTGTAAACGTAGTCGTGTTGCTTTAGCTGCCAATATGGGTAAATTATGGGCCATTGGTGGTTATGATGGTGAAACCAATCTATCAACTGTCGAAGTTTATGATCCAGAAACTGATTTTTGGACTTTTGTTCCTTCAATGTGTGCTCACAGTGGTGGTGTGGGTGCTGGTGTTATACGTAATGAATAGATTAGAACATATTATATTCTATTATTTGACTTCAGGTTAGTTTTAATTATTTTTTTATTTAGTTTTAAATAAGAAAAGCTCATTTTCATATTATCATACGCTTCTGGACAGCAGTTTTTATCATACTAGGAATTTTTTCATTGGCATTAAAGTTTCATTAGCATTTGTTCAAATTAATTATTTTTTTGAAGTAGTCAATTATTCGTCTTTAAACTTTGTTAAAACATATTAAATATTTTTTTTATAGATCGGTTAGGCAATCAAACTTACAAAATCACTCGATCAATTAACACTGATTTGAAATTTCATTTGTAAATATCCTGCAGGAAAATAAAACCAAGGCCGCTGTTCCAAAAAAAAGTAATTCACATAAAAAATGTGAAAATGCAAATTTCTGAATTTTTTTGGTGTTCTAGATTTCACATCCGAATTTCTTTTTCGTTTTGTTTCACATAAATAAAATTTGGTGAAAGTAAAACGAATGCATTTTTTCCTTATAATTTTTTAAATTTAAATTATTCGATTTCAACTTCAAATAAAAACGTGATCAACAAAACACTATAGAGGTATTCAGAGTCTTGTTGCCACCCCTGGCAATGTAGCAAAAGAGTACTTCTTTCAAAAAATACATGTATTTTGAAAAGTAATTTTGAAAAGTGCTCTTTTACCACTAGTGCCAGGGCTGGCAAGCAAGACTCTGAATACCACTTATACTTAATTTCATGTGATTCGGAAATTTTCATATGAATTGAAAAGTTGTGAAAGACAGAACAGAGGCCCAAGTTCAAAATTTTTGGGAACAAATGAAAATTTAACAAAAATCTTAATAAAATTACAATTGAAGGGCTTACTACAAAAACTTGATAAGCAACATTTTATTTTTTGGTGTTTTTAGCCTTCTACTGATGTTCCATTGAGAAATTTTTGGCAGAAGTCTTGCTTAAGCCCTTCGTACAAGTATCTTGAAAATTGAAGTTCTGCAAAAGTAATTTTTTCTACATTATTGCAAAAGTTTTAAGGCAAAAATCCCCATAAAATGAAATGTTGCTTATCGAGTTTTTACAATAAACTCTTCAATTCAATTATGTATTTAACTTATCGAAATGTTGGATTGGGACCTCATTAGGTTTATATTCTCCTGATCCTCAATCGATTTTATGTCGATTTGGCGATGTCCGCTTTTTTATTGAAATATCAATGCTAATAGTGGTATTTAAATAAAAACTAAAGTTTTTTTACACAAAAAATAATTTTTGCCGAAATTTTTTCGTTTTTGTCATAATTATTTTACACATTTTTTTTCACAAATTTCTTTTCAAATAAATTTCATTGGCATTAATTTTAATTTAATGCCAAATGAATTCGTCAATTAATTAGTACGTTTAATGATATAGTCCTTTGTATGATTTCTATATAGATATTTTTTAATTTATTTTCATCATTTCATCTCTCAATTTCTGAAAAAAAAAATACATCATTCCAAATTTTGATCATGCTTTATATTAAAACAAAATTGTAATCATGCCAAAAAATGTTATTAAAAAATATTTAAATTATCTTTTGGCTTTTAGATGTTATAAATATAAACAAATATTTAAGATTTTTTCTTCTAAGTAGTTTAAGGTAGCTTTAAATAAATAATAATACCAGAATTAAAGTCATAAATAAAATTTTAAATTTTCTTTGAATTTAATGAATAATGATTTAATGAACCCTACTCTCACCTACAGCTAAAAACGGGTTTTAAGAAAATATTTTTAAAAGATTTTTTAAGTAACTGAACGAACAGAACAAGCAGGGCACTAATGAGAATCACGCCACGACTTTTTCCGTACGATTTGACAGATAGAGATCAATTGATCTTTTACGAATTACAATTGATCTTTTACGAATTACAATTAATCTTTTCGAAAGGATATCAAATTTGTAAAAATTAGGTAAATGATGGAAGAGTACTCCAGAATGGAGTACATTATATTTTTTTAGTATTTTGAGAGATAACATCAAGTGTCTTACGATTTTTTAAACAATTTTCTAGAAAAATAAATTGACCATCGGTGCTTGCAGATTGTTTCATTACCTGGTGACCGGTCATTGATAGAATCGTGACATATAACACGGACCCAAATGACCTATCACAAACTTGACACCTATCATTTAAAACACCTGTCATTTTGTGTGGAAATATCTCAACCCCGAATACACCCCATTTGACATGTTGCTGGAAAACCGTGCCTCTTAAATAGTGACATGTTACAGAACACATTAGAAATTTTTTTTGGGACTTAAAATTTCTTTCAAAATTTTTCAAAAAAAAATTTTTTTAAAAAAAGTTTTAAAGAATATACCAAAAAATGTTTGTATTCACGGCTTTTTTAATTTTTTTTTTTCTTTAAAGTTTTTTTAATTTTTTTATTTTTTTTTAAATGATTTTTTTTTTTGTTTTCAAATGTTTGTTTCCAGGACTAAGAAAATTTTAAGAAAATATTAGCCTTGTTTTTTGTAGACCGGATTAAGAAGGATTAACTTTATTTTGTTCAAAAAAAGTGTCAAATCAAGTCCAGAATATTTTTTTATAATTTTTTTCTGAAATTACATACAATTAGTAAATATTAGTGTTTTCAATTCGGTTAATCGATTCCTCGATTAATCGCCTCTATTTCGGCTAATGCCGAAACAAATAATATAAAACGCAAATAATTATTCGACTCGATTAATCGGTTAAAATGGTTCAATTAACCGGTTAATATTATTATCTCTATATTCTACTATAATTTGTTTGAAACACTTCCTCCTTTTTACACGCCAAATTGAACACATTAGAAATTTTTTTGGGACTTAAAATTTCTTTCAAAATTTTTCAAAAAAAAAATTTTTTTTAAAAGTTTTAAAGAATATACCAAAAAATGTTTGTGTCCACGGCTTTTTTAATTTTTTTTCTTTAAAGTTTTTTTAATTTTTTTATTTTTTTTAAATGATTTTTTTTTGTTTTCAAATGTTTGTTTCCAGGACTAAGCAAATTTTAAGAAAATATTAGCCTTGTTTTTTGTAGACCGGATTAAGAAGGATTAACTTTATTTTGTTCAAAAAAAGTGTCAAATCAAGTCCAGAATATTTTTTTATAATTTTTTTCTGAAATTACATACAATTAGTAAATATTAGTGTTTTCAATTCGGTTAATTTTGTGTGGAAATATCTCAACCCCGAATACATCCCATTTGACATGTTGCTGGAGAACCGTGCCTCTTAAATAGTAGCATGTAACAGAACACATTAGAAATTTTTTTGAGACTTAAAATTTCTTTCAAAATCTAAAAAAAAAAAAAAAAAATTAAAAAAAAAGTTTTAAGAATATACCAAAAAATGTTTCTGTCAACGGCTTTTTATTTTTTTTTTCTTTAAAGTTTTTTTAATTTTTTAATTTTTTTTTTAAAATAATATTTTTTGGTTTTCAAATGTTTGTTTCCAGGACTAAGAAAATATTAGCCTTGTTTTTTGTAGACCGGATTAAGATTAGGATTAACTTTATTTTGTTAAAAAAATGTGTCAAATCAAGTCCAGAATATTTTTTTATAATTTTTTTCTGAAATTACATACAATTAGTAAATATTAGTGTTTCCAATTCGGTTAATCGATTAACCTATTCCTCGATTAATCGCCTCTATTTCGGTTAATGTCGAAACAAATAATATAAAACGCAAATAATTATTCGACCCGATTAATCGGTTAAAATGGTTCGATTAACCGGTTAATATTATTATCTCTATATTCTACTATAATTTGTTTGAAACACTTCCTCCTTTTTACACGCCAAATTGAAAATCCCAATTAAAATACAGAAAATACCAATTAAAATTCAGAAAAGCTATTTAAAATTCAGAAATCCCAATTTTAATTCAGAAATCCAAATCGAAATTCAGAAACGCCCAATTAAAATTTACAAAAGCGCAATCCAAATTCAAAAAAGCTTATTGAAATTAAAAAATCCTAATTGATATTCAGAAACTCCCAATTTAACAAAATTAAAATTTACAGAAGCCGATTGAAATTCAGAAATCTCAATTGAAATTTAGAAAAGCAAAATTGAAATTTAAAAATTCTAAATGAAATTCTGAAAAGATAATTGAGTTTCTGAAGAGCTAATAATATTCAGGAATTGAAATTTAGAAAGGTGAAATCAAAATATATAAATCTAAATTGATATTTAGAGGACACCAATTAAAATTCTGAAGAGCTAAAGGAATTCAGGAATCTCAATTGAAATACCAATTAAAATTTAGAAAAGCCAACTGAAATTCACAAATCTAAATTGATATTCATAGTTTAGAAAATCAAAATTTAAATTTTAAAATTACAATGGAAATTTTTAAATCCCAATTGAAATTCGGAAATGGCCAATTGAAATTCAGAAATCCCGATTGAAATTTTGAAAAGCCCAATTTTTATTATTTCTAAATTTCAATTAGTTGCGTTTTGTTTTACCCCTTTAAACACTGTTTTAAAACTGAAGATGAAATTTTACTTAAAATATATAATTTTTTTGTTACATTACTTTTAATAAATCGTTTTATATTAAGTTTTCCTTGTTTTTGACGATTAATCGATTAATCGCCAATTTTTCCGATTAATCGACCCGAATTACCGATTAACTAGTTTTCGTCAATTTTCGAATAATGCCCTAACCGGTTAAACGGCAGGGTCGAATAATTGGAAACACTAGTAAATATAAACAGAAAAACAAATTATGCCATGTCCAAAATGTAAAGAATGAAAAATAAATTTAGTTAAATCCTAGCATTAACTCAGATTTATTTATACCATTTTACATTTTGGACAACGCTTAATTTGTTTTCCTGTTAATATTTACCAATTGTATGTAGATTCAGAAAAAAATTATAAAAAAATTTTCTGGACTCATTTTTTAACTAAATAAGAGTTAATCCAAATCTTAATCCGGTCTGCAAAAAACAAGCCTATTGCTTAAATGTCTTAATATTGGACTTAACACCAAACTTTCTCAAAAATACTTATTCCGTAAGCAGAGGCAATAGGGCATATCCAAATTTTGTAAAAAAAAATTAAAAAATTTCCAGAATTTTTTGTTTTGCGTTTTGAAGTAAAGAATTTCATTAAAATTATTTAAAAAAAAAAAAAATTTTTTGAAAAATTCTCTGTAAGTAAAAAGTTAGACACTCGCTGTTCAGGCACTCGCTTTCCAATATGAATAAGGGCGTTATTTATTACCTATATTTTAGTAAAATTTAAAAAGAATCATATTATAGAAGTAGACAGCATTCATTGATATTTTTATTCCGTATTAAAATTTAATTTAATAAACAATAATTTATCCAATTTATCATTTGACAAATTATCCATTTGCCTTTCTAATACAAATTTCAATGCTGTAAATGCATTTTCCATTGATATCTGAGTACATGGTACCGCATGGATTATATAAGCTAATTTTCTTAAATAAGGAAATAAATATTTCTTTTCCTCCCAATATTCCATTAAATCGACATCTACTAGCGAGGGATTATATTTATCGATTTCACTATTGGCAGCTTCTATTTCTTTAGTTTTTTCATTCTCTATATCTACTTTAGCTGAATTTACTGATAACTCTTTTAATAACGATGAATTAGTCGGTTCGTCCCATATGTAATTTTGGGTTGAACTAGAGGTGCAAGGAGTGTTGTGTTGCAGAGTATCATTAGATTTTGATAGAAACTTACGCTGAAAATAAAAAAAATGGAAATTAAAGATTTTTTAGAGATGTTTACAAGAAGTTATACCCCTAATACAAAAATTAATTAGGGCTATAGATTTTGAAATTTGTGTTGAGCTTTTTTTAATAAAAATAATTGGTTTACTAAGATTTTTAGTAAAGAGATTTTACTTACCGGTTTAATTTCAATAAGTTTTGCTATCAACATCTTAAGATGATGCTTTGCATTTTCTTTATTTGTAGAATTTAAAGTTCGTATAAGCAAAGGATCTAAAAATCGTGCGGCATTTAAAATATCATTATTCATTAAATTTGACTCTCTATTTTCCAGGCAACTATATAGAAAAACAGCCTTTTCTGAATCTTGACTTTTTAAAGTAGATTTTAAAGTTAACCATGACTTATAGAAATCTACCAAAAATAGTTGTTGTTTTTGTAATATAAGAGTTATTTCATATACTGGCTTTAATATCATAATCAACTCTTCTAAATCAGACCATTTAAACTTTTTTAATGGTAACATAACATCTTTTTCTAAAGGATCTTTTGGTTTTGAATAAATATTTTTAAACTTTTGCAATGATTCCAACATACCAAAGGTAGACATCCATATTTTTGCATCGTCTGTTAAAGGTTTTTCGAGATTTAATAATTGCAAAGTGTTACGAAATGATGGTGATCTTATTATTTTTACTATTTGGCGGCAATGATCTATAAAAGTTTGAATATCTGCTTCATTCAAAAAATCTTGAACTGCTAGTTCTATGACATAAGTGGTACATTGTATAGTGAAAGCTGAAGATCCCTTAAAGACATCAGGTAAGTTGGTGACATCATCTTCGGTAGTATACTAAAATAAAAAATGGAAACACATTATTAAGCAAAAACAAAATTTTAGACAAATATCTACCATTTTCGAAAATTTTTCAGAAATTAATGTAAATATCGTGAGGCGATTTCGGGACTATCAGTAAAAATATTCTGATCCCGTTTAAATTTTAAAATGGAGATTTATGAAATACATAAAATTGTCAGATTTACGAAGGATACCTATTATATTACGGTTATTAGAAGCATTTAAGCCAAATTTAAAGGAAACATTTGTATGGGGGCTACAAACGTTCCTAATTTCAATAGGTTTCGGCCAAAAGAAGCCTAAGTTACAAATTTCAGCCAAATATATTGAAAATTGCGACCAGTATCATGTATACAACGTTTACGGATAGACGAACGAACATCTCCAAATCGACTCAATATTGATTCTAACCCAGTCGGCAAAAAAAATCACACCTGACATACTGCTGACCAGTGTTCGAAAAAAACAGTACGTTAATTAACGTTCCGTTCCAAGAACACATTCACTAAAAAGTTTTTTAGTGGTTGTGAAGGTGTTCGCAAACAGAATTCCGAACGTTATGCCTGCGAGTTTTTTAAATTTAAAATGGCGATATCTCGAAATCTAAGCAAGATAGAGCAAAACGGAGCACATTTTTGGTTCTTGGGATCTCCATAGTATCGCTAGGCCTCTACACATGGGTCGACCCCATTGGATCCTTATTTTAAATCTTAAAAAGTTAGCATTCCGGGAAATTTAAAAATGCACATATCTCGCTAAATACTGCCGACACGATGAAAAGTCTAAAAGCATTTTTGTGGATCTTGTCTCGTAGTATATGACCGCTTTTAGACTTTATGTCGTGTCGGCAGTATTTAGCGAGATATTTGCATTTTTTAAATTTCCGGAATGCTAACTTTTTTTAGATTCAAAATAAGGACCCAATGGGGTCCACCCATGTGTAGAGGCCTAGCGATACTATGGAGATCCCAAGAACCAAAAATGTGCTCCGTTTTGCTCTATCTTGCTTAGTTTTCAAGATATCGCCATTTTAAATTTAAAAAATGTCTCAAAAGTTCGCAAACATAACACTAAAAGAACTTTATTTTGTTTCTAACCTAGTTCGGTACGTTATCGTTAAGTTTCTGTTCTTCAACTCGCAGGCATAACGTTCGGAATTCTGTTTGCGAACACCTTCACAACCACTAAAAAACTTTTTAGTGAATGTGTTCTTGGAACGGTACGTTTCGATAACGTACGGTCGCTCCATAGTTCCGTACAGAACACTAACGTACCGTACGTTAGAGTTTTTTTTCAAACCCTGCTGCTGACTCTCCCTTTATAAAATTGCTGACATCTTCATACAATTTTTCAAAATGTCATCAATGACATGTCAGCAGTTGGTCAGCGGTTGTTTAAACGAATTGTTAGTAGCCACCGATACTGGTGGGCACTGCTGACATGTCATTGATGACATTGTGAAAAATTGTATGAAGATGTCAGCGATTTCATAAAGGGAGAGTCAGCAGTATGTCAGGTGTGATTTTATTTTGCCAACTGGGTAGTCGATTGGTATACTTGAACGCAGGTATAGGACCAAAATTTCGGATAATTACAAACTGATTATACCCTGTAAGACAAGTGGTGTGGCTTTTAGATAACTTTTGCATTGTGCACAATGGGTAACTAAATACAATTTTTACCTCCTCTTTAATTACTGCTTTATATTGCGGTTCATTGAGTACATCCGGTGTTACAAAATTCTCTTCTTCGTCATCCTCACTATTGTCATAATTATAGTTAACATTTGTTAACTCTTTACTATCCTCCGTAACATTTAATATATTATCACCATTACCTATTGTTATAGTATAAATTTGTTGAATACTTATTTCAAATTCCTTCAAGACTTTTTTTAAAATATTTTTAAAATCATTCATTCCTGGTGTATCGGATATATCTTTAACAGCCAACGTATAGATTTGCAATTTTTTATTTTTCAATACTTGCAAATTTATGCATAATATTGTATGCTCCTTCAAAGTTGCTTTATCCAGTTTAATGGAAACCAAATGACCTTTAATCGTTTTTATTATATAATTCTTTATTTGCAAATAACGTCTGTGTACCAGCTCAAAAATATTTTCTGCATTAATTGGTTCCATTTTAAGACCCACACACATTTGATGGGTTAAAATTTTAAATGCATTCGAATCGAAGAATCTCAGAGGTTGAGAATATTTCATTATGAATTCCAAACATATATCCGTGATTTCTTTTTTTGAAATTTCCATGGAAATTTTAATTTTTTGGTTATCTTCTTTATGTTCGCCATAATCATCATATTGTTCCGATTCTTGTTGTCGATACAATTCCATGTGTGCCTGCACCATGTGCCTTTTTAAATTGGTAATGTTTTCTCCAATGAATTTTGCTGAACAAGCTTTACAAACATTTGTATTTATATCCCGGTTATAGGTAAAGAAATCACGTATAAATATATTTCTTTTTCGTCCCATTTCGTTGTTTTTAATTTAATAAATTTTTGTTTAATTTTTAGTACAATAATTTACTTCATAAATAAGTGGTTGATGACCGGTTTTCTTCGTAACTATTATCAAGCAACGTAAAAATGTATGTATCATAGCATAACAATTAAAGGTTATAAACATATATTTTTACTTATATTGGGCAAAGTCGATGTTTGTTCACCCTATTATTTTGAAAATTATAATAAAATGCATAAAAATGTGCATAATTAAACATTCTGATTTATTTCAGTTAAAAAATTCTTCTATATTTTTTTTCAAGTTTTAAAATAATCTGAGACCATTTCTTTACGAAAAATTTTTCAAATTCTGAGACCTTTTCTATACGAAAAATGTCTCAGAATCTGAGAATGTCTATGAATTAGAAATGACCGCGTGAGTGACTTTTGACTCAAACTCACTCACGGCAGGATTTTTCCAATCACGCACACTCACAAGGGAAGTCTCCCTAGTGTCACCCGCGGATCTTTATGGAATTGGTTTTATTTTGTAGAGCAGAAAAAATCAAGGGGCACGTATTTTTTTTTAGCGGTCCAAATTCATATTTAGGGGGTAAAAAGGAGGGGGGAAGATAAGGCCATTTTTTAGTTCTTTTCGTTTATCTCCTATATTATGCAAAGAAACCTAGTCATGTTGATCGGAGGGTGACACCAGGGAGACTTCCCTTGTCAGTCATGAGCATATTTTTCTACTCACACTCACTCACAATCACGTGAGTAAAATTAAGACAACTGCAACCGATTTCAAAAACTACCAAATAGATTTTGATGAATTTTTTTTTTGGACTTCATCTTTTTAATGACGTAAATTTTTAGAAATTTGGAGTAATCTAGAGTTTTGCCGAGGATTTTTAATATAAGCCCTCGATATGGTAAATATTTAAACTAGAGATGGGCACATGAGCAGATTAGAGCGTGATTCAAGCGTGAGTGTGACTGAATTCAATTTTACTCACGTGATTGTGAGTGAGTTTGAGTGATGGACAAAATTGCGTGAGTGAGTGTGCGTAAGTAAGATTTTTACGTGAGTGAGTGTGCGTGAGTCGATTTTTTTGCGTGATTTATTTTCTTTTCATATTTCCTTCCGTACCAAAAAAGCAACAAACAAATTGTAAAATTTGGCTTAACTTAAGGTTTCATTCCGAAAAAAGCAAGAAAAGAAATTAAAAATTTCGCTAAACTTAATTTTGCTTAAAATTTTAAAAGATTTTTTTGAAATTGTAGTTTTTGCAATTTTTTTGAGAGTTTCGTGAGTGTGAGTGAAGCTTGCGTGAGTGTGAGTTATATTAAATATACTCACGTAATTGTGAGTGAGTGTAAGTAGAAAAAATATTCTAGTGAGTGAGTGTGCGTGATTTAAAAATTCCTGTCGTGAGTGAGTGTGAGTCGAAAATCACTCACGCGCCCATCTCTAATTTAAACTACCGCTTACTGTAGGCTACTATCCCCATTTTAGAGTGGTGTCAAAAATATGGCAGCACTTATTGCTTTTTTTTTACAATTAACAAAATCAGCTGTACCATGCTGCAGTTCCAAGTTCCACCAGCTGCTAGCTGCTTATAAAAACATACCTTTGGTCATGTTAAATGAAGTGGACACTAAAATAAATAGTATTGTTGGAAACAATGCAACTAACAAGATATTTCAATGGCAACCTGAAAAAATTATAAGTGCACCATACAAAGTTGGCAATGGACATGCATGTATTGTACTTAATAGACAGATACGAATGCCGGAACATGTAGTAATAGAATTATGGCAAAATGGTGAGTACATTTAAAGTAAACCTTATATTTATCATCACTTTAAAGGCAGAAATAAATGTTACAAATTAAAATTTATTAAATCTCCCATGGACAAGTTTTGAACAAGTTTTCCTATGAGTAAATAGCATTTTTGGAACTCTTAAAGATTACGTCAATAACCGGGAATTTTGACTTTTTTAAGTTTGACCATAGAGAGTTCAAAACGGTGTCCACTTTTCTTAGGGCAGGTCTTCAAATTTAAATTTCTTTGATAAAGATTTTCATTCCAAAAATGGCCTCCATTTTGCTCAATCTTGCTTATTTTTTGAGATATCGCCATTTGAAGTCTTAAAAAAATATATGTGTCACCGTCCGACAGCCAATATTAAACATGAACCGTATGATATACGTATGAATGTAGATATCAAATGAAGCAAAACTGTATTTACAGTTTTTCATTTCGTGATCCTATTTTCCCTTTAAAAAGACTTCAAAGTTTTAAAGGATAACATTTTGCAAAATATTTTTTAAAATTTGTACTTGTCCTTTAATGTCACTATTGATGGCGAATGAAAGAGGAGACTCTTCGCTAATTTTTCCATTTTTTTATTTTGCCATATCAGGAAAAAGGATGTGAATAATGTCCTTTTAAAACTTTACCAAAATATTTTGTTAAACATTTTAAATGACATGGGCTGATAAAAGTTTTAAAAGCACATTACAATGCTTCATTGCTCAGGTCCCAAGTATGGTATACCCCCGTGGTTGGAGGGCATGAACATTTTTTTCTTAAAATAATATTTTTTTTTACGCGCAAAAAACGCTTGCACTTGGTCATAAAATATGTTTTTTTCCTAAAACTTTATAAAATTTTAATATTTTTTTTCTTAAGCCATAATAAGATGTTGTGTAGATGGTGGGACCAACCGTTGGATACAATTTCTCAAACTTCACAGTTATATCGAAAACAAATTGAAACCGCCTGATCTTGTAACCGGGGACTTTGATTCCATAACAGAAGAAACTAAAGAATATTTTAAGCCACCAGCTACAAAGTTAATACACACACCAGATCAGAATGCCACTGACTTTACTAAAGCCGTATCAGTACTTAAACCCATTTTGCAGGAAAATCATTTACATGACATTATAGTTTATCATGACACTTCGGGTCGTTTTGATCAAATTATGGCCAATATTAATACTTTGTTTAAATATGAAGAAGAATTTTTAAATATATACTTATTAAGCGGCAACTCTTTAACATGGTTACTTAAACCTGGCCACCATTCCATAACAATACCCACCGATTTAGTTGAACAGCAAAGATGGTGTTCTTTAATACCCGTTGGACAGAAAGCTACAAATGTAACTACTAAAGGTTTAAAATGGAATTTATGTAAGGTTTTTGCCTTAAAATTATTTTATCGTTTTATTGACAAAAAATTTTAATTTGTTGCCGTTGTTTTTTTTTCAGCTAATAGTTGTTTATCGTTTGGTGGCTTAGTCAGCACTTCAAATACTTATGCTTTATGTTCAGTGGAAATTGAAACTAATACTCCCTTAATATGGTCCATGGGTTTATTTTCTTTTAGTGACGATTAGCAATGATATGCTCTCTTTTTTGTTGGTTTATTATTATTTTAATGCATTTTTTTAGCTTAGTTAAGGTACCTACAGACGACGCAATATTATGTACAATATTCAATTATATTGATAGTGTGTGGGTAAGATTGACCATTGTACAATCGTCAATATTACACACACACCATCAATATAATTGCATATTGTACATAATATTGCGTCGTCTGTAGGTAGCTTTAATCTTAACTTAAATTTTAATTTTGTTTTTAGTATAAAAAAAATCGTACAAACAAAATAAATATATTCCAATATAAAATTAAAAATAAGCTGTATTCAGAGTCTTACTGCCAAACCTGGCAATGTGGCAAAAAATAATTCAAACGTATATTTTAAAAGGTATTTTATTTTGCCTACAGTATCAGGGCTGGAAAGTAGAGCTCTGAATACACGATTTTTTTATATAGTTGGCTTATGGGCCGTATCACAGACTCAATTGCGTTTGGAAATAGAATTAGTTGTTTACTCGTAAAACGAATATTTTTGTCGAAATGAAATCACTTTCAAAAATCAAATTGGCTCTATTCTAAAATATTATGTGCTTCGTTTTACGTTTTTTGAGGAAAACTTTGAAACCATTTTCGAACGGAATTGACATTGTGTTAGGCCCTTTTTTAAACAAAAAGCGTTGTTTCATTTTAGCAAATGGAACACAGTTACTTGTCAGGTATTTTTTTCTTTTTATTTCATGATACATTGTTATTAAGATTTTGTATTTTTTCCAAAAAAAATAATATGGATTTATATTATAAAAACAAAAACAATATAACTTTAAAAAATAATAAATGCACTTTTCTAAAAAAACTTGTCAAGACTAACGTTTCGTTATCATTTTTTTATTCTCCCTTGTAGACAGGCTTACGTTTTTCAGCAAATGCTTGTAAACCTTCCAATCTATCTTTAGTTGGTATAACTTGAGCATAGCATACCTCTTCAATGGAATAACCTGTATTGAGATCCACTTGCATACCTTTATCAATAGCTAATTTAGCCATACGTACTCCTACGGGACCATTCGGTAAAATTTCTTCAGCTAATGCTAAAGCTTTATGATAAGCGGCATCTTTAGTTTCATTTTGGGGAACAACATGATTAACAATACCCATATTTTTAGCTTCCGTGCCCGTTAAAATGCGACCGGTAAATATTAGTTCCTTAGCCAAAGAGGGTGATAAAATTCTAGGTAAACGCTGAGTACCTCCAGCACCTGGAATAATAGCCAACTTAGTTTCCACTAAACCCAATTTAGTGTTATCTGCTGCAGTTCTCATATCACAAGCCAAAGCCATTTCCAGACCACCACCTAATGCAGCACCATCTAACGCCGCTATAACCGGCATAGGTAGTTGCTCAATGCTTATCAACATTGCACGTAAACTACTTACAAACGCGCTGACATCTTCCTGGGCCATACCCTTGCGTTCCTTTAAATCTGCGCCAGCACAAAATATACCTGGAGTTAAACTTCTCAAAATAACTACTCGAGATTGATTATCTCGCTTAAGTTCGGAGAGTATATCAGAAAACGTTTCTACCAAAGCACGACTAAATGAATTTTTAGCTTCTGGGCGATTAAGTCCCAATACGGTGATACCGGTTTGATTACCTTCTAAACGTTGTACTAACACTTCATCACCGGTAGATTTTACAGAATATTGACATTTAGTTGTTACGTAGGGCGTTAAATTGCGCACATTAAAACGGGCGGCTTTTAATAAATTGGCAGCGAAAATCGTCATGTTTTTCAGTTAAAATTTACAAAAAAAAAGAATTAAAAATAATCTGAAAATGGTTACAAAACCAAAAAGGAAAAATGACTTCTCAGCTGTTTACTAGTACTGCCAGATGTTTTTAGAATACGGGTTAATTCCATACACTGCTGCCAATTTGGATGTTTTGCTGCTAAGTCTAGCGCTTTTTATTTTGATTTAGAGTACACGCAAAAAAAAATCTGTGTCAGATTGAGCAATCCTACTTGGTAAAATTTTTTTCATACCAAAAAAAAAAATTTACCAAATTTTTGCTAAAATTTTGCATGTCGATGTTAAAGTAACATAATTAATTTTTTATGTAAAATAACCAAGTAGCTTGCACAATAACGCAAATTACTTGCACAAAAATTTATCGAAAGAAAACAACAAAAAACAAATACAGAAAATACATTTTGTATTTTGGTGTGCGTTGTTCGTTTATTTTTTGTGTTATAAAAACGTAAAAAGGAAATTGATAAATAAAATTTAAATAAATTAATAAATAAAACTAAATAATTTGTTTTTTAAAAGATAAATAAATGTAAGATAAAAAAATGCTAAAGTTAATTTTCGATGAATTACAAATGGAATGATAAAGTGAGTATACCCCCATTCCGAAGACACCAATAAGGTTTAATAGATATTTAGTTAAAAATTAGTGTTTGGTAATAATTTTCTATTTTTACAGGGTACTGGTAAATACATTTTTGAAGCCATGGCGAATTCTTCATTACAATAAAGAGCGTGGGCACCAGTCCTGCCTTTATTATAAAATTAAAATCTAAAAACTCATTTATATAGCAAAGCCAATGGAGTCCAGACCTGTTTTGATGAGTTACAAATGGAATTACAAAAAGTAAGTGTTCCTCCATACCAAGAGACCAATGGGATTAACTAGTTTTTTAAATTAAAAATTAGTGTTTTGTAATAATTTTCTATTTTTACAGGATGCTTTTAAATAAATTCGTGAAGCTATAGCGGATCCTTCACTTCAAGAAAAAGCGTAGACAGCAGTCACTGGAGAAATTTGTACAAAAAGGGTCAGTTTGTCGGTGGTAAATTAAATCCTACACAACATTTATTATATTAATATGGATTTATTGTGTGAAAATTTTAAATTCAACAAATATAAAATATTTTTTAAAAAAATTTAATAAAAAATTAATTAAAAGTACCTACAGACGACGCAATATTATGTACAATATCCAATTTTTTTAGATTGACCATTGTACAATCGTCAATCTAAAGGTGCGTACAGACGACGCAATATAATGCACAATATGCAATTATATTGATCGTATGTGGGTAATATTGACGATTGTACAATGGTCAATCTTACCCACACACCATCAATATAATTGAATATTGTACATAATATTGCGTCGTCTGTAGGTACCTTAACCCACACACGATCAATATAATTTTTTTAGATTGACCATTGTACAATCGTCAATCTAACCCACACACGATCAATATAATTGAATATTGTACATAATATTGCGTCGTCTGTATTTACCTTAAGCATAAATGTGGTAATTTTTAGCATTATTTTTAGTCACCGTTTTAAATCATTTTGGTATATTTCTTTTGGTATATTTTACCAAGTTTTTGCTTGAATAGCATAAGCATTTTCTTCAAAATTTTTTACATAAGCGTTTTGGCTAAATTGCGAAATCTACTTCGGCGGTTGTAGTTTTAGCATATTTTTGGTAAAATTATGCCAAATTTTTGCTCATTCCGACACAGATTTTTTTTCGTGTTTAATTAATTTTTAACCTGAAGAATAAAAACCGAAAAATCGGTTTAACCGTTTTTTTTTTTTTGCTAAAACCGAAACCGTTAACCGGTTTTTCAAAAATAAGCTTTTTCGAATAAACCGAAAACCGTTTTTTTTTAAATGACCGGTTTTTTGAATACACTAATTGTCAGAGCTTCGAAGGATTTCATTCCTTAATTCGATTTGTCATTCTGAGTGAAAATTGATTGAATGCATTCCGCAATCACATTTTAGCGAATTGAATGAATTCACTTAATACCCTGTTCTCACTTACACTTAAAAACCATTTTTAGCAACATTTTTCGTTTTATGCTTAAAAACCATTTTTATGACTCGTTTTACCATACATTTTTTTGTTGTAATATGTCAAAATAAAAATGTTTTTAGCTCGTTTTAAAATTAAAACGATTTAAAACGAACGGAATTCCAGGGGTTGAATTGAGTATTTTTGAATGTTCAGCGTTTTTAAAGCATTTTATTAATATTGGCAACATTGTTTATTACTAAAATGTAAACAATACAAAAAAAAATCGTGCTATTTTTATCTTAAAACAATTCTTGAACATTATAAACAGTTATATGTATAATTAATGAATATAATTTCAATATTTTAATATCGTTTGTTGTTAAAATGTGTACATGTTTATCAGCTGATAATGCAAATGTCAAAATAAAAACATAAAAACCAAAATAAAACGAGTGAAATTACGTGTGAACACTTTTTTTTAATTAAAACAAATGTCGTTTAAAACCGTTTTTAGATGCTCGTGAGAACAGGGTATTAGACTCATTCGATTTATAAATATCGAATGCATTCGTTTTATTTTAGTGCCCCCCATTTCCCGGTTCTCGGTATTACCGGGAATACCGGTATTCCCGGTTCTGGTACCGGTTTCCCGGTTCTAGATAAATTCCCGGGAATACCGGTATTCCCGGTTCTGATCCTGGTACCGGTTCTCAAAAACCAAAACAATACTATACCATAAAATATTTTAATTACACTATTTAATCAGTATTTCAGAAATATTTAGTTGTGTTTGTAAAATTATTTAAAAATCATGTAACTTTTTCTTCTTAAATTCAAAAAATAAAATGAAAATGGTGTTTTTCACATGTTTTGTATTTTTTTTGGTAAAAGCAAAGAAAAAATTTTAATTCTACAAAATTTTACAAAATATACATACCGGTAGTCCCGGGAATACCGTCAGAACCGGAACCGGGAACACCGGTATTCCAGGGAATACCGGGAATGAATTCAAAACCGGGAAACCGGTTCCATTTCCCGGTAATACCGAGAACCGGGAATACCGGTATTCCCGGTACTACGGTACTGACCGTATGCACTATTTTATTTTTCATTCGACTTTCAAAAATCGAATGCATTCGATTTTTTTTCATTCGACTTTGAAAAATCGAATGCATTCACTTGCGAATGCAATCGATTTTCTTTTCATTCAATTTGAAAAATCGAATGGCTTATTCATTCATTGCATAAAAAACTTAAAAAAACTAACCAAGATAGAGCAAAACGGAGCCAATTTTTTGTCCATAGTATCGCTAACACTCTTCACATTTTTTTTGTCGTATATGCAGTTAATATCGAATGCATTCGATTTTTCTAAATCGAATGCACAAGAAATCGAATGCATTCATTTTTGTTCATTCACTCGAATGAATTCCAAGGACTGCATTCAATGTTGATTTATGAAATCGAATGCATTCACTGACTATTGGTGTTTTCTTTTCTGGCAAAAAATGTGCCTTTTTTTGCATTTCGCCCCAAAAATTATGTTTTTGTGTTCTTTTCTAAAAAATGTCAACCCTTATAAAGAATATCGTGTTCTTTTCTAAAAATGTCTGCCCTATAAAGTGCAAAAAAGTTGCACTTTTTACCCCGTAAAAAATCACGGGGTTGAAATTGCCTTATACAACAGCTGACTTTTTCTGTGTTTTTTTCTCAAAACAGCTGTTAAAAAATACAGGGCAGAGTATTTTTATATGTTGTGTTCTATTCCAGTCAAATAAAATGCAAGTTTTTGAAGGTACATTTTAAAAATGTATACCCTAAAAAGGCAAACATTTTTTTTTTCAGAAAAGAAATCACCATATGAAAATTGAATGGATTTTTTTGAGAATTCATTCGAAAAGGATTTCGTTCTTCGAAGCTCTACTAATTGTGACGAAGTGTGTTTTTTGCGTGTTGTTCTTCACTGAAAATTACGTACCCTGACAAAATCAGTTATCTGGCATCACTATTTCTGAGAATACTCATCTGTTTTCATAGTTTTTGGTTTTTGCGCGAATTTGTTTATTTGGATTAATAAATGCTGTATTTACAATTTTAGTATTTTTAAAAAAAAAGTGAAATTCTTGAATATCTTAGTAATATTTATAAATATCAAGTAAAGTTTTTACAATATTCATAGCAGAAGCACAACAAATCTTTCGTTACTAAGTTTTGTACGTGATTAAGCATGTCGGAAAAATGTTAAGGACTTTTTTATTTTAATAATATTCAGCGTCTTTAAGTTTGTTTATATATTTAAAAGATACGGCAAAGTATAAGTCATAAGTCTAGTTTACGTATCCAAATCTGATGAAACTGTGCATTGACTGAAGACCTCGTCCCGAGTCACGTGGTTTTGTAAAGGGCAAACGGCCCGCAATAGGAATAGCACAAATGTATGTAGAATCTGGTACATCCGCCCAAAGCTATACAGAAACAACTTTATTTTGCTGGAGTTTAAACTAACCATAGTTTGTAATCCCATAAACAAGATTTGTTTATCTTTTCTTTGTGTTTACGGCTGAAAAGACCCATTCCCACACCCCCTTTCCCCACATCTCTATAATTTGGGAAAAATTACAAAAATACAAGAGCTTCGACCATTATTTATTTACATAAAGTAGTGTTTTTATAACTATATATGGCCCTTTGGGCTCAGTTATTTAATTGAAGAATAATAAATAAATATAATGGTTTTTCGCGATTTTCATCATGATGGTCCATATAACATAGCTGTTTTTTGTCCACTATTTGTATTGTTAGGGATACCTTTTTGATTCACTAAAAGCAAGTTTTTAATCAAAGACCAACTTAGCGGTTAATTTCGCGAAAACCTCAAAAATTAAGAAATTCGCGAATTGAAAAGCTTTAAAACAAATTTGCATAAGAAATGTTGGTACAAATCATATCTTTGTTTTCTATGCCATACAATTTAAAAATCATTAACTTTGCAAATTTTTTTGTTGAAAAACTGGCTCGAAATAAGCAAATCTTTAACGACATTTTGCAAGAAAACTGTACCATACATCGAAAAACGGAGTACGCCATTCGAATCAGCATGTCTCAATAATATAGAAACGTTGGTCACACCTCTTGTTTTCTAAAATAGTGGTCAGTTTTGTCACGCTGTGTTATTTATATATATTTAGGACATGATAATTCGAATGGCGTACTCCGATTTAAGATATGTGGTATAGTTTTCTGGCAAAATGACATTAAAGATTGGGAAAATTTAACCCGGGTTTTTAAAAGTTTTGAAAAATTAATAATTTTTAAATTTTATGGCATTAAAACAAAGATAAGACTTGTAGCAATATTTCTTATGCAAATTTAGCTTACAGCTTTTCATCTTATCCCTTAAATTTCTTAATTTTTGTAATATTTTACGAGTCGATTTAAGGGTCCATCTTTTAGTATAGAATGTGAGAACCTTAAACAATTAACTGACAAAAAATTTGTCCAAAAAAGTTTTCATTTGCAAAAGTTATCTTAACAAAAAATTCTATTATTGTGGGACAAACGCTGTAATAATACATTTTGTTAAGATAATTTTTACAAATAAAAAACTTTTTTGGCCAAATTTTTGGTCAGTTAATTGTTTAAGTATTACACATTACATACTAGAAGATGGACCCTAAAAAATGCTGCCATATAAAAAAAATCTTTTTTCGGTTTATACCAGAAATGTTTTTTTGTCCAATATTTACAGTGATAAAGATGTCTTTATGACTCACTATAAACAAGTTTTTGATTAAAAACCAATTTAGCGGTTAAATTCTAAAAAAAAAAAAACAAAGAAATTACCGGATTTGAGGGCCCGGGTAAAAATGAAAAAAAATTTGTCCAAAAAAAATTTGTATGAGGTCATATCGGGCCAATTTTCGGATCAGATCATATATGAACATATATGGAGGCATATATGATAATATATGGTTATATAAATCCATATATGATCCATATATCTTCATATATGATCATATATATTTCATTTTTACCCGGGGGCTTAAGTTAAACAACTTTAAACCAAATTTGCATAAGAAATATTGTTACAAGTCATATCTTTGTTTTCCATGATAATTAATTTAAAAATCATTAACTTTTCAAATATTTTTGTGAAAATCAACCATTTTTTATTAAATTTTTGCAAGAAAACTGTACCATACATCGAAAAACAGCGTACGTAATTGGAACCAGCACGTCTCAAATATATAAAAACGTTAGTCATACCTCTTGTTTTCTAAAATGGTGGTCAGTTTATATCCGTAAAACGTTTAAGTATTCCTTCCTTCTCTACGTTCAACATTTTTATAAAACAATCTCAAAATTTATTTTCCATTAAATTTTAAAAGAGCTTTATAAAAACTTTTATTTGAGTTAAAATTTTATTTTTTTTACAGTAATCTAAGTTTATAATACTCAATTACAACACAAAAATGTCTAAAAAATCCTCATCTCAAAAAATGGCAACAACAAAAACGAAACAAATGTCTTTAAGCTCGTTTTTAGGATGTTCTCAAAGTAAAAAAGGTAAAATCTATGGAAATTAACTGTTACTTTCTATCTTAGTAAAACATACCTTACACTCATTTTTTAGATGTAAATAAAATAAAACCTAAAACAGCAAAACCCATGAATCCTATATATTTGGACTCGGATACAGATGAAGATCAAGAAGAGGATGAATCCAATTCTAGTAATACACAAAAATCCAAGGATGTCCGTGTCAAGCCAGATACAACTAAAAATGATAACAAAACTACTAATGCCTTAATTAAAAAATATTTATATGAAGATGTTTATAAATCACCGTTAGCTCCATTAAAAAACAAAACTCCGCCTAAAGATAAAACACAAGAAAGTTTGAAACTCAAAATTACATCATCACTGTCATCATCACCAATAAAATTAGATTTTGATGGCATAGAAAATTCATATCAGTCAGCTATGAAAACACTTAATGAATCGATTGAAAAGATAACAAAAGAACGTAGTAAATATACACTTACTCCTGTTAAGAAATCATTTTCCGCATCACCACTTCAATTGACACCAACATTAGAATTCAAAGAAACAATTAATGATAGTTTTGATGATTTGGTTAATGAAACTAACACAAAAACGCCTGCTAGTCAAAAGTTGTTCAAAGAAAAAAATTTAAAAGCTGAAATTAAACGTGAAACTAACGAAACTTCTAATGACTTGTTAAATCAAACTACTAAAAGCAAAATTGGTAGTCCAAAAATGATAAGAGAAAGTATTTCAGACTGTAAACCTATTTTAAATGATAGTTTTGATGATTTAGTAAATCAAACAACTAGCAGACATGAAAAAGTTGACACAAAATCTTTACAGGAAAATGAAGTAGTAAAGAATTTGAAAAATAAATCCACAACAAAAGAAAATGATATAAAATCACAAAGTTGTACAAATAAATTACCATCTAACTTAGCGAATAATCTAAAAAAATCGAATGCCGTTGAAAAACCAAAAGTTAATGTAGTTTTTGAACATGGACTCAATGATTATTTATGTGATTTAATGCAAAGCGATCATTTTAAAACTGGTGTTAATGAGGTGAGTACAAAATTTTTTTTTCCGAGAAACATTGCTAAAACATTGAAAATACACAACATGTTTTTAATAGTAAAACTACGATTCAGTAAAAGTACACGGTCCTTGTAAGACTACGTGACTTGTCAGATAGACACAAATGACCTATCGTAAACTTGACAACTTTCAAATAAAAATATCTGTCACTTTTGCGAAGAAATGTATCAGCCCCATATATAACACTTGTCACTGGACCAGTTTGTTAGAAACACAACCCGTGCCGGTTCAATAGTGAGATGTTTCAGAACACATCACAGTTTTAACATGATAATGTTTTTAGGCTGGTGTCTAATTTTAAAAAAGTTGTAGGATGCCACCTCAGTTTGACTATATAAGGCTTATATTATAAGCTAGCTATTAACAAAAAAGAAAATAAGAATTACTGCTTTCATTTAACTTAGGTTTGCAACTTGGACAATAATTCACCTCGTGGTGAATAAAAAAAATATTCACCAGATGGTAAATAACACGTAACATAATTATTTTTTTTTAAACAATATTTTTTTTTTTCATCAATTTTTTTTTGCATCAGTTTTTTTTTTCATCAATATGTTTTCATCAATACCCAGTCAGAAATTGCCAACCGTACCAAAAATATTGTACTGGCAGAGCGTTGGCTTTAATGGAAATGCCAATGCCTAGCCAACGTTGGCATTTACAATAAAAAATGTACACTGCCAATACAATTTGTTCAACATTTACTACCGCTTTTTTTAAAATTAATTTGATAAAGCGGTTTGATTTTAAATTAAGGTTTTTTATTTGATCTTTGTTAAAAAAAAGAAGTAAGAACACCAGTGTTTTCCGAAAAATAGGTCCCAACTCCAAACATTGATCCGATTGGATCTATTTCTCATTGTATGCTGGTTTCTGTTGCTAATAAACCAATTTAACTAAATATCTTAAGCAATTTGTATATGGAGACTAATGGTAAAGGTATTGACGATTGTACAATAGTCAATCTTACCCACACACCATCAATATAATTTCATATTCATAATATTGCGTCGTCTGTAGGTACCTTTGGTCCAGAAATGGTCTAATTATAATCAGGGGGCTAATTCTCGCAGTCGATAGCGATCGAAATTCTACTCGAACGTGCAATTTTTTTTCTTTTGGGATGATATCACTCGTGATCGAGTTATGTGTATCGAAATTTCTTATGATGTCATTCGATATCGAGCGAGTGTTTATACGTTATCGTGCGGTATTTCATTCGATAGCAAATTAGCTTTCGATATTCCGTTTATTTTTGTATTTTATGATATTAATGTATAAATTTTTGTATAAAATTACAAATAACGTTTTTTAAGAGACAAATACAAAAAACAAACGGAAAATCTTATTCAACAAGTTCAACTTTGTATTTAGTGCTTTTAAAGTGTGTATTAAAGATGGGCGCTGGTCACGTGATTTTCGTGAATCGCGAGTGATTGATTTTTATTTCAATCACGTGATTATGAGCAAGCGTGAGTTGAAAAAATCTGGCGTTAGTCACGCGTGAAAATTTTTTTTTACTCACGTGATTAGTAAGTGAGCGTGATTAAAACAAAAAATTTACGTAACTGTGAGTCAAAATTTACTCATACGCCCATCTCTCTGTATGATACTTGCTTTTTTCAAATAAGTTATCGGTTAAAAGTACTTGAAAATTTCATAAAAAAAACCCTAATAAAGTTAGCATCTAGTTTCTTTAAAAAAAAACAAGTTCATACACCCATGCGCCACCATACAAACGAAATAATTTTGGAAGATAGAATACGATATAAAATTAGTTTGTTTGTCAAAATGTACACTCAAAATAATTCTACAGTAAAAGGTTTAGTAAGTGATATTGTACCAAAATCTACTAATTGGTTACTAATTTTAGTATCATCAAAGTACTAACATTAGTAATTTTTACTGGTTTTGACTAATATTAGTTAAAAATTTTAGTATTGGTTACCAATTTCTGCACTAGGTCCTTTTGGACTAAAATTAGTTAAATTTTTAGTATTGAATACCCACGTTTTTTTTTGGGTGTATAATCAAGAGTTAGTCTAAAAATTATGTAATTAAAATTTAAGTCAAATCGGACAATTTTTACCTTTCACTTATTTTTTTTTAATTAAACTAAGCGTATAAATAACTCTACATTTTTGAAAATATATTGATAAAATTTGATTATTTAATATAAATTCAGCTTGACGGCAAAACATTTTTTTTACAATTAAAAACTCATTTACAATGTATTATTGCATTTAATATTATCTACCCGAATTTTCGACGTTAACACATAACCGTGAACTTTGTATGGCAGAACATTGATAAGTATGCCAACAATAAAGGCCTGTTATAATTCGAAATTATTAAAATAAAACTAAATATTTATAATTGCATATGTTTAGGCTGAGGGACAAACACATGTTTTACACTTAAAACAAAAACAAATCATACGTTTATTATATGCCTAAAACTATGCTTTAAAAAATACAAAAACACTGAAACATAAAATCGAATCAAAAAGTAACGAGTCCCATCATCCGCAAATTTCGAACTATCGATATTTTACTCGAAACAAAATAATTTCGATAACGACTGCGAGAATTAGCCCCCAGATTTGATTAGTTTGCCATAATCCACGTTTAACTCCTACAAACAAAATTTAAACAAAAAATTCCCATTTTAAGAGATTTATGAAAAATCCGGAGGATGGTTTGTGTGTGGACTTGCCCGATCTCTTTTAAATTTGGAATGATGGTTTCTGAATACGAAAGGATACCTATTAAAATAAGGTTGTTAAGGTCCTATATTTAAAGATGATGTTTGTATGTGGTCTATTTCAAGACATGAACCGATTTCATCCAAATTCAAGTGGCTTTGCCCTTCCGTTAAAAGAAGCTTAAACTTCATACTTTAGACAAATCTTTTAAAAATTGATACCTGTATCGTGCGCACAACGTTTACATGGAAAGACTAACACGGGCGGACAAATGTAATTCTGAGACGTTCAGTATACTTGAAGGTGGCTCTAGAACAGCGGTGCGCACACACATACTATAACATTTATGCTTGTGTGGGTAGTAGCAAGCGAAAAGTCAACAAATTTGTTCAAGCAACAGAATTTTATAGTGTACGTGTGTCGACAGCGCACAAGCAGCGCCTATTCCCGCGGGAATAGGAATTACAAAGATGCCCATGACTGCTCTAGAACACCAGCACAAAGTTATTATAGCCTGTACCACAGAGGGTGTAGTGTATAAAAATATATAAATATTAAAGTTCGTTTTCAAATAATTTCTTTTTTGGACCATCACTTTTTACGACGCTTAGCCATAAAACTTTTTTGAAAAAATTCCAACTACTTCCCGTGCCACTCCACGACTTAAACCTAGGTTTTGATCGCATTCTCCTGAGGAGCAAAAACGGCTCAACTTATTGTTAATTTTACCATTCGATTCTACATTCTACGACATTTTTTGCCGATTAAGCACGGAAAAAATCTATATTTTTTTGCCAACGTCAGAAAAACATATCGGCCAAGCCTTATTTGGTGTTATCATTCTGGCTTTGGCATTGCACAGTATAAAATAAAAATTAAATACTGGGAATGTACAATATTTTTTGTTTTGCCAACAGTGGGCCAACATTAGAAAACATATTGTCCAAGGCGCTTTTTGGTGTTATCATTTTGGTATTGTATCTGTACAGTATTTTTTGTAAATCTGGTATTTTGCCAACGTTGGCAACACCTTTGCCAACGCTTTGCCAACCTTGGCCCGCTTGTATTTTTCTGACTGGGTATTTTTTTCACCAATATTTTTTTTAACCCATATTTTTTTTTAATATTATTTTGATCAATATTTTTTTATCAATTTTTTTTATTAATATTTTTTTTTTCATCAATATTTTTTCCCCATCAATATTTTTTTCATCAATTTTTTTTTTCTTCCCGGAAAAAAATTATACAAATGATAAAAATGAACAGATGGTGAATAAAACGTAACATAATTATTTTACATCAATATTTTTTTAATCAATATTTTTTTCATCAATTTTTTTTTCATCAATATTTTTTTCATCAATATTTTTTTTATCAATTTTATTTTTATAAATTTTTTTTTCAATATTTTTTCATAAATATTTTTTTTTTCACCAATATTTTTTTTATAAAAATATAAACTTTCATCAAAGTTTTTTTCTTCAATATTTTTTTTTTTTTTTTTTCATCAATTTTTTTTTTTTGTCATAAATTTTTTTTCATCAATAGTTTTTTTATCAATATTTTTTTCTTCATCAATATTTTTTTAACGTCTTAGAAACCATTACGAATCAATAATATATAAACATAATGGGGTCTTGCATGGAATTTCAAATTAATATAGCGTTATTTTTTCTGAAAAAAAAATGCTTTGGAAAGAACACCCATTTATAGAGTAAAACATTATCATGATTCAATGGTTTGGGCAAGAGTACAAACTTCGCAGATATTTTTATTTCGGGACTTTCAAAATTTCTCAAGATTTTTTTTTCTAAAAACATTTTTAATTCAATTTTCTCTAATTTTTTTCCCCCTAAAAATTTTTTTCATGAACAAAACTTTTGCAAAAAAAATCTTACCTTTTTAAAAAAAAATCATCTATTTATTTTTTTAAAGAACAACCTGCACATCGTTAAAACAAGTTTATCCTTTTTTAAAACAATGTATGGTGAATTAATGGAGAAATATTGTAATATAATAGATCAAATACCTGCGGATTATTTTAATGCAATTGGTGGCTTTGAAACGGGAACATTTCTTAAATTAAAAATTATGAGACAAAAATTTAAGGCAAAAACAAAATTACTACAAAATTCATTTGAAAAATTAGAACAAAATCAACAAAAACAATCAGAAATGGATTTTAGTATAGATGAACTCGAAGAAGAGGAAAGACTACAAAAGAAGGAACATCTAAAGCCGGAATTAGCCAAAGTTGAAACCAAATCTAATAAACCATCATTAAAATTGCAAAGTGAACCAGATTTTGATATAGATGAATTAGAGGAAGAGGAAAGACAAATGAAAGCTGAACAAAATCAGCAAGTGAGTGCGAAAAACCCCATTCCAATTGCATCGAACTATTGTAATGGTGCACCAGATGATGAAGATGATTTAGAAGAACAAATATCCAAAGATATACCAAAATTGGTTACATCTAATAAAAATAAGAATATGGAATTAACGCGTTTTCGGGAGGAATTAGTTCATGACTTGTGTGAAGATGACGAACCAATGGAAGATGCTGAGCAAACTTACCTCAAAGAAACAATATGTTTAGATGATGATGACGACAATAATTATAATAATACGGAAATATCTAATAAATATGTCAAAGATAATTATTCAAATAGTGGTAATGATGATGACTGTGAATTAGATGATTTATTAAATGATATCAAAGAGCAGGATGCGGAATTACAAGGACGTAAATCTATGTTTAATAACTATGCTTATAGAGATTTTGATGAACAAAAACAAATGGTCAAGGATCAACCTCCTGCCCAACGAATTACTTTTCCTGTGGAAACAAATCAAAAAGCTAAAACGCCAGAACTTGATGAAGATGGTTTTCCAGTAAGTACAACATATAAAAAAGCTTAAAATTTAAATAATAATAACAGCGAAAAGTTTAAGAAAATGATTGGTATTCTGTGACCATTTTAAATTTAAATTTTAAAATTCTTAACAAAAACTTTTCGTTGCTCTTCTTACAAGAATGCTCCAAAGCGTAGAACTTTACGAAAAAAATTATTACTTTTGAAGCATTTCCTTGATTAGATTTCTAAAATACTTTTTCCTGTGCTACTAATAGAAAAATCGTTGCTTTTTCATTTAAGATTTATGATCCTGAACAATTTGAAATGATATTTTCACAAGCCGCCGCCAAAAGTAACAATACCTATAACAAAAATAATACCAGAACTTCAATAATTACACTTGATGATGATGATAATGTTCCTAGTACTAGTCGTCGTTCCAATGTAGTAAATGATATTTTAAAAACTCCACAATCAAATGCCGATAAACGTCCCGCCTTAACTAAATCCGCTCAAAAATTGGCTGGTAATTTTCATTCGAATGTCCATAATGATGGTATAACTGGTGAATTTGATGGCCATAATTTCCCTCATTCCACCCGACTTATGGAATCTTTGCGTTTTAATTTCGGCCTTAAAAGTTTTCGCCCCAATCAATTACAAGTCATAAATGCGGCTCTCCTAGGAAATGACTGTTTTGTATTGATGCCAACTGGAGGTGGTAAATCATTATGTTATCAATTACCAGCTTTATTAACAGAAGGTGTCACCATTGTTATAAGTCCTTTGAAATCACTTATATGCGATCAAGTTTATAAATTGGCGTCATTAGATGTAAGTATTCAAGTAGTGCTTTTGTTTTTATACACTCAACTTACAAGTAGTGATAGAGGATTTATATAAATTTGTCATTCCTATCGATTTAAAGTCGATCTAGCGATTTCCTTCTGTGAGTTGATAAATGACGATCACGGCCAAAATATGGCACAATTTAGAAACTTGTTGATGCTTTGAGCAGTTTGGTATTGCATTTAAGCGATATCGTTTCAGCAGTTCAAAAGTTATGAACAAAAATGCAAAGATATCTTAAAAATGTTTATGCATTCAAAAAAAAACCTTAAAATACAATATGGTTAAATTCAATTGCTGTGGAAAGATGCGACCAGAACTCGATTCAGAATTTCTTTTTCAATTATCTTTTTATATTCTAAGTATAATTACAAAGAAATTCTCCCTAGTGTCATTCTCCGATCTTCATGGAATTGGGTTTATTTCGCGGAGCAGGAAAAATAAACGGACACATATTTTTTTATCGGCCCAAATTAGTTTTTAGCGGGGGTCTATTTGTCTATTACTTGGTCTATTACATAGCTGCAGAACCTAATGATCCCCGATCGATTTAAAAACGATCTAGCGATGTCCATTCGTCTGTCTGTTGAAAACTTGCTAACCTTTTAAAGACAAATTGGATACTGCTTAAGCTTGGCATATATATATATAATTTTCTGATCATGTTGGTAGTGAATTTTAGCTACATCATTCCAGTGGTAAAGGAGTTATGAGCAAAACAGTGAATTTTTTATAAGTTTCACCTTAAATTCACGAGTTGAACTTTAATCCTAAAATTGCCCGATTTGCCTTAAAATTTGAACAAATGAGTTTTAAGACCTAAAGTAACCATTTTTTGCCCGGCGAACTACGAAATTCGAAAAAGTTGCTATCTTTTTATTTAAAAAAATTCAATCAGTAAAAAATTGTTTTTGCATTGCTAAGGGTTTTTATGGATTCGGCGAAGTCGAATTTGATTTTTTTTACTTGGTAACATTGTAGAGGGTATATTTTGCAAAGCCGAATTAAACTTTTTTTTTTTTTTTCAAATTTAATTTCTCCTTAGATCTATGCTAAAAACTTTTCTGGTGAACAATCTCTACAAGAACAACGTGCTATATACTGTGATTTAGAAACAACACCACCACGTATTAAAATCTTATATGTCACACCCGAAAAAATATCCAATTCAGCTAAATTTCAAGATCTTCTCGACACATTATACGCTAACAATAGTATAAGTCGTTTTGTTATTGATGAAGCCCATTGTGTATCACAATGGGGGCATGACTTTCGTCCAGATTATAAACGTCTTGGTATATTAAGAAAACGTTTTCCAAAAGTAACTACCATGGCATTGACGGCAACAGCTACACCTCGCGTCAGAATGGATATATTAAAACAATTGAATTTACAAAAACCTAAATGGTTTTTATCAAGTTTCAATCGTAGTAATCTCAAGTATACAGTATTGCCGAAAAAAGGTGTTGCAACATTGGAAGATATTAAATCATTTTTACGTACACGTCCCTCAACCGATAGTGGCATAATATATTGTTTGTCACGTAAGGAATGTGATGATGTGGCGAAAGGTATGTGTAGTGCTGGTGTTAAATCTTGTTCATATCATGCCGGTTTAAGTGATACAATAAGAGAATCTCGGCAAAAGGATTGGATTACAAACAAAATACGAGTTATATGTGCTACAATAGCATTTGGCATGGGTATCGATAAACCGGACGTAAGATTTGTGTTACACTATTCTATGCCCAAATCAATAGAAGGTTATTATCAAGAAGCCGGTCGCGCTGGACGTGATGGTGAATTGGCCCACTGTATATTATATTATAATTATGGTGATATGTTGCGATATCGTAAAATGATGGATAGTAAGTTATGAATATGATTTGGAAATGAGAATGAGAATAGAGTTGTTTAATTTATGTTTTTTTGTAAAATCTAGTGGATAAATCAGTGTCATTTGATGTTAAAAGGATACACGTGGAAAATTTAAATCGTATTGTTGGTTATTGTGAGAATGTTACTGATTGTCGGCGCGCACAACAACTGGATTATTTCGGTGAACATTTTACACGAGAAGAATGTTTACAATCTCGAGAAACAGCCTGTGATAATTGTTTAAAGCAGAATCGATACAAGGTATGTTATATGTTCAAAAATTCTTTAATCACATAGGAACAAACTCTATAAAGTTTATATAGCATATATAATGTAGCTAGTATATCGTCACCACAAATGCAAAACAACGTAACAACACTTTTTAGAATTTTACAGGAGAAGCAAAAAACGTTATTAAATGAAAAATATTTGCAATATAAAAGACTTTTGTGAAGTGTTAGCTTAAAAAACAGCGATAAATCCATTTCTGAAATAAAAAAGTCGTTTTTGTTAATATTTTTTGAGATATGTGGGTTACGTTTTTCGTGGAATCGTGTTTTGTAAACCAAAACGACGTAACATCACAAAGTTGAATAAATTGCTAATTTTTTGGAAATAATTCAGCCATTCAGTAAGTATTGGACCGAGAGCCATGAAATTTGTAGTGGTTATAGCTAACGTATTTTCGAGTTTGGAAGTTGGAGACCAGCGGTTGAACGGGGGAGGCAGCAGAACCCCCCAAAGTAGGGCACCTTTTGTATACGACCACTTAAAACAATTGCCATTTTTTTTGTTTGTTATCATATTTCTTAAAAATATATGCGGACAATGTTCTAGTAGCGGCCTAAAAAACCTCTTTAGTGGGTGTGGTTATCTCTTATACTTTCCGAGATAGAACCATTTTAAAATTTATAATTTTAAAATTTTACCGATCCGGCTCCAGTTTTTTGCTAATAGCAAAGCCGCATTTATTCCAATTTATTTAAAACTAATTTCATTTTAAAACTATATAGATTTCTGATTTAAAAAAAAAAAAAACAACAAACCGATATCTTGTTTTAGTCCGAAAATACATTATTTTAAAGTTAAAAATTAAAAAAAAAATACGTTTTTTTTTTGTACAAAGTAACAACACTCTTTTGACTCTAGATAAAAAGTTTCGTTCAGAACATGTTGATTTTTTTACCAGTTTGAAAGCTCGTGTAGATGAGTTTAAATCAAAAATAAAATTCGAGGTTTAAATATTGCGTCCGCCAGCACCATCCAAAATTGGCCTAATTTTGGCTGCCGCCTTTATTTTCCTTAAAGTAAGAAAAATAACCCATTTTTTAGTTAAATTTAACTAAATTTTATGAAAATTCATGAAATTTTTTTCAGTGTAGTAGCATCCTTGGGACAGTTAGAGAGATGAAAGTTAATTTTATAAAAATTTCATTTTGTATGGATGCTCCCTTCGGGAGTAACGAGAAGAAGTAGAACTGTTAGGAAAAATATTGGGTTCTAAAAATGAATGGGGGTCAATCTTCCATTGAACTTCTTTAGAAGGGACCCCGAGGCAATCGTTGGTGCTTTTTTACCCTTTACCGACACTTTTCTGCCAAAACAATTGCCTAGGAGTCGCTTCTAGAGGGGTGCAATGTAACCAAATCCCCATTCATTTTTACAAGCCAACAAAGATTTAAGCATACATGATTTCAAAATTTTTGATTTTTTTCCATTCGTTTTTGGTTCTTAAACATTTGAAATGATTTAATACCATATTCGCATTCATTAAAACTAGATACATTTTTCGCTTTTCCTATAGAATTTATCTGTCAAAATAAAACGCCGTTTAAATTTGACGTTTAACGTATGGAGAAAACGAATAAATAAACTAGTTTAAATGAATGCGAATATGGTATAATATCGTCAATATCTTCAAAAACAAAACTTAAGCATTTGCTTTGCATCTTTCAAAAAAAAAACTTCAAGATCTTCAAAAATTTTTAAAAAAACCTTTATACTTAACATCTTTTATATAAAATCTTTCAGATTTTATAAAATACTTAAGAGTTCTGATAAAAGGTAAGGGTTTATTAACATATTTAAAGAATTTTGCTGTAGTAAAGATCCAAAAAAATTAAAGTTTTTGATCTCACTTGGTTAAAAAAAATATTTAGAACCCGAAGGTTTCTTTATAAGAAAACGGGCCCTGTATGATTTTTTTTTTGTTAACTTAAAGTTTTACCTCAGAATCAAAGGGTTGGCTTTGGAAAGAAAATTTTAAAGTTTTAACAATTTTTTTAAGTTCTTGAAATTGGTTTTGGTATAGGAAAAGTTTTAGGAAGAAACGAGACATTTTTAAAAAAATCTGTGTATTCTTAGGAAAAACTTTCCAATTGAACTGGTAAATTACACAGAATTTGAAACAGGATTCGAAAAATCTGCGGATCTAGCTATTTTCATTTGCAAAAAAGAAAATACCCCACGGAGTTACTTTAAAAAAACGACATTTTAAAATTCAATTTCTCAAAACTAATTTTAAATAGAAGCTACGTTCTTTTTTAACAAAGCCAAACATTATGTCAATTCGATTACCAAAAATTCAAACTATTTTTACTACAACTGGAAAGTTTTGTTTACTTTTTGTATTAAAAATTTCCAGCTGTAGTAAAAATAGTAAAAAAATGTCGAAACGTAATCGAACGGACCAAATAAATTAAAACAAAAAATATTTGGTTAAAAAAACGATAATTAAAAAAAAATATACAATTTTGGAAAAATTTAAAAGATAAATTTTTTGAAAATTTTATGTAAATTTTAATCTGAAATATTTATTCAATTTGTATGGTGAATGTCTTAAATATTTATGTGATTTCAATATATAAAAATATATTGAAATATATTAATATTTGCTCGATTACATATAAATTGTATGTGTAACACTGCTGTTACGTTGTTTTGGTTTATGAAATGCATGCACTTGCTGATACGTTTTTTTGTTTATTGTTAATAAATTCGCAATTTTTGAACTTTGACTTCCAAAATTTTCCAGAGACATGTAGTTTAGTCAAATGCATCATAATCAATCAAAAACTCGATTTTGATTTTTTTGTTGTTACGTTGTTTTGCATTTAAGGTGACGATATATAGCTATATATACTGTACACTAGACCGGGTCGAAAAAAAAGTTCCCATTGGCCGCGCTTAATTTTAAAGCTTACCTAGAAAAAGTTCCATAGCCAAAATATTAGATTTGTTAATTAATTTAACTGGATACTTCCAAGGGAAGGATTTCATGATTTTTTTAGTGCTATAATTTAATAGAAAAATAAAAATCATTTAAGTGGGTAGAAAGATGAGAAACTAACAATCATAACAAGAAGATGACCTCTGAGGTTAAAACCAGATATGGGTCAAATTTAGTACTCGCTGAGGACTTTCTATGATTTTTTTTTATAACGATCGGACATCAAATGACAAAGCTATGAACAAATAACAATTTCGGCGGTACCAAATCGCGACCTAAAAATCTAATATTTTGGTTATGGAACTTTTTCGAGATAAGCTTTAAAATTAAGCGCGCCCGATGGGAACTTTTTTTTTCTCCTTTATGGCCGACCCAGTCTACTGTACACCCCCAAAGGATTCCCTCAACGTACCCAGCCGATTTTAAATATTTGTATAACCTCCACTCTATGTAGTGATAGAGGGTATATATGTATAAGTTTGTCATTCCGTTTATAACACCTCGAAATCATGATCCCCGATCAATTTTAAGACGATCTAGCGATGTCCGTCCGTCTGTCTGTTGAAAACACGCTAACTTTTGAAAGACTTTACGGAGTCATATATGTCTGAAGTTTGGCATATATGTTGGTCATTTACATGGTCAGATTGATATTGCAATTCAGGGAATCGGTCTAGTGGTTCAAAAGTTATAAGGCAAGGATTTTTCGAGACGTTAACTTTCAAAAGACAATTCTGAGGATGCTGAAGCTTGACATATATATTTGTCGTTCCCCTTCGTATTGAATTTCAGCTAAATCGGTCTAGTGGTTCAAAAGTTTTTAGCGAAACCGTGAACTTCAAATTGGTTGTGCCTTAAATTTACGCGCTGAAAAAACGAGCTTTGTGGTAAGCCACAAAATTACTTTACAAAGTATTTTTGTCACTCAAAAATTATTTTTGTGCTTAAAAAATTTTTAATTTTTCTTTTCTTTTACAAAAATGAAAAAAAAAAAAAAAAGTTTTTACTCAAAATAAAATATTTTTAATCAAAATTGTTAATTTTTTTACCTTAGAAAATATACTATCCTTTAAAAAGGGCATTGTGGAGGGTATTCATAGATTCGGCCAAGTCGAATTTAACTTTTCTACTTGTTTTACATTGTGAAGGGGGATCAATATGTTTAGTAATGCCGAATTAAACCTTTTTACTTACATATTTAATTTTAATGTTTTTTTAAAACCCTCCACTCTACTGATAGAGGGTATATATGTAAGTTTGTCATTCCGTTTGTAACTCATCGAAATATCGGTCTGGGACCCCATAAAGTATATATATTCATGATGCCCGATCGATTTTTAGACATTCTAGCGATGTCCGTCTGTGGAAATGGTAATCACGGCCAAAATATTATACGGAGATGACTGAAACGTAACGTATACTTATATAATTGATCAGAGTTCGATTTTAAGACATTCTAGCGATGTCCGTCTGTGGAAATGGTAATCACGGCCAAAATATTATACGGAGATGACTGAAACGTAACGTATTTATTGGAAGTTTTCCCGAGAAGTTTGAGCGATATCGGTACAGCGGTTCAAAAGTTATGATCGAAAATGTAAGGTTATATGTTTTAGGAATTTCCTAAACAGGCTTTTAAGGTCATGTGTTTTTTATTTAAATAAGGTAAGGACACTAAATAAGTAAGGACACCTCAAACATTTTGGTGCATAACTTATAAATACAAAATGCTTTAATTCGGCTGCGGGTTGACATATGTGAACAGAATTGAACACCAAATGGTATTTAAACAAGTGCGAACGTATTTTTTGACAAAAAAAATCGCGGATTTTTTTTTTACCAAAAAATTTTTTTTTCCGGAAATTTTCTTCAATTTTTTTTTTTTTAAAGTAACTTCCTTTTAAATAAAGTTTTTTGCAATCTTTATTATATTGTGGAGGGTATCAATATATTTGGCAAGGCCGAATTTAACTTTTTTACTTGTATTATATTAACATTTAAATATTAAAATAATATATTAAATTATATATTTTAGAAAATTGATGCTTTGGAATATTGTCGTAAGGTGGTGCGTTGTATTAAAGATTTATGTGGTGGTCGTTCTCGTTTCACCCTACTACACATTGGTATATATAATTAAAATTTAAAATATATATTTTTTTATTAAATATGCATATTATTTTTAACAACAATTTTTTAGCTGATGTTCTTAAAGGCTCTAACATTAAGAAAATTGTTGATAATGGACATAACAAAACATCACATCATGGTTTACTCAAAGACTGGGATAAAGCTGATGTTCAACGTTTGTTGCGAATCATGGTTACACAAGAATATTTACGAGAAGATCTTATATTTGCCAATGATATACCGCAAGCGTACATTTATCTGGGACCCAAAGTAGAAATTATTATGAAAGAAAGTCCAATAATGGAATTTGCCTTAACACGTAAAGAAGGTAAAGCTCAAGCGCTTAATGTTACTAATGATGAGTCTGATAATACCAATCGGGGATCCTCCAAAACCAGTCAACAACTTAAGGAAATTTATGAACGTTGTTATTCAGATCTTCTCGATTTGTGTCGTACAATTGCTGCGGCACGTAATGTTACCATGGCTAGTATTATGAATATACAAGCAATTAAAGCAATGGCTGAACAATTACCAGAGACTGAAGCAGATATGTGTTCTATACCACATGTTACTAAGGCCAATTTTGATAAATATGGTGAAAAATTATTGGAAATTACAAGAAACTATGGAGCAGAAAAGTTATGTTTACTGATGGATTTAGAAGAAATGCAAGAAGCAGAAAAAGAAAAAACTTCAACGACAACAACAACAACATCTTCAAACAAACGCACACGTGTGGATTATAGTGATGATAATGATAGTATGGGTGGTGAAGATGATCGCGAAGATTGGGGTAGAACAGCAGCTTCTCAAGGAGCAGCAAATAGTGGTAGTACTGGAGGAAGTTACCGTGGCGGTAAACGTAAACGTAATTTTCGTGGTGGAGGCGCTAAAAAATATCGAAAATCAAGCGGTGGCGCTTCAACTTCATGGGGCGGTGCTGGTACCACCTCTTCTCCTAAAAAGAAATATACTAAAAGAAGTTTTGGTTCACCCGGTGGTCGTAAAAAATCCGCTCGCGGTGCACGGGGAGGAGCAAGTGGCAGTACAGGGCGTAGTAGTGGTGGTGGAGGTACTTGGATAGCCAAAAGAACGGGTAAGTTTTCTTTAAGAATGTTTAAAAAAGTTTTTTCTTTTATTCAATAAACATATTTTAGGTGCAAGTGGCGGTTTTCAATTGATGCCTATACCCAGTTCAAAGTAATATACATTTTTTTTAAGTTGGATTACTCAATGCAACGTTAAATATAACATTTTCATACAAATCTTGATTAAGGCTCTGAAAATCAGTTAAATGTTGGGTAATTCGCCCTTAGGGAATTTTAAATTGTTTACATTTTGTTTGAGTTTATTTTTTATTTAATGTTAGTTTTAAACATCATCGTTTATGTTATCTTTAAGTTATTAACAAAAAAAAATGTTATAGGTTCATATATATAAATAAAGCGTCACATGCATTTAAATTCGATGTTATACATAAGAAAAGTATTTTTAGTAGGATTTTTCTAGCTCACTGTAATATTTTTTTACTAAAATCGTGATATCTTCAAAGAACAATTTTGTTTTAAACATTATTCTAGAATCATTTTTTTAGCAAAAAAAAAAATATATATTTTTAGCAAAAATAATATACATCGAATTTTAATTAAAAAATATTACAACGAGCTAGAATAATTTTGCTTAAAATACTGTGCTCGATTCGGGAGTATTCTTTCACCATTCACCAAATTTTTAAAAATTTGATATTCTTTTGAATTTGAAGATTTTAAAATTTTAGAATATCAAATTTTTAAAAATTAGGTGAATGGTGAAAGAGTACTCCCGAATCAGGTACATAATGGTAAAATGTCCAAAAAACTATTTTTATTAATTTAATAAAAATTAAAACAGAGTTTATAAGAAATATAAAATTTAAAAAAAAAAAAAAATTAATTGTTACAAGTGTATTACTTATGTGCACAATAACTAAATGTCTGGAAGTTAACGTAACCTCCAGTTAGAGCCAGAATATTTGTGTGTTCAGAAAAAGCAATTTTTAATTATAAATGCTGCAATACTATAGTGAGGGGGATATTGATAGAAATAAATTTAATTTTTTTTTGCCGTATCGGTCACGGTTTTTTACTGTCAAATCAAATGGAAAGTGTCGTGCCATAATTGTTATGTACGTTTTCTTTCTTGGCTCAACTTATTTTACGGTTACTATAGTACTTGTAACGAAGTCAATAGTGAATCAGTACAGTTTTACTATCGACATTTCCTATATGGTACGTTTTCGTTACTGACTTTTTTAATTTGCATTTTTTTTTTTTTGTTTTAAATAAAATTAAATCAATCCAATATTTTTTGGAGTGTAAAAGGCTGCTTAAAATTTTTAGATCTGGTATTAATTTAGTATTTGGTATTAAAAACGAACATTTCCGTTTCCATATAAATTTCAAATATTTATTATCCGTGTCGGTAAGAATGTCTCCAATACTAAGCATCTGGCAACACTAGAAAGTCGATAACACTGTTGCCATTTTCACAAAAATACTCAAAATCTGGTAGCACTCAAAAGTCGATAATATTATACACCCATTCACTGTTGCCAACTATTTTTAACCAAAAACCTCTAAATTTCACGAAAAAAGCGCTAGAAACCGCAAAAAATTAATTTAGAGAATAATCACAATTGGAGCGGGAAGCGTTTTTCCGCAACTGTTCACATACGTTTTATATGACAACAAAATTCCGCCGCGTTTTTCCGCCAAACTAGATTCAATTCTATTTTTATGAGGACAATTGCGTTTTTCCGCTTACCGCTCCAACTGTGATTATTCTCTTAGCGGGAAAAATTTAAAATGTTCCCGCTAAATTACAAAAAAAAACGCTGAAAACCGAAAAACTTGACATTTTTGATTGACAAAAAAGAAAAATTAAAAAAACCTCTAAATTATTTTTTTTACGAAAATTTACTTTTCATTAAAAACGCGCAAGAAACCGCCGAAAAAATTTTAGCGGGAAAATACAAAATTCTCCCGCTAAGTTACAAAAAAAGCGCTAAAATTCGGCAAACTTGGCGTTTTCGATTGAAAAAAATGGAAAAAACCTCTAAATTTGTCCCACTAAATCCAAATAAAAAGCGCTAGATTTTCTAATGAAAAATGTATCAGATTCCAAAAACTTTTCAATGGAAAAATTGTCTCACAATCAGAATCAAAAAACTTTTCCATAGAAAAATGTCTGAGAATCTGTAAATATTTCAATAGAAAAATGTCTGATAATCTGTGAATATTCCTATAGAAAAAATGTCTCAGAATCTGAGAATTTTTCTATATAAAAAATGTGTCAGAATCTGAGAATTATTCTTTAGAAAAAATGTTTTAGAATTTTTTCTAAAGAAAAAATGTCTCGAAATATTAGAATTTTTCTAAAGAAAAAATGTCACAAAATCTAATAATTTTAGAACTCATTCAATTAATACCCTATTAACATTTACAGTTTTAAATCGTTTTTAGCAATTATTTTTAGCATTTTCTGTCAATATACTGTAATAGCATAAAGAAAATGCTAAAAATATTGCTGCTAAAAACGGTTTAAAACTGTAAGTGTGAATAGGGTATAAGATCGAGGTACAAAATCTTATAAAGCAGTTAAATAACAAGAAAATAATTAAAAAGAACAGCACAAATAATTTATTCAAAACAATAAAAAAACACAATAGGTAAAACACATTTTACATATTGCATCTTTTAAAACTTGAAAAATTCATAAAAACATCTCTTTTTTAACAATTTCTATTAATTTTTCAGCATTGGTTAAATAATTTTCCATATTTTTTTTTTTTTTTTGACAATTCCCAAGCATTTTTTTTTGTTTTGCTTCGTTGTTTATTTCCATCTGCCAAAAAATTTGTACTAAAACCACAGAATAAATACAGACTCGACAGTAGAGTTTTATAAGAAAAAATGGGGAAAAACTAAGCGATTTTAGGAGAAAACACAGCGGTTTTTAGTCCGTTTTACGCTAACATGGCGACACTTTCTACGACTTAGAAGTGAGTGAAACAACAAAAACCGATCTGGCATCCATTTTTCTTATGGCGCGTTATATCAGTTTTCTCTTTCTAACCTAATTCGTAGAATAATTTGAAAATATTAACCATATGGTTAAAGAATACTTTTTTGACACCTGTCACTTATGTCGAGTCTGTATTAGTCTGTGCTAAAACCACAGACTAAATACAGACTCGACAGTAGAGTTTTATAAGAAAAAATGGGGAAAAACTAAGCGATTTTAGGAGAAAACACAGCGGTTTTTAGTCCGTTTTACGCTAACATGGCAACACTTTCTACGACTTAGGAGTGAGTGAAACAAAAAAAAACTCTTTCTAACCTAAAGCTGCCCATTCACTTGCAATATTATTGTTCAACTTTTCAAATTGTACAATAATATCGCTTGTGTGTATGTAATATTTACGGTTGTGCAATATATTGGAGAATATCAAAACACTTTTGATATTTATTGTACAAACAAGAATACTGCAATATATTTTATCAGTGTGTTGTCTATATTGTACAACTTTTATTATGTTATGTTTATGTTTATATCTTGTACAATATATTGGGTTTAAGTATTGAGCAATTTTATTTGCTGTGTAGGGTAAAACGACAATAATATTGTAAAATAATTTTTTTTTAAGTTGAGCAATTTTATTGCAAGTGAATGGGCAGCTTAATTCGTAGAATAATTTAAAAATATTAACCATATGGTTAAAGAATACTTTTTTGACACCTTTCACTTTTTTCGAGTCTGTATTAGTCTGTGTTAAAACTATATTTTACAACACTACTGAAAAACAATTATTTTTTTTGCTAAAAATCCGTCAACGCCAAAAAACAAAATGAGAGAAAAATTAGAGAGAGAGAAAAAACGAAATGAAAATTAGACTTGTGCTTATTCGCTTTTTCATGCCAAACAGCGCTGCCAACTTTGGCGATTTATCGTCATTTTGACGATTTTTGAAGTCAAATTTACTAATATGACGATTGACGATTTTTCATTTTCGCCAGGAACAAAAATGACGATTTCTTTAAATGAAGAAAATATGGTAAATTTTTGTCAAAAGAAGAGAAAAAAACATATATTTTTTTAAAAGATAGTAAACTTAAAGAAAAAAGCTAAACAATATAAGACAGGAAAAGTTAACAAATTACCAGAAAAAACATTAAGAAAACAGTTTATCGTCGTATGCCAGGAAAAATGAAACGCACAATAAAAGATGAGTCGAAGAACCAAAAGTTAAATCATGTGTAGTGAAGTATTTGGCGCCAATAGACAGATTCAAGTGAATATCGGGAGGAATTTTATTATGGGGACTATGTACAAAAATTCAATTTTAATAGTCTTGGTTTTTGGGCCTTAAGCTTTTCTTAAGTTTCAAATTTCAGGTCAATTGATTGATAATTGTGTCTTAAAGATAGGTCTAGGACCAATATTTTGAATAGTTACAAACAGAAACTCATTTCAATCTGTACCACGAAATGGTCCAGAGTATTACAATTTTTATTATTTATTGGCGTATTTTTGTCGTGACGATTTTTTGACGACAATTTTTTTTTAACTTGACGATTTTGACGATTTTTTTTTTAAATTGACGATTTCTCCAAAAAAAAAGTTGGCAGCACTGGTGCAAAATTTGTACACCCAAAAAATTACATAGTTGTTGATTACTATTTTTTCAACTATGTCATAGGTGAAATAACCCCAACTATGCCATAGTTGATGAGACATAGTGGTTGTTAACTATGTTTCTTTCAAATAAACAAATCAACTATGGAAAAAGTTACTGACAACGATGTATTTGATAAAAATGTAAAAATAGTAGCTAATAACTATTTAATCGTTGTTTTTATTAAAAATCAGACGTAGTTGATAATTACTATGTTATACTAGAAATAGTTATTATAAATGACCTATTTTTTTAAAATAAAAATGCAATGTTTTGGTTTATATTTATTAAATTGATTTATTTAAATTACACAATAAAAGTTATTCGCTTATACCATACCATACGATACATTTCATTTCCATTACATTTCATTTCCATTTTTTTAGATGCGTATTTAAAGTTGGTTGGATGCAATCAAATTTTTCTTCTTCCGTGGTAATTGATGTGGACTCTAATAATTGAAAATTATTTATTGTTTCATTCTTTTTTTAAATTCTGACACTTTTTTTTTACAATATTAACTTTTGTTCTTTTTGAACTGTTTTCAGTTTCAAACTTTCAAATTTTTAATAAATCGTTGTGATCAACTTTGTCCATAGTTGTTATTGATTATAAATAGTTGATTTTAAATTTATTTAAAACAACTATGGATTTTGTTAACTATGCTACTATGAAATTTTTTGGGTGTATGGAAAAAACGATACCGACATTGTTGTGCGGGGATTCCCAATTGTGATTATTCTCTAAGTGTCTCTTCACAATACAGCAGCAAACAGCAGACAGCAAATTTTTTACATGTGTTTTGTTGTTGGCGCAACAACAAAATACATGAACAAATATTGCTGTCTGCTGCTTGCTGCTGTATAGTGAAGAGATACTAATGGCACAGACTATATACAGACTCGACAGTAGAGTTTTATAAGAAAAATTGGGGAAAAACGAAGCGATTTGAGGAGAAAACACAGCGGTTTTTAGTCCATTTTACGCTAACATGGCAACACTTTCTACGACTTAGGAGTGAGTGAAACAACAAAAACCGATCTGGCATCCATTTTTCTTATGGCGCGTTATATCAGTTTTCTCTTTCTAGCCTAATTCGTAGAATAATTTGAAAATATTAACCATATGGTTAAAGAATACTTTTTTGACACCTGTCACTTATGTCGGGTCTGTATTAGTCTGTGCTAATGGTGTTTTCTTTTCTGGCAAAAAATGTACCTTTTTTTTGCATTTCGCCCCGAAAATTATGTTTTTGTGTTCTTTTCTAAAAAAATGTCAACCCTTATAAAGAATATCGTGTTCTTTTCTAAAAATGTCTGCCATATAAAGTGCAAAAAAATTGCACTTTTTACCCCGTAAAAAATCACGGGGTTGAAATTGCCTTATACAACAGCTGACTTTTTCTGTGTTGTTTTCCCAAAACAGCTGTTAAATAAATACAGGGCAGAGTATTGAGGTATGTTGTGTTCTATTCCAGTCAAATAAAATGCAATTTTTTGAAGGTGTGAGTTAAACATTTTAAAAATGTATACCCTAAAATGGCAAACATTTTTTTTCAGAAAAAAAAACACCATAAGAGGTGAAATTAAAATCAAAGATATAATTGCGAAAATATTTTTTGTAGACCTAAAAAAGCCGTAAACAATTATAAAAATTGTCCAAAAACTAATAAATACAAGAAAATATTTAAAAACACTTATAATAGGTTTTGATTATTAAAAATCTTTATTAAAAAGTAAAAATCGCGTTAAAACTAAAATTAAAAAAAGTGGAGCAATCCAAAAAAAAAAAAACTCAAAAAAGGCAGACAAAGAAAAATTGAACAGCAAAGCAAATAAAGTTAAAAATCATGCTAGATCAAGTCCGCTGTCCCATGTTTGACACCAGTTAATGTGGTCACCAGTAAGGATGCGCCGCCAACCCCCACATTTGTTTGCGGGACGTGTAAGACCAAGTTCAATATAAGTCCAGACCCCAGAAAATAGTCGATATAATCACCCTATGACGACAATAAATCACTCTAGTACAACCAAAAATATATATGAAGGGCTTATTGTTAAAACTCGATAAGCAACATTTCATTTAATTGAGGTTTTTGCCATAAAACTTTTGAAATAATGATAAAATATATCTTTTGAAGAACTTTCATACTCAAGATACTTGTACGAAGGGTTTAACCAAAAATTCTGATAAAAATCTGTCAATGGAACATCAGTGGAAGGCGGAAAACACCAACAAATAAAATGTTGCTTATCAAGTTTTTGCAATAAGCCCTTCATATAATCAGACCTTTGAAGATTTAATTCCCTAATTCAATTTATTAAATCTGATTTAAGATAATTGAATTAATTCCCTGTTTCTATAAATCGAAAAGAATTAATTCATTATTTAAATCACTTAATTTCATTGCAAAGAATTAATTCGTTGATTTGAATCAATTGAATTAATACATTTTGATTTGAATCAACTGATTCAAATCACTTGATTTGAATCAACTGATTCAAATCACTTTTGATTCAAATCAACTGATTCAAATCACTTTTGATTCAAATCAACTGATTCAAATCACTTTTGGTTTGAATCAACTTGATTTAAACTTTTTTCACTTAAATCAAACACTAAAAATGCACATTATAAAAATCTTATCAGGTCTGATTGCGTTAAATTCATTGGAATATCGTCAATTTTAAACACACCACGCCATCAATAAACAACACTCCAAATTGTACAGTATTATTAAATGTGTACCTTTAGTCTAGAGATGGGCGCTGGTCACGTGATTTGCGTGATTCACGTGAATCACGCGTGAGTGATTTCCATTTCAATCACGTGATTGTGAGTGAGCGTGATTTGAAAAAAAAACCTGAGCGAGTGATTAGTGAGTTAGTCATTTATTTTTTGCGTGAGTCTGCGTGATTAGATTTTTTGATTTGCACAATTTTTTGATTTGCCCAATTTTTTTAAAATTTTTCTAAAAATTTTTTTTTTTCGAGTTTTTTTTTTTTGGTAAGAAAATTTTATTGCGTGAGTAGATTTTGCGTGACTCACGCGTGAGCGTGATTGAATCTGGCGTGAGTCACGCGTGAGTGTGAGTAAGTTTTTTATTACTCACGTGAATAGTGAGTGAGCGTGAGTAAAAAAATATTGCGTGAGGGATTAGTGAGTGATCCGATTATTTTTTGCGTTAGTGAGTGTGAGTCAAAATCCACTCACGCGCCTATCTTTACTTTAGTCAATAACGAATTTGGCTCTTCAGCATAAAAATAACTTTTAACACAAAAACAATGAATGATTTACATTTTTATTATACACATACATTTCCATTATATCGAAAAGTCGTGCATTATCCCACCCTTAATGTACATATATGTGCAAATTAATAAATGTTATATTAAAGCAATGTCTTGCATTTTTGTGATTCCTACACCCAAAAAATTTTGTAGTTGATTACAACTTAAATATCAACTATTTTGTAGGTGAATTACCACCAACTAAATTTTAGTTGATTTTCTTAAGTTGCTGATAACTACAACTAAACCTAAATACAAAATCAACTACATAAGTCGTTATTATTACCAATATTTAGTTGATTTTCAACTTATATTTGACATATTTTAAAAAATAGCTAAAAACAACTACATGAACAGTTGAAAACAACATAAAATAGCTAAATATAACGATCAAATAAATAATTTTATCTTTAACTACCTTTTAGTTAATAATAATTATTAAATTGCTGATTTTGGTTTCTTGCTCATTAGAATAAGGTAAATATTTTTTAATTTAAAATAAAAGACGACCTGAAAGTTTTAAGAGATTTTATTAAAAGTTCTTTACACTAATTCAGTATCTGATAATTTTTATATGGAGAAATCTGCGAATTTTTGTATAGAAAATCTGAGAATTTTTCTATAGAAAAATGTCTCAGAATCTACTAATTTTTCTATAGAAAAATGTCTCAGAATCTGCGAATTTTTCTATAGAAAAATGTCTTAGAATCTGCGAATTTTTCAATAGAAAAATGTCTCAGAATCTGCCAATTTTTCTATAGAAAAATGTCTCAGAATCTGAGAATTTTTTTAATCTGAGAATTTTTTCTATAGAAAAAATGTCTAAGAATCTGAGAATTTTTCTAAAGAAAAAATGTCTCAGAATCTAAGAATTTTTCTATAGAAAAAATGTCTCAGAATCTGAGAATTTTTCTATAGAAAAAATGTCTCAGAATCCGAGAATTTTTCTATAGAAAAAATGTCTCAGAATCTGAGAACTTTTCTATAAAAAAAATGTCTCAGAATCTGAGAATTTTTCTATAGAAAAAAATGTCTCAGAATCTGAGAATTTTTCTATAGAAAATATGTCTCAGAATCTTAGCATTTTTCTATAGAAAATATGTCTCAGAATCTAAGAATTTTTCTATAGAAAAAATGTCTCAGAATCTAAGAATTTTTCTATAGAAAAAATGTCTCAGAATCTGAGAATTTTTCTATAGAAAAAATGTCTCAGAATCTGAGAACTTTTCTATAGAAAAAATGTCTCAGAATCTGAGAATTTTTCTATAGAAAATATGTCTCAGAATCTTAGCATTTTTCTATAGAAAATATGTCTCAGAATCTTAGCATTTTTCTATAGAAAAAATGTCTCAGAATCTGAGAATTTTTCTATAGAAAAAATGTCTCAGAATCTGAGAACTTTTCTATAGAAAAAATGTCTCAGAATCTGAGAATTTTTCTATAGAAAATATGTCTCAGAATCTAAGAATTTTTCTATAGAAAAAATGTCTCAGAATCTGAGAATTTTTCTATAGAAAAAATGTCTCAGAATCTGAGAATTTTTCTATAGAAAAAATGTCTCAGAATCTAAGAATGTTTCTATAGAAAAAATGTCTTAGAATCTGAGAATTTTTTTATAGAAAATATGTCTCAGAATCTAAGAATTTTTCTATAGAAAAAATGTCTCAGAATCTGAGAATTTTTCTATAGAAAAAATGTCTCAGAATCTGAGAACTTTTCTATAGAAAAAATGTCTCAGAATCTGAGAATTTTTCTATAGAAAAAATGTCTCAGAATCTGAGAATTTTTCTATAGAAAAAATGTCTCAGAATCTAAGAATGTTTCTATAGAAAAAATATCTCAGAATCTGAGAATTTTTCTATAGAAAAAATGTCTCAGAATCTGAGAATTTTTCTATAGAAAAAATGTCTCAGAATCTGAGAATTTTTCTATAGAAAAAATGTCTCAGAATCTGAGAATTTTTCTATAGAAAAAATATCTCAGAATCTGAGACTTTTTTCTATAGAAAAAATGTCTCAGAATCTGAGAACTTTTCTATAGAAAAAAATGTCTCAGAATCTGAGAATTTTTCTATAGAAAAAATGTCTCAGAATCTGAGAATTTTTCTATAGAAAAAATGTCTCAGAATCTAAGAATGCTTCTATAGAAAAAATGTCTCAGAATCTGATAATTCTTCTATAAAAAAAATGTCTCAGAATCTGATAATTTTTCTATAGAAAAAATGTCTCAGAATTTGATCATTTTTCTATAGAAAAAATGTCTCAGAATCTGTAAATTTTTCTATAGAAAAAATCTTTAGATTCTGTAAAATTTTTCTTTACAAATAATTTCTGAGAAACTGTGAATTTTCGGTAGAAAAATTACTTAAATTTAAGAATTTTTCTAAATTTGTCGGAAATCTTAAGCAGCAATTTACAAACAGGAGAATTATCAAAATCAAACTGTACTCTATACTTCCACTGTGTTTTCTTCATCCCACCTTAAGATTTTCTTTGTAAAAGTTGATGCTGTGTTTAGTCTTCTGAATCCCTGTAAACAAAAATTTATTAAAAAAAATATTAATCAAATAAGACATTTTTAACTTACCAAACATATTTTAAAACAGTAAAATATAAAATTTGCTCAAAAATTATTAATTATTTTTTAAAAATAATATAACAATTGAAAAGTTTTCGTTTTGGCAGTTTTCATTGTTTCAAATTTATGACTGTCAACTTCAAACAAAAATAAAATTAAAAAAACAGGGTAACTAAAAATAATTATTTTTAACGAAGTTAATAGTTGATTACGATTACAATAGTTAATTGAAATAGTTTTAAAATCAACTATAAAAATTCTTAACTACACAACTACAAAATTTTTTGGGTGTATGCATGCATAGGCTAAAAAATGCTGCCAATAAAATGTACACTATAAAATTCTGTTGCTTTGACTTTTTGCTTGCTACTACCGCACAAGAATATATGTTATAGTATGTGTGTGCGTGTGTAAAGTAAATACTTTGATTTAAGAAAAAAATGTTTAAATCAACTGAATCAAAACATTTTTGATTTGAATCAATTGATTTGAATCAAATTGATTTGAATCAATTGATTTGAACCAAATTGATTTGAATCAATTGATTTGAATCAAGTGAATTAATTCTTTGTTGATTTGAATCAAGTTGATTTGAATCATTATTTAAACAAGGAATTAAACAAAAAATTAGTTAATTCTTTCAACAAAAAGTTGAAATTAATTCTTTTGAATCAAATCATCAAGAATTAATTCCTTGATTTATTAATATGAATTAATCTTTTTGCGAATCAAATCAAAAAGTGAATTAATTCTTCAAAGGTCTGCATATAATAAAGATGTATCCAAAAATATATATAATAAAGATGTATCATTTCAATGCCTTGCCACAGACTAATACAGACTCGACATAAGTGACAGGTGTCAAAAAAGTATTCTTTAACCATATGGTTAATATTTTCAAATTATTCTACGAATTAGGTAAGAAAGAGAAAACTGATATAACGCGCCATAAGAAAAATGGATGCCAGATCGGTTTTTGTTGTTTCACTCACTCCTAAGTCGTAGAAAGTGTTGCCATGTTAGCGTAAAACGGACTAAAAACCGCTGTGTTTTCTCCTAAAATCGCTTAGTTTTTCCCCATTTTTTCTTATAAAACTCTACTGTCGAGTCTGTATTTAGTCTGTGGCCTTGCGTTTAGTTTTATTACTATGCAATAGATGGAGGTAATGTATGTATGTTTTAACGGCTGTGTATTTTGTTTTTGTAATTTGTGGATGCTCTCTTTAAAAAACATGGCTGTTATTTTTTTTTTCGAAAATAAGTGACATTTGTTTTAAAAAGAATTGACGGGCAGAGAAACAAGCCGATCGTTTCAAAACCGGCGGAGCGCCGCCACCGACCGTTTTTCACATTCTACGCCGCCGTTTTTTTGCATTTTAAGCCGCTTAAACCAAGCCGCCGAATCAGTCGACTCCGATCGACTCATCATTACAAAAACCACAACACAAATTCACAAAAATACTACTCCGCAACAAAAAGGAAAAATGAGCCGATGATTGAACCGCCGCCGGCTAAAAACTGCAAACGCCGCCGCCGGCAGGCAAAATTGGTCGCGCCGCCGCCGCCGAAAATTTCTTGTCGGCTAAATGAATTTATAATTTTTCATGAGTTTTCAATTTATATGGGAAAATACGTATTTTCAAATGAGGTATGAGGCGAAACCCCGTTAAAAAGGGGTTTCGATGCCAATGTGAATACACTATTAAATTAATCCGATTTAGGCTGGATTACTCAATGTTCCGTTATAAAATAATTCTCCGCTAAATTTAACTTTTTCATACAAATTTTGACGGCGTACGGACATAACGCCCAAGTGCATATCGCCCAATTTAAAAAAGTCATTCCACCCAAAAAAAATGTGTGTTAGTTGTTGTTGCAAAATTTTTTGGACGATATGGCCAATATTTTTGGTTATTTTAACAATTTTCTTTAAATTTATATAAATTATCAAAAATGTCATATTACCCAAATATCAAAATGTTATATTTATAAAATGTCATAGCACCCAAAAAAATAATCATAAAACTCACCAAAATTGTCTTTTTTTTAACACAATATTTTAAAGTTTTTATGCTTAGCCGGCCTTCGGCCGGGCTTAGGGATTACAAAATCCATGCATTAAACCCACCCTCTCCGCAAAGTAAAGTTTTCTAGGGTAGCAGTCCTTAACGCTACCAAATTTGTTATGCCTCAAAAAGGCCTGATAACCAAAATAGCTTTGGTTTGCAGAGAGGGTGGGCTTAATGCATGGAGTATGTAATCCCTAAGCCCGGCCGAAGGCCGGCTACGCAGAAAACCTTTATTACAATTAAACAAATCATAGAAGTCATAATTTCGACATTTCGCCCAAAAAAAATACTTTGGATTTTTTGACAATTTTGTTTTGGGAGAAATAACATTTTTAGACCTATCATTTTGGGCTATATGTCGCAGCGTGGGCGATATGTCATTTACGGTTTTGGGCGATAAGACCTTGGGCGCTATGTCCGTACGCCAATTTTGACATAAGGCTCCGTTAAATCGGCAGTTAGCAGCTAACTTTTCATTAAGTAATCCGCCCTTAATCCTACGATTTCACTAAATTTATTTATTTTTTATTTTCTACATTTTACGGCTGTAGGCAAAATCGCCCAAAATATTTTATGAAAAATCGCCCAAAAATATGAAAAATTACCCAAAAAGAAAAATACGAAAGTTCACCCAAAATTAATGAAAAAAGCCCAAAAAATTGACGGCATATTAATCAGTGTTTCTTCACAACACAGCAGCAGACAGCAAAATTTTTACATGCATGTTTTACATACATGTATTTTGTTGTTGCGGCAACAACAAAATACATGTAAAAATTTTGCTGTCTGCTGCTTGCTGCTGTATTGTGAAGAAACACTTACATTAGAGAACAGCACTACCGGGGTCGGTAATAATTGCGGCAATTCTGATTTTTTAGTGTATCAGAGAGAGAGATAAGATTCTTCCCTCTCTCTCCGATACACTATAAAATCAGAATTGCGGCAATTAAAATTGCCCTGTCTGTTTATTTAATTTGTTGATTAATTTTTAATTTCCTGTCAATAAAATTAATTTTGATTTACAAGTATCTGAAATAATGTTAAAATTAACTGGGTTTAATAGTTATTGGTGATTATACCAGTTATTTTAAATTTATTTCAAATCAACTGGAATTTTTCGTAACTATCCAACTGGGAAATTTTTTCGGTGTATAGAAAAAATGTCTCAGAATCTGAGAATTTTTCTATAGAAAAAATGTCTCAGAAAAAAAAAAATTTCTATAGAAAAAATGTCTCTGAATCTGAGAATTTTTCTATAGAAAAAATGTCTCAGAATCTGAGAATTTTTCTATAGAAAAAATGTCTCAGAAAAAAAAATTTTTTCTATAGAAAAAATGTCTCAGAATCTGAGAATTATTCTATAGAAAAAATGTCTCTGAATCTGAGAATTTTTCTATAGAAAAAATGTCTCAGAAAAAAAATTTTTTTCTATAGAAAAAATGTCTCAGAATCTGAGAATTATTCTATAGAAAAAATGTCTCAGAATCTGAGAATTTTTCTATAGAAAAAATGTCTCACAATCTGAGAATTTTTCTATAGAAAAAATGTCTCAGAATCTGAAAATTTTTCTATAGAAAAAATGTCTCAGAACCTGAGAATTTTTCTATAGAAACATGTTTAAGAATTTTAAGAGTTTTTCTGTAGGAAAAATCTCTCATCTAAGAACTTTTCGATAGAAAAAAAATGTCTCAGAATCTGAGAATTTTTCTATAAAAAAAATGTCCCAGAATCTGAGAATTTTTCTATAGAAAAAATGTTTCAGAATCTGAGAATTTTTCTATAGAAAAAATGGCACGAAATTAAAGTATTTGTCGTGCAATCATAACGACTCAATTCCAAAAGCGCCATAAACCCCTTTTTTAATGGGTGTTTGAAAAAATAACAACGCCGGGTAACAACACCAAGAAAATACCAGAAAATTGTCAATACGGCAGCACTGCTTGGGCTTGTAAATGAAGCCAAATGCCAAATGAAGAATAAGAGGTGAAAGCAAAATCAAAGATATAATTGCGAAAATATTTTTTGTAGACCTAAAAATGCCGTAAACAATTATAAAAATTGTCCAAAAACTAATAAATAATACAAGAAAATATTTAAAAACACTTAAAATAGTTTTAGATTATTAAAAATCTTTATTAAAAAGTAAAAATCGCGTTAAAACTGAAATTGAAAAAAGTGGAGCAATCCAAAAAAAAAAAACTTTCAAAAAAAAAGGCAGACAAAAAAGAAAAATTGAACAGCAAAGCAAATGAATAAAAAAGGTAAGAATTTCTGAAAAAACTGGATTTATATCCACCAAAGAGGTTATACAAAAAAACTAAAAGAAAAATATTTTTTAAGTCTTAAACAAAAAATAATAAAAAACCAGTAAAATATGGAGGATTTGGAACCATGGAATATGTTTACCAATGATTTTATGCCCGATGGAGGAAATATGGGTGATGATGATGGTGGAACTGGCGATGGTATGTCAGAGGGAGGTGAAGATATACCATTTAATATACCCTCACCCGTACAAGATATGCAAGTTAAAGAGGAACCTCAAGATGCCGCTGAAGATATGTTTGATGATTTTAATAATGCACCATTTCACTTTCTTGCTGGTGACGATCATACAAGCGCCAACAATAGCACTCGTAAACCAAATCTGGAAGATGATGATGCTTTATTTGATTTTGGTTTGGATTCTTCATCTAATCCACAGAACACATCAAATTTTAATAAGTCTTCAGCGGATAAAGATTTCATAAACAATATGACACCAGAAGATAAATACTACAACTCGATGGTTAAGTTTGAAGATGCAGTAATATATATATGCCCGGCATGTGGTCATGAGTTTACCTCACAGGAGGCCTGGAAAAATCATTTAAATGTTGCACATTTCTTTAATACTAAACGTGGTCTTAATTTTATACAACTGGATAAACTTTATCATGAATGTATGGAATGTCACAAACGTATTGCCATGCACAGTATGGAAAATCTACTCAAGCACAAATTTACCCATCTACCCTATAGATGTAGTAAGTGCATGGTGTGTAAGCGTCAATATAAATATCGTCAAGATCTTATGGTCCACTTACGTATGACCCATCGCGAAGATTTAATAGCTCTTTTGAAGACGGAACATAAAAATCATAAGAATCCCTTAACACAACCACAAAGTATACGTTCCATCTTAAGTCGTCCAGATAGTATTAATACACCCAATTTCGCATCAAGATCTAATATATCCATTGGTAATGTCAAAGAAAATGCTGTAGATTTATATGATAATACAGCCGATAATATTGAAGTTAAAAATGAGCTACTTCGTGAAGAAGATGATGATTTGCTGATGATGGGTGATGATAGTAATCAGCCACCTCCGGCTAAAAGGCATGCTAAGGATTTGCCTACATTTCTTGAAGATGGTTCGACAAATGGTTCTGGTGGTGATCAGCAAATGGTATCTCGTAAAAAGACAATTCCTATAGAGGAAATAGACGAATCTCTTGAAGAGTACATTTTATTTACTTGTCCTCAATGTGGTACAGAGTGTGAGACACAGGCCCAATGGCGTCAGCATATTGATTTTGTTCATGAATTTGGTACAAAAAGAGGTTTAAATTTTAGAGAGTTATTAAATCAACAAGCACAATGTATGGGATGTAATCAGGTAAGCAACATCAAATTATATTTAAAAAAAAATTCTAAAGGTAACTAATAGAACAGAAAAGATAGATACATAATTAAAATGTTTTGGTAAAAGTAAAGTAAACATTAGGGTTATAACTTTTTGATTTTTTTGCAAATATCAAAAAGTCCATACCCTAGTCGTATAGGCCATGAAAAAATATTAAGAAATGATGTCTTACTTTTTCGCGACCGTTAAAAAAGTTCACGCACCAAACGCGATGAAGTTTTGAATATAAGTTTTTCTTTTAAGTATAAAAAATTAAATTTAATTGAAAAAAATATTTAGGATTTTCTTGTAATTTCATTAATAAAAAAACAAAATCTCATTAATTGAATGGAGGGTGCGAAAAAATCGCGATATGACGCTATTTCGCGGATTTTTTAAGTTAGCTAAATTTTAGTGTCAAAAGATAGGTGCTATGAGGCAGTAATTCTTTTCAGCAACTAAAGATTATAACAGTGGTCGGCAGAAAGAGGGAACATTTTTACATTTTTCTAAAACATAGCTTCATCTACCCGCTTTTTTAAATGCTACCATGACACTAAATCAAATATTTGTATTTTTAATGATCTCAGTTGCGAGTTTTGTTGACATTCGCGTTGTCTACGTGCAAATAGCCAATTTCATTATGCACCTGGGTGCAATGGGTGCCGACCACTGGATTATAATCGCGGAATTTAAGTGCTTTTCGCTGATGTTATAAATAAGTTTAATGTTGGTTCCTTCTGATAGGTAATCATGAGTTTGTGATAATTTTCAAATAATTAAGATATGGCGTCATAATATAAAATTTTTAAAATAATAAAAATCATTCTTGGGGGAGTTTTAGAAATTGCATTCGGTGCGTGAACTTTTTTCACCGAAATGACCGAAAAAATAGATTTTTGTTATCTGTACAACATTGCCCATAGGGTGGTGGGTGGACTTTTTTTGTCCAAAAAAAGTTATAACCCTAGTAAACATATTCGAAATATGCGATAATTTTAAAATCAATTAAGCGATGTCAGTCTGTCTCCAAAAAACTATCACCTAAAAATGTCACTAAATGGTGATATACAGTACCAAATTTTTCGAAACACCGACAATCATTGCTTTATATTGCCGTCACAGACTAAATACAGACTCGACAGTAGAGTTTTATAAGAAAAAATGGGGAAAAACTAAGCGATTTTAGGAGAAAACACAGCGGTTTTTAGTCCGTTTTACGCTAACATGGCTACACCACAGACTAAATACAGACTCGACAGCATAGAAAAGATTAGAAGGTACGCAGTGTTGTATTTGATGTATTTTCCAACATGGTGGCAAAATGCTTGTTCTTCCTCATCTCACACGTATTTAATATCAAATTAGATTCTTTGTTTATAAAAAATGGAATTTGTCTTTCATTTAATTAAATTTATTATTTATTTTGCTTTATTCAACGTTTTTTTAAAGATAATACGCACTATTGATAGTTTAAAAACTTTTTTTTCTCTTTTGTTGTTTGCTTTGTTGTTGTGTTCCTTTATGTTGCATTGTTTTTATTAAACGTCAAAAGTTACATAATGTGCTGTCACTAGTGTTTGGGAATTCCCGGACTTATCAATTTCCCGGGAAACGGGAAAAAAATAATTTATTTCCCGGGATTCCCGGGAATCCCGGGAAATATTCATTATTAATATAAATCATAAAAAACATTAAAATTTTACCAACTTTCTATTAAAAACCATTTTATTAGAGATAAACAATTAATTAAAACATAAAAAATCAAAAAATAAAAGTTAAAAATCGTGAAATACAATAAGGGTATTCATTTCAGAGAATGTAAAAGTGGAAAAATGAAAAATGTAAGATTCCACTCTCAATGATGTGAACGGGTAGATAAAAAAATTGTGATAAAAAGTTTCCAAAAATAATTAAATTATTCAACGAATGAACCAATTAACTTATAAATTACACTTTTTACTCATTTTGACAATTTTTTCTTGTTGTTTAATTCTTAATTTCTATTATTATAACCAAAATTATTTGTATAAATATTTTCTTCTAAGAAAAATTTCAAACACATGTTCAATAAGGGCTGCCGAGGTAGAAAAAACTTAAATAACAGTAGCATATTTTGGTACTTTTTCTTTAATTAGTAATGAATGGCAACGCTTTAATAATTGGAAAAATGTAACTTTTTACTCTGATAATTTTACACTTGGATATAGGTTGTTTAAATTGCAACTTTTAAGTGGAAAATTTTTTCATGTGTTTGTTGTAATAAAAAGTTACATTTTTCCAATTTTTCATTTTTACAACCAAAAAAAAGCTGAAATGAATACCCTTAATAAAACAAAAACAATATTGCAACTTTTTTCCCCACATAAAAACACAAAAAATAGCTAAAAATCGCAAAAAAATTTAAAACTGCGTTATTCGAGCAAAAACTAATTAAGTTGACAGCACTTTTAATATTTGTTCTGGAAATGTAAATTCTAGGTTCAAAATTTTTATCTTTTTTTGACAGTCTTAGCAAAATTATCATTACCCGACTTATATTTTTTGACTTTTTGATATTTTTGATATTTCATGATATTGTCATACTTTTTACACTTGGTCAGCTTTCCTATGAATATATATTATCACTGTTCTTCCAAATAGAAAAACTAAAAAAAATGGTAAATGTAATTATACCTGTATGTAAAAAAGATATTAAAAATTTAATTAAAATAAACCTTTTTTTTTTTTTTTTGTTTTTCTGTAAAGACAGTTGAGACTTTTTTATGTAAAATGGTTTATTTTATAAAATTCCCGGATTTCCCGGGAAAAATTAGAAAAAATCCCGGGAATTCCCGTCAGTCTTTTCCCGGGAATTCCCGGGAAATACGACCCGGGAATTCCCGGACCCCAAACACTAGCTGTCACTAATACTTATTCAAGCGAAATACGACTCTGTTTCATTTCTATTTTTTTCTATGCTCGACAGTAGAGTTTTATAAGAAAAAATGGGGAAAAACTAAGCGATTTTAGGAGAAAACACAACGGTTTTTAGTCCGTTTTACGCTAACATGGCAACACTTTCTACGACTTAGGAGTGAGTGAAACAACAAAAACCGATCTGGCATCCATTTTTCTTATGGCGCGTTATATTAGCTTTCTCTTTCTAACCCAATTCGTAGAATAACTTGAAAACATTAACCATATGGTTAAAAAATACTTTTTTGACACCTGTCATATATGTCGAGTCTGTATTAGTCTGTGGCTACACTTTCTACGACTTAGGAGTGAGTGAGACAACAAAAACCGATCTGGCATCCATTTTTCTTAAGGCACGTTATATCAGTTTTCTCTTTCTAACCTAATTCGTAGAATAATTTGAAAAAATTAACCATATGGTTAAAGAATACTTTTTTGACACCTGTCACTTCTGTCGAGTCTGTATTAGTCTGTGTTGCCGTGATCGATATTTTTTGCCTTATTTTGTAAAAACCTAAAACCCGGTTCAACCGGTTTTTTGTCAATTTAATAAACCGAAACCGGGTTTTTAAAAATGCTGATTTTGAAACTATTCGAAAACCGGTTTTTAAAAAATTCGAATAATTGATCACCCTAATATTTATGACACAAACCGCCTACAATTGTGACTAATAAATATAGGAATCGATCACTGTTGCCAACTTGGAGGTTTTCCCGCTAAATCTAGCGCTTTTTGTTAGGTTTAGCGGGGGAAAATTTGTTTCAGCGGGAACGGTGCTTTAGCGGGAAAATCTAGCGCTTTTTGTTTGGATTTAATGTAGTGTTTGGGGTCCGGGAATTCCCGGGTCGGATTTCCCGGGAATTCCCGGGAAAAGACTGACCGGAATTCCCGGGATTTTTTTTAATTTTTCCCGGGAAATCCGGGAATTTTATAAAATAAACCATTTTACATAAAAAACGTTTATTTTAATTTAATTTTTAATATTTTTTTTACATACAGGACAATTACATTTGCTATTTTTTGTAGTTTTTCTATTTGGAAGAACATATTATATATTCATAGGAAAACTGACCAAGTGTAAAAGGTATGACAATATCATGAAAAAACTTAAAAAGTCAAAAAATATACGTCGGTTATTGATAATTTTGCTAAAAAAGTGCTGCCAACTATATTAGTTTTTGCTCGAATAACGCAGTTTTAAAGTTTTTTGCGATTTTTAGCAATTTCTTGCGATTTTTTGTGGGGAAAAAGTTGCAATATTTTTTTTTGTTTTGTTTTATTGTATTTCGGGATTTTTAACTTTTATTTTTTGATTTTTTATGTTTTAATTACTTGTTTATCTGTAATAAAACTGTGTTTAATAAAAAGTTGGTAAAATTTTAATGTCTTTTATGATTTATATTAATAATGAAAATTTCCCGGGATTCCCGGGAATCCCGGGAAATAAATTATTTTTTTCCCGTTTCCCGGGAAATTGAAAACCTCTAATTTAATGGGAAAAATTTAGAGGTTTTTTCCAATTTTTCAATCGAAAACTCCAAGTTTGTCGAATTTTAGCGCATTTTTTGTAACTTAGCGGAAGAATTTTATATTTCCCCGCTAATTTTTTTTCGTCGGTTTTTTGTGCGTTTTTAGTGAAAAGTCAATTTTCGTAGAAAAAATAATTTGGAGGTTTTTTTTTAAATTTTTTCTTGTTTGTCAATCAAAAATGCCAAGTTTTTCGGTTTTCAGCGCTTTTTTTCGTAATTTAGCGGGAGAATTTTAAATTTTCCCCGCTAAATTTATTTTTGGCGGTTTCTAGCGCTTTTTTAGTGAAATTTATAGGTTTTTGGTTAAAAATAGTTGGCAACAGTGGAATCGATATAAAAAATTAATGATGCTTTACAATTAACCTTTTTTATAAATTTTTTTAATACCGGTCGAACTTTTTGCCTTTAGAAACCCCTAGTGAAATTTGATGCTGAAAAAAAGTGTAGAACATATTAACCCTTTAAACGCGTGCCTTAGTAGGCTTTTAAGACACTTCTCGGAAAAAGGGCTTAAATGACCCATTAAAACGGGAGATAGAGGTTTAATGTGCTCTAGAAAAAATTCTCCATAAAATTTTATTGAAGACATCCAAACACTATTACAAGCTTAGAATAAAAATAACATTATTTTTTCGATTTTTTTTTTGCATCGCCTTTGAAAAAAATGAAAAATTCAGTGGGCTGTAACAAAAATTTGGGACGTTACAGAGCTAAATCTTTTGGGGTTTTTACTACTACACATAAGTACTTTCAAACTGTCTTGGTTTGGTTGAGTCCCTAAATGGGCTGTTGCAGTGTGTAATTGGAAAAATGTAACATTTTACTTTGATAATTTTACACTTGCATGTAGATTGTTTAAAATTCAACTTTTAAGTGGACAATTTTTTTATGTGTTTGTTGTAATTAAAAGTTTAATTTTTATAATTTTACATTTTTACAACCGAAAAGCTAAAATGTATTCCCTTAGTATTTTTTTACAAATATTTGTGGAACAACTAATACGTACGTATTATTACTCTTTATAAATAAAAAAGTACTATAATCGTATCTGTCATGACTTTCAAATCCACGTGAAAGTGAAACACTTCCGAATATTTTGGCGTCCTGGGTTTCACTTCCGATTTTTTTTTTCGTTCTACTTTCGTGTGCAAAAAGCTAACTGAAAGTAATTAGAAAATATGTATTTTAGTACTTTTTATAAAAAGTACCTAAATAATACTTTTTAAAAAAAGGGCCGCAATTTTTATTAAAAGTAAAAAAAAAATGTTTTTATACCCTCCACTCTAGTGATAGAGGGTATATATAAGTTTGTCATTCCGTTTGTAACACCTCGAAATGTTGATCTAGGACCCCATAAAGTATATATATTCATGATCTTCGATCGATTTTAAGACGATCTAGCGATGTCCGTCCGTCCGTCTGTCTGTCTGTTGAAAACACGCTAACTTTTGAAAGACTTTACAGAGGCTCCTGAAGTTTGGTATATATGTTGGGTATTTACCTGGTCAGGTTGGTATTGCAATCCAGCGAAATCGGTCCAGTGGTTCAAAAGTTATGAGCAAAAGACTGAATTTCGGCAAGGGTTTTTCGTGAATTTATGAGATAAAAAGCACTATAACTTTCGAAAAGCAATTCTGAGGATGCTGAAGCTTGGCATATATATTTTTCGTTCCTCCAGCCTAGTTCGTATTGAATTTCACCCAAATCGGTCCAGTGGTTCAAAAGTTATTAGCAAAACCGTGAATTTCAGATTAGCTTCACCTTAAATTTACGTGTTGAAAACCCGTTAAACCTGTTTTAAAAACATTGGTAAGTCACAAAAATGTTTTACAACGTATTTTTGTCACTCAAAAATATTTTTATACCAAAAACAAAAACAAAATACACTCAAAAAAATTTTACACTCAAAAAAAATGTTACACTCAAAAAAAAAATTAGTAAATTATTATTTTTTTTTCAAAAATTACCGAAATTTTTTTTTTACACAAAATAAAATATTTCTAATCAAAACTGTTATTTTTTCACGTTAGAAAATTTACTATCACTTAAAATGGGTATTGTGGAGGGTATTCATAGATTCGGCCAAGTCGAATTTAACTTTTCTACTTGTTTTTTTTTAAATTACTGAAATAGTAATTTTATGATAAAAAGTACTAAAAAGTCCTTTTTACAAAAAAGTACTAAAAAGTCCTTTTTATAAAAATTACTATTTTAGTACTTTTTATAAAAACACAATGTTAGTACTTTTTTATAAAAAAGGACTATTTTAGTATTTTTTATCAAAGGTTACTATTTTAGTACTTTTTATAAAAAGTACTTTATAAAAAGTACTTTTATAAAAACTTCTAAAATAGTGTTTTTAATAAAAGTACTAAAATAGTAAAAACTATAACTTTTTTTATAAAAAGAACAAAATTATTAAAAAATATTACTTTTTATAAAAAATACTAAAATGGTAGTAAAAAGTTTTAAACGGGGCTTTTTCGTAAAAATTGTCAAAATAAAATATTTTTATAATAACTACTGAAATGGTACTTATAAAAAGTAGTAAAATAATACTTTTTTTATAAAAAGTACTATTTCACAATTTCTCAAGGATAGTCGAATTAAACTTTTCTACTCGTTTTATTTTTAGATTTTTCAAAATACTTCGATACGTAATCTACAACAACATAAATTTAGCCATTTACCACATAAACAATGGATGAGTTGTAAACTTTGTTTTACATCCTTTAATAGCAATCGAGAAATTATTAAACATTTGTCTGACAGGCATCATTTGGTATCAGAAAATAATGATAATGCAGCAGCAAATGATGAAGATAGCCAAGAAGCATTTGGCTTTGGCAATGATGATTATGACGATGGTGGGGCGAACGATAATAAAAATCCACTATTAACGAACGATTTATATATCTCGAAATCCGATGAACGTGATGCATTTGAACAACATATGACTTATATATGTCCTGCATGTGGTAAGGAATATAATGATAAAAAACTTTGGCGCAAACATATAGTAGATATTCATAAATTGGGAGATTTGGAAAATTTAAATTTTGAAAATATTAATGATCGCCAGCTAAAATGTAGAGAATGTGATAAAATTATTACAAATGCATATGGTATACAAAATGCTCAACAACATCGCATGACCCATATGCAATACAAATCATTTGCCAAGTGTCGTATTTGTCGTAAAACCTACACAGATCGTAAGGGTTTAATGAAACACTTGAGAAATTCTCATAAGCTGGGACAAAGAAGTTATGTACCACCAACACCACACAATGTTGGTGGTGGTGCTGGTGGATCAGCAGGTGGTAATAGTTTTATACCATTCGTTAAAAAACCATATAAAGTTGCAAACTTTCCACCTAAGGAGATAGTAAGACTATCAAGTTGCACTTACGAAATTGTACATTTAATTGAAGATAGTGATGATGAAGATACTGGGCCAAGCGGAAGTGCTGGTGGATCATCGTATGATTTTGCCAAGGGAGATGCGCATTTATATAGAAATAATTCCCCATATAATACCCCCTCCCACAAAAGTTCAATGGAACAATTAACCAGACATAAATGTGTAGATTGCGGTTCTATTTTCCCCACACCTCAATCTTTACAAAATCACATTAAACAAGAACATGAATTTTTAGATTATCAAAACTCTCCCTCTTCTCAATTCAAAAATGAAGAACAATCCAATGATACTGATGATTTGTTAGTGCCCAGTCGTGATGCTGAAGTCCAACTTGATGAATCTACTACCATAGAACGTAATTTTATATATTTATGTCCCCAATGTGGCATAGAATTTCGTTCGCAAAACGTTTGGCGTCGTCACATTAATGTGGAACATAATTTTGATAAACGGGAATATTTAGAATTTCGACCCATGGATAAATTTCGTTTTCAATGTAAAGTTTGTAAGGATATCGTAACGAGTTCTAAACTAAAAGGATTACAGGATCATAAATTCAGACATTGTCCGTATAAATTGTATTTGAAATGTTTACTCTGTGGCCAATCTTATAATCATAAACCGAATATGTTGGCCCATTTAAGGCAAAGGCATAATATTATAGAAGTTATGGATACGTCTACTGCCGGATCTATGGATGGACTATCACAAAGACACTCGAGCAACTCACAAAACACTAGTTCATCTAAGGATTTTAATGATGCTCCGGCAAGACCAATAAGAACTTCTGATCCTTCAAATAATCCCACAAATCGTCCTCCTGGTTTGAAGACGGTCGAAGATGTTATTTCGTTCCATAATGCGGTCGATCATGAAAGTATAACGTATCATTGTCCTTCTTGTAATGAAAACTTTGATTCTCATGTCTTTTGGCGTAAGCACATCGTTGATGAACATAATTTAAACAGCAGAGAAGGTTTAAATTTCCGTCAATTAGATGAACATCACTATATATGCTTACAGTGTTATAAACGCGTAACTGTTACCCATACCAAGGGAGCCATTGGTCAGTTACAGTCACACAAATTTAGACATTTGCCGCACAAATCATTCCGTTGTACCGCATGCGAAGGGGAATTTGTACGCAAACAAATGTTTTTCAAACATTTGGATAAAAACACAAATAAATGTTCTGGCATAAATCCCAACATGCCAGAGAGCGCCGATAAATCAATTATGGCAGCACAACATTTTGATGAGGACGTAGATTTACAGCATCTTACAGATACTTCATATAACGAACCCTCTGGCAATGCTAATGCATCCACTAAATTCTCTTGGCCTTCGCGTTCATCACTGCCAGCTCAACCTTCGACTAGTGAGTCGACTACTGAAAATCAGGGCTGCTTTACTTTAAATTGTCCTCAATGTGGTGCTGATTTTGAATCCACCCGAGGCTGGCGTGAACATATTAATATTGAGCATAATCTTAATAACAGAACTGTATTGAATTTCAAAAAAATCAATCCTAAATTACATATTTGCTTAGAGTGTAATGAACATGTTAATGGTCGCAAATTAAGGGATCTCCAAGTTCACAAATTTAAACATTTACCCTATGGAGCTTATCTACATTGCCGGTATTGTACTATGAAGTATTTCCACATCAGCAATATGCAAGAACATTTAAAAAATAAACATCCTAATATGGTGCAAAAAATGAAAAACTATCAAGATGAATGTTTGACGCTAGATGAAGACGATGAAGATGTTGGTGGCGGTGGCGGCATGGGTAACACTATGTTGTCTGAAGCTCATGAAGCTGATGATAGTAATCCTTGTTTAGAAGATATAGTAGATATGGATTTATTAGAGGCGGAAGCAGAAATAGAAGAGGTTGATCCCGATAACGTTGAATCTGATGAACAATATCTTTTAGGATAAGTTTACAAAAAAAAAAAAAAAACGAACAAAAAAAATTGAAATTATACATACAAAAAAAATATCATCATCACATTTTAATTTTATATTATATACATATTTTTATTTAATTCAAACAATTTCATCAATAACGGTACATTAATTTAATATTTTAAAAAAGTTTTATCTTTAACCTTAGTTTAACATTTAAAATATTTATCATTTACTAACATTTATTTTCTTAGGCTGAATAGAAATTACTGACATTGGTATATACATATATTTTGTTCCAGAACTTAAGAAAAGAAAATTTTACATGATTTTTTTTTATTTTTCAAATAAAATTAAGAGCTTTTCCCACTACAATTAAACAAAGTTCAATTGACATTGAAATTTCTTTCCTAGGGTTAAGCAACTACACCAGTTCAAATCCTTCATTACGAGTGCACTATAAAAAAAAAACGCAATTTTGTAACATATTTGCTCCTACCCTTTTTGTGAGTGATGATATGTAATATTTAAATAATAATAAAATTATAATATTTAAGTACAAAAAGCAAAATAAATTTGTAAACATTTATAACAAGAGGGTAAGATTTCCCTTAACGTTCCACTCGTAGTACAAACATTAATAAAAACTTCCCACGATGGGACACGTGACATGTCACACAGACCAGAGTGACTTATTACAATCTTGACACCTTCCATATAAAAACACCTGTCATTATTGTGAGGAAGTGGCTCAACCCTGGTTACATTACTTGTGACATGTCACTGTCCTTTAAGAACACAAACCGTTCCGGTTCAATAGTTTTGGCTTTGGAGACATTGTGAGCGTTTATCGGCGATGTTGATAGTTGTTAAAGAGGCGGCACCAATTTGATATAGGGTTGTTCTAGTGTTCTTGGGCAATAATTTTAGGCACGAATGTATGCCGTTCTTCGCTTTCACAGTGTTTGCAAATTAGAATGTTAAGAAAACAAAAAAGTTAAATTTCGTGGAAAGCATTTGATTTATTTGCTTCACAGTAGGGCTTCCAATTGGGAAATCCTGGGATTTTCGGGATTTGGCAAATCCCGAATTTCGGGATTTCTGATTTTCAATCCCGGGATTTTCGGGATCCCGATTTTTTTATTTTTTTTAATATTTCTTATTATTTATATATTTTTTTTTTTCAATAATTTGTATAAAATATGAATTGTGTGATGCAAAATAAAAAATAATTTTGTGTTAGCAGATGGTGAATCGTTTGCGAAATGTAAAGCTTGCAAAAAATTCTAAAAATTAATGGTGATTCGACGATAAGGCTTTGACACGTCTTAACACCTTAAGTTGTAAACTGGTTTTATTTAATGTTTTTCTAAGACAACAAATTTTAAAGCCGTGAGTAGATTTTGACTCACGCTCAGTCACGCTAACGCAAACAATCGAATCACTCACTAATCACTTGTGGACATTTTTTTTACACACGCCCACTCACTATCCGCGTACTAAAAAGTACAAAAAATTGCTCACCCGTACGCATGACTGACGCCGGATTCAATCACGTTCACGCTTGAGTCACTACTCCTGCTATAAAAATATTTTACCAAAAAAACATTGTTAAAACATATTTTTTTTTGCAAGAAATGAAAAAAAATTAAATCAAGCAAGATGCCGCAAAATTAAATTAATCACTAGTGTCCGACCGAACGTTCGGGTTCGGTTACAGAGTTCGGCAAAAAGTAACGTTCGGCCACTGTTCGGTGTTCGGCCAAATTTTGGCCGAACTTTACCGAACACCGATCTTTTGTATGTATTGCTTTTTATCGTCTTAAAATTAAGCCATATTACCAGTGGAACTACTTTACACCTCGAACCGGGCTATTGTTAAAAAGAAATATATTTTTTTTCCAAAAAAATCAACGTGAGCTATATTTTTCCACTTTTTTTTAAGTATACAAAATATTTATTTTTTAACTATAAAATAGTACAACTAAAAGACACTTTTTTAGTTGTTTTTTTCATAATTATTCGCAAAAACATTTTTTTTTTTTTTAAATAAAAAAAATTTCGGGTTCGCCGAACTTTGCTAAATTTACCGAAGTTCGGGTTCGGTCTAAAAAAGTGCGTTCGGTCGGACACTATTAATCACTCACGCAAAAATTCGATTCACTTACCAATCACTCACGTAGTTTTTTTTTTCAACTCACGCCCACACACAATTACGTTATTGAAATGAAAATCACTTACACTGTCGCGTGATTTACGGGAATTACGCAAATCACGTGACCAGCGCCCATCTATAGTTCATAAGGTAAAGCAGCTAAAAGTTGATAACGATGAACCACAACGAAAGGTAAGAAATATTACCTAATAAGGATATCCTTCACAGGAGGAATCTCTACCTCTTTTTTCACAGAGTGACAAAAAATACAAAAAAAAAAATTAAATCCCAAAAATTTTGAAAAATCCCGCGAATACCAAAATTCAAAATATCCCGGGATCCCGAAAATTTTTCTTGAATCCCGAATCCCGGGATTCAGAAAAACTAATGCCGATTGGAAGCCCTACTTCACAGCAAATGCACATTAGGGCGGAGCGAGAAATGATTTTTCGCAAATTTCGCTTAGTCGCTTCAGCGCTTATTCAGCTTTCAACTTTTCTAAGCCAAAGACCATTAAAAAAAAAATGTCCCAAATTCAAATTTGATCAAATCTTAGTTTTGGATTTTATGTGGTCTTGGTAATAACATCTTTTAAGATTTTAAATATCAGCTTTATTAGGATATCCAAAACCCAGAGGTGAAAAATAAGCATTCATTTTGGATAAACCTGAAACTACCTTTTTGCAATAATGTAAAAAAATCACATTAAAATTGCGAAATATAATTGCTTTCTTCCGTTTGTAACTTATCGAAATATCAGTCTTGGACACCATAAAATATATTATTGATCAGTGATCGAATCTAAGACATTCTAGTGATGTCCGTCTGCCGCGATCGCGGCCAAAATATTACACAGATATGACTGAAACTTAACATATTAACTTGTTGTTTTCCTGAGCAGTTGGTATTGTATTTGAGCGAAATCGGTTCAGCGGTTAAAAAGTTATGAAAAAAAATGTAAGGACCACCTCGAAAATTTTGGTACATTCCACGTAACCTAAAAATACAAAATGCTTTAATTCGGATGCTGGTTGACTTATTTGAACAGAATTCGATGCTGAATGGTATTTAAACAAGAACAAACAAATTTCTTACAAAAAAAAAATCGCGGATTTTTTTTCACTAACAATTTTTTTTGCGGATTTTTTTTTTTAATTTACAATGCATTCGGCAAGACCGAATTTAACTTTTTTACTTTTTTTTTTTTTTTATTTTTTATTTTTTTAGGGTCGAACCTGAATCAAATTGCGTCGCGCAAGACGTAAAAAAAAACAAAAACAAACACATCAAATTTTAAATTTTTACGTCCGTTTGATTTAGGTACGTCACATTTAAATATTTGAAACAAAAAATTATTGGGCGTTACGCCTTACGCGACGCAATTTGATTCAGGTTGGACGCTTAAAAGAAACAACACTCAGGCAATGCTGCCTATCAATTACTAATGTAACCGTGATGTTTCTTTCGGAAAGGGGATAGAAGAGAGATGAAAGATTTGAAAGTTAGAAGGGCTTCAGTATGGCAACACTGTAATTGCGCATGTTGATAATTTTGAGTACAGTTGTTGCATCGCCATCTGTTATTGATCTGGCGAATTATTTTTGAAGCTGTGTTTAATAGCCATTATTTTATTATTTTACTTCGTTGACGTTTTAGTGCTATTTATCAACGAAGGAGGGTGCTGCGATAGATATTAGTTATAAATAGAAACTAATAAATATCTGAAAAAATGTTGTTCTGCCTGAGCCGGGAATCGAACCCAGGCTTGCTGGCTAGTAGTCCAACGCGCTTACCACTAAGCCACAGCACCCACATATGAAGTTTAATTTAAAACATAATTTAAGTTTAATTTGAAACATAACGAATTATTTTAAACATTTCATATTTGGGAACGAAGAGTGTATTTTTAAACATTTTTTAATTAAAAATTATCTATTTTAATTTCTCTACATACATAAATACATATATTATAGTAGTAACAAATAATTTATTTTTAAGTAAAAATATAATAAAGTTTCAGTTACAAAAAAAAAGAAACATTAAAATTAAAAACAATCAGGTAAGTCACAGAAATAATATTCTTACCGAAGTGGTTTAAATGTTTCTTATTGAAACGTATGTTTTCTACAAAAAAATCATTGACTAATACCATATTCGCGTTCATTTAAACTATTAGGTTAGATTAACCCTAGGATGTCTGACTGCCTGGGCAGTGGTAAGTGACTCTACTGGGCCTGGCGAGGCCCTTACAATTTTTTCCCCTTTTAAGCATTTAATTGATTGCTGGGATTGTGTAGCATGTAGAAGACTTGTACCACACTAATTGTTAATGCGTGGCTCAGACTTGGGCGTGGGGTGTTGGTAAGTGTTAATGGCGACTACTCAAAATCAACATGGGCCTCAAAAAGCCCAGTTGAACATCCTAGGGTTAAAGAGGCCCATTCACTGTTATTATTTAAGGATTAATCCTTGTTAGTGAGTTGTACTTTGTAACAAACATTTGGTGCGTTTTTTCGTGTTGGATTTAAGGTGACGATAAAAAAATTACAGCTTGTTTATTAAAAAAAATAACATACATTTAGGAGCTAAAATAAGTATATAAACACAGGACGACTCAAATGTGTTAAAAATCAACCTATCGGATGGACTGTGATCGTAATTTTTTAATTATTTGGTTTTATGAGGTTCAGGTAAAGGTGTGTTTATATCATCCCAGCGAGTCTTTGGATTTTAAGAAAGTAAAATATTGCCAAAGTCTTAATACTGCCAAAAAATCATAAACAAAATCAAACAGACATTTTTAAAAACAGCTTTTATATGAAAATCTAATAACACACAGTCTTTTTTTTTAAATATTTCATAAAATCAAAAGTCTTATTGGACTGTAAACAAAATCAGATTAACACACGATTTTTTTGACAAGTCTTAATACTCAGTGGAATGATGTAGAAATAGCAATGTTGGCAATCGATACCTTTTCAATACCCTTTGAATTGAATATCGGTACTAAGTAGAGTTGTTAATTATTCGCCTTTTAACTTTGTTCGAATAATTCAAATAATTGCTTTTGTTCGTTCGATCAAACGATTAAATCTAAAAAATTATTCGATTAATCGATGAGAATAACGAATAAAAATGGGGTTATTAAAAAATATTTTTATTAACAAAAAAATAAATAATTCATACAAAAAACCGATTTTGCTCATTTACGAACTTAACCTGCCTAGGACCATAAGACATAGTCGTGCCAAATTGCAGGAGGCTAGCTCTTTTATATTGTACTGCATCGTGCCATCTACAGATAGACGGACGAACAGACGGACATTTACAGAATGTCTTAAAATCGATCATAGATCAATAATATATATATTCTTTATGGGATCCCTGACCGATATTTCGATGCGTTACAAACGGAATGACAAAGTGAGTATACCCCCTATACTGTGGTTGGAGGGTATAAAAATTCTTTTTCTGGTGGTGTTTAAGTTCTTTAAGGGGGAACATTTTTCCCCCGTCCGATTTTGCTTTCGAACTTTACCAGCCTATGACCATAAGACATAATTGTGCCAAAATTCAGGAGTATAGCTCTTTTCTTTTTGACTGTATCGTGCCCTTCCAAGACGGACATCGCTAGAATGTCTTAGAATCGATTCCTGATCCATAATATATATGGGGTCCTAGACCGATATTTCCATACTGTAGTTAGAGGGTATAAAAAAAATAATTGTTCGATTAATTGTCATAAATTAATCGATTTATTCGTTATTCGAAAATCGTCATTTTTAAATTAATCGAACAAGAGTTTGGTTTTGTTTGATCGATTAATCGAATTATTCTTAATCGGTTGACAACTCTAATCGGTACCAATACCGAAACCCAATTTTGGTATCGGATACCGGTATCCAAAAACCTTTCCCTTCGGTACCGGTACGTACCGGTATTGAAACGGTTTTTCTTAAAAAAATTAAAAAAAAATGATTAAAAGATTTTAATTTGCGTTGAGAGCACAGTTTTTTTCCTTTGGATTTCGTAAAATGTATTCATTTACTTACTTAAAAAGTGCTTTTCTACTCAAATTATTTGTGGGCACTATGCATTGTATCGATTTTTACTTTTATTTTTTGTTTGAGCTGAAAGGGGTCCAATAAGTTTCTATTTGATGTCAAAATGACTCCATAAAATTTAAAAAAAAAATCACATATTTCATCTTATTTTTAGGCAACCAAACTCTTTTTGTTGGTGTTATTGGAAAAATAGGCCTTCCCTGTCTAGACAAGATCACATGGAAAAATATTGGAAAAAATTTTTTTTCGCGAATTATGGGACTTTAAAGTAATAAAAAAGATTGTGAAATCGTAACTTCATTAGCGATTTCTGCGAGTTAAGCCACTTTAAAAAATTATTCTATGGTGGAAAACCTTCTGCTGAAACTCCAAATGCCTCCCCCGAAGTCTCATAAAAATTAAAAAAAAAATTTGTACACCCACATTTAAAGTTGTCAAAACCGGTTTCCGAATTGTTCGAAAACCCGTTTTTTTCGTTTCTTTGCCGTTTTTCCAAACCGGTTTTTTTAAAACCGGATTTTTCTGGTTATTCGAAAAACCGGTTTTTTGTGTCGAATTATTTAACATTTTCGAATTTATAATACTTCATTTTTTGGTCATCATTTGTTACAAATTTTGTAAAATAAAACGCTTTGCGAGCGTACTCGAAAAGCGTTTTACGAGTTCTTTAGATTCTTTTTGAAAAATTTTCTAAGTTCCGAAACTATTTTTGAATAGCAGTTTTTTGGCAATTTTTTTTTAAGTAAAAAAAAATCATAAAAAATGTTTCAGAATTTTTTTTTTTTAATTTTCCAAGTTTCGAATATTTTTTGAAAATTTTCTAAGTTTTTTGCAGTACATACAAATTTTTTTTCATATTTCACTTTGTATCAAACAAATTATTATAACCGAACTAAAACAGAAATTCTTTACTTTGGGTTTTTAGAGCGCTTTGATGACTTTGAAAAAACGTACTCATAGCACTTTTTTACATCGCTTTTTAAACACTTTAAACCTAGCATAGATCGATGTTATCATTCGGATCTTCTGAAGGGGCTTTACAGTATACAAAACGCTCGTACAACCGTCCACAACGGTTTCTCAACGCTTTTGCGATTGTATTTTGCGGTTTTAGGCTTTGAATTTGATTTTTTTAATAAGACTGAATTGTGTACAATTATTTTATCGTCTTTTTTTATTAAAAACAAATAAAAACCTGTTTATATTTTTAACTATTTTTATTAAAAAAAAACGAAAAAACCGGTTATTCGAACCGGTTTTCAAATAAAAAAACCGAAAAACGGTTTTTTTTAACTATTCAAAAACCGGTTTTTGAAATATGCCGAATAGTTGACAACTCTACCCACATTGCGGATATAGTAAAAATTTCCAAAAAATTCATACTTCAACCGCGATGTGGGTTGGGGGCACAAGGCTTTTTTTGACAGATGCTGATCAGCATTTTTGGGCCAAGTTTTTTTTAATATTTTTTACATAACATACTCATCATCTTTGAGGCGAAATTGGTTAAACAAAAATCTTTATATTTGAAAATCAGCCTCTGTGGACCAAAATCGCTGTTTTGAAATTTTTTCAAACTTTGATCGCTGGTTGCCGACTTAAGATGATCTTGCAAAATTTTTTCCACCATCATTTTTTCTGTGGCCATCGTTAGGCAGGTATTATGAAACAAAATTCGAAAGTTTAGATTTGACGGGACGCCCTAGTGTATAGGACTAAATTTAAAAACAAATGTTTTTTTTTTAAGTTTTTAGATGTTTTTTTATATTTTTTCGATAATACCGGTACGTACCGGTACTGACGTTTCGGTATCGGTATTACCGTAACCGATTCCACTCAAATACCGTAACCGATACCGAAATAAAAAAAAAAACGATACCGATATCGATACCGTTATTCGTTTCGATTGCCAACCTTGAAAAATACATAGCTTAAAAATACTTAACACTTACACCACAGACTAATACAGACTCGACATAAGTGACAGGTGTCAAAAAAGTATTCTTGAACCATATGGTTAATATTTTGAAATTATTCTACGAATTAGGTTAGAAAGAGAAAGCTGATATAACGCGCCATAAGAAAAATGGATGCCAGATCGGTTTTTGTTGTTTCATTCACTCCTAAGTCGTAGAAAGTGTTGCCATGTTAGCGTAAAACGGACTAAAAACCGCTGTGTTTTCTCCTAAAATCGCATAGTTTTTCCCCATTTTTTCTTATAAAACTCTACTGTCGAGTCTGTATTTAGTCTGTGCTTACACTATACAACAAATAAAGACACAAGAATTTGACTATATAAGTTCGATTCTACTACCATAAAAACCTTAAAAATTTTCGTTTTTAACTAAAAAAATCTGCAAAAACCCCACAACTGCCAGCAGTCGCCCCTAGATGGATAAAATGTGATACTGACCCCCATTAATTTTTGCCCCCTAACATTTTTTCCAAACTCACCTAAGCACTGGGTCCACTCCCTAAGGGGGGTCCCATACAAAGATTAAATTTTTATTAAACTGCCACCGCTATAACTGTCCCAATGAAGGAGTCAAATATATGATCGACCCTCAATATTTTTTCCACCCCAATATCTTCTCGGAACATACCTACCTTTATCTTTAACCCTAAAGGTCAGTCCTAGGGTGTAGGTATGTTCAAAAAAAATGTTGAGGGGTAAAAATGAATGGGAGTCGGTCTTACTTTTGAGCACTCTAGGAGGCACCATGGGAGCCGTGGAGCTGGTTTCATAAAACAAATTAATAAAAAAAAATTATGGGGACCACCTTAAGTGTTAAAGATAGATGGTAGCAGCGTTTCCAGATACTTTTTTCCGTTGTCCCCAAAAATATAACAAAATATCCCCAAAAATCCCCAAAACAAAAAAATACGATTTTTTTAATCAGACAAAATTTTATGGATGGTAATTTTATAATTTTATTTCGCAGGTTTAGCAACCAAAAAATCCCCAAACGCGTAATTAAACGGATTTTTGGCAATATTAATATACATTTTACAGCCGAAAAATGCATGTTTTACTGAATTCGCTTCGCAATCTTGAATCAAAGAGTGGTTTTTACTAAACTATTTTTTAACAGTCGTTGATTATATTTAATTTAGCTTGTGGTATTAAATGGATACAATTTTGAATATTCCTAAAATAATTTTGGAAATCCCCAACCCCCAAATGTGATTTCTTGTCCTTTTTCTCGAATGAAATCCCCAATTTTGGGGATAAATCCCCAAGTCTGGCAGCCCTGGATGGTAGGTATGTTTTGTGATAATGTTGGGTTAAAAAAATATTGATGGTCGGTCATACATTTGACTCCTCTAGGGGCATCATTGGGACAGTTAGAGCAGTAGAAGTTTTATAAAAATGTAATCTTTGTATGGGAGCACCCTTAGGGATGTTTGGAAAACATTTTAAGAGGCAAATATTAATGGGGTCGGTCTTACATTTTGTCCCACTAGGGGCAGGGCAGTTGTGGGGATTTTTGTGGATTTTTTTTTCGAAAAAAAAATGAATATTTTTAAGGTACAGAGTGGTCTTCATGAGCTATTTAGAGTGGCTAAAGATGTTCCGATTGTGTTGGTATGTTCCCAAGAGTTGCTCAGCTTTACCGTGGCTAGGCAAAAAACAACAGTCCCTGTGACTTTGTCCAAATTCGAAAAAAGCTTAATTTGCTCCGTCTTAGTGTACACGGTAAATTAACATTTTACTGGCCGACTGTCAAGGATAAAAAATATAGTTACGCATTATTAGTCCGATTTAAAATAAACATTTTTATATTTTTTTTTAATTATAATTTTTATTTAATTAATATTGTTTTTTATATAATATTTCCAGTTGTAGTTTATATTTTTACTCATTTTAAAAGAATTGTAAATAATTTATAAAATAAGAAAAATAATTGAGTCAAAATTACCATTTTTCAGTTTTTTTTAGTGAATTTCAGTTAAATTAACAATATTTTATAGTTGTTTAAAAACAAAACTCAACGAATTTCTTAATAAAAAAAAGAACGAAATATAATTATTTAACCAAAGTTAAAGAAATGTTTTAATAGTATCTTGTAAAATAAAAGTATTTTTTAAAAAATGGAATTGAATCGTTGAAAAGAGAAACGTTTTAAGTTTTTTTTTCTAAAAAATGGTCAAAACTAAACTTTGCCAAAATCGTTAGGAAAAAAACGTTTTTTTTATAAATTTTTTGTTTGTTTTTCGTTTGTTTTTGAAGACAATAAATGTTTTCTAATTCGTTAAAACATATAGATATTATATATGTGTGAGTGTGTGTTTTTGTGTATGTATTTGAATTATAAATGTGATTATTATTTAATATATAAGTAAGTATATTGTATATACTAGATATATTAATCATTTATATAGCAATGCAATTTAGAGAAAGAAAGCAATAATCTTTAATTTCTTTATTTCTGTTTTTTTTTTTTGTTATTCCTTTTTGTTTCCTTTTCTTAACCCTGTGCTGAAGTGGCACTAGCCAATTCCCGATAGGCTTCTTGTAGAGCATGTTGCATTTCAGGTGTCAATTGGCTAGCACATACTTGGAAGACTTCAGGATTGGATTCAACTTGTTTAACAATAGCTAACATTCGTGTACCAACTTCACTGAGGACGGCTACAACCTTATTAGCAAAAGCTTGAGCTATAATAGAAACAATACGTGGTAGATTACAATTGTTGGCACCCAAAATGACAGGATGATTTCCTTGTATCAAATCACACAAATAACCATAAATATGTGGCGCTTCATCACTGTCTTCAGTAACCGGTAACCAAGAGAACCTTAAAAAAAAAAACTTCAAATAAGCTATGGACTTTATTTTTATTGTATTATTGCAAAACTTACCAAATATTTATTACTTCATCAATATTTTGTAAAGCAGATTTATTGTATTTCAGTATTTTAGTTACAGCCGAAATTGCATTTTCTGTGGGATTGACATTTTCGGGTTCACGACTTTTGGGATCGTTGACAACTTGCACCAACAAAGGAATGATTTGTGCACAGGTTACAGCAAATTGTTCACCTCCAAATTGACCCAAAACACCACAACCATAACTGGCGGCCTGACGTACTTCTGGAGATTTATCGCTAACATATTGCAACAAGGCAGGTGTAAAGAATTGTTGATAAGGAGCACAAGCAGGACCGCAAAATTCTAAAAAAAAAGAGTTAAATATTTTAAAATAAAATTAAGCTTGTGGAGAAAAATTTGAATAAAAAAAATTCATAGTTATTGCAAAAAACCGGTTTCTCGAACAATTCGAAAACCACCTTTTTAAAACCCGGGAAAAAAGAAAACAACCGGTTTGTCAATAAATTTGGAAACCGGTTTTTACAACTCTATCCCGCACGTTTCTGTTTTGGAGTTAAGTATTTCATTAAAAATGAACAAGTGAGTTTTAAATTTGGCTGTGCCGAATCTTTTATGTTCTCCAACATATAAAAAATATTTAAAACAAGTAAAAAAGTTAAATTCGGCCTTGCCGAATGTAGTGATACCCTCCACAATTTCAAAAAGTTTATTGCAAAAAACTTTGTTTAAAAGGAAATAACTTTTAAAAAAAAATTTTTTTTGGAAAAAAAAAATTTCCGCGAAAAAAATTTTGGTAAAAAAAATCCGCGATTTTTTTCTTTTTTTGTCAAAAAATATGTTCGTACTTGTTTAAATACCATTTGGTGTTCAATTATGTTCACATATGCCAACCAGAAGCCTAAAGCATTTTGTATTTTTAGGTTATGTTGAATGTACTGAAATTTTTGAGGTGTGCTTACATTTTCGTTCATAACTTTTGAACCGCTGAACCGATATCGCTCAAATGCAATACCAAACTTCTCGGGAGAACTTCCAAGAAATATGTTAAGTTTCAGTCATCTCTGTGCAATATTTTATCCGCGACAGCATTTTCCACAGACAGACAGACAGACGGACATTGCTAGAATGTCTTAAAATCGATCGGGCATCATGAATATATATACTTTATGGGTTCCCAGATCGATATTTCGATGAGTTACAAACAGAATGACAAACTTATATCTGTGGCAAAAAGGAATAAGTGCATAAGTGTTTTTATACTACTTTTCAGGAGAGCATTTTTAAGTTTTAATTTCGAATACCAAATCTGGGTTTAAAAATTTGAAATTTTTGGACATGTAAATATCTCAAGCATTATTATAGACACAATCTTTGCTACTTTAAAAGTTGATATATATTAGGACAACGGAGATATCGGGAGAAAACCATTGATGTTGTTATTGCGTTTTGCAAAATTACATTTTACTCCAAGCATATGTCGAGATATGCAGTTATGTATCCCTGTAAAATACATTTTAGCGTTTTCAACGATTGCTGATTTTAAAATAAGGAATAAAAACATAACTCAGATATGCTATTACGATTTTTATTTTTCCTTTAAAAAAAAATGAGTTGTGGAGTTCTGAAATCAATATCTCAGAAAGTAATGGTCCGATTTTCATAAAAATTTGATACAATACGAAAATGGATAAGGAGATTCCAAAAATGCAAAAACACGTTTTGGACATAACTCGACTTATGTTGTTATGGGTTTTTGCCACAGATATATACCCTCTATCACTAAGTGGAGGGTATAAAAATTGTCAGGGTTGTTTTTGAGGGGGCGGAGCGTCTTGAAATAAATGTTTACAAATTCATTATTTATGCTTTTTATAGGTGCAAAATATAATTTTATCATTATTTACACTAATTTTTTATATCCACGCCCATAAAAGGGGCGAAAAAAAATCGAATCTCCTTGGATCCAAGCGCAGGTCTTTGAGCTTCTTCTGACGTAAAACAAAAAAATAAAAAATATAGTCGGTCAATACCAGCGTTTTCCGAAAAATGGTATATTTTGAAAGGTCGTTTATTGGTGTAGAAAATACACACAAATCAAATTTGATTGAAATCGGACTGTATTTTTTGGTAATAAACCGATTTAACGGCACATCAGGCGAAATTTTGTATAGGGAACTATTTATTTTGAATGATTCAAGTTAAGACATTTCCTTACACAAGTGACAGGTGTTTCTATATGAAAGGTGTCAAATTTGAGAAAGGTCATTTGGGTCCGTGTGATATGTCACATGACCAATCACGGACCGGTCACTTTCCTGTAAATTTTTAATAAAATTTAAAATTTCACTCACCTATAACATCATCAAACGCACATAAACCCCATTGCCTATCAGACCATGAACGTGCTGGATCCAAAAGTTTTACAAAGTTTTGAGCAACCTGATCGAAATGGGGTAAAAATTGTGCCTTATTGGTGGCAAACAGATAATGTAAAATATCGACAACTTTGGACAATATATAAGTATCAGTATCATCTTGTTCGGCCAACTCCTCTTCAACACCATCATCATAGTCTTCTTCGTTGCGTGCGGCTAAACGTTTATCGGCACGTTCAAAATGTTCCTCCATATATTTAACAACAATTTCCAAAACCAGTTTCATGGCCTCATCGTTAAGACAGTTGGGGCCTAAAGTTTCAATACATTTGGCCAAAGAGTTCAAAAGTTCAGCTTGAACATCAGCTTCCGGCTCAGTGCCAATTACTTTCAATAACTCTGGGCAAATATAAAGCCACATGCCTTCCAAATATTGGGGTCCCTTGATTTTAGCACAATCTAATAAATATGGCAAAGATTCTGCAGCAGCAGTGCGTACACCATCATGGAAATAAAATTTCAACATCGGTACCATTAGGCGAACAACCTCTTCAGCATAATCAGCAAAACCTTCCTTGAGTTCACGGGCATAACAAACCAACATTTCACAAGCTGAAGCCTTATCTTCCATGCCAGCAGTACGTATGGCAAAGTTTTGTTGTTCTCCCATGTTAATGAAGGACCAGTCAACATCACCCTCAATATCTTCTACTTCATCATTGTCCAACAGAGCAACTTCAGGTTTCATAGCAGCAGTACGCATAACAGGACCCATAACCAAGGGTAAATATTGTTCAAATTGTTTACCCAAAATCTTGCACATACGAGCCCAAGCAGTAATCAAGTAAGATGTCTGAGGATCATCATCGGGCAAGTCCCCTTCTGTATGCGTCTTTAATAACATATCCATGACATCGCCGGCATCGGTAATGAATTTCTCACGGCCAACAGCCAAACCAATAAGTGACACACATTCAATAGTCTTGCCACGCAACATACGTAAATCTTCCGAATTGGCATTTTGGATGATGAACTTCAAACAGGGCATTAAACGATCGTAGTAAGCAACAAATTCCTTTTCACATGTATCCGCTACTGAGGCAATAGTGGTTACAACTTGTTCCAATACCAATTTATTGCCCTTTTCAACTAATTCCTTGAATTTGGAATTCAAAACAGCTTCCAATTTGGCCATTATACCGTCCAAATAACGAGTTAAAATATTTTTTGGACAATCTTCGGAGAAATTGACCAAAGCAGCACCAGCATGAGCCTGCACGCGTGGATTCTGCACATCATCCAATAATGACAACAAACCAGGAACAACTTGTTCATGGAATTTCTTTTCAAAAGTAGGAGCAAAGTCGGTGGACATTTGACCGATGGCATTGCAAGCAGCATAACGTACGCGAGGATGAGGATCACGCAAGAAATTCAAAACACCAGACATAACTTGTTCTAACATGCCTTCCATTTGCTTATGACAACCTTCACCAATGGCTGAAATGGCCATAAGGGCAGCATAGCGTTGTTTCCAATCGCTATGCCCTAACATAGCTGGCAAAGAATTCATCACATGTGGTAGAACAGATTTACCACCCAAACCACAAGCCAAACGATCTAATGAAGATTCGGCAATGACATTATTATCGCTGTTATCATCATCGGTAACCACATCAGATGTTGCCCAATCTTCATCGTCATCCATATCGGTCATCATTTGCAGTACTAAGGGAATCAAAGCAATAACATATTTTTCAGCACGTTTACGAACCATAGCAGGAGCATTTTCTGCCAAAGAAACCATAACCTCAAGCACTAAATGGCGCCAACTGTCTTCAATGTCTTGTGAGCTGAAAACCTATTAAAAACAATAATTGGATAACGACACATGTTACATTTGTTTTTGTTTTAATAACTAACCTTCATGCTTATTTCAAATATAACTTCTAATTGGGGACGTAAAAATTTGGGACATGATTCAGTCATATCAATCAATAATTTCAACAATGATTGATCATCTTGTGCTTCAATACTCTCTGCAGTTATCATAATCATGCGTGGCAATAAATCAGCAAACTGCTTATAGATCACAGCTTCCTTTTCCTTATCGTGACGCAAAATGAATGCACCAATAGCACGTACGGCCTGGAAACGTACCTCAGCATCGGCGGTGGGCTCCATACTTTTAGCCAACATTTGTTTAATCAAATCCAAATATTGGGTCTCTTGATTACCAAAAATTGATGGTACACTAGCAAAAATACGTAAAGCTGATTCTTGCAATTGGGGCGTTGGTGAATTTGCGCATTGGAATAGAAATTGCAAGAAGTCAGGCCATTGGTTGTTGCCATCATCATCGATAAGATTGCGTGCTGCTTCGGCAACTACTTCACAAATTTTACGACGTAAATTGGGTGTTACGTCTTGTTGGACGGCAAGTAAAATTTGTTGTAGTAATTGGCCTTGAGCATCTTCGGGTAACTAAAAGGTTGAAATAAAAAAATATTAAATTAACATTGGCGTGAAAAATAAAGTAATGTCCCGACTGATATCTCGAGAATGGGATTTTTTTTTGTATAATAGATTTGTATTTAGGAAAAACGAATAAAAAATATGTCTGGGAGTTTTGAAAAATTTGTTTAAGGCATGAAATCAAGGTTGGTGTTTTTTTAGTTCACGTTTTCATTTAAAGTTGAAATCGAATAACTAAAATTAAAAAAAAAAAAAAAAACACAAGTAAAAAAGTTAAAAAAAGAAAATAATGTAGTGATACCCTCCTCAATTTCTAAAAGATTATTGCAAAAACTTTATTTAAAAGGAAATTACTTTTGAAAAAAAAATTGAAAAAAAATTTCCGCGAAAAAAAAAATGTTTAAAAAAAAAATCCGTGATTTTTTTTGTCAAAAAATATGTTTGTACTTGTTTAAATACCATTTGGTGTTCAATTATATTCACATAAGTCAACCAGCAGCCGAATTAAAGCATTTTGTATTTTTAGGTTATGTTGAATGTACTACAATTTTTGAGGTGTCCTTACATTTTCGTTCATAACTTTTGAACCGCTGAACCGATATCGCTCAAACGCAATGCCAAACTTCTCGGGAGAACTTCCAATAAATATGTTAAGTTTCAGTCTACGTGTAATATCTTGTCCGTGATCACCATTTCCACAGACAGACGGACATCACTTGAATGTCTTAAAATCGATTTATGTGGTCCCAGACCGATATTTCGATGAGTTACAAACGGAATGACAAACTTATATATACCCTCTATCACTAGAGTGGAGGGTATAAAAATTATAAGGAAAAAAAGTACATTCCGTTTATTTTTTGGTTTTAATGATTAATGGCTAGAGTCCGACCGAAACCAGTTTTCGAGGCCGAACCGAAACCGAACCGAATATTCGGCCGAAACCGAAACGTTAAAAAAATTACCACCTGGCATGAATAAAATTAATTAAAAGTTGTTAAAGATAAATATACAGCATATAATGCTTTTAAACCATAGGAATTGTTGTATTTAAAAAAAAAAAATATGTTTTTTAAAAAACTTACAAAAAAATTGTATATTTCGTTTGTAGATTAGAAGAAAATAATTTTTGAACTGACACAGTTTTACATTTATTGAATAAACTTGTAACATTTTCTTCAATTGAACTGAAACAAGTGTAATGAAATACGAAATCAAAAAATTCAGCGACTTTTTTACATATTTTTTAAAATACCAAAAAGTTTCGGCTAATATTCGGCCAGAATTTTGCCGAATACCGAATAGAGGCCGAAACCCCATTATTCGGCCGAAACCGAGACCGAAACCGAATATTCGGTCGGACTCTATTAATGGCGGTGTTATAAACACACACAGATTGCCAGGTTATTCCACGACGTTCCAACTAAAGAACGTATTAAATAAAATTATGGCAGTAGATTAGCAGCCACGAAGAATAACGGGAGACCCCGTTACCTATGATGACGCCACGCTAAAGCCTAGACACTTAAGTTGGCTTTGCACACAAAACACGACCATTGCCTTTACAATGGAGGCAGTGAAACAATGCTCCCAAGTGCCGATAGACATCCAATCAGACACCACAAGTGTCTGACGCAATGCCGAGTGAACCAGCAGGCTCAACAAAAAAACACGCGGTACAGTTTTGTCTTTAATTTTAATCAACTACAACGCCGCAGCTTACACGTCCTTAATCATTGACTGACTGATTACAACTGTACATTCCGTTTACTTTCAAATTTTATTTATGTGAAACAAAAAGAAAAATAATTCGGAAGGGAAATCTACACCATTTCTAATTATATTTTAAAATTTTTCAAATGTATTTTAAAACTGTCCAAATGCATTTTAAAATTGTCCAAATGTTTTTTTTTTAAATTGTTCAAATGTATTTTAAAATTGTCCAAATATATCTTAAAATTTATAAAACTCTAATGTATTTTAAAATTGTCCAAATGTATTTTAAAATTGTCCAAATGTATTGTAAAATTTTCCAAAAGTATTTCAAAATTGTCCAAAAGTATTTTAAAATTGTGCAAATGTATTTAAAAATTGTCCAAATGTGTTTTAAAATTGTCCAATTGTATTTTAAAATTTTCCAAATGTATTTTAAAATTGTCCAAATGTATTTAAAAATGATCCAAATGTAGTTTAAAATTATCCAAATGTAGTATAAAATTTTCCAAATGTATTTTAAAATTGTCCATACCCAATAAGCACATTTAAAATTCAAGTGCAAATCAAGTATAAATCAAGTGTAAATCAAGCCCTTATTTCCAGTCTATGCTTGATTTATACTTGAATTACACTTGAATTCAATAGCATTCTCCAGCAAAACGGATACTTGAATTCAAGCGCTGTTTTTACGCTTGAAAACCAGGGAAAAGGCTGTAAAAACAGGGCTTGAATTCCAGTGTCCGTTTTGCTGGAGTATGCTATTGAATTCAAGTGTAATTCAAGTATAAATCAAGCAGGGGCTGGAATTTAGGGCTTGATTTACACTTGTTTTATACTTGATTTGCACTTGAATTTTAAAATTGCTTATTGGGTATGTTTTTTAAAAATTTCCAAATGTATTTTAAAAATGTCCAAGATCTGCAACTCAATAATAGTTACTCTACAAGAATTTCGACATCTAAGTCCCCTTCTTGGCCCTGATTTTGTTTGACAAGTAAAGATCCTTTTTTGCCTAAAATAGAGATTACTATTTTACAAACTTTTAGGGCTTACAGTGAGTTAGTGGATCAAGTTAGAGACTTACTGCAATCTATGCTTTTGTTGCCCGAACACTACTCTTCTTCTCTACATAATCGCCAAAAACGCTTTGGCAAGTATACTTGCCTGTGGTAGTCAAAGGGTTAATATGTATTTTACAATTGAAATTTATAAATTTCAAATAGAATTTTTGAGTTACCTGCAGAATTGTCGCATTTCATTAAATCTTTCACGAATTACATGTGTAAACGTCTAAAACACTGTAAAATATCTAATAAGTTACAATTTTGATTTTGTTTTTATTCCTAAACATAAGTGTGCCTAATATATAAATACATTTTTTTTTTTGTAAAATTACAAACTTCATTAACATAAATGGCTTATGACCAGTATACCGAAATCACTCCCAGCATTTTAAAAATTTGTGTATCGAATAAGGGGTCTTTCCTACGTCGCGTGAACTTCTGACTTTGGAGGGGTCACGCCCTCTTTCGAGTGGGCGGGCCTTCAAAGTTGAAACGTTTTTCTTAAATATCGTAAAAAGTACTTATCCGATTTGGATGAAATTAGTTTCATTCGAAAGCTTAAATAAATTCCTTTCAAACATATCTTGACATGGAGAAATTTCATTAACCCTTTAAGCGCCAAAACGCAGTTTTAATTTTTTATTTTTTTTAATTTTCAAATATCTCAAAAATGTTACGTATATAAGGCCATAAAGAGTGTACATAGGTTTGTAGCTAAGGTTCTAAGCTTTCATTTGGACTTTTATTCGACTCTCTAACTCTTCTAACACCAGAGATATAAGGGGTTAAAGTTTTGGTGCTATTTTTTTTTAGGTTTTTCGTAGCAATTTTCTAGCTTTTACATTTGCTTGAATATCTTAAAAAGAAATTATCCGATTTCGATGAAATTGGTTTCATTCCAAAGAACAAATTTATTTTGAACTTTCCTTTACATGAAAAAATTTCATTAACCCATTAAGCGCCGAAACGCAATTTTATTTTTTTGGTTTTAAAAAATCTCACAAATGTTACGTATATAAGGTCATAAAAAGTATACGTTGGTTTGTAGCTAAGGACCAAAGCTTTCATTTGGACTTTTATTTAACTCTCTAATTTTTTAAACACCAGAGATATAAAGGCTTAAAGTTTTGGTGCAATCTTTTTTTAACTTTTTTGCAGCAATTTTCTAGTTTTTACATTTGTTTGAATATATTAAAAAGTACTTATCCGATTTGTTAAGCTCGAAAACACAATTTTAAGTTTTTTAATGTTTTTAAATGTATCGTATATAAGGTCATAACCCCCATTCACATTATGGGGAGTAAGTCCAAAGCAATTTTGTTCATAATCCCCGTTTTCTGCAGAGAGGGTGGGTTTAATGCATGGAGTTTGTAATCCCTAAGCCCGGCCGAAGGCCGGCTACGCATAAAAACTTAAGTAAAAAAAAATTCTTTTAATTTTGGGGATTATGACCAACTTGTATAGAAGACATAATCCCCATAATGGGGATTATGGCCATTTGTTACGTCGTCATTATCCCCATAAATCTGGGAATTATGTCCGTTTTTTATTGGGATTATGTCCAAATAATTTTCAGTCATAGTCCCCACTACCATTATGGGGATTATGACCGAAATGAATGTGGTCATAATCCCCATAACGGAAATGGGGATTATGTCCGTGGGGATTATGTCATGTCACCATGGCCTTATATACGTAACATTTTTGAGATATTTGAAAATTAAAAAAAAATAAAAAATTAAAATCGCGTTTTGGCGCTTAAAGGGTTAATGAAATTTCTCCATGTCAAGAAATGTTCGAACGGTATTTATTTAAGCTTTCGAATGATACTAATTTCATTCAAATCGGATAAATACTTTTTAAGATATTTAAGAAAAACGTTTAAACTTTGAAGGCCCGCCCACTCGAATGAGGGCGTGACCCCTCCAGTTTGACTGCACATTTTTGCTCTGTGAGGTCAAAATTTAAAAGTTAAAAAAAAAAATATAAAAAAATCGCAATTTCGGTAAAGTGGTTTAGTTCCACATAAATTGACCTGACCCCAATATAACCCTAAAGATTCTATAGAAAATGAGAAAGTAAAACTGGAGCACACTGTGAATACAATATAAAACAGCAAACAAAAATTAGCCCTGACATAACCTAATTTTTTTAGTTGCTGCCTACTACTACCACTACAATACATCATCATCATTAACAACAAAACACATTTTTTTTTGCATTTAACTAAAAACATCTAAACGGGTAGTGGAAGAGAATGTTGGCTGACCAGTGAATCAAGCCGACCGGCTCAAAATCGGCGGCGCGCCGCCGCCGAAAATTTTTTGAATTTTGAGCCGCCGCCGTTTCAGTCGACTCAAATCGGCTTAAAATATGAGCCGGCTAAAATTCAAGCCGCCGGAGATTACTTTTTGGTAAATAAAAAAACCAACTATGTTTTTTGAAAATTTAGTAAATACGTATAGAAAATATTACTATTTTTTAGAATTGTGATTACTCGTTTATTTCAGTGAGCGAACATTTTAGTTCAGTGCATCAAAAAGACCTAGTTCGTTCTTCTAGATCACTAGTTCACTTTGAACATTATTGAGCGAACTATGTTTAACAGTTCGCTCAAAAGAACGATGAACTGTAATAAAATAAATAAAAGTAATAAATCTATGGCCCGTACCAAAGAAAAATAAAAAGTCTATTTTAACAAAAGTTTTATTTTAAATTTCAAATTTTCTATACATTTTTGAAAGTCGATTTTAAAAACAAAAACAATTTGTATGGAAATAAAATTAAAAGTCGATTTTAATTTTATGTTTTTCTTTTATGTATAACTATAACTTTTGATTTAAATGTTTTTCTCCTCAGTTGAAGTAGAATTTTCATGAGTTTTGATAAAGAAACATTTATAGAACTCTTGAGACAGGTCGTTTATAAATAGAATTTACAAAATTTAAATTTCAAATATCATTTTGAATGAGAAATAGCATTTAAGATTAAAATTTAGCTTTTACATATACCTCAAAATTTATATAACATTTTCCATACAAAATTACATTTGGAATCCGAATTTTACTGGATTTTGGGAAATATGCATGTAAATATCATGTCAGCTTTAACATTTTAGTATTCAAAATTTAACATTTTAGTATCCAAATTTGTTTAATAAATTTAAACTTTTTTAATAAAATTTTTATTGTTTTAAATAAGTAAAACTTAATTTTAAGAATATGGGTAGATCTCAATAATTTTTAAATACATATAAAATAAGAAATCTTTTTTGTTCTGTGGTATCCAAATAGCATATTATAAGACTTGTTTTATTCTTAAATGTGAATACATATCTTTGTTTAGTTTTAAGCAATTTATTTAATAAAAAACATAATTTAATATGTTTATCAAGTGTTTTATTAAAACCAAGTACAAACAGTCTGCAAATTAGCAGCCGCCGATTAAGTTCTATAGGCGTGATTAGACGAGAGAGAATTCCCCTAGATTTAGAGAAAAAAGCAACTCTGTGGTAACTTTTAAAATTGGAATGTCAAACAAAATTTTATTATATATTTTTTATTTACTTTAATTCGGTTTCCAATCTACAAATTATTGACTAAATGTGCGAAAACAAATAATAATATTATGAAAATGGTAAGCAAAAACAAGTATTAAAGAAATGAGATTTGACACAAAGTCAAAAGTATATTACCACAGAGTTGTGTTTTACTTTAAATCTAGGGGGTTTCTCTCCCGTCTAAACGCGCCTTATAAAACGGAGGAACACAAAAAATGCTCAGACTTGCGACCCAACTTTTCTAATAGTTTACGAATCTGCACACCAAATTTTAAAGTTAGCTTTTGTTTTTGAGATATTTGCAAATTTATTTTTATGGAGAAATCCACTTTTTTCAACATTTTTTTTAATAACTTGCGAACTCTTTTAAAATGTTACTCTCACTTTATATTATTTTTAAGTACGGACCTTGGGTATTATAATTAGCATGTAACGAAATTTGTGTAATGCAAAAAAAAAAAAATATTGCGAATTTTTTTGAAAATTTTCCCTTTTTTGCATTTTTGTTAATATCTTAGGAACTAGTCGTCTGATTTTTAAAATTTTAGCGGTCTTTTGTAGAAAACTCATTGGTCTTTTGTTTTTTTTTTTTTTTAATGTTTATTTAATCAAAATTTGTATATAATTAAACTATAAATAAACAATAGTACGTATAAATATATTGTATAATACACTGTCCCTTAAAAAGGGCACTCGAGTACAGCCAGTATTAGAGTATAAATATAATTTTTGGTAATATTAATTATTAGTTTTACAGTTTTATGTATTAATTAATATAATATTTAATGCGAGAAAAAAGTTGGAAAAAATCTCACTATAATATTTAAGTAATAAAAGATATGGTCCTAAGTTAAAAATACAGAAAAAAAACTTATTTGGTGAGCCACCAATATTTTTTATTATATAAGTTTTGTTTTATGTCTTTATCTGTTAAGTATAAACTAGTATCAAATCTACTGTTTTCTGTTGTTAATTGTGGTCTTTTGTATAAATAAGTGATACTGAATAGGTAGTGCGTAATTTTTGCAGAAAAATTTTTTTAACAAATGTTTTTTTTTTTTATTTTCTTTGAAGACCTTGCATACCCGACTTATCTTAAATTAAGGTCAACATGCTTTTAAAATAGTAAAAAAAAAAATCAGTGTATGTTAAAAAGGTTTATAATTTGCTAAATAGGAACATTAGCAGTTCTTAACAAGAATTCATAACAAAATATTAAAAAAGCAGATAAAAAAAAAGAAATGCAATTATCTCAAAAACTAAGGCTAATTTATAAATTTGGTGTCCTTATTCGTAATCTACGTCCTTAAAACTCTTTGAAAGCTTGGGTCGCAAGCCATACACATTTTTGTTTTCCTACGTGTATTTTGATGAAAACCCATTTCACAAAATTTTAAATTTTTGTCCACATTTTTCAACTTTCGTTTGCATTAAAAAAAGGAAACTTTAAGTTACCAATTCTTCTCCTGAAATAACTAATATAGGATGTTAACTAAAGGTCCACGTCCAACGTTTAAACAATCTCTTATTAGAAGTGCAAATTTTTGCGATTTTAAAAAAAAAATACAATTTTTACATTCCAATGCATGTCAAATGAGTATCGTGGAACTTACCATTTTGAAATTAGGCCTCAATGATAGAGTATGGTCTGTAGATTAAACACAATTTAACAAAAATTGTAACGGTCTCCAACTTAATGCTAATTTGCAAAAAAAAATAAAATAACCTAAATTTATCAAAAAACATAATTTGCGAATATCTCAAAAACTAAAGCTAACTTTGACGTTTGGAGCACAGATTCGGAATCAGCATACCAAAATCTACTAGAAATCATGTACGGCATTCTATATGCATCAAATTTCTTAAATTTTGTTCTTCCGTGTAAATGTTGCAGCCGCCGATTCAGTTTTACATAAGCGGCCGCCGCCGATTCGGGTAAAAAAAAGCGGCAGCCGCCGATTCGGTTAAAAAAAAGCGGCAGCCGCCGATTCAGTCTTAGAAAAGCCGCCGCCGCCGACTGAAAATTGTCACGCCGCCGCCGCCGAAAATTTTGGGTCGGCTTGATTTACTGTGGCTGACACAGACTACCTGCTTGATTTTCTTGATTACGATATTTTTTGCACAATTTTTATTTGGTATTTTTTTTTACAGGTAAGAGAAAAATATATTTAAATGGCAATGCCATAACAATAAACAGAAAAAGGTGATAATGAAATAATAAAATTTAATTTTATATGAAATTAAGATAATAAGTAAGACATGTTATTACAACTCACCTCTTTATAAAACTCTAAAAATTCCGAAGTAAAAAGACGACGCAATAAAACAGCAGCCATTTGACGGGCCTCTTCTGACTGTTGGCCATTGTGTAGAGTGGCCAATAGATGGGTTACCTTCAATTCCCGGGATACATTGTTGTAGGCATCCTAAGGAAGAACATTTTTTTATTAATTATATACCTATATATTTATAATATGTATGTTACAAAGATATATTATGAATCTAAAGAATATTTTATATTATATGCAAACATTCCATTACAAGGTCATAAAGCTGAAGACATAATATAAAAAGAATGAATTCATTAAAAATTGTATAAAAAAAATTAAAATTAAATTACTGCGTAGCAGGCTTGAACTCCACTGTTACACGAAACATAATAATGTTGTAATGAAAAGCCAAATTATTTAAAATACACCACTGTGCACCGTTGCGTATGATGTTTATTTAAAGCAATTACAAAATTATGCATACGCCAATTATACAGTTTTCAAGCAGTTATAATTATAATAAAAGTTCACCAAATTCAAATGCGTGTAAAAACAATTCTAGCGCTGAACTAAAAAAATCCTTGAGGGGTTTGTTACGGAATATGCCAATTTTCATTTGCTTTTGGTTTTATTCCATTCCGATTTTGGTTGTTGCACTGTTTAATTACACTGTTCGACAACAAAAACCTCCCAGTAAAACTGATTATGTTTTTTTTTTTAATTTGACACTTCTGGGGGTCCACTGTAACATATTCTTATACTGTATACAGACTTGCGTGATTTTCCATTGAACAAAATCACATAGTGATCACTAATTCAGTAACAAAATCATCTCAAGTTGTATTAGCATAAAGAAAAAAAAAACATCTCAACTTATCATGGCAAGTTCTTGTAGTGTGAACGTGGCCTTACGTTGCTTCTAAAAAATAAGACTTGATTTTATATAAAATGGACCTCCTGATTTTAAAACTGCAATCCAAATTTTTCTAACATGTTCCTTTCTCAAGATGTTCGCGTGAAAAGAAATTCAAGATGTCAAGAAAAATTAAGATTTTTCTTCCATGTCAAGATAAATCAATAAGTTTTTTATTGTCAAGCTTTTTACCATTTTCGATCTGGCAAGCCTATTTGAACCCCTTGTGTCCTTTTAGCCCCACATATATTACACTGTGCAACAAATTTGGGGTCTTCGAGTGTATCTTAAACTGGACCAAAAGAAAATGAAAGTATACCAATAGAAGACCAAAACCCCCCGAGGGGTTTTAAAAGCCTAACTCGAGTTCTTTTTTTTCATGGCCCACTGAAGTTTTTAAATTTTTTTCAAAGGCGTTTTGAATAAGTCAAACAATGGCCCTTACCACAAGAAAACAAAAAGTCTATTTTAACAAAAGTTTTATTTTAAATTTCAAATTTTCAATAAATTTTTTGAAAGTCGATTTTAAAAACAAAAAAAATTTGTATGAAAATAAAATTAAAAGCTGATTTTAAATTTATTTTATTTTTCTATGGTAAGGCTGAATAAGTATTAAATCTAGGGCTGCCAACCCCGAAATCCCGATATTTTTGTCATAAAATGAATCCCGAATCCCGGGATTTTTAAGCTTAAATCCCAGGAAATATTAAAAATGTATGAGAATTTATTTTTAAAAATACAACTTTGTTTAATTATTGTTACATTTACATAAACAAATCAAAACTAAAACATTTTTTTTTAATTTTCCCCGCTGCCCCGGCTTGCTGAATAATAGTCCAACGCATTAACCATTAAGCTACAGTCACGGAGCCGTTTGACCAAACTTTGCAGATTTTGGCGAAAATTTTCTAAAAAACCGAAAATTTGATCAAAGGGCGCCACGGGTAAATTTAATCCGATTGGCCCCACATAAGTTTTGGGTGTAGGAGAATAAAAATTTTCCCGGACGTTCAAAATTGGAAGAAAAACTTTATACAAAAAAAATGCAAGTCTAATGTATTCATTGGCGTAGGAAGCCAACATTTCTGGGGGGGGCTAAAGCCCCCCTAGATTTTTTTTATTTTTTTTTTGTATTTTTTTTAATAGAAAAACCCAGACCTATTCCTGAAGCATTCCCGTTAACATGCGTCTAGGTGTCCCAGAAACGAATGACCCCCGAAAGCTGTTAAAAATTAATATTTTTTTTAACAAATTTTGATTCTGAAAATTTTTCGGAAATTTAGAACTCCAAGATTTTTAATGTTTTTCTTATAGTAAAATCATTAGATTACTATGATTTTTTTCAAGAAAAGGTTCTGATGATTGCAAAAGTTGATGATTATTAGTCAAAATTCTTAGATTTTTTCTTCCAATAACTTTTGTCTATAAAAAACCCCTTAGAATTTAGAAGCTTTTTTAAATCAAAGGAGTTAAAATGTTTTTGTGAAGTTAAAACCCTAAGATTCGGTAAAGTTTTTATTACTGACAAAAACATCAGATTCATATAAAAACTTTTTTCAATAACTCACAATCAGTCTATTTTTCAATGGGAAAAACTATTAGATCTAATACAATAATCATTACGAGTCCTTAAGCTGCCCATTCACTTGCAATAAAATTGCTCAACTTAAAAAAAAATTATTTTACAATATTATTGTCGTTTTACCCTACACAGCAAATAAAATTGCTCAATACTTAAACCCAATTTATTGTACAAGATATAAACATAAACATAACATAATAAAAGTTGTACAATATAGACAACACACTGATAAAATATATTGCAGTATTCTTGTTTGTACAATAAATATCAAAAGTGTTTTGATATTCTCCAATATATTGCACAACCGTAAATATTACATATACACAAGCGATATTATTGTACAATTTGAAAAGTTGAACAATAATATTGCAAGTGAATGGGCAGCTTTAAGACTGACAAAAACATCAGATTCATATAAAAACTTTTTTCAATAACTCAGTCTGTTTTTCAATGGGAAAAACTATTAGATCTAATACAATAATCATTACGAGTCCTTAAGACTCGTAGAATAGTCATAACGAGTCCTAAAGGTTCATTATTATTATTTATTGTTGCAAAAATGAATGAAATCATTAAATTATTAAAAAAAAAAAAATGTGAATGATTAAAATTCTGGGGGGGGCTAAAATTTTTCTGGGGGGGGCTAAGCCCCCCCCAGACAGGGCTATCTACGCCAATGAATGTATTATATTATTACTTTTCTCCTTTAAATAATTTTATTATTTAAAAATTTCTTTAAATTAGTTTTAAAATTATTCAGTGCAACAACGAAAATCGGAATGGTGGGATGAAACAAAAAGCAAAAAAAAATGTCATTTTCCATAACAAACCCCTGAAGGCTATTTTTAGTTCATTGCTAAATATTTAATAATAATTACTATAAAACTGCATGAGTGACGTATACTTAATTTTTTAATTGCCTTTAAATAACAATCAGAATAATTGTAAATCATTTTTTTAATAATTTCGTTGTAGCGAAGTCGACCCAAGGTTTTTCGTGGGAATCAAACCCACGACACTCTGCTTAATAGGCTAGCACGCTACCAACTAAGCCACAGTAGCCACCTAAGTATGAACAATAAAATTGAAACATAAAGAGTCTACTATTTTTTTTACTTTTATAATCAAAGAAATTTAATCCCGGGATCCCGAAAAATCCCGTAATATCCAGGGATTTCGATTTTCAAATCCCGAATCCCGGGATTTAAAAAAAAACCGATCCGTTTGACAGCCCTAATTAAATCTAATTCTGAGGAAATAATGTTAAGACATGTCTTCAGTAAACTTTGTTTAATTATTGTTACATTTACATAAACAAATCAAAACTAAAACATTTTTTTTTAATTTTCCCCGCTGCCCCGGCTTGCTGAATAATAGTCCAACGCATTAACCATTAAGCTACAGTCACGGAGCCGTTTGACCAAACTTTGCAGATTTTGGCGAAAATTTTCTAAAAAACCGAAAATTTGATCAAAGGGCGCCACGGGTAAATTTAATCCGATTGGCCCCACATAAGTTTTGGGTGTAGGAGAATAAAAATTTTCCCGGACGTTCAAAATTGGAAGAAAAACTTTATACAAAAAAAATGCAAGTCTAATGTATTATATTATTACTTTTCTCCTTTAAATAATTTTATTATTTAAAAATTTCTTTAAATTAGTTTTAAAATTATTCAGTGCAACAACGAAAATCGGAATGGTGGGATGAAACAAAAAGCAAAAAAAATGTCATTTTCCATAACAAACCCCTGAAGGCTATTTTTAGTTCATTGCTAAATATTTAATAATAATTACTATAAAACTGCATGAGTGACGTATACTTAATTTTTTAATTGCCTTTAAATAACAATCAGAATAATTGTAAATCATTTTTTTAATAATTTCGTTGTAGCGAAGTCGACCCAAGGTTTTTCGTGGGAATCAAACCCACGACACTCTGCTTAATAGGCTAGCACGATACCAACTAAGCCACAGTAGCCACCTAATTATGAACAATAAAATTGAAACATAAAGAGTCTACTATTTTTTTTACTTTTATAATCAAAGAAATTTAATCCCGGGATCCCGAAAAATCCCGTAATATCCAGGGATTTTCAAATCCCGAATCCCGGGATTTAAAAAAAAAAACGATCCCGTTTGACAGCCCTTATTAAATCTAATTCTGAGGTAAATAATGTTAAGACATGTCTTCAGTAAAATTTGATCGCGGTTCTTTTCTTAGAATATAACAACCCTCTATCTCCCATTTTTAGGGGTCATTTTGGTCCTTGTTTGAAAAATTCTCATAGAATATTAAAAAAACGTGCGTTTAATGGGTAAAAATGTAGAGTTGTCAAATATTCGTCTATTTTAAAAACCGGGTTTCGAATACTTCGAAAAACCGCCTTTAAAAAAAATCGGTTTTTCGGTTTTGTAACTAAAAACCGGTTTCGAATAATCGGTTTTTCGGTTTTTGTTAAATTATTTATTTAATAAAAAAGTTAAACAAGACAATAAAAAAGAAAAACAAAACTATTAGGTCCGTCTGCATAAAACACGATCCAGTCCAAAATAAAAATGCTAGCCTCCTGAAATTTGGCACAAATATGCCTCATGGTTATAGACCCGCTACCGTAGGGTTTTTAAAAAAAAAAAATGTAAATTCACGAGATTTCCTCCTTGTAAGTTTTATCACGTCAAAAAATTTGTAAATTTACGATTTTATTAATAAAAAGGCTTGAAAAATTACAAGGAATTGTTGACAAATAGGAAGTAGCAAAAAAAAGTTACAAACTTTTCTTGCTGTTTTACAAGTTTTTTTTTTAAGTGTTGTTACTTGAAAAAAACAAGTATCATTGCGCCCATTACTTTTCAATAATGCATTGTAAAGGAGATCTAATTTGGAAGATCTTTTAGATAATTTATCTATGCAGTATCTAGTCAAAACCCTTTTTCAATCAAGGATTTTGAATTTCTTTTAAGGTATAATTAAAAAGTTCTTTAAAGTTTTGAGATGGCTACTAAAAAACGATATTGAATGCAAAATAATAAAAAAAAAATAAATATAACAAGTAGAAAAGTTAAATTCGACTTTGCCGAATCTATGAATACCCTCCACAATGCATTTTTTTTAAATGATAGTACATTTTTTAACGTGAAAAAATTAATAATTTTATTAGAAATATTGTATTTTGAGTAAAAACTATTTTTTTGTAATTTTTTAACAAAAAAAAAATACTAATTTTATTTTTGAGTGTAAAATTTTTTTTGAGTGTAATGTTTTTTTTACTGTTAAAATATTTCTGAGTGAACGCACGTACGTATGTACACAAAATATTGCAATTTTTGTAAAAAAAAAACTAAATTTTTTTTTGTGTAAAATTTTTTTTGAGTGTACATTTTTTTTGAGTGTAAATTTTTTTTTGAGTGTAATTTTTAAGTTACCAATGCTTTTAAAACTAAAGTTTAAAAAGAATTGCTTTAAAATTAAACAAGTTTGAAAAGCATTGTTTAGTTACCACCAATGCCTTTAAAACTTGTTAAAACACGTGGCATTTTAGATGAAACTAATCTGAAATTCAGGGTTTTACTTATAACTTTTGAACTACTGGACCGATTGAGCTGAAATTTAAAACCAAACAGACCTGGGGAACGGCAAAGACGCATGCCAAGCATCAGCAGTCTCATTATTGTCTTTCGGAAGTTATCGTGTTTTTTATCTCGTAAATTCGCGAAACACCCTTGCCGAAATTTACTCTTTTGCTCATAACTTTTGAACCACTGACCGATTTGGCTGGATTGCAATACCAACTTGACCAGGTAAATGACCAACATATATGCCAAACTTCAGTAGCCTCTGTAAAGTCTTTCAAGAGTTAGCGTGTTTTCTACGGACGGACGGACAGACAGACAGACAGACGGACGGACGGACGGACATCGCTAGATCGACTTAAAATCGATCGAGGATCATTAATATATATACTTTATGGGGTCCTAGACCAATATTTCGAGGTGTTACAAACGGAATGACAAACTTATATATACCCTCTATCACTAGAGTGGAGGGTATAAAAAAGTCGATTATTCGAGACCAAAAAATCGGTTTCTCGAATACTTCGAAAACCGGCCTTTTAAAAAAACCGGTTTTAAAAAACCGGAAATATAGAAAAAAATCGATTTTTCGAATACTTCGGAAATCGGTTTTAACAACTCTAGTAAAAATGTTCTACATCAAATTTCACTAGGGGTTGCTGAAGATCAAAAATTCGTGCGAAAATGCTTAAAAAAGTTAAATTGTAAATTATCACATACAGTAGAATCTCGCAAATTAGAACCACTTTGTTCCTCGGGTAGTTCTAATTTCTGAAAAGTTCTAATTTCTGGACATTTTTTTTTTCAAAGAATATGATAAAATAATAATAAAAATAGTTACGACTGCTTTATTTTAACATAAAACTATTTTTTTGTTAATATTAAATTACTATAACACATTAAATTTGTACAAAAAACACTTTTAAGGGCTTTAAAATGAGAAATAACAGGCGTTACATCGATTATATCATCGTCAATGCTATTTGATCCGTCATTAAACCCATCGTAATTCCATTTTTCGATTTCTCTTACACTTATGGAATTGTGAAAATAAAAACAAAAAAAAAGTCCAGAAATTAGAACCACTGGTTCTAATTTTAGAGCGTTAACTACATACAATTCGGGTTTTCCCCTATTTAGTTTAAAAAAAAACTATAAAAAAAATATTTGGTAGTGTAAATAAAAACAAAAAAAGAAAAACTTCCAGAAATTAGAACCAAAGGTTCTAATTTTAGAGCGTCCAATACATTAAAATAGCCGGTTCTAATTTCTGGACAGTTCTAATTTGTGAGAGTTCTAATTTGTGAGATTCTACTGTACTATTAAATTGTTTTTCATCAAAATCGTGTGAAATAAGTTTAAAAAATTTTTAAAATCTGCTTCTGACCTAAATTTCGACAATAGACGTCTTTATTCTTTGACTTATTTAAAACGCATTTGAAAAAAATTGAAAAACTTTAGTAGGTCATAAAAAAAAGAACTCGAGCTAAGTTTTCAAAACCCTTCAAGGATTTTGCTCTACTGTTGGTATACTTTCATTTTCTTTTTTGGTCCCATCAAAGATACAAAATCGTGTTGCACAGTGTTATTGGTCCATCAACGATTCTAGGACATTTTAGATGACTGTCTAACCGTTCTTGCCTTCGTCTGTGGAAGATAAATGTAGTCCAAACCGGAAGAGCTAGAACCCTGAAGTTTGGCACGAATATATGTGCTGTGGTATAATAAAATAAGTAAATGTCCAAAAATGCACCAAGCTGTTTTGTACCCTGCAATGAACCAAGAGGATTATGGAATGGCATTTGTTTTCAGTCAACCCCTTTTGTATTACTAAAGCCTTAAAGTAAAAAATCAACGTTTTAAATTTTTTTTTACCAGTACCAGGGCTGGCAAGTAGGACTCTGAATACCATCATTTTTTTTTAATTTTGGATAGCAAGATTTTTCCTAAATAAAAGTAAACAAATCAGAGTAATTGAATTAAAGAATACATTATTTTAAGTATTTCTATAGAGGGACGGGGACGGCTGGGGTGGTGTTGAGGATATATGTAAACGTAAAATTGTCATTTTATGTAAATAGTACAAACAGAAATAAATCAATAGGCACCACATACTAAACTGCAAGTGTTAGAAAATTAGTTTTTGCAAACTCATGCAATTTTTTTAAGAACTAAATGCGTCATTAAATTTAGGATCACATTTTGAGGTCTTTAACAAAAAGAAAATAGAATAGGTAGAATATACCAAAAAGAAACGCCACCCGCCCGACACCACCCAGTAATAACAATATATATATCAACTAAACAGTGAGAGAATAATCACAATTGGAGCGGGAAGCGTTTTTCCGCAACTGTTCACATACGTTTTATATGACAACAAAATTCCGCCGCGTTTTTCCGCCAAACTAGATTCAATTCTATTTTTATGAGGACAATTGCGTTTTTCCGCTTCCCGCTCCAATTGTGATTATTCTCTGACAGTTGTTGTCAGTGCGATATTTTTGCTATTGTTGGATTTGTTTTGCTTCCGTTCCATGAATCATTCTTATTAAAACTGAATACTAGATACTTTTTCAATAAAAATGTTTTAACAAAATAATCATAAAAAAGTTGTTCTTCTAAGAATTTTATATATGACGTATGACGGTTAAATTTTTGAATTCCGTTTTTCTCCAAAATCTACCAAAAATATATTTCAAGCTTCTTTTTGGTTATAGAAAAGGGCCAACAATATGCGAACAAAAAAAACACGTTTCGCGCTATAAAGCATATTCACCACAGCATTTTTGCCATTGTTCCTCCTGTTACAAAACACGAAAAAAATAACACCTAATGGGGGAACCTCCACCAACGCTTATAATATAAACACCCTTAAATATGTTCCAGAAAAATTTCTGCCCATTGTAAAGATTTTTTTTTAATTAATTGGTTATAAAAATATGTTTCTACACACCTCTGCTTGCTGTCGCACTTCATTATCGGTGGATAACAAAGAATTTAAAAGTTGTTGAAAATGATCGGCAGCCATAATTTTTTCGAACTGTTGCTTTTTTTACAATATTTTTTTATTGTTTTAGGAGAATTTATTAAGTTTTTGTGCTTTTGTTTTTTTTTTTGGTTTAAAATAAATTATCCGCACCACGCAATCAACACAACCAACACGACCGACAAATGCAAAAAAAGAAAATTTCACCTTTTTTCTCTTTTTCTCACTTTTTTTTATTTTGCTTTATCTTTTTTGTCTTCTTTATCACTGTTGCCAACTATTTTTCACCAAAAACCACTGTTGCCAAGTTAGAGGTTTTCCCGCTAAATCTAGCGCTTTTTGTTTGGATTTAGCGGGGGAAAATTGGTTTCAGCGGGAACGGTGCTTTAGCGGGAAAATCTAGTTTGAATTTATTGGGAAAAATTAAGTTTTTTTTTCAAGCGAAAACGCCAAGTTTGTCGAATTTTAGCGCTTTTTTTGTAACTTAGCGGGAATTTTTATATTTTCCCGCTAAATTTTTTTCGGCGGTTTCTTGCGCGTTTTTAGTGAAAAGTAAATTTTCGTAGAAAAAATAATTTGGAGTTTTTTTTTTTAATTTTTCTTTTTTGTCAATCAAAAATTCCAAGTTTTTCGGTTTTCAGCGCTTTTTTTTCGTAATTTAGCGGGAGAATTTTAAATTTTCCCCGCTAAATTTATTTTTGGTGGTTTCTAGCGCTTTTTTAGCGAAATTTAGAGGTTTTTGGTTAAAAATAGTTGGCAACAGTGCCAAAAACTTTCAATATCAATTTCAATAAAAAAGCGCTAGAAAACACCAAAAAATACTTTAGCGGGGAAAATATAAAATTTTCCCGATAAATTACAAAAAAAAGCGCTAAAAACTGACAAAATTGAGTTTTTGATTAAAAATTACATAAAAATAAAAAAAAATTTCTAACGCGTACCGTTTTTGAAATATTGGCGTTTAAAACAGTCAAACTCCACTGTAACGCATTTATATTCATTAAAAATCATACTAAAATTTTTAAACGCAAATATTTCGAAAACGAAACATGCTAGAAAAATTTGAATTGCGGTTTTGGAACCAGGAGGTCCATTTTATATAAACTTAAGTCTATTTTGTGGAAGCAACGTAAGCAGATTTGAAATCAGGAGACCAAAATCTTTAATATGCCATTTACATATACCTCGAAATCCAGAAAAAATGGGATTTCAATGAAAATCCAAGTAAATCCCATTACTTACAAAAAAAACTTGGATTTTGGGAAAATTCTTGGTTTGGTAAAAAAATATTTTTAATTAGTTTTTTGCTGAAAATTAAACGTATATTAGTTTAGTGCTGAGAAGATGGGTATTTTTAGCTTTCGTATTATGTAATTTTCTAAATTAAAATTCTTAATGACCAAATATTAACTAATATTTTAAGCAAAAAAAGTTCAAAACAATTTTTGTTCGGAACTTTCTGATTTTCAAGTCATAAAAGGAACCCAAATCCATTGTCGTAGAGGTCAAATAATTTTGTGTGTTAATATCGACCCTAAAAGACAACTTTCCCGACCCCAACGTTTTTAAAATTCGAAAAAAGCTAAATTTGTTCCACCCTATTGTACAGTTGAATCTCTGTACTTAATTTATAAAAAATAAAATTCACTTAAAAAACAGCAACTAAATATTTTTTTGTTAATTAAGGATTATTTGCTATGGAAGTAAATCCATGCTTTGTAATACGCAAAAGAAAAAAATATATTTACAATGATTTATTTTTATATAAATACTTATAAAAATTAACATATACATATATTTATAAAAAGCAAGTAAAAAGTTAAAACAAAATACTATTATACATAAAAAAGCAGTGTTGGCTACCGTTACCCTTTCAATACCGTTACCGATTAAAAACCCTTTAATATTGAATACCGTTACCGTTACCAATACCGAAATAAAAATATTTAAATACCGTTACCGATAAAAAAGCATTACCTTTATTCGGATTTTTACCGGTATTATATCGGTTTTGTTTCGGTTGTCTAAATATTACTTTTTTTAAATTTTTTTGCAGACAAAAACGAAGTAATATGTTTTTAATGTTTGTTAAATAAATAAACAAATTTTTGTTCATTGCAAATCGTATTATTTGGACAAAAAAAATAGGGGATCGGTCCAAACATTCGCAATTATATGATAATTTTACAGAAATATTAATTGTTCTGTTTCTTAATTTCTTAAAAAAAAAAAATACAAAATTTTATTAAAAAAAAAATTGAAGAAATCAAAAATTTTCTTTCTGTAAAATTATTGTGCTACTAATTTGGGTTTCTTTGTTTTTTCCCCTTACTGATTTTTTTAACACATTCGCACTTCGGCGTTTTCCTTCTTCCCCCTCCCCCTGGAAATGTATCTATCAATATTTGAGTTTTATGGTTTCTTTTATAAAAGTGTTCAGACTGTTTATCTGAAATCAGCAGGTTTCTCTGCTTAAATCAGCTGATTTATTTGCTGTTTTATCAGCAAATCTGCAGACTCTAACTAGCTTATTCAGACAGATAATTAGCGTCAGCATAAATCAGCAGCTTTCTAAATGGCTAAAATCGGAGATTTTTCGCGTGGCCCAAAATGCAGATTTTTCTGCTGATTGGGCAAAGACATCTACTATAATTAACAAGTAAAAAATTAAAAAATATTTATTAAGTTACAAAATTTTGTGAATATTTTAATTTAATTCTGAGTTATTATGTGTTGAAAATGCACTAAATTTAACAGTTTTTTTCATTTTTTAAATAAATTTTTGATTTTTTACGCGTTTTTAACAAATTTGTGCGTTTTTATCATGTTGGGGAAATTTTATTCATAATACCGGTACGTACCGGTATCGATGTTTCGGTAACGGTATGTCGTTACCGAAATTGTCGAAAGTACCGTTACCTTTACCGTTACCGATATAAAAAATATGTAATACCAATACCGTTACCGATACCGTTATTCGTTTCGGTTGCCAACCCTGTAAAAAAGCGAACATTTTTTTTTAACAATTACATATACAAATTTAAACTTTAAATGTGCCCACACGAAAGAGAAATTCCTTAGCGCATTTTCTAGCAATCTAAAATACTATTTAACATTTAATTTTCGTTTTATTTTTTAACAGATTTCGATCTTTAAACAAAATTCTTTAACAACAAAAAATGAGAAATATAATACATAAATTAACAAAAAAGAAATATAGCTAATGATAGGTTCTAATCGAATAAGAAGCTTCGATGAGAAAATGCTATTAAAGGTGTTTACACACTATACCACTGAGTCGTTTTAATTTCGACGATTTTAATAAAAATGTAAAATTTTGTTGTAGCATAATTTAAGGCATTAAGTAAATAAATGTTCCTAAAATTAAAAGCGAGCAAAACAATGACAATTTATATTTTTTTTATTAAATCGACTTAAGTTTAAAAAATTTGTTAAATTTATTTTTGAAATTCAAAAACATGTAGAGTTTTATGTGTTGTTTAAATAATAATTAATATACTTAATGCCTAAAATTAGACTGCAAAAATTCCTAAAACGACTTAGTCATATATTGTATAAAAACCTTAAATGTGTTTTTGTGCTTATGTTAATGTATTATTAACTATTTCCTACGTGTCATATTTGACCATAAACGCAAGGAGAAATGATATAACATTTCGACCATACTAAGTATTGAAAATCCCATAAATAAACCAAAAATACCACCACAATTCGCCAAAAAATCCGTTACACCATACAATTCAGATCTTTTTGATGTTATAAATTGATTTTCTTTAAAATAAATTGTTAAACGAGACATTTGCGATCCAGGAAACTCCTGCATAAACTCTGTATCACCAGCAGCATTAAGCATATCTTCCAAATCAAAGTTAGCCTGTGATATTTCCGTATTGTACACTAACGAAGTACAAGCCGGCATACAATTACATTCTGTTTCGCCTCTGTAATTTAAATCAGTATTTTTTAAAGCTTCATTGAATTCCCTAAACAAAAGATCATCTTCGGCACTATCATAGCAGTGAATTTTATCTTCTCCACATATGGGCATATCAGGAGTACGAGGCATAGAAAATTTAACACAACCGCATTTGTTGAATGTGAAATTAGTTAAACACTCCAATTCACAATTATTTTGAGTATAAATTTTAAAAAATTTCAAATTACGTTCATTCTTTAAAAAACATTGACGTCGATTTGGATGATATTCTGAAATACCCGCCGAGGTTGTTATCATATTCGGTTTTACGGCTATAGAAACTTCTTTGCCCATAGGTATGCGTACAAATTGTTTTGAAACCAAAGGAACATCATCTGGAGAATGTAACAAAACCTTGAAACCTTGCACAGGACCACGGCACGCATAATCTACTTCATGTTTAAAATTTTGCAAAACTATGAATAAACCAGCCCTTGTGCCCGCGCTAAGTACTCTAGCTGGATAAGTTCGTATGGTGCTATCTTCGGCATAACCATTTTCTAAGGACCAGCTAAGAGAACGATTTAAGGACGTTGTATATATTGCCGAACTTTCTAAACCCATTTTTTGATACTGATAAGTATTTTCGCGGTACAAATCGGTGCCATTTAAGCCATTAAAGGTAAAACAAATTCCTTCTTCAGTATAGGATTTTGTAAAAAGTTCATCACATTGACCGAAATGGCTAAACCATTTACAAAAATAGAAATATCTATCAAACATTTTGGGTAACATTTTATCCAAAATCTCAAAATAGTCAATAGGTTCCGATGACATTCTAGGCACGCCCTCTTCAACAATTTGGGTATTGCAAATATGCAATAATGTTAAAAATTCTTGTAACTCGGCTGAATTTATGTCAGGTTTAAAATCATTCTTGTTTCGAATGTCGGTTTTAAGCATTTCATACAACTCGTTAAAGGTAGGGCCTAAAATTAAGTAAATAAAAATTTATTAATATTTTTTGATACGAGTTTTAACGATTAGCTTTACAACAGGTCCAATATTTTTTTTCACAACATATGTAAACTCATGCGCGGGTCTAACAGCATTGGCGTAGGAAGCCAACATTTCTGGGGGGGGGGGCTAAAGCCCCCCCTAGATTTTTTTTAAATTTTTTGGTATTTTTTTTTTTAATAGAAAATTTTAGACCTATTCCTAAAGCGTTCCCTTTAACATGCGTCTAGGTGTCCTAGAAACGAATGCCCCCGAAAAGCGGTTAAAAATTCATATTTTTTTATTTTTTTTAATTTTGATTCTGTAGATTTTTCGGAAATTTAGAACTTTTAGATATGTTTTGAGAATGAAAGATTTTTCATGTTTTTCCTATAGTAAAATCATTAGATTACTAGGATTTTTTTAAGAAAAAGTTCTGATAATTGCAAAAGTTGATGATTATGAGTCAAAATTCTCGGATTCTTTCTTTTTCAATAACTTTTGTCTATAAAAAACCTCTTAGAATTTAGAAGCTTTTTTATATCAAAGAAGTTAAAATGTTTTCCTGAAGGTAAGATTCGGTAAAGTTTTTATTACTGACAAAAATATCAGATTCATATAAAAACTTTTTTCAATAATTCAGACTATTTTTGAGTCGTGAGTCTTTTGGAAGCTAAAAATTTTTCAGGAACATTTAACTCACTTACCAAGTGTTTTTAATTACGTTCTTATCTTTAATTTCAGATAAAATTTCTACTGCTAATTAAAAAAAAAATTATAGTCGATCAAGGCCGACCTAATAATGTTGCAGGAAAAAGCTGTCGTTCGATCCGAAAGCACCTATCCCGTGACTGATAAAAATGCGATATATGTATCTCTAAAATATCTTTAAATGCTTATGATGTAATAGGTTAAAATTAGATTTTCCGAGTATACATTTTTATATATCGAGGTCCTATATTCAAAACCCTCAATCTAAAAAAACACAACTTTTCAGGAGAGCCAAAAAACTGTTTATTTCGCGTATTGTTATAACTCTATAGAGTAATTAAAATTCTATATTCTACAATATTTTTTTAAATAAACTACTAAATCTCACATATAATTCGTTTTTAAATTTTCCACTATTGGGGATTTTATGAAAGGGTTTTGTTTATCAAAAATATTAAGTACATGAATAAAAATTATCAGATAGAGGGTTTTGCATTTTAATAAAAATGAATTATTATGATTTCATTTACGACATCGGTAAATTTTTAACGTGATTTATTAATGATAACGGCTTATAAAAAATTCCGAAATCGCGGTTTTGGTCCACAGGTGCTGATTTTTAAGACAAAAATTATTTTTTACCGAATCCATCTCAAAAGTTGACGATTGTTGAGTATGTTATGTAAAAAATAGTAAACAAATTAAAAAAGCGATTTTGGTCCACAGATGCTGATCAGCATCGCGAATTTTAAGATTAAAATTGTTGTTTCATGATGTACACAAGACATCCAAATTTTGAGCCATATTTTTCAAAAAAGTCAACAATATTTTTCAGAAAAAATTAGCATCAGTGGACCTAGATCGTGGTTTGTGAATTTTGTTGACAAATTAATGTTCAGCATGCAAAATTTAGTATGAAAACATGTAATGCATGATGAAATTATAAAAAAAAAATATTTATAAATTAATTAAGAAATGCATACCAACCTTCAGTTTTTAGCACCCTCTTTGTTTCTGAGCATATAGTTATAGCCGGAAATGGTATATTCCAAACTGGCGTGGATTTTTCCGAAAAACTCACTATTACGGGAGTTTCATTCCATTTTATATAAATATTTTCAATTAAATTTGAACAGCAGTAAATGGATACAAAGAAAACGCAAACCCAAAAGAACTTTTCTTTCCAAGGTCGCTCTTCACCAAGATATTGTAGACCATGTATGGAGGTATTCGAACAATATTCAAAATAGATTTGCTTTATACCCTGCCATATGGAGATTTTTTTAGGTTTATCTTGAATATTTGTGATTTCAAATGGAATATTTTTTTGACTTTCATGATACTTATTTTCATTAAAATTATATTTTTTAGTATGCATTTTTTTAATAAAACAAATAAAAACAAACACTGTACAAAGAATTAAAAAATTAAACAACTTATTTTTTACATGAGGTTGTTTAGTACAGATACCGTTATTATTTTTTATAATAGAGAATAAACACAATTGGAGCGGGAAGCGTTTTTCCGCAACTGTTCACACACGTTTTATATGACAACAAAATTCCGCCGCGTTTTTCCGCCAAACTAGATTCAATTCTATTTTTATGAGGACAATTGCGTTTTTCCGCTTCCCGCTCCAATTGTGATTATTCTCATAGAGTTGAAAAATAAGAGAGCTTTTGAAAAGACTTAGGGTTTTCACAGTGACGATTAAATATGCTATTTTTAGTGTGGTATTTCGCAAATATGCCATTTTACTGTAGAAAAATATCACAAATTCTGTTTTCCTCCTTCGTTGCTTCTCACCCCCGGTTGCCAAGAAAAAACACAGCATGTAATTTACAATTGAAACTTGGTTTACATCAGTGGTCGGCACCCATTGCACGCTGGAGCCGAACACAATCGGTTATTCACATGTATACACAGTGCTGCCAGAAGTGACGATTTTTCGTCATTTTGACGATTTTTTCATGAAATTTTGCAAAATGACGACTGACGATTTTCTGATTTGATTCCCATACATTTTGACGATTTCTTGTAACTCCACTTTTATCCACAAAAATCAAAATTTGCAACTTTTTTAATTTTACAATCACACAAAAAAAAATTAAAAAAATTATGTCAGTTTTTGGTTTAATTACAACCTATAAAGTGGTTTTGGATAACTTACCAAAGTTTTTGCTCTAAAAAACTTAGGTAAATTATCCAAAACCACTTTATAGGTTGTATTATCCCCAAAACGTACACAATTTTTTTATATTTTTTTTTGTGTGATGGTTTGAAAACAAAAATTAAATTAGATTAAAATAAAATATAGAAGAAAGACACAACTTTACAACATTTCATTCTCTTTTGGAAATATAACTGCACTTAAAAAATTATGTCGTTTTAATGTCATTCATTTTTGCTCTGTATGAAAAAATAAAGGATTATTCTTTTAATTTAATTTTAATTGTTCCTATTTTTACATGAGAAACTTTTTTTTTATATTTGAATTCCCAGTGAACAAATAAACTCCCTAGTTACTCCAAAAATGGAAAAATATATAAAATTTTTGTATGAAAACGTTTCACCCAAAAGAGCCCTCTTTTTACCCTCAAAATCTAAAACTCAATGAATAATTGGAGTCTTTATCGATAAATTTTCAAACAAAATACTTTATACGTTCATTTTAAGCTCTTTTGAGCCAGTTTTTCGGGTGTTTTCAAAGGCTCATTTTTAGTTTCAAAAAGGTGAGTTATTTGACAAAAAATGTTTGATACTAAAAATTTAAATTCTTTTTTAAAATTTATATCCTTTAAAAATCTGATAAAAGTTCCCGAAAAAACATTACTTTTCCGTGGGTCTTAACGGTGTCTTATTTTAAAGCGTTCTAAAGTTCTAAAACAAATAACACTTGTTTTTAATAACTTTGTAGTTTGTTTTCTATAGTAAAAACAAATGTAAGAAATTTTATTTGTTTAAGATTTAATGATATTTAATGATTAATGATATTTATTTTATCCGCAGTTAAAATTGAATGTTGCTGTCTGTAGAAACAAATGAAAAATCGAATGACTTTCAACTATTTTGTAATTTGTTTTAAAAGAAAATTTTTTATGTGCGTAAAAAATTCGTTAAACAAAAGTTGATAGAAAAAAATTTTTTTGTGCGTTTTAAAATTTTAATACATCAAAAAATGTGTTTTTTAGCATTTTTTAAAGTGACGATTTTTTGACGACTTTTTTTAAAACTTTTGACGATTTTGACGATTTTTTTCCAAATTTTGACGATTTTTCACAAAAAAAGCCTGGCAGCACTGTGTATACAACACGAATGTCAACAAAAAATCAACAAAGAGCATAAAAAGAACAAATATTTTATTCAGTAGCAAGCTTACTTTCTTCAAAGCAGGTTGATGTCGCTTTGTTGAAGAAATACACCAACACATGCATATTTTTATTAAAACACAAATACTTTCATATGCCTCTTTCTGCCGACCACTGGTTTACATTGCAAAAGCCCCGTACATAGAAAATGTTATTATGGCGTGTTCTCTTCTCAAACGGTGAGTTTAAAAGATATTAATACGAATTTTTGACACAATATAAAACAGGTTTTATGAAATAATTCTGTATCGTTTACATAAAAAGGACATATTTTGAGTTATGACACTATATAAGTAAATGAGCGATATGGTTGTGTATAAAATGATACAGACCATATGATCGAAATCTCGTTCGAACGAGATTTCACCTCAGATGTGAATAGGCCTTTACACTAATTAGCCAAATTTTTGATACAAATACAACTCAACAAGTTCTTTTGCGTAATCTAGCCAATTTTTTTAGAACAAAAACTTGGTTTAATGGATATTACATTTATAAATTTACCTTGGTTTCTTCTTAAAAAATGTATGATGAAACGAAACATAAAACAGTGTTTTGATTAAAAACGGACAAGTTTTATTTCACACCGGCGCCGGCCACCGGTTTTATCTGTCAAATCGTACACCCAAAAAATTTTGTAGTTGATTTCAACTTAAATATCAACTATTTTGTAGGTGAATTACCACTAACTACAGTTTAGTTGATTTTCTTAAGTTGCTGATAACTACAAATAAACCAAAATATAAAATCAACTACATAAGTCGTTACTATTACCAATATTTAGTTGATTTCAACTTATATTTGACATATTTAAAAAAAAATAGATGAAAACAACTATATGAACAGTTGAAAACAACTTAAATTAGCTAAATATAACGATTAAATAAATAATTTCATCTTTAACTAGCTTTTTAGTTAATAATAATTAAAAAAATGTTGAATTTTAATTCCCTGCTAATTAGAATAAGGTAAATATTTTTTTTTTAATTTAAAATAAAAGTCAATCTGTAAATTTTAACATATTTTATTAAAATAATTCAGCATCTAAATTTTTTTTAGTTAGACCCTGAGAATTTTTCAATGGGAAAATGTCGTAGAATCTGGGATTTTTTTTTTAAAGAATCTGAGAATTTTTTCTATAGAAAAAATGCCTCAGAATCGAAGAATTTTTTTACAGAGCCTGAGAATTTTTCTAAAAAAAAAATGTTTTAGAATCTGAACTTTTTTGTATGGAAAAAATGTCTAGGAATCTGAGAATTTTTCTATAGAAAAAATGTCTCATAATCTGACAATTTTTCTATAGAAAAAAATGTCTCAGAATCTGAGAATTTCTGAAAATGTCTCAGAAAAAATGTCTCAGAATCTGAAAATTTTTCTATAGAAAAAAAGTCTGAGAATTTTTCTATACACTGAAAAAAATAGCTTCGTGAAATTAATGAAAATTGGCTTAACCTTAATGAAAAATGACTCACGTTTTCAACCGAAGACAGGTTTCATTTGATTAATGAAACTGGTGTCATTAAAGTTCCTTTCAATGAAAACTTGCATATAAATAATTAAAATATTCGTAGAACTTGTTTGAAACGTTTTATGAAGTTTTTCATAAAATGTATGAAAATATCCATTGATTAAATGTGGAATAGTCGTTGGTAATGAGCGTATGATAATTGCTTTTTACAAGTAACTAGTTGCTAACTTTATTAAGGTTTTGATATGGGAATTACGATAAATTCATGTTGGTTAAAGTTATCAAAATTTCCATAGAAAGCCCCTAATCAAGTTAGGAACAAGTTACCTAAAAACAGCACGTATCATACACCCATAAGTAAAAATTTGCATTAATAAAAATTTTGGTAAGTCACATGTAACCATCACTGTAACCGTCACTGAAATTTTATTTAGGGGCATGTCACAGACTCAATTCCGATCGGATTTGAAAAAAAAGTTGTTACTCGTAAAACGCAAAACAATTTTTTTTTTCGGAATGAAATCACTTTCAAAAATCAAAGTGGAATTGAATTGCTAAGTGGTTTCATTCCGAAAAAAAGTATTTGCTTTGCGTTTTACGATTGAACCACTTATTCCACTTGCGAACGGAATTGAGTCTGTGACATGACACTTAATTGCACACTTTTTATGGTTTTCACCTAGTTTTTACGAACAACAAAATTTTACTCCAAACTTAAATTGGTCTGAATTGCCATAAAAGGTAAACTATAAAAGACAAAAACGCGATGACTTTAAAAACACGTGCTGCCAAAACGTAGCAAAAACGTAGCAATGGAACAACACAAAATACTCTACATTTCATCACAAAATTTTAATGACTTAAAAAACTATTTTTCTGTTGCAAATTATATTATATTTTATAAGAAACAGTCAAAAGAAACACTTATACGGAACTTTTCACTTGTAATTTCAATTAGATATAACCAGCATAACACACAAACAGGTTTCAATAACAAAGCAAAAAAATATAAAATTATTTTATTTTATTAGAAAAAAGTTAAAACACATGTAAAAATTACAATTAGACTAAACACGCGTGGTGTAATAAAAAGTCGTATGTTTTTGTTTTGTTTTCTTTCTCATATTCGCAACGCAGAGTTGTATTTAGTTCTAAAAATCTTATGATATTTTTTAATGAAACTATGAAATCTAATGAAACAAGTTTCATAAAATTTGTTCAAAACATGCATGAAATTTCAATCAGCTTATGAATTCCTTTATTTAAGTAATGAAAACAAAATAATGAATCCGTTTCATTAATATCAGGAAAGTTATTTTTTTCAGTGTAGTGTTGAGGATGCTGGGGGGTGAAAGGGTATCATTGGCAGGCAGTAGGGTGACTATCGTAATGGTTGGCGATTTTATTGGGCTAAGTGGCGATTTCCTGAAAAGAAAAATTGACTACACTAAAACTTAACATGTTATCCATGTTTGCCCAAGGAGGGATTACCTTCATAATAGCATATAAGGAAAATGTTTTCTTGGCAAGCATCGGGCCTCCTTTGATTATGTGCCAAACCGTTGGCGTTAATAGGGGAAAGAGTTCCGAGGGAAAGTGTCTATAGTGACTTTCTTAGGGAACGCATTTTCATGGGAATTTGAACTGCGTGTTCATCCCGACCCTTGAGACGATGGGCAACTTGGGAACTGTCTCAATTAAAGTTTTAATAGTTCCTTTAATTTTTCTTATGTTGACCAATATCATTAATTTCTTTTTATTCGTAGTTTTTTTTTGTTTCTTGTTCTTTTTGTTAGGTTAAATTTTTTTATTCTTGCTTATTGTTGTAATTTGTGCCAATGAATTTGTTTTTATACGTAGATTGTGTTGTTTTCTAGTAGTTTGTTTTTAATTTGCTGTTTTCTTCGATAATATTGTATTTAATTTATTTAGTTTATTTTTTTAGTTTTTAGGGAGAAAAATGCTGTCATTGACTATGGCTGCCCAAACCATAGTCAAAGTAGATAAATTATTTTTTTTGGAACATAAGTAACAGAGTTGCATTTTATAATATCAACAGTCAGGGTTGCAAATTTTAGTAGCAGATTGGGGGCGAGTACTAACAATTCTCTTACACTGTTATTTGAATCAGAGTTTAAATGGAAACGAACCCGAAGTTAGGAAATCGTGGAAAATTGAGTGTGCGGTTATATGAAAATGTATGCGTTTGATTGGTATGTGGGTAAAATGTATATGTAGGAACAAATGGAAATGTTATAGAGGTTTCTATGTGATTAGAAGTTTTTATTTACGCGATTATATGTTAAATAAAAGCTAGGCTTATTGGCTACTTAGGGCACAGAACATTAAACATTATAATAACTGGCGCCAAACACTTAAGTCGTGTGTATTTATTTAAAACTTAAATTTTTTTTTAAAGTATATAAAATACCACCATTTTTTTATTGTGTGTTAAAGTAAAGTTCCTTTGTTGGAAATTTTGTAACCTTAAAATTTTATAGATCAAGAGTTTTAATTTTTGTTTAAATAAATTTGAATATTAAATAAGGTAAATAAGTGTGGTAATTACGTGAAAATTCAGAAAGTTATTGTGTTTAATGTTTTAGTGAAAATCCAAAAATAAAATATATTTTTTTGGAGGAATAACCCTGTGGCGAATAGGAGCTTTTGAGCCAAATTTCTGAGGACAGCCATTAAAATTATTTATTTCCCAGCGTTTACCGATAGAACCGTAAGTTAAAATAAAATTTTAAGGAAATAAGTTTTGTGTGAAATTTCAAGTGCGGTTTTTGTCTATATAGTGTGGTCACGTAATAACCTCAACCGAGTGCAGTCTAGTGGGAAGAGAGAGGAATAAGCCAGGACAATTTTCCCAGACGACGTGTGACCGCAGGATTTTCTTTTTTAAAAAGGTAACGTTTTTTTTTATTTGGTGTACCAATTTGAGAAGTGGCCAAAAGTACCGAAAGGAAAGTACCCGCTACGAAAATAAATCAACCCAGGTGGATTTTGTATAAAGGAGGGGAGAAGACCATAAAATCCAAACAAAATCCAATAGACAGAATCCACAGGTTTTTCTAGATAAGTTCTAAGGGGAAATGTGGGAAACAAATTAGCCTAAAAAGGAGAAACCAGATTGTCGTAAAGAGAAGAAAAAAATTGAGCATATTTTGTCAGCCGGCAGAATTATTTTCTCTGCCGAAAATAACCAAAACAGTCATTTAAAGCTATTAAGTCATCGAAACGTTAAGTTTGGTGGCTAAAGAAAGGAAAATTTCAAATTACTAATTTTTTTATTTATTTAATTTCAAAATATTAATATATCGTTTTTTTTATTGCATGCTAGTTATTAAGTTATTTTTCATATACGTATAATTTTTTTTTAGTTTTTTTTTATGTTGTAAGGGATAAACCAAGAGAAAAGGATACGCGAAAAAGGGCAATATTGACTAATAGAAAGCACAGTAGGAAATAAAATCCTCCAGAGAGCTCTTTAGAGAAAGTTGAAAGTTAATAGCGTTTGAAAGACAAAAGTGAAAATTTTGAAAGATTGTTTTTTTTTTCCATTTGGTTGTTCCTATAGTTTTTTTTTAATTTGTGTTTTTTTTAAGAATTTTATAATCCAATAGTGATAATTTTTTTTATATTCATTTTATTTTTATTTTTACAAATTTTAATATGTTTTATAAAATTTAATTTTGCATGTTTTTTTTTTGATTTAGTAAATTTTTTTTTAAGTACAGATTTTCTGATTTGGTTTTCCAATTTAATTTATAATGCTGTCAGTCTGATTTTTGGGTCCAAGTACTCCAATTAAGTCCAATATAACCTGAAAGTAGTTGATGAAAGTTAAAATTTAAATGAAAACGAAAAGTTGGTTTTGTAACGGACAATTTTGAATGGAAATCTGAAAGTTTAAAGGAAAATTCGAATCAGAATAAAAAGAGAAAAATTTATATGTATTTTTTTTGTAGTTTTAGACCTTTTATTTTAATAAATGTTTTATTTTAGTTGAAAATTTAAAAATATTATGTCTGGTTAATTTTATTTGTTTGGAGGGAAAAGAAAGGACAATGGGTCGTATAAAGTTGGTGTAAATTGTCAAATGGTAAGTTGGTGTCGTTTATGGGGTCATAAAAAAATTTGATAAACTATGGCCAGGAAGGGAGGGTAAAGACAGGAGCAGAACATCATGTCTCCTTGTCGTTGTTCCATATTGTCGTGTTGGTTGTCTGGTGTTTATAGTCCATATTTTGAAATAGTTTTTCTTGTTGGTCCTTTAAGGTGTTATGGGTTGAGAAACCACGACCGAATATACATAGCCGGGTCTGAACACGTAATGAAGGCCGTAACAGAAATGGCGCCCAATTTAAAAGGCAATGATGCAATAGAATTCTTTTAAAGTATATTATTTTTTTTAAATTATATTATATATAGTAACCGGCACTTATAGCGTTCGCGTTTGAAAATGAGTCTTGAAATTTATATGATTTCAAATGCTCAGAGTGATTAAAAAAGGTTAACGTTAAAGTCTTGATTAATTCAAAAAAGTCTTGGGATAAAAGATAATGAAGTCCAATTGCTTGAGAATTAATGCATGATTTTTTTTTGTATATTTGTTAGTAGACGTCTTAGTCCTTATAAAATGGGCTAATTGCGCAAACTAACATAGTTTGGAACAAATTACCGTGAAGACAATATTAGCTTAACACAAATGTCGTTAATTGTAATATTATCTTCAACAAACATATAGTAGTGATCACGTTTGTAAATTTACAATCGTTTGTCCAAAATTTTAGTAATGAACTTACAGACTTTATGGGATATCGTAAAATTTATACACAAACGGAAAAACACCAACATTTGACAGAGTACGAGTAAACTATTGTCCTTTGAAAGTACCTCCGTTTGTGAAAGTATTTGTGTGAAAAAAGTGAATTTGTCAAATATAAGTGTAATATTTTGTGCACGTAAAAATAATTTTTTTATATATAATTTTTTTGGGTGAAATAATAATTTAAAACTTAGGAAAAAGCAAACATGCCAGTAGGTCATTCGAGTAGTAAAAATAAGGGGGGAAATACTAAGAAAAATGAGGATTCTGATAAAAATACAAAAAACGCTCAGCAGGGAGGGTCTTTTCAGGATTTATCTGCAACGATCAATACTAAACCAAGTACAAGTCATACTAACGTACAGTCAACACCTGGTATACTGCCACTGGATACTTCAATTCCACCCCCTACTCTAACAGATACAGTACAAAATCGACCTGATAGTCCTAGAAGATTTGCTGACATGATTAAAAATTTAATAGTAGAGTCAAATACTGATTATAGAACTAGTTTAGAAGATTCGATAGATAGAAAAATAGAAGACAGTCTACGGAATGGGTTTAAGGATCTTTTGAAGGAGATTAAAAATTTAAAGATTGGGGAAAATAATAAGCAGTCCGAGGATGAAATTAGTGCTGACAGTACGGATGAAGAAGAGGAAGACGAAAGTACTGATGAAGAAGAGGATGATGATGATGAAGAAGAAGGTGCCGTAGGCGGTGTACCTAGAGATGCTATGGTTCCTCAAAGGGCGAGAAGTACACATAGCCATTCCACTCAAAGACGATTGGATTATGGGCAATGGCGAGAAGAAAATCATCATAATAGTTCGTCCGATAATTTTATGCCTCCTGCACATCGAAGGCCGTATCCCCAAAACAATTTTTCTCGTTCAAGAGCACCACCAAAAGTTGATAAGTGGGAGATCCATTTTACTGGTGATATTGAGAAAGAAAATGTAGATGATTTTATATTCAGAATCGAATTTTTGCAAAGATACCATGATTGTCCTTGGAAAGATATATTAAGGGATTTCCATCACCTGGTAAAAAAGGACGCTAATGACTGGTATTGGCTAGTAATCAGGACCAAGAAAATAAAAACTTGGAAATCTTTAAAAGCAGCTTTAAAACAAGAATATAGATCTACTAGAAGTGACTATGAATTTATAAGAGATCTAGAAGAAAGGAAACAGCGACCGGGGGAATCACTAGACGAATATTTTCATGCTATGAAGAAATTAAGGTCGAGGCTGAGAAAACCATTTAAGGAAAAAGAAGTGATCCGAATAATTAAGAAAAATTTACATACCAAATTGAGCAACCTGGTGTATGCGAAGAAAGTGAAGACCGTGGAACAACTTCGGGCAAAATGCCGTGAGCTTGAGAGGGATTACTTGAAGAAAGAATCGCAGCCAGCTCCAAGTAATCGAATGCCTGTTCAGCGACGTCAATATCCTGTCGCCGAAGTCATGTACGATGAAGTTGAAGAAACTGATGACTTCACAGAAGTTGCTAAATTGTTAGAAGAGATTTATCAAAAGAAATTCAACAAAAATTCAAATAATGTACTCACTTGCTGGAACTGCCGGGAAAATGGACATTTGTTCAAGCAATGTACTAAGAAAAGAAAGTACTTTTGCTACACATGTGGTCATCCAGGAGTCATCTCACCAGAATGTCCCAAATGTCTGGAAAACCAGAAGAGGAGTGCGTCGAAATCGGGAGAAACACACTCCACCCAAACTCCCGAAAAACCGGAATAACCAGCCAAAGCCAAACTACACAAACGGAACCGGAACAGTATCCCCTTTTAGAACCAAATAAATTGAGAATCCTAAAAAGAAATAGTATGAGTCAGTTTACAAATAAAAAAATAAGTAGTTTAGATAAAAATAAGAAATACAGTGAAGAGCAAAATGTTAGAAAAATGAAAATAGTGCCTATTCAGGAAAGATGGAAAAATTATAATAAAATTAGGGATAGAATTTTTAGGGAAGATAAAAGTGAAGACAAAATAGCAAAAATCAAAAATACTAGGGAGAAATTCAAAGTGAAAAAAGGGATTTTGTCCCATGTTAATAAATCTAATATAAATTGTGCAGAAGTAGATAATAAAAACGAAGATCCAAGAGTTTTTGCCGACATAATGATTGATAATGTGGTAGTCAGTGGATTACTTGATTCAGGTGCGTCAGTAAGTTTACTTGGCAAAAATTGCTTGGAGGTAATTAGGAAAATAAAGGCCAAAATAACTCCATTTTATAGTTCTATTAAGACAGCTGGTGGTAATAACTTTTCGGTGATTGGAAAAATAGTAGTCCCTGTAAAATTTAAGGAAATTTGCAATAAAATGACGTTCTATTTATGTCCAGATTTGCTGCAAAAAGCTTATCTAGGGGTGGATTTTTGGAAATTATTTCAACTGGCACCTGACATCTTTCAGGCAGATGAAATAAATCCGGAAATGTTAACGGAATACCCTTTAAAATTAGATAAGGTAGTAGAGCATGAATTGTCCCCGGAAATGAGTGTCAAATTAGACGAGGTGAAAAACAAATTTAGGTCTTTTGAGGAATTTGGACTGGGAAAGACAACGATAGAAAAGCATGTTATAGAGTTAATAGAGGGAGCTCAACCAATCAAGGAAAGATACTACCCAGTTTCTCCAGCGATTCAGGATCTTATATACGCTGAAGTGGATGAGATGTTGCGACTGGGCGTTATAGAAAAATGTGAGAGCCCATGGAGTAACCGATCCACCTTGGTAAGGAAACCTGGAAAAAACCGATTGTGTCTCGATGCCAGAAAACTAAATGAACGTACCATCAAAGACGCTTATCCAATCCAAAATATTGAAGGTATCCTGAGTCGACTGGACGAAACTCATTTTATCAGCAGCGTTGATTTGAAATTTGCCTTCTGGCAGATTGAGTTAGAGGAAAAATCCAGAGCATACACAGCCTTTACCGTACCTGGTCGCCCACTATACCAGTACGTCGTAATGCCGTTCGGGTTATGTAATGCGGCACAGAGGCTGTGTAGGCTCATGGATAAAGTGATACCAGAAGAGTTAAAGACCAATGTTTTCGTTTACTTAGACGACCTTTTAGTTATTTCAGCTGATTTTGAAAGCCACATACAGTTATTAGAAAAGGTAGCAAAATGTTTAGGAAAAGCTAATCTTACTATAGGGTTGAAGAAATCAAAATTCTGCTTCAAGGAGCTACATTACTTAGGATTTATAATAGGTGGGGGCATTATGCGACCAGATCCAGAAAAAATAATCGCAATTAATAATATTCCGTTTCCGAAAACAGTGAGAGAAGTGAGAAGTTTCCTGGGTACTGCAGGTTGGTACAGGCGGTTTGTAAAGAATTTCTCCGAAATTACTGCACCACTTACTGACCTGATTAAAAAAGGAAAGAAATTTATAGTAACCGAAGCTGCTCTAGAAAGTTTCGAAAAGTTAAAATACGCCTTAACACACGCTCCAGTATTAGCTCATCCAAATTTTAAACAACGTTTTTATATACAGTGTGATGCATCAAATGTAGGAGTTGGAGCTGTGCTCTTTCAAAGAGATAAAGAAGAACACGAACGACCCATCGCATTTTTTTCCCAGAAATTGAATGCAGCACAATCTAACTATAGCGTCACGGAGAAAGAATGCCTAGCTGCAGTCTTAGCGGTAAAAAGGTTTCGACCTTATGTGGAATTAATGCCATTTACCATCATTACTGATCATGCTAGCTTAAAATGGTTAATGTCCTTGCGTGACCTAAATGGTAGATTGGCCAGGTGGGCATTGCAGTTGCAGACATATGATTTTCAGATTGAGCATAAAAAGGGATCAGAAAATGTGGTGGCTGATACCCTGTCAAGAATGATTGAAGAATTGATGGACCCTGAAGACATTCTAGGATTCTCAACTACAGAATTTGAGTCTAAAGATTATATGGACTTAATTAAAACTATAAATGAAAATAAAGAAAGGTTTCCAGACATAAAAATCGAAAATGGTTTAGTATTTAGAAGAAATGACACTTTGACGGACCTGGAAATTGAAGAATTTGAGTGGAAGCTTTGGGTACCTGAAAACTTAACAAATACACTTATAAAGGATGCTCACGAACCACCTGATAAAGCCCACGGAGGAATTCGAAAAACTCTTCACCGTCTAAGGCTAAAATTTTATTGGCCAAACATGACAGTGCATGTGAAAAATTTTATAAAAAACTGTAGGGTGTGTAAGGAATGCAAAAGCTCAAACCAACATATGATGCCAGAAATAGGGAAAGAAGTGGCCACAGATCGTCCTTTTCAGAAAATTTATATAGATTTTCTGGGAAAGTATCCTAGATCGAAGAGGGGAAATACCTATATTTTTATTGTGGTGGATCATTTGACAAAATTTGTTTTTATAAAAGCTATGAAGGAAGCAACGGCTAGCAATGTTGTAAAATTTTTGATAGAACACGTTTATCAACAGTTTGGAGTACCAGAAACCATCCATTCGGATAATGGGAAACAGTTCATATCAAAAGAGTTTCAAAAAATGGTCGAGGATTACAAAATTAATCACTTAAAAACTGCAGTATATTCACCACAATCGAATGCGGCCGAAAGGGTCAATCAAAGTGTGCTGAATGCAATAAGGTCCTATTTAGAAAATGATCACACCAATTGGGACTTAAATTTGGCGAACATTGAGATAGCACTTAGAACTTCAGTACATGCGGCGACAGGTGTAACACCGTTTTTCGCTCTTTTTGGACACAACATGTTCACCTGTGGAAAAGATTACAAACTGGCAAGAAAACTCAAAGCATTAAGTGAGGGAGAATTAAATTTATTGGACAAAAAGGACCGTATTCAGATAATTCGTGATAAAGTGAAACAGAATTTACATGAGGCATACGAACGAAGTGCACTTAGGTATAATCGGAAAGCTAGGGTAACTAGATTTGTCCCAGGACAAGAAGTCTACAAAAGAAATTTTGTCCTAAGTAGTTTCAAAGACAATCGAAATGCGAAGTTTTGTAGAAAATATACCAAGTGTAGGGTATTAGAAGTGTTAGGGAGTAACATGTATAGATTGGGAACATTGAATGGAGAGCCGTTGGGAGTTTACCACTCGAAGGATATTAAGCAGTAAATCTGTGATTGGAAAAGTGCAATAAAACTAGTTTATAGGAGATACAAAAGCTTAAAGAAAAATTTTTTTTATGATGTGCAATATTAGATTAAGCTGTGTCTTCGTTTAATTTATACAATTATATTTTTTTATTATACAATCTTTATTGTGCTTGTCCAATGTTCAGTGTGTTTACTGTGATATATTTTATTTTTAAAGATTGAAGAAGATATTTTTTTTTGCATTCATGGTACAAATGATATTCAGAAATATAAATTCTACAATAGAAAATTGCCTTCAAAATAATTTAGTTTCTTTATGGTAACCAGTTGTTGTAGATTCACGAAACTGTGAGGGAATATTGTTAGAACCAGATTTGTTTTAGAATTTCAGAGCATTGAAAGAATACGTTTCTTTTATACACATAATTTTTTTTATAAAATACTTCCAATATTTTTTTTAATAAGAAACAGTCCTTTCAAAGCTCTGACAAGTAATATGGCATACAGTGAAGAAAAATAAAATAGCACAGTTTACTATTAGTTTATTTTTGTTAAAATAAATTCAAATTAAAACTTAAGTTGAATTTAAGACGACGATGACGGAGAAATTGAGTAAACCCTATCTTAATAGGTTTCAAAACGAAAAAAAAAAAAAATATAAAAAAATAAATTAACGTATCGTATGAATAGTTCCAATGTATACTGGACGATACAATGGATCTATTTTTAGGATATTTGGTAGGGATTCTACCGATTTCAATACAATATACTTTTGTTATATTGTATTTCGAAAAAAAAAAAAAAAAAATCCTAAAAATGGGTTATATATTGTGCAAGAGAAATTTTATAGTGAGACTTTGGAACATTTTAATTTGATACATCTAAATTATCAAGCTTTCGAGTGCTTGAGATGAATTTAAAAAATTTAATTAAGAGATTATTTGTTCAAATTGAACTGATGCAATTTGAGATCGTATTGATTTTGGACACGGGTATCTTAAACCCGAGATAAAAGAAAAAAGAGGGAAAAATAAGAAGAAAGAAGATAAAAACTAAGTTGGTAATGGTGTGCTATTTTGTTGATCACAGCTGTAGGTCAATAGAAATTTTTTTGAAGGAGACCTGATGTTTTAATGGAACTGGTTTCTTGCCCGGCTAACTCTTGAGGTAGTGAAAAGTGACACAGTGGGTGTAGCCTACGTTGGGCGCTTAGGGAATTTTCAATATGTATGGATATCAAGTGGAAAATATTACGTACCAGGCCCAGGTGCATCCGTCACACTGTGGTCCATTGCGCGAGCTGATAAACCCCAGAGTTTTGTTGAGGATGCTGGGGGGTGAAAGGGTATCATTGGCACACGCAAAAAAAAACTTGTGTCGGAGTGAGCAAAAATCTGGCATAATTTTACCAAAAATATGCTAAAACTACAACCGACGAAGTAGTTTTCGTAATTTAGCCAAAACACTTATGTAAAAAATTTTGAAGAAAATGCTAATGCTATTTAAGCAAAAACTTGGTAAAATATACCAAAAGAAATATGGTGAAATATACCAAAATTATTTGAAAAGCTGACTAAAAATAATGCTAAAAATTACCACATTTATGCTAAAATAAATTTTCAATAAATTTTTGTAAAAATTTGTATATTTGTTGAATTTAAAATTTTCACAGAATAAATCCATATTAATATAATAAATGTTGTGTAGGATTTAATTTTCCACCGACCAACTGACCCTTTTTGTACAATTTTCTCGAGTGACTGCTGCTTACGCTTCTTCTTGAAGTAAAGGATCCGCTATAGCTTCACGAATTTATTTAAAAGCATCCTGTAAAAATAGAAAATTATTACAAAACATAAATTTTTAATTTAAAAAATTGGTTAACCCCATTGGTCTCTTGGTAAGGAGGAACACTTACTTTGTCATTCCATTTGTAACTCATCAAAACAGGTATGGACTCCCTTGGCTTTGGGTTTTTAGGTTTTAATTTTATAACTAAAGGCAGGATTGGTGTCCACGCTATTTATTGTAGTGAAGGATTCTCCACAGCTTCAAAAATTTGTTTAGCAGTACCCTGTAAAAATATAAAATTATTACCAAACACTAATTTTTAACTAAAAATCTATTAAACCTTATTGGTGTCTTCGGAATGCGGGTATACTCACTTTATCATTCCATTTGTTATTCATCGAAACATACGTCTGGGACTCCATTGGTTTTTCTTATTGAATGGTGTTTTAAAGGTGCATACAGACGACGCAATATTATGTACAATATTCAACCTTTAAGTGATGAAAGCAAAATTAACTTTAACATTCTTTTATCTTACATTTATTTATCTTTTAGAAAACTAATTATTTGTTTTTATTTATGTATTAATTTATTTTTATTTTATATATCAATTTCCTTTTTACGTTTTTATAACACAAAAAATAAACGAACAACGCACGCACAAAAAAATACAAAATGAAAATGGCGGTCTGTATTTGTTTTGTTTTTTTGTTGTTTTCTTTCGATAAATTTTTGTGCAGGTAATTTGCGTTATTGAGCAAGCTACTTGGTTATTTTACATAAAAAATGAATTATGTTACTTTAACATCGACAAGCATAATATTAGCAAAAATTTGGTAAAAAATTTTTTTTGGTATGAAAAAAGTTTTACCAAGTAGGATTGCTCAATCTTACACAGATTTTTTTTTTGCGTGCAGGCAGTAGGGTGACTATCGTAATGGTTGGCGATTTTATTGGGCTAAGTGGCGATTTCCTGAAAAGAAAAATTGACTACACTAAAACTTAACATGTTATCCATGTTTGCCCAAGGAGGGATTACCTTCATAATAGCATATAAGGAAAATGTTTTCTTGGCAAGCATCGGGCCTCCTTTGATTATGTGCCAAACCGTTGGCGTTAATAGGGGAAAGAGTTCCGAGGGAAAGTGTCTATAGTGACTTTCTTAGGGAACGCATTTTCATGGGAATTTGAACTGCGTGTTCATCCCGACCCTTGAGACGATGGGCAACTTGGGAACTGTCTCAATTAAAGTTTTAATAGTTCCTTTAATTTTTCTTATGTTGACCAATATCATTAATTTCTTTTTATTCGTAGTTTTTTTTTGTTTTTTTGTTTCTTGTTCTTTTTGTTAGGTTAAATTTTTTTATTCTTGCTTATTGTTGTAATTTGTGCCAATGAATTTGTTTTTATACGTAGATTGTGTTGTTTTCTAGTAGTTTGTTTTTAATTTGCTGTTTTCTTCGATAATATTGTATTTAATTTATTTAGTTTATTTTTTTAGTTTTTAGGGAGAAAAATGCTGTCATTGACTATGGCTGCCCAAACCATAGTCAAAGTAGATAAATTATTTTTTTTGGAACATAAGTAACAGAGTTGCATTTTATAATATCAACAGGCAGGGTTGCAAATTTTAGTAGCAGATTGGGGGCGAGTACTAACAATTCTCTTACACTGTTATTTGAATCAGAGTTTAAATGGAAACGAACCCGAAGTTAGGAAATCGTGGAAAATTGAGTGTGCGGTTATATGAAAATGTATGCGTTTGATTGGTATGTGGGTAAAATGTATATGTAGGAACAAATGGAAATGTTATAGAGGTTTCTATGTGATTAGAAGTTTTTATTTACGCGATTATATGTTAAATAAAAGCTAGGCTTATTGGCTACTTAGGGCACAGAACATTAAACATTATAATAACTGGCGCCAAACACTTAAGTCGTGTGTATTTATTTAAAACTTAAATTTTTTTTTAAAGTATATAAAATACCACCATTTTTTTATTGTGTGTTAAAGTAAAGTTCCTTTGTTGGAAATTTTGTAACCTTAAAATTTTATAGATCAAGAGTTTTAATTTTTGTTTAAATAAATTTGAATATTAAATAAGGTAAATAAGTGTGGTAATTACGTGAAAATTCAGAAAGTTATTGTGTTTAATGTTTTAGTGAAAATCCAAAAATAAAATATATTTTTTTGGAGGAATAACCCTGTGGCGAATAGGAGCTTTTGAGCCAAATTTCTGAGGACAGCCATTAAAATTATTTATTTCCCAGCGTTTACCGATAGAACCGTAAGTTAAAATAAAATTTTAAGGAAATAAGTTTTGTGTGAAATTTCAAGTGCGGTTTTTGTCTATATAGTGTGGTCACGTAATAACCTCAACCGAGTGCAGTCTAGTGGGAAGAGAGAGGAATAAGCCAGGACAATTTTCCCAGACGACGTGTGACCGCAGGATTTTCTTTTTTAAAAAGGTAACGTTTTTTTTTATTTGGTGTACCAATTTGAGAAGTGGCCAAAAGTACCGAAAGGAAAGTACCCGCTACGAAAATAAATCAACCCAGGTGGATTTTGTATAAAGGAGGGGAGAAGACCATAAAATCCAAACAAAATCCAATAGACAGAATCCACAGGTTTTTCTAGATAAGTTCTAAGGGGAAATGTGGGAAACAAATTAGCCTAAAAAGGAGAAACCAGATTGTCGTAAAGAGAAGAAAAAAATTGAGCATATTTTGTCAGCCGGCAGAATTATTTTCTCTGCCGAAAATAACCAAAACAGTCATTTAAAGCTATTAAGTCATCGAAACGTTAAGTTTGGTGGCTAAAGAAAGGAAAATTTCAAATTACTAATTTTTTTATTTATTTAATTTCAAAATATTAATATATCGTTTTTTTTATTGCATGCTAGTTATTAAGTTATTTTTCATATACGTATAATTTTTTTTTAGTTTTTTTTTATGTTGTAAGGGATAAACCAAGAGAAAAGGATACGCGAAAAAGGGCAATATTGACTAATAGAAAGCACAGTAGGAAATAAAATCCTCCAGAGAGCTCTTTAGAGAAAGTTGAAAGTTAATAGCGTTTGAAAGACAAAAGTGAAAATTTTGAAAGATTGTTTTTTTTTTCCATTTGGTTGTTCCTATAGTTTTTTTTTAATTTGTGTTTTTTTTAAGAATTTTATAATCCAATAGTGATAATTTTTTTTATATTCATTTTATTTTTATTTTTACAAATTTTAATATGTTTTATAAAATTTAATTTTGCATGTTTTTTTTTGATTTAGTAAATTTTTTTTTAAGTACAGATTTTCTGATTTGGTTTTCCAATTTAATTTATAATGCTGTCAGTCTGATTTTTGGGTCCAAGTACTCCAATTAAGTCCAATATAACCTGAAAGTAGTTGATGAAAGTTAAAATTTAAATGAAAACGAAAAGTTGGTTTTGTAACGGACAATTTTGAATGGAAATCTGAAAGTTTAAAGGAAAATTCGAATCAGAATAAAAAGAGAAAAATTTATATGTATTTTTTTTGTAGTTTTAGACCTTTTATTTTAATAAATGTTTTATTTTAGTTGAAAATTTAAAAATATTATGTCTGGTTAATTTTATTTGTTTGGAGGGAAAAGAAAGGACAATGGGTCGTATAAAGTTGGTGTAAATTGTCAAATGGTAAGTTGGTGTCGTTTATGGGGTCATAAAAAAATTTGATAAACTATGGCCAGGAAGGGAGGGTAAAGACAGGAGCAGAACATCATGTCTCCTTGTCGTTGTTCCATATTGTCGTGTTGGTTGTCTGGTGTTTATAGTCCATATTTTGAAATAGTTTTTCTTGTTGGTCCTTTAAGGTGTTATGGGTTGAGAAACCACGACCGAATATACATAGCCGGGTCTGAACACGTAATGAAGGCCGTAACAATAGAAAAAATGTCTCAGAATCTGAGAATTTTTCAATAGAAAAAAATGTCTCAGAATCTGAGAATTTTTCTATAGAAAAAATGTCACAGAATCTGAGAATTTTTCTACAGAAAAAATGTCTTAGAATCTGAGAATTTTTCTATAGAAAAAATGTCTCAGAATCTGAGAATTTTTCTATAGAAAAAATGTCTCAAAATCTGAGAATTTTTCTATAGAAAAAATGTTTAAGAATCTGAGAATTTTTCTATAGAAAAAATGTTTCAGGATCTGAGAATTTTTCTATAGAAAAAATGTCTCAGAATCTGAGAATTTTTCTATAGAAAAAATGTCTCAGAATCTGAAAATTTTTCTGTAGAAAATATGTCTCAGAATCTGAGAATTTTTCTATAGAAAAAAATGTCTCAGAATCTGAGAATTTTTCTATAGAAAAATGTATCAGAATTTGAGAATTTTTCTATACAAAAAATGTCTCAGAATCTGAGAATTTTTCTGTAGAAAAAATGTCTCAGAATTTGAGAATTTTTCTATAGAAAAAATGTCTCAGAATCTGAGAATTTTTCTATGGAAAAAATGTCTCAGAATCTGAGAATTTTTCTATAGAAAAAATGTATCAGAATCTAACCATTTTTCTATAGAAAAAATGTCTCAAAATCAGAGAATTTATCTATAGAAAACATGTCTCAGAATCTATAGAAAAATTATCAGATGTGAGACCTTTTTCTATAGAAAAACCCTAGAGATTTTGAGACATTTTTTCTATTTAAAAATTTTCAGATGCTGAGACATTTTCTAAAGAAAAATTCTCAGACACTGAGACATTTTTTTTATAGAAATATTGTCAGATTCTGAAACATTTTTTTCTATAGAAAAATCAGATTCTGAGATATTTTGTTTTAGAAAAATTCTCAGATTCTGAGACATTTTTCTACACCCAAAAAATTACATAGTTACTGATTACTATTTTTTTAACTATGTCATAGGTGAAATAACCCCTACTATGCCATAGTTGATGTGACATAGTGGTTGGTAACTATGTTTCTTTCAAATCTACAAATCAACTACGGAAAAAGTTACTGACAACGATGTCTTTGATAAACATAGGTAAAGATCACTATGTCCATAGTAAAATGTAAGAAAAAAGTAAAAATAGTAAATGACCACTATTTAATCGTTGTTTTCATTATTGACGTAGACTTTATTTATTTTTAAGAAAAATATTATTTGTTTTTATTTTTTATGATATTTTTTATTAAATTACATACACATAATTAAATATTTTGTTGTTTTTACAATAAATATGGTTTCCATATCATCATCAGATTACTCAGGTTCTTCATCCTTCTTCTTCCTTCGTTCCTTCCTTCTTTTCAGCAGCAGCAGGATAGGCATCACCACCATTAAAAATAAATATGCATATATTATCCAAATATTTAAATTTAAAATGAAAAAATTTTAATTAGGTTTTTTTCACATTTTACAATTATTCACAGTTTTCACAAATTTTTGGTTTTTTTTGACATTATTGATATTTTATTTATTTTGAAAAATTGAACTGATCAAACATTTTTAAAAAATACATAGTTGTCATCAACTTTGTCCATAGTTATTATTGATTATAAATAGTTGATTTAAAAAATATTTAAAATAACTATGGATTTTGTTAACTATGCCACTATGTAATTTTTTGGGTGTATAGAATAATTCCCAGATTTAGACATTTTTTCTACAGAAACATTCTGAGGTTCTGAGGCAGTTTTTGTATAGAAAAACTCTTAGACTCTGATACATTTGCTTTAGAAAAATATATATAAAAAAAAAAATTCAGATTCTGAGACATTTTTGCTTTAGAAAAGTTATATGATTCTCAGACTTTTTTCTTTAAAAAATGTCTCAGAAAATTTTATAGCCCCATTTCACTTATCAGGATACAGGATAATTAACCAAATCTCCACAGAATTTTCCTCTTCCCACGTTCTGGTTTTCTTTGTTGAAAAGTTGTATACAGAAATGTTGTATAAAAAAATGTCTCAGCATATTTTTAAGCCGCAATTTATTTATCAGGATACATAATAGCTAACCGAAATTCCACTGATGTTTCCTTTTCCCTTGTTCAGGGTTTCTTTGTTGAAATGTTGTGTGCTGTGTTAAGTCATCATAGATGCATTTTCTTTCTATAAAAAAAATATTTTTTTAATAAAATATTTAAAAAATTATGCAATTTAAAACTTGCCTATCATATATTAAAATAAATATTTTAAAATCTTTAAACAAATTTAAATTTATATTAAAAAACACAATAAAATATTAAATAAAAATTATTTTCCGTTTTGCCAGATTTTCTTTATTTTCTTTTATGATTGTCAGTTTCAAATAAAAAGAAAATTAAAAATTACAGGGTAACTAAAAATAATTATTTTTAACGGCATTCATAGTTGGTATCGATTATAAATAGTTACTTAAAAGTATTTTGATTTCAACTATAAAAATTCTTAACTACACAACTACAAAATTTTTTGGGTGTATAGAAAAAGTCGTGCTGGGCTTATTCTGTTCCTACTCTAACTAAATCCCGTTTTCTTAAAATTCACCAAAATTTGGTAACTCTATTTCAAACAGCTGATCAGTTATTCACCAACATTTTTTTATCATACTCACCAAAGATAAGTGCCGAAAAAAATATTTTGTAAATTAATCGATTAGTTAACAAAAAAATAAAATGAATTCCAATGCAATAAGTTTAACACGAGAATTGAATCATCAACGATTGGAAGAACATATGCGTTTCATTTGTCCTGAGTGTGGCAAGGTAAACAACACCCAACTGGAGTGGCGGCGACATTTAAACATCCAACATAGTTATGCCACCAAGAAGGTGGAAGATTTTGATTTCAAAGAAGTCGATGATAAATATCACGAATGTCAAATTTGCATGAAATGGGTTGCAAATGCCCACCAGGCCATAGCTTTACTGCAATATCATCGATTTTTACATTTACCCCATGCCAGGACATATCAATGCAAACACTGCCCTGGATCATTTACACGTAAACGAGCACTGTGTGAGCATTTAACTAGGTTTCACTCACGAATAATAACGAAATTGGAAAAAGAACGCACATTGCAAGAACAGAAAAAGTTGATGGAAATTAAGGATCCTAAGCACAATAAAGAATTCTATATGAAATTTGTGTGTCCTTTATGTGGCAAGCTATTTGAACGTTTTTCTCTATGGCAACAACATATTGATGCAGCACATAGTGCCACTTCTATAGATTTACGCATGTATCGTATACAAAGTACTAACAATTACTATTGTGCCCAATGTTGTCATACATTAAGAGATAGTCCCACTAAATCTCAGTTACAAAGACATCACTTTACACATTTACCTTATTCCCACTACTTTCAATGTGTCTACTGTTCGACTAGGAAATCTTATAAAACTGAATTGTTGCTACATATTATTAAATTTCATAGACAGGAGTATTTAAAACACAAGGAATATATAAGAATACCATTAGAATGGGGTGGCAAACCGAATGGAGATGTTATTAAAGAGCTGGATCGTTTATTGACCGAAGGAAGCAGACAAGATCATGAAAATCAACAGGTTTTTCAAAAACAAACTGATCTTTTACAAAAAGCTTTACAGGATAGTTTTATTAATTTGGAAGAGGAAGAAAATAAAGACGTACCTGCAAAATTCAACCACGAATATGCTCTTGATCAAAGTCTAAAGGAATTGGATGATATACTCAGTACCGAAATAGATCCAAATTTACAACTAAAAGCCATGAATGCGCCTAATTATCATGATGTGGACGATGAGGAATTAGAAGAGATATGTAAAGAAATTTTTATAGAAATACCCGATAACGCACCTGACAACAAACTAGAAGTCTTTGGCAAACCTAATAGAAAGCGCTTAAGGCTCGACTTATCGGCTCCAGAAAATGCTATTAAAATAAATGATTCGCTACAAAAAGAAATGCAAAAATATATAAACTATCTCTGCCCGGAATGTGGTAGTGAGTTTGAAACTCAATCTGTTTGGCGTACTCACGTATTTGAAGAACACAATTTGTCCAATGCTGTGGAAACTAAATTTCGTCCTTTTAATAAACTTAAAACTTCCTACATTTGTCTGGTCTGCTTTCAGGTGCAACGTACCTCAAAACATTCTGAACTAAGGCGTCATCATTTTCAACATATGCCCTATCAGGCTTATCTTAAATGTGCCATATGTACAAAGACAAAATCAAGTAAACCTAAGATGTTACAACATTTACAGTATGCTCATCTTATACAAATCCAAAAAGTTTCAAATTCTTCTAAAACGGCTAAACAATTTCGTTGTTGGGATTGTGATAGAATGTATGCACTACAAGGACGTTATGAAAAACATTTGACACAGTGTACACAACGTTTGCAACCATTGGCTGTGGGACAATATAATATTGCTAAGAACATGAAACTATTGGAGCACTTGCAAAATGCAAACCGGAACATTTGTCAACTATTGGAGGATGAAGGTATCGATGCATATAGCATGAAATTGCCATTTAAATAGATTTAACAATAAAAGAAAACTTTGAGTGAAATATAAATAAATAAAAATTCAATTAAAATTCTGTTTTAATTTTTAAAAATTATTTATTATTTCAAATAATTTATTTGACCTTTAAAATTATTTTTTGAGAACAATTTTTCTAGCTTACCCGTGTAAAAAAATAATTATATCAAAACATATCTCCTTTGATAAAAACATATATGGAACATATCTAAATGGATATAATCAGATCTACTCCATATATATTCATATCTGCTTCAGATATGTTTTGATCCGTAAATTGGGTCTATCTGGCATATATGGCATATATGATCAGACATTTTCAGATCTGTTCATATATGTAAAATTGTCAGATAGACTCAATTTACGGATCAAAACATATCTGTAGCGCAATTCACTAACTTTTTAACGACAGAAATCGGTATACCGGTATAACTCACGGTTTAGTTATTAAAGGTTACATACGATTAGTAAATAAATCCGCCATATCAACTGTTTGACAAGTTTCGGTGTTTAATTATGATTTTAATTATCTTAAATTTTGCACACTTTTGCCACCCAAAATTTGTTAAATTTTTAAGAATTTAAAATTTAAAATAATATTTTTTATAAACATTTACAAATTATACAAAATTTTAAACAAAATTAAAGAAAATTAATTTGAACATTTTTTCAATTCCTTTTTGTTTCGACATTCTATTTTTTTAGTACACACCGATTTCTGTCGTTCTTCTCAATCCTTTATATATGTCATTCGTGGTATAACTATAGTTATATTGTCAAAAATCGTTAATTATTGACAATTGTCTTTAAAAGCGATTCTAATGAATAAATTCATTGTATAAAAGATCTGGGTTTATTTAAACCTATCAGTTTTAGATTTTTTGTCTATTTCAGTTATGAATTCAAATTTAGTTAAACGATTTTTTGCCTAAAAATTTGTTAAATTTAATTTGTTTAACTAAAATGTTTGCATTCCAATTAATGTGGTGATTATTACTCCATTTTTCTTTTGTGTCGTCTGTAGTCATTGTCAAGTTTTTTTAAAGACTACACTCAAAAAAATAAAACTGTAAAGTTAACTAATTTTTTTTTGTTAACTCGAGTTTACTGGCTTTTTAGCAAATTTTTAGTTAAAATCAGCGTTTTAACTACTTTTTTTAGTTAAGTTCAATTTACGAAAATACTAGTTTTGAACAAATTTTGAACTAATTTTTTTTGTTGACTTCAAAACTGAGCTTACGAATTTTTACTAATTAATTTGCTGATTTTTCGTAACAAATTTGTTAAGTGAAATTTCTTGAGTAGCCTCCTATGCAAATCTCATAAGTTCTACTTAAGCTGATGAAAAAATAGAAAAAATAAACTTTTATTTTTTTACAAAATATTTTCTAAATTTTAGTTTACGAAAAGTAACAAAAAGTTTAGCTGAATTCAACTAATTTTTTTGTTAATATATGTACATAAAAACGTTACGAAATTTCAGCTAAATTTTTAGTTAAAGTTACGGTTTTTTTTGCTACATTTGTTCTACGAAAAGTTAACTAAATATTTTTAGTTAAATTAACTAAAAATTTAGTAGGCCCAAAATCAGGTGCTTTTTTGGTTAAATTTAACTAGCTATACCCGGTCCGCGTTGCTGGCCCTAAGAAATAAACTTTTTTATAATGCATCTTAATTTAAATATAGTGTCGGACAAAATTAAAGTACGGGTCCGGGCCCCCTCAGTTAGCACTATCTATAGAGAAATTTCAACAACACAGAAACAGACAGACATAACGTTAAATAAAGTACAAATGGGCATGTAATTTAACGCATTTTTATCGAATCTTGATAGTCTAAAGTTCCATGCTGCATCCTCGATTAGTACTATCTGTGCTGCAAATTTCATTGACATCAGTTTTGTCGTTTTTGTGTGATTGCGAAAGAGGACGAAACAACTTTTTATTTATGAAAAACGGGAATGATATTTTATACCCTTTTGCCGAATCGCGCTCTACATATGACCTACAACTCCCGCTCGGATAGTTCTATCAGTAGTGAAAGATTCGGCTTATCCGTTTTTGCGTGATTTCAAAACAGGCATATATAACGCTCAGTATAAAACAAAGGGGCGTGGAAATTTACGCCTCGTTGTTCAATCGTGGTCAGTATAGTACAAAGGGCATTGCAATTTTGATCCCTTTTTCCAATAACGATCTTATATGGCCTACATATGCACTTGGTTAGCACTGTATGTAATGAAAATGTCAAGAGAATCGGTTCAGGCAGACAGCGTCCAGTATTGTACAAAGGGGCGTGGCATTTTACGCCCCTTTTTCCAATCGTAGTATAACATGGCCTATAGTTCCGCACTCGGTTAACACTATCAGTGCTGAAAATTTAATTAAAATCGAATCAACAGTTTTTGCGTTATTGCGGAGCATGCAGAAATAAAATGCAATTCAATACAAAGGGGCATGGCATTTTACGCCAATTTGCCCGATCACGCTCTAATTTAGCACACAGTTAGTACTTGGTTAGTACTATCGTTAGTTTAAATTTCATCAAAATCGGTTTAGCCGTTTTTTATATATAGATGTCATTAGTGGTGCAATGTAAAAATTCGATTTTGCCCACCCCTTCTCCCATTGGCAAAAAAGCATGGCATTTTACGCCCATTTGTCCGACCACGCTCTAATAGCACGCTCTAATGGCATATAGTTAGTACTTGGTTAGAACTATCTTTGGTTTAAATTTCATCAAAATCGGTCCATCCGTTTTTTATATATAGATGTCATCAGTGGTGCAATGTAAAAATTCGATTTTGCCACGCCCCTCCGCCCACACGCAAACAATTAAAAATCTGACTGCACAGTGTTACTTCTAGGCTATTCTGAATATTCCCTGAACATTTCATTACGATCGGTCCAGCCATTTTCGCGTCCATAAGGAACATACATATATCCATTTTTTGCATTATTGAAATAACTTTCAATTCAATACAAAGTGGCATGGCATTTTACGCTCCTTTGTCCGATAACGCTCAAATTTGGCACATAGTGAGTACTCAGTTAGTACTATATTTGATATAAATTTCATCGAAATCGGTCCAACCGTTTTTTATATATAGATGTCATTAGTGGTGGAATGCAAAAATTGGATTTTGCCACGCCCCTCCGCCCACAGACGGAAAATCAAAAATCCGACTTGACAGTGTTACTCACCAGGCTATTCTGAATATTCCCTGAAAATTTCATCAAGATCGGTCCAGCCGTTTTCGAGTCCATACGGAACATACATACATACATACATACCCACATACATACACACATCCATTTTTATATATATAGACTAAATTTTTTGTTAACTTTACAGTTTTTTTTTTTTGAGTGTACCAAATTACCCGAAAAAAAGTGCGGGTAAGTTCGGTAAAATGAGAAATAAATGTATTCTCTCAAAAACTCTCTCATTTACCCAATTTTTGCGTACGGGAACGCTTTTCGGGCTGGTTTGGGTACCCGCGGGCACCCGCGGTAACGTTGTGGAACGAACCTATTATTTTCTATTAGTACCCCTTGCTGTAACTACTTGTAAAAACAACGATATCACTACTTACCATTACAATTTTGGCAACACTATTTTTATACCCTACACCACTCTGTGGACCGAAATATTGGTCCACCACCTTCAAGATTGACTCAGAATAACTTTTTGAGTCGATTTAGCGATGTCCGTCCATGTAAACGTTGTGCGCACGATACAGGTCGCAATTTTTAACCGATTTATCTGAAATTTGAGACTTAAGCTTCTTTTGACACAACGACGGACGCTATTGAAATTTGCAAAAATCGGTCCATTTTTTGACATAGCCCCCATACAAACGTCCCCTTAAAATATGAGTCAAATGACTCTAACAATAACAATAGGTATCCTTTCGAAATTTGGCAGGTAAACGTGTTTTGTATTCACAAATCACCATTCCACATTTTAAAGCAATCGGACCAGTTCTTCTTGTAGCCCCCATACAAACCACCCTCCCGATATTCACATAAATCGCTAACATTTCATGAAAATAGGAAATGATTTATTAAAATTTTGTTTATTTTTAACACGTACTTTAATTACCCAATCAAAATTTGATTATAATCACACCATTTTTGGACTTAGGTCCCATATGAAAATTTGGCCCGCTATTCACTTAAATCGGTTAATTTAAAAACAAATAGAAGACTATTTCACTCACAAGGGAAGTATCTCAACCCTTATGAACCGATTTGCCTGAAACTTAAAATATATATAAATGAGACGATTTTAAGGTTGGGGTGTCTCGGCTTTTCGGCCATATCAGTGTTTCAAAATTTCGTTGTCCCCTTATGAAACCATATGGAACTCCGGGAAAATTTCGATAACTCACGAACTAACAGGAATATCCTCTAGAGCAAAAATACGTGTCGACTTAAATTTAATAAAGATTATTTCGTAATCATATGGACATCGTAGCTCTATGTCTTCATATAAATACCCCCCAAAATTTTCACATGTTCATGAAAAAAGTATTTAACGAAGCCAAACTTTTACAAGGTTATGCCACCGTTGGATAGGCATTAAAAAAACCTTTCTTCTCATATGTAAACATCATATAGTTTCTTAGAAAGAAATGGCTGAAAAGTCCAAAAAACGATTTTTTCGCTATTTTTTGACCCATGTTTTGAACCCCTAAATCCCCGATATGGCCGATAAGCCGAGACACCCCAACCTTAGAATTGTCTCTTTTATATATATTTTACGTTTCATGCAAATCGGTTCCTAAGGGTTGAGATACTTCCCTTGTCAGATTTGGTTTGTGAGTGTTTTCTACACTTATTAAAGATTTGACCTAAGATAAACCAAATCGGTCCATGTTTGGACTTGGTACACATTTTCCGGAAAACACTGGTGTAGGGTATTATATGGTCGGTCTTGACCGACTATTATTTTCTTACTTGTTTTTGTATGTAGTTGGTATCACTTATTTATTATATTTTATTAAAATTATTTAATTAATATTAATCAGTGCCTACGATCAGTACCGTAGTACCGGGAATACCGGTATTCCCGGTTCTCGGTATTACCGGGAAATGGTACCGGTTTCCCGGTTCTCAATTCATTCCCGGTATTCCCGGGATTCCCGGTTCCGGTTCTGACGGTATTCCCGGGACTACCGGTATGAATATTTTGTAAAATTTTGTAAAATTTTGTACAATTAAAATTTTTTATTTGCTTTTACCAAAAAAAATACAAAACATGTGAAAAACACCATTTCCATTTTATTTTTTTAATTAAAGAAAAAAATAGTTACATAATTTTTAAATTTTTTTAAAAACACAACTAAATATTACTGAAATACTGATTAAATAGTGTAATTTAAACATTTTATTTTTTTGGTTTTGAGAACCGGTACCAGGATTAGAACCGGGAATACCGGAATTCCCGGGAATATATCTAGAACCGGGAAACCGGTTCCAGAACCGGGAATACCGGTATTCCCGGGAATACCGAGAACCGGGAAATGGGGGGCACTAATATTAATACATATAATTATTTTATTAAAATAAATATATAATTTCGGTGTTAGTTTTAAATCATGTGACATGTCACCAGTAAAAGCCATGGTAACGTAGTAGGAAAAAGAAAAGTTTAGTTTAGTTTCAAGTTTAGAATCTGCCACCATAACTATACACACAAATTATATATTTATGTCACAAATTTTATGTTATATTTTTGACTTATATTTTTTTACACTAGTTTTAAATATCATATTTAGAATCGACCGCAATCACTTAACTTGTCCAAAATGCTTTTCTGATGTTTTAAAACTTTGTCAGTTGTCAGATTTTTTTTGCATGTAATGGAAAACACTGTAATTTGAACGTTTTAATTACGATTACATGTAATTAGTAATTGAGTTTTTTCAATTACAATTACATGTAATTAGTAATTGAATTTTTCAATTACATTTACATGTAATTAGTAATTGAGTTTTTTCAATTACAATTACATGTAATTAGTAATTGAAAAAACTCAATTACTAATTACATGTAAATGTAATTGAAAAATTCAATTACTAATTACATGTAATTGTAATTGAAAAAACTCAATTACTAATTACATGTAATTGTAATTGAAAAAAATGTAATTGGTATCGCCCCTGTCTGGTATTTTGTTGTTGTATCTGTCAAACATTTTCTTGTTTTCTTCATTTCTCCGATTCTTTTTATGTTTTCTATCAAGGGTGAGAACCGCTTATGTAATTTAATAAATAGTTAATTATACCCTATAATTGGTATACAAAAAAAAACAAAATTTTGCGTTTTTTTTTATTCATAAACATTATTTTATTAAAATTTCATATAAACTGCATACAATAATATTGTAGGATCCAAAGCCAGCCTGCAAATATGAAAAAAAAAAAACGTATTATTTTGTAATTTTCTTTTATTTTTTTGTATAGAAAACACGTCAAAAATTCTGACATTTTTGTAGAAATAATGGATCAATTTTTGACATTTTTTCTGTCGAAAAATCTTAAATTTTTAAACATTTTTTCCATAGAAAAATCTCAGAAATTGAGATATTTTTTCTCTAGAAAATATGATGAATACTGAGACATTTTTTCTACAAAAAAATTTCATATTTCAGATTTTGAGACATTTTGTCTATAAAAAAAAATCAGATTCTGAATAAAAAATCCCAACAAAATATCAGACTGAGACATTTTTTCTAGAGAAAAATTATCAGATTTAGGTATCTTTTTTAATAGAACAGTTCTGAGATTCCGAGACATTTTTTTATAGAAAAATTCCAAAATTCTGAGACATTTTTTCTATACAAAAATCTCAGATTCTGAGATCTTACTTCTATAGAACAAATCTCAGATTCTAACACATTTTTTCAATAGAAAAATTCTGAGATATTGAAGACATTTTTTCTATAGAAAAATATATGAAAAATGCTTAGAATTTGAGACATTTTTTATAGAAAAATTCTTGGATATTTTTTTATAGAAAAATTCTAAGATTTTAAGATATTTTTCTATAGAAAATTTTCAATAGATAAATTCTCAGACTCAGAAACATTTTTCAGTAGAAAAATTCTCAGATTTTGAGACACTTTTTCTATAGAAAAAATGTCAAAAATCTGAGACTTTTTCTATAGAAAAAATGTCTCAGAATCTGAGACTTTTTCTATAGAAAAAATGTCTCAGAATCTGAGACTTTTTCTATAGAAAAAATGTCTCAGAATCTGAGACTTTTTCTATAGAAAAAATGTCTCAGAATCTGAGACTTTTTCTATAGAAAAAATGTCTCAGAATCTGAGACTTTTTCTATAGAAAAAATGTCTCAGAATCTGAGACTTTTTCTATAGAAAAAATGTCTCAGAATCTGAGACTTTTTCTATAGAAAAAATGTCTCAGAATCTGAGACTTTTTCTATAGAAAAAATGTCTCAGAATCTGAGACTTTTTCTATAGAAAAAATGTCTCAGAAAAAAAAAAAAAAAAAAAGTCTCAGGTTCTGAGACATTTTTTCTATAGAAAGTCTAAGGTTCTGAGACATTTTTTCTATAGAAAAAGTCTCAGATTCTGAGACATTTTTTCTATAGAAAAAGTCTCAGATTCTGAGACATTTTTTCTATAGAAAAAGTCTCAGATTCTGAGACATTTTTTCTATAGAAAAAGTCTCAGATTCTGAGACATTTTTTCTATAGAAAAAGTCTCAGATTCTGAGACATTTTTTCTATAGAAAAAGTCTCAGATTCTGAGACATTTTTTCTATAGAAAAAGTCTCAGATTCTGAGACATTTTTTCTATAGAAAAAGTCTCAGATTCTGAGACATTTTTTCTATAGAAAAAGTCTCAGATTCTGAGACATTTTTTCTATAGAAAAAGTCTTAGATTCTGAGACATTTTTTCTATAGAAAAAGTCTCAGATTCTGAGACATTTTTTCTATAGAAAAAGTCTCAGATTCTGAAACATTTTTTCTATAGAAAAAGTCTCAGATTCTGAGACATTTTTTCTATAGAAAAAGTCTAAGATTCTGAGAAATTTTTTCTATAGAAAAAGTCTCAGATTCTGAGACATTTTTTCTATAGAAAAAGTCTAAGATTCTGAGAAATTTTTTCTATAGAAAAAGTATCAGATTCTGAGACATTTTTTCAATAGATAAAATGTCTCAGAATCTGAGACTTTCTATAGAAAAAATGTCTCAGAATCTGAGACTTTTTCTATAAAAAAAATGTCTCAGAATCTGAGACTTTTTCTATAGAAAAAATGTCTCAGAATCTGATACTTTTTCTATAGAAAAAATGTCTCAGAATCTGAGACTTTTTCTATAGAAAAAATGTCTCAGAATCTGAGACTTTTTCTATAGAAAAAATGTCTCAGAATCTGAGACTTTTTCTATACTTTTTCTATAGAAAAAATGTCTCAGAATCTTAGACTCAAACTCAAAATCGGATTCTCAAACATTTTTTCTAGAGAAAAAAACTGAAACATTTTTTCTACAAAAAAGTCTCAGATTCTGAGACATTTTTTCTATAAAAAAGTCTCAGATTCTGAGAAACCATATTAGATTCCGATACATATTTTCTATAGAAAAAATCTTATATTCCAAGACATTTTTTTTGTAAAAAAATATAAGATTCTGAGAGATTTGTTTTATAGAAAAAAGTCTACAATTTTTCTATAAAATATAAATCATTTTCTGAGATATTTTTCTTTAGAAACGCTCGGTGTAGAGTTAAATTAATTTTTTATGAAAATATTTCTTACCAAATCCTTCCATCCTTGTTCATATTTTTCGTTGTCCTCCTTTTTTCATCTATTGTACTGGTTTAAGGGCAGTTTACACGTTAACTACCCTTGACCACCCTTATCTACTATTTCCCAGTATTGGTGATACGGTTTGCTGGGTTTAAATAATTTTGTATGAAAAATTATTTGAATTTGACAATTGCTATCCTCCAATACTGGGAAATAGTAGATAAGGGTAGTCAAGGGTAGTTAACGTGTAAATCAAGCTTTATTTAGCAAAAAAAAATATTTTGAACGTTTGATTTTAATTTGTTAATTTTTATTTCTGACACTTGTATTTTTTTGTTTTGCTTTTTCAAATATAAAAAAATCGTTGTTATCAACTTGTCCATAGTTGTTATTGATTATAAATAGTTGATTTAAAAATGATTTGAAATAACTATGGATTTTCTTAACTATGCTACTATGTAATTTTTTGGGTGTAGTATTTATTCAAAACAGTTTGAAAAAATTGTAATTTCTTTAGCAACATTAAAAAGAAAATTAAATATGTACATGCTTCAAACAAATAACAAAAAACCAAAATCGGTGAACTTTTCAGGATTGGTTGTAAAATAAATGAAAAACAAAAAAAAAATTCATGTGTAAAAATTATGCTGTTTTGATTAAAACACACTGGAATTAGGCTTGTTTCGGACTGGAATTAGGCTTGAATTGGACTGGAATTAAGCTTGAATTGGACTATCATAGGGCTTGAATTCAACTATAATTCAAGCCATATTCAAGTAATTTTTAAAAATTTTCTTTGGTTCGACTGGAATTGCGCTTTTATTTAGGTCTTGAATTCAAGTGTTTTTACACTGTTTCGTTTGACTTGAATTTAAGTATTCGTTTCGCTGGTATATGCTATTGAATTACAGTGTTTTTCAAGTATAATTCCAGGCTTGAAAATATGACTTGAATTACACTTGAATTCCAGCAATTTGGTTTATTGGGTTGGACTGATAAAAATACATGCACCCAAAAAATTTCATAGTAGCATAGTTAACAAAATCCATAGTTGTTTTAAATAAATTTCAAATCAACTATTAATAATCAATAACAACTATGGACAAAGTTGATCACAACGATTTATTTAAAATTTGAAAGTTTGAAACTGAAAACAGTTCAAAAAGAACAAACAATTATTATTGTAAAAAATAAAAATTAAAATAAAATAACAGAAAAATGTCAGAATTTCAAAAAAAAAAAGAATAAAGCAATAAATAATTACGTTTTTGTTTTAGTTAAGCTATTTAAAATAAGAGGCCACATCAATAACCATGGAAGAAGAACAATTTGATTGCATCCAACCAGCTGTAAATACGCATCTCAAAAAACAGATTTAATGGAAATGAAATGTATCGTATGGTATGACATTTATTGTGTAATTTTAATAAATCAATTTAAAAATATAACCCAAAATATTGAATTTTTATTAAAAAAAAAAATAGGTCATTTATAATAACTACTTCTAGTATTACATAGTAAATATCAACTACGTTTGATTTTTAATAAAAACAACTATTAAATAGTAATTAGCTACTATTTTTAAATTTTTATCAAATACATCGTTGTCAGTAACTTTTTCCATAGTTGATTTATATATTTGAAAAAAACGTAATTAGCAACCACTATGTCTCATCAACTATGGCATAGTTGGGGTTATTTCACCTATGACATAGTTGAAAAAATAGTAATCAACAACTATGTAATTTTTTGGGTGTGCAGATTGTATATAATATTGAATCGTCTGTAGGGGCCTTTAGGCCTCGTGGAATAAAAATTAGACTGGAAACTGGGGAAAATCAAATGCTAACAAAAGAAGTCAACGGAAAAAAAATAAAATGATTTTCTTAGAAATTAAGAAAATTTAATTAGCCCCTAAAACTTAAACTAAAAAATAAAGATATCAAAAACAAAACCTTACCTCTTTTCATTGATTGGAGACGCATGCAGTTTATCTTCTCTAGTTATTGCACCACCACTTTGCCAAGGAGCTGGTGGACAACCCATTATACATCTCTTGTATTTTCAAAAAATAAATGAAATTAATATATTAAATAAATGTATTCCATACCCTCTATCACTATAGTGGAGGGTATAAAAAAGAATTAAAATACTTTCGTTGATATTATATTGCGTAGATATTTTTTTTCACTACTAATTTAAAAAAATTTATCTGAAACAAACAGGAACGATAAAGTGTTTCTTCACAATACAGCAGCAGACAGCAAAATTTTTACATACATTTTGTTTTTGCGCCAACAACACTGTTGCCAAGTTGGAGGTTTTCCCGCTAAATCTAGCGCTTTTTGTTTGCATTTAGCGGGGGAAATTTGGTTTTAGCGGGAACGGTGTTTTAGCGGGAAAATCTAGCGCTTTTTGTTTGGATTTAGTGGGTAAAATTTAGAGGTTTTTTACCATTTTTCTTTTTTTTTCAATCGAAAACGCCAAGTTTGTCGAATTTTAGCGCTTTTCTTGTAACTTAGCGGGAGAATTTTATATTTTTCCGCTAAATTTTTTTCGGCGGTTTCTTGCGCGTTTTTAGTGAAAGTTCAATTTTTGTAGAAAAAATAATTTGGAGGTTTTTTTTAAAAATTTTTCTTTTTTGTCAATCAAAAATGCCAAGTTTTTCGGTTTTTAGCGCTTTTTTTCGTAATTTAGCGGGAGAATTTTAAAATTTCCCCGCTAAATTTATTTTTGGCGGTTTCTAGCGCTTTTTTAGTGAAATTTAGAGGTTTTTGATTAAAAATAGTTGGCAACAGTGGCCAACAACAAAATACATGTAAAAATTTTGCTGTTTGCTGCTGTATTGTGATTTTTTTAGATTTTTTTTATATTCCCCACACAAAATGTTGCCAATTTTTTTTTTTATTCCACGAAATAAATGCTGATTTGACGTTTTTTTTTCCTCTCACATTTTTAAACCAAATGGGTGGCATACCATATGTCACTTTATATAAATGGTGATCTTATACACCATTCGTACTTACTGCTAAAAAAGGTTTCCAAAAAACAGATTAAAAATGTTTTCCCTTTTTTTTAAGTTTTTTGACTATTATTCTTATAACTTGCGTTGTATACATATGATCTACTCGCGATAAAAAACATGTTAAAGAGAACCATATTTGCAACAAATCGTTCAACCATTGTTTTCCAATCATCATTATTATTAAATTTGAAAACACTGGTTGAACGATTTGTTGCAAATATGGATCTCTTTAACGTCAAATCAGCATTTATTTTGTGGAATAAAAAAAAAATAAAATCTGGCAACATTTTATGTGTGGGGAATATAAAAAAATCTAAAAAAAAATTACTGGCAACACTGGTGAAACTTTCCTCTGTTTCTTTCTAGCAAACTTAAAAGTAATGTGTTAGAAAGAAACAGAGGTATATTTCAATTTACAGTTATTAATTTTTCATTTTTTTTTTCACCTTATTATTTTAACGACGCTTCTAAATTTTTAAAAGAAGCGTCTATTCTTCATTGATTTGCAGATTGAAAGGAGGTACTATGAATTTCCATGTTCAGGTAAGTTTAAATTTATTTAATTTATATATTTATTTTATTATATTTTTAATTATATATTTTATATTATATTTTTAATTATATATTATATTTTTAATTATATATTATATTTTTATTCATTTTTTTATTTATTTTATTATATTTTTAGGGTTGTCAATGCCAATACTGTTTAGGGAGAAATGGGTATGGATACCCGCTTTTAATTTTTAATTTTTTTTTTCACCTCTTTATTTTAACGACGCTTCTAAATTTTTAAAAGAAGCGTTCATTCTTCATTGATTTGCAGATTGAAAGGAGGTCCTATGAATTTCCATGTTCAGGTAAGTTTAAATTTATTTAATTTATTTTATTACATTTTTAATTATATATTTTATATTATTTTATTATATTTTTAATTATATATATTTTTATTTATTTTTTTATTTTATTATATTTTTAGGGTTGTCAATGCCAATACTGTTTAGGGTAGGGTTGCCATCCGTCCTCTTTTACCCGGACACCGTCCTCTTTTTTTAGGGCGTCCGGGGCAGTCCTACTTCTTTTTTAGAAAGTGTCCGGGGTTGTCCTCCTTTTTTCCTCATATTTTTTTTTGTATTATTTAACGTTCGAATTATTGGCATCGCTGTATTTTCGCTTACCAGCCGTAATGCCAACTTTTTGAGAGCAAAACGAGCACAGAAATAAAAAACACTTAAAAACTCGTATATTTCGAGCAAAAAAGCACTTTTATGTAGAGCGAAAATTACTACGTTATTATCAGCTGGAAGAAGAAGATGAAAAAAATTTGTATATCAAAAATTTCCATTTCAAAATTTTCTAAATGATTTAAAGCAAATTCTATTTGAATTTCCAAAAATTGTATTTCACAAATTCCCAATTGTATTTCAAATTTGTATTTTAAAATTTTCTAAATGCTTTTTAAAAATTCCATTTCATAAATTTCAAATTGTATTTCAAAAATTTCCATTTATAAAGTCTGATTATTTTTTTATTAAAAAATAAAAATTGTTTTATTCGACCTTTAAAATATTATATTTTGTCCATTAAGTCTTCCAACATAAATAAATTTAAAACAGAAAAATAATTTTCTGGAAAATTATTCTATGAGAATATCATTGTTTTAATTAGTAAAGGAAATAATGACCTCGAACTAGAATAAACCTATTCAAAATATTTCCATTTATATTTAAAAATTTTCTAAATGCTTTTCAGAAAATTCTGATTAAGTATATGTCAAATTAGTATATCAAAATTTTTCAGAAAATTTTGATATACAAAAAAAAAATGTTGACATACAAAAAAAAAAATTTGAAAAGCAGTTACATAATTTTTAAATCAAAATGGAAAGTTTTGAATTACAATTAAAATATCTGAACTTATTTAAATTCAAAAATAATTTTCTTAAAATTATTTAAAAAATTTTGAAATGGAAGGTTTTGAAAAACAAATGGAATTTTCTGAAAAGCATTTAGAAAATTTTAAAATACAAATAGAAAACTCTGATATACATTGAAAATTTTTGACTTATATTTAGAAATTTTTTAAATATAACTGGAAATTTTTGAATTATAAACAGATATTTCCAAAATATAATTGAATGGATATATCCAAAATATTGAAATATAATTAGAAATATATTTTTTTAGCGGAAAAAATAGTTTTCTTAAAAAAAAATATATTTTTTTTAATTATAAATAGATGTTTCCAAAATATAATTGAATGGATATATCCAAAATATTGAAATATAATTGGAAATGTATTTTTTTAGTGGAAAAAATAGTTTTCTTAAAAAAAATATTTTTTTTTTGCATATTGTATTGCGTTGTTGACTTTTTTCATATTAATTTATTAAAAAAAAAAAACTGTCCTCTTTTTTGGGTCAAATGTCCTCGTTTTTTGAGGTTGACGTCCTCTTTTTCTCAAAATGCAAATGGCAACCCTAGTTTAGGGAGAAATGGGTATGGATACCCGCAACCATATCCATATGGATACCCTCCCCCACCACCACCACAACCGTATAATCCACCATCAGCTCCACCAGCACCGCAATATTATCAACAATATGTGCCACGAAATCCACGCCGCAAAAATAATGGCGAAAAACCCGTAATGATGGAACCGTATATTGCTTATAGGCCGGTAAGGAGGGCCTATAAGCCAGCAGCTCCACCAACTCCAGCACCTGAAAATGCACCACAACAAGTAATAATTTAAAAAAATATAAATAAATTTTATAAAAAAAAAAAAATAAAATTTAAATAAAAATAATTTTTTTTTTTTTTTTTTTAAAAATAGAGACTCGAAATTTGGACTATATGTTCACCTCCCGGAATATAGAGCCATAAGGGGGTAAAAAAGTGTACTTTTTTTATTTCTTAAAATAATGGTCATAGAATCTTGAAATTTGGGATGTAAATTTAGTTATCGATACATCGACAACTAATTAACAAAGATTTTTATCGAAAATTAATTTTCTATATAAACTCATCGATAACTAATTTTTATAGAAGCGTTATCGATTACTAAATAACCATAGAAAAGTTTGTTATCGATATATCGGTAGCTAATTTTCTTTAGAAAAGTTTGTTAACGATATCAAATTTTCTATAGAAAGTTTGTTATCGGTAACTAATTTTTTATTGAAAAGTTTGAAATCGATACATCTTTAACTAATTTGATATAGAAAATTTAATTTTCTATAAAAAGTTTGTTATCGACAACTAATTTTCTATACGAAATGTTGTTATTGTTTACTTATTTTCTATACAAAAATTTGTTATCGATAACCAATTTTCTTAAGAAAAGTTATTTTTATAGAAAACTTTGTTATCGATTTCTCTATAAAAAGTTTGTTATCCACAACTAGTTTTCTATAGGAAAGGTTGTTATTTTTAACTCATTTTTCTATAGAAAAGTTTGTAATCGATAACTAATTTTCTATAGAGAAGTTTGATATTCGACGACTTATTTTCTGTAGAAAAATTTATTTTTGATCTATAAAAAAAGTTTGTTATCGATAACTATTTTTTTTCAAAACATCGATAACCAATTTTCTTAAAAAACTTTGTAATCGATACATTGATTGCTAATTTTGCAAAGAATATTTTGTTATTTATTTGTCAATAACTTGTTTTTTATAGAAAAGTTTGCTATCGATAACTAATTTTCTATAGAAAAATGTGTTGTAAATAATTAACATACAATATGGGCATTATAGGGTTAATTGATAAAACTAACTTGCTGTCGATAACTAGTTTCCTATTAAAAACTCGATTATTATTTTTGTATACACGGTTTTTTTTTTTTATAAACTTTTCATTTTCAGTTCCACATTTGAGCGGGGTAAACACTTTATTTTATTATTTATCATTACACAACGGTCATTATTTGATTCCTGATCAATTTCTCATTCCTTAATGTGCAAGTAGTGTTGACAATTTGGAAATCATATCGTGTAAATTTGCCCGCTTTAATGCTTCCAAATTGTAAATTTACTTATTTTTATTTTTGAGAAAATCTTAATTTTTTTTTACGAAATCCTCGTAAAATTTACCAGATTTTATTGTTATTTAAGATGCTTCTTAAAGAGGGGTTAAAATATTTGGAAGTTTTTTGGAGATTTTTATTTAAAAATTGTATAACAGAGCAATACGTAAACTTACACATAAAATTTAGTATTTTGGTTACGCGAAAAAAACGTTTTTTTCTAAAATTTGTATTTTAACCGCGGAGGCCTTATAGGCAAGTGTCCGGCTCGTGAGCAAGCCGTGGAATTCTGCCACAGTTGGAACGGTGGACGCCGGCCACTCCTACTCAGAGATACTCTGCTGAGCCAACAAAAAAATACTATAGATTTCCAACCACACATATATTTGTAAAAACTCTGTAAAATTATTTCGATAAAAAACCGTAAATTTACGGAATTATCTGTAAAATGTTGGTATGTGACCAGAAGTTTTTCAAAAACTTCTAAAAATTAACAACGATTTTGTTAAATTTATTTGCTTTCAAACTGGAACACATGAAATAATTGGGGACAAAAATAACAACATACACATTTATAATAAAAAAACTTCTTAAAGTTGTCATTCCAACGACATTTTTAATTTTGTTTAACTTTGCGTGCATGAGCTCCAGAACTTCTCTGCTTCAAAAACATTAACACTCTGACAAGCCATCAAAAGTATTCTTTGCGGATTACGTATATTTTAAATTATTAAAGCTCAAATATTTAGTGACGCATTTAAGCGGTAGATTTTCACCAAGGTTTTTATAAATTAATAAATGACGATTTGAGCAAGGGCTATTTGTATTTCATATTAGTACATTCATAAACTTAAAGAAAAAACTAAAATTTAAATGATCCTAATTAAATGCATTTCGCACTATAAAGGTGCGAACGCGAAACGTTATATTTTAATTTCTTGTTTAAATTCACTTTTTGAGTGGCACCTATAAGAATTCTTATCCTATAAGAATTCTTATCCTATAAGAATTCTTATTAATTTTCTTCGACTGTAATGTACAAGAAGCATGGATAAGTAATAACATGACACAAAATAAAGGCAAATGCCATCATTTAAATGCGTCCGCTTAAATGTTGCGCACGCGAATGTTTAACTTTGTAGAAATTATTTTTAAAATCGATAGATGTTCTCACGGTTTTTTTTTATAAACTTTTCGTTTTCAGTTCCACATTTGAGCGGGGTAAATACTTTATTTTATTATTTATTATTACACAACGGTCATTATTTGATTCCTGATCAATTTCTCATTCCTTAATGTGCAAGTAGTGTTGACAATTGGGAAATGATATCGTGTAAATTTGCCCGCTTTAATGCTTCCAAATTGTAAATTTACTTATTTTAATTTTTGAGAAAATCTTGATTTTTTTTTTACGAGTACCTTCAATTTTATACGAAATCCTCGTAAAATTTACCAGCTTTTATTGTTATTTAAGATGCTTCTTAAAGAGGGTTTGAAATATTTGGAAGTTTTTTGAAGAGATTTTTATTTAAAAATTGTATAACAGAGCAATACGTAAAATTACACATAAAATTTTGTATTTTGGTTACGCGAAAAAAACGTTTTTTTCTAAAATTTGTATTTTAATAAAAAACTTTGTTTATTGTCTTTAAAATGGAGATTTACAAAGTAAAAAGTAAAACTACAAACAAAATTTTGTTTTTCGGTCACAAGAAAAAACAAAGTATTTTCTGAAAATCTGTATTCCGACAAATAACTTTGTCAAATATCTGTCGAATTGAGATTACAGCAATTTTACAGAGTAAAAAGTATTCTTTGCGGATTACGTATATTTTAAATTATTAAAGCTCAAATATTTAGTGACGCATATAAGCGGTAGATTTTCACCAAGGTTTTTATAAATTAATAAATGACGATTCGAGCAAGGGCTATTTAAATGTGAAAATTGTGTACATTCATAAACTTAGATAAAAAACTAAAATTTAAATGATCCTAATTAAATGCATTTCGCACTATAAAGGTGCGAACGCGAAACGTTATATTTTAATTTCTTGTTTAAATTCACTTTTTGAGTGGCACCTAAAAGAATTCTTATTAATTTTCTTCGACTGTAATGTACAAGAAGCATGGATAAGTAATAACATGACACAAAATAAAGGCAAATGCCATCATTAAAATGCGTCCGCTTAAATGTTGCGCACGCGAATGTTTAACTTTGTAGAAATAATTTTTAAAATCGCTAGATGTTCTCACGGTTTTTTTTTTATAAACTTTTCATTTTCAGTTCCACATTTGAGCGGGGTAAACACTTTATTTTATTATTTATTATTACACAACGGTCGTTATTTGATTCCTGGTCAATTTCTCATTCCTTAATGTGCAAGTAGTGTTGACAATTGGGAAATGATATCGTGTAAATTTGCCCGCTTTAATGCTTCCAAATTGTAAATTTACTTATTTTTATTTTTGAGAACATCTTGATTTTTTTTACGAGTACCTCCAATTTTATACGAAATCTTCGTTAAATTTACCAGCTTTTATTGTTATTAAAGATGCTTCTTAAAGTGGGGTGGAAATATTTGGAACTTTTTTGAAGAGATTTTTATTTAAAAATTGTATAACAGAGCAATACGTAAAATTATACTGTATACAGACTTGCGTGATTTTAAAATCACTATGTGATTTTCCTTTGAACAAAATCACATAGTGATTTACAAAATCAACTCTAAATTGTACTAGCATAAAGAAAAATCACAAAATCATCTCAATTTACCATGGTAAGTTCTTGTAGTGTGAACGTGGCCTTACACATAAAATTTAGTATTTTGGTTACGCGAAAAAAACTTTTTTTTCTAAAATTTGTATTTTAATAAAAAACTTTGTTTATTGTGGGATTACAAAGTAAAAAGTAAAACTACAGACAAAATTTTGTTTTTCGGTCACAAAAAAAAACGAAGTATTTTCTAAAAATCTGTATTCCGACAAATACCGGCAAATAACTTTGTCAAATATCTGTCGAATTGAGATTACAGCAATTTTACAGAGTATTTATTAGATTAATTATTTTGAGTGTAGGGCAATGGCTTTGAGATCCTTTTTTGACTTTAAAATCGGAAATTCCAGAACAAAGCAAAAAAAAATTTGAAACTTTTTTTTTTTTTTTGCTTTAAATATTAGTTTACATTTGCACATTACTGAAAAAGTGTTTTTGTGGTAAAAAAAATTTTAATTAATTTCAAATTGCGTTAAAAAGGCCAACAACATAATACAATAATTAAAAATATACATCTTTTAAATACTGAGTTAATATTACGTTATATTTTCAGTTAAAAACTAATTGTAAGTAAAAATATTTTTTTTTTTGCAAAACAAGAAACAAAAATAAAAAACAAAAATTACAGTCCAAAAAAAAAAAATACCATAAAAACAATTTTTAGTAACGTCCAAATATACTAAAATAATATTTTAAACAAAAACAAAAGTTCGAATTTTTTTCACTTTGTTCGGGACTTTCCGATTTTCAAGTCAAAAAAGGAACCCAAAGCCATTGCCCTACAGGTCCAATATTTTTGTGGGTTACTATCAACCCCAAAAGCCAACTTCCCCTACCCCGACGTTTTCCAAATTCGAAAAAAGCTATTAAAGTGGGCAATGCATTTAATCAGTCACATTTAAATTTTATTTTTTTCTCTCAGTTTATGAAAGTACTAATAGAAAACACAATATTCACATTTAAATAGCTCTTGCTCAAATCGTCATTTATTTATTTATAAAAAAAACCTGTGAACATCTACCGCTTAAATGCGTCACTAAATATATGAACTTCAATAATTTAAAATATACGTAATACGCAGAGAATAATTCTAATGGCTTGTCAATGTTAATTAGGCTTGTGCTTAATCGTTCAATTGAGTAAGCGCTCATTTCAGATAAAAGACCTAGTTCGTTCATCTAGTTCAATCGCTCTTTTGTGGGTTTGTTCAACAGTTCGTGACAATTCCATCTATTGGTCGTTCATCTAGTTCAAATCGGTCAATTTTTGTTTTCGTTCAACAGTTCGTGAACGAATCGTTTTGATCATGTATGTTGTTTTGGCTTTCGTTCAAAAAATACAAAAATTTTGAAAAAAACAATAACTCAAAAAAAAAATTTATATACAATTTTTGTAAAAAAAAAAACATAAATGCTAAGAAAGCGTGCCAAAAGAGGAGAAAAAAACTAACGCCTAATGACAAAATTAAAAAAAAAAAATCAACGACCGAACTAAAATATCAAAATGAAGTAATGACCAATTGAGCTGAATGAACGAAAAGACCTAAAAGAGCGGAAATGAACGAACTAGATAAACCGCTCAGTAAAGTAAATAGTTCAATTGAACTAGTTCGTTCGTGAACGACACAACTCTATTTTACTTATTAAAATCACTTCAAAAAAACTTCCAAATATGACCGATAAACCCCTCTTTAAAAAGTGTCTTAAATTACAATAAAAACTGGTACATTTTACGAGGATGACGTGTTAAATCTCGTAATATTCACAAAAATAAAAAAGTAAATTTACAATTTGGACGCATTAAAGCGGGCAAATTTAACAAAATTTGAATTTTAATTAATTTAATTTTTTTTTTAATTTTAATTAATGTTTTTTATGTAGAAAAGTTTTACTCATAAAATGGATTTAACTACAACTTTGTAAATTTACAGAGTTTTTTTTTGTAAAATTTTGAACTCATAAAATGCATTTAACTAAAAATTTTTAAATTTACAGTTTTTTTGGTAAAATTATTTTCGGATTTATCAATATTTTACAGATAATTCTATAAATTTATAGTTTTTTTTTATCAAAATCCTTTTACAGAGTTTTCTTCGTAAAATAACAAAAAAATCTTGCTGGTTGGAAATCTAAGGTATTTTCTGCTGGCTTTGCAGTGTGAGTGTAAATTAATGATAACTAAAAATTATTAATTTAATAAAAAAATAAATATTTTTTTATTTTCAGATGGCGCCAATGATAATTTAAAATTATCAATTTAATAAATATAAATAAATTAATGATAACTAAAAATCATAAATGATAATTTAATTTCTGATATGTATAAGTTCAGAATTTTTATTATAACTTTGATTAAATTGATGGAGAACTAAATTTGTTTTTAATTCAACAAAAATATGACATATAATTTTAATATTGACTGTGTTACAGCATAGGTAAGGAGTAATTTGATTTAATTCATTATAAATATGTTTACCAATTCCTTTTTCATGGCAATACATATTAAAAGTAATGTTATATTTATCATTTAATTTAGTTACATATTCAACAAATTCCGGTGGAGGTATTATATAACAACAATTGTGAAACTGGTCTGTAAATGAACCGGACACTTGAGAAAGTGGTTCATCTCCAAAATATGGTAATGACAAATTGCAATTGTGATTTTCAAAATTTTTTTGTACAAAAATCCACAAAAATTAGCAAATGCTAATGAACGAATACCTTCAGAAACATTTTCTTCAATTTCTAAAAGAGATGAAATTGGGGGGCTTATATATAGGTAATTGGAAATTAAATTAAAAAAATCAGAAAGACCTATTAAGGCTGAAATTTTTAATATCCAGTTTTTAACAAATTTCAGAGTTTTGTTATTGGCTTTTATACTTCTTAACAATTGTTTAGCATTTTTAAGGAAGGCTATTTGATCGGGAGAGCCGTCAAAATTACCTTTACATATTGCAGATAGTTTATGAAAAAATAAACAGTATTTGGCCGTGTTGAGAAACTCTGGAACTATTGTATTGTCAAAATTAGGGGAACAATACATAGCAAACATGCCATCATAAGTATTTTTACTTAATATATCACCTGCAATGTCTTGGAACCATGATTGAAATCGATATCCATTTAAGTGACGACGGTTTAGGTTTAGAGAAACTCTATAATCCAAAACACTATCGCAATTATAATAATATTCTATGGCTTTATTAGAAATGCCATCATTATTAAAACACACGTCATTATCAGAAAACAAATAATTTTTGGCTCGTATTATAAGATGTGTGGGGTCAAGGAAAACAAAGATTTTTGATTTCTGACATAAAAGTAAGGCTCTTATTCAGAAATGTTTAAACTCTGAAACATATCCATGTTATTACTTTTTGTATCACAAACAATTGGCAGGGGATCAAACCAATATCGAATAACATTTCAATTGCCTCCTCAACAAAAGTTTTTAGAGTTGAATGCTCACAACAGTTTTTCACAAACATTAGACTGCCCAGAAAAAAGGCGAAGTTTTTATTTTCCTGGGGGATACCTGCAAATTTTGTTCCTTTTTGTGCAAAAAAATTTCGGTTTTTTTTGGGATTTTTAAAATAATATCTAGAGGTCGCGAACTCGCGTTTTATAGCGATTTATTTTTTTTTTGAGTTTTTTTATTATTTTTAATTGTTAAATATGATTAATATGATAAAATATTAATAATTTCAGACAAAAAAAAAAAATTAAACGAAAAATTAAATATCGCTCATTCCATGAGATGTCTCCCAGCATATAATCAAATGTTCCTTAATTTATTTGAAATTTTGCACACATGAACACTATGAAGCTATTAAAATAAATCAGTTGTTAGTTCCGAGAAAATCCGTGAATTCGCGAATATATTCGCGTTCGCGAATTCGTGGATTTTCGCGAAACTAAAAACGAATTTATTTTAATTGCTCCATAGTGTACCTGTGTGCGAAATTTCAAATAAATTAAAGAACATTTTATTAGATGCTGGGAGACATCTCATGGAATGAGCGATATTTAATTTTTAATTTATTTTTTTTTTGTCTGAAATTATTAATATTTTATCATATTAATCATATTTAACAATTTAAAATAATAAAAAACTCAAAAAAAATAAATCGTTATAAAACGCGAGTTCGCGACCTCTAGATATTATTTTAAAAATCCCAAAAAAAAAACCGAAATTTTTTTACACAAAAAGGAACAAAATTCGCAGGTATCCCCCAAGAAAGTAACAACTTTGTTTTTTTCTGGGCAGTCTAACAAACATATATGAAAAAACCTGCGACCATTCATCCCCAGAAATGCCCCCACCATCACGACTAATACTGAGTCTGCTACAATGTTAGACCGAATGTTATGGCCAAAATCCACTAAGCCCATAACTTTGTCTTCTTTAACATTGTATTTTAAACTCGGTTTAAGTGGCATTTTGTCCACTGAAATCGTAACAAACTTTTGTTCGTTTGCGAGTTGTTGCGCAAATACTTTTAATGCTTGTTGACGACCTACACTATTTCCGGGGTTATTAGGCCAGGACTCTAAATGTTTTTTTTAATCATCTTCACAAGGATAATCCAAAACATTTTTTAACACGTTATACATGTTAGGGTCTTTGAGAAATATTCCCAAAGCTTTGTAAATTTCATTACTATTATAATGACGAGCTTCTGGGTTGTCATTGATTTGGACAGTTTCTAAGTTAGAAAGTTGATGCCAGAATCCCTAAATTTACATTAGAGTAGGTAGATGAAGTATTGTCTACTTCATTACCTACAGCCATATCTTCACATTCTTCCACAATATTAGTGCTTGATGTTGAAGATGATGGAAGAGCCTCTTCTAAATTTATTGGGATAGAAGATGGGTGGCTTCTTTCTCCCAAGTATGAGTTGGGAGAAAAATGGCGACCACAAACAAAAAATATTTTTAAATTTGTATTTACTTTCAAACTGGTAAGCCATTCTTTCCGCCTAAAAAAAATTTAAATTATGGAATTAAAGAATTGAAAAAACAGTTAAGAAAAGTTTTCAAGTTTCAAGTAAATGCTTAATAAATATAATCAATTTTGTTCATTATTTTTTTATTTAATATATACAAAACTATATAAAATACAAAACTTAACTGCATCTTCCATCGGCAAAAAGTCGTAAACCTCGAAAAAAAAACAATTTAAACAAAACTAAATAAAAGTTACAAATAAATTTTATACTAACCTTGTCGAAGGGTCATTATTAGTGAAATCAATCATGAATATTCTTGACCCCCTCCGATATTGATGAAATTTGGTTAAGTTCTTACACTACGTAAAAAACTAACAAATGCAAATTTTCAGCCCTCTAAGTCAACAGGGGCCGAAAATACGGAGGGTCAAAATTTCCCACAAAATCTCCCAGCCGCGACACTTTACACCGTAAAAACTTAATATCGCTGGTTCTATTATTGCTAGAAAGCCCATTTTTGGTTTGTTTTGAAGCTCATAATATGCTGTATAAGACCTACCATAACCAAAAAATTTTCGAAAAAAAATAAGGGTTACCTCCCTTATTTTAAGGTCGTGATAAAGGGAGGAGAAAATGGGGAGGATGGTATCCCCCGATTTTTTTTTTACTTGATAATCTTATAGAGAAAGTCCTAAAGAATATATTCTAAAATTTTTAAGTTGGGACAACAATGGGATCACTCAAAATCAAAATTTTTCACAATTTCCCATAAAATCTCCAAATCGCAACACTCTTGAACCTTAAAAATGTAATATCATATGTGCTCTTGTAGCTACAGAGTCCATTTTGGTTTGTTTTAAAGCTTATAGTACGCTCTACAATACCTACCATAACCAAAAAATTTTAGAAAAAAGGTAGGGTGCTCCCCTTATTTAAAGGTCGTGGCAAAGGGTGGAGGAAATGGGGGAAAAGTATCCCGCGATTTTTTTTTTACTTGGTATTCTCAAAGTGCAAGTCCTAATGAACATATCCTGAAATTTTTATGTTGGGACAACAATCAGATCGACCAAAATCAAAATTTTTCACAATTTCCCCCAAAATCTCCAAATCGCGACACTCTTGCCCATTACAAATTTAATATCATGGACTGTATTGTAGCTACAGAGAACATTTTTGGTTTGTTTTGAAGCTCTTAATATGCCCTACAATATTACTATTACAAAAAAAAAAAATAGAAAAAATTAGGGGTGCCTCTTGTATTATAAGGTCGTGGCAAGAGGTGGGGGAAATAGGGGGATAGTATCCCCCAATTTTTTTTTACCTTGTTTTTATTTTTTAAAGAGTAAGTTCTAGAGAGCATATCCTGAAATTTTTATCTTGGGACTCCAATGGGAGGCGCAAGAATGTCGCGATTTGTTGATTTTGGGGGAAAATTTTGAAAAATTTTGATTTTGGTCGATCCCATTGTTGTCCCAACATAAAAATTGTAGACTATGTTCATTAGGACTTGCACTTTGAGAATCCCAAGTAAAAAAAAAAAATCGGGGGATATTTTCCCCCCATTTCCTCCACCCTTTGCCACGACCTTCAAATAAGGGGGGCACCAATTCCTTTTTTAGGAAAATTTTTTGGTTTTGGTATGTCTTGTAGAGCGTTTTATAAGCTTTAAAACAAAAAAAATTGGCTCTGTAGCTACAAAATCACTTATGATATTAAATTTTTAAGGTTAAAGAGTGTTGCGATTTGGAGATTTTGGGGAAAATTGTGAAAAATTTTGATTTTGAGCGATCCCATTGCTGTCCCAACTTAAAAATTTTAGAGTATATTCTTTAGGACTTTCTCTATGAGATTGTCAAGTAAAAAAAAAATCGGGGGATACCATCTTCCCCATTTTCTCCTCCGTATATCTCGACCTTAAAATAAGGGAGGTAACCCTTATTTTTTTTCGAAAATTTTTTGGTTGTGGTAGGTCTTGTAGAGCATATTATGAGCTTCAAAACAAACCAAAAATGGGCTTTCTAGCTATAATAGAACCAACGATATTAAGTTTTTACGGTGCAAAGTGTCGCGACTGGGAGATTTTGGGGGAATTTTTGACCCTCCGTGTTTTCGCCCACTGTTTACTTAGAGGGCTGAAAATAACTGTGCATTAGTTTATCACTTAGTGTTACAACTAAACCAAATTTCATCAAAATCGGAGGGGGTCACGAAAATTTTTAGCTATTTTTGATTGATTTCACTAAGACTGACCCCGAAATGTATTTGTTTCTGCACTCATAGAAATATCTTAGTAGAAAAATTAGTAAACCCATTATAGATCAAGTTTTACAGAATAATGCTGTATTTAACAAAAATTAATGTTGATATCGTTGAATAATCTGTAAAGTTGATTCAACGATTACAATGGCGTCTATAGAATTCAATAGATAAAACAAAAAACAACCCGGTTCGTTCGTTTTTTTTACTATAACGAGTGAACGAGTGAGTTGTTAGCAATGTGAGATGTCTCTTATAAAATTACTTACCCCCAGTTTCCGTAAAACGAACGATAGACGAACGTCAAAAATTTACATGTATTTTGTTATTGTAACAAAAACAAAATATATGTAATTTTTTGACGTTCGTCTATCGTTCGTCATACGGAAACTGGGGGTTAATGTGTTTGTTTCTTATAAAATTATTTAATACTAGCTTACCATCCCGGTACTTCGTTACCGGTTGTATTGAATATCGGATAATAGAAGGATCAGAATTACTCCACCGATTTCAAGAAAATTTCCCTACGTAGTCTTTGTTTTATTTACTTGTGGACGTTTACGTCTTTCATAAAATAATATTTCAATGAATAATTTAAACAACAAAAAAAGAAAAAAAAATAATTTTTTTTTGTGCTTTTTGAACCATTATTTCAAGAAATATAAGAATAACAAAATTTACACTTCTTTATCCCCTTTACGATCGGTCGCGACCTTTAGAAACAGAATTCCTAAAAGAACGTTATCCAGCATTCAAAATTTCAATGCCTAGGATCATTACTTCATGAAATATAAAAAGTACCAAAAAACACTTTTTTATACCTCTAGAAGCGGATTTTTTAAAAAATGCTTTAGCAGATTTTTTTTGTTCACCAAAGTACTCTACATTCCAAAATTCAAGCTTTTAAGGTCATTATTATAGGAACAAGAAAAATACCAAAAGTATACTTTGTTACCCCCGTTAGAAACGGAATTTCCAAAAAGTACCTCTCCCAGAATGTTTTTTTCTTCACCGAAAAATCGTACATTCTATATTTCAATTTTCTAGGATCATTGTTTTAGCAAATATTAAAAGGATTTTACATTCTTAAATATCAAAAGTACACTTTTTTAGCCATTTTACCCCAAAACATATTTTTCCCAGAATGTTTTGTTAACCGAATTCTCATACTTTACAAATATTAAGATTCTATACCATTTTCAGGAAATATAAAAATTTTCTAGGATTATTGTTTCAGGAAATAAAAAAATACCAAAAAGTGTACTTTCGGTACTTTTAATAAAAGGTACTTTATATTAAAGCAGCGATGTCCAAAAGTTTTTTGCAGTAGTATTAGTGAGCAAGAGAGAGACTGCACTGAACAAAAATAATTGACCGAACTGAAAAAGATGTCGTTAAAATCAGACTAATAATTGAAATATCATTAATGATTAAAATATTATGTATTAGTATTTATTTTTTATACAGTTTAGCGTCATTTTTAGAAACATATTTTTCAGACTTTCGAAAAATTAATTTACCATTAATTAACAAATAATAGAAGATCTTATTTAAGACATATTAAAATATTAGAACGTTGAAGAACTAATTTCTATTTGTGAATGAATTCACATTATTTTTAATAAATAAAATTTAATAAATGATTTAATTTACGTTTGCATTTATTTTTTAATTAATTTTAAATTACTTAAAAAATAATTTATTAATTTTGTGAATGCAGTCTTTGGACGGATCGTTTTCTTTTCTGGAAAAAATGTCGCACTTTCTGCCTTTTTTTCTTTAATGGCGTTTTGTGTTCAGTAATGAACAGAAACCACATAAGCTTTTGATATGGAATAAAATGTATTTTTGAGTTTATCTAACTGTTCGTAAAAAATGTCGAAACACGATTATTTTATTCAATAAATTTTTTTTCTCAAATAATTTTGCACAATTAACGAATCAGCTCAAGAACTTAGCATTGTTTTTAAACTGCTTGATATATGATAAGACATGCCTTAAAAATACCTTTTATTCCTTATCGAAAGCTTATGTGGTTTCTGTTCATTACTGTACGCAATAAGCCATTAAAAAAAAAAAAGATGAAGAAAAGCGACATTTTAACATTTTGGAGGGTATAAAATTTTCGGTACAGATGAATTTAACACTCTTACTTGTTTTTTTTTTTACTTTTGTTTAGCAAATCATTTTTTTGTCCGAAGAATTTCATACATGAAAAAGTTATTTTGAAAACAAAAAAAAAAAAATTTTATAAAAAAAATTAAAAAAAAAAAAATTAATGAAAAAAAAAATTAATAAAAAAACATTTCTTTGGTGAATAACAAAGTTTTTGGTGAAGTAAAAAAATTTTTGATTAAAAATTTTTTTTGGACAAATAAAAAAGTTTTTTGAAAAAAGAAAAAAAAAAATGATGAAAAAAAATTATAAAAACAATTTTTTTTTGAAAAAAGAAATTGTGATAACAAAGAAAAAAGCTTAATAAAAATTTTGATTACAAATATACAAAAAAGAGTTTTAATGAAAAAAAATTATAAAAATTTTTGATGAAGAAACCTAAATTTTAATTAAAAATTTATTTTTTTGGACAAATGAAAAAATTTTTTTAATAAAAAAACAATTTTACTAAAAAAATTGATAAAAAAATAATATAAACCAAATTATGGAAGAACCCAATTTGTTGATGAAAAAAAAGTTTTTTATGACGAAAAAACAATTTTTTTATAACATTTTTCAATAAAAAAAAATTAATAAAAAAAAATATTTTGATGAAGAAAAAACCCTTTAGTAACTTAATTTTTTTACATAATAATAGTAGTTATTTCACAAATAAAAAACTATTTTCAAAAAAAAAAAATTTCGTAAAAAAATTTAATAAAAAAAAATTTTTGTGATGACAGAAAAATGTTTTTTTTTTTTGATAAAAAATATAAAAAACTATTTTTTTATTAAAAAAAAAATAACAAACTTTTATGATTAAAAAAAAATTTTTTTGATAAAAAAATAATGAGAAACAAATTGATAAAAAAAAAATTTTGATGAAAAGTTTTTTATGATGACAAAAAAAAGTTGTTTGATTAAAAATATAAAAAATAAATTGTGTTTTAATAAAAAAAAAAATATTTTGATGAAAAAAAGAAATTTTTATTTATGTTAAGTTTTTTCGTCAGCTGATAAAAAAAAAAAATATTCACCAGGAGGTGAATTAGTATCCAAGTAACAAATTCAAGTTACAAACCATTTTGGTTTTTAGAAAATTTAAACAGAACTTCTTGTTTTCTTTATAAAAGTTTAGGGGAACATCCAGCGCATTTAAAAGTCATGACTAAATGAATGCATTCTAGCAGGAGCATAAAACTACTTGCTTGCATAAGAAACCAAATAGTGACCGCATAAGTGCTCTACTGTGAACCTAAGAATACTTAAATGAAGGACTTAAATAATTTAAATTCGTGTGCAAACCATTAAAGCGGAGAATGCATTTAAACGATTTCCTCAAAATTACCCCGCTTAAATTTGATACTGGAAAATTGGTATGAATTTTCGCGTGCCTACCATTTTAGTAGGAGTGCATTTAAACGAAACTCCTTATAATTATTTATGTATTCATTTACAAAGAAATGTATTGACTAAATAAAAGTAATCTATAGAATATAAAGTAGTAATGCAGCAACCACACTCAAAATAAAAATTGTGAAATTACACAAAAATACCGTTTTTTACGTGGAAGTTTTGGTAAAAAAATTTTCTAATAAAAAGCCTTAACAAAATCAAATAGTATTTCTTATTAATTTGTGTCCTGTTTAATGCGCAAGAAGTTCATGAAATCAATAATTTCATAAACAATAAAATGCTACTTAATATAAATATACTTTGTACTGCTACTCAATATAAAAATACTTTCATTAGTAAGAAACTAAACTGGGACCGCATAAGTGCTCAACTAAAGAAGTAAACTCAAGAATACTACAATTAAAGAACTTCAATAATTTAAATTCGTGTGCAAACCATTAAAGCGAAGAATGCAATTAAAAGATTTCCCCTCTTTAATTCGGTACCTACCATTTAAGTGGGGAATGCATTTAAACGGTATTTTTTCCTTTAATTTTATTAAAGTAATAATTTGCCGCACAATTCAATCATTTAAGAGGGCACATTTAAAACGCTCATTCTAGCATTTTATTTTTTATGAAATTATTGATTGAATTCACTACTTGCGCATTAAACAGGATACAAATTAATAAGAAATACTATTTGATTTTGGTAAGGATTTTCGCTAGTACATTTTTTTTTGTGTAATTTCACAAACTTTATTTTGAGTGTGGTTGCTGCATTACCACATTATATTATATAGATAACTTTTATTTAGTAAACACATTTCTTTGTAAATGAATATATAAATAATAACAATTAAAAAGAGTTTCGTTTAAATGTATTCCCACTAAAATGGGGTAATTTTTAAAATTTAAGCGGGGTAATTTTGGGCAAATCGGTTTAATGCATTCTCCGTTTAATTTTTTGAGTTATTTAAGCTGTTTGATTTTAGGATTCTTAAGTTTACTTTTTAAGTAGCGCACTTATGCGGTCCCTATTTGGTTTCATACAGATGAAAGTAGTTTCATGCTTCCCTCCCAATAGAATGCCTTCATTTAGTGATGATTTTTAAATGCACTAGATGTCGCAAAGATTTTTATAATATAAGTAGCTATATCAAGCCAATATATGAACTTTTTTACCGGGTGTCTTAAATAAGATCTTCTATATTAATAATTTTTTGGCAGTTTCGTATTAATAGAACATTTTTTAAATGTGTTGAACTAATTCTATTACGTTGTTTTGAACAAATGATTTTCAAATCCGAAAAAATTTGTTCGCAGAGGTAAGTAGTCGGGAAAAACGATAGACACTTTAAAGAATTTTTTTTTAATTCGGGATAAATATTACCATCTAGATTTTTCCAGAACTCTACAATATTGTTGTCTTGAACACTTAATTCGCTTCTAAGTATTATTAGTTCTACTTGTATGTCAAACGCGTATTTGGTAACATCGCATCTAAAAGGGTTTTCATAGAGATCAAGTAGTTGTTGTATATTTTCAAAGTCTTTAAATCGATCTTGAAAATTATAGAGAAGAGTTTCAAAAATTGTTGTGTATTCATAGGTTTTAATGTTATTCGGTTTGGCATTAATAAGCGAGGTTTTTGAAAAATTAGAAAAGTCGCCTTCCTGAATTTGAGAAAGGAGTAAAAATATTTTGGTTTTAAAATTAAAGAGGATTTTCGACATATCATAAACATTTTTTTCCTTTCCTTGTAATTCTAAGTTAAATTCATTCAAAAAGTTGGTGGTATCAGCCAAAAAGGCTAAATCTACACTCAAAATAATCACTCTGTTAAATTACAGAGATACTCTGCTAAGCCAGCAGAAAATACCTTAGATTTCCAACCAGCAATATTTTTTGTTATTTTACGAAGAAAACTCTGTAAAAGGATTTTGATAAAAAAAACTATAAATTTATAGAATTATCTGTAAAATATTGATAAATCCGAAAATAATTTTACCAAAAAAACTCTGTAAGTTTACAAAGTTTTAATTAAATGCATTTTATGAGTTCAAAATTTTACAAAAAAACTCTGTAAATTTACAAAGTTTTAGTTAAATCCATTTTATGAATAAAACTTTTCTACATAAAAAACATTAACTAAAATTAAAAAAAAATAAATTAATTAAAATTTTGTTAAATTTGCCCGCTTTAATGCGTCCAAATTGTAAATTTACTTTTTTATTTTTGTGAATATTACGAGATTTAACAAGTAACTCCAATTTTACACGTCATCCTCGTAAAATGTACCAGTTTTTATTGTAGTTTAAGACTCTTTTTAAAGAGGTGTTTATCGGTCATATTTGGAAGTTTTTTGAAGTGATTTTAATAAGTAAAATTACAAATGATATTTAGTATTTTGGTTAAGAGAAAAAAACAAAGTATTTTTCTAAAATCCGTATTTTAACAAAAAAAAAACTGTTTATTATCTGTAAAATAGAGATTACAAAGTAAAATTACAGATAAAATTTTGTTTATCGGTCACAAGAAAATACAAAGTATTTTCTTAAAATCTGTATTTCGACAGATAACTTTGTCAAATATCTGTCGAATTGAGATTACAGTCATTGTACAGAGTATTTAACAGAGTAATTATTTTGGTGTGATAACTGAAAATCATAAATGAAAATTTAATTTCTGATATGTAAAAGTTCAGAATTTTTATTATAACTTTGATTAAATTGATGGAGAACTAAATTTGTTTTTAATTCAACAAAAATATGACATATAATTTTAATATTGACTGTGTTACAGCATAGGTAAGGAGTGATTTGAATTAATTCATTATAAATATGTTTACCAATTGCTTTTTCATGGCAATACATATTAAAAGTAATGTTATATTTATCATTTAATTTAGTTACATATTCAACAAATTCCGGTGGAGGTAACAAAATATTCGCTGGTTCCATTTTCTATCAGATAGGGAGCTCTATAATACGTTTTGCATTCGACACGAAAATTATTTTTTAAATCAATTTGATTTAGCCTTTTTGTGAAAATAGCAGAAATACCCTGATTTTTTAAAAAATCAGAAAGACCTATTAAGGCTGAAATTGTTAATATCCAGTTTTTAACAAATTTCAGAGTTTTGTTATTGACTTCTATACTTCTTAACAATTGTTTCGCGTTTTTAAGGCTATTTGATCGGGAGAGCCGTCAAAATTACCTTTACATATTGCAGATAGTTTATGAAAAAATAAACAGTATTTGGCCGTTTTGAGAAACTCTGGAACTATTATATTGTCAAAATTAGGGGAACAATACATAGCAAACATGCCATCATAAGTATTTTTACTTAATATTTCACCTGCAATGTCTTGGAACCATGATTGAAATCGATATCCATTTAAGTGACGACGGTTTAGGTTTAGAGAAACTCTATAATCCAAAACACTATCGCAATTATAATAATATTCTATGGCTTTATTAGAAATGCCATCATTATTAAAACACACATCATTATCTGAAAACAAATAATTTTTGGCTCGTATTATAAGATGTGTGGGGTCAAGGAAAACAAAGATTTTTTGATTTCTGACATAAAAGTAAGGCTCTTATTCAGAAATGTTTAAACTCTGCAACATATCCATGTTATTACTTTTTGTATCACAAACAAAATGGCAGGGGATCAAACCAATATCGAATAACATTTCAATTGCCTCCTCAACAAAAGTTTTTAGAGTTGAATGCTCACAACAGTTTTTCACAAACATATATGAAAAAACCTGCGACCATTTATCTCCAGAAATGCCCCCACCATCACGACTAATACTGAGTCTGCTACAATGTTAGACCGAATGTTATGGCCAAAATCCACTAAGCCCATAACTTTGTCTTCTTTAACATTGTATTTTAAACTCGGTTTTAGTGGCATTTCGTCCACTGAAATCGTAACAAACTTTTGTTCGTTTGCGAGTTGTTGCGCAAATACTTTTAATGCTTGTTGACGACCTACACTATTTCCGGGGTTATTAGGCCAGGACTCTAAATGTTTTTTTAAATCATCTTCACAAGGATAATCCAAAACATTTTTTAACACGTTATACATGTTAGGGTCTTTGAGAAATATTCCCAAAGCTTTGTAAATTTTATTACTATTATAATGACGAGCTTCTGGGCACCGAAGAGTGCTACTATTGTCATTGATTTGGACAGTTTCTAAATTTACATTAGAGTAGGTAGATGAAGTATTGTCTACTTCATTACCTACAGCCATATCTTCACATTCTTCCACAATATTAGTGCTTGATGTTGAAGATGATGGAAGAGCACCTCCTGAATTTATTGGGATAGAAGATGGGTGCCTTCTTTCTCCCAAGTATGAGTTGGGAGGAAAATGGCGAACTGCTAAGCGATTCTTTCCGCCTAAAAAAAAATAATTAAATTATGGAATTAAATAATTGAAAAAACAATTAAGAAAATTACAGTCGGTCAAGACCGACCATATAATATCCTATAAGTTTTCATGGAAAGACAGACAGACGTCTATTTATTGATGACCGAACTTATTTTAATTTATTTTAAATAAAAATACAATTTTGTGTTTTATATTTTATTTATGTACATAATTAATTTATTAAAATTTCATAATAAATGTTACCAATACATACTTACATATGTTCAAATTTTCTTGTCTATTAAACTAATCGAAAAACAACGAAGCCCATATCACAGACTATATACAGACTCGACAGTAGAGTTTTATAAGAAAAAATGGGGAAAAACTAAGCGATTTTAGGAGAAAACACAGCGGTTTTTAGTCCGTTTTACGCTAACATGGCAACACTTTCTACGACTTAGGAGTGAGTGAAACAACAAAAACCGATCTGGCATCCATTTTTCTAATAAAACAATTTTTTTTAAAAATAACTTAATTTTTTTTAATTAATTTCAAATTGCGGTAAAAAGGCCAACAACATAATACAATAATTAAAAATATGCATTTTTGAAATACTGAGTTAAAAACTAATTAAAAATATTTTATTTTTTGCAAAACAAGAAACAAAAAAAAGAAATAAAAAACAAAAATTACAGACCAAAAAAAAAAAAAAATACTCTAAAAACACTTTTTAGTAACGTCAAAATATAAAATAATATTTTAAACAAAAACAAAAGTTCGATTTTTTTTTTCACTTTGTTCGGGACTTTCCGATTTTCAAGTCAAAAAAAGGAACCCAAAGCCATTGCCCTACAGGTCCAATATTTTTGTGGGTTAATATCAACCCCTGACTTTACGCTCCCTGAACCGCCTAACAGAGCTGATATGACTAATTTTATAATCAACCCTTACGAGGTTGAGACTATAATTAAGGATAATTTAAATCCTAAAAAAGCTCCTGGATGTGACCTCGTCACTCCGAGAATGATAAGAAACCTACCATTCATAGCAGTTATAATCCTCACAAAACTGTTTAACGCGATCTTGCTTCAAGGATATTTTCCAGATATGTGGAAAATTTCTGAAATTAAAATGATATCCAAGCCAGGAAAAGATTTAACTTTACCTTCATCATATAGACCTATTAGCTTGCTTCCGTGTCTGTCGAAATTATTTGAGAAAGTTTTTCTTAAAAAAATTATGCCTTCCCTGGAAAACTGTAACATTATTCCTGCTCACCAGTTTGGTTTCCGCGAAAAGCATGGAACAATAGAACAAGTAAACCGCATTACAAGCGAGATAAGAAAGGCCTACGAGGAAAAGAAATACTGTTCAGCGATTTTTCTTGACGTCGCACAGGCTTTCGACAAAGTCTGGCACGAGGGTCTATTAATTAAGGTAAAAGGTCTTTTACCCACCTGTACTCATAAGCTACTTGAATCCTATCTTCTTAACCGAAAATTCAGGGTAAAATATAAGGATACTACATCTGGAGATTTTGAAATGAAAGCTGGAGTTCCGCAGGGAAGTGTACTTGGTCCTATTTTATATTTGATTTTTACATCAGATTTGCCAACTAACGACCGTCTGCTAACGTCAACTTTTGCAGACGATACAGCAATTATTAGTACACACACGAATCCATCCGTTGCATCAATTGAACTTAATAACCATCTTAGAATTGTGGAGACGTGGTTTAAAAATTGGCGAATAAAAGTCAATGCTTTGAAAAGCAAGCACGTTACTTTTACACTAAGAACAGGAACTTGTCCTCCTGTCTCCCTAAATGGAGAACATATCCCACAATCTGAGAATGTAACATACCTTGGCATTCATTTGGACAGGCGATTAACATGGCGAAAGCACATAGAAGCCAAGAGGCTTCAAATGAAGCTGAAATCCAGCAATTTACACTGGTTAATTAACAAATATTCTAAACTTAGCCTTGACTCAAAAGTCACCCTGTATAACTGTATATTAAAACCAATTTGGACCTACGGTATCCAACTTTATGGTACTGCAAGCGCATCCAATATAGAACTTATACAGAGGGCACAATCAAAAATTCTTAGAACAATGACCGGCGCGCCATGGTTTATTCGCAACGAGAATATACACAGGGATCTTAACATACCATTTGTTAAGGATGAGTTTATCACAATAAGGACGAGATATGCTGATAAACTGGAAAATCACCCAAACCCCTTGGCTAGAGTCTTGACACGAACCCAGGGACACTCAAGACTGCGTCGTGCAGACTTGCCGCCCTTGTAACTATGAGGCCCATATACCAAAATGGCTCCTTTGGAGTGTCTATTATTTTAAGTTAGAGTTTTAAGATTTAAATACTTATTGTTAGGCCTAAGAAAGGCGATTCAATAATAGCCAAAATAAAGTGTAAAAAAAAAAAAAAAAAATATCAACCCCAAAAGGCAACTTTCCCTACCCCGACGTTTTCCAAATTCGAAAAAAGCTATATTTGCTCCATAAGCATTAAACAAGAAATTAAAAAAATAAAATTTCGCGTGCGCACCATTAAAGTGGGCAATGCATTTAATTAGGCACATTTAAATTTTAGTTTTTTTCTCTCAGTTTATGAAAGTACTAATAGAAAATCGTCATTTATTTATTTATAAAAAAATCTGTGAACATCTACCGCTTAAATGCGTCACTAAATATGTAAACTTCAATAACACTGTAAGTAAAATTTAAACTTTTGAAATGACACACAAAAACTTATTTTTGGGTCATAGAATCCAGTGGTATACTCCGTTTTAAAAAGTTAGCTCAAAATAACGAGATATTTCGATTTTAAATTTGCAAATGTAAGAGTAAAAAAAGAATAAATCCAAAAAAAATTATAAAATTCATTAAAATAAGAGCAAGTATTGCTGCATGTCCGATTGAAAATGGACGTCCATTATTTCCTAGATATAAATTTTGATAAATAACAAGTTTTTAAAAATTTTTTAAGTTTTTTTCATTCAAATAAAATGAAAAATCGCCTTAAATCTACTACAAATTTAAAATCGAAATATCTCGGGATTTTGAGCTAACTTTTCAAAACGGGGTACAGCACTGGATTCTACGGCCCAAAATTAGGTTGACGTGTCTCGGCGACATTCAAAATGGCGGACATGATTTTTTAATTCTTTGCTTATTGTATTTACTATAATCATTGTCGACTTATTTGGGGTTGTTAATAACGAATATGAGGTCAGCCTTTTAAAATTCAAAATGGCGGATTCAATATGGCGACAAATTTAAATTTTAGATTTTTTATATGTTGTCTCTTTTTGCCAAAAACTTACCCCCTAATTTTGTAAAACGCAACGCGCCGCGTTGTCAAAATTTCTGTGTAATTTGTTTTTGTAACAATAACAAATTGTATTGAAATTTTGACAACGCGGCGCGTTGCGTTTTACAAAATTAGGCCATTAGATTTTATTGATTTTTCGGATGTTAAAACTGATTTTGGAATTAAAGATTCGAAATTCAAAATGGCGGATCCAATATGGCGGATATGATTTTTTAATTCTTTGCTTATTGTACTTACTATAAATTTTCGATGTATTTTGGGTCGGTAATTTCGAATATGAGCTTAAATTTTTTAAATTCAAAATGGTTGATTCAATATGGCGACAAATAAAATATTAAATTTTTTTCTATGTTGTCTGATTTTAATGGTTCTTCGGATGCCAAATCTGATTTTAGAATCAAATATTCAAAATAGCGATTCCAATATGGCGGACAAGATATTTAAATTATTGATTAATATCACTAGGAAATGATTGCGTAACACGAATACGAACTCAGACTTTTTGAAATCAAAATGGAGAATCCAAAATGTAGGGCATAGTATTTACATATGTACAATCTATACATTCCTAAGTTTTTATAAATCCCTCTTTTTGCTTTTATTAGAAAATTTTAATAAAATATTTCACTTTTAAATGCGTCAAAAAGTTAATATATCCAGTGGAATATTTAAGAGAGAACTCTTTTATTTCCAGTTAGCATTTGCCATCGTAAATGTACAAATAATGCTACTAGCTAACAATTTCACAAAAAATATTTAAAATGCTATCGCCAAAATATGCCCGCTTAAATGCGTTTTATCATTTATTATGTTTAGCACTATAGGTGAACGCTGGTCAAGTGACTCAAATTTTTTGTTCATGAGTGATAAGTGAGTGAGACATTTTTTGTGTGAGTGATTCGTAGTGAGTGCCATTTTTTAGCGTGAGTCAAAATTATTTAATTGTATTGACGTATTCCCGCTTAAACGAGTTCCCAGTTTTAATGTTTAGCACTAGAGATGGATGCTGGCCAGTCGAATCACGAGTGATCGAAAGTGAGCGTGTCTCAAATTTTTTGTTCGTGAGTGACAAGTGAGTGAGACATTTTTTGGTGAGTGCCATTTTTTTGCGTGAGTCAAAATTTTATAAGTGTATTAATTTAGTTTTACAATTTTTTCGTGTTTAAAATGTTAAGCGTGAGTTACGCGTGAGTCACACGTGGGTGGTGTTTTGCTTACTTACGTAAATAGTGAGTAAGTGTGAGAAAAAAAAAAACGATTGAATAAATTATGCTTTTTTTTTGAGTGCACGTGAGTCACTCACTCACGCTCTCATCTCCAGTTATCACGAAAGTGTTGTCAAAGTGGGAAATTTTTTATTAGAAATCAATAGAAACAAAAATAGCAAACAAATTTTGAAGTTCCATTTTAGGGCATTTCTAAACGCCATATTTTGGTTTATTGTCTCTATGTCAAAAGATTATGAACGGTCGCACAGGGTCGCAAAAATGTGAATAGAATACATTGTTACAGACAGCTTGTAGTCCAAGGTTTGTCAATATCGTTTGGACTTTTTTGGACTTTGGTGTTGAAAAAAAGACGGATTTCAACAAAAGTATGAATTTCTATTATTTATTAAAAAATATATGGGGCATTCCATGTGAAATCGGACACTTTGAAAAACTTTTTTTTTAGATTTTCCCAATTTGTTTACAGTTTTTAGTACCCTTTGAAAACTCCTTCGTGGTAAATTTTCAGATTTTTTTGATGACCCGTTCAAAAGATATCGAATTTGTAAAAATTGGTAGTTTGTTCCTTTACTCAAACTTCTTATAATCATAACTTCTTCAATAATGGTCCAAATTTCACATTTTTTTTTCAAAATTTTTGTTTTTTTACGTACTTTCTAAAAAAAAATCCCAAAAAATTCTTAAAAGCGCTCTAGTATGCGATTTTTAAGTTTTAAAATTTAAATCTCATTTTTGAAAATGTTTGTACTCTTCGATTTTTTTGAATTTTTTTTGTGTAAAACTTCTATCAATTCTACAAATTTTTTGCCCAGGAAGATCGTGGGATAACGATTATTACTATTTTTTAAAATTTTTTGAAAAAATTTTATTGTAATTTTTCAATCTTAAAATCATTTCTACTGCTCCAATGGTGCGTCATAGAGGGGTCCTTTATAAGACCTACCCCCATTAATTTTTACGTCTTAACATTTCTTTGGAATAAACTAATACCCTATCTCCAATTTCTAAGGGGGCTCCCACACAAAACGACATTTTTTAAAATTTGATCCAACCGCTCTAACTGCCCTAATAGTGCCCTTAGAGCAACAAAATGTATGACCAACCCACAATATTTTTTTAGTCCAAACATTTTCTCTGAACACACCTACCCTCTATCTTTAACTGCTAAGGCGGTCCCCATACAATTTTTTTAATTTTTTGTAAATTTGTTTTATTTAATCAGCTTCTACCGGTCCAATGGTGCGTCCGAGAGGGGTCATTAGTGAGACCGACCCCCATTTATTTTTACCCTACAACATTTTTTCAAAACATACCTACGCCCTATCTCCACTCCCTAAGTAGGCTCCCATACAAATATCAGTTGGAGCAAATTTTATAAAATTTTAATTTTGTATGGGAGCCTACTTAGGGAGTGGAGATAGGGCGTAGGTATGTTTTGAAAAAACGTGGTAGGGTAAAAATAAATGGGGGTCGGTCTCACTAATGACCCCTCTCGGACGCACCATTGGACCGGTAGAAGCTGATTAAAAAAAAACAAATTTACAAAAAAAAAAAAAAATTGTATGGGGACCGCCTTAACAGTTAAAGATAGAGGGTAGTTGTGTTCAGAGAAAATGTTTGGACTAAAAAAATATTGTGGGTCGGTCATACATTTTGTTGCTCTAAGGGCACTATTAGAGCAGTTAGAGCGGTTGGAACAATTTTTAAAAAATGTCGTTTTGTGTGGGAGCCCCCTTAGAAATTGAAGATAGGGTATTAGTTTGTTCCAAAGAAATGTTAAGATGTAAAAATTAATGGGGGTCGGTCTTGTAAAGGACCCCTCTTTGACGCACCATTGGAGCAGTAGAAATGATTTTAAGATTGGAAAATTACAATAAAATTTTTTCAAAAAATTTTAAAAAATAGTAATAATCGTTATCCCAAGATCTTCCTGGGCAAAAAATTTGTAGAATTGATAGAAGTTTTACACAAAAAAATTTCAAAAAAATCAAAGAGTACAAACATTTTCAAAAATAAGATTTAAATTTTAAAACTTTAAAATCGCATACTAGAGCGCTTTTAAGAATTTTTTGGGATTTTTTTTAGAAAGTACGTAAAAAAACAAAAATTTTGAAAGAAAAAATTTGAAATTTGGACCATTATTGAAGAAGTTATGATTAAAAGAAGTTTGAGTAAAGGAACAAACTACCAATTTTTACAAATTCGATATCTTTTGAACGGGTCATCAAAAAAATCTGAAAATTTACCACGAAGGAGTTTTCAAAGGGTACTAAAAACTGTAAACAAATTGGGAAAATCAAAAAAAAAAGTTTTTCAAAGTGTCCGATTTCACATGGAATGCCCCATATATACTTTTAGCTTACTTTTTGGCAGTTTATCTCACGTGTTGGACTAACAGGTATGTCTTTAGGAGAACTTCGCAGAAAATTTGAAAAATATTGTGTTGAAGTACAAAAAAAAATTATTTGTTTCATGAATAAAATATATAAAAAAAATCTCAAACTTTAACCACAGACTAATACAGACTCGACAAATATGACAGGTGTCAAAAAAGTATTCTTTAACCATATGGTTATTATTTTCAAATTATTCTACGAATTAGGTTAGAAAGAGAAAACTGATATAACGCGCCATAAAAGAAGTAGATGCCAGATCGTTTTTTGTTGTTACACGCACTACTAAGTCGTAGAAAGTGCTGCCATGTTAGCGTAAAACGGACTAAAAACCGCTCTATTTTCTCCCAAAATCGCTTAGTTTTTCCCCATTTTTTCTTATAAAACTCTACAGTCCAGTCTGTATATAGTCTGTGCTTTAACCTCATGCAAAAAAAAACTTTAAGCTACAATAAAAAGATACACAAAATTCAAGATGTTGGCATTCTGAAAAAATATTTTTAAATATGTGTTGCCTTACAGACCTTATTGGCCAAAAAATGGAAATTCTGGCCCACAGTGCGGCGCCGGCCACCGGTTTTATCTGTCAAATCGTATGGGAAAAGTCGTGCCGGGCTTGTCAAAACATGGACCGATTTTTTTTTTGTAATTTTAAAAGGCTTCTTCCTTTGGAAAAAGGAAACATAAATTTAATTTCAGTCAAATCAATTGATTGTTGCGACCTGTATCGTGCTCACAATTCGTACATTAACGGACATCGCTAAATCGACCCAGAAAGTGATTCTAAATCGATCGGTGTACTTTAAGTTTGGTTTAGGACCAATATTTCGGATAGTTACAAACATTAAGACAAACTCACAATACCCTGTACTAGAGATGGGTACATAACAAAGGTTCGAAAGAATTAATTCTTTAATTCAATTTTCTAATTCGAATTAAAAAAATAGAATTTGGCATTCCCTTAAATCATTCAACTTTCAAAATCACTGAATTAATTCTTTCAAGAATTCATTCCTTAAGAATGATCATTCTTAAGGAATGAACTATTTTTCTATCCAAATCAATCTACTACAAATTGAATGGTGAAATTTTCTTATCATTCAATTTTAAACAGTGAAGCGCAACACACATACACATACATTTATGCTTGTGTGGGAAGCAGCAGACGTGACGTCGACAAAACAACAGCCAATCGTTTACACACGAAGATGCTTAAAATGCATACACCCAACACATTTTTGAAAATATAAAGGGAATGAAATAAAAAAATCATCATTCAATTTGTAATAGATTTGAATGATGAACAATTTTGATCATTCAATTGAATGATTAGCTTTTAAGGAATTAATTCTCTCGGGAATTAATTCAATTTGATTTAAGCTTTGAGAATTAAGCCTTTGAATTAATTCGTGTTGAATGCTAGTAAGGAATGATAATTCAAAACTTTTTAAAACAGAATTGAACTTTTTGGGAATTAATTCTCAATAGAATTAATTCGTTCGAAGCTCTGGTACATAAGCAGATTTGGGCGTGATTCACGCGTGAATCACTTGAGTAAAATTAACTGAAACTCAATTTTACTCAAGTGGTTGTGAGTGAGTGGAAAAAAAATTGCATGAGTGAGTTTGCGTGAGTCATTTTTTGCGTGCTTTATTTTCTCTTTGTATTTTCTTTCTCTCTTGCCAAAAAAGAACAAAATTTTTTTGAATTTGTCAATTTTGTTGAAAATTTTAAAAATTTAATTTTTTTAAATTTTTTTTTATAAAAAAAGTTTAGTGAGTGTGAGTGAAGTTTGTGTGAGTCAAAAGTCACTCACGCGACCATCTGTACCCTTTACCACAGAGTGATGTAGGCATAAGCGTATCTAGACCATTATGGTGGGAAAAAGCCCCCCCCCCCCTTCCGAACAAAAAAATAAAAAAAAAATAAAAAACATATGTACATATAACAAGAAATCACAAAAAAGTATTTAACAAATTAAAATTAACTAATATTTTCGTTAAAAATATATGAACATTAACACTACTCTACACGGTTTTTGCACAGACATGTTGAATACATTTTTCAAAGTATTTTATCCTCCTAAGCACGAATCTGTCATCAGAAAAGTTGTATCGAATCGCCTTCTCGAGATATAGATATTTTCATTTTTGGTGGACTAAGCCCTCAAAACGAAAATTGTTTTAATATTGAAAAAGTGTATGTTAAAGTTATTCATATTTTTATTTATTTGAACTTGGTCAACAAAAATGGCTTTATTTTGAGAAGGCGATTTGATACAATTTTTCTGGTGTCAGATTCGTTTTTAGGAGGTAAACATTTTTAGGAAATATGTTTTAATATTTTTTTTTACAAAAAAAATCATAAAAATTGGTACGAATATAAAATTTTATTACAGGAAATTGCGATTTTATTTTGCTTGAAAATCGGAAAATTCTGAAAAAAGTGAAAAAAAAAATTTTAAATAAATAATTTTTTTTAGAAAAAGGAACAAAAAGTATTATAAAATAACTTGTTCTAGAAAAATATTGTGTTTCAATATTTTTTTTTTTTATTAAATTTTTTACTTCCGAAATATTCAGTGACTCAAAGAAAAAACTTCTCAAAAAAAAAATATTTTACTAATTAAAAATTGTTTCCACTCAAAAAAACATTTTTAAGAATTTTCTACACTCAAAATAATCACTTTGTTAAATTACAGGGATACTCTGCTGAGCACGCAGAAAATACCATAGATTTCCAACCAGCAAGATTTTTTGTTATTTTACGAAGAAAACTCTGTAAAATGGTTTAGACAAAAAAAAAACTGTAAAATTGTATAGTTTTTAGTAAAATATTAGTGAAATGGGATCACAATTTTACAGAGAAATACTCAGTAAATTTACACATATTTGTTAAAACTCTGCAAAATTATTTCGATAAAAAAAAAAACGGTTAATTTACAGAATTATCTGTAAAATGTTGGTATGTGACCAGAAGTTTTTCAAAAAACTTTTAAAAATTTACAAAATTTATGTTAAATTTATTTGATTTCAAACTGGAACACATGAAATAATTGGGAACACAAATAACATACATATTTATAATTAAAAAAAGTCTTAAAGTTGTCAATCCAACGGCGTTTTCACTTTGCGTGCATGAACTCCAGAACTTCTCTGCTTCAAAAACTTTTAACAGTCTGACAAGCAATAAAACTTAAAATATACGTATATTTGAAATTATTAAAGCTCACATATTTAGTGACGCATTTAAGCGGTAGATGTTCACCGAGGTTTTTATAAATTAATAAATGACGATTACAGCAGGGTCTATTTAAACGTGAAAATTGTGTTTCCTTTTATAAACTTGGAGAAAAAACTAAAATTTAAATGAGCCTGATTAACAGCATTACAATGGTGCGCACGCGAAATGTTTTTTAATTTCTTGTTTAAATTCACTGTTTAAGTACCACAATGGACCTCAGAGTCTACGTGTGCACTGTGGGCCAGCATCCCTGAATTTTGGCCATAAATAGACCGCTTAACCTATATGTCAAAAAAGTATTGCATATGGGTGTTAAAGGATCGCTGATCACGATTCTGGAAAAAAAATTTCAAAATTCAAAATGGCGGATCCAAAATGGCGGACATGATTTTTTAATTCTTTGTTTATTGTGTTTAATATAATCATTATCGATGTATTTGGGGTCGTTAATAACGAATACGAGCTCAGACTTTTAAAATTCAAAATGGCGGATCCAATATGGCGACAAATTTAAATTTAAGATTTTTTATATATTGTCTCTTTTGGCCAAAAACTTCGACTTTAATGGTTTTTCGGATGTTAAAACTGATTTTGGAATTAAAGATTTGAAATTCAAAATGGCTGATCCAATATGGCGAATATGCTTTTGTAATTCTTAGCTAATTGTACTTAAATTAGTCATTTTTGATGTATTTAGGGTCAGTAACTACGAATATGAGCTCCAATTTTTTAAATTCAAAATGGCGGATCCAATATGGCGTCAGTGGTGCTAACTTTTAATAAAATTAGACTAATTTTACGGAAAAAAAATCGCTTATCACATAGTCAATGTGACTAATTGTAAGTTGACACTACTATACGTTTTTTACACCATTGCACAGTGCCACATTTGGCCAATCTAGGACGACAAAAATCCAATTTTAACTATATTGACTTGAAATTCGGTATAAATGTTCGTTTTGACTTCGAAAATAACATTATGAAAAATATGTGAGGCCGGTTAAGGGCCACGCCCACTTTTTTAAAAATTTGTTATTTTGGTTAAAATTTCTATAAATTTGGTAAATATACTCTCAATGACTGTAGAAAAAATATCACAAAAAAAGGGGGCGGTCAGACAACTGCCACGCCCACTTTTTTAAAATATGTTTAAAAAATATGTAAAAACAAGGTTAACATATCACCCCACTGTAGTCGGCGTCGCAGACGGTCGCAAAAGTTAGCCGTTGAAATAAGTACTATGGATATTGGTCAATATATCTGAAAAAGTCCGGCGACCAATACGGACCAAAAACAAAAGTTCTATTCCATCAAAAAAAATATATAATTTTCTTTTCAAAAATTTGTATTTTGTTAAAAATTTAATAAAAAATAGAAAAATTTGTTTAAAAAAAAGAAAAGATATGACTTAAAGTATTTAAATATCCTTTAAAATTACCAAAAAAAGAGTGGATAAATATCTCTTTTTGTTCAAAAGTTACAAGAGTTTAAACTAGTTACAGGATTGAACAAGATGCAACTTTATGCACCCACCTGTTAGTAACGAACAGAACTATCGTTCTTATATGATTATTTCCGTGCTATTAGGAATGTTCTATAATACATACAAACATATCATGAAAATCGGGGAATTTTTTTTTTTGATTTTTGTCGTGTTAGATTGGCCAAATGTGGCACTGTGCGGTGTTGAGAAGTCAATTTTTTGGCGATTTTTAAACAAAAAACTAATTGAAATTTTCAATTAATTTTGACCAGTTAAAAATATATGTAGATATATTAAAAAAAGTTGGACAACGTTTTGTTGGTATTTAAATGTAGTTTTAAAAAAATTATTTGAAGTAATTATCACTTATTTTTTAACGTTTAAATATTAGAATCGAGAAAAAAATTCATATTTTTCCTTGTAATCAGTTTTTTAAACTACAAGGACCATGCTAAAGGCCTTACCCATGCCCGATCGTCCTTAATTTTTGTGTGGCGTTCTTTTACCTCCAAATGAATATATCTAGGTTATTGTAGGGTCAGTATCTACCAATTTATTTTTTTTTGGAGCACCATATAAAATAAATCAGAGCCAAAAAATCAAAGGTGCAATTAAAAAAAAAAAAAAAATAGAAAGAGTTGTGATCACATCTCGAGTTATGGCTTAAAAGTTGCATAATTTAGAGTACAATTTTACAAAAAAATTGAAGGTTTCGGACTTTTTCAAAAAGTCGATTTTAATATTTAAACGTCAAAAAATAAGTGATAATTACTTCGAATAATTTTTTCATATTTTTTTCTAAAACTACATTTAAATACCAACAAAACGTTGTCCAACTTTTTTTAAAATATCTATATTTTTTAATGGTCAAAATTGATTAAAAATTTAAATTTTTAAATTTTTTTGAGAAAATCGCCATTTTGAAAATTGGTGTCCAAGCTGCATTTAATAAGTACTAAAACATATCCAAAAATAAAATAAATCGAAAGGGGTCGGGTCTAAAAGTGAGTGATTTGGCTTGGAATGCCCCATATATATATTAGGGGTGGGATAGTGCACGAGTTTTCGATTTCGACACGCTAGAACCGCTTATTTTGTGAGGTTCGTAAAAAAAATGCATGAGCCAAAAAATGGGACAGATCGGATAGGATCTAGGGGTCGCTCATCGGGGTCAAAGTTGGGCATAGAGGGGAAAAAATCCACAAAAAGCCCTACAGCTCTCCTGGTTTTGCCCCAAGAGGGGTCAAATGTGAGACCGACCGCCATTATTTTTTCCCCCCAAACACTTTTCCCAAACATACCTAAGCCCTATCCCTAATCCCTAAGGGGGCTCCCATACAAAGGTTCAATTTTTAAAAATATTTGCTCCTACCTGTTTAGCTGTCTCAGAAGTGACCCTAGAGGAATCAAATGTATGACCGACCCCCAATATTTTTTCAACCCCAACATTTTCTTAGAATATACCTACCCTCTATCTTCAACCCTTAGGGTGGTCCCAATACATTTTTTTTTATTTTTTCTTAATTTGTTTTATTACATCAGCTCCTACCGGTCCAATGCTGCCTCCAAGAGGGGTCATTATCAAGACCGACCCCCATCTATTTTCCACCCCCAACATTTCTTCTGAATATACCACTTCCCTATCTCTAATTCCTAAGGGGTCTCCCACACAAAATGACATTTTTATAAAATTTGCTCCTACCGCTCTAACTGGCGCAGGGGTGACCCTAGAGAAGTTAAATGTATGAGTGACCCCCAATATTTTTTCAGCCCCAACATTTTCCCCAAACAAACCTACCCTCTATTTTTAAGCCTTAAGGGGGTCCCCACACATTTTTTATAAAATCAGATGTTATTGCTCCCATGGTGCTTCTTAGGGATAGGGAATGCAGACTTACCCCCATAAGTTTTTGCCCCCCACATTTTTTCCGAACATACTTACGGCGTATTTCCACTTTATAAGTGTGCTCCCCTTAGGAAAACCAAATTCGTAATGGTACTGGAACCCAACGTTGTAGTATTTAGAATTTACAAAAGTACAATAATTAGCAACACTTTTATTTATAAATTCAGCTCTTACCGCTCCCATAGTGCCTCTTAGGGACGGGAAATGCACTGACTCCCTATATCTGCCATGCAAACATCATATTAATGAACTTCAAATAAAAGAAGTGTTTAAAACCAAATTCGGCAAAACGTCTGGACCAGGAGTTCCAATGTTTGAGCGTTTTAAAGAGTAATGGGAAAATATAAAACACAAACCATACAGTCCTGGCATAGAAGATTAGAAAGTGGCAGGCAACATACCAGCTCTAGTCCAACCTCCATCAAGTTGTTTTGTTGGGCTCAAATAAAGGAAAAGCGACCCAGAGACGACTTCAAGGAGTTTCTTGAAATTGTTGTATTATACCTTGGTGAAAATATTCCTAATAAACATTTTTGCCCACCAGGACCCATCAGTCATGCTCGATGGATGGCAAAAGGCATATATTGCCTAAAAATATTTTAGGTTTGACCAAAACCAATTTACGTGAAATTTTGGTCTAGCGCCACTAAAGCAATAGAACTTCCAAATAATGATTTGAATTTTTTTTAAAGCGATTGATAATTATGCTTCAATTAATAAGATGTCTCAACGATTGGAGAAGAGATTCTCTGACATCTTTGGTATCTCAGTGGTGAAGCTGTTGCACTATTTGATCCGAATATCTCTTGTGAAATCAAATGAAAAATGGCAAATGCAAGGAGGAAGAGTTATCTGACAGCGAAGAAAAATAAGACGATGATATCGGGAAAGATTATGACTCGGGGGATAGCGGCGAAGGTGGCAACAAAGATCGTGATCATCCAGTACACGTGGTTGGATTCGAAGGTGTGAAAATTAACATGGAATCGAAACAAGTAAATCCAGAACTCACAATATAAAGAATGATTTAAGCCACTACGTCACAGCTGAGACACCAACATTTTTTTCACGCTTCGGATTAACAACAAATTTCATTGGTTCCGGTCCAAACACTTGGGAAAATTGTGAGGACTACCAGCAAGCGCTGCAAATATTACTTCAATTACATGTTTTCAACGACGCTGCCGAAAGAGGCGTAAAATTAATAGAGGACTATAACAACGTGTTGTGCCGTAATGGAGAGGAACAAATATTACCCTAACAAAGTGGAAATACGGCGTAGGTATGTTCGGACAAAAAGTAGGTGGCAAAAATTATTGGGGGTCTGCATTTCCCGTTCCAAAGAGGCACCATGGGAGCGGTAAGAGCTGATTTTATAAATAAAAATTATAAAAAATGTGTGGGAACCCCCTTAAGACTTAAAAATAAGGAGTATGCTTGTTTGGGGAAAATGTTGGGGCTAAAAAGATATTGGGGGTCAGTATAAGATCTGATATTTTAAAAAAATAAAAAAAATGTGTGGGGACCCCCTTAAGGCTTAAAAATAGAGGGTAGGTTTGTTTGGGGAAAATGTTGGGGCTGAAAAAATATTGGGGGTCAGTCATACATTTTAATTCTCTAGGGTCATCCCGGCGCCAGTTAGAGCGGTGGGAGCAAATTTTATAAAAATGTCATTTTGTGTGGGAGACCCTTTAGGAATTGAAGATAGGGAGTTAGTATGTTTAGAGGAAATGTTGGGGGCTAAAAATAAATGGGGGTCGGTCTTACTAATGACCCCTCTAGGAAGCACCGTTGGACCGGTAGGAGGTGATTTAATAAAAAAAATTAAGGAAAAATAGAAAAAATGTATGGGGACCACCCTAACGGTTGAAGATAGAGGGTAGGTATGATACATATAAGAAAATGTTGGTGATGAAAAAATATTGGGGGTCGGTCATATATTTGATTTCTCTAGGGTCACTTCTAGGACAGCTAGAGAGGTAGGAGCAAATATGTTTTCACATTCAACCTTTGTATGGGAGCCCCCTTAAGGAGAGGAGATAGGGCTTAGGTATATTTGGCAAAAGTGTTTGGAGCGAAAAAATAATCGGGGCCGGTCTCACATTTGACCCCTCTAGGGGCAAGACCAGGGGAGTTGTGGGGCTTTTTGTGGATTTTTCCCCATGTACGCCTAACTTTGACCCCGATGAGCGACCCCTAGATCCTATCTGACCTCCCCAATTTTTTGGCTCATACACTATTTTTACGAACCTCACAAAATGAGGGGTTCTAGCGATTCCAAATACTGCTGCTTCAAATCTCACACAACACTATCCCACCCTTAATATATATATATATGTTCCTCTAACTCCCATTGGAAAAAAGGGCTCCCAAAAAAGGCAAATGAAATCTAGAAAAAAAAGTTTTTCTGAGAATGCGAACTTTTTAATTTCAGTTGTGATTTCTATATTTTAATTGGAACTTTTTTTAATTCCAATTTGACTTTTAGAAATTTTAATATCCAAATGGAACAAAATTGCGGAATATGCTCTTTTTAATTTCAAAACCGACAAAATCGGCTGGAGTTTGAGCCACCGATCAGCCGATGATATCGGCGGCGGCGCGGCTCGTGGAAAAATATCGGCTTAGCGACTCAGCCGTCAGCCGCGCCGACCGGCTTGCTTCACTGCGTAGGCACAGACTAATGGTGTTTTCTTTTCCGGCAAAAAATGTGCCTTTTTTTTTGCATTTCGCACCAAAAATTTTGTTTTTGTGTTCTTTTCTAAAAAATGTCAACCATTATAAAGAATATCGTGTTATTTTCTAAAAATATCTGCCCTATAAAGTGCAAAAAAGTTGCACTTTTTACCCCGTAAAAAATCACGGGGTTGAAATTGCCTTATACAACAGCTGACTTTTTCTGTGTTGTTTTCTCAAAACAGCTGTTAAAAAATACAGGCAGAGTATTTCTGGATGTTGTGTTCTATTCATAGAAAAAAATAGAATTGAAACAGAGTCGTATTTCGCTTGAATAAGTATTAGTGACAGCACATTATGTAACTTTTGACGTTTAATAAAAACAATGCAACATAAAGAAGAACAACAACAAAGCAAACAACAAAAGAGAAAAAAAAGTTTTTAAACTATCAGTAGTGCGTATTTTCTTTAAGAAAAACGTTGAATAAAGCAAAATAAATAATAAATTTAATTAAATGAAAGACAAATTCCATTTTTTATAAATAAAGAATCTAATTTGATATTAAATACGTGTGAGATGAGGAAGAACAAGCATTTTGCCACCATATTGGAAAATACATCAAATACAACACTGCGTACCTTCTAATCTTTTCTATGGTTCTATTCCAGTCAAAAAGAATGCAAATTTTTGAAGGTGTGAGTTAAACATTTTAAAAATGTATACCCTAAAAAGGCAAACATTTTTTTTCAGAAAAGAAGTCACCATAACAGTGTGTCCAGATTAGCAATCATCACTTCTATCATACGTCACAATTGATTGTAATGGCTGTCATTGCTAATCTGGACAGTTTATAGAATGATGGTACACACAAAAAAAACTTGTGTCGGAGTGAGCAAAAATCTGGCATAATTTTTAGGGATGTCGCGAATAGTGTATTCGGCATTTTACCGAATATTTACTATTCGATATTCGGTTTGAACCGAATACGAATATTGCCGAATAATTTAATTATTCATACGCCTGTATTTTACCTATGTAAAAAATTAAAAAAAAAATGTACCAGACTAAAAGACAACAACACTGTTTTTGAATTTTTGTTTCTGTTACCTTAACAATTCCAATTTTAATCAAGTGCCCAAGTTTTTTTGTATAAAAACATACTGAAATGACTACAAAACAAGAGTCAAACGTTAATAAAAGTGTTTTTTTAACTAATTTAAACTTTGCCGAATATTCGGCAAACTGTTACCGAATATTTATTTAACCGAATATTCAAAAGAGCATGCCGAATATGCCGAATACCGAATAGTGACGAATATTCGCGACATCCCTAATAATTTTACCAAAAATATGCTAAAACTACAACCGACGAAGTAGTTTTCGTAATTTAGCCAAAACACTTATGTAAAAAATTTTGAAGAAAATGCTAACGCTATTTAAGCAAAAACTTGGTAAAATATACCAAAAGAAATATGGTGAAATATACCAAAATTATTTGAAAAGCTGACTAAAAATAATGGTAAAAATTACCACATTTATGCTAAAATAAATTTTCAATAAATTTTTGTAAAAATTTGTATATTTGTTGAATTTAAAATTTTCACAGAATAAATCCATATTAATATAATAAATGTTGTGTAGGATTTAATTTACCACCGACCAACTGACCCTTTTTGTACAATTTTCTCGAGTGACTGCTGCCTACGCTTCTTCTTGAAGTAAAGGATCCGCTATAGCTTCACGAATTTATTTAAAAGCATCCTGTAAAAATAGAAAATTATTACAAAACATAAATTTTTAATTTAAAAAATTGGTTAACCCCATTGGTCTCTTGGTAAGGAGGAACACTTACTTTGTCATTCCATTTGTAACTCATCAAAACAGGTATGGACTCCCTTGGCTTTGGGTTTTTAGGTTCTAATTTTATAACTAAAGGCAGGATTGGTGTCCACGCTCTTTATTGTAGTGAAGGATTCTCCATAGCTTCAAAAATTTATTAAGCAGTACCCTGTAAAAATATAAAATTATTACCAAACACTAATTTTTACCTAAAAATCTATTAAACCTTATTGGTGTCTTCGGAATGCGGGTATACTCACTTTATCATTCCATTTGTTATTCATCGAAACATACGTCTGGGACTCCATTGGTTTTTCTTATTGAATGGTGTTTTAAGTGATGAAAGCAAAATTAACTTTAACATTCTTTTATCTTACATTTATTTATCTTTTAGAAAACTAATTATTTATTTTTATTGTATGTATTAATTTATTTTTATTTTATATATCAATTTCCTTTTTACGTTTTTATAACACAAAAAATAAACGAACAACGCACGCACACAAAAATACAAAATGAAAATGGCGGTCTGTATTTGTTTTGTTTTTTTTGTTGTTTTCTTTCGATAAATTTTTGTGCAGGTAATTTTCGTTATTGAGCAAGCTACTTGGTTATTTTACATAAAAAATGAATTATGTTACTTTAACATCGACAAGCATAATATTAGCAAAAATTTGGTAAAAAATTTTTTTTGGTATGAAAAAAGTTTTACCAAGTAGGATTGCTCAATCTTACACAGATTTTTTTTTTGCGTGTATACAATTGATGGTAGAGCGCCTGTTCTACTATAGATTGCTAGCAATCAAGTGTCTATATGAAATTGCTAACCATTGCTTACTATCGAGTTTGGCGTTTGTAAACGTCAAATGTAACACTGAACACCCTTTATGGTTGCTTTGGTGGTTGCTAATCTAGACCGGGTGTAATACAGACTCGACATAAGTGACAGGTGTCAAAAAAGTAGTCTTGAACCATATGGTTAATATTTTCAAATTATTCTACGAATTAGGTTAGAAAGAGAAAACTGATATAACGCGCCATAAGAAAAATGGATGCCAGATCGGTTTTTGTTGTTTCACTCACTCCTAAATCGTAGAAAGAAAAACAGAGTAAAAACCGCTGTGTTTTCTCCCAAAATCACTTAGTTTTTCCCCGTTTTTATACCCTCCAACTACAGTATGGGGTATACTCACTTTGTCATTCCGTGTGTAACGCATCGAAATATCGGTCGGGGACCCCATAAAGTATATATATTATTGATCAGTGATCGATTCTAAGACATTCTAGCGATGTCCGTCCGTCCGTCCGTCTGTCTGTCCGTCCGTCCGTCTGTAGTTAACACGATGCAGTCCAAAATAAAAGAGCTAGGAACCTCAAGTTTGGCACAAATATGTCTTATGTTTCTAGGCAGGTTAAGTTCGGAAATTGGCCAAATCGGACCAGGGGGAAAAAAGTTCCCCCTTGAAGAACTAAACCAACCTCTAAAAAATACACGTTTTTACATGATTTTTTGTATTTTTGTTAAATAAATGAAACATTTGGTATATTTATCGCGATGGGAAGGTGCTCTCAACGTGCCCCACTGACCCTATCAACTCCCCCCCCCCCAAAAAAAAGAAACGCCTCTGTCAATTTTTTTTTTTTTTTACATTTTGGAGGGTATAAAAGATTTGGCACAGCCGAATTTAACACTCTCACTTGTTTCTTATAAAACTCTACTGTCGAGTCTGTTTATAGTCTGTGGTATTAGTCTGTGATACAACCACAGACTAAATACAGACTCGACAGTAGAGTTTTACAAGAAAAAATGGGGAAAAACTAAGCGATTTTAGGAGAAAACACAGCGGTTTTTAGTCCGTTTCACGCTAACATGGCAACACTTTCTACGACTTAGGAGTGAGCGAGACAACAAAAATCGATCTGGCATCCATTTTTCTTATGGCGCGTTATATCAGTTTTCTCTTTTTAACCTAATTCGTAGAATAATTTGAAAACATTAACCATATGGTTAAAAAATACTTTTTTGACACCTGTCATATTTGTCGAGTCTGTATTAGTCTGTGATACAACTATACAACAAATACGAAAAGTCAAGCAAGCAACATAATTTTATTGTGTACGTGTGTCGACAGCGCACAATCAGCATTTTAGCCACATTAGTGTCTCTTCACAATACAGCAGCAAGCAGCAGACAGCAAATTTTTTACATGTATTTTGTTGTTGCGCCAACAACAAAATACATGTAAAAATTTTGCTGTCTGCTGCTGTATTGTGAAGAAACACTTAGCCTATTCCCGTGGGAATAGGAATTACAAAAATGCCCGACACTGCTCTAAAGTAAAAATCTGTCAATAAAATCTAGCGTTGTTTTTAATCTAAGATTTTCATGCAAAACATATGGGATAGTGTTAAAAATCTTAGAATATGAGTATTTTCCCCCAAATTTATGCAAAAAGTAAATGCTGGAAAAACCTTATATTTCCCAAAACCTTCTATTTCCCATAACTATATTTTTATACCCTCCAACCACAGTATGGGGGTATACTCACTTTGTCATTCCGTTTGTAACGCATAGAAATATCGGTCGGGGACCCCAAAAAGTATATATATTATTGATCTATGATCGATTCTAAGACTTTTCTAGAATGTCCGTCCGTCTGTATGAGACACGATGCAGTCCAAAATAAATATTCCTGCCAAACTCGTTAAGTTTGGCAGGAATATGTCTTTTGGGCCTAGGCAGTTTAAGTTCGTAAATAGGCAAAATCGGACCAGGGGGAAAAAGTTCCCCTCTGAAGAACTTAACTAACCTCTGAAAAACGCCATATTTTCTCAGGTTTTTTTGTATTTTTGTTAAGCAAATTAAACAATTTGATGCCAGAAAAAGTTCAAGGTCCTGCACTTGGACTTGGGAAATAAAAAAAATATTTTTTTTTGCCCGCCCCCCTTTTGTGGGCGTGGATTTTAAAAATGTTTTTAAATAATGATAAAATTCTATTACTTAAGCTCAAAAAGCATAATAAATCAATTTTTAAACATTTATCGCAATGGTTTATGTGTCCCCCAATGACCCCCCCACAAAAAAAACGCCCCTGCAATTTATTTTTTATCTGTTGGGGGGTATTATAGATTCGGCACAGCCGAATTTAACACTCTCACTTGTTTTTATTTATATCACCCAATAAAACTAATAATCATATTAATATATTTTATATATGTACTATATATATTTATTTAATTTATTTTAAATTTTCATGTTCGTTAATGTTTTAAGTATTATTGAAATATATATATTAATATATATTTTTTGCTGATTTTTTATTTATGTTATAATAATGACATAAATTTTTATTTGTAATACGATTAATATTAGAATTTTATGTTTATCGTTTATTTTATGATAAAAATTTACAAAGGATTTGTTTAATTTTTTTCGAAATAATATTTATATTAATTAATATTATTATTAGTTTTTTTTTTTTTTTTAGATTAATGATACGATGTTATACAACTGTCAAGAGATTATTTTATAAAATTAAATGAAAGGAGTTGATTAAAGTTGGTTTGGGGAAGATGAAAAACCCTTAATTATATTTTTTAAACTTTGTTTAAAAAAAAAAATTTTTAAAACATGTATGTTTAAAATATTTCAGAAAGCTTTAACAGAAAAATTTATTTTTTTCTTAAAAATAAAAAAAAAAAATCTCAAAATCTTGAATCTTTTTAGTCAACCTTATATTTTATACATGGTTTGAAATTGAAGTGTTTAACATTTTTTTCCCAAAAAACCCCATAAAGTTTATAAAAAAAATTTTACTATTTTTTATTTCAAAAAATTAAAAAAATAATAATGTTTTATTTAACTTTTTTATGTCATATTTTGTCTGCTAATAATATTAACTACATTGATTAATTATTTTTTTTTTATTTTTTAATTGAATTATGTTTTCAAATATTGAAATATTTTAATTATATTTTAAATATGTCAAGTATTTTAAACTATATATACACGCAAAAAAAAACTTGTGTGGGAGTGAGCAAAAATCTGTCATAATTTTACCAAAAATATGCTAAAACTACAACCGACGAAGTAGTTTTCGTAATTTAGCCAAAACACTTATGTAAAAAATTTTGAAGAAAATGCTAATGCTATTTAAGCAAAAACTTGGTAAAATATACCAAAAGAAATATGGTGAAATATACCAAAATTATTTGAAAAGCTGACTAAAAATAATGCTAAAAATTACCACATTTATGCTAAAATAAATTTTCAATAAATTTTTGTAAAAATTTGTATATTTGTTGAATTTAAAATTTTCACAGAATAAATCCATATTAATATAATAAATGTTGTGTAGGATTTAATTTACCACCGACCAACTGACCCTTTTTGTACAATTTTCTCGAGTGACTGCTGCATACGCTTCTTCTTGAAGTAAAGGATCCGCTATAGCTTCACGAATTTATTTAAAAGCATCCTGTAAAAATAGAAAATTATTACAAAACATAAATTTTTAATTTAAAAAATTGGTTAACCCCATTGGTCTCTTGGTAAGGAGGAACACTTACTTTGTCATTCCATTTGCAACTCATCAAAACAGGTATGGACTCCCTTGGCATTGGGTTTTTAGGTTTTAATTTTATAACTAAAGGCAGGATTGGTGTCCACGCTCTTTATTGTAGTGAAGGATTCTCCATAGCTTCAAAAATTTATTTAGCAGTACCCTGTAAAAATATAAAATTATTACCAAACACTAATTTTTAACTAAAAATCTATTAAACCTTATTGGTGTCTTCGGAATGCGGGTATACTCACTTTATCATTCCATTTGTTATTCATCGAAACATACGTCTGGGACTCCATTGGTTTTTCTTATTGAATGGTGTTTTAAGTGATGAAAGCAAAATTAACTTTAACATTCTTTTATCTTACATTTATTTATCTTTTAGAAAACTAATTATTTATTTTTATTTATGTATTAATTTATTTTTATTTTATATATCAATTTCCTTTTTTCGTTTTTATAACACAAAAAATAAACGAACAACGCACGCACACAAAAATACAAAATGAAAATGGCGGTCTGTATTTGTTTTGTTTTTTTTTTTTGTTGTTTTCTTTCGATAAATTTTTGTGCAGGTAATTTGCGTTATTGAGCAAGCTACTTGGTTATTTTACATAAAAAATGAATTATGTTACTTTAACATCGACAAGCATAATATTAGCAAAAATTTGGTAAAAATTTTTTTTTGGTATGAAAAAAGTTTTACCAAGTAGGATTGCTCAATCTTACACAGATTTTTTTTTGCGTGTACGTTTAGCACGAACTTAATCTATTTTTAACTTTTTCTAACACAGTTGCAATTTCTTACACTGTAGTAGATTTTCTCAGAGTTGCAACCCTTAGTAGGAATTTTCAAGTCTTTTTCACCTTAATATGCTATTTACTAGACTTGTGCTTAATCGTTCAATTGAGTGAGCGCTTATTTTTGTTCATTTCAGATAAAAGACCTAGTTCGTTCATCTAGTTCAATCGCTCTTTTGTGGTCTTCGTTCAACAGTTAGTAAACGAATCATTTTGATCATATCTGTTGGTCGTTCATCTAGTTCAAATCGGTCAGTTTTTGTTTTTGTTCAAACGAATCATTTTAATCATGTCTGTTGTTTTGTCTTTCGTTCAAAAAATACAAAAATGTTGAATATTAACATGAATTAAAAAAAAAAAAACAAATACAATTTTTGTAAAAAAACATAAATGCTGAGAAGACGTGCCAAAAGAGAAGAGAAAACTAACGCCTATTGACAAAATTAAAAAAAAAAATTGAACGACCGAACTGAAAGATCAAAATGAAGTAATGACCATTGAGCTGAATGAACGAAAATACCTAAAAGAGCGGAAGTGAACGAACTATATAAACCGCTCAGTTAAGTGAATAGTTCAATTGAACTAGTTCGTTCGTGAACGACACAACTCTACTATTTACATATACCCCGAAATCCATATAAATTTGGATTTCAAATCCAATTAAAATCTATACCGTTTACATATGCTTTTTTGACATTTAGCGGGATTTTGTTTGTACTAACTCTGTATTTTCTTTTGATTTGTGTACAGGGTTGTTAGTGGGAAAATTACCCAATTTTATAAATATTTCTAAAAACAATGATTTTTCTTTGCCGGAGCCAATATTTTCAATCCCACTAGTATATGTTGGGAACACAATATCAAAAAATGTGTTTTTATGTAGTGCTGCTTCTTTAAATGCAAGAAAATTAACATTTTTGCCAAGTTTGGGGCCGCCACGATTGAGTGTTTTTCTTTGTTAGGAAGACCAAATTGGTCAACTAAATTGTGCGTTTACCATTTGGAATGGTTAATTTTAAATGAAACATTGTTAAATATTGTTTTTATTAATCTTTTAATAGTTTTAAAAAAATAAATTTTAATTGTTTTTTTACTTTGTAAAAAACAACAACAGCTGATAAAAAAAATCGTGTGCAGCGTTGCAAAAAGCATAAGGGATGATTTTGGGAAAAACCATAGTTGTACAATTAAGTAGTAGAAATTTTTTGGGATTTTGAATTGCGATTTTACGATTTTCCCAAAATCCAAGTTTTTTTTTTTGTATGGGATTTGACATTTGAAATCCAAAAAAGTAATGGGATTTACTTGGATTTCCATTGAAATCCCATTTTTTCTGGATTTTGAGGTATATGTAGGCTGACCATTCGTACTGATTTGATCAGTACATGTACTGATTTTGGATCACGTGTACTGATCAAAAAACGTTGTACTGATTTGTACTTATTTTTTGAAATATGTACTGATTGCACTGATTTTTAAATATTTTAACATAAAAAATTATTTTGTTCGAAAAATCCATACAAAAACTTGAATTTCCATAAAACAAATCGTGAGAGTAGTTTTAAATAAATTAAGTCTGACAATGATATATGTATTTTATAATGAATTATTTCTAAGGAGATTAGAATTCGGGAATCAAGAGGTTGCTAAACGCAAAAATGCATCGGCGCATAAGATTATTTGGATCTTCATAAATATGTATGGAAAGGTGCACAGAATCTGTGAGGAAAATTCTCGGGATGATGGAATGATTTTAGAAAGATAATGTAATTGCATGAATCAAATGATTCTGAGATGTTCTATGAGGTAATGTCATCATAATTTATTGGAAAAAGCACTCAAAACAGCAGGATATTTAAAAAAACATGTGCATATTAGCTGTGAAATTTTCTAAAAGGCAAATTTACCAAAATTTAAGGAAAAAAGTCCAAATCTGAGGGAATTTTTTTCTTCTCAAAACCTGTGGGGTTTTGATATATTTTCTGCACTGAAACGATCAAAACATTCAAATGAAGTTGTTTGAAGTCAACTGAATTTTCTCCAAAATAACGACAACCATTTATAACAGTTTTTTTAAACAGTTGTTCTTACTGAAATACTAATTGACCCTAAATTTGTTAGCTTAATTTAAATTTTTCGAGAGTTGAAGGAATCATAAATGTTTCCCATAGAAAATAATTTTTAGAGAGTAATTTATAGAAAAATAAATTTAAATTTTGGGTTCAGAAAAAAATGGTCACCCTAGGTATATGTAAATGGCATATAATATACGTTTAAATAGCTGATTTTAATTTTACATCACTTAGCCTGTGTTGTCAATTAATTTTTTCAGATTTTCTCATTGTACAACAAAAATAATTATTTCTCAGAAATAATTAATATGGACTCAAACCGAAATAAATAAAACTTCAGTCATAAATAAAAATCTCAAAATCTTGAATCTTTTTAGCCAACCTTATATTTTACACATGGTTTGAAATTGAACAATAAACGTTAAAAGTGTTTAACATTTTTTTTTCCCCAAAAAAAAAACCCCATAAAGTTTATAAAAAAAAATTTTACTAATTTTTATTTCAAAAAATTAAAAAATAATAATGTTTTATTTAACTTTTTTTATGTCATATTCTGTCTGCTAATAATATTAACTACATTGATTAATTATTTTTTTTATTTTTTAATTGAATTATGTTTTCAAATATTGAAATATTTTAATTATATTTTAAATATGTCAAGTATTTTAAACTATATTGTATATATACATTTACTGAAATTGATATTTTATTTATAGTTTTTAAATAAATTATCAAAATTATTTTTTTTTTTTGCAATTTTTTTATGTTTTTTTAATATTAATATTTTTAATAAATTATTTTTTTTTGATAACTTTGTTGTATTTTATTTTTCTAATAGCACATGTTGTTGTTGTTTTTTTTTGTTTTCTTTGAAATCCTTATGTATTTTTAATTTCGTTAATTATTTTTGTTTTAATATATGTTAGTTAATAATTTTACGTATTTTCTTGTGTTACTTTTTTGAGTATAATTAAAATGTATTTTTTTGGGGGGATTTTTTTTTTATTTTTTTTATAAAAAGTTGTGCTTTTTAAAACAAAATTACCTGATTTTTATTATTTGCTTTTAAGTAAAGTATTTGTTTTCGTTTGTTGTTTATTTTTATATTACAAAAAAATCTATGGAAAATTTAATATTTGTTTTTTTACAATTCGCTGAGGTGGAAAAATTCTTAAGAATTTTTTTAAAATATTTTTTTTTTTGCTTAAATATTTTTTTAAAGTTTTTTTTTCGTCTAAATGTTATATGTATAATTGTTTAAATACTGTTTTGGTGTTTTTTTTTTTGTTAATAATTATTTTTTTATACAAATATTTAATAAATATTTTATACATTTAAAATTTAGCTAGTTATTTTTATACAATTGTTTGTTTGTTTTTTTTTTTAACAGAGTGGTAAGTTTAAATTAAAAGAATTGTATTGTAAAAATAAATAATAAACAAAATTTAAATAAAACTTATATTGTTTTAAAACGGCAGTATTTTTAGTTAATTACTTTATTAAACAAAAAGAAAATAATTATTTAGTATCTGCTGTAAATGTTTGGCACATTTAAAAGGCATTTTTTATATTTTTAAATTTGTTAAATTATTAAAAATGCATGAAAATCGGCTGACAATGTGTATATTTTGGTCCCGCTTAAAAATAAAAACAGATTTTAAATTTAAATTAAATAAAACAAATTTTTATAATTTGTCCTTTAGTATGTTGAAAATAGCTGTTGCGGAGCTTAAAGTAATTATTTTGCAAATTATCAGTTATTTTTTTATATAGAAGAATCAAATAAAGTTCTTTTAAGAGAAAAGTTTAGGCATATTTTCAATATTTTTTTCGACTTTTTTCGACTTTTTAACTTTTTTCGACCTTTTCCAACTTTGAAAAAGTCGATTTTTTTGTAAATAAAAGTTTAGTTTTGACTTGGTGTAAGCATTTAGGTGCTATTTTTTTTTTGGTTGTATTTTATTTACCAAAAAAAGTCGAAGAAAACGAAAAGGTTGAAAAGGTTGAAAAAATCGAAAGCAAAAGAGTCGACTTTCGATTTATAGAACCCTATCCCTGAGGTGTTAACAATAATCAAAAATATTGGTAAATATTGCATTTAACACTTTCTAACTCATGAATTTGGCATTGACATTTTTGCTTCACATACAAAATACATGGAAATACCAATAGCTTCAGTTGTTATCAAACTCGGCTCTCATTTGATTTTTTTTCAGAAGAAAGAATTTATTTTCATCTGGCAAAAGTAAAAAAAATCAAAAAAAAATTCGAAAAAGTCGAAAGCAAAAGTCGACTTTTCGACTTTTTAAGAACAAAAAAGTCGATTTCGACTTTTCGACTTTTTCATACAAAAAGCCGATTAATCGACTTTTCGATCAATCGACTTTTTGACTATAGAACCCTAGTGCAAATGTAGGACTTTAAACTTTTTCCGGCATAAAAAATGTTTCATTTGTTATGCAAAAAGTACAAAATAAACTTAAGAAAATGCATTTTTATATGTTGGTTTAGTTCTTCAAGGGTTAACTATTTTCCCTGTGGTCCGATTTTGCACATTCACTAAGCTAACCTTTGACATTAAGGCAAATTCATGTCAAATTTCAGAAGTCTCGCTGAATTAGTTCTAAAAATTTTCAAATTTGGTGAACAACAAGAATCGGAATTCAAAGTGTATGAGAAAACTTATTGATTAATATGTTACAACAAAAAAAAATGTTTGATGATTACACAGTGCAAAAGCCAAAATCGGAAATAACTTTCTTGAAATTTTTTCTATGAGAAAACACTGATGATTTTTCAACACTCAAAAAATGTCGGTTAAACTAACTTGACCCCAAGTATTTTGAATAAAAACAACTGTTTAAAACAACTGTTAAAAAACAACTGTAAAAAACAACTGTCGTGATTATGCAGAAAATTTAGTTGACTTTAAACGGCTTCATTTGAATGTTTTGATCGTTTCAGTGCAGAAAATGTAACAAAATTCCACAGGTTTTGAGAATAAGAAAATCCCGAAGATTTTTAAGACTTTTTCCGTTTCAACAACTTTTTCTGTAAGAAAACTTCACAGCTTATAAGCACGTGTTTTTTTTAAAGTCCCTGATTTTCGGAGCACTTTTTTTAATAAGCTCTGATGACATTACCTTATCTAAGATCTCAGAATCATTTGGATTCATGCAATTTACATCATCTTTCTAAAAATATAAAAAATCTATCGGCCCATTGAACTTTTCGTTATAGAAAACCTCAATGATTCTGTGTGCATTTTCAAATTAATTTAGGAAGATCAAAAGAACCTCATGCTCAGATTCCTTTTTGCGTTAAGGAACCTCTTGATTCACGAACTCTAATCTCCTTAGAATAAATTCATTATAAATTATCTCATTTTCAGACCTAAGTTATAAACAAGTAAAAAAGTTAAATTCGGCCTTGCCGAATGTAGTGATACCCTCCACAATTTCAAAAAGATTATTGCAAAAAACTTTATTTAAAAGGAAATTACTTTTGAAAAAAAAAAATTTTTTTGAAAAAAAAATTTTCGCAAAAAAAATGTTGGTAAAAAAAATCCGCGATTTTTTTTTTTTTTGTGTTCGTACTTGTTTAAATACCATTTGGTGTTCAATAATGTTCACATATGCCAACCAGAAGCCGAATTAAAGCATTTTGTATTTTTAGGTTATGTTGAATGTACTGAAATTTTTGAGGTGTGCTTACATTTTCGTTCATAACTTTTGAACCGCTGAACCGATATCGCTCAAATGCAATACCAAACTTCTCGGGAGAACTTCCAATAAATATGTTAAGTTTCAGTCATCTTTGTGCAATATTTTGTCCGCGACAGCATTTTCCACAGACAGACGGACATCGCTAGAATGTCTTAAAATCGATCGGGCATCATGAATATATATACTTTATGGGGTCCCAGATCGATATTTCGATGAGTTACAAACAGAATGACAAACTTATATATACCCTCTATCACTAGAGTGGAGGGTATAAAAACAACTCTGACGACTTATATTATGGAAATTCAAGTTTTTGTACAGAATTTTCGAATAATATTATTTTTTATATTGAAATGTTCAAAAATCAGTACATATTTTAAAAAATCAGTACAAATCAGTGCAACGTTTTTTGATCAGTACACGTGATCAAAAATCAGTACATGTACTGATCAAATCAGTACGAATGGCCAGCCTACATATGCCATAACAAAACCCTCAAGTTTTTTTTTTAGTTCAGCGCTAGATTTTCTTTTACACGAATTTGAAGTTGGTGAACTTTTATTATAATTATAATAACACCGTCCGACAGCCAATATTAAACATGACGCCTGAAAGTAGAGATCAAAAGGAGTAAAATTGCATTTACAGTTTTTCATATCGTGATCCTGTTTCCTTTAAAAACGACTTTAAAAGTTTTAAAGGTTACATTTTGTAAAATATTTTTGAAATATTTGTACTTGTCCTAGGATGACGTGGTGATGACAAATGAAAGAGGAAGATCTACTCTAATTTTTCCATTTTTGTGAATAAAGTCATTTAAATACTTTATCAAAATATTTTGTTGAAAATTTTGAAGGATATTATATTATCCAGTTTGTGTTTAACGATTTTTTTTTTTTATTTTTGTCGGACGGTGTAATAATTTCTTCAAAACTGTATAAGTGGCGTATGCTTAATTTTGTAATTGCCTAAAATAACAATCATACGTTTATTTTAAATTATTTGGCTATTCAGTAAATAGGCACTGTGCTGCTTGCTGCGAATTTCATACTGGTTATAGCTAACGTAATTTCGAGCTTAAGTTTGGAGGATGGACCCCACATGTCCAAATAGGGCACCACCAGGGGCCCATAAAGTATGACATGTTTAGTACACAAAGACTTTAAATGCTTTAAAATCACCAACTTTAAATGCGTGTAACAAAAATCTAGCGCTGAATTAAAAAAAAAAAACTTGAGGGTTTTGTTATGTAAAATGTCAATTTTCATTTAATTATGATTTTATACCATTCCGATTCGTAAAGTTCGATTTTGTATCATTTTGTTATTTATTAAATAAAAATCAATCCCTGATGATGCTGAAAATAAAACAGCAAAACGTTGGATAATATAACAAAAATTAAATAAAAAAGTCTTTTATTAAAATAAAGAACACATGACCTGTTTAGAAAGTTGCTAAAACATATAACTATTAAAATTGAAAGAGGTCGATGTTAAAAATGATTGAAAATGGAATCTTGTTAAGTTCATGGATATTGAAAATAACAAAAATTTAGCTATTTAAACACTTATTTAACAACCCTGGAAAAAACATTACATTAACCATATTTTTCAATACTTACCAAGGTTGGTTGCCAAAACGATTGACTTTTTTGTGTCGGCCATATTTACCGAGATATGAGCATTTTTAAAATTTTGATAATGCCAAATTTTTTGGATTAAAATTTAGGACCCATTGTGATCCACACATGTGAAGAGGACCTGAAAAACTATGAAGAAGAACCAAAAATGGTATTTTTCAGAGGTTGGTTTAGTTCTTTAAGGGGAACTTTTTTCCCCCTGGTCCGATTTTGCTCATTTACGAACTTAACCTGCCTAGGAACATAAGACATATTCGTGCCAAATTTCGGGAGTCTAGCTCTTTTATTTTGGACTGCATCGTGTTAACTACAGACGGACGGACATGTCTTAGAATCGATCACTGATCATAAATATATATACTTTATGGGGTCCTAGAAAGATATTTTGATGCGTTACACACGGAATGACAAAGTGAGTATACCCCAATACTGTAGTTGGAGGGTATAAAAATAGCACCTAAATGCTTACAACAAGTCAAAAACAAACCTTTATATTGTCAGCAAGGAGGGAGGGTTAAGACCACGGGTGCCATCCATCTTGGCAACCCACCCCATTAGTCATCAACGTCCCTCCAGTGCTATTGCTATTGGTGTGCTTTTTATGATACCTAAATTTTAATGTTTTGTAGCGATCCTACCTCTGAAGGGACAAGACACACTCCCAACCCTGAGCACGGCCGGTACCAGTAGGTAGCTCCATTCCTGAAGAGGTAGACAAGTGGGTCGAAGGATCGTTACAATATACAAACAAGTAAAAAAGTTAAATTCGGCCTTGCCGAATGTAGTGATACCCTCCACAATTTCAAAAAGATTATAGCAAAAAACTTTATTTAAAAGGAAATTACTTTTGAAAAAAAAAATAAAATTTGAAAAAAAAATCCGCGATTTTTTTCTTTTTTTGTCAAAAAATATGTTCGTACTTGTTAAAATACCATTTGGTGTTCAATTATGTTCACATATGTCAACCAGAAGCCGAATTGAAGCATTTTGTATTTTTAGGTTATGTTGAATATACTGAAATTTTTGAGGTGTGCTTACATTTTCGTTCATAACTTTTGAACCGCTGAACCGATATCGCTCAAATGCAATACCAAACTTCTCGGGAGAACTTCCAATAAATATGGAAGTCGTCAGTCGTCTCTATGCAATATTTTGTCCGTGACAGACAGACAGACGGACATCGCTAGAATGTCTTAAAATCGATCGGGCATCATAAATATATATCGTGAACCTATATTCAAAATATGCCAACTCAAATTTGACGGAAATGAGTTTCCGATGGCAAGTAGCTCCCCTATGTAATACCTATCTGCCATAAAAATTTCAGAGCAAAAAAATAATTTGTTGTCGTTTTACATCCATTTTTGTTATTCTGCTAACTCAAAGTACATTTTTTTTTGGTGGAAATAAATGTCATCTCCCATTGTAAATTTCCAAAAATTTTTCAAAAATTTTTTAAAAAAAAATTAGACCACATATCTTATTGCATTTGCCATGCTAAACACGAATCTTGTAAAGATTTTGATATCTAATGACTGGTTCTCGAGATATTGCCATTTTGAAAATATCGGTAAATAGTGTTTGAAAAAAAAAAAATTGCTTATATTTATGTAACTTTCAAACTATTTGTCAGATTGAAACATTATGAATGGGGCAAATAAAGTTAATGATATAAGCTTTCAAAATAGCTAGTTTGGAGTGACCCTATTGTAATACAGCGTGAGTTACAGAGTGCCAAAGTTGACCACCCTGGGATTAAAAGGCTTTCGGAGCTAGTAACTTTTAGAAATATGCACAGATTTTTAATTTTTTGTTCAGTTTTTGCAATTACCGTACTAAGGATAACAAAAACCAAAAAAAAAAATTTTAAAAATTTTTCAAAAAAAAATTTATTTTTATTTTCCGACAAAATATGCCAACTCTAAAAAAATATTTGTTTTTTGATACAGTAATAAATGCCATCTCTGAAAAATACGCAAACAAGTGCAAAATATGAAAATTTTTGCATAGGTAAAAATTGTTGAGAATATTTAAACCATGTTATGGAAGGTACCCAATCAGAAACTGCCAACCGTACAAAAAATATTGTACTGGCGGAGCACTGGATTTATTGGAAATGCCAACAGTGTTTCAACGTTGGCAATTACAAACAGAATTGTACTCCGCCAGTACATTTTATACAACATTTACGACCATTTATTTTTTATTAATTATTTTTAAGCGGATGGATTTTGATTAAATATTGTTTTTATTACACCTTTTATTATATAAACAAAGATTTATTAAATAATTTACATATATATTATTAAAATTAGTGTAATAGAGTAATAGCAATTGTTTTATCATCACATGTAGTAAGAATACACTTGAATTCTACCATACTTATGTTAATTTCAGTGTTATTTTCATCTAATTTTCTAACATCATACAATCCTATTTCACTTGATGAAAGTGGATATTCCACAAAATCAGTAACTTCAAGAAAAAGGTTGTCTTTAAAAAAAATATCATCACATTTGAAATTCAACACTTTCCTACTAAAAATTTCGTTAACCGTAATAACATTTCCATTTCTTAGTAAGCATACGTTATCAGGAGGAAGTGGTGAAATTTTATTGCCTTCGATAATAACAAAGCTAAAAGTAACTCCTATTTCCGAGGTTTCTAAAATTTGTCCAAGAGAATATTTTAAGCTTCTTTTTTTTTTTTTTTTTTAACTCTGAATTCTGTTGGCGGAGTGCATGCACTCACATATAGCCAGGGTTTCAAACTAAATTAAATATTCATACACCATTCTTCACCGTAGTTTCAGATATCAATTTTGGCATCTCTCAGAAATAAAACAAGTTCCTCAAAAATCGCCAAGTCACCAGTCCTTAAAATCTGGCTCACATCCCCGAAAGAATCAAAAAATTTATATCCACTTCTAATGTTGTCGTAAAGTTTACACTTAAAAACCAAATGATCAGCCGTCTCAGTCATGTTGCATACTTCACACATATTGGAATCCAAGATCTTTATTTTGCTCAAAAAAATTTTGCCAAAAGTGTGGCCAGTCATCAGTCTATTTATCATCTTCACATCGGCCGGTTCCAGATTTCGGGAATTTTGAAACCATGGTTTCCTCTGAATTTCAGGGAAAATTCCAGCAAAAAAACTTCCTTAATCCCTGGAGGCTTCTGCGAATTCACAGTTCCATCCCTCATAAATACGATTCTTAATTATGCGTATTGCCTCATCAGCTGTGTAGTCAACATCCATAGGAGAACCATTTGTAGCAGCCCACTTTGCAATCTCATCAGCCTTCTCATTAAACGTTACACCCATATGGCTCGGAGTCCAAATGATATGACATTGAAGAATGCTTGATGCATTTAATCTGTTATGTATGTAAGCAACACAGTAGTTTCTAGTAGAGTTCGTTTTCAAGTAGTAGTTTCTAGTAGAGTTCGTTTTCTATTGATACGATAAAGCAATGGAAAATTATTTGATGAATCGTTTGATCGAAAAATATGAAGTTTTCTTTGAACTTCTCCGATGGGGTTGGTTGGAGAATTTATAATACTTTTTATAAAACCTAGGCTATTTTCGAAATCAAACGCGGAAAATTGAGATAGCGGCGCCCCTATATTAACAACGTCATCTGCGATATGAATGAGGTTGTGAATATTCATTGTATGTGATTTTGGTCCATAAAAATATGACATAAGTTCAACAAATTTCCTTAATAACTGCTTAGCATAATCAGCTTTCAATGTAGCTAATTTGCTAGATGAAAAATTCGACAAGCTGTAAAAAGAAGTAAAAAAATGTCTGTACTGATTAGATTTCAATACATTTTTCAAAACTATCCCTCCGCCATATAATAAAAAAAACGATATTGTGTAGCTTTCCAATTTCCTGTATCCATTAAATCAAACGTTTTTCTTTGGAACTCAGCTGTAATATCTTTAGATATTTTTGAAAAATTTTGTTGCATATGTTTTGCCAGCAGTCTGCCAACACCAGAAAAAACAATTGGCCCGAGCCCCATCTGGCGTTATCAATCCAACAATAGCACTGTACAGTATTTTTTGTAAATCCGACTTTGGCACAGCGTAGTATTACTTAAAAATATGACACTGGTGATGTGCAGTATTTTTTGTTTTGCCAACAGTCTGCCAACACCAGAAAAAACAATTGGCTGAGCTACATCTGGCGTTATCAATCCAACAATGCCACTGTACAGTATTAGTTGCAAACCGTGTTATCGGCCAACGTTGGTAATACTGGCACCAACGCTTTGCCAAGCTTGGCCCTTTTGTATTTTTCTGACTGGGTACATTGTTAATTTTTACAATAATTAGCGAAATAACAAGTTTTTTAGCTCTCCTGAACAGTAAGCTTTTTCGAGTTGGCATTTATTGAATATAGTTCGACGATATACTTAATGGGGTCCCAGACCGATATTTCGATGAGTTACGAACGGAATGACAAACTTATATATACCCTCTATCACTAAGTGGAGGGTATAAAAAGTCGACTTTTTAAAAAGTCGAAAGGTCGAAAAGTCGTTTTTTTAAAATTTGAAAAAGTCGAAGAGTCGACTTTTTAGAAATAGAAAAAAGTCGACTTTTTGTTGCGACTATATAACCCTAGTTCCATCAAATGCCAATGAAAATTCAATGCCAATTAAAAAATCCTATGTATGCCTGCATGATTGCGATTACGGTATCGCCTTAAATAAAAATTGTAATACCATTTTCGAATTTTATGCGATTTTGCTATCGCCATTCCTAGAAATTTCGCTATCGAAAATGATATAACATTTTCGTAACGAAACGATATCGTTATCGCCTGGAATAACGATAGTTTTTCGATAAATTCTGGAAAATGTCGATATTACTATCGTTATGACTTGAATTATCGATAGCAAAAACGATATCATAAGAGAAAAGGTACATTAAGAACGAAAAAACTATCATTTTCGTATAATATGTGATAATTAGGTGATATTGCCCGGATATCATAGCGGTATCGTTTGGTTTATTGGGTTTAAACATGCCAGAAGTTTCTTTAAATTTTACCGATATCACTGACTCCTAAAAAGGTATTCCTCAAAAGGTTTTCTCTTTCTGAAATTATAATTTTAACTTAAAAACCTAAAAATAAAATCATAAAAAAATGAAAATGAAAACACAAAATTTATTTATTTATTTTTTTTTATTATTAAAAATTACTAAATTTTATTTAATATTTTAAACAACTTCATTAACTTAAACGAATTTTAAACAAAAAGTAAAATAAATTGTTTTTTTAGAAAGAGAGAAAAAAAAACGAAAAAATATAATTTAACAACAGTTTTTGTTTAACTTAAATTTAACTAAAAAATGGGATTTTAAATATTAACAAAAAAAAAAAAAAAACGAAATTAGAAAGACAAAACTTTCTAATACAATATAAAATTAGTTAAAATTCAAAAATATAAGAAGAAAATGTATAAATCAAACAAAAATTATTAATATAATTACGAAAGAAATAAAAAAAATATTAAAACAAAACAATTTTGCGTGTATTAATTAAAGAAAAAAAATATTGTTTTTTTTTTGTTAAATTTTTAAACTTATTTTAAAATAAACCATGAATTTCACTGCATTACTGCAGAAGTGCTGGAGGTGTTGGCTACATTTGTTAAATCTGTTTTAGTCTTTTGACTGCTACTACTATTACTATCCATAGACCAATCCCACTCTTTACCTTTGGGACGAAATTTTGAAGATTTATGATGGGCCTGCTGTTGCTGTTCCATCAATGATAAACCACTCACCGAACCGGTAGCATTTAAACATTCCATATCTTTGTTAGCACCACCACCACCGCCATCTACTTGATCATTAGCATTGCCGGCAGCATCGGCGGCCGTTGTTGATGACGAATTCGAATAGGCTAATAATTCATCACAATCATATTCCCAATTACGTTCACAAAATTTCTTTTTATAATGTTTTTCCAGCGAGGTCTTTGATTTACGTTGATATTTTAAAGGAATTTTTAAATTGCTGGACGAACTATCCAAAGCATTTGCCATATTTGCTGGAGGTGGTGTATTGACAGCCGCATTAGGACTAGGTGTCCTTGGTAAACCCATATCTGATAGTGGAGGACTATCTAGGGCTGTGGGATCTGGTGGTGATGAACAATTTTTCAAAGTTATGGGCATAGAATTGACATCAGAATGCGTTGATTTCATGCTGCTATCGCTTAAATGATCTTGATGGTGATTGAGATGGTTATTATGAAGATGATGGTGACCCATAAAACTACTGTTACCCGATGAAGTACTACTGCCACTGCTTATGGGTAAATCCAATTGTGAAGAGGTCGACGATGTCGATAGGAATGTTCTGGCAGCCTCAGAATTACTACTGCTGTGTGTTATACCCGAATCGGGAGAGGTGTTACAACTGATGGACGATGGTACAGTATCGGTATCTATGGATCTACGTGTCTTATCCAATTCGGTAGAGGCAAATGCAACTAAACGATCAAACCCCGAACTAACACGATGTTGCCAGTGAGTTTCATCGTCTGCTATAACGTCATCTATCAGAGGTAGGTAAATGAAGAGATAAATTTGTATAAAAAATTTAAAAATTATTTTTGGTCTGTTAAAAACAAATTTAAGAAAATAAAATCTTTTTAAATACATATTAGTGAATTAATGTAAATAGGAAACTATTTTATGGTAACATGAGAGAAAAGGACAGCATTTTAAGGGAAGTTATTCCAAAAGAGAAAGAATTCTATGGTAAGTGGATTATGATTTGACTCAAAAAGAGAGAGAAAACAAAAAAAAAAAAAGATTGGCTCTTTATATTTGCAAAACAGATAATTTATTCTCAACTGTTATATTTTATTGAAAATTATTTTAAGATTTTTTTTTTACATAAATTAGTACAATAAATATTTAAAAAAACAAAATAAATGAAATGATTAAAATCTAAAAACAATACGAGATTTCAAGATGATGCTCATGGTAAATTTGATATTTTTAAAACACTCTAACTTTGAAATAGACCGAATGTAATGATACCCTCCACAATGTAAACAAAAAAAAAATCGGAAAAAATTTAACAAACAAAAAATACTTAAAAAAATTTGAAAAAAAAAAATTTTTCCCGAAAAATATTTTTGGTGAAAAAAAAAATTCGCGATTTTTATACCCTCCACTCTAGTGATAGAGGGTAGAGCCCCCCATTACCCGGGTTTCGGTCTACCCGGGCTACCCGGGTAGAACCGGTTTTCAATTTTTTTTTATATTGAATTTTTATTAAGAACAACTTTTACAATCAATCAAGGGACGAAAATGAAATATTAAATTAGTTTAGTGTTATCTTAACCAAAAATTAAAAAATTCCTCCATTTTTTTTTTCATTAAAAATGAAAAATGCTGATATCTCAAAAACTAAGCAAGATAGAGCAAAACGGATAACATTTTCAAAAGAAAGACAAAAAAGAAAAATATGGAACAGCCTTCCTCTATCCATGTGTGGTCTCAATAGGTCCGAAATTTTGAATTAAAAATTCGCATTCCGGAAAATTTTAAAAAGCCAATATCTTGGTAAATATTGCCCACACGATAAAAAGTCCAATGGCATTTTTGTTGCTCTTTACTTGAAGAACTTGACCACTGAATATCCGAAAGCCCTGAGATCAAAAGTTTTTGAGTTATTTGATTTTAAATTTTTGTAGGACCCCAAAACCCATTTTTTATAAGTTTAAATGCCGATTTCTCAAAATTTTTGTTCTACGACCGGGACAAAAAGCTGTGAATAGATCGACAATTTTGTCTAGAGTATCCCTGTTCCATATGGAGTCATTTGAAGCAACCACAAAAAAGTGCCGTCCTAAAGACCGAAAAAGACCGTCCCAATTTCATGTAAATACATGGAAAAAACAAGACTTTACGAGTTTAACAGCCGATTTCTCAAAATTTTTGTTCTACGACCGGCACAAAAAGCTGTGGGTAGATCGGCAATTATGTCTAGAGTATCCCTGTTCCATATGGAGTCATTTGAAGCAACCATAAAAAAGTGGCGTCCTAAAGACCGAAAAAGACCGTCCCAATTTCATGTAAATACATGGAAAAAACAAGACTTTACGAGTTTAACAGCCGATTTCTCAAAATTTTTGTTCTACGACCGGCACAAAAAGCTGTGGGTAGATCGGCAATTATGTCTAGAGTATTCCTATTCCGTATAGAGTCATTTGAGGCAACCACAAAAAAGTGCCGTCCTAAAGACCGAAAAAGACCGTCCCAATTTCATGTAAATACATGGAAAATACAAGACTTTACGAGTTTAACAGCCGATTTCTCAAAATTTTTGTTCTACGACCGGCACAAAAAGCTGTGGGTAGATCGGCAATTATGTCTAGATTATCCCTATTCCATATGTAGTCATTTGAAGCAACCACAAAAAAGTGCCGTCCTAAGACCGAAAAAGACCGTCCCAATTTCATGTAAATACATGGAAAAAAAGAAGACTTTACGCGTTTAACAGCCCATTTCTCAAAATTTTTGTTCTACGACCGGGACAAAAAGCTGTAATCGACAATTATGTCTAGAGTATCCCTATTCCATATGGAGTCATTTGAAGCAACCACAAAAATGTGCCGTCCTAAAGACCGTCCCAATTTCATGTAAATACATGGGAAAAACAAGACTTTACGAATTTAACAGCCGATTTCTCAAAATTTTTGTTCTACGACCGGCACAAAAAGCTGTGGGTAGATCGGCAATTATGTCTAGAGTATTCCTATTCCATATGGAGTCATTTGAGGCAACCACAAAAAAGTGCCGTCCTAAAGACCGAAAAGACCGTCCCAATTTCATGTAAATACATGGAAAATACAAGACTTTACGAGTTTAACAGCCGATTTCTCAAAATTTTTGTTCTACGACCGGCACAAAAAGCTGTGGGTATATCGGCAATTATGTCTAGATTATCCCTATTCCATATGTAGTCATTTGAAGCAACCACAAAAAAGTGCCGTCCTAAAGACCGAAAAAGACCGTCGCAATTACATGAAAATTTCGACGGTCTTTTACGGTCTTTAGGACGGCACATTTTTGTGGTTGCTTCAAATGACTCCATATGGAATAGGAATACTCTAGACATTATTGCCGATCTACCCACAGCTTTTTGTGCCGGTCGTAGAACAAAAATTTTGAGAAATCGGCTGTTAAACTCGTAAAGTCTTGTGTTTTCCATGTATTTACATGAAATTACAATTTTTATAAAATTTGCTCCAACTGTTATTTGTATGGGAGCCTACTTAGAGAGTGGAGATAGGGCGTAGGTATGTTTTGAAAAAAATGTTGTAGGGTAAAAATAAATGGGGGTCGGTCTCACTAATGACCCCTCTCGGACGCACCATTGGACCGGTAGAAGCTGATTAAATAAAACTAATTTACAAAAAATAAAAAAAATTGTATGGGGACCGCCTTAACAATTAGAGATAAAGGGTAGGTGTGTTCAGAGAAAATGTTTGGACTAAAAAAATATTGTGGGTCGGTCATACATTTTGTTGCTCTAAGGGCACTATTAGGGCAGTTAGAGCGGTTGGAGCTAATTTAAAAAAATTTCGGTTTGTGTGGGAGCCCCCTTAGAAATTGTAGATAGGGTATAAGTTTGTTCCAAAGAAATGTTAAGACGTAAAAATTAGTGGGGGTCGGTCTTATAAATGACCCCTCTATGACGCACCATTGGAGCAGTAGAAATAATTTTAAGATTGAAAAATTACAATAAATTTTTTTCAAAAAATTTTAAAAAATAGTAATAATCGTTATCCCACGATCCGCCTGGGCAAAAAATTTTTAGAATCGATAGAAGTTTTACACAAAAAAATTTCCAAAAAATCGAAGAGTACAAACATTTTCAAAAATGAGATTTAAATTTTAAAACTTATAAATCGCATACTAGAGCGCTTTGAAGAATTGTTTGCGATTTTTTAAAAAGTACGTAAAAAATAAAAAATTTTGAAAAAAAAAAATTTGAAATTTGGACCATTATTGAAGAAGTTATGAGTAAAAGAAGTTTGAGTAAAGGAACAAACTACCAATTTTTAAAAATTCGATATCTTTTGAACGGGTCATCAAAACAATTTTAAAATTTACCACGAAGGAGTTTTCGAAGGGTACTAAAAACTGTTAACAAATTGGGAAAATCTAAAAAAAAAAATTTTCAAAGTGTCCGATTTGACATGGAATGCCCCATATGTTATAGATCCAGTCATCGGTATGTAAAATTTTGCCATTTTATCGACTGAACATCGATAGACTATATCTACGTAATATCGATCGAGGATATCGGGTCCCAGACTGATATTTCAATGAATTACAAACGGAATGACAAACTCACACATATACACTAGGGTGGTTTTTTTATTTTTTTTTTTTGGAATTTCGAGGAGCGCCCAGCGGATTTTTGTGTCATTTGATGCTAAAATAATTGTGTAAAAATTTGAGCTAAATCGGATAAAATTAACCCGAGGCGCAAGGAGGTCAAAGTTTCGAGAAAAAAGCCAAAATGGCCAAATTTTGAAAAAACTTAAAAAAATGTAAATTTTGTAAAAATAAAAAAAATAAAATATTTTTATTTATTTATTCTTGCAATAATACTCAGAAAAAATTATCTTAACTTTTTATGATGGCAGTAACACTTTCAAACATGAAATACAAAAACTACCATGTATTTGGGAGGGCATCTGAAATGAGTGTTTTCGATTTTTTGAAAATCTTATTAAACAAAAAAAATAAATCTTACTATTTTATAGCAATGGATTATTAAATACATCCTAAGGCTTAAATATTTAAAAAATTGGGGGTATCCATCGACTCAATCTTTTTTTGGAGTCATTTGAGTTTTGCGGATTTCAAGGATTTCGTTTTTTTTGTCTATGCAATTTTACTTTAAACTGAATTTTTGTTAAATTTTACAAATCTTGTTCTGTAAACTGATTTATTTGATAAAACTAACTAAGTTACGTTATATTATTTTTTTGAACATCATTAACCCATTTTGGCAGGGGGTCAAATATGACCTAGGCAGAAAATGTACTGTTTTGTTTCAATTTTGCGTAATTCATCTCTTTAATAATATTTTTGTTGTATTATTTTATAATACTAATTTGGAAATAACATGTATTTTTAACCCTTTGTTAACCCGATATGGCCAAGGGTCATGAAACCCCGTACATTATAATTCGAGTCATAAACAATTTAATTACTATAAAAAATAAAAAAAAATACCGATATGCTGCAAGAACAGGCCAAAGCTGAGAAAATTTAACCGTCTCAAAACGCAGACACACGCATATTATTTTGGTCTCCCCTACCAGAATAAATCGTCGGAACGCCGTAATTTTAGAAAACTTTGAAATTGTTGTGCAGTGTAATCGATATTGAATGTAGTTTTAATTTTTTTTATGACAACATGAATTTCTATAAATTCGATTTTTTTTTAAGCTGCGCTCGTTTGCGTTTCAGACGAAAAAAAAATATTTAACACATATTTTTTTTTTTAAACAAGGTGTGCTTTTTTTGCCCCTGGCCATATCGGGTTAACAAAGGGTTAAAAATACATGTTATTTCGAAATTAGTATTATAAAATAAAACAACAAAAATATTATTAAAGTGATGAATTACGCAAAATTGAAACAAAACAGTACATTCTCTGCCTGGGTCATATTTGACCCCCTGCCAAAATGGGTTAATGATTTAAAAAAAAATAATATAACGTAACTTAGTTAGTTTTATCAAATAAATCAGTTTATAGAACAAGATTTGTAAAATTTTACCAAAATTCAGTTTAAAGTAAAATTGCATAGACAAAAAAAAAAATCCTTGAAAGCCGCAAAACTCAAATGACTCCAAAAAAAAATTGAGTCGATGAATCCCCAATTTTTTAAATACTTAAGCCTTAGGATGTATTTAATAATCCATTGCTATAAAATAGTAAGATTTAATTTTTTTGTTTAATAAAATTTTCAAAAAATCGAAAACACTCATTTCAGATGCCCTCCCAAATACATGGTAATTTTTGTATTTCATGTTTGAAAGTGTTACTGCCATCATAAAAAGTTAAGATAATTTTTTCTGAGTATTATTGCAAGAAAGTTAAATAAAAAATATTTTATTTTTTTTATTTTTACAAAATTTACATTTTTTTAAGTTTTTTCAAAATTTGCCCATTTTGGCTTTTTTCTCGAAACTTTGACCTCCTTGCGCCTCGGGTTAATTTTATCCGATTTAGCTCAAATTTTTACACAATTATTTTAGCATCAAATGACACAAAAATCCGCTGGGCGCTCCTCGAAATTTCAAAAAAAAAAAAAATAAAAAAACCACCCTAATATACACCCTACAACATTTACTTGAGGATATAAAATTGTACACTTAAGTGTAATTAAATCCTTTAATGCAAACTACAAAATCCGTCCTAAAACTTAAAATTTTAAATTAAACAAAATTAAAACTAACATAACAAACATTAACAAAAATTAAAATTAGTGCATTAAATAAAAAAAAAAAATAAAAAAATAATGATGTGGTGAATTTAAACAAATTTGAGGTGAATATTAAAAAATTAACAAATAAATGATCAAAACATGCCCACAAAATGTATGATTTAAAGAAAAAATTAGTAAATAATAAAAAAAACAAAATTAAAAAAAAAATACTATAAAAAACTTACCTTAAACTTAACAAAAAAAAAAATATTTTTAGATTTTAAGAGATAATCAAAAAAACTTTGGTTATTTTATATTTAAATTAAATTTCGCTTTGTTTTTTTTTTTTTTCTTTTTTGCTTTGTACTAATTTATGTCTTTAAGTTTTCAATATTTCTATAGTTTATCTAGTCTTTTGTCGTACTACTATCGGCAACAATAATTCCAATTGAATTTTTTTTTAAGGCTGGGTGGTGGTGGTGGTGGTTGTTATGGTGGGATGGTATTTGTGATGGAGGTATTTGTGTACTACGTCTATAATCAAAATTTCGTATTGTTGTAGAAGTAGAAGAATCCAATTTAAAAACTGTTTTGAAGACAATTGAGAGAGAGAGAGAAAGAGGAATAGTTAAAAAAAAAAACAAGGGATTAAGAAATTTTGAAAGTTTTGCACAAAAAAAATCTAATTTTGTAAAAAAACGAAATTGATTGGTGGGTGGTGTGTTTTTTTTTTTTTTGTAATTGGTAAAGTTAGTGTGTTGGATGAAATTTTGAAAAATATTGTTTTTGAAAAGAAAATGGTATTTTATTTACATGAATTTTATGATTTTAATGAATTTGTTTTAATTTTTTGAGGTTGGGGATAAAACAAGGGTACCTTTTTTTTTTGTTGAAAAAAAAAAAAATTAAGCTAAAATTAAAGTTAGGAATTCTAAGCATAGCTTAATAATTAAACAATAAACAAAGCCTTAATGGGTTTTGGTAATTACATAACTTTTTAATATAACCATTTGTTTTTGCATTTAGTCCTATACTAAGAAATCCACAATCACAATTGTAAGACACTTTTGTAATGTATCATTGCATCTCTGAAAGTCCTAAGCTCATCTTTTCCTTTTTAACAGTCCGTTTTTTATTTATAAGTTAAAAATAAATTACATTTAACAATAGCTATTACAACATTGACAAGACAATACATAAATGGCACAAACAACATTTAATTAATACACATAAAAAAAACATGTAAGTAAAACAAAATTTGTTTTATTTTTTTGAAGAGCTCTTTGTTTTTTTTTTTGGTCAAAATAAATTTTATATTTAAATATAAAAAAAAATATTACAACATTTTGCAATTAATAAAAAAATAATGATTAAAATGATATAAAATAAAGTAAAAACAACTAAATAAGAAAAAAAACTTAATATTTTTTTAAAAAATTATTCTAATATTGTCAGAGTAATAACCAAGGGAGATCGATAAATTTAATGATAATGTGGAAATAAAATTTTCTCAGAATTAGATGAAATTTTCTAAAAAGAGGAAGTAATCTGAAAGTTCTATGATTTCAAAATTGGTTTTAGAATTGAAAAAAATGCTTCCATAGTAAAAATATTTCAAAATCTAATGACCGTTTTCAAAATGAAAATGAAGATTTTCCACAATGTCAAACATATTTTTTGCAAAAAAATAAAAAAATAAAAAAAAATAAAAAAAAATCCGCGTTTTTTTGTAACAAAAATATGTTTGTACGTTTGGAAATACCATTCCGTATTAAGTTTTGTTCACATTTTAGCCAGCAGCTGTATTAAAGCATTTTGTATTTTTTGGTTTTGTGAAACGTACAAAATTTACAGACAGATCGTCTTAAAATCGATCGAGAATCATGAATATATATACTTTATGGGGTCCTAGACCAATTATTCGAGGTGTTACAAACGGAATGACAAACTTATACATATGGGGCATTCCATGTCAAATCGGACACTTTGAAAAATTTTTTTTTTAGATTTTCCCAATTTGTTTACAGTTTTTAGTATCCTTCGAAAACTCCTTCGTGGTAAATTTTCAGATTTTTTTGATGACCCGTTCAAAAGATATCAAATTTTTAAAAATTGGAAGTTTGTTCCTTTACTTAAACTTCTTTTACTCATAACTTCTTCAATATTGGTCCGAATTTCATTTTTTTTTAAAAATTTTTGTTTTTTTACGTACTTTAAAAAAAAATCCCAAAAAATTCTTAAAAGCGCTCTAGTATGCGATTTTTAAGTTTTAAAATTAAAATCTCATTTTTGAAAATGTTTGTACTCTTCGATTTTTTTGAAAATTTTTTGTGTAAAACTTCTATCGATTCTACAAATTTTTTGCCCAGGAGGATCGTGGATAACGATTATTACTATTTTTTAAAATTTTTTGAAAAAATTTTATTGTAATTTTCCAATCTTAAAATCATTTCTACTGCTCCAATGGTGCGCCACAGAGAAGTCCTTAGTAAGACCGACCCCCATTAATTTCTACGTCTTAACATTTCTTTGGAACAAACTAATACCCTATCTCCAATTTCTAAGGGGGCTCCCACACAAAACTACATTTTTTAAAATTTGCTCCAACCGCTCTAACTGCCCTAATAGTGGCCTTAGAGTAACAAAATGTATGACCGACCCACAATATTTTTTTAGTCCCAACATTTTCTCTGAACACACCTACCCTCTATCTTTAACTGTTAAGGCGGTCCCCTTACAATTTTTTTTATTTTTTGTAAATTTGTTTTATTTAATCAGCTTCTACCGGTCCAATGGTGCGTCCGAGAGGGGTCATTAGTGAGACCGACCCCCAATTATTTTTTCCCTACAACATTTTTTTAAAACATACCTACGCCCTATCTCCACTCCCTAAGTATGCTCCCATACAAATAACAGTTGGAGAAAATTTTATAAAAATTTAATTTTGTATGGTAGCCTACTTAGTATGTTGTATGTTTTAAGAAAATGTTGTAGGGTAAAAATAAATGGGGGTCACTCTCACTAATGACCCCTCTCGGACGCACCATTGGACCGGTAGAAGTTGATTAAATAAAACAAATTTACAAAAAATAAAATAAACTGTATGGGGACCGCCTTAACAGTTAAAGATAGAGGGTAGGTTTGTTCATAGAAAATGTTTGGACTAAAAAATATTGTGGGTCGGTCATACATTTTGTTGCTCTAACGGCATTATTAGGGCAGTTAGAGCGGTTGGAGCAAATTTTAAAAAATGTCGTTTTGTGTGGAAGTCCCCTTAGAAATTGGAGATAGGGTATTAGTTTGTTCCAAAGAAATGTTAAGACGTAAAAATAAATGGGGGTCAGTTTTATAAAGGATCCCTCTGTGACGCACCATTGGAGCAGTAGAAATGATTTTAAGATTGGAAAATTACAATAAAATTTTTTCAAAAAATTTTAAAAAATAGTAATAATCGTTATCCCACGATCCTCCTGGGCAAAAAATTTGCAGAATCGATAGAAGTTTTACACAAAAAAATTAAAAAAAAAATCGAAGAGTACAAACATTTTCAAAAATGAAATTTTAATTTTAAAACTTAAAAAACGCATACTAGAGCGCTTTTAAAAATTTTTTGGTAATTTTTTTTAAAAAGTACGTAAAAAAACAAAAATTTTGAAAAACAAAACTTGATTTTTGGATATTTGGACCATTATTGAAGAAGTTATGAGTAAAAGAAGTTTGAGTAAAGGAACAAACTACCAATTTTTAAAAATTCGATATCTTTTAAACGGGTCATCAAAAAAATCTGAAAATTTACCACGAAGGAGTTTTCGAAGGGTACTAAAAACTGTAAACAAATTGGGAAAATCTAAAAAAAAATTTTTCAAAGTGTCCGATTTGACATGGAATGCCCATATATACCCTCTATCACTAGAGTGGAGGGTATAAAAAAATTCGTATGTGAAATCTAGAACACCAAAAAAAATTCGGAAATTTTCATTTTCACATTTTTTATGTGAATTACTTTTTTTTGGAACAGCCGCCTTAAAAAAAAAAATTGATAAAATTTTAGACGGAAAAAAATTTTTTACAAAAAAAAAAAGCGGAGAAAAAAATGTTGGTGTATTTATTTTTTGCAAAAAAAAAATTCGCGGAAGAAATTTTTGGTAAAAAAATCGGTCAATTTTGTTTACATTTGTCAACCAGCAGCCAAACTTAAGTATTTTATATTTTTAGGTTATGTGGGAAATTCGAGGTGTCCTTACAATTTCGTTCATTTCTTTTGAACCGCTCAACCGATATCGCTCAAATGCAATACCATACTTTTCGCGACAACTACAAGCAAATATGTTAAGTTTCAGTGATATCTGTTTAGTATTTTGGCCGTGGCCGCCATTTCAACAGACAGACGAACATCAATAATATGATCAATAACATAATAATCGACACTCGAAAATAATTTTGATTCGACATAATATATTCGGCATTCAAATAATTTATTTAAAAAAAAAAATTACTGTAAAATAAATTTTTTGTTGTAAAATAAAATTTTGGGCGGAAAAAAATTAAAAAAAAAACGGTGTAAAAGTTTTTGTGTTCAAAAATTTGTGTGTACTTGTTTAAATACCAACCATTCTGTATTAAATTCTGTTTGCACGTATCCACCAGCAGTTAAATTAAATTATTTTGTATTTTTAGGTTATGTGGAAAATACCAAAATTTTCGAGGTTAACCATTAATCCGATATCGCTTAAATGCGATACCAAACTTCTCCAAGCATCGACAAGTATCTATGTTGTAGATACAGTCAATACTGAGCAATATTTTGGCCTTGATGGTCATTTTAACAGACAGACGCACATCGCTAGATCTCCTTAAAACTAAATTTCTGATTATTTGGCAAATTACTCAAAAATAGCAAAACCCATATAATCATCGAATTTCTCGGGTTTCTCTTAAAATTTGAAAATAATAAAAATATTGAAAAAGATTTGAATTGTTCGAAAGTTTTTGGAGTTCGAAAATTTAGAAAGTTTAAGTAAGTAAGGTTTGAAAATAAAAACATGCATTATAACAAAGTTAAATAATCAAAAAAAAAAAACGTGCATTATTCCAAAAAATAATATTTTGGACGTATATTTCTAAAATTCAAGGTACAAAACACAGAAAAAAGTAAAGTCGGAAAACCGAAAATAATTACATATTGATTTTTAAATTAAAAATTCATCTCCCAAACTTTGACTATTTAATGTTCAAAAAAAAAAAAAAAATAGATTTTCGAAAATTTATAATCAAAATTTTTTTCGATATTTTAAAGTTTTAAGGTATTCGAAAGTTAATTTTTCAATATTCGAAAATTTTTCAATATTCGAAAATTTTTCAATGTTCGAAAATTTTTCAATTTTCGAAAAATTTTTAATTTTTAAAAAACGACGCTTAAGAGATTTTCGACATTCGAAAATTGTTCAATACATTTTTGAAATTTCTTTAATACATATTTGAAATTTTTTTAAATATTTATAAATTTTTCGTATTCGAAAGACTTTCGGATATCGGAAAATGAGAATGTTAACAAAATTTTACACCAAAAATTGATCTCCCAAACTTTGACATTCAACATTCGAAAAAATACATGATATTCAAAAATTGATACTAAAAAGTTTTTCAATATTCGAAAATCGGCACTCAAAAATTTTTCGATATTTGAAAAATTTGAAAACATTTTCTTATTCCGAAATTTCAAGATACTCAAAATTTTTTTTTTGAGAATTTTTCCGCATTCGAAAATTTTTGAAAATTTTTCCGCATTCGAAAATTCTTCAACATTCGAAAATGTTTCGATATACCCAAAGACTGTTAAAGAAGACGTATCACGCGGGAAAGTGGATGAACCCTCTGGAAAAATACTCCCGCGGAGAGATATGGATGAATTCTCTTTAGTTTTTCATTCGTAGTGGAGAAAAATATTTTGAATCCAATTAGAATTTGTCAAAATTCACTAATACATTGAATCAGAATTTACCAATACACGCTTCTAAAAATATTTTTTTGCGGACAAGGAGAAAAGAAAATAAACACGGGAACTCGCTTGCAAATTAGTGAATTCCTTTTTTGGAGGCTGGAAGCTCTTGGACACCCTTTGGATATTCCAAAAGTTTTTCGGTACTCAAAAACTCACAAGGGAAATCTCCCTAGTGTCACCCGCGGATCTTTATGGAATTGGTTTTATTTTGTAGAGCAGAAAAAATAAAGGGACACGTATTTTTTTTTTAGCGGCCCAAATTCATATTTAGGGGGTAAAAAGGAGGGGGAAGACAAGGCCATTTTTTAGTTTTATCTCCTATATTATGCAAAGAAACCTAGTCGTGTTACATACCAAATGAAAGGTCTTTGGAAAACCTATCTACGTGTGCTAAGAACGTGTCCAAACATGAACAACTTTTCGTCATATTGAGTAAAATACCAAAATTTTAGGACATTTTTGTTAATAAGTTGAAAAATATTAATTTCTTTGGCCCGTGGTTAGCACTACGAGATAGGTATTTTTAATACCTTTAATCTGATACCTCACATGCCTATAATAATTTTGAATAAATAGGCGGAAATCGTAAAAAACTGAAAAAGGTCAATTTCCCCCCATACAAATCGACCATCCCTATAAATGAGTTTGGGCCGCTAAAAAAATACGTGTAGAATTAATTTTCGTTCTTAACAACATATCCAAATTTCATGAAGATCGGAGGGTGACACCAGGGAGACTTCCCTTGTCAGTTAGATATAATTACACAGTGTTACAAAATCGATCTTTCCGAATCGGAATGGGATAAAACCAAAAGTAAATGAAAGTGGACATTTTACATAACAAAACCCTCAAAGCGTTTTTTTAGTTCAGCGCTAGAATATTTTTGACACGCATTTAAAGTTGGTTGTTTTAAAGCATTTAAAGCTTTTGTGTACTAAACATGTCCTACATTAGGGGTTAATCATACGCCTCATACATGTCCTACATTAGGGGTCCCTGGTGGTGCCCTTATTGGATAAGTGGGGTCCAGTGTCCAAACTTAAGCTACCGGTATGAATGAATTTCGCTGCAATCGGTCCCGTACCTACTTACTGAATAGCCAAATTATTGAAAATAATTCACCGTTGCGTATGATTGTTATTTAAAGGCAATTACAAAATTAACCATACGCCTTATACAGTTTTCAAGCAATTATTCCTAATTATAATAAAAGTTTACCAACTTCAAATGCGTGTAAAAAATTTAGTGCTAAACTAAAAAAAGCCTCGAAGGTTTTGTTATGTAATATGCCAACTTTTATTTGCTTTTGGTTTCATCCAATTCCGATTTTGATTGTTGCACTGTGTTATTTATTGTTGGAAAACTCAATTAACATTTTGCAAAAAGTTTTTTTTCCATTATTCGAAATTTCAACACTTCCGATTTGGTTTTTTTAATCAAAACTTTAAAGTTCAAAACACCCCAGAATTAAGATACAATGCGACCTTACTTAACGAAACCCTCGATTAATGCAATAATCTAGGAGATTATTGCAACTCGTAATTTGTTTGCATTGTTAAGGCAAATAACGCATTTTTTTCGATATTCAAAAACTCTTTAATATTTGGAAATAGAAAACTTTCCGATATTTGAAAATTTTTTAGTATTTTAAAATCAACACTGAATAGTTTTTCAATGTTCGAAAGTTTTTCGATGTTCGAAAATTTATTCGAAAAACTTTTAATTTTCTAAAACTCAAAAGTTTTTCGATACTCTAAAGTTTTTTTTTTTATATTCGAAAATTTTTCGATATTTGAAAGTTTTTTGTTATTTGAAAATTTAGTTTGACATTATTCGAAATTTCAGTATTTTCGATTTTGTTTAAAATTTTTAAAGTTCAGAATGACATTTTTCGATACCAAAATTAACATTTTTTAAAAACTTCAATTACTGCATAAGTTTGAATGAAATTTCAAAAAACTTTTATATGTATTTTAAATCCACATTCGATCTCCCTAGTTTATGATTCATCGTCATTATTATAGTCATAATATTGATCATCATCATTATCATCATCCGAAAAATTCTGCTCAATTTGTTTAACTAAATTAAATGCTTTTGGAGAGGAAGAAGGAGATGAAAAAGGTGATGGTGTATAGTGGTGAGTAGGTGGTGATGGTGAATAGTTATGATTATAAGGTGGTGAATTAGTTGAAATATTATTTTGATCAAAATGATTAATGAAATTGTGTTGTGTTTTTAGTTGGTGAATGTGTAATTGTGTTTCTTCCTCTATTTGGAATATAGAATATGAGGATGGTGTTGTAGTAGTGGATGATGTGTTAATATCATTTTGATGTTGGTGATGATCGAGATGATGGTGGTGGAATTTAGTTTGATTATTAGAAAATTCAAGCTTACCATCATCTGCATTACGATTTCCTACAATGGGATTTGAATTCGTAAGACCAGCAGCAGAAGATGAAGAGGAGGATGTTGCCGAATTGTTAATGTTATTGTTTAAGTGCTGTTGTTGCTGCTGCTGATGGTGATGATGACTGTTGTTATTGTTGTTGTGGTTATTGGAGGAGTGGTGATGATGTACTTGTTGATGATGGTTATAATGGCCATGCTGTTGTGGTTGATGATGATGTTGTTGATGATTGCTATTATGTATTTGTTGCCTATTACTAGATGACGAATGTTGTTGCTGTTGTTGCATTGATCGTACATCATCACCACCCATTATGGAATTAATTTCAGGACTCATAAGTAATGGTTCCATTGTTGATTTATTACCACGTCTATTGTTTACGCTGCCCGTAGACGATGAAGGTGAATGTCCTGGTGGTAATTGATTGACACTATGATGACCATGATGATTGCTATTGATGCCACCATTTGTATTGGCATACGAATTTTGATGATGTGTATTAACAGTGCCTGCATTTCCTCCTCCACTATGTGATAGTGGTGGCTCATTTGAATAGTGTGGTATTTTTGAAGCCCTTGGATGATTATTTGTCATCGGTGATGTACGTTTTACACCAACTATATGAAAAAAATAATACATATTCAAAATTTTATTAATATATTTCAAAGTAATTAATTTTCCTAGAACTTACGTTCCACCTTCATGGGAGATCCATTATGATGATTATGTTGTTGTGTAGATGTCGGCTGTTGGTGACCGTAGGTATTACTATAATGCTCCATATTATGATGTTGACGATTTTGTTGTTGCTGCTGCTGTTGTTGATTGTGATTTACAGAATTCTGTTCATTACTGTGACTCGACGATGTGGTAGAAGCTGCGGCAGCCCTTTTTTGTCGTCCCTCATGTTCTTCGCGATATTTACGTGAAGCCATTAATGATGCAGCCAAACCTTTAAAATTATGTGCAAATGTTTTTGTAGTGATTTACTTATAAAAGAAGATTAACTTAAGCTAAGTTATCCAATTTGATTATAAACAGATTCCTAAGAACAATCTTAAACAAGTTCAATCTTGTGCCAACAGAAAAAAAAAACAGATTCCAGTTACTATTTGTTAATTAATCTGTTATATATAGATTCTAAGAGACTCCTTTTACTGTTATTTGAAAACTTTATTTAAAAATTTCAATATAAATTCAAAAATTCCAAAAAGGTCAATTAAAATTAAAAACAAGTGAGTGTTAAATTCGGCTGTGCCGAATCTTTTATACCCTCCAACACGTTAAAAAAAAACGGGGTTTATGCGATGGGGGACAACCTTTCTGGATCCAAATGCAGGACTTTGAACTTTTTCTGACAAAAAACTGTTTCGTTTACTAAGCAAAAGTTCAAAAAACCTATAAAAATGGCATTTTTTCAGAGGTTGGTTTAGTTCTTAAAGGGGGAACTTTTTTCCCCCTGATCCGATTTTGACCATGTTCGAACTTAACCAGCCCAATACTATAAGACATACCAAACTTCAGGAGTCTAGCTCCTTTATTTTAGACTGTATCGTGTCTTCCACAGACGGACGGACATAGCTAGAATGTCTTAGAATCGATCACTGATCAATAATATATATACTTTATGGGGTCCTAGACCGATATTTCGATGCGTTAAACACGGAATGACAAAGTGAGTATACCCCCATACTGTGGTTGGAGGGTATAAAAAACTATTTTAAAAAGTTATTTAAAAAAAATATGTATGAAAAATTGAGAAAAACTGAGAGAAAAGGGGAAAAAATGTTCCGCAAAAAAACATTTTTTAAAAAAATATGTTTGTACTTGTTTAAATACCACTCGGTATCCAATTCTGTTTACATATTGGTACCAGAAGCCGAATAAATGTTAGGTTGGATGGGCGTCCGCCAATTTGGCGAATTCAATCGGAGGCCATAAGGCCCATTGTGATTACCTTAACTCCCCTCTTATACACCCCTCTGATACAAAAACTTTTTACTTCTTCAACCACCCTGATTCTCTAAGATAATCTGTTAGATATGTCAATGAAACACCGTTTAGGTAATCTAGGTCATCGAAAAATCTTTGCATCCCAGGCGGAACTGCTTCGAAAGCATGGTGTTGTGTTCCTTCACTGGTAGGATCTTTGCCTCCTCATGTAGGTTGTCGATCGAGGAGATTAGCATGCAACCAGTAACAGTTCTCAGGGCTACATTTTGGCAGGCTTGTATGTTTATCCACTGTGTGTCACTAACCCCGGAGTCCACACTGGCGCTGCACTTGTCACTGGCCGAACAATCGCTTTTATGTAGATAACAAGGTTTCTTTGTCCTTTCCCCAAGTACTGCCGGCTAGTGACTTGAGGACCTTGTTTCTACTCAGCAACTTTTTACATATTGCAGTGGCATGAGCTGAGGACAAGTGAAGGCTGTCGAATGTGACACCAAACATTTTGGGTGGTTTTTTGTCGGCATTTTTACACTATCGACTTTGTCCAAGTTGTAAATAGTGTGGCGGAGGATTTAGTGGAGAGAGCTGCATATTTTTCGCAGTGAAGTGTGCTGTGATTTCGCTGAGATAACTGTTTACTTTTTCACACAGATAATCAATGGGTACGTTCAGCAGAGAAAGCTGCTACTCAGCTGCTCCCCAACATTCTGCTGAACGGTTTAATTTTTGACATTTCAGTCAACATGTTGAGTGAGCGCTTCACATCACTGGTAGCGTACAAAAATTATGCTACATTTGATCACAAACTCATAAATAAGCTGTTTTATTGAAATTATTTATTTTTTTTTGACGTTATTCAAGAAAATAAACAAAAAAATAATAAAAAAAGTATTTTCCACAGAAAAAATAAATGAAAATATAAAAAAATAATAATTTATTCCAATATTTTAAAAAATTCATTAAAAAATGCGTTCAGCAGAGTCAACTAATCAAAACATGCTACATCTCAACTGTTGAGTAGCAGGTTTCTCTGCAGAACACGCTCAATGTCTTGGCCCGTCGCCGCTATCGTACAGTCGTCTGTTAAGTAGACACCATCAGGTGGTGTGGGGAGTTTAGAGAGGTGAAAATTAAACAGTACCGGTGAGACGACTACACCTTGTGGGACACCCTGTTTAATTCTACTTGGTTTGGACTTTTTGTCTCTTAACTCCAAACGACTTTCTACCACACAAATAATTAACCAACCACCTTTTTGTGTAATCTGGGAGTTGGCGATGTCTACGAAGAGGGTAGCATGGCTGACCGTGTCAAAAGCCTTAGGACCGTCCTCTCACACGGCCTATTTTGATTCATACCGTGGCTTATCTGTGACGTAATGGCGGCTAATGCTATTGTTTTGCTTTGACCGGTGAGAGTAGCGAAATTGGTCTGTATAATTCTTTTTCTTTCCTGGTTTCATTATCGTTACCACTCTAACCATTTTCCAGACATCGGGTATGACAAGGGTGGTGACTGATAAGTTGAGGACACTTGTCAAGTATTCTACTTCCGGCAAATCCAGATGCTTGACCATCAACATCGATATTCCGCCAGAACCAAGTGCCTTTGATGGTTTGGAATTTTCGATGAGTGCGTCAGTAACTTGAAGGCCTCGAACTTTCCTCACGACATTTCGTTTCGCCTTGTCTCCATCGGGGTGCTCAATAAACTGCCGGGTAAAAAAGCTCGTGCACCTCTTAGGGACAGACTAATACAGACTTGACATAAGAGACAGGTGTCAAAAAAGTAGTCCATATGGTTAATTTTTTCAAATTATTCTACGAAATAGGTAAAAAAGAAAAAGCTAATATAACGTGTCATAAGAAAAATAGATGCTAGATCGGTTTTTATTGTTTCACCCACTCCTAAGTCGTAGAAAGTGCTGCCATGTTAGCTTAAACTAGATAAAAACCGTTATGTTTTCTCCTAAAATCGCTTAGTTTTTCCCTATTTTTTCGTTATAAAACTCTACTGTCGAGTCGGTATATCGATATCGTAGTGTTGGCGAATGATATCGCGACCCTGTCATCCTTCTTCACAGGGTTCGATAGAGATCTGGCCGTCATAACTTACCAGCTCCGCAGCTGAGGTTACATTCCTTTAAATGTTCCTCACACTAATTTCTTTTATGTTCGTTCACTAACTTGCTGATCTCTCATTTCATTTGGTTCCAGACATTCTGTGCTTGTAGTGTTTGGTTGGAAAAAGAAATTGTAAAAAAATGGCGTTCATCAGAGGTTGTTTTAGTTTTTCTCCTGGTCCGATTTTGCCTATTTACAAACTTAAACTCCCTATGAACATAAGCTATATTTGAGCCAAACGAAACGAGTCTAGCTCTTTTACAGACGGACGGAGATACGGATATTTTAGGAATCTCTTAGAATCGATCATAGTTCAAGAGACTCGTTTTTAAATTTTATTTAATAAAACAATGATATTAGCTGTGTTTTTTTTTTTTACTAATATGCTTTAACTTTTTTTTAAGAAAAAAATAGGTCCCATTGTGTATAATCATTTTAGTTAAATATCTTAATATGTATAATTAATTTATATTGGAAAAAGGATGGTAAGGTAAAAGGAAAGTAAAGGGAGTTGAATAAATAAATATTGTAAAACAAACCTACTTTCCTTAACAATACCAATACTTACCTTCTAAAGGAGGATTTGTTCCATTTATACGATTATTTCTCGATGAATGTTTATCTTTGCTAGATTTGTGATGAGAAGAGGAGGAGGAGGAAGCCGAAGATGTTTGTGTATGATGTTGTGATGACGGCTGTTGATGATGATGCTGCTGCTGCTGTTGTGGCGGTTCATCTTGAAAATATGCCTCAATGCAAGGTTTCATCTCTGCTCTAGGTAAAGCAACAGGCTGATAATCTCTATTTGTTGTAGAGGAAGCTGAGGCAGCGGAGGAGGAAGGATTATTCGAATTTTTATTAGCTGTAGTAGATAAATGATGTTGCTGTTGTTGTTGATGATGATATGAATTCATATTATTTATTTCTCCTGCTCTTTCACGATTATAATGACGTAACGATTGGCTACCAGAAGATGATGATGATGTTGGATTATTATTAGCCGCTTGGTTGTTAGCATTTGGCTGTATGGTTTTGTGCTGATATGCTACATTTGCTAAGGTGGCCAAATTGTGAGCATAAGGAGATTTTCGTCCCGAAACGGATGAAGATCCCGCATTTGAAGAAGTTGTTGATCGGGGAGAAATGTCTGTATAGCTACCAGGAGCTGGTACAACATTATCATCTTGTACTTTAACATACACCCTTTCGGGTCTTTGAGCATTATTATTAATAATTAAACGTTCTCTTTCTCGCTCTCTTTCACGTTCTCTCTCCCGCTCTCTTTCCCTATCATTAGGCCGTTCTCTTTCATTGTTAAATAATGTTCTTTCCAATAGATACGGATTTCTTTCTCCCGATGCTGATCCCACAGTTGACATATTTACCGCCGCATTAATAATACTTTGATGTGTTATTTCCAATGTCCTTTCTATTTCCCCATTTACCAAATCTCCTATAGTTTTTGATGACATGGCTGGCATAGAATTTGTTGCACCCTGTTGTTGAGTTGGATTACCCGGCGTTATTTGATTTAGTTTTTCCTGCGATAAATGTCTTCTTAAAGCCATTTTTGCTGGCGACACCTGCGTATAATCAGGCTGGGATGAATTAGAACTAGGCCGGCTAGGTGGCTGCTGTTGTGGATTAACTAAATGTTGTCCTTGTGCAGCCGGGTGATGTTGAGACGTTATGGCCGATTCTCGACTATTGCTTCTTTCCAAAGACATTAAACGATCACGAGTGGGTGGATAATATTGTAAAGCTGAATCTGAATTGGCAGAGGAAGAACGTACTGGTTCTTCTATTAACATTTCACGACTGCTAGAACGTTGTTGTTGATGTTGTTGTAAATGATTTTCTGCAGCTGATAGAGGAGGCTGTTTAAATTCCAATGACGCTAAATTGTGGGGATTATGTGCCATATTTAATAGCTGTTGTTGTTGATGTAAATGTTCTCTCTGTTGACTGGCTATGAATTGTTCATAGTTCGAGGCAGATACTGAACTACGCCTTCTATGGATATTATGTTCCGGATTATGTGCATATGGATTCATATGTTGTGGAAGGGCGTTTGGATTTACGGCTTGAGGATGATGTTGATATTTTGAAGATTTTGTTGAATTTGAAGTTTGATGCGATTGAGAGGAAGACGTGTTATTAACAGTTTGTAGCATGGCCTTAGATGAGCCATATTTGCTGTTGCTGCTGCCATGCATTTGGGGTGGTGGCGGTGGTAATGCCGTATTTATTGGTGATATGGTGGTGGTAGCATTTAAGTGGGTCATACCATGTGTAGCAACATTAATTATAGTGCTTAGAGAATTATGAGTATTGGATGGTGGTCCGCCGCCAGCATGACTTTGATTTGTGTTTTGATGTTGAGAGTGTTTTGATCTTTTCGATACTGGTGATTGTTGTGGCGAAGCAGATACTTCCACTTGTACTTGTTGTACCACCTGTTGAGCCTTACGTTGTTCTTGATCTTCATTTAAGGCGGAAGTGATAATACTCTTTAGTCTATCTTCAAAATTGGCCACTTTAGGGGATTCTTGTATTGTCACCACTGGGGCAGCATTAGATTTACGCATACCAGGTAATTCACATTTTGGTAAAATACTCGATAATGAGTTAGTAACAGGACGTATAGAAGTGGTTGGTTGTGTAGTAGGATGATTGTGGGATGTACTAAGGGTTAATAAATTATTATCTCTTTGTTTGGGAGCAGGCATTAAAGTTGAAGGATCCTGATGACCACCATGATAACCCAAAGAAGGTAAATGTTCATTAGAACCTGAACGTTGCTGTTGATGATGGTGTTGTTGCTGCTGATGATGATGTTTATTACTACGATAAGGTTTATCTTCTGGATGATGTTGAGGAGGCAGAGCATTATGTTGAGAATGGTGTAGTGGTAGTTGATGCTGTTGAGCATGCTGCTGCTGCTGTTGCTGAAGATGATGTTGATTATTATAACTTAATTGCTGTTGTTTTGTTAAACCTGTTGCTGTTGCATGATGGGAGGTAATTTTTCCTGCTTCAATTTTACGTCCAGTTTCTAAAATTTTCTGTGCCAATACCTCGGGGTTACTTTCTTCTATTTTACCAACATCCGGTACATCAGGCCATTCTTGAGAACGTGTACGATGATCACGACTACGTCGGCTTGATTTTTGCGATGTTTTAGTTAATGTTATAGAAGGTTGTATAGAATTATTATTTGGCACCAAACTGGAGGAGGAGGAGGAAGTAGAGGTAGTACAGATATTATTAACTGGATTAGTTGAAGAGGACATTGATGCCGCCGCCGAAGAGGATGTATGATTTATGGTAATCGTATTCATATGATTATGGGTAGTTAACTGTAAAGGTTGCTGTAAATTGTGGCTTAAATTGTTAACCATCGCGCCGGCTGCCGAAGGATTAGCTAATATAATATTAGTTCCTTGAGCCATTAATGCTGCAGCCGTTCTCCGTTCTTCGGCCGCCTTTTCCAAACTATTAGCCTCTTTTTCTATACTCGACACCTGAGCTACCAATTTTTTTCTTTGTGCCAAGGTATTGGCAATTTCTTTTAAAACTAATTCATGGGCCGACGCTTCCGAAAGTTCGGATCCGTTCAATTCCGGTAATTTTGTTTTACCATTAAGCCCATATATCTGTTGGTATTCCGGTAAATGTTGTAATTGTTTTTTCAATAATCTTTTCTGTTCCATTTCACAGGCGGTAACCTGCGATTGTATTTTCTTGGCTATACCCTGTAGCTCTTTATGCCGGCCCACAATTTCTTTAGCCTTAGCTATTAGATCATTTGGTGAGGATACATTTATGCCCAACTCATTCATGCGTACTTTAAGTAAGGCCACACTATCATCGATTAATACCTTAATTTGTTTATCCAATTGAGAGGCACGATTTTTAATACGTTGCTTACGCTCCTGTTCCAATTGTATTTGTCTTTTGATGTTCGGTATAAACGCCTTTGATTTCATTTGATCTATCATAGCCATATATTGTGAACGAAAAACATCCAATAATATTTGTAAAGCATAGGGAGTATCTTGGGGTGAACGTGGTATATCCAATTCTGAATGATCCATATTTTGCGTAAGCAAAGAAGTTAATTGTTGATCTACTGTACCCGGTGCGGGTGGTAATTTTTTACTCATTGCCTCTACTGAAGTAGAAAGTAATGTTTCTTGATGCAGTGCATCCAAGCCAGCAATTTTGATATTTTTCTTACCCCTACCGCCTTTCTTTAAACGACCCTTACGTCCTTTGGCTCCTGTTGAATTACCACCTGTAGAATTATTACCAAAATCTTCTTTTGAAGAATTATCTTTGGAAGCTTGTGCCGCTTCGGCTCTTTCTTTGGCTGCTGCTTCTCTTTGTGCTGCTGCAGCAGCACTTTTACTTGCAATCGCTGCTTTTCTCGTAAGTTTTTTACGTTTTTTCTGCGGTACTGTACGAGCGGTACGTGTAATTGTGGTAATAAAATTATTATTTTCTTCTTCTTCAGATTGTGAAGATTTACCATTTTTCGAACTACCCCAATCAGACCAAACTTTACGTGTAACCGGAGGTCCACTACCATTACTGTTACTATTACCATTAGTGGTATTTGGATCATTATCACTTTCTGTTGATGTTTCTAATTCCATATTACGTTGTTGTTGTTTTTGTTGTTGCTGCTGTTGTTCCTTCTGTTGTTCCTTTTGTTGTAGTTGCTGTTGTAATTGCTGTTGTTGTTGTCTGGTTTTGGTTGTTGTCGTCGTCGTTGTGGTGTTTGTATTATTAACATGAGTTGCTGGAGAATTTGTACGTGTTGTTGTATTCGAGTTATTGGAATTTTGTGAATTAGCCAAAGCTTGATTGTTAGCTTCACGTTTAGCTCGATCACGAGTTGTACGTGTGGAACCACCTAAAAAATAATCGATAACAGGGATATCACGTAATAATAGATTAGTAAATGATTCAGTTTTTAAAAGAATTGAAAGTAATATATCAAAAAAATTTAAATTAGTAAAGAAAAATTATCATCGCTACCAATTGTATTTCAGAAATTATAAATTAACTATTTAATTTTTTGATTATGGTCCTCCGAGCCGTCGAGAAATTGTTTTTTACAAAAATTATTTGAGGTATGATCCTTCGCCATGAAGCTATCGGGATCCGAAAGACATAACCATCAACGAATTGTTTTGCAGATATCGTCAAGTGAAGTTTTCATGTGAAAATATTTTAAGAAACATTTATTTTAAAAATGGTCCTTCGAGCCGGAAAAATTCGCTTAAAATTGAAAATCGAACTCAATTTTTTTTAATAAAGAAACCATTTCTTTCAATGGTAAATTCCATGATTTGAGATTAAAAAAAAAATGTAGTCAATCAAAACCTACAAATACCCTACACTTGTGTTTGTCGGAAAAAAGTTCCAAATTTTTCTATAAAATATATTTTCCAGCCAAATTCTATAGTTATCGATAACAGAAATTTTCTATAGACAATTTAAAAGTTATCAACAACAGAAAATTCTTTATAGAAAAAATTTCTACAGACAATTTTCTAATTATCGATAGCGGAAATTTGTTTAAAGAAATTTTATAGTTATCGGTAACAAAAAATTTTCTATAGCAATATCAATAGTAAAATTTTTTTTAAAAAAATTTTATAGTTATCGAAAATTTTCTATACAAAATTCAATAGTTATCGATAAGAGATTTTTTTATAGAAAATTCTATAGATATCGATAACGGAAAATTTGATATGGAAAATTTGATATGGAAAATGCTATAGTAATTGACAATATAAAATTTTTTTAAAATATTTTATAGTTATCGATAACAGAACATTTTCTAAAGAAAATTCTACAGTTATCGATAACAGAAAATTTTCTTTAGAAAATTCAATAGCAAAAAATTTTATAAAGGAAATTGTATAGTTATCGATAACTGAAAATTTTTTAAACATTTTTACAATTATCGATAACAAAACATTTTCTATTTAAAACTATACAAAATTCAAAATTTTCTAAAAAAAAGTCCATGTTTATTGATAATAGAAAATTTTCTATAGAAAATTCTATAGTTACCGAAAACGGAAATTTTCTGAAGAAAATTGTTATCGATAATAACAGAACATTTTCTATAGAAAATTTTATAGATATCGATAAAAGAAAATTTGATTTGGAAAATTCTATATATATTATCGATTATATAAAATGTTTATAGAATCTTCTAAAGTTACCGATAACAGAACATTTTCCATTGACAATTATCGATAACAGAAACAAATTTAAATTTTTTTACAGTTATCGATAACAGAACTTTTTTATTTAAAACTCTACAGTTATCGATAACAAAAAGTTTTCTATACAAAATTTAATAGTTATCGATAACAGATTTTTTTTTTATAAAAATTCTATAGTTATCGATAACAGAAAATTTTCTATAGAATATTCTACAGTTACCGTAACAGAAATTTTATAATTATCGATAACAGTAAGTTTTCTATAGAATATTCTGTAGTTATCGATAACAAAACATTTTCTATAGATAATTCTAAATAAATTCTCTTATTATCGATAGCGGAAAATTTTATAAAGAAAAGTTTTTAGTTTTCTAAATAAATTTCTATAGAAAGTTCTATCATTTTTAAAAAAAAAATTGTTATCAATAACAGAACATTTTTTATCAAGGATGGGTACCAATTCGATAAAAGTATTGGTATTGGTATTGGTTTTTAAAATTATATTAGTATTGGTATAGGTATTGGTTTTCATTTTTTGTTGAATTGGTATAGGTTTCGGTATTGGTTTTGAATTATTTAGGTATTGGGTATTGGTATTGGTTTTAGCCTCGAATCGGTATCGGTTTTTAATAAGTATTGGTATTTATCTTATATCGGTTTTGGTATTTGTATGCAAAAGGTTTTGTCGTTAATAATAATTAATTTAACGTAAGTCGTCCTTCTGTCCGCCCCACAGTGCACACTGGGGCGACATGGTAGGTTTTTTGGCCAGAAGTCTCTACAGGTCGTAAATGTTAACCGATTTTGAAATTCAGAATATAAGCCTGTATTAAGGTAATAAATATGTGCCTTGAAAGTTTTTGAAATCGGACCTACAAGGAAACTATTTCAGGGTGGACACTTAATTTTTAGTAAAATTTACAGATGTTATAGATGAAACAAATGAAGAGAAACTTGTCTTTTGTTTATGTATTTGAATTAGAGATGGTCTGTGGTCCCGTAATTTGCGTGACTCAAAAATCCACGTGATTCAGGCGTGAGCGATTTTTATTTAAATCACGTGATTATAGAGTGATTTTCATTTAAATTAAGTACTATATTAGGGTAATAAATAAGTGACTTGGAACTTTTTGAAATCGGACCTACAAGGAAAATATTTCAGGGTGGACACTTCATTTTTAACAAAATTTACAGATGTTATAGATGAATCAAATGAAGAGACACTTGCCTTTTGTTTAAGTATTTGAATTGGAGATGGTCTCTGGTCCCGTGATTCACGCGTGAGCGTGAGTGATTTTCATTTAAATCATTTGGTTATAGAGTGATTTTCATTTGAGTCAAGTGACTATATTATGGAAATAAATAAGTGCCTTGAAACTTTTTGGATTCAGACCTACAAGCATTGGCGTAGGAAGCCAACATTTCTGGGGGGGGCTAAAGCCCCCCTAGATTTTTTTTAAATTTTTGGTATTTTTTTTTTTAATAGAAAAACCCAGACCTATTCCTGAAGCGTTCCCTTTAACATGCGTCTAGGTGACCTAGAAACGAATGCCCCCCGAAAGCGGTTAAAAATTCATATTTTTTTAACAAATTTTGATTCTGAAAATTTTTCGGAAATTTAGAACTCCCAGATACGCTTTGAGAATGAAAGATTTTTAATGTTTTTCCTATAATAAAATCATTAGATTACTATGATTTTTTCAAGAAAAAGTTGTGATGATTGCAAAAGTTGATGATTATTAGTCAAAATTCTCAGATTCTTTCTTCCAATAATTTTTGTCTATAAAAACCCCCTTGGAATTTAGAAACTTTTTTAAATCAAAGAAGTTAAAATGTGTTCCTGAAGTTAAACCCATAAGATCCGGTAAAGTTTTTATTACTGACAAAAACATCAGATTCATATAAAAACTTTTTTCAATAATTCAGACTATTTTTCAATGGGAAAAACTATTAGATCTAATGTAATAATCATTACGAGTCCTTAAGACTCGTAGAATAATCATAACGACTCCTAAAGGCTCATTATTATTATTTATTGTTGCAAAAATTAATGAAATCATTAAATTATTAAAAAAAAATTGTGAATGATTAAAATTCTGGACAGGGCTATCTACGCCAATGCCTACAAGGAAACTTTTTCAAGGGTGGACAGTTCATTTTAAATAAAATTTACAGATGTTATAGATTAAACAAATGAAAAGACACTTTGTCTCTTGTTTATGTATTTGAATTGGAGATGGTCGCTGGTCCCGTGATTTGCGTGACTCAAAAAAGTGATTTTCACATAAATCACGTGATTGTACGTGAGGGATGTTTTTTTTTGAAAAACCCCTTTAAAAAAAAAAATTTAGCAGTATTTGCATTCAGAATTAAAACAATCTTTAAACTAAATAGTACATGCTTAACCCATTTGTACAAAAAATCATTTTGTTTTTTTGGAAAAAGGTACCTATTTAGTAAAATTAGCACCGTCTGATCTGAAAACTCTTGTAAAAAAATTTTAATGTTCCGTTATTCCAGAAAAGCCTGTATTTCAACTTTTTATGCAATTTTAATATTTGGATTTATTTGCTATTTTATTAATTTATTTCGTTATTTTCAAAATAAATAGTTTCAAAATGTTTTAATTAGTGGAATTTGATAATAAATTAAATCTAAAAAAAATTAATATTAATTAATAAAAAAATTAAAAGCCTAAACTAAAAAATGCAAATTTTTCGTTTTTGCTTCAAACAATTTCTGTGCTGATGCACATTGCATTTAATGCACATATAAATTCCGGTGGGCAAGGGGAGATATTTTTTAATTGCAGAAAGATGAGACTTAACATTTGTAACAAAATATACCTGAACTTCATCTCTTCATACATAAATATTTTTTTGAAAAAGGTGATCGAAATGGGTTATCATGCAGGGGCCCTTTTTCGATTTTAGATCTTTTGCCAATTGCGATTACACGGGTCAATTTTTTTCTTATATGGGGTTCACACTTACGACCTTAAACAAGTTGTTTAACAAAACACCAGTAACAGAATAAAAACGTAATGGATACAGAAAAAATATTTTTTTAAACACCTTAAACTCTCAAAAATAGCAAGTATGAACTGCACATTTTGCGTTCTTAAATTCTTATATAATATGACTGTGCCTCTAATAAAACAATAAAATTTTTTTTCTGGATTCTGGTGTTGTGACATAAAATTTTGTAACGTCTGCTTGATTAAAATTTTGGAATTTCCAAAAAAGGCCATTAGTATTTTTTTTTACAACGCAAAGAAGAGTGTAGTGACATTCAATGTACATATATCAATTTCATCATCACAGAAAAGGTCTAAATTTTTTAAGATCTACTTTTATTAGGGGTCATAAAAACCGTGACAAAAAATATTTCTTTTATGTTTTTATGGCTTTTAAAATTCAAGTAGCTCACTTCTTTTTGTTATGTGACATTGCATGCAAACGATTACTGATCGATGTAACATCTTTTGCAATTCGTTAGTCAGGTAAAACCTAATAATGTGATGGAAAGAAAATGTTTGACGTCACAATTAAAACAAACGAAAATAAGAATAAAAAAAACCGAAACAAAACCGATACGAAAGTAGAAAAAAATGAATTGGTATTGGTTTTTTATTGGTATTGGTTTTGAAGAATAAAAGTATTGGTTTTTAATTGGTATTGGTAGTGGGGAATCAGTATTGGTTTTTTATCGGTATTGGTATTGCACAAATAAAGGTATTGGTTTTTAATTGGTATTGGTTTTCAATTTGAATTGGTATTAACGGGTATTGGTATCGAAAAGGTATTGGTACCCATCATTGTTTTTTATCGATAATTCTATAATTATCGATAACAGACAAATTTCTATAGAAAATTCTGTAGTTATCGACAAAAGAAAATTTTCTTAAGAAAATTCTAGTAATTGATAACACAAAATTTTCTATAGAAAATTCCGTAGTTATCGATAACATAGAAATTTCCATAGAATTTTCTATGGAAAATTCTGTAATTATCGATAACAGAACATTTTCTATAGAAAATTCTCTAGAAATCGATAACAAAAAATTTGTTTTTAGAAAATTCTTTAGTTAGATAACAGAAAATTGTCTATACAAAATTCTTTAGTTATCGATAGCAAAAAATCTTTTATACAAAATTTAATAGTTATCGATAACAGATTTTTTTTTATAAAAATTCTATAGTTCTCGATAGCTGAAAAATTTGTATAGAAAATTCTATAGTTACTGATAACAGAAATTGTTTTAAAGAAAATTGTAAAGTTATCGATAACAGAACATTTTTTATCGATAATTCTATAATTGTCGATAATAGACATTTTTCTATAGAAAATTCTGTAGTTATCGACAACAGAAAATGTTCTTAAGAAAATTCTAGTAATCGGTAACACAAAATTTTCTAAAGAAAATTCTGTAGTTATCGATAACAAAAAATTTTCTATAGAAACTTCTGTAATTATCGATAACAGAACATTTTCTTTAGAAGATTCTGTAGAAATCGATAAAAAAAAATTCTTTATAGAAAATTCTTTAGTTAGATAATAGAAAATTTTCTATACAAAATTCTATAGTTATCGATAACTGAAAACTTTTTATTGAAAATTCTATAGCTATCAATAACAGACAATTTTCTATAGAAAATTCTATAGTTATCGATAAGGAAAATTTTCTATAAAAAAATCTGTAATTATCGGTAACAGAAAATTTCCTATAGAAAATGCTGTAATTATCGATAACAGATAATTTTTTATTAAAACTTCTATAGTTACCGATACAGAAAATTCTAAATTCTAAAGTTATGGATAACATAAAATTTCTAATAGAAAATTCTATAGTTATCGATACCCCAACATTTTTATTAAGTAAATTCTATAGTTCTCAATAACAAAACATTTTTTATAGAAAATTCTTTAGTTATCTATAACAGAAAATTTTCTATAGAAAATTCGATAGTTGTCGATACACGAAATTTTCTATAGCAAATTCTATAGCTATCGATACAGAAAATTTTTCTTTAAAAAATTCTATAGTTATCGGTAACAAAAAAATTTAAATTAAAAATTCTACAGTTATCGATAACAGACAATTTTCGATATAAAATTCTATAGTTATCGATAACCGAAAGTTTTCTAGAGGAAATCCTATAGTTATCGATAAGGTTGTGAGATATTTTTAAAATTCTCAGATTCTAATACAGTATTCATAGATTCTGAATCACTGACATGTAACAATTTTTCAGATTCAGAGCCATTCTCAGATTTCCAAATAGTTTTATTTTAATTTATACATAAATCTAAGTAACAATTGGTAACGATGTAATTCATTTATTTCGTTTACAACGGAAATTTAGTTTAAAACATTTCAGATCAATAGTTTTATGTCAAGAGAATTGCAGTAAAAACTTTGAATGAAACAAAAAATTAAAAATAAAATAATAAAAAAATCAGAAAATAAAAAAGAAAGTGTGTGCATGATAATTATGATTTAGATTGATTCACTTCATATTTAAAAAAATAAATTCTCTTTCGGTTATAAAGTTGTAACTCTTTCTGCTTTCATATAAAAGGTGTTTCTTGATGTTCTCTTTTTTTACTTTGGAAACGTCTTAAAGAGAATAATTACATGTGCTGTATGCTTTCAGTTTCCAAAAAAATGGTTTTGAATCAAATTTTTATTACATCAAAATGTTTCTTTATAAAACAGCGAACCTTGTTGTTAACCTTTCTTAAGCCGAAAGAGAGTATTAGAGAAAAATGCCAATAACGTAATTTTTGATTTTCACAAATTTTTTTTTTTATATTCTCGTTGCACAACCTTCACCCAACATTTTTTTGTTAAAACTTAAAATTGTTATTTACAGCATGATTTTTTTTCAGTGTTGAGTAAAACACTATATTGATCCATTTGTAGATTAAACTTACCCACGTGATCATTTTCAGAACCTTTTTGTGTTTTGAGACGTTGAAAATAACGTTCTAAAATCGTTCGATCTATAACATGCAGATAGTACGAAACGGGTTTACAGGTCCAGGAAACTGAACCTTTTAAGGGAGGAATTTCGCTGACATGCATTATCGTGCCAATATCACTTAAATTTCTGAAAAGAGAGAGAGAGAAAGAGAAACATTAAATATTATTAATAAAACTTTTAATTTTATTCTCTTCTATAACTTACCTATCCGTTATACGAAAATTTAAAGGACAAAATGATTTAGACGACACCACACGGGCACCATCTCTCAAATCGGCAAATCTCTCCTTTAACTGATGATCCACATTGGGCCCAAAGGCAAAATTATTTACAAACACCAACGAAGAACTTGTTATTTTTTCACGATGTTCATCAACGAGAAAATCTCCCTTTAACAATTTATATTCGCAATAACGTTTGCCAAACCAAGCCATAAATTGACGAAAGAACATATCCATACGTTCAGCATAACGAGCCGGTGTATCAGCTTTTTCAATGCCAATACAGGTTTTCAGTGGAAATGATCCGGCCATTTGTAATACCACTTGACCAACACCAGAACCCAAATCAATGAAGGTATCATCGTTGGAGACATTAACATGTTTGATCATTTGTTGTACAAGCTCATAAGAGGTTTCACCATATACTTCGGGCGAAAAGGGTTCATAATTATTAAGTTTATCAGGATCGAGTACGGCAGCATTGTAAACTAATTGTAAAATGTGTCTTAAAAGACTGGGATGAGCGAATTTATTTAAGCGCTCAGCGGGCAGTGAGGTTCCTTTTTCCTGCAAAAGAAAGAAGAAGAAAAAGGAGAGGAATTTTAAAATGAGATTCAATGAATGGAAAAAGAGAGAATAAAGAGAAGACAAAAAATGATAAAAAGAGTATTAGAATGAAGAAAACTACTAATAAATATAGAATTTTCTATAGAAAAATTTTTGCTATCGACTACTATAGAATTTTTTTTAGAAAATGTTTTGTTATCGACTACTAAAGAATTTTCAATATAAATTTTTTGTTATCGATAACTATAGAATTTTCTATAGAACATTTTTTGTTACCGATAACTATAGAATTTCTATAGAATTTGTTTGTTATCGATAACTTTAGAATTTTTTATAGAATTTTTTTTTATCGATAACTATAGAAGTTTCTATAGAAAATTTTTTGTTATCGATAACTAGAGAATTTTTTATAGCAAATTTTTTGTTATCAATAACTATAGACACATTTTTTTATCGATAACTATAGAATTGTCTATTGAAAATTGTTACTATCGATAACTAGAATTTTCTATACACTTTTTTGCTATCGATAATTGTGGAATTTTTAATAGAACCTTTTTTAACTATAGAATTTTCTAAAGAAAAATTATTTTTATCGATAACTATAGAATTTTCTATAATATTTTTTTGTTATCGATAACTGTAGAATTTTCTATAGAACTTTTTTGTTATCGATAACTAAAGAATTTTCTATAGAAATTTTTTTGTTATCGATAACAGAATTTTCTAAAGAAACATTTTTGTTATAAATAACTAGAATTTTCTATAGAAAATTTTTTGTTATCGATAACTTAAGACTTTTCTATAAAAAACTTTTTGTTATCGATAACTGTAGAATTTTGTATAGACAATTTTTTGCTATCGATTACTATAGAATTTTCCATAGAATATTTTTTGTTATCGATAACTAGAAAATTTCTTGTTGTCGATAACTAGAATTTTCTATAAAAAACTTTTTGCTGTCGATAACTATTGAATTTTCTATAGAAGTTTTTTGGTTATCAATAACTATAGCATTTTCTATAGACAATTTTTTGTTATCGATAACTACAAAATTTTCTATAGAAAATTTTTTGTTATCGATAACTATAGAATTTTCTATAGAAAATTTTTTGTTATCGATAACTATAGAATTTTCTATAGAAAATTTTTTGTTATCGATAACTATATTTTTTAAATTTTTTTTTGTTATCGATTACTGTATTTTTTTTATAAAATTTTTTGTTATCGATAATTATTAAATTTTCTATAGAACATAGCATAGTTGTGTATAACAGAACAAATTTTATAGAAAATTCTATAGTAATCGATAGAAAAACAAAACTCAATAGAAGCTTCAAGATATAGTATCAATATTATCGACAATAAAAAAATTTTCAAATTCGATAGTTATCGATATTATACAATTTTTTACAGAAATTTCTATAATTATCGATATTATACAATTTTCTAGGAAAATTCTACAGGTATTGAAATTATACAATTTTCCACAGAAAATTTTCTATAGAAAATTTTTTGTTATCGATAACTATAGGATTTTATATGGAAAATTTTTGTTATCGATAACTATAGAATTTTCTATGGAAAATTTTTTATTATCGATAACTACAGAATTTTCTATGGAAAATTTTCTATAGAAATTTTTTGTTATCGATAACTATAATATTTTTTAAAAAAATTTTCTGTTATCGATTACTATAATTTTTTTTGTTGTTGTTTGTTATCGATAATTATTGAATTTTCCATAGTCATTTTTTGTTTTCGATAACTATAGAAATTTTTTTGTTATCGATAATTATACAAAACTTTTTGTTAATGTTAAGTATAGATTTTTTTGTTATCGATAATAATAGAAAACTTTTTGCTATCGATAACCATAGAATTTTCTATACAAAATTTTTTGTTGCCGATAACTATAAAATTTTCTATCGAACATTTTTTCTCTAGAAAACCCTATAGTTATCGATAGTAGAACAAATTTTATAGAAAATTCGATAGTAATCGATAGAAAAACAAAAATCAATAAAAGCATCAAGGTATAGTATCAATATTATCGACAATAAAAAATTTTCAAATTCGATAGTTATCGATATTATACAATTTTCTACAGAAATTTCTATAATTATCGATATTACACAATTTTCTAGGAAAATTCTACAGGTATTGAAATTAAGTTAAGTTTTCAATGGAAAATTCTTAGTTATCGATACATCGATAACAGAAAATTTTCTATAGAAAATTCGAAGTTATCAATGTATTCATAACAGAAAATGATCTGTTCGAATTTTCTATAAAAAATTTTCTTTTATCGATAACTTCGAATTGTCTATAGAAAATTTTCTGTTATGGATACATCGATAACTTGGAATTTTCTATAGATAATTCGAAGTTATTGATAAATCGACTAAGGAAAATTTTCTGTAGAAAATTCGAAGTTATCGATAACAGAAAATTGTCTATAGAAATTCGAAGTTATCGATATATCGATAACATAAAATTGTCTATAGAAATTCGACGTTATCGATAACATCGAATTTTCAATGGAAAATTCTAAGTCATCGGTAATATTTTTTTTTAGAAAATTCTTAGTTATCGATATATTGATAAGAGAATTTTTTTTATAGAAAATTGTAAGTTATCGAAAACAGAATATTCGCTATCTATAACATAAATTTCCATGGAAAATTCTAAGTTATCGGTAACAACTTTATTTTAGAAAATTCTTAGTTATCGATGTATTGACAACAGAAATTTTTTTTATAGAAAATTGTAAGTTATCGATATATTGATAACAAAAAATTTTCTATAAAAAATTGAAAGTTGTCGATATATCGATAACAGAAAATTTTCTATAGAAAATTCGTAGTTATCGATACATCGATAACAGAAAATTGTTTATGGAAAATTCAAAGTTATCAGCTACCAGAAAATGATCGATAATTATTGAATTTTTTATAGACATTTTTTGTTTTCGATAACTATAGACATTTTTTGTTATCGATAATTATAGAAAACTTTTTGTTATCGTTAACTATAGATTTTTTTGTTATCGATAATAATAGAAAACTTTTTGCTATCGATAACCATAAAATTTTCTATGCACAATTTTTTGTTGCCGATAACTATAAAATTTTCTATCGAACATTTTTTCTCTAGAAAACTCTATAGTTATCGATAGTAGAACAAATTTTATAGAAAATTGTCAATATATCGATAACAGAAAATTTTCTATAGAAAATTCGTAGTTATCGATACATCGATAACAGAAAATTTTTTATGGAAAATTCAAAGTTATCGATAACAGAAAATTTTCTATCGAAAATTCGAAGTTATCAGTTACCAGAACATTTTCGATTGAAAATCCATAGTAATTGATATATCGATACCAGAAAACTGCAAACTTGAATTATCGATAAATTGATAACAAAAAATTTTCTATAGAAAATTCAAAGTTATCGATATATCGATAACAAAAAAATTTCTATAGAAAATTCCGAAGTAAACGATAATAGAAAGTTCTATAGTTATCGATAACAGGATTTTTTTAAAGTTATCTGTAAAAAAATGAGAACTAATCGATAAAAAAAATAAATATTTTTTTTTAGAAAAAATAGTTTTAAAATAATTTATAACTCTTTTTTACTTACCAATGCAACAATACTGTCAACGGCTTTATTAAAACGATCGACCAGATTTGTCATAGTCTTATAACAGGCAGTGTCAATTTGATTAAGATTAATCTCTTCAAAGGCCGATGAGATGCTAGGCAGTTCATCACAAACAAATTTGATGGTATCAATAATATCGATGCCATTATCATGTTTATCTTGGCCCGTACCAACTAGCAGTGGCCAAGAGAATGTTAAAACCTCCGATGAACCAGCTGGTGAACGCAACACCAAGTCTTTGACTTGTGGCGTTGCCATTATTTTAAAACGGGAATATTCGAAAATTTTGAATGATTTTTGTTGTAATGATTGATAAAAAAAAAATTCCCTCTAAGGCGTTGTTTTTTTGCAGCTGATGTTTCAGTTTTTAGCAGCTTTTATCCAAATTTGCCGGCTAGTTTAAAACTCGTGAAATGAAAGGAGTTTAAAAAACTAGCAGGCAAAAAGAAGCTGCTAAAAAAAATATTGATGTTTTAAAATCAGCAGGAGAGAGAGAGTGAAATGTTTTCCTTTTGACGTTTGAAGATTAAAAACTGACGTTTAAAAAATGATTGAAGAGTTGTTTTTTTAAAGATTGAATTCGTTGTTAGTTTTAAACGTTATGAATGATGATTGTTATCCTTTTTTTGTTGTTGTTCTTTCGTCCTTTTTGTTTGTAACTTTTGTTATCCTTTGGTGTTAGTGGTGGTTGGTGTTTTCTTAAAGAGATGTTAGTTTGATATTTCCAAACAAGGATGACGCCAGATTTATCGGTGGGTGTTTTTTTGTTGTAGAATTTTCTTTTTTTAAATTTTACGTTTTTTTTTTGTTTTACTTTATTTGGGGGTTGTAAAGGCAGTTGTTCTTTTTTATTTTTTTATTATTATTTTTTTGTTGTTTTTAATGAATTTATTTAATGATTAATGTGTTTAAATAAAAGTTGATTTGTTATTAGCAAAATAAATTATTGAATTAAACACAATAAAAAGTAGTAGAAATACAAAATTAACAAAAAAAAAGAAGTAAAATATGTTTCAGTTTTAACGTAATGGCAGGAGAAGGATTTTTTTTTATAAATATATTTTTAAATTTATTTAACAAGCGTTGTTAGAGAATTGTTAACGATTTTCTTTTAACGAATTCTTTGCGTTTTAATAATTAAATAAAAAAAAATTTAACGTTATGTTATTATCAATAGCGAGAGATTTGTGTTAAACAATCCGTTGTTTCTATATTGCTGCAGTTTTAATAAACTCTCTCGTTTTCTGGCTACGTTATTAGCTACGTCTTTAGCTATAAATATTAATGTTATTACGTTTATGATAACGTAAGTGTTAATAACAAAATATAACAATAACTGATGATAATTGCGTAATTTTGTTCTTTTTAATTGTATGTTAAGATAACGATACATTTTCGTAAAAATACAACAACATTTTCATTTTTACAAGATTTTCTTTTTTACATTACACGTTCGTTTCTTTTCTACGTTATTTGTTATTACGTTACGTATGCAAATGTTACGTTACGTAATTTGATTTTTGTTTCTCCGTTACACGTTATTTGCGTTTCTCTTCTCCGGTGTTTTTTTTATAAGAAAATGTGTAAAGAAATTTGTTTTTATTAATTTCTTAAATTTTTTTCTGAGATGTTTTTTATTTAAATTTCACGTAAGCGCACAAGTCTGTAAAAGAAAAAGAATGGAAAAATAAAGTTTAACATAAATATAGAAATTATTTTTTTTTTTTAAGAAAAAATTAAAGCAAATTATATTTTTAAATTTATAAAAAGAAATAATAGAAACATAAAAAATAATGTGCATAATAATAATATGAAAAATTTTCTTCAAAATAGTTTATAAATTTTCCCACAATTTAGTTAAATTTAACTAAAAGTTGGGAAATTTTCTTAAATGTTAGTAAAAAAATTTTAGTTCATTAACTGTTAAATAGTCCATTATTTTTCTTAAATGGAATTCCCTAATACATGAAAGAAATTCTTACCGCCAAAGAAATTTTCCCTAAATATATGAAAAAAAATCTTTATTTATAAGACATATTCATTCCTCTTCTTTAGTTTTAGGACATAACTTTCTTCCAATTAGTTCAAATTTTCTTAAATGTTCGGAAAAAATTTTAGTTCACCTACTGTTCAATAGTCCATTATTTTTCTTAAATGGAATTCCCAAATATGTACATGGAAAAAATTCTTACTGCCAAAGAAATGTTCCCTAAATATATAAAAAAATCTTTATTTTGAAGACATATTTCTCTTCTTTAGTTTTAGGACGTAATTTTCAACTAATTAGTTCATCTTAGATTTGAGTAATTTTTTTCGACTATTTAAGGGGTATTTTTTTTATTAAAATGGCGATATCTCGAAAACTAAGCCAGATAAAACAAAATGGAGTACATTTTTGGTTCTTTGGATCACCATAGTATCATCGGTCCTCTTCACAGTTGTGGACCCCAATAAGTCCTAGTTTTGTATTTAAAAAAGTTGGCATTCCTGAAAATTTTAAAATGCACATATCTCGGTAAATATTACCAACACAACAAAAAGTTCAAAAGCTCTCCGAGTATTAGTTATAAACACCAAAAAAAAGACTTAACTTAAACTTTGGAAAAATTTTCTTTAAAATAGTTTATAAATTTTCCCACAATTTAAATTTAACTAAAAATTGGGAAATTTACTTAAATCTTAGTGAAAAAATTTTAGTTCATTAACTGTTAAATAGTCTATTATTTTCCTTAAATGGAATTTCTTAATACATGAAAGAAATTCTTACCGCCAAAAAAACTTTCACTAAATTTATATAAAAAAATCTTTATTTTTAAGACATATTCCTCTTCTTTAGTTTTAGGACGTAATTGTCTACCAATTAGTTCATCTTCTTGAGAAGGTTTTTCCACTATTTTAGTAAAATTTTTATAACTTGGGAATTTTTTTTTTTTCAAAAAACTTAAAATGGCGATATCTCGAAAACTAAACAAGATATAGTAAATCGGTGAACAAATTTCTTTTTAAAAATCTTTTTTGAAAATATTGTAGATAGCAAGTTTTGAATATTCGCCCTCGATGTATCAAAATCTAAATAATTTTCTATAGAAAAAATGCAACAGAATCTTAGAAAATCGACTGATTTTAAGTCGATTATCTAGCAATTTCCGCCTGTCTGTTGAAATGGCGAGCACAGCCAACAATGGCACAGAAAAACTATTGCTGTGTTTTTCAATAAGTGGATTTATTTTCGAATTAATCTTATTTTGTTTAAAATAAATATTTTAACATATCAAAAGAAATTTGGAATATTTTTTTTCCGTAATCTACGATTAATTAGCATTAATAACCCGAAAAAAAATAAAACAAGTAAAAAAGTTAAATTCGACCTTGCCGAATGCAGTGATACCCTCCACAATTTCAAAAAGATTATTGCAAAAAACTTTATTTAAAAGGAAATTACTTTTGAAAAAAAAAATTGAAAAAAAATTTCGGTTTAAAAAAAAATCCGCGATTTTTTTCTTTTTTTGTCAAAAAATATGTTCGTACTTGTTTAAATACCATTTGGTGTTCAATTACATCAAAGCTGTATTATTGAATACTTTTATTTGAATTTTTTGGAAAAAATAAAATACTTTAATATTTTAGTTGGTTATCAAAAAATAAAATGATCTGTTATTTTATTTATTTTGATTTGAATAAAATACAATTTTATTTTATTCAATTTCATACAAATAAAATAATATTTGTTTCCAAAAAATTCAAATAATTTTTTCTGATTGATTATTCAAACAGGAAAAAATTAAATTTTCTTATTATTTAACAAAAATTTTTGAATAATTTTGGTTATTCACAAAAAATTGAATAAATAACGTATTATTCAAACAAAAAAAAAAAACAAATATTTTTGAAAATTTTGTGTTTGAAAAAGAAATGTACTTTATTTATTTTGTCATTTACTATACAGTGAAACATAAAATTATTTTTACAAACTAATATTGTTTAATACACTCAAAAAAAAAACTTAGTCAAAATATTAGTAAAAGGTGTTGTAATTTACTTCAACCAAACTTTAGCAAAAAAAATTGTAAAAATGTAACTATTACAGTATTTTTTGGAAATTTACTATTGGTAAAATACAAAAATTTTGTGGTACTTTTACTATATTTTCTTGCTAGTTTTTTTTTTTATTTTACTATAATTTTAGCAAAAATATTAGTATTTTCCTTAAAGAAATGGTAATACATTTTATTTTTTTTCTCTTAGTTTTAAGAAAAAAAAAATTGTTTAAAGTGTTCTAGTGTGGAAAAAAAAAAACTCATTGCAGATTGATGATGCTGCCAACACCATAGCAAAGTAACCATCCATCAACTGCATGTGCGCTGAAAAATAGGCTACAAAATTTTTAGTATTTTTTACCATATTTTTTTGCTAATTTTACCATATTTTTTGCTAATTTTATACGAAAATTTTTTAAAATTTGCCACCTAAATTGTTAATAAAAAGTTGATAATTTTGAAAAATTATTTTTTTTAAATGTTGACACATAGTTAGATATCTAATCTTTAATATCCAAAAGTTTTTTTTTTATTTTTTTTTAAATACATGTGAAAAAAAATTAAAAATTCGAAAAAAATTGTTAATTTTTTACAAATTTTACCTAAAAATGTAAGAAATTTCTTGTGTAGACTACTACGCAATTCTCATTTGTTCTACTTAAGCTAAAAAAAATGACGCAAAAAAAATAAAAAAAGTGAAGTGTTGTTTTTTAAGTTTTTTGTTTAAAGTGTTTAAGTGAAAAAAAATCATTTTGGATTTTGATGTTGTTGGAAGTCCAGTTACTGCAACTACAGCTGCTGAGAAGAAGGCAAAAGAAGATGCTGCCACCATCAAGCCGAAGAAACCATCCAACAACTGAAGTAATAGTTGACGCTGCTATTACTACATTTAAAGAACGTGGTGCTCAAAAACAGGCAAAATTTTTTTTAGTATGTTCACCAAATTTTAAATCAACTACTAATCAGAGAAAAAAAATTACTAAATAAAACAGTTTTTTTTACCAAATTACAAATTTTTTTTGTCTATTTCAATTTTACCATTTTTTTTGGTAATTTTACCATATTTTTTGATAATTTTACAAGGTTGATTTTTTACAAAAATAAAATGGTATTCTTGTAATTTTACCATTTTTTTTCCTAATTTTTTGATTAGCAAAATGGTTTTGCTAATATTACCAAAATTTTTGCAACGTCCAAAACTACAGTTTATTTTGCTAATTTTAACCATTTTTTTTGCTAATTTTACAATATTTTTTTTTTGAGTGTAGTAAACTTCTTAACAAAGCGTTTTTTTACTAAAACATTAGTTAGAATATTCTTTGCAAATTTTCCCGAACTGAAATCTTTAGATTTTTACTATTTTAAAATGTTGTTAAAACATTTTCCTATGGAAAATACTGAAGTTTTTAAAATACTTTCAGATATTTTTCAAATACAACAAAAAGTCCTGTGAGGATGTATATTTACTCAGATTTTCAAGGTTTTTGGCTTTGGTGACATTTTTAAGAAAATATTCTTTAGTATTAACTCTAAAATCTTTCTACTACACAAAATTTATTTAAATAAAAAAAATGCATATGTATACAATTAAAAATTTTTCCTATAGAAAAAAAAAAATATTTTTGAATGTATTATTCTATTTTTAAATGCACCCGTAACCGTACACGCAAAAAAAAAAATCTGTGTCGGAGTGAGCAAAAATCTGGCAAAATTTTACCAAAAATATGCTAAAACTACAACCGACGAAGTAGTTTTCGTAATTTAGCCAAAACACTTATGTAAAAAATTTTAAAGAAAATGCTAATGCTATTTAAGCAAAAACTTGGTAAAATATACCAAAAGAAATATGGTGAAATATACCAAAATTATTAGAAAATAATGCAAAAATTATAATAAATGAATTTGCTAACATTTATTACGAGTGGGAAGGTGTCCCTCAATGTCCCCCGGCTCCCTCCCCTGGTGCTGCATCGAAGACTTGGCGAAGGAGTATTAATAATGAATTGGGGGCCTCAAATTAAAGCTACAATAATATCACCAGTGAAGCTTAAAATAGAGTGGGAGAGAAGGATGACAGAAAAGAAGGATTTCAATTGGAATTTCCTGAATTACAACATAACTTTTCTGTATTTCAATTGACTTTTTATAAATTACAACTTAGCTTTTCTGAAATTCAATTGGGCTTTTTATAGTTTTAATAGCATTCTCTATACAATAATTCTCCTAAAAATTCAAAAATAAAACTTTTTAAAAGAAGCTAATTTTAAACAAAACTATTTTGTATGAATAATTTTATGTTTCACTGTATAATAAATGACAAAATAAAAAAAATACATTTCTTTTTCAAACACAAAATTTTCAAGAATATTTATTTTTTTTGTTTGAATAATACGTTATTTATTTGATATTTTTGTGAATAACCAAAATTATTCAAAAATTTTTGTTATAAGAAAAATTTATTTTTTTTTGTTTGAATAATCAATCAGAAAAAATTATTTAAATTTTTCGTTATTTAAATAATAGCAAATAAATATTATTCATTTTCAAAATATTTGAATAATCGCTTATTTGAATATTTTTTTAAAAATATTGTTATTTATTTGTTTCGTTATTTCAATCATAGCATACAGCACTGAATTACATTCACATATGTCAACCAGCAGCCAAATTAAAGCATTTTGTATTTTTAGGTTATGTTGAATGTACTAAAATTTTGGAGGTGTCCTTACATTTTCGTTCATAACTTTTGAACCGCTAAACCGATATCGCTCAAATGCAATACCAAACAGCTCGGGAGAACTTCCAATAAATGTGTAAAGTTTCAGTCACCTCCGTGTAATATTTTGGCCGTGATCACCATTTTCAGAGACAGACAGACGGACATCGCTTGAATTTCTTAAAATCGATCGGTGATCATGAATATATATACTTTATGGGGTCCCAGACCGATATTTTATGACAAACTTATATATACCCTTTATCACTAACAATAAGTGGAGGGTATAAAAAAGTATGCCCTGGATTGTACTTGAATCTACGGCCCCCAGTTGTAGTGTTTATTGTCGACGTCTTAGCTAGTTGCGCCACCAATACAGGAAAAACTCGTAACCTAGTTTAATACAAAATCCTTCTCTTTTTCTTTCACAGCTTTGGCAGAGCATAGTGACATACAGACTCTGAATGTTATTGCGCACAATAAACCAAATAGATTTCTAGTGTAATTATTTGTTTATATGCTTAAGGTAAGTGGCTAGAGGCTTAGTCTAACAAACGAGAGGTCCGGTGTTCATATCTTGGTTGGTATAAGATAGAGTTTGCAAAACGATTAAAATCGTAATCGCGATTAATCGCACCAATTAATCGTAATCGTAATGCGATTACGATTAATAATTTTCTATGAAATACACTGTTTTTATAACGAATTTAAATCAGTTCCAAAATTTTTTGAACCCCATTTTGAAGTTTCTATTTAAAATTATTTTTCAAAAAAACTAAATTACTCTAAAAAACGATTACAAAAATCATTGATTCTGGAATGTTTAGTAGAATCGATTTCAGGATTATAAGATGCGTTCTGGTACCGATTATTTGGAACGTAAAATTTTTATGGGTTCCCCCATGATTCATTTAACTTGTTTGAGATTTTTCTTTCCTTTTCTCGTAAAAGTCATTCAAATTTAAAGGAACATTTTAATTCTGATATGAGTAAGTTTTAAAGATGTTTGTTTTTAAAATATACTCAAAAGGCTTTGGTCGGATTGGTCAAACAATTTGGACATGAAGTTTATAAAAAAAAACTTAATTTTTTCATACTTTGACCGCTGGTTTGCCGATAAATGATGCCTTGTTAACTTTTTTAATAAATTTCCTCGCAATAACCTACTTCACTGGCCATTGGCAGGTATTCCGACACGACCGAACAGAAATTTTGATGAACTGGAAGCAGCTTTTGGAAAGGAATCACGACCCAAAGAGCGAATCCAAACCAGTCACAGTTTAGAGTACTCTTTAGTAGCACAGATAAAGAGCTATTAAGACGCAGTAAAATCATGTGTCTTTTCAGTGCTGATTGAAGCTCTCTTTGTAGAGTTTATTTAAGCGCAATAAAGATGTAAGAAAATCCAGTATTTTTCTCCAAAAAATCTTTTTGATGTTAAAGATGTCAAAATTAAAGTATGTGTAAAATTTTTATAACAAAGAATTTTAATTATAAGTTTTAAAAAAATGTCTTAACAATAAATTCTCAAGGGCGCTCGAGCGTTCTTTCGATGGACAATGATATAATAAAAAAGAGACTGTGGATCCAAAATCTCGAATTATTTTTAGTGTCCGACCGAATACACCTTTTTTGGCCGAAGCCGAAGCCGAATATTCGGCCAAATTTTTGCTATTCGGCCAAACCGAAGCCGAAGCCGAATATTAAAAAAAAAAATGTTTTTAGTTGCAAAAACACTTAGTAAAATGTTTTTGTGGCTTACAACTGTTATTCCAAGTTAGTTTAGTGTGTTTTTCAACACGTGAGCACAAATATAATACAATTATTCGCTATTCGGCCTATCCGCCAAAATTTTGGCCGAAGCCGAATAGTGGCCGAATAGTGCTTTTTGGCCGAAGCCGAAGCCGAATATTCGGTCGGACACTAATTATTTTTACTAGGAAAGTTCGAAAGTTTAAAATTTTATTTCTTAAAAATAAAATTTTTTGTATTTTCGTACTTTCTAAAATGAAAATTTCAAAAGATTTTTTTAAAGCTATTGCAATTTAAATTATTTAAAAAAATCGATTAATCGTAATCGCGAGTAACGGCAATTTTTTCAATCGTAATCGCGATTATGAAATATCTTGATTATTTGCAAACTCTAGTATAAGATAAAGACTCTTTTATTGATGACAACGCTTCATCATATTGATGACAACGCTTTATCATGCTGATCACACGTTACATTAGACGAAATTGATGTAACATTTCATCATATTAATGTTTTACCAACCAAAATATTTTTTCACAAAATTTTTTTCACAAATTTTTTTTTTTACAATTTTTTTTTAACATTTTTTTAAAAAAAATTTTATACACTGTGGTTGGAATAAAAAATTTCACAGAATTTTAAAACTATAAAACTATTTTTTTGTTAATTAAAAATTAAAAACTTTATATTACCTAAGTTTTTCTATTAACATTTTTTTTTAATTCTTTATAGATTTCTAATTTATTTTTGTTTTAACTATTTTTTTTTGTTAAATATATAAACGTAATTTATCATTATTGTGTAACTTTTTCATGGTCACGCAAATTGTTATTACAGCATTTTGTTTAAAACAAAATATATGTATAAATAAAAAACAACAAATGTTAGTTAACAACAAATGGAAATATGTAGTAATAAAATAGAATATTTGAAAAATTATATAGAAAAAAAAACTAGAGACAAGGTCAAGTACAAGTCTGTATGTATGCTCGGGTATATACTTAATTGATAAATAGCTAATAAATTAAAAAATAATATTTTTTTAAATTGTAAAAAGGAAATAAAAATTGATAATGTAATTCTATATGATTTTATTTATTCGATTTCACCATAAATTTAAAATTATTAAAAAAAAACAATTAAAAAATAAATAATTTGGCTTCAACAAATTCTCAGATTGTACAAATTTTTCTGTCTGAATCTGAGAAATTTTCTACAGGAAATATCTGTCAAAATCTGAGATTTTTTCTACAAGAAAAATGTCTCCGAATCTGAGAATTTTTCAGAATTTTAGAATCTGAGAATCTTTCTATAGGAAATATCTGTCAAAATCTGAGAATTTTTCTATAGGAAAAATGTCTCAGAATCTGAAAATTTTTCTGTAGAAAAAATGCCTCAGAATCTGAGAATTTTTCTATAAGAAAAAGGTTAAAGAATCTGAGAATTTTTCTATAGAAAAAATATCTCAAAATCTTAAAATTTTTCAATACGTAAAGTGTCTCAAAATCTGAAAATTTTTATATAGGAAAAATGTCTCTGAATCTTAGAAATTTTCTAAAGAAAAAATGTCTCAGAATCTAAGAATTTTTCTATACAAAAAATGATCTCAGAAAATGTCTCAGAATCTGAGAATTTTCTGTAGGAAAAAGTTTTAAAATCTGTTAATTTTTCTATAGGAAAAATGTTTCTGAATCTTAGAAATTTTCTAAAGAAAAAATGTCTCAGAATCTAAGAATTTTTCTATACAAAAAATGATCTCAGAATCTGAGATTTTTCTGTAAAAATTTGATCAAAATCTGAAAAAACGATTATTTCAAAAAAATTATAATAAAAATCTATCAAGAATTTAATGAATAAAAATAAAAATAATTAACAAAAATCATTTGACATGTAAAGAGGAAGACAACATTTAATAAAAGAAGAAAAAAAGGTGTGTGTAAATAAAATATGCAAATTATATGTAAATAGAGACAGAATAGCAAACACAGAGAATCAGAGATTAACGTCATTTAAATGTAAAAAAAAAAAAACATAGCAACAATTGTAAAACCCACGATATGAACATTTAATTAGAACGTGTAATATTATTTCTAAGAGTGTATAAGTTTAAAATGATTAAACGTTATTGAAAATTGTTCGACACACATACAGACATAAATTCATATGTTTATACAGTGGATTCTCGATTCGTAAGACTAAAAAACTAATTCTGAGACATTTTTTTTACAGATAGAATTTCAGAGTCTGAGAAAAATTCTCAGATTCTGAGACATTTTTCCTATAGAAAAATTCTCAGATTCTGAGACATTTGTCCTGTAGAAAAATTCTCAGATTCTGAGACATTTTTTCTATAGAAAAATTCTCAGATTCTGAGACATTTTTTCTGTAGAAAAATTCTCAAAATCTGAGACATTTTTTCTATAGAAAAATTCTCAGATTCTGAGACATTTTTTCTATAGAAAAATTCTCAGATTCTGAGACATTTTTTCTATAGAAAAATTCTCAGATTCTGAGACATTTTTTCTATAGAAAAATTCTCAGATTCTGAGACATTTTTTGTATAGAAAAATTCTCAGATTCTGAGACATTTTATCTATAGAAAAATTCTCAGATTCTGAGACATTTTTTCTATTGAACAATTTTTATGTTCTGTAAAATTTTTTCTATAGAAAAATTTTCAGATTTTAAGACATTTTTTCTATAGAAACATTTTTAGATTCTGAGATATTTTTCCCAAAGAAAAATTCTCAGATTCTGAGATATTTTTTCTATAGAAAAAATCTCAGGTTTTGAGACATTTTTTCTGAGACATTGATTCTGAGACATTTTTTCTATAGAAAAAATTCTCAGATTCTGAGGCACTTTTCGTATAAAAAATTCTCAGATGCTGAGACATTTTTCTATAGAAAAATTTTTAGATTCTGAGACATTTTTTCTATAGAAAAATTCTGAGATTCTGAGACATTTTTCCTATAGAAAAATTGTCAGATTCTGAGACATTTTTTTCTATAGAAAAATTCTCATGATTCTGAGACATTTTTTTCTATAGAAAAAATCCCAGAATCTTAAACATTTTTCCTATAGAAAAATTTTCAGATTCCGAGACATTATTTCTATAGAAAAATTCTCAGATTCTGAGACATTTTTTCTATAGAAAAAATTCTCAGTTTCTGAGGCATTTTTCGTACAAAAAATTCTCAGATGCTGAGACATTTTTCCTATAGAAAAATGTTCAGATTACGAGACATTATTTCTATAGAAAAATTTTGAGACATTTTTTTTATAGAAAAATTTTTAGATTCTGAGACATTTTTTTATAGAAAAATTTACAGATTCTGAGACATTTTTTCTATAGAAAAATTTTCAGATTCTGAGACATTTTTTTTATAGAAATATTCTTAGATTCTGAGACATCTTTTCTATAGAAAAATTCTAAGATTCTTTGACATTTTTCCTATAGAAGAATTATCAGATTCTGAGACATTTTTTTATAGAAAAATTCTCAGTTTCTGAGGCATTTTCGTACAAAAAATTCTCAGATGCTGAGACATTTTTCCTATAGAAAAATGTTCAGATTACGAGACATTATTTCTATAGAAAAATTCTGAGACATTTTTTTTATAGAAAAATTTTTAGATTCTGAGACATTTTTTTATAGAAAAATTTACAGATTCTGAGACATTTTTTCTATAGAAAAATTTTCAGATTCTGAGACATTTTTTTTATAGAAATATTCTTAGATTCTGAGACATCTTTTCTATAGAAAAATTCTAAGATTCTTTGACATTTTTCCTATAGAAGAATTATCAGATTCTGAGACATTTTTTCTATAGAAAAATTCTCAGATTTTGAGACATATTTTCTATAGAAAAATTCTCAGATTCTGAGACATTTTTTTTATAGAAAAATTTTTAGATTCTGAGACATTTTTGCTATAAAAAATTCTCTGATTTTAAGACATTTTTTCTAAAGAAAAATTCGCAGATTCTGAGTCATTTTTCCTATAGAAAAATTCTCAAATGCTAAGAAATTTTTCTTATTGAAAAATTTTCAGATTCTTAAGCATTTTTCCTAAAGAAAAAATCTCAGTTTCTGTGACATTTTTCCTATAAAAAAATTCTCAGATTCTGAGACATTTTTCCTATAGAAAAATTCTTAGATTCTAAGACTTTTTTCTTATACAAAAATTCTCAGATCCTGAAAGATTTTTCCTATAGAAAAATTCTCAAACTAGGGGAATTTTTTTTTTCAAATTTGGTGCTCAGTAAAACAAGAGTCTACTGTATTTTGATAGCTATTTATGAGTACTAGTTCGTAAATACTTTTATTCATTATGACAATCATTGCATTTTTGAAAAACTGATTGCAACTTATGTACAAAAGTATTCGGTACTACTTACACTCAAAATAGCCAAGTATCTTGGAGTATTTCTAGATAGGAAGCTGAATTTCAGGCGTAATATTGAGGAACGGGTGAGAAAAGCAACGATTGCTTTGTATTCCTGTAAAAGGGCCATTGGAAAACGATGGGGTTTTAGCCCTCAAGTCGTTCATTGGATCTATACAGCAGTGGTGCGTCCAATTTTGCTGTATGGAATCATTGTCTGGTGGCCTGCTTTGGAAACAAAAGCGAACTTTGTCTTTATCACGAAGGTACAGAGAATGGCGTCAATGTGCATCACTGGTGCTCTTCGTACTACACCTACGGCTGCATTAGAAATCCTCCTTCACCTGATACCCTTGGACATATTGGGTAGGCAGTATGCGGCTGCGTCGGCAATTCGACTTAATAGCACGCTGCAATGGAGGAGCAGTGATTGTGGCCATAGCGCAATCTTGAAAAAGATAACAATACCACAAAATGTGGACTGTGCTCCCTCTTTGAGCCTCTTTGAGCGCCACTTTACCACTATGATACCATCCAGGGAGTCTTGGATGGGGGATACTCCGGGTAGTGGAGCTACCATAAATTTTTACACAGATGGATCGAGGCTGCACGAACAAGTGGGCTTTGGAGTCTATTCGGAAGAGCTTGGGTTGAGCCTGGCTCGTAGATTGCCAGATCATTGCAGTGTTTACCAGGCAGAGATGCTGGCAATAAAAGAAGTGGCTGACTGGTTGAGCTGCAATGTCTTGTCTACAACCGCAGTCAACATCTATACTGACAGTCAAGCCGCGGTCAAGTCCCTGGATTCAATGTTTCTGAAAACAAGATCTGCCCTTAACTGCCGCACGTCTTTAAATGAGATGGCCAAGCAGTTTAACATACGACTCATATGGGTCCCAGGGCACAGAGACATTCCAGGGAATTGCAAAGCCGATGAGCTTGCAAGACTAGGAACTACCTTACAGGTTCCAACAGAATTGGAATGTGTTGGTACGCCTCTAGAAACTTGCAAGCAAAACCTACGGCATTGTTCTGCGACGGAGACTAATCAAAGATGGGCAAATGGATGGACGTGTGAGACAACACGACTGATTTGGCCTTCTCTTAATCAGGGGCGCACAAGTGAGATGATATCGCTTCCAAGAGGAGAGATTTCAACGGTGGTTTCTATAATTACCGGACACTGTCTTATAGGGAAGCACGCAGAGCGGTTAAATGTGCCGTCGAATGACTTTTGCCGAAGTTGCATGGATGAAGAGGAGTTGGAAACTATCGAACACTTTATTTGCCATTGCCCGGCACTTTCTGGTCAGCGACTTGCTTCACTGGGATCTAGGGAGCTGTACGATCTTTCAGATTTGTCGGATGTCAAAATTCAACATCTAAGGAGTTTCATAAGAAGCTCAAACTGGTTTAACGACAGGGACTAGTAGGGAAACCTATTACGATCCCGTGGTATCACAATGGACCTCAGAGTCTACGTGTGTTGACGTAAAACGTCAGCAGCCACTTACAACCTAACCTAACCTACACTCAAAATAAAATGTCTGATGAGTAAGAAAATTATGCAGAGGAGGCAAAAATAAAATTTTTGACACTTTGTCGAATCAGCAGAAAATAACATGGAAATCAATGTTGAAAATGGCTAAATTTAGTCGAAAATCCGGCTAAATTATAAATTTTATACTAAAAGTGTGTAAACAAAGACGGCTAAATTTAGACGAAAAAGAATTATATTTTCACTGTTGTCAACATTATAAAAAATATTTCAGCAGTTGCGAATTGCTAGTGAAAGTACAGACAAAATTTAGTTGTTGGTTTTTAAATTACAACAATCTTGGTTTCAGCTGAAAAAACCTGCTTAAAATTGGTTTACTTTAAGTTAAAGTTGTTTTACAGATTTTCTGTCAAAATTTTGCTACAGAGTGTACTAAATACAGTAGAGAGTAGTTTGTATTTGTACTAATTTGTATTGTTTGCAATTCTATGTAGCGTGTTTGTATTTGTGTAAGTGTTTATTTGTGCTAGTTTCAAGACTAAAATTTATGCTAGTTTTTGTTGTTGTATAGTTTTTTCTATAAGTATTTATTTTTATTCACCCTACATAGTGATAGAGGGTAGATAAAAGTTTATCATTTCATATGTAACACATCGAAAAATAAGTCACTCCTGAAGTGTGGCACGAATATGTCATATATAGGTTGGTTAAGTTCAGAGATGTGTAAGATCGAATAAGGGGAAAAAAGTTTCCCCTTGAAGAACTAAACCAACCTCTAAAAAATTCTATATATTAACAAGTTTCTTTATACTTTTATTAACGAAAACGAAAAATTTGTATGTCAAAAGAAGTTCGAAGTCCTGCACTTGGACCCAAGGAATTAGAAAACGACGGTTTTCTTGGTCCGCCCCCTTTTGTGGGCGTGGATATTGAAAATGTTTTCAAATAATGATAAAATTGTAATACTTTAGCGCAAAAAGCATAATTAATGAATTTGTAAACATTTAACGAAAGTGCAAAGGTGTCGCCCAATAGCTTTTCTGATTTTTATTTTTTTTTGGTTAAGTTATCAGCTGTTTTATAATTGACAAATTTAAATCTCACTTAATGTCAAAAAAATAATGGTATAGATTTTCAAATAAGATTTTATCAAAAATCTACTAGATTTTGCTTAGGTGTGAATTGCCAACTAAACACTTTGTTTAGGGTGTTTTAAGATTCGGTATAGCCGAATAATAAACTCATGTTTTTGTAGTCATAAACGACTACTCTTTTTTTTTACTTAATTGACCTTGACATAAAAAAAAAATATATTTTTATATAAAAATATTGTTTTAGAACACAGAAACCAATTAATAGTTTTTATATAGATTGTAATTAAAATAACAATAATTGTTAAAAAAAATATATAAAAGAATTAATAGAAAAATCTAAAATATGTCTCACAAAAACAAAAAACGTGTGTCACCCAGTTAAAAAAAAAATAGAGAGTGGAAGAGAGAGTGCTATGGAAATTTCTATTTTATTATTTTTTTATACAAATCATCAACAACAAAAAAAAAAATACATCATTAACGTGGGTGTTTGTATTTATGGGGGACTCTTTAAGAAAAATGTCAATTAAAAAACACAAAAAAATAAAAATAAAACAATAATAAACTTAAAGAGCATAACAACAACGCCATTAACAACAGAGGTCAATGTCCTCTGTGATATTAATTTTGTTTATAACTTTTTTCTAGAGAAAAAATATTTTCAGTTTGAGGTTAAGTCACTTTTTTTTTAAATCAGTCATAATATGAAACCATTTAAAATTCTTAAAATGCCAAAGAAATGAAGAAATTATTCATAATTTACCACATTGATTAGTAATAATTTAAAGAAATCTTTATAAACATTAAATTTACAAAAAAATTAAAATTAAATTTTTTAACCTAATCTGAAAATTTTTCTATAGGAAAAATGTCTCAGAATCTGAGAATTTTTCTATAAGAAAAATGTCTCAGAATCTGAGAATTTTTCTATAGGAAAAATATCTCAGAATGTGAGATTTTTCCTACAGAAAAAGTCTCAGATTATGCGACATTTTTCCAACCGAAAAATTCTCAGATTTTGAGACATTTTTACTATAGAATAAGTCTCAGATTCTGAGACATTTTTTCTATAGAAAAATTCTCACATTCTGAGACATTTTTCCTAAAGAAAAATTCTCCAATTCCGAGACATTTTTCCTATAGAAAAATTCTCAGATTCTGAGATATTTTTTCTATATAGAAAAAGTTTCTATAGAAAGTTTCTATTAAAGTTTCTATATGAAAAATGTCTCAGAATCTGAGAATTTTTCTATAAGAAAAATGTCTCAGAATCTGAGAATTTTTCTATAAGAAAAATGTCTCAGAATCTGAGAATTTTTCTATAAGAATCTGAGAATTTTTATAAAGGGTGTCCAAAATTGAGGTATCATTTTAATTTTGCTGCCATTTTTTTCTACTTGTAGTTTTTATTCTGAATTTTAGTTTTCAGATTCTAAATACATTCCGGTTAGTTAATATGAAACGATACACGAAGGAACAGCGTGTTTTTATTAATAATTTTTTTTTTTAAATAGAAAGAAGAAAATGAGAATTTTTTATCAAAATAATTTTTACCGACGAAGCACATTTCCAGCTCAATGACTACGTCAACTAGCAGAATTGTCACATTTGGGGTGAAGAGAATCTAAGAGTTATCCACAAATGTTACGGATTGGTATAGTTTGTGGTCCGGAAGAATTATCAGATCATATTTTTTTAAAACGAAAATGGAAATGTGATTACGGTCAATGGAATACGCTACAGGGAGATGATCCGAAGGTTTTAGTGGCGGAAAATTGATGATTTATATGTGGAGAATATGTGGTTTTAACAGAATAATGTCATTTGTCACACTGCAAGAGAAACAATGGATCTTCTGACAGACAAGTTCGAAAATCTCATTATTTCTCTCAGAGGAGGCAACAAGATTGTGTGATTTGACGCATTTAGATTTTTTTTGTGGGGTTTTTTTGAAATCGAAAGAGTGCAGCAATAATCCCACAACAGTTCAATATCTTCAAACCAACATTATCAAGCAGATATCAACCATTGACAATAGTTTATTGAAAAACGTGTTTGATAATTTTGGTAAAATATTGGGAGCCTACCGAGCCAGTAAGGGGGGTCACTTGACCCACATATTTTTTTTATTTATAACCGGAACCTATTTGTAGTAAACTGAAATAAAAATATTTTTAATATCTGAAAAAAAATAATTTTTTCATTAAAATTAAAATGATACCTCAATTTTGGACACCCTTTATAAGAAAAATGTCCCAGAATCTGAGACTTTTTCTATATAGAGAAAATGTCTCAGAATCTGAGACTTTTTCTATATAGAAAAAATGTCTCAGAATCTGAGACTTTTTCTACATAGAAAAAATTTCTCAGAATCTGAGACTTTTTCTATATAGAAAAAATGTCTCAGAATCTGAGACTTTTTCTATATAGAAAAAATGTCTCAGAATCTGAGACATTTTCTATATAGAAAAAATGTCTCAGAATCTGAGACTTTTTCTATATAGAAAAAATGTCTCAGAATCTGAGACTTTTTCTATATAGAAAAAATGTCTCAGAATCTGAGACTTTTTCTATATAGAAAAAATGTCTCAGAATCTGAGACTTTTTCTATATAGAAAAAATGTCTCAGAATCTGAAACTTTTTCTGTATAGAAAAAATGTCTCAGAATCTGAGACTTTTTCTATATAGAAAAAATGTCTCAGAATCTGAGACTTTTTCTATATAGAAAAATGTCTCAGAATTTGAGACTTTTTCTATATGTAAAAAATGTAAAAAAATAATAATCTCAGAATCTGTGAATTTTTTTATAGGAAAATTGTCTCAGAATCTGAGAATTTTTCTATAAGAAAAATGTATCAGAATCTGAGACTTTTTCTATAAGAAAAATGTCTTAGAATCTGAGACTTTTTCTATAGAAAAAATGTCTCAGAATCTGAAACTTTTTCTATAGGAAACATGTCTCAGAATCTGAGACTTTTCTATAAAGAAAAAATGTCTCAGAATCTGAGACTATTTTTTAGAAAAAATTATTAAAAGTTATTTTAAAACATTAAAAATATTTTTTTTATAACAAAATTTTCCGTATTCATTTTTTTGCTCTGTTTAAACTATTACATAATTTAAAATTAAATTCAATTTATATTGAAAATGTAAATAATGAATATTTTGATGTTAGTTTTACCCATCCGTACATGTTTATTTACATTACAGTTTTTATTTGTTTACACATTCTATACAGCAGTGATTTCAGTTGTAAAAATTTTTATATGTATATAATGACGACTGGTTTATATCATATATTTCCTTGTTTTTGTATGTATATTTAATGAATATGAATACATCTATTCCTGGTTTAGTGGTCCACTTTTTGTTAAAAAAGCTACAAAAATACCTTATGAAACCACAACGATAGGTTAATAGCTAATGAGGCGTTAATCGTGGTATAAGTGTCTTTAGTTATATATTAAAAGAGAATTAGAGGGGGGAGAGTGTAATGTTCATTGCACTAGTAAAATTATTTGAATTTATGAATTAATTTGATACTGTATGTTACGTGAGTTCTTTAAGAGCGAGGGGAGTTCCGATTTACAAAAAAAATATAGTATAATTTTAGGCAGCATTTTAAGTTAAAAATGTTGCATAATTTAAAGATATTCCAAAATAAACGCCCGGGTGAAAATGACCATGTATGTTCATACATGTTCATACATGCTCATACATGATTCCATGTATGATAGTATATGAGCAATGTATGGAAATGTATGTCATATATGGGAACATATATGAACATACACAAGTAATGAAATATTCCATATATGTAAATGTATGCAACTATGTGTGGATAGGTATAAGTCATACTCCTTCATATATGCTATGCATCTGCATAGCATACATGTCTTAAAAAAAAAATTTTTTTAAGGTTTGGTTCGGCAGAACTTTGCAAAATTTGACGAAGTTCATGTATGGGTTCAGTCTAAAAAAGTCGTTCGGTTGGACAATAATGATCATACATCATCAGGATTGGTTATAATTTTTGTATTCTATAGGCGAATATGAACGGCACTAACGTAAACAACCAAATTTAGAAGAAAATTCGAACACTCTGACGGTATTACTGTCAGAGCTGCGAAGGATTTCATCCCTTAATAAGATTTTGTGTTCTGAATTAAACTTTAAAGATTGCATTTCCCAATCACAATTTATCGAATGAATTTACAACCTAAAAAAATGAGTCCAGTTTCCTACTATAAATTGGGTAAATTTCAACAAATTCAAAAAATACTATAAATTGAGTAAATTTCCCATATTTTTTAGTAGAATTACGCAATTTGTGTAAATTTACCCAATTTATAGTACGAAACTGAAATCATTTTAATAAGAGTGTACATTTGATTTTAAAATATAGACTGAATTCGGTTTCTTTTTCATTCGACTTTGAAATTGAATGCGTAAGTTTTTGTAAATTCGATTTTTAAAAGTCTCATGAATAATAAATAAATTAAATAAAGAATGCATTCAGTTTTTAAAATTCTCATAAACAAGAATTCGATTTAATGGTAAAAATCGAATCCATTCCAAGAAATATGGATATTTAAAGATAATTGTATTCAGTGACTATAAAAATCGAATGTATTTTATTTGTGAATTCATTCGAAAAGTGGTTAATTCTTCGAAGCTTTGATTATCATAAAGTCCAAAGTATATTTTTAAAATATTCGTTAGTTTTTATTAAGAAATCAGTGTCATAAATTAGTACAAATTATTTTTATTTGAAAAAATTTCAATTAATAGACGTTTTATGGAAAAAAATACATAAAAAAAAATTTTACATACAAATTCATGTATGACAATGTATGATCATTAATGTACATGTACCCTCAAATTACGGATATGCACATGTATGGACATCCATATATGCATCATATATGAACATACATGGTCATTTTCACCCGGGCGATTAAAAAGCCACCCGAGTAAAAAAGTTTATATATAATTATATATAATTTGATAAAATTATATATAATTATATATATTTGATAAAATTATATATAATTTGATAAAATTATATATAATTATATCCGAATTTTTTTTATATAAAATTTTATAAAATTATATCTAATTATATATAATTTGATAAAATTTTATAAAATTAGATAAAATTATATATAATTTTTATCAAATTATATATAATTATATCAAAATTTGTTTTATATAAAATTTTATAAAATTATATCAAATTATATATAATTTGATAAAATTTTATAAAATTATATAAAATTATACAAGATTTGATAAAATTTTATATAAAAAAAAATCGGATATAATTTCATATAATTTTATCAAATTATATATAATTTTATATAATTTGATAAAATTTTTTGAAAACAAAAACTTCTTTATATAACTTTATATAATTATATATAATTTTATCAAATTTTATATAATTATATAAAATTATATAAAAAACTTTTTTACTCGGGCATCCACAATGTAAAAAAGATATTGAAAAAAATTGTTAAAAACATAAAAAACAAGTAAAAAAGTTAAATTCGGCCTTGCCGAATGTAGTGATACCCTCAACAATTTCAAAAATATTATTGCAAAAAACTTTATTTAAAAGGAAATTACTTTTGAAAAAAAATTTTTTTTTTTTGAAAAAATTTTTTTTTTTTTTGAAAAAAAATTTTTTTTTTTTGAAAAAAAATTTCCGCGAAAAAAAAAATTTTGCTAAAAAAAAATCCGCGATTTTTTTTCTTTTTTGTCAAAAAATATGTTCGTATTTGTTTAAATACCATTTGGTGTTCAATTATGTTCACATATGTCCACCAGAAGCCGAATTAAAGCATTTTGTATTTTTAGGTTATGTTGAATGTACTGAAATTTTTGAGGTGTGCTTACATTTTCGTTCATAACTTTTGAACCGCTGAACTGATATCGATCAAATGCAATACCAAACTTTTCGGGAGAACTTCCAATAAATATGTTAAGTTTCAGTCATCTCTGTGCAATATTTTGTCCGTGACAGCATTTTCCACAGACAGGCAGATGGACAGACTGACAGACGGACATCGCTAGAATGTCTTAAAATCGATCGGGCATCATGAATATATATACTTTATTATGGGGTCCCAGATCGATATTTCGATGAGTTACAAATGGAACGACAAACTTATATATACCCTCTATCACTAAGTGGAGGGTATAAAAATATGTTTGTACTTCGTAAAATACTTTTTGGTATCCAACTCTGTTCACATATTTAAACTTTCAGCCAAATTAAAGCATTTTAAATTTTTAGGTTATGTAGAATTTACAAAAATTTTCGCGGTGACCTTACATTTTCATTTATAACTTGAAACTTGAAACCGGTGAACCAATTCGGCTCAAATTCAATACCAAACTGCTCAAGAAAACAAAAAAAATGTGAAGCCTGGAAATATTTTGGCCGTGAATGCCATTTCAACTAGAGATGGGCGTTGGTCACGTGATTTGCGTGATTCACGTGAATCACGCGTGAATCACGCGTGAGTGTGAGTGATTTTCATTTCAATCACGTGATTGTGAATGAGTGTGAGTTGAAAAAAAATCTGAGTGAGTGTTTAGTGAGTGAGTCATTTATTTTTTGCGTGAGTTTGCGTGATTAGATTTTTTGATTTGCACAATTTTTTTTTTAATTTTTTGTAAAAAAATTTTTTTTGGATTTTTTTTCTTTTTGGTAAGAAAATTTTATTGCGTGAGTAGATTTTGCGTGACTCACGCGTGAGTGTGATTGAATCTGGCGTGAGTCACGCGTGAGCGTGAGTAAGTTTTTTATTACTCACGTGAATGTGAGTGAGCGTGAGTAAAAAAAAAAATTGCGTGAGTGATTAGTGAGTGATTCGATTATTTTTTGCGTGAGCGTGAGTGAGTGTGAGTCAAAATCCACTCACGCGCCCATCTCTAATTTCAACAATCAGACGAATATCACTAAAATAACAAATCTAACAATTGTTCGATAGAAAAAAATTTTAGAATCTGAGAAATTTTTCTCTAGGAAAGATGTTTTAGAATCTAAAATTTTTCTATATGAAAACTGCCTAAGATTTTAAAAATTTTTATGTTGGAAAAATTTCCCAGAATCTTGAGAACTAAAAAAAATGTCTAAGAATCAGAGAATTTTTCTACAAGTTTTCTAAAAAATTTTCTAAAGAAAAGATGTTTTAGAATCAGAGAATTGTTCTATATGATGAAAAATGTCGCAGAATCGAACAAATTTTCTATAGAAAAAAATGTCTTAGACTCTGAGAACTTTTTCTATAGGAAAAATGTCTCAGAATCTGAAAATTTTTCTAAAGGAAAAATGTCTCAGAATCTGAGAATTTTTCTATAAGAAAAACGTCTCCAAATCTAAGAATTTTTCTATAAAAAAAAAATGTTCCAGAATCTGAGCATTTTTCTATAATAAAAATGTCTCAGAATCTGAGAGTTTTTCAACTAAAAAATGCGTGTGTGCCTGAAAATTTATCTATAAGAAAAATTTGAGATTTTTTTCTATAGGAAAAATGTCTAAGAATCTATTAATTTTTCTTAATGATAAATGTCTAAGAGTCTAACAAATTTTTCTAAAGAAAAAGACTCAGAATCAGAGAATATCAGAATGATGCAATACAAAATTGTTGCATTATCTTATACAATAATTTAAAAAAAGAAATATTGCCTAGTTTTGGGTTAGGCATCAATCATTATGTGCTGCATAAGTCCAGGAATCAATTAACATAAAAAGCGTTGCATATTTTTAGGCTCAATTTAAAAAAAAATCTTAAAATTAACTATTTCGTTGCAAAATTATTTTTAAAAGACCGGTTATAATCAAAATTAAAAAAACCATATAAAAATAAATATAAAATTGTATTGCATAAGTCCAGAAATCAATTAGCATAAAAATTGTTCTTACATTTTGGTTCATACCTTTAGTATCGCAGAGCCGATAACGCTCAAATGCAGTACCAAACTGCTCAGAACAACAACAAGTAAATATGTTAAGTATCAGTCATATCTGTGTAATATTTTGACAGTGATCGCCATTTTAACTGACAGGCGGACATCGCTGTTTTAGAATCGATCACTGATCAATCAATAATATATACTTTATGGAGACCCAGACCTATATTTCGATAAGTTACAAACGGAATGAAAAACTTATATATGAAGGGCTTACTGCAAGAACTTGATAAGCAACATTTTATTTTTTTGTGGTTTTCGCCATCGTCTGATGTTGCATTGACAGATTTTTGGCAGAAGTTTTGATTTAACCCTTCGTACAAGTATATTGAGAATAAAAGTTCTGTAAAAGTTCTATTTTCTACATTATTTTAAAAGTTTTAGGGCAAAAACCACTATAAAATGAAATGTTGCTTATCCAGTTTTTACAATAAGTCCTTCATATAATTTTTAGGGATGAGATTTCCATGCAAATGCATGTTTTTTGTCGAAAGTCTAAAAACGATATCGACCAATTATCTTTCCGAATCAAGAAATTTGCGTTAAAATGGCATTGATTTGTTTTTGCATATTTTTGCATATTTTGGTGAAAATGCATATTTTTGCATATTTTGATTTTAAATGCATATTTTGTGCATATTTCCAACTTTTTAGTGCATATTTTGGAATAAATTAGCAAAAAACACAAATTGAAATTTATTTTTTTCAAAAACTATTTTAAATTTTAAAATTTATTTGGAAAATAAGAAAAACATTTTTTTTGTTTTTAATTTTTTATAGATTTTCTTAATTTCCAAAAAAAAAAAAATCTTGCTTACATTAAGTTTTAAATGTTACTATTTAAACCCCGCAGTATTTTTTGCTTTTTAAGAAGCTTTTCCTATGAAAACAAGATTTTTAATACACACATTTTATTTTTTAGTGCATATTTTGAAATTTTTAGCGCATATTTTCGATTTTTTAGTGCATGAAAATCTCAACCCTAATAATTATATATATGAAAATCACTGCCTAATTTTAGGCAATATTGTCATATATAAAAAAGTATTGCCTAGTTTAAGGCTGAAATTTTTAATAAAATTTATTGCATATTTTTAGGCATTTGGTAAAAAACTTAAATAATTTAAGGGGTTTTTCATCAATTTTCCACAATATTAATGTTAGTAAGATTTTTTATTCCACTGTTATTTAAAAGAGCTTCAATGCACACAGTTTTTTTTTCTACTTGTTCTACTTGCAATTTCAATTTATTTCTGTTTATTATTTTTTCTTTCATTTACTGTAATAAAAAAAGGCCATTACTACGTGTGTTCTACATTTGAAATATGCGAAAAACTGCAGTTTTTTTCTATTATTAAAAAAAAAAAATTATATTTATTATATGTACTATACAGAAAACAACAAATTATGATATTCACTATAAACTGATTAAAAGGTATAGAAAAAAGCGGGGTTTTGTATTCAGTTATATTTTTTTTTATTTAATTTTATTTTTTAACTTGAAATAATTATAAAAATCTCAACAATTTTATTCACAATCTAGATTTTATTTGTTTTTTGTAGAAAAGCGTAAGTACAGGAATTGAAATTTTTTTTTTATTTATTTATTCTAGTTTCAAATTGAATCTATTTTATTTAAACTTTAATACTACAGGTGTTAATGTTTAAATGCGACCTAGTTTCAGTTTTTTTTTTTTTTAATTTATTTATTTTTTTGTTGAAAATAACATTGCGCTTTTTATTTACGTTTAGATAATAATTTATATTGTCTTATCTCTCTAGGGGCGCGGCACGATTTATTTGATGTGTTACAAACAAACAAAAAAGAAATAGAATAAAATTAAATTAAATATATATTAAATAGATTTTGTCTACACCAGTCAGGAGAATTAATATTATTTATTTTTAAATGATAAAATTTATGATAAAAAATATAAAAGAAATTTTTAGAGTGGCCAGACAGATGGTAAATTCAAAACCAGATGGTATTGGATACAAAACCAGATGATTTTGATCATAGATCGTCTCTCCAGACTCTTCTAACTTGGCTTAAGAATTTAAGATTTTGTTTCACAATCTGAGAATTTTTTTTAGAAACAATTTCCAAAATCTAATTTTCGAAAAGTTTAAATCACAAAAAATTGCTGTATACTTTTAGGCAATAGTTTTGAACATAATGTATTGCATAATATAATGAGTCATTTAGATTAAAAATAGGTAAAAAAAGTTAAATTCGGACTTACCAAAAGTATGTATAAAAAATATTGAAAAGAAATTAATTTAAACAAATAAAATAGTTAAATTCGGCATTGCCTCAACAATAAAACAAAGTTATTTGCAATAACAAAAAAAATTTCCGCAAAAAACTTTTGGTGAAAAAGAAATCCGCGATTTTTTTGTTTGTCAAAAATATGTTTGTTCTTGTTAAAATACCATTAGGCACCCAATTCCGTTCAAATATGTCAACCAGCAGCCGAATTAAGGCATTTTGTATTTTTAGGTTAAGTAGAATTTACCAAAATTTTCGAGGTGTTCTTACATAACTTACATAACTGTCCTCATAACATTTTGAACCGCTAAACCGGTTTCGCTCAAATGCAATACCAAACTTCTCGGGGCAACAACAAGTAAATATGTTAAGTTCAGTCATACCTGTGTAAAAGTTTGGCCGTGATCGCCAATTCAACAGACAGAAAGATGGGCATCGCTAGAATGTCTAAGAATCGATTACGGATCAATAGGGTGACCTAAAAATATGCACTAAAAAATAAAATTTGTGCAATAAAAATCTTGTTTTTATCCGAAAAACTTTTAAAAAAGTAAAAAAATAATGCCGTAGTAACATTTAAAACTTTATGTAAGCAAGATTTTTTAGAAACTAAAACAATCTATAAATAATAAATAAAGGAAATAATGACCTCGAGCTAGAATAAACCTACTTAAAAAATCTATAAAAATAATTAAAAGAAACAAAAAATATTTTTCTTATTTTTAAAATAAATTTTTAAAATTTAAAAGTTTTAAAAACAAATAAATTTCAATTTGTGCTTTTGATAATTTATAGTGTCCGACCGAATACACCTTTTTTGGCCGAAGCCGAATATTCGGCCAAATTTCCACTATTCGGCCAAACCGAAGCCGAATATTAAAAAAAAAAATATTTGTGTAGTAAAAACAAGAAAAAATAAAACTGTTGTCTAGAATGATTTTATTTTAAGTATTTGGCCGTGAACACCATTTCAAAAAGCAGACAAATATCACTAAAATGGCAAAACTGTCAATTTTTCGATAGAAAAAAATTTTAGAATCTGAGAAATTTTTCTCTTGAAAAGATGTCTTAGAATCTGAAAATTTTTAAATTTTTCTATATGAAAACTGTCCAAGATTTTAAAAATGTTTATGTTGGAAAAATTTCCCAGAATCTTGAGAACTAAAAAAAAATGTCTCAGAATCAGAGAATTTTTCTACAAGTTTTCTAAAAAATTTTCTAAGAAAATATGTCTTAGAATCAGAGAATTTTTCTATATGATAAAAAATTTTTTTTGACATTTTTCTAAATGATAAAAAATTTTTTTTGACATTTTTGTAAAAAAATATATTTTAGAGTGTACATTTTTTTTGACCGAAAATTTTTTTTTAATGTAAAAAAATGTTTTTAGTTGCAAAAATACTTAGTAAAATGTTTTTGTGGCTTACTAATGTGATTCAAAGTTAGTTTAGTGTGTTTTTCAACACGTGAGCACAAATAATTCGGTATTCGGCCAAAATTGTGGCCGAAGCCGAATAGTGGCCGAATAGTGCTTTTTGGCCGAAGCCGAATATTCGGTCGGACACTAATAATTTATGACAAAATATGCATTTTCACCAAAATATGCAAAAATATACATTTTCACCAAAATATGCAAAAATATACATTTTGAACAAAATATGCAAAAACAAATCGATGCCATTTTAACGCAAATTTCTTGATTCGGAAACATAATTGGTCGATATCGTTTTTAGACTATCGACAAAAAACATGCATTTGCATGGAAATCACATCCAAACTGATAAATAATGCATTTACTTTATGGGGACCCATACCGATATTTCGAAGAGTTAAAAACGGAATGACAAACTTATATATACCCTCTGCCTTTATATGGAGGGTATAAAAAGAAATTTTGTTAAAAATTATTTAAAAAAAAATATTTGGAAAATATACTTTTTTTTAAAAAAAAAAATGTACTTTTATAAAACTACTATTAAATAAAAATTAGTGTCCGACCGAATATTCGGCTTCGGCTTCGGCCAAAAAGCACTATTCGGCCACTATTCGGCTTCGGCCACAATTTTGGCCGAATAGGCCGAATACCAAATAATTGTATAATATTTGTGCTCACGTGTTAAAAAACTCACTAAACTAACTTTAAATCACATTAGTAAGCCACAAAAACAAAGTGTTTTTGCAACTGAAAACATTTTTTACATTCAAAAAAAATTTTCGGTCGAAAAAAATTTACACTCTAAAATATATTTTTTTACAAAAATGTCCAAAAAAAATTTTTTGCTTAAAATAAAATCAATCTAGACAACATTCTCAAGCATTTGAGTATCACGCCGAGTCGAGTTTTATTTTTTTCTTGTTTTAACTACATAAATATTTTTTATTTTTTTTTGAATATTCGGCTTCGGTTTGGCCGAATAAAGAAAATTTGGCCGAATATTCGGCTTCGGCCAAAAAAAGTGTATTCGGTCGGACACTAAAACTACTATTAAATAAAAATATATACTTTTTTTTTACAAAAAAGTACTTTTTTTATAAAAGTAGTAAAAAAGTACTTTTTTTCTAAAAGTAGTAAAAATGTACTTTTTTAACATTTTTTAAAAAGTACTTTTTTTCTATAAAAAATAATTAGATGTATTCAGATTCTTGTTTCCAGCCCTGGCAATGTAGCAAAAGAGTAATTCTTTCAAAAAAATACATGTATTTTGAAAGGAAATTTGAAAAAGTGCTCTTTTACATCTAGTACCAGGGCTGGTAAGCAGGACTCTGAATACCTCTATTTTTTTTAAAGCATACTTATTTTATAAATAAGTACTAAAAAAGTACTTTTTAGCATTTCTAAAATGCTTTTTCTATATAAAAAGTATTAAAAATACACTTTTTTTAAAAACCGTACTTTGGATGAATTTTTAGTAAAAAAGTACTTTTTATTAAAAAAAGTACTATTTATAAAAATTTTTAGTACTATTTTATAAAAAAAAAACACTTTGTTAAAAAAAAAAATATGTATGAAAAGTAAAAAAAAAGTACTTTATATTTAAAAAGAAAATGTCACGAAATCTAGAATTTTTTTTATAGGAAAAATATCTCAGAATCTAAGAATTTTTCTGATGGAAAAATATATCAGAATCTGAGAATTTTTCTATGGGTGAAATGTTTTCGAATCTAAGAATTTTTCTATACGAAAATGTCTCAGAATGTGAGAATTTTTTTGTAGGGAAAAATCTAAGAATTTTTCTGTAGAAAAAATGTCTCAAAATCTGAGAATCTTTCTATAGAAAAATTCTCAGAATCTGAGAATTTTTCTTTAGGAAAAATGTCTTAGAATCAGAGAATTTTTTTTAGTTTCCTAAATGGCTCAAAATCTTAGAATTTTTCTATAGGAAAAATGTCTCAAAATCTAAGAATTTTTCTATTGGGAAAATGTTTCAGAATCTCAGGTGGAAAAATGTCTCAGAATCTGAGAATTTTTCTATAGAAAAAATGTCTCAGAATCTAAGAATTTTTCTATATAGGAAAAATGTCGCAGAATCTGAAAATTTTCTACAGGAAAAATATGTCAGAATCTGAGAATTTTTCTATAAAAAAATGTCTCAGAATTTTTCGTAAGGAAACATGTTTTAGAATCAGAGAATTTTTCTATATGAAAAATGTCTCAGAATCTGAGAATTTTTCTGTAGGAAACATTTTTCAGAATCGGATAATTTTTCTACAGAAAAAATGTGTCAGAATCTGAGAATTTTTCTATAAAAAAAATGTCTCGGAATCCGAAAACTTTTTCTATAGGAAATATGTTTCAGAATCTGAGAATTTTTCTATAAAAAAATGTTTCAGAATCTGAGAATTTTTCAATAGGAAAAATGGCTCAGAATCTGAGAATTTTTCTATAGGAACATTCTGAGATTCTAAGAATTTTTATATAGGGAAAATGTTTCAGAATCTCAGATGAAAAAATTTCTCAGAATCTGAGAATTTTGTATATAGAAAAAATGTCTCAGCATCTGAGAATTTGTTTAAAGGAAAAATGTCTCAGAATTTGATAATTTTCTACAGGAAAAATATGTCAGAATCTGAGAATTTTTTTATACAAAAAATATCTCGGAATCTGAGAACTTTTTCTGTAGGAAAAATAATTTAAAACCTGAGAATTTTTCTATAGGAAAAATGTCTCAGAATCTTAGAAAATGTCTCAGAATCTGAGAATCTAAAGGAAAAATATCTCAGAATTGAGAATTTTTCATAATAATGTCTCAAAAAAATGTCTCAGAATCTAAGAATTTTCTATAAGTAAAATGTTTCAGAATCTCAAATGGAAAAATGTCTCAGAATCTGAGATTTTTTTCTATAGAAAAAAATCAAATGGAAAAATGTCTCAGAATTTGATAATTTTCTACAGGAAAAATATGTCAGAATCTGAGAATTTTTTTATACAAAAAATATCTCGGAATCTGAGAACTTTTTCTGTAGGAAAAATAATTTAAAATCTGAGAATTTTTCTATAGGAAAAATGTCTCAGAATCTGAGAAAATGACTCAGAATCTGAGAAAATGTCTCAGAATCTGAGAATTTTTCTAAAGGAAAAATATCTCAGAATTGAGAATTTTTCTATAGTAATAATGTCTCAAAATAGAAAATTTTTTCTATACGAAAAATATCTAGAAATCTGAACATTTTTCTATAGGAAAAATGTCTCAGAATCTAAAAATGTCTAGGAATCTGACTTTTTTTCTAAAAGAAAACTCTTAAAATTGTCTCAGAATCGTGTCTCAAAACTGTCGGTTTTTCTATAGGAAAAATGTCTCCGATTCTGAAAAGTCTCAGAATCTGAAAATTTTTTTATAGGAAAAATGTCTCAAAATCTGGGAATTTTTCTATAGGAAAATGTTTTAGAATCTGAGAACTTTTCTAAGGAAAAATGTCCCATAATTTTTCTATTAAAACAATTTCTCAAAATCTTGAATCTTTTCTATAGAAAAAATGTCTCAGAATCTGAGAAATTTTCTATTAGAAAAATATCTCAAAATCTAAGAATTTCTCAGAATTTGAAAACTTTTCTATAGGAACCAATTTTTCAAAATCTTGGAAACTTTTCTATAGAAAAAATGTCTCAGGATCTGAGAATTTTTCTATTGGAAAAGTATCTTAAAATCCGAGAATTTTTCTATTGGAAAAATGTCTCAGAATTTTAGATTTTTGTAATTAATGTCTAAAATCTTACAATTTTTCTATTGGAAAAATGTGTTAGACTCCGACAATTTTTTTATACGAAAAATTTTTAAATCTGACAAATTGAATCGGAAAATTTTTCTATTAAAAAATAGCTCAGAATCTGAGAATTTGTCTATATAAAAAATGTCTCAGAATCTGAAAATTTTTCTAACGGAAAAAAAGTCTCAGAATCTGACAATTTTTCTGTAAGAAAAATATCTAACAATCTGAGAATATCACAATGAATTGTAATACAAAATTATGGCATTTTCTTTCACAATAACTAAAAAAAGAAACATTGCCTAATGTTAGGGACGAATTAAGTAAAAAAATACTGCATAGTTTTAGGGATCAATTAAAAATTAAAAAGTGTTGCATATTTTTAGGCTCTAAAAAATATTTTATTTTTTAAAATTATAATAAATAATTATTTTGTTTGCCAATTTTTGCTATAAAAACAGCCGGTTATATTGAAAATTATAAAACCACATAACCTGTCAGTCTAGCATATGTTTAATTTGTCAGTTCCCGAGTAAAAAAGAAATGATATAATCATATACAATATTGTATAGGAATATAGACTTGTATATGTTTATATCCGACACTATATGTTTCTAGATAAAATTATGTATTGGAAAAAATATTTAAATAATTTTTAATATAGTCTCAGATAAAGTTATATATTATTATATGTGGTCACATATATTATTTTATATGCTGTATATAAATATACAAGATTGGCCAAATTAAATACAACTCCACATATAAATATATATGGTACCATGTCAAATAATATATTACATCAAAAAAGCAAAAATTTTCTAAGTTAATTTTGATATTATTTTATGTAATTTTATACAAAAAAAAATCAAAATTGTTAAAGAAAAACAAATAATATAAATTATAACAAAAATTAATTTATATTTTTACTAAATTAAAATGATTAAAAAAACAAAACTTGGAAGATTGTTGCTAATTCTAATTTTAATATAACCCAAAAAGAAAAAACCCTAAATGAATTCAATAACTACATAAAAATATTTGTTTTAAGTTTTAAAATTTATGGTCACAATTGACCTCAGAGTCTACGTTTGTTGACGTAAAACGTCAGCAGCCACTTACAACCTAATGGTCCAAATTTTGTTTAAAAAATTTTTATGAAATATCAGATTATATAATTTTTAATATAATTTGATAAAATTTTACAAATCCACATTAGACCAAAATTCGGATCTAATTAAATCTAACAATATCATATATGATATTATTAGACAATTTTAGATAATTTCTGATACAGCCAATTTTGAGATCAGATTAGATCAATTAAGAGCTGCTACCAGATTAATTAAGATATAAATTCATAAAGGACCAGATTAATTTTTTTACTCGGGTTATTCAAAAATATTTTTTTAATACATCTTTAAAGATGTTATTTAAATATCTCATTCTCATTTTTCTTGTTTAGATGAATTCATGAATTTTTAAACCAAAAAAAAATAAACAACCCGAGTAAAAATAATTTAATGTGATCTTATATAATTTTATATAGTCATATTATTTCATATATGATCATGTGTGACACTATGTATTGCAAGATAAATTTATATAATAAATTTTGATGTGGGATTTTTTTAAGATATCGCCATACATAACTATATGTTGTAACATCTGGTCCCATGCATCATTTTAAATTTCTAAAAGTTTTACATGAAATTTTATATGCCTCCATTATTTTTTTAATTTTTTTAAGTTTTTTCCAAGAACATATTTTTATCGCAAATATTTTCAAAGTGTTTTATATAAAATTTCATATGACTTCATATTTTTTTAGTTTCTAAGATTTTTCCAAGCACCACTTTTTTATCACGAATATTTTCTAAGTGTTTTATATAAAATTTTATATGACTCCATTTTTTTAATTTTTTCTAAGTTTTTTTCAAGAAACATTTTTTATCGCAAATATTTTCTAAGTGTTTTATATAAAATTTTATATGACTCCATTTTTTTAATTTTTCTAAGTGTTTTATATAAAATTTAACATGACTCCATTTTTTGAAATTTTTCTAAGTTTTTTTCAAGAACAACTTATTTTTATTATTTTAATTTTTTAACTTTTTATTAAAAACTAAAAAAAACATCCGATTTATAAAATTGTATAAATTTTAATATAATTGGATATAATTTTATATCATTGGATTAGACCAAAACTCGTATCAAAGTCGATATAAAGTTATATAAACTGATATTATTAGATATTATTCGATCAAATCTTATGAAACCATTTTTCGTATAAGATTATATCAAAATAGACACGAACCCATATTAAATTATATATTGTGTCATATCAATTTTTTTACTCGGGAAGACAGATGTTTTTAACCACAACATAAGAAGAAAAAAAAAATACATAAAATTATACATATTTTATTGCAAAAAAACAGAACAAAAAAAAACAGAAATAAACAAAAATAATAATAAAACACGATTTGCAAACAAATATCAAAACAAAAGACAATAAAAAATAAAGAAAAATATATATAAAATTTTTTTATTTTTAGTTTTTAAGAAGACGACGACCTTAAAAACAACTCATGAAATGAAAAAGAAATAACTAACCTTTGGAGTTGTTTCTCTTTTGAGGCACGTTCCACAACATGCATAAATACTTGCAAAATAAAAAAATTAAAAACATAAAAAATTTATATAAAAATTGTATATCATTAGCCTAAAGTGAATACACATCTGAGGAAAAACTGGATAAATAAAAAAAAACAAGTACTAAGGGAGATACTACTACTACATTTCTTTGGCTCGTGTTATTTTTATTAACGTTGAAAAGAAATGAAAAAAGAGGTATTCCCCCTGGTTAAAATATTTTAAGGTAATAAACAAAATTGTTGTTAAAAAAAACTGTTGCATCAAGTTAAATATTAAATACTGGCAGGTGTTTTATATGTGATCTGTTTAACGGAGGAGAGGCTCCCTTTTGCAGTTATTACGAGTGGAAATACCGTTTTTATGGGCATCACATTGAAGATTCTCTATTTGTAATATCCGCATAGGGGGAGAAAAAAATCAATAAACAAAGCGGATAAGACATCTTTAAACAAAACTGATGTCAATGTATTACAGATTGTAGTTGTTTACAACCGATTTAAAAATGTCACTTAAGACACTTTGAAATATTGACATTTTCGAAATGAAATTCGAAAAATATAACTGGGACAATTTTTTTTTTAAAGCTCTAAGATAGTAACAAATCCTCTTAGATTCCCAAAAAAAAATTATAGCAAAATTTTCAGCTTTAGAGAATTTTTCCCAAAGATCCTAAAAATATGCAATACTTTTTAATTTTAATTGGTTTCTACACTTATGCTGCATGTTTTTATAAATTAATTAATAAAATTTGGCAATGTTGCTTCTGTCTCAGAATGTGAGAATTTTTCTGTAAGAAAAATGTCTCAGAATTTTTCAAAAAGAAAAATGTCTCAGAATCTGAGAATTTTTCTATAAGAAAAATGTCTTAAAATCTGAGAATTTTTCTATAAGAAAAATGTCTCAAAATCTGAGAATTTTTCTATAAGAAAAATGTCTCAGAATCTGAGAATTTTTCTATAAGAAAAATGTCTCAAAATCTTGGAATTTTTTTATAAGAAAAATGTCTTAAAATCTGAGAATTTTTCTTAAGAAAAAATGTCTCAGAATCTAAGAATTTTTCTATAAGAAAAATGTCACAGAAACTGAAATTTTTTCTTAAAGAAAAATGTATCAGAATCCAAAAATTTTTCTATAAGAAAATATCACAGAATCTGAGAATTTTTCTATAAGAAAAATATCTCAGAATCTGAGAATTTTTTTATAAGAAAAATATCTCAGAATCTGAGAATTTTTCTATAAGAAAAATTTCTCAGAATCTGAGAACTTTTCTATAAGAAAAATGTCTCAGAATCTGAGAATTTTCCTATAGGAAAAATGTCTCAGAATCTGAGAAGTTTTCTGTAAGAAAAATATTTCAGAACCTGAGAATTTTTTTATAAGAAAAATGTCTTAGATTCTGAGAATTTGTCTATAAGAAAAATGTCTTAGATTCTGAGAATTTTTCTATAAAAAAAATGTCTCAAAATCTGAGAATTTTCTATAAGAAAAATATTTCAGAATCTGAGAACTTTTCTATGGAAAAAAAATGTCTCAAAATCTGAGAATTTTTCTATAAGAAAAATGTTTCAAAATTTGAGAATTTTTCTATAAGAAAAATGTTTTAGAATCTGAGAATTTTTCTATTAGAAAAATGTCTTAGAATCTGAGAATTTTTCTATAAGAAAAATGTCTTAGAATCTGAGAATTTTTCTATAAGCAAAATGTCTCAGAATCTAAGAATTTTTCTATGAGAAAAAAGTCTCAGAATCTGAAAATTTTTCTATTTGAAAAATATCTCAGAATATGAGAAATTTTTTTATAATCAAAATATTTTAGAATTTTTCTATAAGAAAAATGTCTCAGAATTTGAGAATTTTTCTGTAAGAAAAATGTCTCAGAATATGAAAATATTTCTATAGAAAATGTCACAGAATCTGAGAATTTTTCTATAACAAAAACGTATCTGAATCTAAGAATTTTTCCATAAGAAAAATGTAATTTGTCTTATAGAAAAATTCTCAGATTTAGAGATTTTTTTTCCCCATAGAAAAGTTCTCAGATTCTGAAATATTTTTCTTATAGAAAAATTCTCAGATTTTAAGACATTTTTCTTATAGACAAATTCTCAGAATCTAAGAATTTTTCTATAAGAAAAATGACTCAGAATCTGAGAATTTTCCATTAAGAAAAATGTCTTACGATTCTGAGAATTTGTCTATAAGAAAAATGTCTCAGATTCTGAGAATTTGTCTATAAGAAAAATGTCTCAAAATCGGAGAATTTTTCTATAGGAAAAATATTTCAGAATCTGAGAACTTTTCTATGGAAAAAAATGTCTCAAAATCTGAGAATTTTTCTATAAGAAAAATGTCTCAAAATTTGAGAGTTTTTCTATAAGAAAAATGTCTCAGAATATGAGAATTTTTCTATAAGAAAAATGTCTTAGAATATGGGAATTTTTCTATAAGAAAAATATTTCAGAATCTGAGAATTTTTCTATAAGGAAAATGTTTCAGAATCTGAGAGTTTTTCTATAAGAAAAATGTTTTAGAATCTGAAAAATATCTCAGAATCTGAGAATTTTTTTATAAAAAAAATGTCTCAGAATCTGAGAATTTTTCTATAAGAAAAATATCTCAGAATCTAAGAATTTTTCTGTAAGAAAAATGTCTTAAATTCTGAGCCATTTTTCTTGTAGAAAAATTCTCAGATTCTGATACATTTTTCTTGTAGAAAAATTCTTAGATTCTGAGACATTTTTTTATAGAAAAAATATCAGATTCTAAGACATTTTTCTTATAGAAAAATTCTCAGATTCTGAGACATTTTGCTTATAGAAAAATTATCAGATTCTGAGACATTTTTCTAATAGAAAAATGTTCATATTCTGAGACATTTTTCTTATAGAAAAATTCTTAAGATTCTGAGACATTTTTCTTATAGAATTATTTCTTGTACAAAAAATTCTCAGATTTTGAGAAACTTTCCTTATAGAAAAATTATCAGAATCTGATACATTTTTCTTATAGAAAAATGTTCAGATTCTGAGTCATTTTTCTTATAGAAAAATTTTCAGATTCTGAGACATTTTTCTTATGTAAAAAAATTTTAGATTCTGAGTCATTTTTCTTATAGAAAAATTATTAGATTCTGAGACATTTTTCTTATAGAAAAATCTCAGATTCTGAGACATTTTTCTTATAGAAAAATTCTCAGATTCTGAAACCGCTTTCTTATAGAAAAATTCTTAGATTCTAAGAAATTTTTCTTATAGAAAATTTTTTTCAATAGAAAAAGGCATCTTTTTCTAAGTAATTCTAGACCTTTATCAAAAAAAATTCTTAACCCTTCATGTTTACGTGCATCTGGTTTCTTCACCGTTCATGTTTGTTGGCATTATAAATCTTATTTTTATATATATATTTTTTTTTTATTTTAAAAATTTTTTTGCGGTCAATGTATTCATGTGGCATTTGCATAAGAGCATGACCATACGCATGCTGACTTTAAATAAAATTTATTATAAATTTTCATTTTTATGACATACAAACATAAATTTTGAATTTAAAAACATATGGCGAAAAAACAACACTAAAGGAAATATGTTTACAAAAGTTGTGCCAAATATATAAAAAATGGAAAATAAAAAGATTTAGTAGAAGAAAAGTTGGTAAAGGAATTTAGAAAAATTTAATGAGACAAAAAAAAATCAACCTATAAAGAAAAATGGCGCCTAAAAGTAGACAACAATTAAATAATTTTTTTGCATGAATAAAAGTAGGCTTTAAAATTTTAATTAAAACAATTAAGTTTAAATTTCGGCTATGACGAATCTTTAATACCCCCCAAAATAAAAAAAAATTTAAGGGGCGGTTTTTTTGGAGGGGTCGGCAGAAGGCCTTGGAAGACAATTTTCCCTCGCAATAATTGTTGGCAAATTGAATTGTAATGATTTTTTTACCTAAGTAATACAATTTTATCATTATTAAAATATTTTTTTTTATATTCACGCCCACAAAAGGGGGCGGGCAGAAAAAAATTTCAGTTTTTAGTCCCCTGGTTCCAACGTCTACATAAAAATAATTTTTAAATCGAAAATAAGCGTTTAAGGGCTAAAGAAAAATTAAGCCTTACGGCAGGCAACACTTTTCATATTAGGATTGTTAACTAAAGTATGCTTTAAAAAGTAAATTTTAGTTTATTTTAGCTGCGCCTCAATGAAATTCTTAAGAAACTTTCATAATTTTTTTTTAATTCAAAAACAAATTGCAAGTTTCTGAAAAAAAATTTTAAAGCATACTTTTGTCAACCAGCTAAGTATAAAATTTGTTGCCAGCTTTTAGGCGCAATTTTTTACCCAAATTCTTTTAAATTTCATCTTACAAATTTAATATTTCCTTGTAACATTTAATTTTACAAAATATGATAAAAATTCTGTATTCTAAAATCGATTTAATTTCATCAAAAAAAAAAACCTAAAAAACTTTTCTAAGACAAAATACCTTATTCCTTTCAAACAATAGAAAAACTTGTATGTTCTAAATTCTTCTTTCAACGAAATGAAAGAAAATATAAAATATATATATTTCTAATAAAAAAACCCAAAGAAAACAAAAGAAAATTTACTTTTTAAAAACGTGAATGAAGGAAAAATATTTTAAGAAAAGTTAAGAAAAAAAGTTTAAATAAAAACCCAACAATGGGTCTTATTTTATATCAAGTAGACATCTATAAAATTGTTATTTTTTTCTCTTCCAACTTTAGATACCGGCGTCATATATATTTTAAAGAAAAAAAGTTTATAAATGGTAGAACATAAAAATTCGGAGAAAAAAAAAATAAATTAGATAGAAAAAATTGCTAGAAAATAAAAACCCCAAGACTTGTTTAAAGAATCTTAATATAAAAAAAAATGTATTATCAAATTGTGGGAGTTCAACTGGGGGGTTTTTACAGCAATTTTCTATACAACATCTGTGTATAATAGTTACACTGGGGAATGTTAATGGAAAGTATAGGATGGAAAATTTTTTTCTAACAGTAAACGAGAAACGTGGGAAAATATAGAGAAAAAATAATAATAATAAAAAAAAAAACAAAGTTATAAAAAAAGGCAAAGAAAAACATAAACAAAAGCAAACTTCATCAAAAGAATACCAAACTTCCAAAACCATCCACCATTATAAATAATAATACTATAGAAATACAGTAGGGTAGGCATTTATAAAAACAATGTTTTATAACAAAGTCTTTAAAATAATGGCGCCATAAAGTAGGCAACATTTTTTGATAAAAAGCGTTACCTTAAAGTATGCTTTAAATTTTTTTGAAAAAAAAACAATAAGAATCAATATTTCTGAGAACTTATCTGCAGGAAAAATGTCTCAGATTCTTAGAATTTTTTTATAGGAAAAATGCCTTAGAATCTGAAATTTTTTTTATAGGAAAACTGCCTCAGATTCTGATAATTTTTCAAAAGGAAAAATGCTTTAGAATCTGAGAATTTTCTATAGAAAAAAGTATCTTAAAATGTTTCTATCAGTATCTTAAAATGTTTCTATCGGAATTTTTCCGAATCAGAAATTTTTTTATAAAAAAATTGTCTCTGAAGAATTCTCTGAGAATTCTCCTATAGGAAAAAATTTATCAGAATCTGAGAATTTTTCTATATAGAAAAAATGTCGCAGAATCTATGATTTTTCTTTTTATTAGGGCAGGCATTTTTTAAAAACAATATTTTTAACAAAGTCTTTAAAATAAAGGCGCCATAAAGTAGGCAACATTTTTTGATAAAAAGCGCTACCTTAAAGTATGCTTTAAAATTTTGTTGTAAGCAAAAAAAAAACTAACGATAAGAATCAACATTTCTGACAATTTTTCTAAAGGAAAAATTCTCAGAATCTGAAAATTTTTTCTTTAAAAAAACTGAATTTGAGAATTTTTCTATAAGAAAAATGTCTCAGAATCTGAGAATTTTTCTATAAGAAAAATGTCTCAGAATTTGAGAATTTTTCTATAAGCAAAATGTCTCAGAATCTGAGAATTTTTCTATAAGAAAAATGTCTCAGAATCTGAGAATTTTTCTATAAGAAAAATGTCTCAGAATCTGAGAATTTTTCTATAAGAAAAATGTCTCAGAATCTGAGAATTTTTCAATAAGAAAAATGTCTCAGAATCTGAGAATTTTTCTATAAAAAAAGTGTCTCAGAATCTGAGAATTTTTCTTTAAGAAAAATGTCTCAGAATCTGAGAATTTTTCTATAAGAAAAATGTCTCAGAATCTGAGAATTTTTCTATAAGAAAAATGTCTCAGAATCTGAGAATTTTTCTATAAGAAAAATGTCTCAGAATCTGAGAATTTTTCTATAAGAAAAATGTCTCAGAATCTGAGAATTTTTCTATAAAAAAAATGTCGCAGAATCTGAGAATTTTTCTATAAGAAAAATGTCTCAGAATCAAAGAATTATTCTAAAAGCAAAATCTCTCAGAATCTGAGAATTTTTCTATAAGAAAAATGTCTCAGAATCTGAGAATTTTTCTATAATAAAAATCTCTCAGAATCTGAGAATTTTTCTATCAGAAAAATGTCTCAGAATCTGATAATTTTTCTATAAGAAAAATGTCTCAGAATATGAGAATTTTTCTATAAGAAAAATGTCTCAGAATATGAGAATTTTTCTATAAGAAAAATTTCTCAGAATCTGAGAATTTTTCTATAGGAAAAATGACTCAGAATCTGAAAATTTTTTAATTGCAAAAATGACTCAAAATCTGAGAATTTTTCTATAGGAAAAATGACTCAGAATCTGAGAGTTTTTTTATAGGAAAAATTACTCAGAATCTGAGAATTTTTCTAAAGGAAAAATGACTCAGAATCTGAGAGTTTTTCTATAGGAAAAATTACTCAGAATCTGAGAATTTTTCTATAGGAAAAATGACTCAGAATCTGAGAATTTTTCTGTAGAAAAAATTACTCAGAATCTGAGAATTTTTCTATAGGAAAAATTACTCAGTATCTGAGAATTTTTCAATAGAAAAACTTTGAGAAATTTTTCGTGTAGAAAAATTCTCCCATTCTGAGACATTTTTCTTATAAAAAAAATCTTATTTTTGGAATTTATTTTTATAAAAAATGGATTTTTTGTTTTTGAAAAGTTTCTCCCTTAATATATTTATATACTTTTTTATATAAAGAAGAAAGTATATATGGATGATGACGATGACTGGGTTTTGTTTTTTTTTTTGTTTAGTGGGTACATTGTCGTACTAGTTTTCTTTCTATTATATTGAAGAGAAGAAGAAAAATAAAAAACCTGTTAAAGTGTTAAGCTTTAAAGCATCATGGGCTGGGCTGGTCTGATCTGGTATGTGGATGGGGTGGAGTGGTAAAGTCAGTGACAGTGGTGGTGGTGGTTGATTTGATAGTTATGGTTGTCGTTTTTCATATTTTTTTCTCGTTTTCTTCTTTCTAACCTATAAGTTGCCTGCTGCTGTTGCCTGTAGTTGATTCTGCTATTACACCATGGGATGTTTAGGAGGTTTATTTATTTCAATATTTTTTTTTTACTATAATATTAAACAGTTATCCTGTTTAGTCCTGTGTTGCTGTAGTTTTTGTAATATTTTTTTTTTTTGTATATGTCAAGGAGCAAAACTATAGATTATACTGTCACGTATTTTAAGCAGAACAAAAAAAATTTCATCCATTTTTTTTTTCATACTTTTCCTAATAATATATTTGGCACAGATGATATACTGGAGGAGATTGGAATGGTGAATGGGTAAAGTAAGGAGGTCGTAACGAAAAAGTAATAACTAACAATGTTAAAAGACAAATTTTTTGGTATTTATGGTTGACTGGGTATAATTTTAACAGAAGTGTTCATTAATGGAAAAATATATATTAATATTTTGAACAAAAAAAAAAAAATATATTAAAATAACAAAAAACAAGTGGAAGGATAGTCAAATATTAAATATTAAGGAATTTACTCAATTTGTTTTTAAAATTTTTTAATTTTAATTTAAAATTGTTTTATTTTAATTTAAAATTGTTTTATTTTAATTTAAAATTGTTTAATTTTAATTTAAAATTGTTTAATTGAATAGTTCATGCGAATAAAGACGAATAGACCATTTGTAGAATTTTACAGGGGACAATAAAAACGCAGGAAACGGTTAAAAAATAATATTTTTGTCAACTTTTTGGTATTAGCTTAAAGATTTAGGTCACATCTACCTATATACAAAATTTTAGTAAGGTATTCGAAAGAGAACTTGCCAAAAATTGGACTTAAATTTTTTGCTTAAATGGAAAAAGGGCGAATATCCAAAAAAATGTATTGAAATTTGAATAAAAATGTGTTATTTTGCAGCAGATTTTGACTACATTTTCACGAGACTTGCAATACTTGACGAACTATGGTTGGTATTTGTTTGTAACACTTTAAGGACTTCAAGGATACACTTTTTAAGGATTGCCAGGACATGCAAAAAAAAATTTTTTGTTAATTTCTTTTTTAATATTCCTGTCATTTGATGCAGTAGTAATTCTTTATGACACTAAATACACTTTTAGGAATTATAATATTAACCCTTGACTGCATATTACGACGTAACATAAAAGGACATGAAAAAATTTTTGTTTTTTATTCCTGACATTGGATGCAGTATTAACACTAAAAGTTTGCATGTGCTAAGATTGTTTTTTTTGTGTACAATTTCAAATTTTAGCTAATATCAATTTTAAACTCTCAGCTAAATAATTTTTATATAATATTTTGTTAAGGATGGATATTCGCCCTTTTTGCTTTCCACACTTTAAAGTCTTATAACTCAAGAACGGTAAAATTTTTTGCCAATATAATAAGTTTGTTTTTGTGTTGTATTTAATCAAAATTGTGCGTTAGTTTACTCCCAATTTAAACAAAAATATAAAAATATACGAATTATTGCACTTTCAAAGTAATTTTTTTAGCCTTAAAAGTCAAAATTTCCCCAAAATTTCTGCATAGGATTGTAGGGCTCTGCTAATAAAATGCATTTATGCAAAAAAACGTGTTTGCGAAAAAGTGGTCTATTCGTCCTTATTCGCATGAACTATTCAATTTTAATTTAAAATTGTTCAATTTTAATTCAAAATTGTACAATTTTAATTTAAAATTGTACAATTTTAATTCAAAGTTGTGCAATTTTAATTCAAAATTTTTCAAATTGTTTAAATTTATTTTTCAATTTAAATTCCTAAATATTTAGTTTTAATTCGAAACTAGCATTCCCGACTAGTGCCCCCCATTTCCCGGTTCTCGGTATTCCCGGGAATACCGGTATTCCCGGTTCTGGTACTGGTTTCCCGGTTCTAGATATATTCCCGGGAATACCGGTATTCCCGGTTCTGATCCTGGTACCGGTTCTCAAAAAACAAAAAAATACTAAACCAAAAAATATTTAAATTACACCATTTAATCGGTATTTCAGAAATATTTAGTTGTGTTTGTAAAATTATTTAAAAATCATCAACTATTTTTTTCTTAAATTCATAAAAAAAATTTAAATGGTGTTTTTCACATGTTTTGTTTTTTTTTTTTGGTAAAAGCGTTGAAAAAATATTAATTGTACAAAATTTTACGAAATATACATACCGGTAGTCCGGGGAATATCGTCAGAACCGGAACCGGGAATACCGGTATTCCCGGGAATACCGGGAACAATTCAAGAACCGGGAAACCGGTACCATTTCCCGGGAATACCGAGAACCGGGAATGCCGGTATTCCCGGTAATACGGTACTCACCGTAGGCACTATTCCCGACCGTTCTAAGACGATGTCCCTCCGTCCGTCTGTCTTTTGAAAACACGCTAACTTTTAAAAGACTTTACAGAGGCTCCTGAAGTTTGGCATATATGTTGGGCATTTACCTGGTCAGGTTGGAATTGCAATCCAGCGAAATCGGTCCAGTGGTTTAAAAGTTACGAGCAAAAGAGTGAATTTTGGCTAGGGTTTTTCGCGAATTTACGAGTTAAAAAACACGATAACTTTCTAAAGGAAATTCTGAGGATGCTAAAGCTTAGCATATATATTTGCCGTTCTCCTGGGCTGGTTCATATTAAATTTCTGCCAAATCAATCCAGTGGTTAAAAAGTTATTAGCAAAACCGTAAATTTCAGATTCGCTTCACATTAAATTCACGTGCTGAAAAAACCGAACCTTTAAAAAACAAGCTTTAAAACCATTGGAAAGCCACAAAACTACTTTAAAAAGTATTTTTGTCACTAAAAATAATTTTTACACTAAAAAAAAATTTACACTCGAAAAAAATTTTACACTCAAAAAAAAATAGCAATTTTTCTTTCTTTTTTTACAAAAATGAAAAAAAAGCTTTTTACTCAAAATAAAATATTTCTATTCAAAATTGTTAATTTTTTTTTCACGTTAGAAAATTTACCATTCTTTAAAAAGGGCATTGTGGAGGGTATCCATAGATTCGGCCAAGTCGAATTTAACTTTTCTACTTGTTTTTACTGTATACGTTTAATTCTTTTACAAAAGATGTTTAGAAAAATTTTTAAAATTTAGTTAAAATAACCCCGTTTAGCGAGGAATCATGTTCGTTTCGGCTAAATCCAGTTCCCTATGAAATCAGGATATTTTGAGTACAAACATGTGAGAGTGTTAAATTCAGCTGTGCCGAATCTTTGATACCCTCCAACATGTTAAGATATATAAAACAAAATTCAGATGCGTTTTTTTTGGGGGGATCTCTGTGGGGGTGGTTGGGAATAGCGATAAATGTTTACTTATTTATTTATTATGCTCTTTGAACTTTAGTAATACCATTTACTCATAATGTTTATGATTTTTTTAAATCCACGCCCACAAAAGGGGGCGGGCCAAAAAAAAACTAAATTTTGTAGCCCCCGAGGTCTAAGTGCAGGACTTTGAACACCTTCTGACACAAAAAGGTTTCATTTGTTTAATACAAATGCAAAAAAAGCTGTAAAAATTTGCGTTTTTTGAGACGTATTTTTGGTTCTTAAAGGGGAAACTTTTTTCCCCCTGATCCGATTTTATCCATTTCCGAACTTGACCGGCATATGATCATGAGACACATTCGTGCCAATTTTCAGAAGTCTAGCTCTTTTTTTTTTGGACTGAATCGTGTTTTATACAGACGGACAGACGGGCATTCATAGAATGACTTAGAATCGATCATAGATCAATAATATATATACTTTATGGGGTCCCCGACCGATATTTTTATGCGTTACAAATGGAATGACAAAGTGAGTATACCCCCATACTGTGGTTGGAGGGTATAAAAAGTTTTAGTCAAAACAAGAAAATGTTGATTCGGCTAAATCGAAATCTTTTTTAACAAAAAATTTTCGATCAAAATTTACATTTTTTTTTGTAATTTTACAAATTTCCAAGAAAATTTTACAAAAAAATCTAGTAAATTCACGAGAAATCCTTTTAAGTTTTATTGTGCCAAAAAAGTTGTAAATTTACAATTTTATTGGTAAAAAACTTGTAAAATTACAAGAAAGCTCACTAGAAATCCTCGTAAAATTGGAGGTAGCAAAAAATCTAGTGCAGACACGAAACCTACTTGTATGTTTTAACGCGTCAAAAAAAAAAAATTAAATTTATCTCCGTATCTTTTTCGCTATGGAGCATCCGGTCTATGTGAGGAGTCTTTAACTCCGCCAAATCTAACCTAACCTCCATATCCCAAAAACTGAGCAAGGTAAAGCGAAACGGACAAAACTTGTGGATCAAAACTATGGCGGCCTTTACATAACCCAATGGGATCCGAACACAGTGGGATCTGAAACGAATCTAGTCCTTAAATGTGTATGAACTAATTTGGAATACAATTTTACCCATTTTATAGTTTAAATTGGCAAAATATTAAAAGTGTGAACTTAAACAAAAGAAAATATTCGTTAGCGCCAAATCATTAAAAGCACCCCACCCCCCCCCCCCCCTCAATGATTTGAAATTGGATGAGTTTCGGAGATTATATTATCTCTTTCTAACATTGCTATAGATTAATTAAAGTTGTTATTATTTGACCTTTCCAATTTAAATAAATAAAAATTCTTCGAGCTCGAGGCCAGTTATTTCTTGTAAATAATTTTTTCTTTATTCCAGTCCAATATTTCGATCCTCTTTAAGGATCAACATCAGGGGATTTAGTAATTTTTTTTTTGCTATGGACCATCCGGTCTATGTGAGGAGTCTTTAACTCCGCCACCTCTAACCTAACCTCCGTAACCCAAAAACTGAGGAAGATAAAGCGAAAAGTTGTTATTATTTGACCTTTCCAATTTAAATAAATAAAAATTCTTCGAGCTCGAGGACAGTTTTTTCTTGTAAAAAATTTTTGCTTTATTCCATTCCAATATTTCGATCCTCTTTAAGGATCAACATCAGGGGATTTAGAAAATTTTTTACACTCAACATATTTTAAGTTTTTGTGTGTATAAGAATTCACTAAATCCTAGTGTCCGACCGAATACACCTTTTTTGGCCGAAGCCGAATATTCGGCCAAATTTTCACTATTCGGCCAAACCGAAGCCGAATATTAAAAAAAAAATGTTTTTAGTTGCAAAAACACTTTGTAAAATGTTTTTGTGGCTTACTAATCCCAGCAGAAATTTTGCTGAACGTTCAGCAGCTTTTGGAAGGGGAACTTGAGTAAAGGAGCGCATCCAATTGCGCTGAATTCATGCATGATTCCCTAAGGCGATGTCTCACTTTAGAGCGCTAGTTGGATACACAGAAACAGCGCTCTTTAGATGCACTGAAATCACGTGTCTTTAGAGCGCTGATTTAAGCAGAATAAAGATGCTGTAAATTCATGTATCTTTTTAGCGCTGATTTAAGCAGATTAAAGATGCAGTGAATTCATGTATCTTTGTAGAGCTGATTTAAGCAGAATAAAGATGCTGTAAATTCAAAGTTGAAATCAAATAACTAAAATTTAAAAAAATATAACAAAAAAATTCATTCGTTTTACTTTTCAAAACTTTATTTATGTGAAACAAAATGAAAAAAAAAAATCGGAAGTGAACATCAAAAAAATATCGGAAATTTTCATTTTCACATTTTTTATGGGATTTTTTTTGGGAACAGCGGTCAAAGATGCTATGATTGAAGCGCTCTTTGCAGCGCTGATTAATGCGCAATAATGATGCAGTCAAATCATGTGTCTTTGTCTAAAACTCATGTTTTTTTATTCAAAAAGTGTTAAAAATATTAAAAAGGAAAGCAAGTGTGAAATTTTATCAAAAAATAATTACACATTATAAGTTTTATATAAAAAATCTTAAAAAAAAATTAAAATTTTTTCCCCTTCCTTTTACTGCATCCCTAAGAGCGCTCTTTGGATGCGCTACGGTATGCTATAAACAGATGCTGTGTCGCCAAAATCTCGATTTATTTCTGCTGGGATGTGATTCAAAGTTAGTTTAGTGTGTTTTTCAACACGTGAGCACAAATATTATACAATTATTTGGTATTCGGCCTATTCGGCCAAAATTGTGGCCGAAGCCGAATAGTGGCCGAATAGTGCTTTTTGGCCGAAGCCGAATATTCGGTCGGACACTACTAAATCCCCTGATGATGATTCTCAAAGTGGATCGAAATATTGTAATGGAATAAAACAATATATTTACAAGAAAAAACTGGCCTCGAGCTCGAAGAATTTTTATTTATTGGTATATATTGTTCAATTTTAATCTTTAAAATGATTTAATATTAATTTGGAATTGTTCAATTTTAATTTAAAAGATGTTAAAAAAATAAAAAGGGGGGGTGAAATAAAGCCATAGGCAATAAGGCCATATGGCCTTATTTCTCAATTCAATGGGAAATAAGGCCATATGGCTTTATTACCAACACGATTGAGCAATAAAGTCATATTGATTTTGCAATCAAAGTGGAAATAAAGCCATATCAGTTGAAAATGTGGAAATATATTTCCCCGTAAATCCTGCTACCCAAAAAAAAATTATTTAGCGAAGCCGCTAAATTAATTTATGGAGTTTGTAATCCCTAAGCCCGGCCGAAGGCCGGCTACGCAGAAAATCTTTTTTTGTTTAACTATTTTAGGGATTACAAACTCCATTCCTTAGACGCCTGGGGACAGGATTCCCCACCCTCTCCGCAAAATATTTTTTTAATTTAAAGATTATTTAACAAAAACAAGTTTACTGTGTAGCCGGCCTTCGGCCGGGCTTAGGGATTACAAACTCCATGCATTAAACCCACCCTCTCCGCAAAGTAAAGTTTTCTAGGGCCTTTGCGCTATCAAATTTGTTATGGCTCAAAAAGGCCTGATAACCAAAATAGCTTTGGATTGTTAGAGAGGGTGGGTTTAATGCATGGAGTATGTAATCCCTAAGCCCGGCCAAAGGCCGGCTACGCAGAAAACCTTTATTCAAAAAAAACAACAAATCATAGAAGTCGTAATTTCGACATTTCGTCCAAAAAAAAATATTTTGGAATTTTTGACAATTTGGTTTTGGGAGAAATGACATTTTTAGACCTATCATTTTGGGCTATATGTCGCAGCTTGAACGATATGACATTTACGGTTTTGGGCGACAAGCCCTTGGGCGCTATGTCCGTAGGCCATTTCAAACTCCATAAATTAATTTAGCGGCTTCGCTAAATAATTTTTTTTTTTGGGTAGCAGGATTTACGTGCAAATATATTTCCACACTCTCCGCAAAATAATGATGAAAATTTTTAAAAAATATTCAAATGAGTAACAAAGCCATATATGGCTTTATTTCCAACAGTGGTTGGTAATAACGCCATATGGCCTTATTTCTCAACTCTTTGGGAAATAAGGCCATATGGCCTTATTGCCTATGGCTTTATTTCACCCCCCCAAATAAAAATTGGTAATTTCAAATTAAAATTATTTCCAAATTGTGTAATTTCAGTTCAGGAAAAATGTGACTGAGACTCTGGATTTTTCTATAGAAAAAAACATTTCAACAGCTGAAAATTTCATTGACAATAATTATGATGAGATTTTCCTTTAAGGAAAATTTTAACATTATTTAAATATTGCTTTTAAATCCACGCCCACAAAAGGGCGGACATTTGCTAATCTTTGGGGTCCAAGTGCAGAAATTTTAACTTCTTTTAACATAAAAATGTTTCATGTTTTCAAATATACAAAAAACATGTAAAATATGGCGTTTTCAGAGGTTGTTTTAGTTGTTCAAGAGAAAACTTTTGTTCCCCTGAGCCGATGTTGCCCATTAATGAACTTAACCAGCCAACGACCACAAGAAATATTTGTGCAAAACCAGAGGAGTCTAGCTCTTTTAATTTGAACTGTATCGTGATTTGCACAGACAGAAATTGGTAGAATGTCTAAGAACCGATCAAAGATTAATAATATATATACTTTTTGTGGTCTTAGACCGATATTTCGATGTGAAATGACAAAGTGAGTGATTGGAGGGTTTAAAAATTCCTCAGAGTCCGAAAAATTTGCTTTAAAAAATCCTAAGATTATCAGAAAAATTCCTTAAAATCTGAAAAACTCGTCCTAGTCGGCGAGTTTTACTTTATAAGAATGTTTTTATAATCGAAATTTCGAAATTTCCAATTTCGAATAATTACTCATAACTTTTCAATATTCATACAAAATATGTTCTCTAATCATAAAAATTCCTTTAAAAAATTTTTCCAAATTTTAAATTCCTTTAAATTCTTGGCTTTCAAAAAAATTTCAATAATTTTCTTTAAGCAAATATTAAATTTTATGAAAATTAAATTTAGGTAAAATAATAAAAAATAAGAACAAAATTCCAATTTCATTTAAGCGTAACGCATTTATGTCGTTTATAACGTTTTCCCTTGATGCAAAAAACAATATTATCCACTCTAACCCAACAATTCAATGAGAACGACCACCCCCAACCCCATTCGAATAATGGCTTAAAGCGCTGCAGAGTTTAGTGGCAGCGCTGAAGAAGAAGAATTAACGTAGCAGAGGAGAAATACAAAAAAAAAAAGTAATAAAAAACCTCAACAATCAACAGACATACATACAAACAAACCAAACATATACATGCACACAAGAAGAGCACTACTTTTTCATAAAATACTTTCAACATTCTTTTTTGTGGGTTTAATGGGAGGTGGGGGTGATTTTAAGCACCCGTTTAGTTTTTTTTTGGGTTGGTTTTATGTTGACGACGATAATGACGACAACGGTGATGATGATGATGACTTTAACTCTTAATGTTCATTGCGACTATTATAGAGCACATAGTGTGTGTTGCGTATAATGGGGTGGGGATAAAAAAAGTGTAAATAAAAGTACTTTTTTTGGTACAAAAGTCAAAATATTTTAAGTTTTATTTTTTAAAAATACCGAAATTATATAATTTAAATTAAAAATACCTTAAAATATAAAAAAAAATACAATTTAATCCAAAATTGCTCATAATTTTTTAAAATTGTACAATTTTGGGTAAAAAAGAGAGTACGAGCACTTTTGGTACTTTTTGCATTTCTTGAAATAATGGTCCTAGAAACTTGAAATGAAAAATCATCCAGCGAAAAAAACATTCTGAAAAAGTACTTTTTGGAAATTCAATTATAAGGGGGGACACAAAGGTGAAAAAAGTGTACTTTTAGTACTTGTTAATTTTCTTGAAATAATGGACCTAGAAAAAATATTCTGAAAAAGTACTACTTAAAAATTAATTCTAAGGGGTAGAAAAGTGTTCTTTTAACATTTCTTTAAATAATGGTCCTAGAAACGTGAAATTCGGAATAACAGAACGGCGCATCCAGCGAAAAAAATTCGAAATTGTATAATTTAAATTTAAAATGCCTTAAAGTTTTACACTTTAATCCAAAATTATCTTTATTTTTTTCAAAATTGTACAATTTTGAGAAAAAATTGTACTTTTGGTACATTTTATTTCTTGAAATAATGGTCCTAGAAACTTGAATTTTGTAATGAAAGATCCTACGGCGGAAAAAACATTCTGAAAAAGTACTTTTTGGAAATTCAATTCTAAGGGGACAAAAAGAAGCAAAACTGAGATTTTTTTTGAAAAAGTAACCAGTATAAAAGTTAAATTCTACTTGGCCGAAACTATGAATACACTCCACAATGCCCTTTTTAAAGGATAGTACATTTTTTTTAATGTAAATACAAAAATTAACAATTTTGATTAGAAATATTTTATTTTGAGTAAAAAACTTTTTTTTTGTCATTAAAAAAAAAAAATAATAATTTACTATTTTTTTTTTTTTTGAGTGTAAAATTTTTTTCGAGTGTAAATTTTTTTTAGTGTAAAAATATTGCTGAGTGACAAAAATACTCTGTAAAGTAATTTTGTGGCTTATAATTGTTTTTAAAGCTTGTTGTTTAAAACTCTGGGTTTTCAACACGTGAATTTAAGGTGAAACCAATCTGAAATTCAGGGTTTTGCTTATAACTTTTGAACCACTGGACCCATCTGGCTGAGATTTGAAACGAACTGGGACACAAGAGCGATAAATATATATGCCATACTTCAGCACTCTCAGAATTGTCGTTCGAAAGTTACCGTGTTTTATCTCGTAAAATCATGAAAAACCTTTGCCGAAATTCAGTCTTTTGCTCATAACTTTAGAACCACTGGACCGATTTCGCTGGATTGCATTTACCTGACCAGGTAAATGCCCAACATATATGCCAAACTTCAGGAGCCTCCACAAAGTCTTTCAAAAGTTAGCGTGTTTTCATCAAACTGACAGACGGGCAGACGGACGGACGGACATCGCTAGATCGTTTTAAAATAGATCGAGGATCATGAATATATTTACTTTATGGGGTCTTAGACCAATATTTCGAGGTGTTACAAACGGAATGACAAACTTATATATACCCCCTATCACTAGAGTGGAGGGTATAAAAAGGGTGAAATATTGTACTTTGGTACTTTTTTTTATCTCCCGAAATAATGGCTCTAGAAACTTAAAATTTTAAATGTAGGATTATCCAGCGAAAAAAAAAAAATCTGACATAAGAAATTCTAAGTTTTTGAGTAAATTTTAATATGTAAAATCTGTAAATTTAGCAAAAGCAAATAAAACCTCATTTTACCTGAAAAGTCTCAGATTCTGAGTCATTTTTCCTACAGAAGAAGTCTCAGATTCCGAGACATTTCTACAAAAGAAGTATCAGATTCTGAAACATTTTTCGAATAGAAAGTCCCAGATTCTGAGATATTTTTCCTGTAGAAAAAGTCTCAAATTCTGAGAAATTTTTCCTTCAGAAGAAGAATTTTTTAGAATCTGAAACATTTTTCCTATAAGAAGAATCTGAAAAAAATGTCTCAGACTCTAAGACATTTTTTCTATAGAAAATTTTTCAGATTCTGAGACATTTTTCCTATAGAAAAAGCCACAGATTTTAAAACAATTTTCCCAAAGAAGAATTTCTTAGAACCTAAAACATTTTTCCTATAAGAATAAGTCACAGCTTTTAAGATATTTTTCCAGTAGAAAAAGTCTAAGACATTTTTTCTATAGAAGACATTTTTTCTATAGAAAGTCTCAGATTCTGAGACATTTTTTCTATAGAAAAAGTCGCAGTTTCTGAGACATTTTTTCTATAGAAAAAGTCTCAGATTCAGAGATTTTTTTTTTTCTATAGAAAAAGTATCAGATTCTGAGACTTTTTCCTGTAGAAAAAGTATCAGATTCTCAGACTTTTTGCTATAGAAAAAATTTTAGATTCTGAAACATTTTTTCTATAAAAAAAATCTAAGATTCTGAGACATTTTATCGATAGAAAAAGTCTCAGATTCTGAGAGATTTTTTCGATAGAAGAAGTCTCAGATTCTGAGACATTTTTTCTATAGAAATAGTCTCAGATTCTAAGGCATTTTTTCTATAGAAAAAGTCAAAGATTCTGTAGAAAAAGTCATAGATTCTGAGACATTTTTCCAATAGAAAAAGTCTTAGATTCTGAGGACTAAAACGCAATAATTTTTTCAATAGAAAAAGTCTCAGATTCTGAGACATTTTCCTAATAGAAAAAATCTCAGATTCTGAGACATTTTTCCAATAGAAAAAGTCTCCGATTCTGAGACATTTTTCCTATAGAAAAAGTCTCAGATTCTGAGTCACATATTCTGAGATATTTTTCCTATAGAAAAAGTCACAGATTCTAAGACATTTTTCCTAAAGAAAATGTCTCAGGTGTTGAGACATTTTTCCTATAGAAAATGTCTTAGATTCTGAGACATTTTTCTATAGAAAAGTTTAATTTTCTTAGATATTTTTCCTATAGAAAAAGTCTCTGATTCTGAGACATTTTTCCTGTAGAGAAAGTCTCAGATTCTGTGACACTTTTCTTCTATAGAAAAAGGGTCAGCTTTTGAAACATTTTTCCTATAAAAAAAGTTTAAAAATTCCATTTTTTGTCCCTCAAATTTTTTTTAAGAAAAGTACTTAATTATCCTTTCATTCTCCCTGTTGTTATAATACTTTGTATAATTGTGAGAGTATGTGTGATTTTGTTTTATGTACAAAAAAAAAATAAAAATAAATGAATGAAATGTTGAGCTGTATAGCAACTCTGCCAGCTTTAAGGGTGCTTTCGCATTAATTGCTTTTATCGATTTTTGTAAGTTTTTTTTTTTTTGTAAATTTTTTTTGTTGCTCTCACATTTTCATTCTTTTCATTTAACTTAGCACTGGCTTTAAAGAAGAAAAACATATTTTAGTTGGATTTTTCTTTTTTTAGCACAAGGCCGAAAATGAAATGTTTTGAATTTTATTTATTTTTTTTTTCGTTTGTTTATTATAGGCTGAATATAAAATGAAATGAATGAAAAAAATATATGTAATGTAATGTATGTTTGGATGTAAATATACATAAATACATACATACGAAAAGAAAGACTTACATTTTTCAACGACTGTTTCCCAATAAACCAAACGATACCGTTATGATATCGAGGCAATATCATCTAATTATCACATATTTTGCGAAAAACGATAGTGTTTTCGCTCCAAATGTACCTTTCCTTATGATATCGGCTTAACACAAAAATATAATATCGTTTTCGCTATCGATAATTCCAGTCATAACGATAGTAAAATCGTGATTTTCCAGAATTTATCGAAAAACTATCGTTATTCCAGGCGATAACGATATCGTTTCGATATGATAATGTGATATCGTTTTCGCTAACGAAATTTCCAGGAATGACGATAGCAAAATCGCCTAAAATTTGAAAATGGTATCATAATTTTAGTTTAAGGTGATATCGTTATCGGTATCGTACTGGTGATACTATTTTTGGTATCACTTATCGTTATTTTGTTTATTGGGTTATTATTATTGTTTTTTAGTGTTGTTGTTGCTGAATAGTGTTTGGAACAAACAATCAGTAAATTGTTGTTGTTGTTGTTGTTGTAGGTTTCCATTTGAATACAAATGAATACTGAATGGTAGTGGGCCACCGAATATTTGGATTCGGCAAAAAGGCACTATTCGAACAGTTTTCGGATTCGGACAAAATATGGAAATATCGGTGAACGACCCCTACCAATTTGTCTGTCTCAGAATCTGAGACTTTTTCTATAAGAAAAATTACTCAGATTCTGAGACATTTTTCCTATAGAAAAAGTCTCAGATTCTGAGACATTTTTCCTATAGAAAAAGTCTCAGATTCTGAGACATTTTTCCTATAGAAAAAGACTTTTTCTATAGGAAAAATGTCTCAGAATCTGAGACATTTTTCCTATAGAAAAAGTCTCAGATTCTAAGACATTTTTCCTATAGAAAAAGTCTCAGATTCTAAGACATTTTTCCTATAGAAAAAGTCTCAGATTCTAAGACATTTTTCCTATAGAAAAAGTTGAAAAATGAGACATTTTTCCTATAGAAAAAGTCTCAGATTCTGAGATATTTTTCCTATAGAAAAAGTCTCAGATTCTGAGACATTTTTCCTATAGAAAAAGTCTCAGATTCTGAGACATCTATAGAATAAATGTCTCAGAATCTGAGACTTTTTCTATATAGAATAAATGTCTCAGAATCTGAGACTTTTTCTATATAGAATAAATGTCTCAGAATCTGAGACTTTTTCTATATAGAAAAATGTCTGAGACATTTTTTCTATATAGAAAAACTGGTCTCAGAATCTGAGACTTTTTCTATATAGAAAAAATGTCTCAGCATCTGAGACTTTTTCTATATAGAAAAACTGGTCTCAGAATCTGAGACTTTTTCTATATAGAAAAACTGGTCTCAGAATCTGAGACTTTTTCTATATAGAAAAACTGGTCTCAGAATCTGAGACTTTTTCTATGTAGAAAAACTGGTTTCGGAATCTGAGACTTTTTCTATATAGAAAAACTGGTCTCAGAATCTGAGACTTTTTCTATATAGAAAACTGGTCTCAGAATCTGAGACTTTTTCTATATAGAAAAACTGGTCTCAGAATCTGAGACTTTTTCTATATAGAAAAACTGGTCTCAGAATCTGAGACTTTTTCTATATAGAAAAACTGGTCTCAGAATCTGAGACTTTTTCTATATAGAAAAACTGGTCTCAGAATCTGACACTTTTTCTATATAGAAAAACTGGTCTCAGAATCTGAGACTTTTTCTATATAGAAAAAATGTCTCAGACTTTTTCTATATAGAAAAAATGTCTCAGAATCTGAGACTTTTTGTATAGGAAAAATGTCTCAGATCTGAGACTTTTTCTATAGGAAAAATGTGTCAGAATCTGAGACTTTTTCTATAGGAAAAATGTCTCAGAATCTGAGACTTTTTCTATAGGAAAAATGTCTCAGAATCTGAGACTTTTTCTATATAGAAAAAATGTCTCAGAATCTGAGACTTTTTCTATATAGAAAAAATGTCTCAGAATCTGAGACTTTTTCTATATAGAAAAAATGTCTCAGAATCTGAGACTTTTTCTATATAGAAAAAATGTCTCAGAATCTGAGACTTTTTCTATATAGAAAAAATGTCTCAGAATCTGAGACTTTTTCTATATAGAAAAAATGTCTCAGAATCTGAGACTTTTTCTATATAGAAAAAATGTCTCAGAATCTGAGACTTTTTCTATATAGAAAAAATGTCTCAGAATCTGAGACTTTTTCTATATAGAAAAAATGTCTCAGAATCTGAGACTTTTTCTATATAGAAAAAATGTCTCAGAATCTGAGACTTTTTCTATATAGAAAAAATGTCTCAGAGTCTGAGACTTTTTCTATATAGAAAAAATGTCTCAGAATCTGAGAATCTATATAGAAAAAATGTCTCAGAATCTGATAGTTTTTCTGTAAGAAAAATGTCTCAGAATCAGAGACTTTTTCTATAAGAAAAATGTCTCAGAACTTTTTCTATATAGCAAAAATGTCTCAGAATCTGAGACTTTTTCTACAAAAATATCCTCCTGGGTTTTTTATATTCAAACCTCTGATTCCAGTAAACCAATCGCAGGTTTCTGAAGATATGCAATCTTCCGAACCCGAACAACGAAAGGTAGTCATTGAGAAAATTAAACGTCTTAATCAAGCCAACCAATCATGGGTTTCTTTAGGACCAGTAAACCAACCACATCGCACATCAATTCCATTATAGAAACCGAGATGATAGGTTCTCGCACATTCATCAGCCATTTTGTTGCCAGCGCGCCACTATGTCCAGGGACCCAGATTAGCTTAACTGTGTCTTGACTGATTCGTCGAAGAGATTGTATACTAAATATTCTCAATTTTACAGTGTTTGATTCTAAGGCTTTCAGAGCTGCAAGACTATCCACGAAAATGTTAAAGGTGCAAGGAAGTAGGTCCTTTGTATTAATCATTTGCGCGGCTTCATCAATTGCAAGTACCTCAGCCTAGAAAACAACACTACACTTGTCCGAAAGTCTCATTGAGGTCCTGATTTCGAGGCATTCAGAGTATACTCCCGAACCCGCACCCAACTCCATCTTCGATGCGTACGTAAAGATTGAGATCGCGATCTCTGTTATAACAGAGTTTTCCGCCCGGTCCATCCTAGTTGGTATTTGAACTTCGAAGATTCTATCAAAGTTCGTCTGCGGTGATATATAGTCGGTTTTCTGTTCTAATTCCGTCCCGCCCACCGTACTTAATATGGTCGAGTAACCCCAAGAGCGTTGCTTAAGCATTTGCGACTCTCTTAACCTGACAGCCGATTTTGCTGCTGTGCTCTTGATGTAGATATCTACGGGATGAATGTTTAGTATCACTTCCAAGCGGCCTGTCTCAGAATCTGAGACTTTTTGTATACAGAAAAAATGTCCCAGAATCTGAGACTTTTTCTATATCGAAAAAAACTTTTTCTATATAGAAAAAATGTTTCAGATTCTGAGATATTTTTTATAGGAAAAGTGTCATATCTATTGGAAAAATATACTTAGAAACCACAATGTGTTTTGTAACAATCACATTTGGCCAAAAAGCTTTAGGCTTCGGTCAAAATATGTGTATTCGGTTGGACACTACCGAATAGTGTTAAGAAACCCCCAAAAATGAAAGGAAAAAAAATTTAAAATAAATTCCAACTGTGATATACGAGAGTTGGTTTTGGAGGATAGATTTCACAAAAAATTGTATCAACAAAAAAAAAAAAAAAAAAGAAACTAAATGTGGGCGTTGTTACTTTGTTTTTATTTATTATTTGTATACAGTGCTTTAGTTTCTATTATTTTTTTGTTTTCTTTTCATCAAAAGAAATGACTGTAATAATGATAAGCAAAAGAAGAAGAATAATAGATAATAGCAAAAATTACATTAATGATGGTTATAAATTCCTTTAAGAAAAAAAAGGATAAAGCTCGGGGGAGTTTAATCAGATTTAGGTAAGAAAATGAAGTCACACATTTGACAAAAATAATTAAATTTTGAGAAAAAATACAATTTGTATACGATTAATCGAGTAAAAATTAATTTTAATTCGATAAATCGAGTTAAATTTGTTGTTAAATAATAGCTGGTAGCATTCTAGCTTAATATTGCGGAGGTTGTTGGTTCGATTCACACCAGAGGAGTCATTAGGTGTGTTTCTCCTCTAAAAATAAAATTTTCAAGCACTCTTCTGAATTTCAATAGAGATTTTCTTAATTTTAATAGAGCTTTTTTGAATTTCAATAGAGCTTTTATGAATTTTAATAGAGCTTTTCTGAATTTCAATAGAGTTTTTTTTTAATTTCAGAAGAGCTTTTCTAAATTTAAGTTTAGCTGTCCTTATTTAAATGAAGCTTTTTTGAATTCCAGTTCCAAGCATTTCAATAGAGCTTTTCTGAATTTCAATACAGCTTTTTTGAATTTTAATAGAGCTTTTCTGAATTTCAATAGAGCTTTTCGGAATTTCAATAGACCTTTCCTGAATTTCAATAGAGCTTTTCTGAATTTCAATTGAGCTTATCTGAATTTCAATAGAGCTTATCTTTAAATTTAGCTTTTTTAATTTCAACGAAGCTTTTTTAATTTCAACGAAGCTTTTTTGAATTACAGTTTCTAAATATTTATGTTTTAAGTTTTCTTTTATAAATAAAGCTTTTTTGAATATTGGGCTTTTGGGAATTTTAATGGGGCTCTTCTGAATTTTAATTCGACTTTTTTTTTAAGTTCAATTGAAACTTTCTGCATATTAACTGATATCAATTAATATTTTCTCTGATTTCAATTAATATCTTCCCAATTTTAATTGGAAAAGTTGAAGAAATATAGACAAGACTACAGTTGAAGAAGTACTGGGACGACAATCCTTTTAAGTTTCTTAGGTTTAAATTCAATACCTCTAGTTGTTAATCTCAACATGAATACATTTTTTATACTCCCCTTTGACTTTGTTGGAGGGGTATAGAAAAAAAATTGTTTGTTTATTTTTGTGCAGCAAACAAAATAGAGCAAAAAAATTAAATCCATAAAAAAATGTATTTGTTTAAGCTTTAAAAATTGTAGTAGAACAAAAAAAAATATATATAAAATTAGGTCAATTACAAATATGCATTTGTTTTTAAGTAAACAATTTATAAATAGAGCCAGATATTTATAGTTAATAATGACCGACCAAAAAATACCATATACCAGCGTTTGCGGGAAAATGGGAATGCAGTCTTAACATGGACCGATTCGATCCTTGTTTGCTAAGATCTTTAATAAGCGTAGACAAGTGAGAGTGTTAAATTTGGTTGCATCGAATCTTCGGTACCCTCCAAAAAGTAAAAAAAAAAATACAAATGGGGTTCTTAAGGGGAAACTTTTTTACTCCTGATCCGATTATGCCCATTTCTGAACTTAACCTGCCTATGACAATAAGACATATTCGTGTCAAACTTCAGAAGTCTAGCTCTTTTAGTTTGGATTGCATCGTGATTTTCACAGACGGACAGACATTCATAGAACGTCTCAAAATCTATCATGAATCAATAATAGGGTCCCCAACAGATATTTCGATGGGTTACACACGGAATGATAAAACTTTACAATAAGTAAAGGAAACCAGAAAGTCTAAAAAGTGTGAAAGGTGCTTGCTCAAAACTTCTCAGTTGCTATCACAAACCTAAGAAAGTCAGACAAGGAAAGTCCATGGAGCATTTCCACTGATTGAATATCAGAGTCCATTATCTGCAGTCTGAGAACCTTGAGAAACAACAAGCTGCACATAGAGTGTTTGATAAGATACCAACCTCATCAAATGACGAGCACAGGCGTTGTGTTCAATAATTAGTCCAGTAAGTTTGCGAAAGTCTTTTCTACTCAGACTGAGTAAATAGTTTACCAATTGCTTATCTGGTCTTATCACGAAACATTTAGTATTATTACATGTCAACTCATTTCACCATCTTTGCATGTGAGAGTTGATCCGACGCATCATCTATGTCAAGCCTATACCAATCTGAGGTTTTGGATTGTGAGGAATTGTATCGGAGCCAATGTTCATTAAAAGAATCGGCATGCACCCACAAGAGACAGACGCTGCTCTCACATAACACCTCATGGAGTCTGCGACTATATTTTGAAATATTTTAGATGTTGTGACTGTAGAATCCAGTGCCTTGAGCGCAGCTTGACTATCACTACAGATATTGATTCTCCTATCTCTCCATCAATTTTCAATTATCCAAGTCGCTCGTTTAAAATAGCAAAAACTCTATTCTGAAAGACTGTTGCTATTTTGCCAATAGCATGAAAGTATTTAGTTTCGTCATCTAAATCCCAACTAGATCCAGAGCCAACTGAGAAGCCCGAGAAACCTTTAGTTCAACATATTTAGTGTCCATTAGTTAAATATCAAAAGTGACACCTAAATACTTTACGTCTGTGGACAGTTAAAGAGTAACACCCTTTAGAGTAGGACGCATAAGACCCTTGTGTTTGATCCTTCGCGTAAACAACACGACTAGTAAGCTATGGACTTCTAAAGATATTTAAACTTGAAAATCCAGTAAACCGATCTTGGATTGCTAAGGATATTTAAACCTGAGAATCCTGTTAATAATCAAGGGTGTTAGAAGTTTCAAAAAAAATAAATTCGAACAACTAATTATTGGCTTCTAAGGAAATACAGAACTTCAAATCCCCTCAATAAATCATGAGTTTCCAAAGGTTTCAAAACCTTAAAAACCTGTCATCCAATTCAGGGTTTTCCAATCCAACTAAACTTGGGAGTAGAGTTTTGCAGGGTCCAAATGTTTAAGTTTAGTAACCCAATAAAGTGCTTAAAAAGGAATAAGAACTTGTGAATCTAGTTAACCAATCGTAAGTTTTTGAAGATACCCAAGCCTCCAAAAAATTGTCAGGTAACTGTAAGATTTTAAGGTAAAGGTATAGACAAGGTTGGATCGGCGTCCGTCATTTGGCGAATCCCCTCAAAGGCCATAAGGCACATTGTGATTCACTTAATTGTTATTTCCCTACTCCCCTTCTGATAAAAAAGTCTACTTCTTAAACCACCCTCGCTTCCTAAGGATATTCTACTAGAGACGTAAATGAGACACAGTTTAGGCAATCAAGGTGATCGAAAAATCTTTGCCCCAAATGCTTAAGGAGGCTCTTCATCAGACCCGGACATTCACATAGCAAGTGCTTCACTGACTCCTCTTCCATCACTTCTCCACAACTGCTACAACAGTCCCTGTCAGAAATTCCCATACGCACGACCATCTGGCCGATAATACAGTGTCCTGCCAGTACTTCCACTAATACACTTGCACTAACCCTTCGTTTGCCAAAAGTAAGAAGGCAGTGGCCACAGGGTTCGCTGCACGTATGCAGTGATATCCATCTATCCTTCATTCTATTCTGATATCCTATCAATTTCGTTAATCAATTTCACTGTAGCAATCGAGAAGTAAGGTTCACCCGTTCTCCCACCGACTTATAGTCATTTCTCGCACATTAATCAGCCACTTCTTGCACATTTATCAGCCATTTCGTTCCCAGCGACCCCAGGGACCCAGATTAGCTTGACTGTGTGCTGACTGATTCGACGAAGGGAATGTATACTAACCAATGTTGGCAATCGATACCTTTTCAATACCGTTATCCGTTTCAAAACCCTTTAAATTGAATACCGGTACCAATACCAATACCGAAACTTAGTTTTGGTATCGGATACCGGTATCCAAAAACCTTTTCCTTCGATACCGGTACGTACCGGTATTGAAACGGTATTAAAACGGTTTTTCCTAAAAAACATGGTTTTTTTACAAAAAAATAATAGAAAATTTGTAATTTTTTTGGTTTTTGTAAATGAAAAATCGTACTCCAAATGCCTCCCCGAAGTCTCATAAAAATCAAAAAAATCTTTGGGCACCCACATCGTGGATTAAGTAAAAATTTCCAAAAAAAAAAATCATACTTCAACCGCTTTGCGGGAGCAGAAGAAAATTATTGATTTTCACGAAATTTTTTTGAAATCATTTAGACTCTCAATAGAAACTTTCCGCAACCCTAAGTATAGTTAAGTTTTTTGGGGATTTTTATTTAATCCGCGATGTGGGTGCCCAAGGATTTTTTTGATATTTACAGGACTTTGTGGTTCAAAAATTATTACAAAACCGTGAATTTCAAATTGGTTTCACCTTAAGTCCACATGTTGAAAAACCCTTTAAACCAGCTTTAAAAACATGGAAGAGTCATAGAAAAATATGTAACAAAGTATTTTTGTCACTCAAAAATATTTTTACAATTAAGCAAAAAAAAAACTTACACTCGAAAAAAATTTTACACTCAAAAAAAAATTTTGTAATTTTTTTTTTTCAAAAATGACTAAAAAAGTTTTTTACTCAAAATAAAATATTTCTAATCAAAATTGTTAATTTTTTTAAGTTAGAAAACTAACTATCACTTTAAAAGGGCACCGTGGATATTCATGGATTCGGCTAACAAGGAGAGTCTCCTTGTTTTGCATGGAGGAAAGTTGACATTTTTCAGTTTTTTACGATTTACGTCTATTTGCTGAAAACTAATATAGGCGTATTTGGTATTATTATTATTATAGGTAATTAAAATACTTATCTTGTGATGCTAATAACGTGTAAAAAAAGTAAATATTTTTCGACTTATTAACAAAAAAGGCCAACAATTTTGTCATTTTACTCAATATGACGAAAAGTTGTGCATGTTTGGACCGTTCTTTGCACATGGAGATAGGTTTTCCAAAGACCTTTCATTTGGTATGTAACATGACTAGGTTTGTTTGTATAATATATGAGATAAACGCAAAAAAAACTGAAAAATTACCGTTTCTTCCCCCTCATTTTCACCCCCTAAATATGAATTTGGGCCACTAAAAAAAAATACGTGTCCCTTTATTTTTTATACTCTACAAAATAAAACCAATTCCATAAAGATCGGCGGATGACACCAGGGAGACCTTCCTTGTAAGTCGAATTTAACTCTTCTACTTTTTTACATATTTTTTTACTTTCGGCAACAAATGAAACCTTTTTATGTCAGAATAACTTCAAAGTCCTGCACTTTGATCAAGGGGATAAGAAAATTACAGTTTCTCGGTCCGCCCCCTTTTGTAGGTGTGGTCCGGCAACGTCCCCGCCGACCCCCTAAGACAACGCAATTTTATTTTTTTTTTCAAATTTTAAAGCGCATTTTAGCAAAAATGCTAAAAATAAATACGTAAATACGTGTTTTAGTATTAAAATTAAAAAAAAAATTAAGTTTTTATGCGTTTTTTATATTTTTAACATTTTTTTCGATAATACCGGTACGTACCGGTATCGTCGTTTCGGTATCGGTAATACCGTAACCGATTCAACTCAAATACCGTAACCGATACCGATACCGAAATAAATAAAAAAAATGATACCAATACCGATATAGATACCGTTATTCGTTTCGATTGCCAACCTTGATACTAACTATTCTCAATTTTACAGTTTTTGATTCTAAGGCTTTCAAAGCTGTAAAAATGTTAAAGGCGCAAGGAAGTAGGTCCCTTGCCATAATTATCTGCGCGGCTTTATCAATTACAAGTACCTCAGCCTGGAAAACAACACTACACTTGACCGGAAGTCTCAATGAGGCCTCGAATTCGAGGCATTCAGAGTACACTCCCGAACCCGTAACCATCGCCATCTTCGATCCGAACGAAAAGATTGAGAACGCGATCTCTGTTATAATAGAGTTTTTCCCCCAGTCTTTCCTAGTTGGTATTTGAACTTCGAAGGTTCTATTAAAGTTCGTCTCCGGTGAGATATAGTGGATTTTCTGTTCAAGTTTCGTCCCGGCCAACTTACCTAATATGGTCGAGGTATAAAAAATTTGTTTTTGCTACTGGGTATACACAATTTGTTTTTGCTTCTGGGAATTGAACCTAGACATACTGACTAATAGTCAAACTTGCTAACCTTTAATCCCCATCACCCGTTTGATAGATATTAGAATTCAATCTGAGAGAAAAATGAAAAACTTAGCATTTCTTACAGATTACACAGCCCCACAAAAAAAGGTTCTGACCCAGAAACCAAACCAACAAATCTTAATGTATTTCGACCCCCTAAATTCGAATCTGCTATTCAAAAATAAAAATTATCGTTGAGTTTTCCTGTAATCTTACTAGGAAGTTTCCCAAAGTTACCACTCCAGATTTTTTTGAAAATTCTGTATCGTTGGATTTTTCTGTAATCATGCAAGATAGATAGACCAAAGTGACTGTTCCAGATTTCTTTAAAATTTATGTATTTTGACCTCCTGAACTGGATTCCGCTAAGACAGATCGATCATAATTTTTTTCTCTATTTTGTGTATAAATTAAAAAAAAACTAGTCAAGACCGACCATATGATACCCTACAACAGTGTTTTTCGGAAAATGGGTCCCAAGTCCAAACGTGGACCGATTGGATTTATCTTTTGTTAGATCTTTAATAAGTGTAGAAACCACACAACAGCCAAATTTTAGTGGAATTGCGTTTTTGTGTTGCCTACCGACTTAGGGAATATCGGTCGAAATTTTTATATGGGGACTAAGTCCAAAAAAGGTCCAATTAGTTTACCAAAGTACACGTTTAATACCTAAAAACAAAATATTTATTGAATATTTCCCATTTTTATAAATTTTTAGGGAATTATGTGAATATCAGTAGGGTGATTTGTATGAAGGACTGACACGATTCCTTTGGAATGATGATTTGTACATACAAAATTAGATCCCCTGTTAAATTTCAAAGCGATATCAAAGGAGTCGTTTGTATGGGGGCTAGGTCTTAACATGGATCGATTTTTTACGAATTTCGTCCTCGGGCCAAAAGATGCTTAAGTTAAAAATTTCAAGTCAATTGATTGTTAGATGGACAGACGGACGGACGGACAGACAGAAATCGCTAAATCAACTCAAAAAGTAATCCTGAGTCGATCGGTATGCTTGAAGGTAGGTCTAGGAACAATAATTCGGGTAGTTACAAACATCAGCACAAACTAATTATACCCTGTACCACAGAGTGGTGTAGGGTATACAAATTGTTAGGTAGTTTCACTTTGTGGACTTTTCTTATAAAATTGCAAGAAAACCCAACGATAGAATTTAATTCTGGTTGCGGGATTGAGTTGGTCAAAATACATAAAGATTCGATTTAGATTTTTTTTTATTTTATAAATTTTAAAAATATGTGGTCCCTTGGGGAACTTTCCTTGTTTGGTTACAGGAAAACCCAACGATCGATTTTTTTAAGGGCAAATTCGAGTTGAGGGGGTCAAAATACTTTAAGATTTTTTGGTCTGGTTTCTGGGTCAGAACCTTTATTTTTGTAGAGCTGTGTTAATTATTAATCGATTCAAAAGTTTCATAAAATCTATCTGCATAAACTTAATTTAACTTAATTAAATTGTAATTCTTTAACACAAAATCTTTACTTACCACTTTACAGGAATTGTGCTAATTAAACAAATGTTGTTTATGTTTAAATTCTATTTAAATTATGTTGTAAAAATAATCCATATAATTTAAGGCGTGTTGTGATGGTTTACTGAAAATAAAGAAAAATGAAAGAAAATTGAATAATTTATAATCACAAAAAAATTTTCAATATTTAATTGAATAAATTATTCAATACAACAAGAAAGAAGAAATAAGAAAAACAAATGATGGAAAATAAGAAAAATTGAATGACAAGTCACGTTTGCAATAAGTCTTGCAAAAATAAACAATTTTACAAAAAAAGAAAAATTGAAATAGAAATAGAAAAAACTATAAAGAAAATGTAATAGAAAAATTGAAAAAAAAAAGAAAACAGAAAATAAAAATAATAAATTTTTGTATGAAAAAAAAAAGAAAAACCTCAATACCAATAACAATAAATATTGGTTTAATAAAAAAAAATGCAGAAAAAAAATATTTTGCAGACAATTTACCACGTTATATACTAAACTAAACTATATACCAAGCAAAAAAAAAATAATAATAAAAAGTTATATACAAAACAAAAATAAACAACAGCATCCATCTCTGTTTTGTAGTAGTGGCGCAGAGTTGCCAATTTTCACAAACAAAAATAAAAACAAAGCAACGTTGGCAATTTTCACATGGATGTTAACCTCCCAAAAAAAATTGTATAAACTACATACAGACACAATTTTACACAGAAAATAATATAAACAAACATTATTTTCATCACAACCATCATCCATCTAACCAACATACTATACCAACCAAACAACCGACCGACCAACCACTCAACTCTATGCAAGTTATTCACTGCTCTACTCACTGCTCTACTCCACTACTATACAATTGTGTACTATGTGTAGTATGTTGTACGTACTTTCCTTCCTGTATAAAAAGAAATCCTGTCTGTTTGTTTTTTTTTGTAGATGTATGAAATGGCATGTAATCGCAAGTCAGCATTAGAATAAACATGCAACAATCTTCACTTTTTGTATATGGTAAAAAATATTTTGAAAATATATAAAAATGGACAGTGGGCCACATTATAAACTTTAATACAGGTGTATCAAAATCGATGAAAGGACTTAACAAAAAGTACCAAAGCTTTTGAATCTATGTTACCAAATGTGGACTTTTTAAAGTACCAAAGTACCAACAAATTTAAAAAACCCAGAGTGGTTTCGCACAACCGATTGCTTTCGGGTTTAAATCATCGTTGCCAAATTAAAAAATTCTGATAGATATAAAAACTTCAGAAAAATTGTTTTAAAACAATTAAGAAAATGGCGCCCAAGTTGGGGCCAGAATTCAAAAACCGCCACCAACGTAGGAGTTGGACAAATTCAAACAAAACGACTCAGCATCTTATAAGCAAAACCTTGAGTGCCGATGATTCACTCGTCTGGGTGTGTTGCTGTAGAAAAAAACTACTTGTGAATCTGTGTCAAGGCTAGAAACACTCACTGAAAGACTTCCTGTAGAAATTTTTCTTCAACACATAATCGAGAAAATACGAATTAAATGTCCAACAGAGAGTAAATTACTACATCCGATAGAAGCAAAAAATTGAAATTTTAAGCAAATGGCGCCCAAGCTGGGGCTTGAATTCAAAAACCGCCATTAACGTTGGAAAGTCGGACTAATTTAACCAACAACTTAGCAAACATTGTGTAACGATTCACTCCGCCGGATTTATTGACTCAGAAAGTAACAATTGGAGAAAAGGTGTCGAAAGCAAGGTGTCGAAAGCAAGGAATTAATTAATTGATTACCCGATCTAAAGAAGTCAATGAAAGCAAAGAAGTAGCAACAATCAAAACAGGCGATGATGATGATGATTAATCGATTATGTTGTTGTTTAAGATCAAAACCCGTGAATCATGTAAGAATTAATATGGGTTCGCTAATCTACAACAATATTAAATGAATTCCAACCAACTAAATCTAGGAAGATCTCACCATTAATTGTGTTTAATTAGAACTCGAAATTATTAACTAGAGTTTCTTAATAACCAAGAAATTTGAAAACCTCAAGTGGATTCGCAAAACCGATTGCTTTCGGTTTAAAATCAGCGTTGCCAAATTAAGAAATTTTTTGCAAATAGATATAAAAACTTCCAAAAAATTGTTTTACAACTATTAAGCAAATGGCGCCCACGCTGGGGCCTGAATTCAAAAACTGCCACCAATGTAGGAGTTGGACAAATTCAAACAAAACGAATTAGCATCTTATCAGTAAAACATTGAGTGTTTAAAAGATAGAATTTTATATTAGGGAGAGAGAGGGGGAATATGATTAGGGGAATCACAATGGGCCTTATGGCCTCCGAGTGAACTCGCCAAATGGCGAGCGCCCATCCAACCTAACCTAACCTAAAACATTGAGTGCCGATTCACTTGGCTGGGTGTGTTGTTGTAGAAAGAAACAACTGGTTAAACTGTGTCAAGGCTAGAACTCTGACTGAAAGACTTACTGCAGAAAATTTTCGTCAATACATTATAGAGAAAATACAAATCAAATGACCAACAAAGAGTAAATAACTAGATCTGCAAGAATCTGTATCAAATTTAAATTTTAGGCAAATGGCGCCCAAGCTGGGGCCTGAATTTAAAAATCGCCACCAACGTTGGGTAGTCGGAAAAATTTAACCCAAACGATTAAACAACTTATCAGCAAACATTGAGTACCGATTCACTCGTCTATATTTATTGACTTTCTAAGTAACAACTGGCGAAACAGAGTCAATTCACTCGTCTGGATTTTTTGACTCAGAAAATAACAATTGGCGAAACAGTGTCGAATTTCCTATAAGGGTTAAAATTGAAAAATGTAGAAAAAAGTTTAATTTCTAAAAGTTTTAGACATTTCTGGTATACGCATACCGGTTTCAAACACTTCTACTGGAGTAATTATTGAAAAATACTTAAAAACACACTTACTTGTTCACTATATCTGAAGAAGTCGATGGAAGCAAAGTAGCAACAATCAAAACAGATGATGATAATTCATAGATCATGTGTTTGTTTAAGGGCAAAGCCAGTGAATCATGTAAGAATTAATATGGGTTCGCTAATCTACAACAATATTGAATGAATTCCAACAAACTAAATCTAGTTAGATCTCACCAGTAATTGTGTCTAATTAGAACTCAAAATTATTTACTAAGTTTTTCTAATAACCAACAAATTTAAAAAAACCCCCCAGAACCAAAATTTCTTCAGACAGATTTAAAAACAATAGAAAAATTGTCTTAAAACTATTAAGCAAATGGCGCCCACGCTGGGGCCAGAATTTAAAAACCGCCACCAACGTAGGAGTAGAACAAATCCAAACAAACACGACTCTGAATCTTATCAGCATAATATTGAGTTCCGATACACTTGACTGGGTGTTTTGTTTAAGAAAGAAACAACTGGTGAAACTGTGTCAAGGCTAGAAACACTCACTGAAAGACTTACTGCAGAAAATTTTCTTCTACACATAATCGAGAAATTACGAATTAAATGACCAACAGAGAGTAAATAACTAGATCCAGAAGAAGCAGTATCAAATTTAAAGCAAATGGCGCCCAAGCAGGGGCCTGAATTTAAAAACTGCCACCGACGTTGGAGAGTCGGAGAAATTTAACCAAAATGATTCAATAACTTATCAGCAAACATTGAGTACCGATTCACTGGGCTGGATTTATTGACTCAGAAAGTAACAACTAATAAAGCATCGTTAGTTTCTTAACATATTTAAACTTCTAAATTTGGTCAACCAATCGCAAGTTTCTCAAGGAATTCAAAACTCCAAATTCAGTAAACCAAAAATGAGTTTCTAAAGATATTCTAATCTTTGGTCAACCAATCGCGAGGTTCTAAACTCCAAGTTCAGTAAACGAAACCCGAACTTCTTAATATATTTGAGACTCCATTTTCCAAACAATTATAAAGGTATTCAAACGTCAGAGTCCAATCAACCAATCGTGGGTTTCTTAACATATTTAAAATTCTAAATTTGGTCAACCCATCGCGAGTTTCTAAAGGAGTTCAAAACTCCAAATACAGTAAACCAATCGCGGGTTTCTAAAGATGTTCTAATCCTAAAATAAAATTAACAAATCTCGGTATTATAAAGGAATTCAAACTTCCAAATCCAGTGAACTAATCCTGAGTTTCTAAAGGTTATTAAAACACCAGATTCTGTGAGATCTTCTCTTTTTGGTAAAAAATATTTTGAAAATATATAAAAATGGACAGTGGGCCAGATGAAAAACGTTACTACAGGTGAAGGTACTTAACAAAAAGTACCAAAGCTTTCGAATGTAGTTTACCAAATGTGAACTTTTAAAAGTACCAACAAATTTAAAAAACCTCGAGTGGATTCTTAAAACCCATTGCTTACGGCTTTAAATCAGCGTTAAAAAAAAAAATCTGCAGTTGGATATAAAAACTTAAACAAAAACATTGTTTTACAACTATTAAGCAAATGGCGCCGAAGCTGGGGCCTGAATTCAAAAATCGCCCCCAACATTGGACAGTCGGACAAATTCAAACAAAACGATTTAACAACTTTTAAGCAAATGGCGCCCAAGCAGGGGCCTGAATTTAAAAACGATGGAGAGTCTGACAAATTCAATCAAAACTTATTAAAGAACATTTTCAAAAACACTTAATTGATTACTAGATCTTAAGAAGTCAATGAAAGCAAAGAAGTAGCATCAAAAAAGGTGATGATAATGATTAATGGATCGCGTGTTTGTTAAAGGGCAAACAAAGTTTAACATTAAAGACCCAGAATGCGTTCGCTAATCTACAACAATATCAAACTATTTCCAACCAACTAAACCTAGTTTAATCTCACAAGTAATTGTGTCTATTCAGAACTCGAAATTGTTAACTAGAGTGTCTTAATAACCAACAAATTTGAAAACCTTGATTGGATTCGCAAAACCGATTGCTTTCGGTTTTAAAACAGCGTTACCAAATTAACAAATTTTCTGCCGATAGGTATAGAACTTAAAGAAAAAATTGACTTAGAACTTTTTAGTATGGCGCCCAAGCAGGGGCCAGAAATATATTCAAACCTCAGAGTCCATTTAGCAGCTAATCGTCGGTTTTATAAATATATTCCTAACTGAAAAATCCAGTAAACCATTCGTGTGGTTCTCAAGATATTCAAACCTTAGAGTCCTATCATCTTTGCATAAGTTTCAAAAGGTAGTCAAACCTTAAAATACACAAAGCAGGAAATCAATCGTCGGTTTCTAAATATATTTCCACTTCAGAATTTCAGCAAGTAATCGTATTCAAATCCCAATTGTGAGTTTATAAATATGTATATTTAGTCCTCTAAATCAAATAAAATAATTGTTGGTTTTTAAAGATAGGGAAACCTCCGAATCCAGTAAAGATATTCAAACCTCAGAATTCCGTCAACCTGCCATATGCGAATGACTCCAGATAAGCGTCTTGGAAAAGTTCCAATCCTTCCTTACAAACACGCCTCATAAATTATGAAACAATCACTAAATTTTTTAAGAACATAACTCATATGGGGAGAAAATTCATCCAAGCGGATAGGATCATCACGTTTTTCTTTAATACGAGAAGACGGTTAAACTCTTAATTTCTAAGTCCCATTGTGCAACATACGTACTACGTAATAAAGTTAAAAGAAGAAGAACCTGCCACCAACATACGTTAGAAAAAAACAAGTAATATTGCATTAAATTCGAAAAAAAATGGAAAACAAAGTAGAAATATTAACAAAAAATGCTTTAAGGTTTTCGCATATACTACTCCTATAAAATAATACTAGTGGTATAGAATATATATATATAATAACAAGTCTGTTGGATTACAAATAGGGTTTCTAAATTCCCGGACTTTTTCAATTCCCGGGAAATCGTTTTAAAAAAATCGTATTCCCGGGAATTCCCGGGAATTTTTTAATTAAAACAAATTTTGAACTTTACCATATCAAAATTGTTACTACCTCCGTCCCGAAATATTTTTAACATTTCTATAGATTTTTTTGTCCCAAAATAAACTTAACATTTTATTAAGCAGTGTTTTAGTTGAAATAATGCAAGATAAAGTTAAAAAAACAATCTTATACTAATCTCGTGTACTAAAACTGTAACAAAATTAATTAAAAATATTTGCAAGATGTCCCTATTGCATCCATAATGCATTTATTAAAAACCGTTAAAAGGGCCACTAGCGTAAAATTTCTTATTTCATACGCCGCATTTTGTAATAATGTTCATCTTTTCGACCAAAGTGGACACCATGCCTGTTTGTAACGTCGAAAACCAGTTGTCTCATTTATCTGGATGCAGTTTTTTGCATCTATTTTGCACGTGAATTGAAAAATTGCAAAGCTATAAAGAATTTTTAAATTGTTGATATGTCCCGATATGTATTAACAAAAAAACCAAAGCTTTTTCAAAAAATCCTCCATAATTCCAGCCAAAATGTAGAAATGTTAAGATTATTTTGGGATGGAGGTAGTACACAGAAAAAAATATGGGGAAAAACAATTTGAGTAATCACTTGTTTAAATTTAAAAAAAGTTTTGAGTAATTTTTTAATTGACGCAATTAAAAATTTACTCAAAAATTTAAAAACAAATTGAGTAAATAATTTAATAAGAATTTAATAGCTTTTTTAATTTTTTTTTGGAATTTTCTTAGTTTTTTTTAATTCTCGTTTAGTTTATAGTTTTTTGTATATATACATGAAAGTTTGTAATTATATTTATAAAATTTTTTTATGTCTTTAAGACAAAAATATATTTGGTAAAGTTTGAAAAAACATGTTTTTTTTCTTTGTAAAAAAATATGAAATTTTTTTAAACTTTGTTTTTTTTAGAGTAGAAACAGAATAAGCCCGGCACGACTTTTTCCATACGGTTTGGCAGATTAAACCGGTGGCCGGCGCCGATGTGAAATAAAACTTGTTCTGTTTTTAAAAGGTGGTGCTTCTTGTTCTGTTCCTGCACTTAATAGTGTCAATTAAAAATTTACTCAAATTTTTTTGGCAAACATTTAATAAATTTTTATTAAAAATTTACTCAATACTATTAAATCGTTTACTGGTGGAAAATTGAGTAATTTTTTACTCAATAGTATTAAAAATTTACTCAAATTTTTTTTTTATTTCTTTCTGTGTATATTACAAATTATGGTCGTATTTTCCAATTTAAAACCATTTTAGATGTATTCTTTTGTAAAATAGGTTAACTAACCTCTAAAATATACATAGAAAGTTCATAAAATCTATTTTTTGTAGAAATATTGGACCTTATCATAGATTTAGTATTTGCATTGACGTATTTCCACTCCATGCAAAATTGTTCACATTTCGGAAATACCGGATTTTGCATCATATGCGGCTTTAATAACTTTTTGGAAAATTTTTTTAATTTTGACTACGCCAACCGTAAGAAAATTATATTTAGAAGATATATTTAATTAACTTTCGAATTATTAAAGTTTATTGGTTTAAGGTATTTAAGGTAATTGTATTATAGATAAAGATTGTTGTTCTGAATATGAAATACTAAATTTCGTAAAGAAGAAATCATTGGAATTTTAGATTAAGAAAACTTTTGCCAATTTACAACCAACATTTGAAGTGAAATTTAGTTTGATGTCGTATTTTGTCACGCAATCGATTAAAGAAAAATAATTATTAGGCCTAAATAATATGCAAGCTGAAGCATATCCTCACTAGTTTTTCGTTAAAAATTTGAACTCTTTTAAAATTTTTATGTCATTTTTATTAAATCATTTAACTGTGTTATAAATGTGTAAATTAAATATATTTTTATAAAAAAATTGGCAACGAATTCCCGAAATTTCCCGAAGAAAAAATCCCGGGATTTTAAGAAAAATATTTCCCGGGAATTCCCGGGAAATTTTTCCCGAATAGAAACCCTAATTACAAAGAAAAAAAGGATAAAAACTGAAAAAAGTTTTGGGGTGTGTTAATGCTGCTGCTGTTGGATTGAAAATGATGATATTCGGTTGGATGAATGTTTGGATGCTTGGTACAATATTTTAGTTTCTATATACGGTTGCAAAACAATAATTTCCGGGTTTGCTTTTTTTTTCTGCTTTAGCAGCAGCATCAAGAAGATAGATAGACAGACAGACAGACAAATTTTCAAGAATTTTATGGATGCTGCATATAACTAAATGGTAGAAGAAAAACTTGCAACAGAAATTATATACCCGAGTAAAAATAATTTAATATGATCTTATATACTTTTATATATTCATATTATTTCATATATGATCATGTGTGACACTATGTCTTGCGAGATAAATTTATATAATAAATTTTGATGTGCGATTTTTTTAAGATATCGCCATACATAATTATATGTTGCAACATCTGGTCCCATGCATCATTCCAAATTTCTAAGTGTTTTATATAAAATTTTATATGCCTCCATTATTTTTTAATTTTTACAAGTTTTTTCCAAGAACATATTTTTATCGAAAATATTTGCAACGTGTTTGATATAAAATTTCATATGACTTAATATTTTTTTATTTTTCTAAGATTTTTCGAAGCACCACTTTTTTATCACGAATATTTTCTAAGTGTTTTATATAAAATTTTATATGACTCCATTTTTTAAATTTTTTCTAAGTTTTTTTCAAGGAACATTTTTTTTTTATCGCAAATATTTTCTAAGTGTTTTATATAAAATTTTATATGACTCAATTTTTTAAAATTTTTCTAAGTTTTTTCAAACACAAATTTTTTTGAAAATATTTTCTAAGTGTTTTATATAAAATTTAACATGACTCCATTTTTTGAAATTTTTCAAGAACAACTTATTTTTATTATTTTAATTTTTCAACTTTTTATTAAAAACTAAAAAAAAAACATCCGGTTTATAAAATTGTATAAATTTTAATATAATTGGATATAATTTTATATCATTGGATTAGACCAAAACTCGTATCAAAGTCGATATAAAGTTATATAAACTGATATTATTAGATATTATTCGATCAAATCTTATGAAACCATTTTTCGTATAAGATTATATCAAAATAGACACGAACCCATATTAAATTATATATTGTGTCATATCAATTTTTTTACTCGGGTAACAAAAAAAGAAAAGAAAAATGAAATGACAACATTACAGTACATATTAATTTGGTATATCATAAAAGGATTGCAAATGTATGTACGTTCATGATTGAAATTAATGGAAAGGGATTTAGAAAAATAGAAAATTTAATTTTCTAAATTTATGGTAGGAAAAGTTTGTGATAGGTTAGGATTTTTAAATAAAGAAATGAAAACATTTACATTTGGAGGAATTTTTGGTATAAAAAATCGTCTTAATTTAAGATTTTGAAGACTTCAAGGTATAAAAAATCGTCTTTATACAATTTAAGATCTTAAAGAATTTAATACTGAAAAATTGTTTTTATGACAAAGAGAATGTCTCAGAAGGTGAGGGATACCTTCCCCACGCGAAAAATGTTTACGAGCTCAGTTATTATGATATTAAAGCTTAAATAATACATGTTCATTATTTTTATTAAATCCACGCCCACAAAAGGGGGCGGGCTGCATTAATTTAGTTTCCTAATCTTTTTGCTCCATGTGCAGTACCATGAAATTCTTTTCGCATAAAAATATTTTATATGTTTAACAAAAGTACAAAGACCCTGTCCTGAGTCCTTTTAGAGGAAATTAAGGTTGTAGAAATTGTTTCCCCTGAACCGATTTGGACCACGAACTTAATCAGCATATGACAAATTCTTGACAAACTTCAGGAGTTGGTCAAAATCACAATTCCGTTTCAGTTAAAGAAGCTAAAAAAACCTTTTATTGATCAAATCCACTATATTGACAAATTTCACTTTCAGTCATGGGCATGTACGAATAATATGTTCCGCTGTCTCTTCCTCTATCTTACAGAATCTGCACGTGTCCTCGTCAAATAAATTTCTTTTACTAAGGTGGTACCGTAGGTTACAATTTTCAGTTGGGTAGGACGTTAAGATTCGGAGATACTTTTTGACCAAAGATAGTAGCAGTTTTGCTACCGAGTTGGATGGAGTAATGAATCTCTTCGCTTTGGCCAGCGCAAAAGTTCCAGTGCCCCGATGAGAAGCCTAAGAATGGTTTTGGTCTAATGAAGGTTCGTCGAGCCCCACGATTTGCCAGACAATCGGCATGTTCGTTCCCCGTATAACCCGCAATCCACACTAAGGTTAGGTGATTATTCCTTCTTAGATCAGCCTGACTGTCAGACATTATGTGAATACATAGTTGTAAATATATAGTTCTGCCCAAATTATCGAAGGGGATTTGCCCATGGGCAAAGGACGTTAAAAGTTATGTCCGAAGATACCCGCGCCTGCGTCCTTATTGTTTTTTTTTTTTTTATAAAAGAAGCAACACTCAGGCAATGCTGCCTATCAATTACCAATGTAACCGTGATGCTTCTTTCGGAAAGGGGATAGAAGAGAGATGAAAGATTTGAAAGATAATAGGGCTTCAGTATGGCAACACTGTAATTGCGCGTGTTGATAATTTTGAGTACAGTTGTTGCATCGCCATCTGTTATTGATCTGGCGAATTATTTTTGAAGCTGTGTTTATAGCCATTATTTTATTATTTTACTTCGTTGACGTTTTTAGTGATATTTATCAACGAAGCAGGGTGCTGCGATAGATATTAGTTATAAATAGAAACTAATAAATATCTGAAAAAATGTTGTTCTGTCTGAGCTGAGAATCGAACCCAGGCCTGCTGGCTAGTAGTCCAACGCGCTAACCACTAAGCCACAGCAACCTCAATCTTATTTCAGATCTTATTTGATCACACGCATCGTTCAAGGATTTTAATTTCAAAGCTCAAAATAAATACTTCTGCTGGCAATATTCTGTCCTTCAACTTTAAGATAGGTTCATGTGTCTCATGTGCCCCCGTAAGTAACCCTCCTTCATAGTATGAAGTTCATACATATTACCAATTTCCGTCAGAATTAGAGCGCTCTTGCAAGAACTCTCCATTACGGAGATAAATAATGGCGGAATGTTAAGTAAGCAAGGCCCCAATGGCCGATGTAGACGATTCTATTGATTTTGTCCAAGATAGTTCTGGTCGTGCTTTGTTCAACCTTAGGCCACCATACTAAAGCAGCATAAATTAGGTAAGGTTTTACAATAGTGTTAGGAAGATTGTAAGATTTATGAAAGAAGACCTATAACGAAAATGGCACCTTCTCTAAAATTTAAATGTCAAATTTGAGATGTTGCCAAATTTCAGTTTTAACCAAAATTTAAACCTATAAAAAATTTGACCTTAAGTTTAAAATGTCAAATTTCACTTTTATTACTAAAATTTCAGAATTCCAGAATGCCGTAAAAAATTCCGAAAAATTGCTATTTATGAAAAAGTCCCATTAAAAAAATAGCACCTCCTCTAGAATTTTAAATGCTAAATTTGCGATGTTGCCAAAATAAAATTAAACCAAAATTGCACTTTATGCGAAAATTTTGTAACAAAAATATTACTTACTCTAGAAATTACAATGTTGAATTTGCGACGTTGCCAAATTTCACTTTTATTACAGAAATTTAATAATTCATGAATGCTATAAAAAACAAGTGCGAGTGTTACATTCGGCTGTGCCGAATCTTTTATACCCTCCAAAATGTAAAAAACAATATAAAAAAAAATTCAAGTGCGCTTTTTTTTGGGGGGGGGGGGGGGTTGGTGGGAGACTTTAGGGGGCACCTTCCCCTTCCAATTTTTAACTTCTTCTGAGATAAAAATGTTGCATTTGCTTAGCAGAAGTACAAAAACCCCTGCAAAAACCCGGTTTTTCTTAGGTTTTTTAATTCTCCAAGGGGGAACTTTTTTCCCCTTGGTCCGATTTTGCCCATTTTCGCACTTAACCTGCCTAGGAGTATAAGACATATTCGTGCAAAACTTCGGAAGTCTAGCTCTTTTGTTTTGGACTGTATCGTGTTCTCTACAGACGGACGGACGGACGGATATCGCTAAAATCTCTTAGAATCGATCACTGATCAATAAAATATATACTTTATGGGGTCCTAGACCAATATTTCGATGCATTACACACGGAATGACAAAGTGAGTATACCCCCATACTGTGTTTGGAGGGTATAAAAATACTTCTCTTTGGAAGAAGTACTATAACAAAAATGTCACCTCTTAAATTTAAAATCTCAAATTTGTGATCTTGCCAAGTTTCCCTTTAATTAACAAAATTTAATAATTCCTAAAAAATCGTCAAAATTGCACTTTATGGAAGAAACCATTTAAAAAAATGCTAGGCCTCCTCAAGAATTTAAAATTTCGAATTTGCAGTGTTGCCAAATTTCACGTTCATTTACATTAATTAACAAAATTAAACAATTCCTACAAGCCATAAACAATTTTGTCAAAAAAGCACTGTAACAAAATCTCAGCTCCTCTTGAATTTAATTTTCGATGTTGCCAATTTTCACTATTATTACCAAAATTTAATAATTCTAAATAAGTCTTAAAAAGGAAATACACGATACTGCATGTTGTACAATTTGTTAGATGAAAATGCGATTTTAATCGTGTATGGGCTTATTGGATGACCATTACAAAGTTGGACGACATCCAGTAATGTGTATGGCCCCCTTTAGATGTGGGGCCAGTTCTATGACCATTATGATCATTTGCCAACAGCGTTTTTTTTGGACGCACTTATTCACTAACAATTCCAGTACCAAATATTCAAATCTATCTAGGGCCCTCATATTCGATAACCCCCCAAAAAATTTTTAGCATTGTTGCCAAATTTCACTTTCTTTAACTAAAACTTACTTTAAATTTGAAATTCAATAATTTTTTAGTGATTAAAAGTTAAATAAACATTTCTACACTCAAAAAAATAAGTTAGTAAAAAAATTTGTAAAGTGGTTTGTATCTCAACTTTACTACTTTTTTACTAAATTCTACTAAAAAATCAATTTTTAGTAATTCTTTTTAGTAAAATCGCTTTACAAACTATTAATTTTATACTGATTTTTTAATAATTTATTCAGTTGATTTTTTAAAAATTATCGTACTAACTTTTGATAATTATTTTGTAAATTTTACAATATTAGTTAGTAAATTTCGTTTTTTTTTTCTAGAAAACCTTTACACTATAATTAAAAAAATTTTATTTTATTAAAATATTTGGAAATTAAAAAAAAAAAATAAGTAAAAAAAATATATTATTAGTTATTTTTTTAACGATAAAACTGCGCTTTGATGAGTATGAATATGTTTATTATTTTTAATATTCATTTATGCTTCATTAGTTTTTTTTTCAATTTAAAAAAAATATATATTAAAAAGGAAACAAAATAGAGACAAGAGAAGACATGCAAAATTTAAAAAAACAATGCCGACCTTTTCAAATGGAAAATTTCCATAACATCAGTTTTTTTTTCTTTCTTCTTTACTTGCGGAATTTTTTTGTTTATGCTATCCACGAATATTTTTTTCTCACGCACATAAAGAGAATAATCACAATTGGAGCGGGAAGCGGAAAAACGCAATTGTCCTCATAAAAATAGAATTGAATCTAGTTTGGCGGAAAAACGCGGCGGAATTTTGTTGTCATATAAAACGTATGTGAACAGTTGCGGAAAAACGCTTCCCGCTCCAATTGTGATTATTATCAAAGGGTTGATTTTTGTGTAATTTACTTTATGCCTGTCTTTGAGTATTTTAGTCACAAAATAACATTCGATCGGTGAACATCGCGCGACGGGTAAAATGAATAAAAAAATGTACAAAAAAATATTACAACAAAAAAAGCATAGCAGGTAACCAAATCTTAAAGTATTTTTTGTTTAAAATTATGTAACTCGTTTTTTATTTTTAGAATAATAAAGCAAAATAGGAAATGATGACAACAGGTAACAATTGTATATTTATGTGATCTATTTAAAACATTATGTTGATATTTTTTTTTATTTGAGTTCACCGTACACCAATTTATTCAACATCAATCTTCAAAGAATTAATTTTATATGGTAGTATGTATATTTTGTATTAAAAAAATGTGTTCAATATTTTCTCTTTTTTAGATCGAAAATTCTAACAAAAACTGACTTGCATGGAAATAGTTATTGGCGACAACAAGCGCAATACGCAATTTACATGATGTATACAAATACCAAAAATTAAAAATACACAATTTACAATTTTTTACAAAAAAAGTTAATATTATTTACAAACCCGTTTTAAAATCCATTTTACAAAAATTGTACAGAAAAATTTAGTAATACTAATTTTTTTAGTATTTTAAAGATTACTAATTTTTGAAAACCAAAGTTTGTAATGGTAACTGAAAAAGTTATCGGGCACAAATTGAAAACTTTATTAGTAATGGTAACAGACTTTTTTGTAAGGAATACTAACAAATTTTTATGAGTGTATAATTAGAAATAGTATATAAATGTAAACTATTTCTCAATCCCCCAAAAGGATTAAGGATTACTTGTAATATGAACTTTAATAATACCCCATAACCAAATACCAGTAAACTCATATCAAGCCACAGAATCATTACCCATTTTTATTATGACATAATCTTCCATCGTTAACAGCGAAATTCTAATGCCTTACTTAATAGTAAATTATCTGTCTTCACTGACTATATATATATGTACAGCAAAGTTTATGTTATGTGCAAAAATAAAAGTATACAGAATATAGAGGTTTTTAATCCATATAAAAACAAACTAATGGAAAAAACTAGTTTTTTTCTAACAAGTCTTAGATACAAAACTGTTTTACAAATAGTATACAAAATAGAAAAAGAAAAAAAACGTGTAAAGCCGTTTTGTATTGAAAAGGAATGAAATAAGAAAAGATCTTAGAAAAAAAAATTTCGATTTGAGTTGGAGGCAAAAAAAAAACGAATAATTTGATTTTAGAAGTAGAAAGAAAACACAAACTTGTTAAGTTTTGAAAAACTAGTTTCAAAGTATTTTTTTTTTTGCTTTTTACCATTGCAAAGAACGGCAGATTGAACAGATTTTTGTATAAGTCTTAACAAAAATTTTGTAAATGACTTAAAATAGAAGATGATGACAGGTGTTTATCTATGATGCTATAAAACTAAAATGAAAGGAACATTAATTATAAAGTTTTAAGAAAAACTTGATGAAAAAAATGAACGCTGAAATGAATTACAATTAGTAAAACTGGAATTTTAAATAAAAAGTTTGAAAAACGGAAATTTAGTTAAATCTTTAAGAAAAACTAAAGGATTTTTTTAAATAATATTTAACATATTCAAATATTTAAACTAAAGGCTTAAAAATGAAAATTGGCAACATAGCAAAACTTTAAATTGCAATTTAAGAGGGAAAATTATCGAATTCTATGATATTGGTTCCTTCAAGTAAATTAAAAATCTATAAAATGTTACTATTTCAGATTCTGGGATAAATTAAAGTGAAATTTGGCAACATAGCAAAACTTTAAGTTTCAAATAAAGAAGGAAAATGATCGAATTTTATTATATTTGTTCCTTAAAGTAAATTAAAAATCAATTAAATGCTACTATTTCATATGCTGGGTTTAATTAAAGTGAAAATTGGCAACACTGCAGAAATAAGTTTAGCCTTTTCAACTTTGACAACACTTTCAAATCTCAGAAAGATTTTGCATAATAACTTGAGGGTTTTTTCCCAAAAGTATTTAAGGCTTTTCTTGAAAATTAAATAAAAGTGAAAATTGGTAACACAGCAAAAAATTGAATTCTAAACGCGCCGAAAAAGCTCATCCACCAATTGGTTTTTAAGCACTTAAGTTTTTTTTTTTAGAAAAGAAGAAATTTTGCAACACAAAACCTTTAAGAAATTGACGAGGACGCAAAAAGGCCTCTTCTCCTTCACGAAAAGAGTTTTTGCAACCATGCACAAAGTGGAGCAAGCGAAAAGAATTGCGTATTTAATTTTTTTTTTTCTGGCAAAAAATAAGTTATAAAAATATATTTTTTTCAGAAGTTGTTTCATTTTTACAAGGGTGCACTTTTTTCCTGAACCGATATCTTAATTTAAAAAAAAATTTGGCAACACAGCAAAAAAAAATTTTTGAGTTTCGATAAAAAAATAACTCTAATTTTTCTAATTTTGCAATAATTTAAAATGTCGATAAATCAAAATTTCATTGAAAGTGAAATTTGGCTACATAGCTGAATTTATTTGAATTTCAGAGTTTCAAGTTTATGTTTTACGAAAGTGAAATTGGGCAACATTCTCAAATTGGGTTAAGAATTGGAATGTATATTAGAATATACAAATCAAATAAGGATTTGATATGAAATTTGGCAACGTTCTCTAAATGGACTTAAAACATTTGGAAACTTTGGGTTCTGAATGACGATCTGAGTACACCTGCAAAGTATACCCGTGTTCTTACTGACGATCTGAGTATACCCGCAAACTTTCTAGTTTTCTCTTATATACAAAGGAAATGAAAGTGAAATTTGGCAACACAGGCAATTGTAATCTTAATTTGAGTTAAGTTTCTAATAAACAAATGGATTTAAAATAATTTTTGTTCTAGATTTTTGGAACAAAGAAGCATATTGAGAATCTAATACGAAATTTGGCAACATAGCAATATTAATTATAAAAAAAAATTGCACAAAATTAAGTTCTAGAAAGTTTAAATTGGTTGAAATTTCTAATTTCACGAGAGTGAATTTCAAATTTCACGAGAATGAAATTTGGCAACGTAGGAAAATTTATATAAATGTAAGAAATTCTAGGTTCATCTAAGAAAAGAAAATTATTTAATAATATATTTTCTAGATTTTGGCATATAAAATTTGGGATTTAGTTAAAAAATAAATACAATAATTTCTTATCGAAAATTGTTGTAAAATTTGAAGATTTTACGAAAGTTTCTAGTTTTGTATAGAATACAAATCATTAGAGTCCGACCGAATATTCGGTTTCGGTCTCGGTTTCGGCCGAATAATGGGGTTTCGGCCTCTATTCGGTATTCGGCAAAATTTTGGCCGAATATTAGCCGAAACCGAAACTTTTTGGTATTTTGAAAAATATGTAAAAAAGTCGCTGAATTTTTTGATTTCGTATTTTATTACACTTGTTTCAGTTCAATTGAAGAAAATGTTACAAGTTTATGCAATAAATGTAAAACTGTGTCAGTTCAAATATTATTTTCTACTAATCTACAAACGAAATATACAATTTTTTTGTAAGTTTTTTAAAAACATATATTTTTTTTTTCAAAAATACAACAATTCCTATGGTTTAAAATCATTATAAAAGGTTTTAACAACTTTTTAATAATTTTATTCATGCCAGACGGTAATTTTTTTTAAGTTTCGGTTCGGTTTCGGCCGAATATTACTTTTTCCGAATATTCGGTTCGGTTTCGGTTCGGCCTCGAAAACTGGTTTCGGTCGGACTCTACAAATCATTTAAAAATAAGTGTTTCCATTAAAAGAAATAAAAGTGAAATTTGGCAACACAGGCAATTGTAATGTAAATTTAAGAGTTTGGTTTCTACTACACAAATGGATTTGAAATAAAAAGTTTTCTAGATTTTTGGAATATAGAAGTATATTGAGGATCTAATACGAAATTTGGCAACAAAGCAATATTGTTGTTATAAAAAAAATAAAATTTTCTTAAAACAAATAAAATTTTAATCGACAAATTGCCTTAAATAAATTTCTAAAAAGTTTAAAGGGATTGAAATTTTAAATTTCACGAAAGTGAAATTTGGCAACATACACCAAAAAAAAAAACGTGGGTATTCAATACTAAAAATTTAACTAAATTTTAGTCCAAAAGGACCTAGTGCAGAAATTGGTAACCAATACTAAAATTTTTTACTAAAATTATTCAAAACCAGTAAAAATTACTAATTTTAGTACTTTGAAGATACTAAAGTTAGTAAATAATTAGTAGATTTTTGTACAAAATCACTTACTAAACCTTTTACTGTAGAATTATTTTGAGTGTAGGAAAAGTTGTATAAATGTAAGAAATTCTAGGTTCAACTAAGGAAAGAAAATTATTTAACAACATATTTTCTAGATTTTGCCATATTAAATTAGGGATTTCATTGAAAAATAAATCAAATAGTAAAATTTTCTTAAAAAATAGAATAATTTCTTATCGAAAATTAAATTTAAAATTTTTAAATTTGAAGATTTCACGAAAGATTCTAGTTTCCTCTAGAATAAACACAGGCAATTGAAATTTTAATTGTAATTTTAATTTTTAGAAAGATTAGTTTCTAAAGTTTCTACTACACAAATGGATTTAGAATAAAACGTTTTCTAGATTTTTGGACCATAGAAGTATATTGAGGATCTGATACGAAATTTGGCAACACAGCAAAATTACAGTTTTGATAAAAAAATATAGAATAACTTTCGACAAATTGCCTTAAATTAATTTCCAAAAAGTTTAAATTGATAGAAATTTCCAATTTCACTAGAGTGAAATTTGGCAACATAGAAAACGTTATACGTAATAAGTTCCAGGTTCAACTTAGGACAGAAAATTATTTAATGACATATTTTTAGATTTTGCCATGTACAATTAGGGATTTTATTAAAAAATAAATCAAATAGAAAAAATTTAAAAAAATTGAATAATTCCTTATCGAAAATTGTTGTAAAATTTAAAAATTTCACGAAAGCTCCTACAAAGCTTGACAACATAGCAATATTAGTTTTGATAAAAAAAAATAAAAAAGTAGAATAATTTTCGACAAATTGCCATAAAATAAGTTTTAAAAAGTTTAAATTGATAGAAATTTCAAATTTCAGAATACAAATCATATAAAATTTGAGTTTCCATAAATAGAAATGAAAGTGAAATTTGGCAACACAGGCAATTGTAATTTAATCTTTTGAGAGATTCGATTCTAATCCACAAATGGATTCAAAATAAAAAGTTTTCTAGATTTTTGGAACAAAGAAGTATATTTGGGATCTGATACGAAATTTGGCAACATAGCAATATAGTTTTGATAAAAAAAATCAATTTTTTTACAAAAAATTAAATAAATTTTGACAAATTGCCTTAAATTAAGTTATAAAAAGTTTAAAGTGATTGAAATTTTAAATTTCACTAGAGTGAAATTTGGCAACATAGGAAAAGTTATATAAAGGCAGGAACTTCTAGGTTCAACTAAAGCAGATTATAAATTATTTACTAACATATTTTATAGATTTTTATAAAATTTGGCATATGATTCATAAATAAATCAAATATTAAAATTTTTCTAAAATCATAGAGAAGTTTTCGATAAGTTACTTCACAATTGGAAGACTTCACGAAAGTGAAATTTGACAACTCAGAAAAGTAATAAAATTGTATGAGGTTTGGGGTTCAACTTGAGTCAAATAGAGATTATTAAACAACAAATTTTCAAGATTTTGAAATAAATAAGTAAATTAAGGATCTGATTCGAAATTTGGCAACGTTGCAATGTTGCAGCCTAGATTAAAATAAAACAAATTGTAAGTTTTTTTTAATTTAATTATTAAATTTCTATAGGTTTCTTATTAATGAGTTAAAAAATTTAAATTTAAGGAAAGAGATTTTTGTTAATTCAAAAAAGAAGTCATTTAAATATTTTATTCAAATAAATTTCATGAAAATATGATAAAATTTTTTTTTTAAAATCTAGTTTAAAACTTGTGTTTATTTTAAAAGCTAATTTAAAATTTGACTTTAAAAAAAAAAAATTATGGCAAAAAGTTCTCATGACATTTTTAAGTAATTCATCAGAATAAAATTTGAAGACAATTTATTGTCTAGTCCCATAAACTAATTTCTTTGAATTTAAATTGTTGTCTTCTAGAATTTCATACAATATAATTTTGAACAAAAAAAAATTTTAGAGACATTTTTATTAAAAATTCTATAACAAACACGTGTCAAGATTATTATCATAGTCTTATTTCTTTAGATTTGTTGGTGTGATTGAAACATGAAATGAAAAACTTTAAGACATAAGAATTTCTGTTTGTTCAGCATAAAATTTTAGTTGCAAAAAAATAAAAAATTTTCAACAAAAACCCCTTTTTGCTGGAATGCCAGGCAGACAGACGGACAGACAGTCAGACAATTGGAGTAAAAGATAAGAAATACTATCTATGTATGTTTGGCAACATAAAAACAACAAAATCTATTAAATGAAAAAAAAAATCCATTATTCAAACGAAATGTTTTTGTTCAGCAATAATAGACAAAAACCAAAGAAAATAAATAGACAAAAATTAAAGAAAGAAATTGGAAAATATTTCTTTGAAGAAGAAGAAAAAAATCAACATAAAATAAATGTTATTTTTTCACTTAGGATTGCAGAAAATCAAATAAGACAGACCAAAAAAAAATAATAAACCCGAGTAAAAATTTTTATATGATACAATATATAATGATATGTAACACAATATATATTTATACGCAATTTGATCCGAATAATGGTGGATGTTTTTGCATTAAAAAAGATCAACTTGTATAAAATATGATTTGATTTCATCCGAGTTTTGACCAGACATTGCCATATATTAGTAGATCTAATTAGATCTAATTGCATAAAAACATGTAAAATCCTGGTGTTTTTGGTTTGGGTTGAGACACACCACAGGTCAACGATACATTCACCAAACATATAATTTTCTTAAACAAAAAAATGTTCGGGTACGCTTCGAACCAGATAGGTGATATACATAACCCTAACAAGGAAATGTTTAGGAACATTTTAAAAAGTTTCTCATACTTTTCCTTAAAAACTTAGAAAATTGTTGGTTAAATGGAAACATATAGTGTTATATATGGAACAGAATAGGTTATATATAATTTTATATTAAATTATACAGAAAAACAAATTTTGTATTGACCCTCATATAATTTTATATAATTATATCAACCGTATACATTTTAATCCGAATCATGATTCAATTATATATGTATAACTACATATGACAGCATTTAAAAAATTTTGAAAATATATTACGCGATGTATAATCATATATGATTTATTATGTTTGCATCAAGTTATATATTGTTATATATGTTTATTTATACTCGGGAATATAAAAAAAGGCGTATGTTTTTGAAAGTTTGTATTAAATTGGAAATTCAATACAAAAAAAATTCAAAAAGTGAAATACATACTTTTTCAAGCTTAATGAAAAGATGACTCTTCAAGTTTTCAACCTAAGATAGGTTTAATTTTATCAATAAAACTTGTGTCATCAAAGTTCCTTTCAATGAAAACTTACATGGATGTAAGGAAAATATTCGTAGAACTTGTTTAAAACGTTTTAGGAAGTTTTTCATGAAATTAATGAAAGTATTTATTGATAAAATGTGGAATAGCAGCAAGTAAGTGAAGGAAAATTGCAACCTTAAATTGAAATTAAGGAAAACGTTCATTAATAACAATTTTTTATGAGTCGCGTGTAACCGTCACTGGAATGGTATTTAATTTACGCGATTGTTGTATAAATGGTAGAAAAATGCACTTTCACATTTTTCTCTCACAAAATTTTACTTTTTTATACCCTCCAACCACATTATGGGGGTATAGTCACTTTGTAATTCCGTGTGTAACGCATCGAAATATCGGTCGGGGACCCCATAATGTATATATATTATTGATCAGTAATCGATTGTAAGACATTCTAGCGATGTCCGTCCGTCCGTCTGTGGAGGACACGATACAGTCCAAAATAACTAGACTCCTGAAATTTGGCACGAATATGTCTAACGGTCATAGGCTGGTTAAGTTCGGAGATGGTCAAAATCGGACCACGGGGGAAAAAGTTCCCCCTTTAAGAACTAAACGAACATCTGAAAAAATGTTATTTTTTATAGATTTATTGTACTTTTGCTTAGCAAACGAAAAATTTTTTATGTCAGAAGAAGTTTAAAGTCCTGTAGTTGGATCCAGGAAGGTTGTCTCCCACCAAAGAACACCCCCTCCCACAAAAAAGACGCCCCTGTTTTTTTTTAACGTGTTGGAGGGTATAAAAGATTCGGCACAGCCGAATTTAACACTCACTTGTTTTTGTATTAAAAAGATCGAGACACTTGAATGCTTCTTTCGACACTTGAAAAACGTGCTTATTCCAGCGGACATCACATGTAATTTTCATGCCCTGGACATCAAGAGTTTTCGATTCTTTAATATTTTAATCACCCATATGATGCTGTTTGCTTAACAGACCTGTGGGCCAACGTTTAATATTGGGTCTTGCGTGCATTGAATTTGACCTTATTCGCAAGACCCCAATCAGAGATTATTAACAGGTCTTGGTTAAGTGTGTCATTCATGATCTGTGTTTTGCCTTCAACCTCAACAAGGCTTGGACTACGATCAAAGGAAAATGAGTGACAAATGTTGCTATCATTTGCAACAGAGAAGATATGATTTGAAGTTTGACTTAGAAGGTCGTTAAGCAAAATAAGGAGAAAAAGCAGATCCTTGCGATACTCCTGACATAAGCAAAAACTCGAAACAGAAGCGAAGCTCGAAACACATCGAGAGAAGTCATTACTGACAAAAGACATTTAGCTTACAAGAGAAGTCTCCCTAGTGTCACCCGCGGATCTTTATGGAATTGGTTTTATTTTGTAGAGCAGAAAAAATAAAGGGACACGTATTTTTTTTGCCGGCCCAAATTCATATTTAGGGGGTAACAAGTAAAAAAGTTAAATTCGGCCTTGCCGAATGTAGTAATACCCTCCACAATTTCAAAAAGATTATTGCAAAAAACTTTATTTAAAAGGAAATTACTTAAAAAAAAAAAAATTCCGCGAAAAAAAATTTTGTAAAAAAAAAAAATCCGCGATTTTTTTATTTTTTTGTCAAAAAATATGTTCTTACTTGTTTAAATACCGTTTGTTGTTCAATTATGTTCACATATGTCAACCAGAAGCCGAATTAAAGCATTTTGTATTTTTAGGTTATGTTGAATGTACTGAAATTTTTGAGGTGTGCTTACATTTGCGTTCATAACTTTTGAACCGCTGAACCGATATCGCTCAAATGCAATACCAAACTTCTCGGGAGAACTTCCAATATATATGTTAAGTTTCAGTCATCTATGTGCAATATTTTGTTCGCGAGAGCATTTTCCACAGACAGACAGACAGACAGACAGACGGACAGACGGACAGACGGACAGACGGACAGACGGACAGACGGACATCGCTAGAATGTCTTAAAATCGATCGGGCATCATGAATATATATACTTTATGGGGTCCCAGACCGATATTTCGATGAGTTACAAACGGAATGACAAACTTATATATACCCTCTATCACTAAGTGGAGGGTATAAAAAGGAAGGGGGAATACAAGGCCATTTTTTGAGTTTTTTTTCGTTTATCTCCTATATTATGCAAAGAACCCTCGTCATGTTACATACCAAATGAAAGGTCTTTGCAAAACCTATCTAAGTGTGCTAAGAACGTGTCCAAACATGCAAAACTTTTCGTCATATTGAGTAAAATACCAACATTTTAGGACATTTTTGTTAATAAGTCGAAAAATATTAACATCTTTGGCCCGTTGTTAGCACCACGAGATAGGTATTTTTTAATACCTTTAATCTGATACCGCACATGCCTATATTAGTTTTGGTTAAATAGGCGTAAATCGTAAAAAACTGAAAAAGGTCAATTTCCCCCCATACAAATCGACCCCCCCCCCTAAAAATTAGTTTGGGCCGCTAAAAAAAATACGTGTCGAATTTATTTTCGTTCTTAACAAATTCAAATTTCATGAAGATCGGAGGGTGACACCAGGAAGACTCCCTTGTTAGATATGAACGGCCCGTGCCACACACAATCAAAAGCACTGGATTTATATAGAGCGACTACTTTACTTTCTTCAAGATGATGAATCGAACTACTCGAACGTTCCGAAAGGAACGCCAACAGGTCTTCTGTAAAACGAGTTCTGCGAAAACCATACTGTCGATCGTTTAAAAGTAAGTTAGATTCCAGATACCTCGCAAGATAACAATTTAACATCATCTTCGACAGCGCAAAGCATACAAAACAAAACCATCAAGGCGTTTTTTAGTTCAGCGCTAGATTATTTTTTAAACGCATTAAAAGTTGGTGATTTTAAAGCATTTAAAGTTTTTGTGTACTAAGCATGTCCTACTTTAGGGGCCTATGGTGGTGCCCTTATTGGACATGTTGTGTTCAGTGTCCAAACTTAAGCTCGAAATTACGTTACCTATAACCGGTATAAATTTCGCTGCAATCGGTCGCGTACCTACTTACTGAATAGCCAACTTATTAAAAATAATCCACTGTGAACCATTGCGTATGATTGTTATTTAAAGGCAATTACAAAATTAATAATACGCCTTATACACATTTCAAGCAATTGTTGTTATAATTATAATAAAAGTTCACTAACTTCAAATGCGTATATAAAAAAATCCAGCGCTGAACTAAAAAAACCTTGATAGTTTTTGTTATAGAATATGCCAACTTTCATTTGCTTTTGGTTTCATCTAATTCTGAGTTTGGTTGTAGCACTGTGTTATCTTCATATTTGCAACCTTCCAAAAAGCCGAAACGAATCCCGCACAGTACGACAATTTGAAAAAGAATAACTAGTGGACGTGCTAACGTCAAAGAGCAGTGACTTATTTACGTTAAGATCCGCAAGAACCCTTTAAACTGCACGAGCTCGAGCTGGACCTAGTTTGAGATACCCAGCAGTGGATAAGAAATCATATATCTGCAAACTATAGAACGTACAACGACTGGCATGTGTGGGTGTCACTGGTGCTATTATATCAGTACCCCACGTCGTCCTGGAAGTGATAATAAATATTCAGCCCGTGCTCTCAGCTCGCAAATGCTTACGCAACGTTCTTGTTGACACTAGACGTCCCGCCCACCGTACTTAATACGGTGGGCGGGACGAAACTAGAACAGAGAACCGACTATATCTCACCACTAGAGTTTTTCACGGGAATTCCCGGGACGGGATTTCCCGGGAATTCCCGTAAATTTTCGCTCCCGAAATCCCGGGAAATAGAGCGGGAGTTCCCGGGAATTTTTATGTGTTTGAAATTGTTGATTTTTCGACTTCTATTAATTATTTTGTCTGTGATTTTTTTGAGATTTTATTAAAATTCTTAATAATTGATGGCAGAAACGTACACAGGGACCGGGAGGGCTTAACAAGTATTCCAACAGGGGTTTTTCATTTAGAAACCAGAATTTTGAAATTTTTTAAATAATTTTTTGGGGTAAATTTTCGTATTTCATTTCTCTGAAACAGTTACATTCAGTTTCAGAGACATAATTGAGAAATTCCTCTGAATCTGTTTCATTGTGTTTTAGAGGCAAAGCGTTGAGAACCAATTGTAAAAATGAACTGATGTGAATTAGAATAAATGATGGATTTTTATTATTAAAACAGATAAAGCGATGTGAAATAACATATTCCCTTAAAATTACTTTTAAAAAAGACGTTGATTTGGGCCGTTTTTTAATAAAAACGGTGTAACAAAAATTGTATTTTTTTTCTCGAAACTATTTTTTTTTTGTTTTTAAGGTACTAAATAAGGTTTTTATGGTGTTAGTAAATCTTATAAATAGTGTTATTGCATTCATAAGGTTTTTATATATTTTTTTGACAAGAAATTTTGTTTTTTTGTTTTTGCGGGAATTCCCGGGATCCCGGGAAATTTGAAAATGAATCCCGCTTTCCCGGGAAATGAAAAAGTCCGGGAAAAGAAAAACTCTACTCACCACAGACGAACTTTGATAGAACCTTCGAAGTGCAAATACCAACTAGGGAAGAATTTTGTTATAATGGAGATGGGAACGGGTTCGGGAGTATACTCTAAATGCCTCTAAATCGGGGCCTCATTGAGACTTTCGGATAATGGTAGTGCTTTCTAGGCTAAGGTGTTTCCAATTGATAAAGCAGCGCAGATGGTTATGACAAGTAGAGATGGCCGCGTGAGTGAATTTTTACTCACGCACGCTCACGAAATAAAAATATTGCTCACGCACGATCACGCACGAAAGTTTTTTTTCTGCTCACGTTTACGCACGCTCACGTGAGTAACTAAAATTTTTCCCACGCTCACAAAATAATCTCTCTCACGAAATTAAAATTACCTAATTTTAATTGTATTTTTGTCGATTTTTTGCACAAAAAGTTTATAATTTCATCAAAAACAATCGTAAAAATTTATTTAAATCACAATTTCGTATTAATTACCCTCTAAATTCAATATAATGACCATTTTTTACTAGTTTTCTGTTCTAGACAGCATTAAACAATCACGCAAATTCTCGAAACAAAAACTACTCACGCACGCTCACGCACGAAACAATTTTCTCTAATCACGCGCACTCAGTAAAATCAATTACACTCACGATCACGAGTGATTCACGCGTGAATCACAAAAAAATCGTGTCACGCGCGCATCTCTAATGAGGCAAGGGACATTCGCCATTGAGCCATTAAAATGTTCGTGGATAGTCTTGCAGCTCTAAAGGCCTAATAATCAAATACTATAGTCGGGAATCGTTAGAAATTGTATACAATCCATTCGTCAAATCAGTCAGCACACAGTCAAGCTTATCTGGGTCCCTGGGGTCACTGGGTACGAATTTGCTTATGAATGTGCGAAAAATCGCTCTGAATCGGTGTGGGAACGTGTAATCTTGACATCTCAATTCCTATAGTGAAATTGATGAACGAAATTGATAGGATATCTGAAAATAGAACGAAAGATAGGTATCACTGGCTACGTACAGGATGTGGGGAACCCTGTGGCCACTGCCAAATCGTAAGAGGACAAAAAGTTTTTTTACTTTCAGGATACTGTATAATTGGCCGTGCGTATGGGATTTTCTGATAGGGACTATTGTAGAAGTTATGGGAAAGTGAAGTAGTCAGTAAAGCACTTGTTATGTGAATGTCCGGGTCTGATGAGAAGCCGCCTTATGATGAAACGGTTTCTCGTTGACGTCTCTAGCAGAATACCTCAGGGAATCGGGGTGGTTTAAGTAGATCTTTGTATCAGACGGGGGGAGTAGGGAAATGAAATTAGGGCAATCACCTCCAAATGAATTCACCAAATGGCGAACGACCATCCAACCTAACCATGGGATACCCTCTCGAGTTCGGGCAGTGGTTGGTTGTTTTCCGAAAAGAAAGAATTTTTGCAAAGACACTAACTAACCTGTTAGCTAGTCTCTTTGCAAGAAATTCTTTATCAACCGGTTCGGTGAACACTGGATCGTCTTTCCTTTACTCTTTTAACAAACGACCAAAAGCTCTTACTAGCCCTAGGAGCTGTTAGTAAAGAAGATTTTCACGACTGAGTACTCTTGCACACTCAGATCTAGCCTGTTTACGTAGCAGATCCGTATTAATGTTTGTTATCACGCCAATTTCTGAACGCTTTCTCCCTGGACCTGACTTCTTCCTAAAATTCGGGTTAAACCAACATTTGTCCCTTGGTTTATCCAAAATGCGCTTCAATGGAATGAATGACTTCATTCCAAGCTTTATAAAATTTTCAACAAATTTCGCCGCCAAGGCCCTTATGAAAGACAAAAAGGGATAGAAAGTAATACCAAGGTATATGGAAATCCTATGGATCAGAATCCTCACGCACTTGGGTTTCACACAAGGCAAAAACATCTGGCCGATGGAAGAGTGCGGCAATATTTGGGTTTATTTGTTGGCGACGATCTGAGAGTAACATGATCAGTATCTTGTAGAGGGGGAAGATAAAAAAAATCAAAAGTCCCATTTTTAAATTTTGATCTGGATAAATCTCTCAGGCTTCAATAAATAAATCTCGATGATTTCAATCTCTCATTTACTTCTTACTTCCACTGGAGTCACACGCATTAGAATTTGAAGACTTCTTCAAAAAAAACTATAAAAAAAAGTCTCCGAATCTGAAACTATTTATGCACCACTGATGATGATGAAGAATTTGTTTTTCCAGAGTCTGAGACAGTTTTTCTCTAGACTACTCCTTCCAAAGGAAAAAACATCTCAGGTTCTGAATTTTATCGCCTGTAACGCACATCATTTCAAAAACAATATTTAAAAAAAAAAGATATTCAAAAATTTTTAACAGTTTTATTATTATAAGTCTCTTGCTAAAACTATTTCCCAATTCCAAATAGTCTCCAAAAACTAAAAAATATAAACAAATTTATGTATTGCAATATTGCAAATCCATAAATAGATATAAACAGGATTATTATAGTGTGTCTGTCTTGTGAGTTTCAGAGCCGTTTAGAATTAAAATACACACTCACACAATTTCGAAAAAAAAAGAACAAAAATTTTATGAACCATCATCATCAGAACCAAAATACAATTTGCCAATAATAATGATAAAAAAAAAAAAATCAACAACAATAAACATTCTACTAACTGGCAGTGCCGTGCCGCCGCCGCCGCCGTAGTGAGTGTGCCATACATGAATACATAAAATAACAGACACCACATTGTCGTTTTCATGTTGTTTTTGTTGTTATTATTGTTGTCGTTTTCTGTTATTATTGTTGTTTTTGCTGTTGTTGTTGTATGTATAATATTGAGAGCGAGTTTTATGACCTTTTGAGCAAAACAAAAAATAAGAAAAAAAAACAAAATGTTATTTGCCATGTTGCCAAATTTCATTTCACTTGCACAAACACAACATACATACACATAAACAACACACTAACTCTCATAGACATTATAATTTTATACTCCACATACACACAGAGGCATTTGCATTTATTCGTACTTCAATTTCATATATCACATGTTCCATCGTTCATATAGTGTAGTGGAGTATTAAAAGCAGACCCATAAAATACACAAATAGCAATAGTATCATACATTACAAATGTATGTAATAGTAGATAGGGTATTCGCATAATGTCCCAAAGTCATAAGTTAAATGATGAGACTAAGGAGGGCCAATTATGAACACTAGAAGCCTTGCCTCCTAGAGTAGGATCTGTGGTTTAAGGTTCAAATACAAGGATCTCCGAACCCAATGGTAAGTGGTCTACAGTTTAGACTAAAGTTCATTGCTGTTTTCTTAAGAATTTATATCAAAACTCTTACTCGAGTATCAAAATCTTCAACTTCAACACCTTCTTCCCCAATGTTAGCGATTTGGAGAGAACGAACTTAATTATGGGAGAGCTCGCAGGATCTCAAACAATCCAAGTCATATTCTTAATCACACTAAAGGTAACATTAGGTTACTAACAGTTTTAGTTATTGGACATTTCAGAAAATTGTCACTTGTGTACTTTGAAACGTTTGTGCATCGCCTTTATTCCGACTTTGTCTGAAGGAAGTGAAAACAACTGATCCTCTTTCACCTAATACCAGTAGGTATAACGTCGGCAAAACGTCTAAAAAGCACACTGCAATAGAATTTCAATGATTGTGGATACAGCGCGATCCTGAAAAGCAACACAATAAAACCATATGTGGATTGTTCTCCTCATTGATTTTATTTTAGCTCCACTGTACCATCATGACAGCATCCATGAAGTATTGGATAGCTGGCTTTCTGAGTGGTAGAGCCTCTATAAATTTTTACACAGACGAATCGAAGCTACACGAACAAGTGGGATCCAGAGTCTATTCAGGAGAGCTGCCGAAGTTGCATAGATAAGGACACATTGTGCTTTCTAAACATATGCATGCTCCATTGGGGTCAAGGCAACCGCATGCTCTGATTTGCCGAATCGAAAACTCGGATCACAATCTAATTTTTGCATCCTTTTTATTTTCGAACCCTTGCAGTGCTTCACAATCAGCGCCGAATTGCTCTATTATTGTCAATGAAGAGGATCGTTAGGCTAAACTCGACGATTTCTTCCAATATTTCCATGCTGACAGAGAAGCTACGTTTAGTAATGTTATGAAAAAAGTGCAGTGTCTTACGTGTTACGTAAAAAGGCGAAAAACGTATGCACCAGAGTACTCAGAATGGAAAAGCTTCTTAAAAATATTCAGACTCGGTTGATATAGAAAACATTTTTCCTGGAATATTTGCATGGAACACATTCTTGCCAGAAAACTATCAACCATTGCCCGAACTCAAGAGAGTATAATTTGCTTTGTCTTTTCTTTGAATAAAACGCATTCTTGCCGAAAAGCAATCAACCACTACCCGAACTCGAAAGAGTAGGTTAGGTTGTAAGTGGATGCTGACGCGTCATGTCAGCACACATAGACTCTAGAGTTTCGTTGTGCTACCACGGGACGGTAATGGGTTCTCCCTAGTAGTCCCTGCGGTTAAACCAATTTGATCTCCTTATTAAACTCCTAAGATATTGAATTTTGGAATCCGACAAATCAGAATATCGTGCAGCTAACTAGATCCCAGTGAAGCAGTCTTTGACCAGAAAGCGCCGGACAATGGCATATAATGTGTTCGATAGTTTCCAACTCATCCTCATCCATGCAACTCTGGCAAAAATCACTTGAGGCATATTTAACAGCTCTGCATGCTTTTCTATAAGACAGCGTCCGGTTGTTACAGCAACCACAGTCGAAATCTTTCCTCATGGAAGCAATATCAGCTCATTTGTGCGATTCTGTTCAAGAGAAGGCCAAATATGTCGTGTAGTCTCACACGTCTATCCATTTGCCCATCTTTGATTAGTGTCCGTCGCGGAACAAAGCCGTAGGTTTTGCTTGCAAGTTTCTAGAGGCATACCACCACATTCCAATTCTGTTGGAACCTGTAAGGTAGTTCCTGGTCTTGCAAGCTCATCGGCTGTGCAATTCCCTGGAATGTCTTTGTGCCCTGGGACTCATATGAGTCGTATGTTAAACTGCTTGGCCACCTCATTTAAAGACGTGCGGCAGTTAAGGGCAGATCTTGTTTTCAGAAACATTGAATCCAGGGACTTGACCGCGGCTTGACTGTCAGAATAGATGTTGACTGCGGTCGTAGACAAGAAATTGCAACTCAACCAGTCAGCCTCCTCCTTTATTGCCAACATCTATACCTGGTAAACACTGCAATGATCTGACAATCTTCGAAACGGGCTCAACTCTCTTCCAAAGAGACTCCAAAGCCCACTTGTGCGTGTTGCTTCGATCCATCTTGTGCGTGTACCTTCGATCCATCTGTGTAAAAATGTATGGAGGCTCCACTAAAGTCCCTCATCCAAGACTCCCTAAATGGTATCATAGTGGTAAAGTGGCCCTAAAAATGGCTCATATAGGGAGAAAAGTCCACATTTTGTTGTATTGTTATCTTCTTCAAGTTCGCGACATGGCCACAATCGCTGCTCTTCCATTGTGTGCTTTTTAGTCGAATTGCCGAGGTAGCCGCGTACTGCCCACCGAAGATGTCCAATGGTATCAGGTGAATGAAAATTTCTAGTGCAGTACGAAGAGCACCAGTGATACACATCGACGCCATTCTCTGTACCGTCGTGATGAAGACACAATTCCCTTTTGTCTCTACAGCAGACCACCAAAGAATGATTCCACACAGCAGAATTAGACGCATAAGTGCTGTATAAATCCAATGAACGACTTTAGGTCTAAAACCCCATCGTTTTCCAATGGCCCTTTTAAGGGAATATAAAGCAATAGTTGCTTTTCGCACCCGTTCCTCAATATTACGCCTAAAACTCAACTTTCTATCTAAAAATACTCCAAGATACTTGACTCCATCTGAGAAGGCGATTTCAATGCCGTCCAGAGTAATAGGATCAAAAGCAGGAATCTTATTTTTCCTTGTAAGTAAACAAGCTCTGTTTTACTTGGATTTACTCCCAGACCACAGTCTCATGCCCATTTAGACAGTTTTTTTTTTTTTTTTTTTTTTTTTTTTTTTTTTTTTTTTTTTTATTTTATTTTATTTATTTATTGGTGATCTAGCACAACAAGACATAAAATCTTATAAATGATAGTGCTAGTGAGTATAACAAACATACATGGGTACATGATTAAAAATTATCAGATTAAAAGCATTCGAAAATAGTTTGTGAATTTGGATTACAAAAAAAAAAAAAATAAAAAATAATTGTAGAATATATAATAATATAGACAGTTTTATAAATTATTAAAAAAATGCAATATAGAAAACAAAAAATTGATTAACATAATCATATTTCATAGAAAATTTAATATTAAAATTAAAAATTTAAAAATTTGGTATTTAACATATTCAATCAAATTTTAAAAATTAACAACATTAAAAAAAATTTATCTAAAATAAATTAATAGCTCCTTCTTGAACAAATTTGCGTTGCCTATAAGTTGGGTAGTATCTGGAAGTTTATTCCAAAGACGAGTGGAAAAAATAAAGAATTGGCGTTCAGACAAAAGTTTTCGAAAACGTTGCTGAATAATTTTCTTTCCACGACGGGATCTTGCAAATTGGATTCTACTAAATAGATAAATTGGTTGTTTTTGTGTTATTATTTTGTGTAGAAGCATAAGACATTTAAATTTAAGAAGATTTTCAAAGCTCATCTTATATATACGGTATGAAAACGTTGAAATGTGATCACGACGTCCTTTATCGAAAATGTATCTTGCGATATTATTGTAGGCAACATTTAGTTTGCGAAAATCATCACTATCACAATTAGCAAAAATTTCACATCCGTATAAAAGGACTGGAATAAGGTACGTTTTCGCTAACAACATACGAATGTTTAATGGTGTTGAACTTTTCACTGCCCACAGATTACGTAACATACCATAAAGTCTCCCTACAACAGAGTTAATATGGGTTGACCAAGTTAACTCATTATTAAACGTTACACCAAGATTTTTTGAAGAATCAACAAAATCAATAATGTTATTGTTTATTTTAATCTGAATATCATTACCTAATGTTCTTTTACTTCGCGATATAAATAGGCATTTGGATTTTGAAGGATTAATACATAATCCATTGGCATTCGCCCAGATGTTGATTTCATTGAGATCAGTGTTAATATTGTTTACGCAAGATTGAATATTTGCAACATTAGAACCGTTATAAAGTTGCACATCATCTGCATACATGTGTACTTTGCTGAAGAACGTGACGTCTGGTAAATCATTAATGTATAAACAAAACAAGAGGGGACCAAGGATTGATCCTTGTGGAACACCTCTGTTGACATTAAGAGCGTTCGAAAATTTATCATTTAAATATACGACTTGCGATCTATTAGTAAGATATGAAGATACTAGATTACATGCAGCGTCTGAAAAGTAAAAAAGTTTTTCAAGTTTCTTTATAAGTATTGAATGAACAACAGTATCAAAAGCTTTACTATGATCTAAAAGAATTAAGAATGATACCATATTTTGATCCAGTTTTGACCTAAGATCATCAATAACGTCAGTCAATGCTGTGGTACAACTTCTCGCTTTCACAAAGCCTGATTGTCTATCACTTAAAAGGTTTTTCCTACAGTTCTTTCAGAGAACCCTGAAGAATGTCCCTAAATGTTGTCAGGTTCTTTCCCTTTTCCGCTATCGCGACATAGTCAGCATATGCCACAACATGACAACCACGTGCTTCTAGAGAACGCAGCATTGAATTCAGTGCCAGGTTCCCAAGAAGCGGCAAAAGAACACCTCCCTGTGGTGTGCCCCTATTAACAAATCGAGATATGATAAACGCTCCCAATTTAGACGTTATACGTCTATTGGCAAGTAGATTTTCAACCATTAAAACGATCCCACGCTTCATTCCCCGACCAGACAATGCCACAATTATCGAGTTCGAAATGACATTATTAAAAGCCCCCTCTATATCAAGAAAGGCCTCCATACTCCTTTAATCCTTTACCGAAAGCGATCTCTCGATGGTACCAACGAGCTCATGAAGAGCAGTTTCCATTGATCTACCCTGCATGCATGTATGCATGTTGTTTATTCGAAAACAAACTCGGGTCAATCACTCTACGCAAATATGGGTCTATCATTAGTTTTATTGTCTTTACCAAAAAAGAAGATAGACTAATTGGTCTGAAATCCTTCGAAGATCTGTGGGAATTTTTCCCAGCCTTGGGGATAAAGACGAATATGGTATCCCTTCATTTTAAAGGAATATACGACCAGTTATTGCATCCTGCGTAAAGATTCCGTCCACTTGCTGCATTATAGCCGCGATTATACCACCAGGTCCAGAGGATTTAAAGGGTTAATCGTAATTGTAAGAATCCTGGGAATGAAATTATTCCATCTAAACAAATTTAGATCAAAACATATGTGCTAGTTTAATCAGACGTGCATGAATGCAGTCAGATCCAGAGAGAATACGTTTAGTAATGTAATGTTATGATAAAAGTTCAGTTACTGACGTGTTACGTAAAGAGGCGAAAAACGTATGCGCCAGAGTACGCAAACGGGAACAGCTTCTTCACGAAAAGCGTATGTGTGCTAAGGTCTTTTCTGCTCCACGGGATAGAAAGACCTTTTGGTCATTCGGTAAAAGATTGTTTATGACCAAATATTCACAGACTCGTTTGATATAGCCAACCTTTTTGCTGAAATATTTGAATGGAACGCATTCTTGCCGGAAAGCAGTTAACCACTGCCCGAACTCGGGAGAGTATCATTTATTTTGTATTTCTTTTTACTTTGCATTGAAAGCATTCTTGCCGGAAAGAAATCATCCACAGGCCGAACTCGAGATAATATTTATTTTGTCCGAGATATTTTTTTCGAGCGTGTGCATTTTAAAGGGTTCTTGAGGATCTCCGCGTAACTAAGTCCAAAACTACCGCCCAATAGCAATTTGCTCTACACTCACTAAGGTAATGGAGAGCATGGTTAATTAGCATTTGGTTAACTATCTAGAGTCTAATTAACTTTTGGCCAATCGACAGTATTGGTTGGTCTAAATGTTTCTAAGGCGTTTGATCGTGTGTGGCACGGTGAAACTCGTTTGGATTTTTTTTGCGTGTGGTGTCGGTAGTGATTTCTCTAGATTTTTACCGAGCTTTCTTCGTGACCGCACAATACGTGTTGTTATAGATGGGATCTCATCGGATGAATTTTAGCTTAATTCAGGTTAGGAACACTTGAAACAGATCAATATTCATTCGTAAAAGATCAATCGAAATTCGAAAAAGATCAATGGACCTTTTCGAGTTGTAATTGATCTTTAAGGAAACGCAATTGATCTTTTCCAATTTCCAATTGAATTATAATTGATTTTTTTGGAATTAAAATTGATCTTTTTTGAATTACAATTAAAATCTTTGTATTGCAAATGGAATCTTTAAATTACCGAGTAAAATCTTCGAATTACAATTGATCCTTTTTTGAAATACATCCGTTAATGGTGTAATAGATCTGATAACATCCAAATATATTCAATCAATATAAGTAGTTAAGTCTTATCAATTTTTACGCGGGAAAAAACTGTCATTGTAACAATTTTATATTACCTTATAGAAAAATTATATTTTTTACAAAAAAAAATCCCATTGCCAACACAATTTTTCAATAATTTTTTATAATTATATTCACCATTTCAATAAAACTAACAATAGTAGCTGTTGTTGGTTGTGGTATTGTAATAATTCCCTTTTTAGTGCAAATAATGATGAATAATAAATAATTACAATTACTAATTGGAAAAAAAAATATATACAAAAACCTAAAATTATATGCAAATTGTTATTAGAAAGAAGAATACAAACTACTAATAATATGAAAAACGGGGCGGGCGTCAAGCAACCTGTGAATTCAATCACATGTGGCGGTTTTGTAATATTACAGAGACACAAACACAACCAGCAAAAACAAATTCAATGTAATAATGGAAAATTGAAATGGAATTTATAAACTAAATAGATATTAAATGTAAGTACCCGAGTAAAAAAGATTATATATAATTATAAATAATGTGATAAAAAAATTATACAAAATTATATAAGATTATATATAAAGGCTTCAGTTTTTAAAAAATTGAATAAAATTGTATATATTTTGATAAAATTGTATATATTTTGATAAAATTGTATATAATTTGATAAAATTGTATATAATTTGATAAAAAAATTGTATATAATTTGATAAAATTATATATATTTTGATAAAATTATATACAGTGACTCAAAGTAATAATGGAACAGCATATATTTTTAAGCAGTTCTTTAAAGGAAAAGTTATCAATACTAAACCTGATTATTATCAATCGACTATTTTTGAAAAAAGTGCTATATAGGAAATTTTCCAAGCTTTAATTTAAGCTTGATAGCGTCCAGATTGAGCAAATATTAAATGAGATACGAGGGTCACACTGGAAATTGAAATTATTTGTATATGTTTTTTTTAAATTTTTTTAAAAATATTCTAAGTCGATTTTTCCCAAGTTCAAACATTAAAAATATAGAAAATTATCCAATAATTTTTATTTAGTTATCAGCTAGTTTTTCCAAAAACCCAAACAAAAAATGAAATTTTTTAAATACAGTGGAAGAAATCCGCATTTTTTGACCTCCAACTCGTTTGACCACCAATTTTTTGTAAACAAAGAAAAATTTTAATTATTCTAAAATCTTATCACTATACACTTAGGTGTACTCAAATTAATAAACAGTAAAATATTTTCTTTGTTTACAACAAATTGGTGGTCGAAAGAGTTGGAGGTCAAAAAATGCGGATTTCTTCTACTGTATTTAAAAAATTTCATTTTTTGTTTGGGTGGTTGGAAAAACAAGCTGATGACTAAATAAAAATTATTGAATATTTTTTTAAATTTTTAATGTTTGAACTTGGGAAAATTCGACTTAGAAATATTTTTAAAAAAATTTCAAAAAAATATCTAAAAATACTTTCATTTTCCAGTGCGACCCTCGTATCTCTTTTTATATTTGCTTAATCTGGACGCTATCAAGCTTAAATTAAAGCTTGGAAAATTTCCTTTATAGCACTTTTTTCAAAAATAGTTGATTGATAATAATCAGGTCAAGTATTGATAACTTTTCCTTAAAAGAACTGCTATCAAATATATGCTGTTCCATTATTACTTTGAGTCACTGTATAATTTGATAAAATTATATATAATTTGATAAAATTATATATAATTTTATAAAATTATATATAATTTAATAAAATTGTATATAATTTGTTAAAAATATATATAATTTGATAAAATTATATACACATAATCTAGTATTTGGTGAAAATAATTTTATAAACTTATATCAAACTATATATAATTTGATAAAGTTTTATAAAATAATATAAAATTATATATAATTTGATCTAATTTCATAAAATTATGTCCACCAAATCCTGGATATAATTTTATCTATTTTTATCCAATTTTCTGAAAACTGAAACCTCTTCATATATTTTACCAAATTATATATAATTATATATAAACCTTTTTTTACTCGGGTACACACATACAACAACTGTCACCGGCCAGCCAGCCATTCAGCTATACAACTATAGTAAATTATGTATTAAAGTAAATAAGATGATAATGATGATGACCCTGGTTTGTTATTATTACTATTATTATCATTATTTACTTTGTATGTATTTGAGAGAACAGTATTTTGCTACAAATGAAAGTGGCAGTATTGTAATATGTGAAATTTGAGTGTAATTTACACTCAAAAAAAAAATAGTGTTAGTAATAATTTTAACTAAGCCGTTGTCAAAAATCGGAAAAGTTTGATAATCGTGTCAAACTAAGAGAAGATATAATTGTTCTTCTTCTAATGCTCAATGTGAAGGATCAGTACTGATCCGAAAAATGGATCGCTAAGATTAGATCAGTTTTAATCGGACGGATACAATTTCATTCGAAAAATGGGTTTATATAATAAGATAAACCTATTTTTCGGATAAAATTGTATCCGTCATTCGAAAAATGGGTTTATATAATAAGATAAACCTATTTTTCGGATAAAATTGTATCCGTCCGATTAAAATTGATCTTACCCATCCCTTTTTTTCGGATCAGTATTGATCTTTCAAATCTCGGATCAGTACTGATCTTTCAAATCTCGAATCAGTACTGATCTTTCAAATCTCGGATTAGTACTGATCTTCTAAATTTTGAATCAGATGCGATATATAAGAATATATAAAAACATTTTTACTCGGGATAAAATTGTTTCCGCTATGAATGTAGAGTAATCTACCGAAAAATACATTCATATGGACTTTTTAGAAAGTTTCGATCCTAAGAGGATAAAAAGTGTACTTTTTTGATCATAGAAACTAGAAAAAACAAGTAAGAAAGTTATAGTAGGTCAAGACCGACCATATGATACCCTACAACAGTGTTTTACGGAAAATTCATCCCAAGTCCAAACATGGACCGATTTGGTCTATCTTTTATTAGATCTTTATTTAGTGTAGAAAACACACGCCGATCAAATTTTAGTGAAATTGGTTTATTTTTTGCCAATAGACCGATTTAACTGAATATCGGACGAAATTTTATATGGGGGACTAAGTCCAGCTATATTCCGATTTGATAAGGTTACTAAAGTACACGTTTCACACCTAAAAATAAAATTTTTTATCAAATATTTCCATTTTTAGGAATTTTGTGGGAATTATGTGAATATCGGGAGGGTGGTTTACATGGGGGCTACCAGAAGGGCTGACCTTACTCCTTTGAAATTTGAAATGATGATTTGTGCATACAAAATTTTATTACCTGTTAAATTTTAAAGCGATATCGAATAAAATACAGTCGTTAGAGTCATTTAAGCCTAATCCAAAGGGGGCCTTTGTATGGGGGCTAGGTCTTAACTGGCACCGATTATTTCCAATTTCAATAGGCTTCGTCCTTTGGCCAAAAGATGCTTAAGTTTCAAATTTCAAGTCAATTAATTGAAAATTACGACCTGTATAGTGCTTAAACCGATAGATGAACAGACGGACGGGCGGACGGACATTGCTAAATCGATTCAAAAAGTGATTCTGAGACGATCGGTATACTTGAAGGTAGGTCTAGGACAAATATTTTGGGTAGTTACAAACATCAGCACAAACTCATTACAGTTTAGTCATTTAAGCCTAATCTAAAGGGGGCCTTTGTATGGGGGCTAGGTCTTAACTTGGACCGATTATTTTCAATTTCAATAGGCTTCGTCCTTGGGCCAAAAGATGCTTAAGTTTCGAATTTCAAGTCAATTGATTGAAAATTACGACCTGTATAGTGCTTAAACTGATAGATGGACAGACGGACGGACGGACATCGCTAAATCGATTCAAAAAGTGATTCTCAGGCAATCGGTATACTTGAAGGTAGGTCTAGGACCAATATTTTGGGTAGTTACAAACATCAGCACAAACTCATTACAGTTTAGAATCATTTAAGCGTAATCCAAAGGGGGCGTTTGTATGGGGGCTAGGTCTTAACATGGACCGATTATTTCCAATTTCAATAGGCTTCGTCCTAGGGCCAAAAGATGCTAAAGTTTCAAATTTTAAGTTAATTAAGGACAGACGGACGGACGGACGGACATCGCTAAATTGATTCAAAAAGTAATTCTGAGTCGATCGGTATACTTGAAGGTAGGTCTAGGACCAATATTTCATTATATTTATGAAACCATCATAAATATAATGAAGATTTATGAAAAAAAATCTATGAAATGCATTTTATAAAATTTCATTAAAAAAATGCATTAAATGCATTTTTTTAATGATTAAAAAATTGTGGCAAAACAGTTTCAGTTCCTGAAGACGGAGCCAGATGACTGGGTAAAAAAAGTGGTTTTTAATTCCTATTTTTTTTTTTCTAATGTAAATATCATAAATTTTATTTCTAAAAAAATTAATGCATTTGCTTATATTAATAAAACATTTCATAAATACTATGAAACCTTTTCATAAATATAATGAAACTTGTCATTAAAGTTCGCCCAATGTAACTGTTTCATAAATATATGAAATGTTTCATAAATACTATGAAATGGTTCATAAATACTATTAAATGTTTCATAAATACTATGAAATGTTTCATAAGTATTATGAAATGTTTCATAAATACCGGTATTTTATATACCAGGAACAAAGTAACGGGCGCCCATGACATCTTTCCATAAAAAATTTTCAGATTCTAAGATATTTTTTTCAATATATTGAAAAATTCTCAAATTCTAAGACATTCTCCCATACAGAAAAATTCTCAGTTTCTGAAACGTTTTAATTTGAACCGTTAATTTATTTAATTAAAAGAATAAAAATAAAAATAAATCCATATTTTTTTTTTGCAAAATTTAAATATTTCGTTTATACAGAAATACCTCAACAAGTTTAAGGTCTTTCTTTTTTTTATTACAATTATTTACTTCCCGTATCTTTTGTATATTATGACGTGTTTTATTTATTATTTTGGTGTATTTTTAAATATTCTTTTTTTATGTTATTTATGTCGTACAAACACGCGAGTCATGTTAAATATATTTATAGCTAATTTTTTTTTAAAGGGTCTGGCTTTTTTATAGTAATTTCACATAAAAGTTGAAAAAAAAAAATAAAATTACTCCACCTAAAACTGTCATAAAATGTCAAAAGATATTAAAGTGTTAAATTGTTAAACAAAAAGTTTACCGTTTAAGTTTAAATTTTTTTTTGTTAAATTTGCAACATTTTTGTTATGTTCAGGTTGACATGTTTTTTATAATACAGTTAGTGTCAAAAAAAGGAGTTCCTTCAATTGACAAAATATGAGATTCTTATCAAATGTTGAAATAATAGCTACGTTTTCTATAATTAAACAAAGTTTTTGTTGTTGTTTTGAACTTTAAAAAGCGTGTCACCTCTATGGGCTGGGTCCATATGTCCAGATGTTGGATTTAGACGAGTCGGGTTCGCGCACTGTTGAAGAGTTGTGATACGTCATGTGTAGAACCTTCACATGCGAGGCACGTATTGGGTATATCCGGGTTAATTCCCGACCAATAAGAGTTTAGCCAACTACAATACTCGAATCCTAATTGTGCCAGTACCTTTCTTGTTCTTCTTAGAAGACTTCTCTATTCTTCTGCGATGTGTGAGGGACGGCCACCAATTAGGACATTCACTCGGTAGTTGGCTGTCGTCAGTTCTACCGTATCCCTGTAAATGCCATTCAGAATTGCACGGTATGAGATGGAATCCAGCTGTTGGATGTCGTATTGCTGCATATCCATCTCATAACACCAATCATCTTTTCTGGCATGCCTCTGGGGAGGATTAATTTCCATAAGGTGATAGTTCGGATGATCCCTCCGATGGCATGCCAAAAGGAACTGTTCCGCCAGCATGTGATTGTGTTCTCAAAGGAGAGCAACTGAAGGTAGCCCGTTACGATTCTTAGGGCTGAATTTTGATCACGCTTTTTTCACTGCGTTTCGCTCACACTCGGGGACCACACCGCCGCTGCGTAGTTTGCCACTGACCGGCCAATTGGAAGCCAACATGGTTTCTTTGTCTTTACCCCAAGTGATGTGCAATTATTTGCACGTTGCAGTGGAATGAGCTGAGGACGAATACAAACTGTAGAATGTTACCCCTAACATTTTGGGGTGGTTCACTGTCGGAATTTTGACACCATCGACTATAATATCCAGTACCAGTTGTACCTCTTTCGTCCATATGGTAAAGAGCGTCGCCGATGATTTGACAAGCGAAAGTTGCATGTTCCTCGAAGTGAATAAGTTGGTAAGATCACGGATATATGCATTTAAGTTACCGCATAGCTCATTAATGTTATGGCTCCGTGTCAATAAGGTGCAGTCGATGGCATAAGATATCAATTCCACAGCTTGGGGTGGTGACGGGAGTTTAAAAAGAGAACTCTACACTGTGCGACTTCTTGCTTAACTCTTATTTCTAAACTTCACGAAAGACTTACGGCCACACATATAGTTAGGGAGTAGGGGGGCCCTCGTAGGCTAGTTGGTAGCGTGCTAGCCTTTCAACGTGGGGGTCGTGGGTTCGATTCCCACCAGAACTCTTGGTTTTTTCGCTACAACGAGACGACGGACGGTCATTGTTACCAGTTCTCGGTTAGGTTGAATTTATTAAAAATGAGTTGTAAATAAATAGAAAGAATAAATAAAACAAGTAAGGAAATTATAGTCGGTCAAGACCGACCATATAATACCCTACACAAGAGTTTACCGGAAAATGGGTCCCAAGTTCAAACATGGACTGATTAGATTTATATTTTGTTATATCTTTAATAAGTATACAAAGCACTCACAAATCAAATTTGAGTGGAATAGGCTTGTTTTGGTGAAAATATACCGCTTCAACTGAATGTAGGGCGTAATTTTTACATGGGACCTAAGTCCAAAAATGGTCCGATGATAATCAGATTTGATAAGGTTATTAAAGTACGCGTATAACATACACAAACAGAATTTTAATTTAATATTTTCTATTTTCATGAAATTTGAGACATTTATGTAAAAATCGGGAAGGTGGTTTGCATGGGGGCTACAAGAAGAACTGGTCCGATTTCTTTAAAATTCGGAATGGTGATTTGTGTGGATGAAACATGATTACCTGCCAAATTTCGAAAAGATACCTATTAAAATGCGGTTATTAGAGTCATTTGAGCTAAAACTAAAGAGGACCTTTGTATGGGGGCTAGGTCTAAATATAGACCGATTTTTTCCAATTTCAATAGGCTTCGTCCTTGGGCCAAAAGAGGCTTAAGTTTCAAATTTCAAGTCAATTGATTAAGAATTGAGACCTGTATCGTGTTTACACCGTTTACATGGACAGACGGACGGACGGACGGACGGACGGACAGACGGACGGACGGACGGACATCGCTAAATCGACTCAAAAAGTGATTCTAAGTCGATCGGTATACTTAAAAGTGGGTCTAGGACCAATATTTCGGGTAGTTACAAACATCAGCACAAACTCATTATACCCTGTACCACAGTGTGGTGTAGGGTATAAATAATTGATTATGTGATCAAAACTATTATTATTATAGTTAGGGAGAATGGAGTTGGCTCCAAAGTGGGTGGTATGACTGACCCTGTCAAAGGATTTTGACAGGTCTAGCGCAACCATCACAGTGCGCTCACATGACTAACTTTGATTCAGTCCATGGCTGATATGTGTGATAATGCCAGTTAAAGCTGTTATTGTACTGTGGTGCTTTCGGAATCAGTACTGATGTGCTGCTAGGCTGGGAAGGAAAAGTACCTCAAGTGTCTTTGCGACTAGAGACAGCAAGGAGATCGGCCTTGGTTATCGAGTTTCCGGGGTTTAAGACCGGGACCAGTCCATCCATTTTTTGGAATTTTTGACTAAAGACAACAAGGAGTTCGGCCTGTACGATTCGCTTTGATTCGCGAGTTTCACCACTCTACCCATTTTCTAGACTTTTGATATAACCAGAGTGGCTAGGGACAAGTTGAGGACTTTGGTCATGTCCTCAACTCCCGGCACATCCAAGTAATTAAGCATCATCATCGAAATTTCGTAAGGGGCCAAAGGATTTGGATAGTTTCGATTTTTTTGACATTTGCAACTTCACTCGACAGAAAAACTGGTGGTTTGTCAATGACTGGAAGGTTGGGTACTTTCCTGACAACACTTTGTTTCGCCTTATCTCGCTTTCTCTCTCGGGGTGCTCTATGAATTGGCGGCCGAAACATTCCACACACCGCTTAGGATCCAATAACGTGTTGTTGCCAAAGGTTATTGCGCCCTGTCATTTACCTTCGTGGTATACGAGAGAGTTTTACTGTCGACCACAGTTTACTAGCTCCGGAGCTCAAGGATGCTACACCTCTATAGAGGTGTAGCATCTTTGCCGGAGCTGAGGTTGCAATTCTTCAGGTGATCTATCCACTTGTTCCTTTTGTATCCGTTGACCAATTTGCTGATCTCCAGATTTAGTCTGGAATCGCTGGGGTTGGTCCTCGAATATCGTCACGCACATCGGCGAGCCTCACCGCCTCTGCTGGGAAGTTTGGTCTGACTATTTGTGTTCGACCTGCAGGAATAAAGCGAGCGGCTGCTGCAGGGACGATTTTTCAGAACAACTTCTCCGCGGAACGTACGTCGGAGGGGGTGGCTTGATCACTGAAGTGGCGATTAGTATACTCTTTGAAGCCAACCCAGTCTGCCTGTTTATGATTTACACAGGTTTTGCGTTATGAGAGCACAAAATCATTAAGTCGGTGATAATTATTGGAAGGTGGGTTGACGCAAGTGATACCACTGCTCGTCATGTTGCATTATTTATCAGACCTGCGTTTGCAATGGTGATGTCTGGAAAGCTAGCGCGAGTTCCCATAATCCTGGTGGGGGCATCTTCGCTCAGAATCATCTATTTCTCGAATCATCTATTTCTTCCGCCAGTGCTGCTCCTCTGTGGTCCTCTCCGAAAATCGATTGCCAGAGATCAAGATGGCCACTGAAGTATTCCATAATAATGCGGATATCACCCTCAAGAAAACAGCTAACAGGGTGATAACCGGGCGGACAACTATTTACTGGCGGGATGTAGACGTTGTACAGCTCGATCTCTGCAGCTCCTGACCGGACAGCAATAACCTGGTGTTTCAGGTATTGGTAGTTGACGATTCGGTCAGGTGAGATCATTATGTATTGCACTGTGTGGTGGATTATGAACGCGATACTCCTCCTCAGCTTCTTGTGCTGTCCAAGCGCAGAATGTTGTAACCATTACAACTCTGAAGGCTTGAGTTTTTAGAGTCGTTTTCACAACAGTCGGATCTTCGAAAAGCTGAAACGACTCGGACCAAGGACTATCACCCTTGCAACCCCAGATTATGTATTTTTGTACATAAGCACAGTAGCGCCATCTGGTGAATGTAGTTTAAAAATAAAAAATAAAAATCAAGAAAACTGAGGGAAATTTGTTAAAATCGTGACATAATCAAGAAAAAATCTATAAAAATCAGAAAAATTCTGTAAAAATCAGAAAAATTCTGTAAAAATCAGAAAAATTCTGTAAAAATCAGAAAAATTCTGTAAAAATCAGAAAAATCAGAAAAATTCTGGAAAATTCAGTAAAATTCTGGAAAATTCAGTAAAATTCTGGAAAAATAAGAAATAAAAAAAAAATCGAATAATTTTTGAATTTAAAACAATCAGAAAAATTCTGTAAAAATAAGAAAAATTCTGTAAAACACAGAATTTGAATAATTTTTGAATTAAAAAAAAATAAATCTAAATTTTGGTAAAAGGCCGATTCAAATGTAGAAAAGAGCAGCTGGAGGTCTGAAAAGCCCAGTTTAAATTCATAAAAGGTAAATTGTAACTCAATTGAAATTATTATTCAGAAAAGCTCCATTGAAATTCAGAAAAGGTCAGTTTTAAAAAATCAATTTGAAAAATAAAAGCAAATTCTGAAATTTCAAATAATTTTTGGATTTAAAAAAGTTGAGGAAAAAAAATCGAAAGTCCAAGGAAATTCCAAAAGCAATTGTGATCAAAATTTCATTCATTTTAAAATTTCAATTCTCATAATTTTGATTAATTAACCAAAAAAAAAAACATTTGTACGGGTATTTTTTTAAGGTTACTAACCTAATCCGTTACCTTGTTTTTTTTTCATATAAAAAAATTTTGTGTTATATTCATTTGAATGCTAATTAGCCTTTAAAAAAAATCGTCTTTGCATATTCTACAAACAATGTTATAAATGTTGCTATATGATTTTATTTTAGTATTTTATTATATTTTCATTTTGTTTTTTTGTTTATATGTATATCTACTATTATTAGTCAGATAAAAATCGCTTAAAGGTCATTGTACATTATGGTTGTTTTGCCGTTTTTTTCCCCAGCTTTTTCAACTTTTGACGTATTATTTTTGTTTTGTGCACGATTTCAAAGTTGAACATTTTTTTGAAATATTTTTTTTATTGCGATATTATTGATTAAATTATGAATGTTCTGTTTTTTATTTTTATTTATTAATGGCATGAAAATTAATAAACAAGTTATTGACACCTTGTAAATAAAGGTGTTAATACGAAATTATTATTTATTATGAGAATTTTAAAAGAAATAGGTTTTTTTTTTATAAATTTCGTAAATATTTTTATAGTTTAGAGGCAATTTGATTAGAGTACCTATTGTTTTAGCTCGAGGCCCAAAAAATTTATATTTATGATACTATTAACTTGTGAAATACATAAATGTCTGTTTTGAAGTTTTTTTGACCAACAATGATTTTCTAAAAATCTGCTGAAGATCCCTTAGTAAGTTTGAAACAGATTTGAACAGATTTACTATGATATGAGTAACTTTTTAAAGCAATCAATAAATAACACCGCTCTACAAATCTGAGGTTTGTCGCTGCGTTTTGAATGTAACCAAAAAAAGTTTATAGGTTTTGGTTTCCCGATTCCAAAATGGTCACTCAAATTTTTCTATCACGTCACAATTTTGAAAAAATCGCGGTTAAAGTGTCAAAAACGGCCCATTTTTGCCATTTTTGAGCGCCTATCAAATAAGATCCTGACATGCGAATGACTTGATATCAAGCTCATTCGAAAGTTCGTAATTTTCTTTTTAAGACAAAATCAAATTTTCTTGGAAGTTAATTTTTTATAATGGTGACAAAATCATAAGACACACAAGTGCTTTAAATCTAATATTTACGTGTGTATTTGTATGAAAATTTGTTAAAAAACACTGTGTAAATAAACTAAATATTTCAAAAATGGAAGGATTTTTGCTAATGATGTTTTTACCATTTTAGAAAATTAAATTCAAAGAACATTTTATCTTGTCTTATAGAGAAAATCACATACTTTTGAATGAGCTTGATACCAAGTCAATCGCATATCAGGATCTTATATTATAAGCTTTCAAAAAGGGTCCAAAATGGCCTTCTTCGGCACTTTAACCGCGAATAACTCAAAATCCTGACGTGATAGATATATTTGGGTTGCAGATTCGGAATCAAAGCGACAAACACTACCTAAATCACTTACCAGAATCCAATATGCATTTTCATGTTGAGCTGTGTAATCTATTATGAGAATATCATAAGAATAATTGTTTGGGCCTCGAGCTAGAGTAATACACTAATCGATTATTTATATAAATATATTTTTATTCCTTGAAAGGTTTCATAAATATAAGGAATTAAATTTTATAAACTTTTATGAAACTTTTCATAAATACTATGAAATGTTTCATAAATAATATAAAACATTTTATAGATTTAATTTATTTTTTAATTTAAATATTTGATTGTATTATGAAACTACATATTGCATAGTATTTATGTAACACTTCATTGGTACTATTAAATAGTTCCATTATTATAATGAAACCCTTAAAAAAATATTATTTTTATGAAATCTTTCATAGTATTTATGAAACATTTCATAATATTTATGAAACAGTTACATTGGACGAACTTTAATGACAAGTTTTATTATATTTATGAAAAGGTTTCATAGTATTTATGAGATGTTTCATTAATATAAGCAAATGCATTAATATTTTTTTTTTTAAATAAAATTTATGATATTTACATTGGATAAACTAAAATAGGGAATTATAATTTTAAAAATCGTCTTCAGGAGCTGAAATTTTTTTTGCCCCAATTTTTTAATCATATTATAAAAAAAAAAATCACGTTTATGAATTTCTTTTATGAAATCATGAAATTTTATGAAGTGCAGTTCATACAGTTTTGTTTTCATAAAACTTCATTATATTTATGAAGGTTTCATAAATATAATGAAATTTTATGATACAAATATTTATGAAACCATTTCATAAATATTATGAAGCATTTTTCTCTGAGTGATAGTGTAGAATTTGACAAAATCGCTCAAATGGAATACCAAACTTCTCAAAACCACAAAAACTAAATATGTTAAGTTACGCTCATACCAGTGAAATATATTGGTCGGGATTGCAATTTCAACAATCAAAAAGACAGACAGACATCGTAAGAATGTTTTAAAAACCAATCTCTAATCAATAATTTATGATGAGTTACAAACGAAATGACAAACTTATAAAAAACTAGTCTTTATCTCAATATATATTAAAAGTACCATAGATATAAAAAGTACCATAGATATTAAAAGTACCATAGATATTAAAAGTACCATAGATATTAAAAGTACCATAGCTATAAAAAGTACCATAGCTATAAAAAGTACCATAGATATAAAAAGTACCATAGATATAAAAAGTACCATAGATATAAAAAGTATCATAGATATAAAAAGTACCATAGATATAAAAAGTACCATAGATATAAAGAGTACCATAGATATAAAAAGTATCATAGATATAAAACGTACCATAGATATAAAAAGTACGCCATTTTTACTAATTGTTTACCCCTTTTACTTTAAAAATTTTAAATATTTAAATATGTCCTTCTCTTGCATTTATATAAAAAGTACCATAGATATAAAAAGTACCAAAAAGTAGATATAAAAAGTAGATATAAAAGTACGCCACTTTTACCAGTTGTTTACCCCTTTTACCTTAAAAAAAATTTAAATATCTAAATATACTACTCTTGCATGTGGAGGAGGATCCTACATGTCATATTTTAAGATTCTGGGGTCTTTAGTTCAATAGTTGCAAAAAAGTACCAATTTTCCATTTGTAGCCCCTTTTTGCTTTCATAGAACAGAATTTTTCCAAAACTTTTTTTTATAAATGTTTTTCTCTTTGCTGGAGATCCAGTTTAAAAACTTCAAGTTTATAAGACCATTGTTTTAGGAAATCAAAAAAAGTACCAAAGTACAATTTTATACCCCTTTTATACCCTCTTACTATTAGAAATTCTTAAAAGTCTTTTTTTACAATGTTTTTACATTTTAAAAACCAAGTTTTTTAACATTATTTCAGGAGATCGAAAAAGTACCAAGGTACATTTTTTAATCTCTTGAAATCAAAACTTTTTAAAAAGTACTTTGGTCAGAATGATCCCACATTTCAAGTTTCTATAACCATTATTTCCGAAGATACAAAAAAAAAACAAATGTTAAAATTTCTACTTTTTGAACCCACCATTAAAATCTGAATTTCCAAAGGTACTTTTTCAGAATTTTTTGCGGCTTTTTAAATTTTTAATTCTTATGAACATTATTTGCATGACCTCTTTTTGCTCCCTTAGAATCTGAATTCAAAAAAAGTGTTTTTTTTTTCAAATGTTTTTTTCGTCGGAAGATCCTACATTCCAAATTTCAAGTTTCTGGGACCATTACTTCTCGATATATGAAAAGTACCAAATTACAGTTTTATACCCTTAGAATCAAAATTTCCAAACTGGGAGATGAATCTGTATTTCAAAATTTCAAGTCTTACAAGTTCGGAAAATCTTTAAAGATTTAAAAAATTATTAAAATCGAAAAATCCTTATAGTCGAAAAATCCTTATAGAGTCGAAAATTGTTTATAGAGTCGAAAAATCCTTATGAAGTCGAAAAGTTCTTATGAAGTCAAAAATCCTTATGAAGTCAAAAAAATCCTTATAGAGTTGAAAGGTTCTTATAAAATTGAAAATTCGGTTTAAGTTTTTGGGTGTATAATTTTAAACCCAATTCAAAACATATTTCTAAATTTTTTGAATTTGTCTTTTTTTAAATCATCGATTTGAATTTCTAAATTTCTTACCATACGGGACATTTTTTCTTCCCAAACATTGAAGAATCTTCAATTCCAGTTGAATATTTACCTAAAAATAAAAATAAAATTTATAAATTAGTAAAATAATTAAAAATTAATTGTACAAAATAATTCAAATATTTTTAAGTCCTTAACAACAAAAAGATCTATATTTTAAAAAAAGAGAAGTATGAAACTATGAAATTAAGAAAAGCATGAAATTTAGAAAATTCCAACTGAAATTTATAAAAGTTTAAATGAAATTCAGAAATATCAAATGAATTTCCGAAGAACCTAATGTAATTTGAAACGGTCTTATCGAAATTCAGAACAGTGTAATCGAAATGCAGAAAAATAAATATTTGCCCATGAATGAAATTCATAGTATTTATGAAAAAATACATAAAAATTATGAAGTTTTTCATAAAATTTTTGAACTTTTTCATAGTATTTATAAAAAAAATGTAAAATATGTAGTACAAAATTTCACATATTATGATTTATTCATAAATACTATGAAAAAATTTATAAATATTATGAAAAAGTTAATAAATTTTATGAATAAATACCACGAAAGTCGTTCATTATCCTTCATTCATTCATAAATACTACAAAAGTCGTTGATTGGATTTTTTTTTTGTGTGTTGAAATTCAGAAAATGTTATTTCTTCAGATCTTCTCAAATTTCAATTAGCTTTTCTAAATTCCATTAATAAAAGTTGTATCCCAACAAGGGTTATTTTTTTTTTTTAAAGATTCACTGTTGTTGCTAAATTATTGTGCTCACTGGTTAGAGAATATTACACCAAAAAAACAATTGTAAAAAGGCAGGTTTGTTAGAAAAATAACTTTTTTAGCCTTAAGAAAGAAACAGTAATGGCCAACGACCTTTAGTTGTAAGTTAATGGGCTTTATTTATTATTGTTGTCTTTGTGTTGTTGCTTTTTTTTTCCTTCATATATAAAATTTAAAATACAAAACACGTTGTAACGGCCTAAACATATTTACAAGAACAAGTATAATTTGTGGAAATATATTTATTAAAAAAAAAGAAAACGGCAAAGGGGGGGCTGTAAGTTTTAACAAAATTTGTTGACTAAGAAGTCGTCAACAGAAATGAAAATGGGCGGAGATAACTAACAAAATAGTCGAAATCTTTGAAAAAATAAATATTCGGTGTTCTCAATCGATTTTAAGTCAATCTATGTCCCCGTTTTTCCGTTGAAACCAGAATAGAGACTAAACGGAGGCCAAATATTTTTTTTATTTTCCAAAAAATATTATAAGTTTGAAAAATGCATTTAGTTCCAAAAATCATTATAAGTTCGAAAAATCTTATACGTTCGAAAAATCCTTATAAATTCGAAAAATCCTTATGAGATTGAAAATCCTTATAAGTTCGAAAAATTCATATAAGTTCGAAAAATCCTTACAAGTTCGAAATATCCTAATAAGTTTGAAAAATCCTTATAAGTTTGAAAAAAATCTTATAAGTTTGAAGAAACCTTACAAGTTCGAAAAATTCTTATAAGTTCGAAATATCCTAACTAGTTAAAAAATCCTTATAAGGTTGAAAAACCCTAAGCAATTTTTATAATTTAGACATTTTTTTTTGCAAATTTAAAACATTTTAATTTTGAAAATTACTTCTACGGTCGAAAAATCCATATAAGTGCGAAAAATCCTTATAAGTTCAAAAAATCCTTATAAGTTCGAAAAATCCTTATAAGTTCGAAAAATCCTTATACGTTCGAAAAATCCTTATTAGTTCGAAAAATCCTTATACGTTCGAAAAATCCAGATAAGTGCGAAAAATCCTTATAAGTTCGAAAAATCCTTATAAGTTCGAAAAATCCTTATAAGTTCGAAAAATCCTTATACGTTCGAAAAATCCTTATTAGTTCGAAAAATCCTTATAAGTTCGAAAAATCCTTAAAAGTTTGAAAAATTCTTATAAATTCGAAATACCTAATAAGTGCAAAAAATACTTATAAATTCGAAAAATCCTTATAAGTTCGAAAAATCATTTTAAGTTCCAAAAATCAATATTAGTTCAAAAAATCCCAATAAGTTCTAAAAATATCTATGAAACCTTCATAAATACAATGAAGCTTAATGAAAAAAGTCTATGAAATGCACTTCATAAAATTTCATGATTTCATAAAAAAAAAATCATAAACGTGTCATGATTTTTTGTAATATGATTCAAGAAATTGGGGTAAAACAATTATAGCACCTGAAAACGATTTTTAAAATTTTTGTTCCTTATTTTAGTTCTTCAAATGTAAATATCAAAAATTTTATTTCTAAAAAAAATTAATGCATTTGCTTTATTAATGAAACATTTTATAAATACTATGAAATTTTTTCATAAATATAATGAAAATTGTCATTTAAGTTCGTCCAATGTAACTGTTTCAGAAATATTATGAAATATTTCATAAATGCTATGAAACATTTCATAAAAATAATATTATTTTTAAGTATTTCATTATAAATATGAAACTATTCCATAGTGCCAATGAAGTGATTCAAAAATACTATGAAATAGTTTCCAAATATTATTAAATATTTAAGAACAAATAAATTAAATAAATTTTCCATCGTATTTATGAAGCATTCATAATATTTATGAAGAATTTTATTCAATATATGGGGCATTCCATGTGAAATCGGACACTTTGAAAAACTTTTTTTTTAGATTTTCCCAATTTGTTTACAGTTTTTAGTACCCTTCGAAAACTCCTTCGTGGTAAATTTTCAGATTTTTTTGATGACCCGTTCAAAAGATATCGAATTTTTAGAAATTGGTAGTTTGTTCCTTTACTCAAACTTCTTTTAATCATAACTTCTTCAATAATGGTCCAAATTTCAATTTTTTTTTTTTTCAAATTTTTTGTTTTTTTACGTACTTTCTAAAAAAAAATCCCAAAAAATTCTTAAAAGCGCTCTAGTATGCGATTCTTAAGTTTTAAAATTTAAATCTCATTTTTGAAAATGTTTGTACTCTTTGATTTTTTTGAAATTTTTTTGTGTAAAACTTCTATCAATTCTACAAATTTTTTGCCCAGGAAGATCGTGGGATAACGATTATTACTATTTTTTAAAATTTTTTGAAAAAATTTTATTGTAATTTTCCAATCTTAAAATCATTTCTACTGCTCCAATGGTGCGTCATAGAGGGGTCCTTTATAAGACCGACCCCCATTAATTTTTACGTCTTAACATTTCTTTGGAACAAACTAATACCCTATCTCCAATTTCTAAGGGGGCTACCACACAAAACGACATTTTCTAAAATTTGTTCCAACCGCTCTAACTGCCCTAATAGTGCCCTTAGAGCAACAAAATGTATGACCGACCCACAATATTTTTTTAGTCCAAACATTTTCTCTGAACACACCTACCCTCTATCTTTAACTGTTAAGGCGGTCCCCATACAATTTTTTTTATTTTTTGTAAATTTGTTTTATTTAATCAGCTTCTACCGGTCCAATGGTGCGTCCGAGAGGGATCATTAGTGAGACCGACCCCCATTTATTTTTACCGTACAAAATTTTTTTAAAACATACCTACGCCCTATCTCCACTCCCTAAGTAGGCTCCCAAACAAATAACAGTTGGAGCAAATTTTATAAAAATGTAATTTTGTATGGGAGCCTACTTAGGGAGTGGAGGTAGGGCGTAGGTATGTTTTGAAAAAATGTTGTAGGGTAAAAATAAATGGGGGTAGGTCTCACTAATGACCCCTCTCGGACGCACCATTGGACCGGTAGAAGCTGATTAAATAAAACAAATTTACAAAAAATAAAAAAAATTGTATGGGGACCGCCTTAACAGTTAAAGATAGAGGGTAGGTGTGTTCAGAGAAAATGTTTGGACTAAAAAAATATTGTGGGTCGGTCATACATTTTGTTGCTGTAAGGGCACTATTAGGGCAGTTAGAGCGGTTGGAACAAATTTTAGAAAATGTCGTTTTGTGTGGTAGCCCCCATAGAAATTGGAGATAGGGTATTAGTTTGTTCCAAAGAAATGTTAAGACGTAAAAATTAATGGGGGTCGGTCTTATAAAGGACCCCTCTATGACGCACCATTGGAGCAGTAGAAATGATTTTAAGATTGGAAAATTACAATAAAATTTTTTCAAAAAATTTTAAAAAATAGTAATAATCGTTATCCCACGATCTTCCTGGGCAAAAAATTTGTAGAATTGATAGAAGTTTTACACAAAAAAATTTCAAAAAAATCAAAGAGTACAAACATTTTCAAAAATGAGATTTAAATTTTAAAACTTAAGAATCGCATACTAGAGCACTTTTAAGAATTTTTTGGAATTTTTTTTTAGAAAGTACGTAAAAAAACAAAAATTTAAAAAAAAAAAAAATTTGAAATTTGGACCATTATTGAAGAAGTTATGATTAAAAGAAGTTTGAGTAAAGGAACAAACAACCAATTTTTACAAATTCAATATCTTTTGAACGGGTCATCAAAAAAATCTGAAAATTTACCACGAAGGAGTTTTCGAAGGGTACTAAAAACTGTAAACAAATTGGGAAAATCTAAAAAAAAAGTTTTTCAAAGTGTCCGATTTCACATGGAATGCCCCATATATATCATAATTATAATGAAAAATTTCGTAAAGATTGACCCTATGAACAATTGTGAAACTGCATCATGGTATTTATGAAACTGTTACATTGGACGAACTTTAATGAAGATTTTTATTATATTTATTACAGTTTTCATAAATATAATGAAGATTTTTCTTTGAGTTTAAGTTTAAAAAATCTTCTCTAATTTCGAAAACGCCTAATAAGGTCGACAAATCGTTATAAGTTAAACTTAAAAAACTCTTGTATGTAAGTTCAAAAAACTGAAATAAGTTTGAAAAATCCTAATATGTTTGAAAAATAATAATAATTTTGAAAAATCATTACAAGTTCGAAATATGGTTATTAGTTCGTAAAATCATTAATAAATCGAAAAAATTTTATTATTTTTAAAAATTTTTACAAGTTCAAAAAAATTCTTAAAAGCCGAAAAATTCTTATAAGGACGAAATTTTTACAAGTTCGAAAAATTCTTATAAATTTCAAAAACTCCTTGTAACTGAATATCTATTTTTGATTAGCTATGCCCATTTCCATTTCAATCATCTATACGTTTAATTTACAAAAAGTTATACGTCATTCACCATATTTTCAACTGTACTCCTGTAAAGAACATTTACCAAAGCTAAGTGTGTATGTGACTGGATACTTTTGAGTATGGGAGCTATATGAATTGAGTAAATAAATTATTGTCTAGATAGAAAAGATTGTTTTGCGTGTATGGATGTTGAGTAAATCCATAAATTTATATGGTTAAAAAGTCAAAAGTTGGTATAATATATAAAAAAAAAAAAACATTCTATATAGCTGATTGTCTGGTTTACAGAAAATGACTGACTGTCTGACTGGCGGCAGTGTGATGATCCCAACAATAATGGTCTATTAGACAGACTGTGATATATTGTCGGCAACACACGTAGTCGTATCTATGAAAACTGTTAATTTATATTTATGGGGAGTGAAGGATTTTAAAATTTATTTGTTTTTTTAAAACAGCTTTCATTAAATACTGAAATCAATTACTTTTTTAATTAATAAGTATTATACATATGTTAATCAATATCACAAATTTATTTGCGGGTTTCAAAATCAACAATTGTTTTAATCAATACTATTAAAATTTTCGGAAATTTTTTTCAAGAGAAATTATTTCTCAAAATCTGGGAACATGGTTTTTACAAAAGGCAGGTCGGAGAATTGCTCAAAATCTTGGAACTTTTCTATAGAACACGGTTTGATGTTGGAGGTGATAAACAATTCGTCACAACACAAGTGTAACACAACTCTCACTTGCTTACTACATGTTTTACTTTAAAAACTTCTTTTTTTTCCAGTTAAGTTATTTTTATGTGTGTTTTTGTTTTATTGTCCTCTTTAATTTAGACTTCTAGGTATTTTTTTTCCTTCTTTCATACTTTTATTTTGAACTCCTCCCTACACTCGACTGCACTCCACACACTACACTTCATTGCCCCCAACATAAAGTTGCAACAGAAACTTATTGCCAGACATGATTTTACATTTAATTTTGTCGTGTGCCCATAAATTTATGATGTCTCGCGTTTTATTATTATGTATCAGCAAGGAAGGTAAGACAAAAAAAAATAATAATAAAACCCGTCGTCGTCATTCATTTAATATAGTGTCAAAATGGTATCTTTTCTAGACGAAGAAGGTTTTTTTTTATTGTTTTTGTTTTGTTCCTGCCTTCCTTTTTTTAGTACCATTAAAAATGAGTTATCAAATATTTTTATTGAAATTAATGGTGGGGAAAAATAAATGGAACTTCTTAATTTATATTTACAAAATGCCTACAAAACTTATTAAATTTTTAAAGGATTGAAAAATGCTTATAAAAATATCCTTATAAGTGAGAAAAATCCTTATTGGGTTGAATGATCCTTGCCGAGGTTAAAGAATCTTTATCGAGGTTAAAAATCTTTACGAGGTCGACAATTCTTTGTAAGGTCGGAAAATCCTTATAAGATCGAAAAATCGTATATCTTAAAAATCCTAATAAATTAAAAAAGTCCTTATAAGGGCGAAAAAATCCCAGAATTTCGGAAAATCCTTATGAGGTCAAATAATTCTTATGAGGTCGAAAAGTCCTTAAAAGCTCGAAAACCCGTAATACGATCGAAAAATCTTTATAATTTAGAAGACTATTTACAATGTTGAAAATATGGGTCGAAAAATTTTCAAAAAGTTTGAAAACCCCTTATAAGTTTGGAAAATCAATAAAAGATAAAAATCTCCTTTAAGGCCGAAAAATCACTAGAAATTCTTAAAATCGTTTAGATAGAAAAATTTTTATAACATCAAAAATACTAATTTAAAAACCTCTTTTTTTTTCAAATAATCCTAAAACGGTCAAAGATGAAAAAATCTTTCTAAGGCCAAAAGTTTTTTATAAGGACAAAAGAATGAATCTTAAGAGAATCCTATTTTTAGGTCAAAAAATAATTTTTAGGTCAAAAATAATTTTTAGGACGAAAAATAATTTATAGGTCAAAAAATAATTTTTAGGTCAAAAATAATTTTTAGGTCGAAAAATAATTTTTAGGTCGAAAAATAATTTTTAGGTCGAAAAATAATTTTTTGGTCGAAAAATAATTTTTAGGTCGAAAAACAATTTTTAGGTCGAAAAATAATGTTTAAGTCGAAAAATAATTTTTAGGTCGAAAAATATTTTTTGGTCAAAAAATAATTTTGTGGTCAAAAAATAATTTTTAGGTCAAAAATAATTTTTAGGTCAAAAATAATTTTTAGGTAGAAAAATAATTTTTAGGTCAAAAAATAATTTTTAGGTCAAAAAATAATTTTTAGGTCGAAAAATAATTTTTAGGTCGAAAAGTAATTTTTAGGTCGAAAAATAATTTTTAGGTCGAAAAATAATTTTTAGGTCGAAAATTAATTTTTAGGACGAAAAATAATTTTTAGGACGTAAAATAATTTTTAGGTCGAAAAATAATTTTTAGGTCGAAAAATAATTTTTAGGTCGAAAAATAATTTTTAGGTCGAAAAATAATTTTTAGGTCGAAAAATAATTTTTAGGTCAAAAATAATTTTAAGGTCGAAAAATAATTTTTAGGTCGAAAAATAATTTTTAGGTCGAAAAATAATTTTTAGGTCGAAAAATAATTTTTAGGTCGAAAAATAATTTTTAGGTCGAAAAATAATTTTTAGGTCGATAAATAATTTTTAGGTCGAAAAATAATTTTTAGGTCAAAAAATTATTTTAGGTCAAAAAATAATTTGTAAAAATAATTTTTAGGTCAAAAAATAATTTTTAGGTCAAAAAATAATTTTTAAGGTCAAAAACCCATTTTTAGGTCAAAAATATTTTTTAGGTTCAAAAATAATTTTAGGTCGAAAAATAATTTTTAGGTCGAAAAATAATTTTTAGGTCGAAAAATAATTTTTAGGTCGAAAAATAATTTTAAGGTCGAAAAATAATTTTTAGGTCGAAAAATAATTTTTAGGTCGAAAAATAATTTTTAGGTCGAAAAATAATTTTTAGGTCGAAAAATAATTTTTAGGTCGAAAAATAAGTTTTAGGTTGAAAAAATCCAAGAAAAATAATTTTTATGTCAAAAATCATAACTTTTAAAACGAAAAATTATTTCTTAACCAAAAAATCCATTGAGGTCAAACATTCCTTTGATGGTCGAAAAATCCTTTTTAGGTTGAAAAATACTTTTAAGGTTTAAAAATCTTTTTTAGGTTGACAAAATCCTTTTTATGTTAAAAAATATTTTTTTGGGCTGAAAAATCCTTTGAAAATCCTTTTTAGATTGAAAAAGCATATTTAAATCGAAAAATACTTTTACGTTGAAAAATTCTTTCAGATTGAAAAATAATTTTCGATTGAAAAATCCTTTTTAGATTGAGAAATCCTTATAAGGTCGAAAATTCCTTATGAATTTTAACAATTCTTTTGTAGGTCAAACCAAAGACTCTTAAAAAAGACTATGAGTGGGTAGCGTGGAAGTTGCAGAAAGTTTATTCCCGTGGATGAACATTTTTCGTCGTTTGCTTTGATAAATTCGTTTATTTCACTACCCGGTGAAAAATGTTCGAATATGGAAACATATACGAGGATAGGTCGAAAAGACAAAATATAAATTTTAGGTCATAAAATAAATTTTAGGTCAAAAAATCAATTTTAGGTCAAAAAATCAATTTTTGTTAAAAAAAATCAATTTTAGGTCAAAAATCAATTTTAGGTCAAAAAATCAATTTTAGATCAAAAAATCAATTTTAGGTCAAAAAATAAATTTTTGGTCGAAAAATAAATTTCATGACTAATAATATAGTTTAGGTCGAACAATAAATTTTAGGTTGAAAAATCCATTTTAGGTCGATAAATAATTATTACGTCGAAAAATCATTTTTGGTTCGAAAATTAATTTTTGGGTCGAAAAATCATTTTTAAGTCAAAAAAATTCATTTCATGTCTAAAATCCATTTCATGTCAAAGAATCAATTTCATGTCGAAAAATTAATTTTAGGTTGAAAAATCAATTTTAGGTCGAAAAACAATTTTAGGTCGAAAAACAAATTTTAGGTCGAAAAATAAATTTTAGGTCGAAAAATCAATTTTAGGTTGAAAAATAAATTTTAGGTCGAAAAATCAATTTTAGGTCGAAAAATCAATTTTAGGTCGAAAAATCAATTTTAGGTCGAAAAATCAATTTTAGGTCGAAAAATCAATTTTAGGTCGAAAAATCAATTTTAGGTCGAAAAATCAATTTTAGGTCGAAAAATCAATTTTAGGTCGAAAAATCAATTTTAGGTCGAAAAATCAATTTTAGGTCGAAAAATCAATTTTAGGTCGAAAAATCAATTTTAGGTCTAAAAATCAATTTTAGGTCTAAAAATCAATTTTAGGTCTAAAAATCAATTTTAGGTCTAAAAATCAATTTTAGGTCTAAAAATCAATTTTAGGTCTAAAAATCAATTTTAGGTCTAAAAATCAATTTTAGGTCGAAAAATCAATTATAGGTCGAAAAATAAATTTTAGGTCGAAAAAAAAATTTTAGGTCGAAAAATCAATTTTAGGTCGAAAATCAATTTTAGGTCGAAAAATAAATTTTAGGTCGAAAAATCAATTTAAGGTCGAAAAATCAATTTAAGGTCGAAAAATCAATTTAAGGTCGAAAAATCAATTTTAGGTCAAAAAATCAATTTTGGGTCAAAAAATCAATTTTGGGTCAAAAAATCAATTTTGGGTCAAAAAATCAATTTTGTGTCGAAAAATCAAAATGCTTCCAAGAGAAAAAAAACAGTTTTTTAACAAAGGACGACAAATTTGTCTAAGGACGGTTAATCCTTGCTATAACGACGAAAAATAAGAAACATGTTTCTAAATTTAGAAATATATTTGAAAAATTGTTATTCCTTTCACATCTTTCAACAAAAATATAATTAAAAGTTATTATAACCACCAACCAAGTCCCTTACAAATATTTATAAATAATTAATGGATTTTTAATGCCGTTTTTGCATTACATGTGTCTGTCTTTCTGTCGTTGTGTCAACAACATTGTGGTATGAATATAAATTTTTATTTATATTAACCAAAAAAAAACAGCAGCAAATGCAATTACAAAAGACATAAATACCGTTATAGTCTTAAAGGAATTTTGTTTAAATTAACCAACGGACAAAGAACAAATGAATTAAATTAAACAAACAACAGTTGGTTGTACACTCGAAAAAGAAAAGTTGGTGACAACAAAATTTGTTATTTACAATGATCTCCGTTTGAAATGACAAAATTTTTATATTATTTCGGCCAATAAGAAAAGCTACAGGTGCGTGTTGTATGTATGTTTGATGGCCACATTAACATTTTTATTAAAAAAAAAATTATAATATTTTCGTGGTAAAATGAAAAAAAAAAAAAAGTTGGGTTAAACATATTGTATTTTTAAAAATGGACTTTCTTAGGTCTTGTAGCTGCGGTTTTTGTTGTTATTTGTAGCCGCGTTGCTGCTGTCGTTGATTTTAATCATTATTTTACACGCAATTTAAAGATTTAATTTGAACTTGATATCGTCTGTTGTATGTACATTTTTTTTTGTTGCTGTCGTTGTTGATTTTATTTTTGTTACCAAAAACCGTTATAAACAACTGGTTAATGAATCATTAGTGGTCGGAATTGCTGCTGCTGTTGATTTTCTGTTGGCGTTGTGGTAGTAAAAAACTACCGGCTGGTAGTGATTGGCCTTAAAGTGTGACCTATGGTCATATAAAATTGTATTTCATTTTAGCCATTAAGCAAAAGTATAAAAATCAGGTCAACGATATCCTTTTATGCATTTAAGCATAGTTGACAAATCTGTTTATTCATGTATGCTTAACCTAAATTTGCATAAATTATGCAAAAAAAAAGCAATTTAATTTTCTTGTTTTTTTATGTTTTGTTTTAGGTGTTTTGCAGGGAAAATTGGGTTAATAGAATTTGTAATGAAACTAATGTTTTTAAAAATAAAACTTAATGGCAACAAAAAAAAATTCTTTTGAATTTAAGTAAAACAAATGGTTTTGAAAACAAAATTTTTAATTCTAAGAAGGATTTATCGTGTTTGACATTTCTGAAGCCAACAAATTATTTAGTAGAACTAAATTATAAACATTTTCCTGAATAACTTTAGTAGTCGAAAAATCCTTAAATAGTCGAAAAATCCTTAAAAAGTCGAAAAATCCTTATTAAATCCTTATAAGGTTGAAAAAATATCCTCATTAGATCGAAAATCTTTAGAAGCCCGAATATTTCTCAACAGATCGAAATATCCTTCAATGGTCGGAAAATCCTATTTCGCTCCTTAAGAAGTCGGAAAATCCCAATAACGTCGAAAAGTACTTAAAAAGTCGAAAAATCCTTAAAAATTGGAAAAAAAATATCAAATCCTTATACGGTTGAAAAATTGTCATTTGGTCGAATAGTTCTTAATAGTTCGAAATATCCCTAAATGGTTGAAAAATCCTTATTCGATCCTTAAAATTTCGGAAAATCTTTTTCGGTCGAAAAATGCTTATAAAGGCGAAAAATCCTTATAAGGTCGAATAATCCTTATAAGGTCAAAAAATCCTTTATAAGGTCGAAAAGTCCTTATAAGATCGAAAAACTCTTATGATGTCCAAAAATCCTTATAAAGTCGAAAATCCTTAAGAGATAAAAAATTCTTATAAGGTCGAATAGTTCGTATAAAGGCGAAAAATCTTATAGGGTTAAAAAATCCTTTTAAGATCGAAAATCCTTAGAAGTTAGAATAATCCTTATAAGGTCAAAAAATCCTTGTATGGCCGAAAAATCCTTATGAGTTATAAAAATCCTTACAAGGTCAAAAAATTCTTATAAGGTCGTAAAATCCTTATAAAGGTCAACAAATTTATCATTACAAATCTGAATATTTTCTATGAGGTCAAAAAATACTTGTAAGTTCGAAAATGTATAAGGTCAAAAATTATACAGGTCGGAAAATCCTTATAAGGTCAAAAAATCCTAAAAAGGTCGAAGAAAGTTGGGTAAATCTTTATAAAGTTGAAAAATCATTACACGGTCGAAAACTCCTTATAAGGTCGAAAAATTCTTATATTATCCTTAGAAGGTTAACAAATTCTGATACGTTATACAATTCTTTATATAGTCGGAAAAGCCTTTTAATGTCGAAAAATCGTTATAATGTCGAAAAATCCTTATAATTTCGAAAAATCCTTTCAAGGTCGAAAAATCCTTTCAAGGTCGAAAAATCCTTTCAAGGTCGAAAAATCCTTTCAAGGTCGAAAAATCCTTATAATATCGAAAAATCCATATAATGTCGAAAAGTACTTTCTTATACGTTATACAATTCTTTATAAAGTCGAAAAAGCCTTTTAATGTTGAAAAATCCTTATAATGTCGAAAAAATCCTTATTAGATCGAAAAATCCTTAGAAGATCGAAAAAAACTTATAAGATCGAAAAATCTTGATTAGATCGAATAGCCTTGTTAGATCGAAAAATCCTTTTAAGATCGAAGAATTCTTATAAGGTCGCAGAAGGTCGTATAAGGTCGAAAAATCCTTTTAAGGTCGTTAAAGGTCGAAAAATATTACAAATCCGAATATTTCCTATGAGGCCGTAAAGTCCCTATAAGTTCAAAAAATGTATAAGGTAAAAATCTTCAACAAGTCTAAAAATTCTCAGGTCTACCTTTAAATAGTCGAAAAATCGTTTAAAAGTCAAAAAATCCTTGGAAGGTTGAAAAGTCCTTTAAAAGGTCGAAAAATCATTAAAAGCTCGAAAAATCCTTATAAGTTCGAAAATCCACATAAGGTCAAAATATCCTTACAAGATCAAAAAATCCATATGAGGTCGAATTATCTTCGCAAGGTCAAAAAATCGTTCTTATGGTCGTAAAAATTCTTAAAATGTCGAAATATCAAAAATCCCTTATTAGATCAAAACACTTTTACAATGTCGAAAAATCCTTAAAAGGACGAATAATCATTAAAAGGTCGAAAAATCATTAAAAGATCAAAAAATCTTTATGATTTCGAAAATCCTCATAAGGTCAAAATATCCTTACAAGATCAAAAAATCCATATCAGGTCGAAAAATCCTTTTTAGGTCGAAAAATCCTATTTAGGTCGAAAAATCCTTTTTAAATCGAATAATCCTTTTTAGGTCGAAAAATCATTTTTAGGTCGAAAAATTCATTTTAGGTCCAAAAATTCGTTTTAGGTCAAAAAATCATTTTTAGGTCAAAAAATCATTTTTAAGTCAAAAAATAATTTTTAAGTCAAATTTTTTTTTTTTTGGAAAAAATACCATTTTGGGGGAAAGCCGCCTTTGGTCGCTCTTACAAAGATCAACCTTTTCATCAACATTTCTTACTCCAAATTTAAATTTTATTTTTTTTATCCACCGGTTCTAGGGTCTAGGACCCCACAAAATAGATCTTTGATCGGTTGGTTCTCAGACATTCTAGTCCAAATCGAAAAAAATAGGTAAGTTTAGCATTTAATGTTTTATGGTCACAGCTTTTTATTTTGGGCAAAATTCTTCAGGGGCCAAAAAGTTCCATCAACATCGAAAAAAATAATTTTCTAAAAGATTTTTTTTTGTAACACAAATTTATGCCAAGTTCTGTAGTTCTGTATTGGGAACAACATTTTACATCCCGCGCCCTTTTGTGTGCGTTGAAATATTAAATATTTAAAATAATGATAACATTTTATTTATAAAGCGTAAGAATCATAATTAATGAATTGTTCAATGTTTATCGCTAGGGGAAAGGTTTCTGAGTTGCGATTCGGAATTGGTCCCTGCTCGGGCGCCATTTGCCGTAAAATTCTGCTCATTTCTGAATTTTGATAATTATCTACAGCACATTCTCAAATATCGGTTGTTCAATTTTAAAAACCGGAACCACAGTTTCAAAAAAGATTTCAAAGGATGCTAGTCATTTTGTTTTGCCTCCTAATTTGTATTTCATTGTTATACAATTTCAGGATACAAATTTTTGCGAATTGACCTTAATCGATATTTGGTAATCTAAAAGAAAAACTTCATCTTCAGCGATAACGACATAAGTCTTATGAAAAAATTATATAAACAAAAAATTTTTACAATATTTTATCATTTTTCATCCTTAATAACCATGTTGCAAAAATTTTTTTACATAAATATGAGTTTTACTTCTTTAAATTTTCAACATTTTCTTTTCATTTATAAAAAGAAAAAAACTTTTGTATCCAATAAACCACCCATTCAACTTTGCCTCATAGATAAAAAAAAATATTTTTTTGTATGCTACCACTGTAATTTGTTCCCTTTTTCCAGGAATTCTGGTTTCTCTATAAATTTTTCTTCTACAATTTTTTCTTATTTTATATAAAATACATTTTTTAGTAAGAGAATCTTTGTAATGTAATATTAGAGATGTGTAAATATAGGTTACTTTAAAGTACTTAAGACTAGGCGAGTACTTAAGCACATAGAAAAGAATTTAATACATTTAAAAGGAAAATCTTGGTCAGAAAATCTGTAAAATTACTTTTATTAAAAATGAACTCAAGTTTTAGCACTTCTTTTAGCTAAAATTTAAATTTTTATAAAAATTTTCTATTACACAAAAAAAACTTATTTAAAACAAGTGAGAGTGAAAAATTCGGCTGTACCAGATTTTTTATACCCTCCAAAATGTAAAAAAATACAGGTACCAACATTACAGTAGGTCAAGACCCTAACCTAGTGTTCTCCGGAAAACTCATTCTCATTATAAGGTCGAAAAATCCTTATAAGGTCAAAAATCCTTATAAGGTCGAAAAATCCTTATAAGGTCGAAAAATCCTTATAAGGTCGAAAAATCCTTATAAGGTCGAAAAGTCCTTATAAGGTCGAAAAGTCCTTATAAGGTCGAAAAATCCTTATAAGGTCGAAAAATCCTTATAAGATCGAAAAATCCTTATAAGGTTGAAAAATCCTTATAATGTCGAAAAATCCTTATAAGGTCGAAAAATCCTTATCAGGTCGAAAAAATCCCTTTCAGGTCGAAAAATCCTTATAAGGTCGAAAAATCCTTATAAGGTCGAAAAATCCTTATAAGGTCGAAGTCCTTATAAGGTCGAAAAATCCTTATAAGATCGAAAAATCCTTATAAGGTTGAAAAATCCTTATAATGTCGAAAAATCCTTATAAGGTCGAAAAATCCTTATAAGGTCGAAAAATCCTTATAAGGTCGAAAAATCCTTATAAGGTCGAAAAATCCTTATAAGGTCGAAAAATCCTTATAAGGTCGAAAAATCCTTATAAAGTCGAAAAATCCTTATAAAGTCGAAAAATCCTTATAAAGTCGAAAAATCCTTATAAGGTCGAAAAATCCTTATAAGGTCGAAAAATCATTATAAGGTCGAAAAATCCTTATAAGGTCGAAAAATCCTTATAAGGTCGAAAAGTCCTTATATGGTCGAAAAATCCCTATAAGGTCGAAAAATCCTTATAAGGTTGAAAAATCCTTATAAGGTCGAAAAATCCTTATAAGGTTGAAAAATCATTATAAGGTCGAAAAATCCTTAAAAGGTCGAAAAATCCTTATAAGGTCGAAAAATCCCTATAAGGTCGAAAAATCCTTATAAGGTTGAAAAATCATTATAAGGTCGAAAAGTCCTTATAAGGTCGAAAAATCCTTATAAGGTCGAAAAGTCCTTATAAGGTCGAAAAATCCCTATAAGGTCGAAAAATCCTTATAAGGTTGAAAAATCCTTATAAGGTCGAAAAGTCCTTATAAGGTCGAAAAATCCTTATAAGGTCGAAAAATCCTTATAAGGTCGAAAAATCATTATAAGGTCGAAAAATCCTTATAAGGTCGAAAAATCCTTATAAGGTCGAAAAGTCCTTATATGGTCGAAAAATCCCTATAAGGTCGAAAAATCCTTATAAGGTTGAAAAATCCTTATAAGGTCGAAAAATCCTTATAAGGTTGAAAAATCATTATAAGGTCGAAAAATCCTTAAAAGGTCGAAAAATCCTTATAAGGTCGAAAAATCCTTATAAGGTCGAAAAATCCTTATAAGGTCGAAAAATCCTTATAAGGTCGAAAAATCCTTATAAGGTCGAAAAATCCTTATAAGGTCAAAAAATCCTTATAAGGTCGAAAAATTCTTATAAGGTCGAAAAGTCCTTATAAGGTCGAAAAATCCTTATAAGATCGAAAAATCCTTATAAGGTTAAAAAATCCTTATAAAGTCGAAAAATCCTTATAAGGTTGAAAAATCCTTATAAGGTCGAAAAATCCTTATAAGATCGAAAAATCCTTATTAGGTCGAAAAATCCTTATGAGATTGAAAAATCCTTATAAAGGTCAAAAACTCCTTAAAGTCGAAAAATCTTTTACTTAAAATTAATCATGAATATTTTCTATGATTTCGAAATCCTAATAAGGTCGAAAAATTCTTATACGGTCGAAGAATCATTATTAGATTGAAAAATTATTACAAGGTTCAAAAATTCTTATTAGATCGAAAAACTCTTATAAGGTCGAAACAATTTTATGAGGTTATAAAAAATCTTTAAATACTTATTAGATTGAAAAATCCTTACTACATCGAAAAATCCTTATAAAGTCGAAAAATCTTTTAAAGGTCGTAAAACCGTTGGAGGTCGAAAAATCATAACAAATCCGAATATTTTCTATCAGGTCAAAAAGTCCTTAAAAGATCGAAAATTTATAATGTCAAAAAAAATCTTGCATGGTCGAAAAATCTTTATAAGGTTAAAAAATCCTAATAAGTTATGCAGTTCTTTATAAAGTCGAAAAATCTTTTCAAGGTAAAAAATTCCTTAAAAATCCTTATAATGTCGAAAAGTCCTTTAAGGTTGAAAAATTCTTTTAAGGTAGAAAAAAATGGTACTTTTATGACAAAAGTACATTTTAAAAAGTTTCGATTCTAAGAAGGTAATAAGTTTAAAAGGAGTGTGCTATTTTTGATTCCTGATTAAATCAGAATTGAAATTTTTCCTTAAAAGTAACCACTTTTTCAGACACTTTCCTCATCACTACTCGGTACAAAAGATTGTAGATTATATATTTATTTTTTTCTTTTTGAAACTTTTGTAATTTTGTATATTTCTTTGGTTCTTGCTCTCCTACTACTTGTACTACTTGAATAGGGGGTGATGGTGGTGGCAGCTTTTAAGGATTTATGTTGTCGTTAAGGATCCTTTATTTTTTTTTTTTTTTCTTTACTTCTTTATGTGAGGCTGCTTTCTTTATTTTTTTTTCATTTGCTTTCCTTTCTTTATATGTTAGAGCAGTATATGCTCTACTTTGGTTATATTTACTTTGGCATCTCTGGTTTAAACAATATTTACATACATACTCTACATAACACAGACATTCTATACATTTATACAGTGACCACTAAAAGTCAACGTACGACACTACATGGTAGATGTAATTCGTTTAGGACAAAGATAACAATTATATAGAACAAGACAAACCGACATTTAAAATCCTACTGATGATGACACTAACTGGGGTGTTTGAAACCGGTATGGGAAATACCAGAAATGTCTATAATTTTTAGAAATTCAATTTTTCTTCTGCTTTTTTTTCAACTTGAACCCTTATATAGATCTTATTGTTATTAAACAAGTATTTTTGTGAAAAGTGCTGTATAGGTAATTTAAAAAGCTTTAATTTAAGCTTAATGGCGTCCAGATTGAGTAAACACTAAATGTGCTGCTAGGGTCGAAATGGAAATTGAAATTGTTGAAGTAAAAAATTTTTAAAAATATTTTTAAGTCGATTTTTTCCAAGCTCAAACATTAACAATTTAAACAAGTAAAAAAGTTAAATTCGGCCTTGCCGAATGTAGTGATACCCTCCACAATTTCAAAAAGATTATTGCAAAAAACTTTATTTAAAAGGAAATTACTTTTGAAAAAAAAAATTTGGTAAAAAAAATTTGTGATTTTTTTCTTTTTTTGTCAAAAAATATGTTCGTACCTGTTTAAATACCATTTGGGGTTTAATTATGTTCACATATGTCAACCAGAAGCCGAATTAAAGCATTTTGTATTTTTAGGTTATGTTGAATGTACTGAAATTTTTGAGGTGTGCTTACATTTTCGTTCATAACTTTTGAAACGCTGAACCGTTCAAATGCAATACCGCTCAAATGCAATACCAAACTTCTCGGGAGAACTTCCAATAAATATGTTAAGTTTCAGTCATCTCTGTGCAAAATTTTGTCCGCGACAGCATTTTCCACAAACAGACAGACGGACATCGCTAGAATGTCTTAAAATCGATCGGGCATGATGAATATGTATACTTTATTGGGTCCCAGATCGATATTTCGATGAGTTACAAACGGAATGACAAACTTATATATACCCTCTATCACTAAGTGGAGGGTATAAAAACAAGTAAGAAAATTATAGTCGGTCAAGACCGACCATATAACACCCTACACCAAAGTTTCCCGGAAAATGGGTCCCAAGTTCAAACATGGACTGATTATATCTATATTTTGTCAAATCTTTAATAAGTGTAAAAAGAACTCACAAATCAAATTTGAATGGAATAGGCTTCTGTTTGTTGACAATAAATCGCTTTAAATGAATATCGGGCGAAATTTTTACATGGGACCTAAGCCCAAAAATGGATTTGATAAGGTTATTAAAGTACGCGTTTAACATACACAAACAGAATTTTAATTAAATATTTTCTATTTTCATGAAATTTGAGAGATTTATGTGAAAATCGGGAAGGTGGTTTGTATGGGGGCTACAAGAACTGGTCCGATTTCTTTAAAATTCGGAATGGTGATTTGTGTGGACGAAACATGTTTACCTGTCAAATTTCGAAAATATACCTATTAAAATGCAGCTATTAGTCATTTTAGCCAAAACTAAAGAGGACCTTTGTATGGGGGCTAGGTCTGAACATGGACCGATTTTTTCCAATTTCAATAGGCTTCGTTGGGCCAAAAGAGGCTTAAGTTTAAAATTTCAAGTCAATTGATTAAAAATTGCGACCTGTATCGTGTTTACACCATTTATATGGACGGACAGACAGACAGACAGACAGACAGACAGACAGACAGACAGACAGACAGACAGACAGACAGACAGACAGACAGACAGACAGACAGACAGACAGACAGACAGACAGACAGACAGACAGACAGACAGACAGACAGACAGACAGACAGACAGACAGACAGACAGACAGACAGACAGACAGACAGACAGACAGACAGACAGACAGACAGACAGACAGACAGACAGACAGACAGACAGACAGACAGACAGACAGACAGACAGACAGACAGACAGACAGACAGACAGACAGACAGACAGACAGACAGACAGACAGACAGACAGACAGACAGACAGACAGACAGACAGACAGACAGACAGACAGACAGACAGACAGACAGACAGACAGACAGACAGACAGACAGACAGACAGACAGACAGACAGACAGACAGACAGACAGACAGACAGACAGACAGACAGACAGACAGACAGACAGACAGACAGACAGACAGACAGACAGACAGACAGACAGACAGACAGACAGACAGACAGACAGACAGACAGACAGACAGACAGACAGACAGACAGACAGACAGACAGACAGACAGACAGACAGACAGACAGACAGACAGACAGACAGACAGACAGACAGACAGACAGACAGACAGACAGACAGACAGACAGACAGACAGACAGACAGACAGACAGACAGACAGACAGACAGACAGACAGACAGACAGACAGACAGACAGACAGACAGACAGACAGACAGACAGACAGACAGACAGACAGACAGACAGACAGACAGACAGACAGACAGACAGACAGACAGACAGACAGACAGACAGACAGACAGACAGACAGACAGACAGACAGACAGACAGACAGACAGACAGACAGACAGACAGACAGACAGACAGACAGACAGACAGACAGACAGACAGACAGACAGACAGACAGACAGACAGACAGACAGACAGACAGACAGACAGACAGACAGACAGACAGACAGACAGACAGACAGACAGACAGACAGACAGACAGACAGACAGACAGACAGACAGACAGACAGACAGACAGACAGACAGACAGACAGACAGACAGACAGACAGACAGACAGACAGACAGACAGACAGACAGACAGACAGACAGACAGACAGACAGACAGACAGACAGACAGACAGACAGACAGACAGACAGACAGACAGACAGACAGACAGACAGACAGACAGACAGACAGACAGACAGACAGACAGACAGACAGACAGACAGACAGACAGACAGACAGACAGACAGACAGACAGACAGACAGACAGACAGACAGACAGACAGACAGACAGACAGACAGACAGACAGACAGACAGACAGACAGACAGACAGACAGACAGACAGACAGACAGACAGACAGACAGACAGACAGACAGACAGACAGACAGACAGACAGACAGACAGACAGACAGACAGACAGACAGACAGACAGACAGACAGACAGACAGACAGACAGACAGACAGACAGACAGACAGACAGACAGACAGACAGACAGACAGACAGACAGACAGACAGACAGACAGACAGACAGACAGACAGACAGACAGACAGACAGACAGACAGACAGACAGACAGACAGACAGACAGACAGACAGACAGACAGACAGACAGACAGACAGACAGACAGACAGACAGACAGACAGACAGACAGACAGACAGACAGACAGACAGACAGACAGACAGACAGACAGACAGACAGACAGACAGACAGACAGACAGACAGACAGACAGACAGACAGACAGACAGACAGACAGACAGACAGACAGACAGACAGACAGACAGACAGACAGACAGACAGACAGACAGACAGACAGACAGACAGACAGACAGACAGACAGACAGACAGACAGACAGACAGACAGACAGACAGACAGACAGACAGACAGACAGACAGACAGACAGACAGACAGACAGACAGACAGACAGACAGACAGACAGACAGACAGACAGACAGACAGACAGACAGACAGACAGACAGACAGACAGACAGACAGACAGACAGACAGACAGACAGACAGACAGACAGACAGACAGACAGACAGACAGACAGACAGACAGACAGACAGACAGACAGACAGACAGACAGACAGACAGACAGACAGACAGACAGACAGACAGACAGACAGACAGACAGACAGACAGACAGACAGACAGACAGACAGACAGACAGACAGACAGACAGACAGACAGACAGACAGACAGACAGACAGACAGACAGACAGACAGACAGACAGACAGACAGACAGACAGACAGACAGACAGACAGACAGACAGACAGACAGACAGACAGACAGACAGACAGACAGACAGACAGACAGACAGACAGACAGACAGACAGACAGACAGACAGACAGACAGACAGACAGACAGACAGACAGACAGACAGACAGACAGACAGACAGACAGACAGACAGACAGACAGACAGACAGACAGACAGACAGACAGACAGACAGACAGACAGACAGACAGACAGACAGACAGACAGACAGACAGACAGACAGACAGACAGACAGACAGACAGACAGACAGACAGACAGACAGACAGACAGACAGACAGACAGACAGACAGACAGACAGACAGACAGACAGACAGACAGACAGACAGACAGACAGACAGACAGACAGACAGACAGACAGACAGACAGACAGACAGACAGACAGACAGACAGACAGACAGACAGACAGACAGACAGACAGACAGACAGACAGACAGACAGACAGACAGACAGACAGACAGACAGACAGACAGACAGACAGACAGACAGACAGACAGACAGACAGACAGACAGACAGACAGACAGACAGACAGACAGACAGACAGACAGACAGACAGACAGACAGACAGACAGACAGACAGACAGACAGACAGACAGACAGACAGACAGACAGACAGACAGACAGACAGACAGACAGACAGACAGACAGACAGACAGACAGACAGACAGACAGACAGACAGACAGACAGACAGACAGACAGACAGACAGACAGACAGACAGACAGACAGACAGACAGACAGACAGACAGACAGACAGACAGACAGACAGACAGACAGACAGACAGACAGACAGACAGACAGACAGACAGACAGACAGACAGACAGACAGACAGACAGACAGACAGACAGACAGACAGACAGACAGACAGACAGACAGACAGACAGACAGACAGACAGACAGACAGACAGACAGACAGACAGACAGACAGACAGACAGACAGACAGACAGACAGACAGACAGACAGACAGACAGACAGACAGACAGACAGACAGACAGACAGACAGACAGACAGACAGACAGACAGACAGACAGACAGACAGACAGACAGACAGACAGACAGACAGACAGACAGACAGACAGACAGACAGACAGACAGACAGACAGACAGACAGACAGACAGACAGACAGACAGACAGACAGACAGACAGACAGACAGACAGACAGACAGACAGACAGACAGACAGACAGACAGACAGACAGACAGACAGACAGACAGACAGACAGACAGACAGACAGACAGACAGACAGACAGACAGACAGACAGACAGACAGACAGACAGACAGACAGACAGACAGACAGACAGACAGACAGACAGACAGACAGACAGACAGACAGACAGACAGACAGACAGACAGACAGACAGACAGACAGACAGACAGACAGACAGACAGACAGACAGACAGACAGACAGACAGACAGACAGACAGACAGACAGACAGACAGACAGACAGACAGACAGACAGACAGACAGACAGACAGACAGACAGACAGACAGACAGACAGACAGACAGACAGACAGACAGACAGACAGACAGACAGACAGACAGACAGACAGACAGACAGACAGACAGACAGACAGACAGACAGACAGACAGACAGACAGACAGACAGACAGACAGACAGACAGACAGACAGACAGACAGACAGACAGACAGACAGACAGACAGACAGACAGACAGACAGACAGACAGACAGACAGACAGACAGACAGACAGACAGACAGACAGACAGACAGACAGACAGACAGACAGACAGACAGACAGACAGACAGACAGACAGACAGACAGACAGACAGACAGACAGACAGGACAGACAGACAGACAGACAGACAGACAGACAGACAGACAGACAGACAGACAGACAGACAGACAGACAGACAGACAGACAGACAGACAGACAGACAGACAGACAGACAGACAGACAGACAGACAGACAGACAGACAGACAGACAGACAGACAGACAGACAGACAGACAGACAGACAGACAGACAGACAGACAGACAGACAGACAGACAGACAGACAGACAGACAGACAGACAGACAGACAGACAGACAGACAGACAGACAGACAGACAGACAGACAGACAGACAGACAGACAGACAGACAGACAGACAGACAGACAGACAGACAGACAGACAGACAGACAGACAGACAGACAGACAGACAGACAGACAGACAGACAGACAGACAGACAGACAGACAGACAGACAGACAGACAGACAGACAGACAGACAGACAGACAGACAGACAGACAGACAGACAGACAGACAGACAGACAGACAGACAGACAGACAGACAGACAGACAGACAGACAGACAGACAGACAGACAGACAGACAGACAGACAGACAGACAGACAGACAGACAGACAGACAGACAGACAGACAGACAGACAGACAGACAGACAGACAGACAGACAGACAGACAGACAGACAGACAGACAGACAGACAGACAGACAGACAGACAGACAGACAGACAGACAGACAGACAGACAGACAGACAGACAGACAGACAGACAGACAGACAGACAGACAGACAGACAGACAGACAGACAGACAGACAGACAGACAGACAGACAGACAGACAGACAGACAGACAGACAGACAGACAGACAGACAGACAGACAGACAGACAGACAGACAGACAGACAGACAGACAGACAGACAGACAGACAGACAGACAGACAGACAGACAGACAGACAGACAGACAGACAGACAGACAGACAGACAGACAGACAGACAGACAGACAGACAGACAGACAGACAGACAGACAGACAGACAGACAGACAGACAGACAGACAGACAGACAGACAGACAGACAGACAGACAGACAGACAGACAGACAGACAGACAGACAGACAGACAGACAGACAGACAGACAGACAGACAGACAGACAGACAGACAGACAGACAGACAGACAGACAGACAGACAGACAGACAGACAGACAGACAGACAGACAGACAGACAGACAGACAGACAGACAGACAGACAGACAGACAGACAGACAGACAGACAGACAGACAGACAGACAGACAGACAGACAGACAGACAGACAGACAGACAGACAGACAGACAGACAGACAGACAGACAGACAGACAGACAGACAGACAGACAGACAGACAGACAGACAGACAGACAGACAGACAGACAGACAGACAGACAGACAGACAGACAGACAGACAGACAGACAGACAGACAGACAGACAGACAGACAGACAGACAGACAGACAGACAGACAGACAGACAGACAGACAGACAGACAGACAGACAGACAGACAGACAGACAGACAGACAGACAGACAGACAGACAGACAGACAGACAGACAGACAGACAGACAGACAGACAGACAGACAGACAGACAGACAGACAGACAGACAGACAGACAGACAGACAGACAGACAGACAGACAGACAGACAGACAGACAGACAGACAGACAGACAGACAGACAGACAGACAGACAGACAGACAGACAGACAGACAGACAGACAGACAGACAGACAGACAGACAGACAGACAGACAGACAGACAGACAGACAGACAGACAGACAGACAGACAGACAGACAGACAGACAGACAGACAGACAGACAGACAGACAGACAGACAGACAGACAGACAGACAGACAGACAGACAGACAGACAGACAGACAGACAGACAGACAGACAGACAGACAGACAGACAGACAGACAGACAGACAGACAGACAGACAGACAGACAGACAGACAGACAGACAGACAGACAGACAGACAGACAGACAGACAGACAGACAGACAGACAGACAGACAGACAGACAGACAGACAGACAGACAGACAGACAGACAGACAGACAGACAGACAGACAGACAGACAGACAGACAGACAGACAGACAGACAGACAGACAGACAGACAGACAGACAGACAGACAGACAGACAGACAGACAGACAGACAGACAGACAGACAGACAGACAGACAGACAGACAGACAGACAGACAGACAGACAGACAGACAGACAGACAGACAGACAGACAGACAGACAGACAGACAGACAGACAGACAGACAGACAGACAGACAGACAGACAGACAGACAGACAGACAGACAGACAGACAGACAGACAGACAGACAGACAGACAGACAGACAGACAGACAGACAGACAGACAGACAGACAGACAGACAGACAGACAGACAGACAGACAGACAGACAGACAGACAGACAGACAGACAGACAGACAGACAGACAGACAGACAGACAGACAGACAGACAGACAGACAGACAGACAGACAGACAGACAGACAGACAGACAGACAGACAGACAGACAGACAGACAGACAGACAGACAGACAGACAGACAGACAGACAGACAGACAGACAGACAGACAGACAGACAGACAGACAGACAGACAGACAGACAGACAGACAGACAGACAGACAGACAGACAGACAGACAGACAGACAGACAGACAGACAGACAGACAGACAGACAGACAGACAGACAGACAGACAGACAGACAGACAGACAGACAGACAGACAGACAGACAGACAGACAGACAGACAGACAGACAGACAGACAGACAGACAGACAGACAGACAGACAGACAGACAGACAGACAGACAGACAGACAGACAGACAGACAGACAGACAGACAGACAGACAGACAGACAGACAGACAGACAGACAGACAGACAGACAGACAGACAGACAGACAGACAGACAGACAGACAGACAGACAGACAGACAGACAGACAGACAGACAGACAGACAGACAGACAGACAGACAGACAGACAGACAGACAGACAGACAGACAGACAGACAGACAGACAGACAGACAGACAGACAGACAGACAGACAGACAGACAGACAGACAGACAGACAGACAGACAGACAGACAGACAGACAGACAGACAGACAGACAGACAGACAGACAGACAGACAGACAGACAGACAGACAGACAGACAGACAGACAGACAGACAGACAGACAGACAGACAGACAGACAGACAGACAGACAGACAGACAGACAGACAGACAGACAGACAGACAGACAGACAGACAGACAGACAGACAGACAGACAGACAGACAGACAGACAGACAGACAGACAGACAGACAGACAGACAGACAGACAGACAGACAGACAGACAGACAGACAGACAGACAGACAGACAGACAGACAGACAGACAGACAGACAGACAGACAGACAGACAGACAGACAGACAGACAGACAGACAGACAGACAGACAGACAGACAGACAGACAGACAGACAGACAGACAGACAGACAGACAGACAGACAGACAGACAGACAGACAGACAGACAGACAGACAGACAGACAGACAGACAGACAGACAGACAGACAGACAGACAGACAGACAGACAGACAGACAGACAGACAGACAGACAGACAGACAGACAGACAGACAGACAGACAGACAGACAGACAGACAGACAGACAGACAGACAGACAGACAGACAGGACAGACAGACAGACAGACAGACAGACAGACAGACAGACAGACAGACAGACAGACAGACAGACAGACAGACAGACACAGACAGACAGACAGACAGACAGACAGACAGACAGACAGACAGACAGACAGACAGACAGACAGACAGACAGACAGACAGACAGACAGACAGACAGACAGACAGACAGACAGACAGACAGACAGACAGACAGACAGACAGACAGACAGACAGACAGACAGACAGACAGACAGACAGACAGACAGACAGACAGACAGACAGACAGACAGACAGACAGACAGACAGACAGACAGACAGACAGACAGACAGACAGACAGACAGACAGACAGACAGACAGACAGACAGACAGACAGACAGACAGACAGACAGACAGACAGACAGACAGACAGACAGACAGACAGACAGACAGACAGACAGACAGACAGACAGACAGACAGACAGACAGACAGACAGACAGACAGACAGACAGACAGACAGACAGACAGACAGACAGACAGACAGACAGACAGACAGACAGACAGACAGACAGACAGACAGACAGACAGACAGACAGACAGACAGACAGACAGACAGACAGACAGACAGACAGACAGACAGACAGACAGACAGACAGACAGACAGACAGACAGACAGACAGACAGACAGACAGACAGACAGACAGACAGACAGACAGACAGACAGACAGACAGACAGACAGACAGACAGACAGACAGACAGACAGACAGACAGACAGACAGACAGACAGACAGACAGACAGACAGACAGACAGACAGACAGACAGACAGACAGACAGACAGACAGACAGACAGACAGACAGACAGACAGACAGACAGACAGACAGACAGACAGACAGACAGACAGACAGACAGACAGACAGACAGACAGACAGACAGACAGACAGACAGACAGACAGACAGACAGACAGACAGACAGACAGACAGACAGACAGACAGACAGACAGACAGACAGACAGACAGACAGACAGACAGACAGACAGACAGACAGACAGACAGACAGACAGACAGACAGACAGACAGACAGACAGACAGACAGACAGACAGACAGACAGACAGACAGACAGACAGACAGACAGACAGACAGACAGACAGACAGACAGACAGACAGACAGACAGACAGACAGACAGACAGACAGACAGACAGACAGACAGACAGACAGACAGACAGACAGACAGACAGACAGACAGACAGACAGACAGACAG